>CM046003.1:60891868-62274016 GCA_025175895.1 Wurfbainia villosa | reverse complement strand
AGTAGTCACAATTATGACTAAGCAATATTGACTTCTATTGAGTGACTTGGCTCCATGTGAATCGAATAGATCCATATGCGTGAGCTCAAGTACACTTGAGGTCTGCTCTGGTTAGTTAACTTGTGTTGTGTCCTAGGTTGTTTTCCTTGTTGACAAGCATTACGCATTTTATTAACCAAGTTGTTGAGGTTGGGTAAGCCTCCGACTAAGCTTACTCGACTCATCTTGTGGACGAGTCTTGGAAAAGTAGTGACCGAGTCCGTCGGTGCCACAACCATGATTCCTCTTCTTGTGTCATAAGACATTTGACTGAGGATTTGATTAAGTTCATTGTATAAATGTTATTTGTCCTAGTTCCTTTGAGTATTGTTTTAGCTGTTTCATTTGTTTTAATTACACATTCATTTTCTAAAAATACGACCTTATAGTTATTGTCACATAATTGGCTTACGCTAAGCAGGTTATATTCAAAATTCTCTACAAGTAATACATTTTTAATAACAAAATTCGAGTTAAGCTCGATATCACCTGATCCGATGATTTTGAGCTTGCCGTTATTCCCAAAGGCTACCGATCCTTGTCGTTTGAATCGAAGCTTTGTGAATTTGAGTTGATCCCGGTCCATGTGTCGGAGCAATCACGTCCAACATCCATTGATCCTACACACAAGGTGGTTGGATTGGATGTTAGATTTTTTTTTTGTGAGGTGATTTCCAATTAAATTGATTAAGTGGATTTAGGTTCAAGTAATTTTATGTTGAGATGATTTCCAATTAAATTGATTAAGTGGATTTAGGTTCAAGTAATTTTATGTTGAGATGATTTTCAATTAAATTGATTAAGTGGATTTAGGTTCAAGTAATTTTGTGTTAGATTTGGATTTACCCAAGGCTTGTCAAGTTTACCTTTTCAAGATCATGGCTTCCAGGTCGTGGCGAGGCACAGGGGCCTTCTTTTATCGGATCATCGACCACTTCCTTAGACAAAGCCACGTTCAAGAAAATGATGACTTGACTCACCTAAGACTATTTCCTAGTCTAACTAGTTATTTTTGAAAAGAGGCTCCCCGAGGCTCAATCTTTTTGAAGGATTTTAGTTGGTTACATACGTGTTCTAAGTAAGTTCACAAGTTTAAATGGTTATTTTTGAAAAGAGGCTCCCCGAGGCTCAATCTTTTCGAAGGATTTTAGTTGGTTATGTACGTGTTCTAAGTGAATTCACAACAAAAAAAACTAAGCATGCAATTTCTAAGTTAAAGCACAAACATGTTTTGTACTGGCTCCCCCTAGACCGTTGAATTGGTTCGGTCTATCCACATAGTGGATTTGGTCCTTGGGAACCCAGTACGATTTAGATCCTAGAGTTGAAATCAAAGTGGTCTTAGGGACCCATGCTTGGACACATTTTTTATGTCTACTTACGATTGACATATACGACTTATTGGTCGTGTTTGAGTTAAACCCTAGTCCGGCCTTGTTGTACACAGCCCTTTGCGATCCAAGTAGGAGGTCAAGTCCTTTGGATCCCAAAGTAAACCTTTCCAACGTATTCCTAAGATCTTCGACTTGACTTTTCAAGAGTGAGTTCTCAACTTCGAGTTTTTCAACCCAAGTTGAGTCCTTCTCTTGAACTCGACTAGTCGAAGAGGTTAGGGAGACCTCGTGTTTGAGGAGTTTAACTTCCTCAACCAGGGTCTCGACCTTGGACTCGGACTTAGCTAATTTCTTAGACAAAAACCTAACCGTATTATGTAAAGTATTAAATAAATTTCGACTTACTTTAAGGGTATCTTTTGAACCGGATGCATATCCGTGGCTTGACTTGAAGGTAGCTTCGTAGTCCGAGTCATCTTCAGGTTCTGACTCAAGTTCAGGCTCGGTCTCCGTGTCCGACTCAATTGATTTCGCCATGAAGACGTGGTCTTCGTCTTCATCGGATAACGCTTCTTCCCATGTCGCGTTGAGGGCCTTCTTGTGCTTAGATGTTTGGTGGTTGAGCTTGGGGCACTCGGACTTGATATGTCCAAACCTGTTACACTCATAACACCTAATATTAGAACTTTTAGGTTTACCTTGGTTGGGTCGAGTCGTGGTTCGCTTTCGTCCCTTGGCTATCCTTCGAGCTAGGTTCATTAGTTCGGCAGTCAACTCCGGGTCAACTTCTTCTTCGGACTCGTCTTCCTCCTCGGTTGGTGGTGGCTTGCTTGCGATTTTCTTCTTCTTTGAACCTGCAAACAAGGCTATACCCCTCTCGAGTTAGACCGCCATGTAATTCAAATTGGAAAAGAGTTCATCTAACCTAATTTTAGAAAGATCCTTGAGACCTTGTAGGCATCGACCATGGATGCCCACAAGGTAGTCCTCAGAAAAGAGTTTAGAACATACCTTATAAGGTCGCGGTTTTCGACCTTTTGCCCGATTGTGTGTAGGTTGTTGACGATGTCCTGGACTCGGGCGTGAAGTTGTATTGCGGACTCGTGTTCCTGCATTTTTAGTGTGTACAATTTATTGAACAACAAATCATGTTTGCAAACCTTAGCTTGATCCGATCCTTCGTGTAACTCGATTAGTTTTGTCCAAAGATCCTTTGCGCTTATGAAAGGGCCGACACGATTTAGCTCCTCCTTGGATAGGCCGCATTGGAGAATTTGTGTTGCCTTGGCGTCGGCTTCGACTTGTCGTTTTGTCGCAATGGTCCATTGATCATAATCCAAGGAGTCACCCACTTCATTAGTCGGAAGTGTGAAACCCGTTTGGATTATGATCCACATCTCGATTTGGGTTTTGAGAAAGCATTCCATCTGACCCTTCCAATAATGGAAGTCATCTCCGTTGTAAAACGGAGGTCGGACGGTGCTAAAACCCTCGAGATGGGCCATTAGAAAAAAAGACCGAAGGAGACGAAGACGAAGAAACTAGCAACGACAAAAACACAAAAACAAGTACCAAGACTCGCGTCTTGGATTAGTAGTGCGGGAGAAAACTTAATAAAGTGAAATAAATAGAAATAAACAGAATTAAAAGAAAAATAAATCTGTAAAAAAGGCTAGATTGGTGGTTTCACCAAATCTTAGCAACCCCCGGCTCTGATACCAATTGTAGGATCGAAATGAGCGCTAGAGGGGGGGGGGTGAATAGCGATAGAAAATTTTTCTTTTTTGACGTTCGTATTAAAAACTCAAGAGATAATTAATCGCAGCGGAAATGTAAATGTAAAAACAAAAGAGACAAAGGTTTTACTTGGTTCGTAGCCGTAGTCTACTACTCCAAGGCCCTAGTGGTCCTTGACCACGTACGGAGGGCAAACTACTAAAGAAACTCCTCCTCGTTGGAGGTAGGAGTTAAACGATACAAGAAGGAGCAAAAAAAACTTAAGGTAGAGGGACACTCTCCCTCTCCTTGTATACGATAAAAGCTCCGAAAAGTAGATGAACAACTGAAAAAAAAATAATACCGAATGCATAAAGACAATAATGAAAATTAAAAATAGACGTCGGAAGGGAAGGACTTCATTGTCGGAGAGTTGTAGATTTGCGGAGGGTTTTCGGAAGCTTAGAATTGTGTGAAAACCCTAGGTTAGGACCTCCTTTTATAGCCTTTGAGCCCCTTTTCGAGAGGAACCCTAGCCAATCATATTTGAGCACCACTCCCCTTGAAATTTGGTGATAAACCTTGACTCCTCGAGGCTGATCCATTGACCATCAGTCGACTGATGGCCATCATCAGTCGACTGATGGCACTCGAGTCCTCGGCAATGATCGGTGATGCTGGCCGCAGGAAAGTTAGCCCAAATAAAACATTATTTCAACGGCCTCCGACCGTCCGATCTCGACCTAGACCACCTATGAGATGTCTTGAGTCGGATCTACGCTTAAGTCTCTCCCCATAAAGAGGATACGACCTCACTTACGCTTGCACACACGAGCTTACCTCGATACTTACGTGTTGCTTTTGCTTCTGGCCTTCCACTCGATTCCTTCGGCTCCCTCCGAAGTCACTCGAGTGTCGCCCGACCACCGCGGCTTCCTCCGGGTGTCGCTAGCCTTCAGCTCCAGCTATAGCAATCTTCTGCACACTTGATTCAGCTCGTGAGATAACGATATGAACTTAACTTTGTATCGTTTTCTATAATCAAAACTCAGGTTCGACTTAGGTGCCTACTGCACCAACAGTGTGTAATTGTATTATTATTTGAATCCTCAGGATTGACGAGGCTAGTATTTAATTTTTGTAATTTAGTACGACATTGTTTAGCCACTCTTTTATTTTAGTTTACTTTTGATCTAGATTTCATGTACACTCCTTCGTGGAGTATAGGATTGATAGATGTAAATTAAAATAATTTTTCTCGGCTCGGATCTCCGGATGGCTTGTACATGGCGTAGGGAGGAGCGGACGAGATGACGATACAACGGGAGGCATATTGGAGAACAAAAGTCATAATAGTTGGAAAATATTTTTTTTATATTTATTGCTTCTTATTTGATATGCATGTCGTGTGCTAGGAAAATTCCTCAATTTTAAATTACTAAGTGGGAGAGGGATATTTTTTAAAATTCTCACGGCCTCCACTATGATTTGACATGTGATGCAAACAAACTTGCACGTCGGCTCTGAGTGCCTTCCTCCCCATCGGATGAGTTTGTTTTGCGGATCACAGGGTCGAATATGGTTATAGGAAATTATTTAGGAGTGTGTGTACTTCTCCATCGAAAGGCACATAACCCGAGATAATTGCCTTGGTACCAAGTAATGGTGAAGACTTAGATGCAAATAGGAGTATCCTCCCCATCGGAGTCACTGCTTTTATTTGTAGGGCCGAAGAGGAACCAACTATTAATTTTATTTGTCAAAAAGTTAGGGTGACAAGATAGTAAAATTAATGGGTAAAGCCTCATCTTACAAATATAGAATTCGTATACGTCCACACGATCGTGGCATATGATATTCTCGGTGTTTTGAGGTGTTGGTTGATTTTAAAATTTTATTGTTTGAGGAATCAATAATTTTTTTTTGAAATCTAATGTTTTGATCTATGTGATTCTTAGGTTTTTTTAAAAATGACTTTCAACCCGCTTGCTGTGATACTAAAAGAGAATAAACTTACTCGACCCAATTATGTTGATTGGAAAAGGAATATTGATATTGTCTTGACTGCTGAGGAGTACAAATATGTACTTTTCGAAGAGTGTCCTCCTAAGCTTGCGGATGATTCTAGGGAAAAGGAGAAGGAGAGTTATAAGAAGTGGATAAAGGCCGATGAGATGGCGCAGTGTTACATTTTGGCTTCTATGTCAAATGTATTGCAACATCAGCATCAAGCCATGCCCACTGCTTATGACATGATGCTCAATCTAAAGGAGCTTTTTAGACACCAGAATCGGGCTGCTAGGCAGGAAGCCATGAGGAACTTGATGACGACCACCATGATCGAGGGAACACCCGTGAGAGATCATGTTCTCAAGATGATGACTCATTTAAATAAGCTGGATGTCCTTGGAGCTGAAATCGATGGGGAAACCCAGGTCGATATCATTCTCCAGTCTCTACCTAGGAGTTTTGAGCAGTTTCACCTAAATTACAACATGAACAAGAGGTTGTAACTCTAGGCGACAGAGGGGCTTTTTCGTCAGAGTGCTCAGGCTCAGGCCATGGTTGCCCAAAAGGTTTCTACTTCTAAGCCGAAAGGCATGAAGAAGAAGAAACAAGGTAGGGCAAAGGTGGCGGGAGGATCTCAGGGAGGAGTGAAGAAGCCAAAGGCAAGTGCTTTACTTGCAAGCAGACTGTACATTGGAAGAAGGACTGCTCCAACCGGAAGCAGAACAAAGGTATATCTTTTGGTCTCATCGTTGAAACATGTTTAGCGGTGTTATCTACCGGCACCTGGTGTGTAGATACAATAGCCACTGATCATGTCTGCAATACTTTGTAGGGGTTCCAGGAAACCAGACGACTAGCTGAGGGGGAGATTACCGTTTACTTGGGCAATGGTATGAATGTGGCGGTTGTTACAGTGGGAGATGTTTATTTGTTTTTTGATAGAAATAAAACTTTGGTTATGATAAATTGCCTTTATGTACCTTTATTTAGAAAGAATTTGATTTCAGTTTCTAAATTGTTTATGGATGGATATTCTATTTCTTTTAATGACAGGGTTGTTATAAAAAGGAATAGGGAGATTATCTATTCTGGTGCATTGATAGGAAATTTATATACCCTTGAACCAAAAGCTCCCACGATGCAAATAGAAGTAAATAACTCATCTTCTAATTCTAATAAGAGATAAGAACCTTCGAAAATGAACCAAACATATCTTGGGCATCTAAGGTTAGGCCATATTAACCTAAGTAGAATTCAAAGGTGGATAGTTGATGGACCTTTGGGTTCATTAGTGGTGGAAGATTTCCCAACCTGCGAATCTTGCTTGGAAGGTAAAATAATCAAGAGGCCTTTTAAGGCCAAGGGGTATAGAGCCAAAAATGTGTTGGAATTGGTTCATTCTGATTTGTGTGGTCCTATATCTATCCAAGCTAGAGGTGGTTTTGAATATTTCATCTCTTTTATAGATGATTATTCAAGATATGGATACATTTACTTGATGCACTGCAAGTCTGAATGCTTTGACAGGTTCAAAGAATTCAAGGCTGATGTGGAGAAACTTCAAGGTAAAAGTATCAAGACACTACGATCTGATCATGGTGGTGAGTACCTATTGGAAGAGTTTAGGAATTACTTATCAGAGGTTGGGATTCAATCTCAATTGTCTGCACCTGGTACACTCCAGCAGAATGGTGTAGGGGAGTGAAGGAATAGGACTCTTATGGAGATGGTTAGATCGATGATGAGTTATTCTGAGTTGCCAGATTCATTCTGGGGGTATGCTCTAGATACGACAGTGTATATTTTGAACTTGGTACCATCTAAATCAGTGCCTTCTACTCCCACAGAATTGTGGACTGGGTGAAAGCCTAGCCTGAGACATATTCAGATTTGGGGGAGTCCAAAGATACATGTCAAGGCGCGATGTTGGTAAGTTGGAACCTCGTACAGAAGTGTGCATGTTCGTTGGGTATCCTAGAGGAACGAAAGGTGTTTTTTTTATAGTCCTAGAGATCAGAGGGTGATCGTTAGCATGAATGCCAGATTTCTAGAGGAAGACTATGTGATGAACCACAAGCCTATGAGTAAGATTGTTCTAGAGGAATTGAGAGGGGAAGTCACTACTTCAGTATCACCTGTACAAGAGGAAATACCACAAGTGACTGCACCGCATGTCACAGAAGATACACAGGTGATACCTCGTCATAGTGGGAGGGTTGTTAGACAGCCTGATAGATTTATGTTCTTGGGAGAATCTTCTGATTTGGTCCCTGACGAACATGAATCTGATCCCTAGACATATGACGAGGCAATCCAAGATAAAGATGCAGTATCTTGGCAAAGTGCAATGAATTATGAGATAGAATCTATGGATTCAAATCTGGTCTGGGAGCTAGTTGAACCACCCAATGGTGTAAAAACCATTGGATGCAAGTGGATCTACAAAAGAAAAAGATGAATAGATGGGAAGGTTGAGACCTTCAAAGAAAGGCTTGTTGTGAAAGGGTATACTCAGAAAGAGGGTATCGATTATGAGAAGACCTTTTCGTCGGTACCCATGCTTAAGTCTATCCGGATTCTCTTATGTATTGCTGCTCATATGGATTATGAGGTGTGGCAGATGGATGTCAAGACAACTTTCCTTAATGGAAGTCTTGAGGAAAACATCTATATGAAGCAACCAGAGGGATTCATTGCAAAGGGCAAAGAGCATCTTGTGTGCAAGCTTAATCGGTCCATTTATGGATTGAAGCAAGCTTCAAGATCTTGGAACATCCACTTTGATGAGGTAATCCAGTCTTATGGATTTATTCTAAGTCCGGATAAGTCTTGTGTATACAAGAGATGTGACGGAAACGTAGTGGTATTTCTTGTACTATACGTAGATGACATTTTGTTAATTGGCAACAATGTCAAGGTGTTATCAGATGTAAGGGTATGGTTGTCCAAACAGTTTGATATGAAGGACTTGGGAGAAGTGGGACACATCCTTGGGATCAAGGTTATAAGGGATCGCAGGAAAAGGATGTTGTGCTTATCTCAAGCTTCATACATAGACACCATTTTGGATCGTTTTAGCATGCAGAACTCCAAGAAAGGTTTTCTACCTTTTAGGCATGGAGCACCTTTGTCTAAAGAGATGTGTCCTACAACATCAAAGGAGATAGAGGAGATGAAGGCGGTTCCTTATGCTTCGGCAGTAGGAAGCCTCATGTATGTCATGCTATGTACGAGGTCAGATATCTGCTTTGCTGTTGGCATGGTTAGCAGATATCAAAGTAATCCAGGACAGGGACATTGGACTGCGGTAAAGCATATATTGAAGTACCTGAGAAGGACTAGGGATTATATGCTAGTATACCAGGCAGATCAATTACTCCCTGTGGGTTACACAGATTCCGACTTCCAATCAGATAGGGATAACAGTAAGTCTACCTCAGGTTTTGTGTTCACTTTGGGAGGTGGAGCCATTGTATGGAGGAGTGTCAAGCAGAAATGCATGGCGGACTCCACCATGGAAGCTGAGTATGTGGCAGCCTCTGAGGCAGCCAAAGAAGCTATATGGCTCAGGAACTTCTTGATGGACTTGGATGTGATTCCTAGTTTGCCTAGAACTATCACAATTTATTGTGATAACAGTGGTGCAATTGCAAACTCGGAGGAACCACGAGCCCATAAGGCAAGTAAACACATAGAGCAGAAGTACCACCTGATACGAGATATCGTAAAGCGAGGAGAAGTTGTTGTAGCCAAGATTGCATCAGAGGATAACCTGGCAGATCCTTTCACTGAGGCCCTTCCAGCGAGAGCTTTTGATAGGCATGTGGAGGGAATGGAAATTAGATGTATGGCAGTATGAGGACAACATAGTCTTTTAGTATAAGTGGTAGATTGTTGGGATGTATACTAAAAAGTCTATCTTTTGTATGAACATCTTTATTTTTTAAATAAGAATCACATGATCATTGTTTGCATATTTATGGTTATGCATATTGTCTAATACATTACATTGTAAATAACATGGTGTGTAATGTCACATGGGAGATCATGTTATCAGTCCCTTGTAAAGTATAAGTAAAGGCTCACAACCAAGATGGTTTTGGACACACCATTGGTATGGTTGTAGTCTGATTTGGAATTGGTTTGTCTTGACCATAGAATTACACTAGTACATTTTGTGTGTATTGAGCAGGACCGACTTAGAGGTGATTCGATTTATTGTTGACTACATAATTGAATCGGACCTCGGATATTATGGTGTACATGCTCTTAATCCCGATATAAGAACGAGCACATGTACTTAGTATTTATTTCTTTGATTTACCAATGGGCGAGATTTATAGATTAAATCGATAGGCTCGGTAAGTTGGGAAATGATATTATTTACATGGTGTGTCGTTGATTATAGGAGAAAATTGTGTCCTATATATTAGGATGATGATTTCCCCTTGAGAAGCTCATAAGGTTCATCGTGTAAACCCTGCAGGTGGACTTGGTCCGACATGATGATAAGGCTGAGTGGTACTACTCATGGAGTTAGATGTTGATTAATTAATTGTCAGTAAATTAATTAATTGATGGACATTCGAGATCTTAAACAAGGGGAGATATTTGTACAATTAATATATATAACCCATATTTATTTATTGGGTTGGTGAGGTAGATGAATGATAATCCTCTAGTTGAATGGATTATCATTAATGGATCGGATTTTATGTGGGTCGGATCCATTGGGTGGCCAAGATCCAACTCCTCCTCATGGTCCCTATTGTAGCCTATTAAAACCCTCATGAAGCCTAGATCCAATGATGGAAAATGGAACTCTAGGTCCGACGGTTGAGATTAAATATCTAGATCCGACGGTGGAGATTAAATCTTTAGATCCGACGGTTGAGATTAAATCTCTAGATCCGACGGTAGAGATTAAAAGGACGCTTAAGCCTAATTCTATAAATAAGGCTTAGGGCTTGGGCAACAAGAGAGAACAAGGGATTCTAGGGTTTGCTCTCCTTAGCTTGGGCGGTAAGAAACCCTAGGAGAATTAGGGTTTGGAGCTAGGTTTGGGCGGCGACAAGAAGTGGAGGAGGTCTTAGGGTTCTTCTACCTCTCTTCCTAAGGTTTGGCTGGTGCAACTTCTCCTTCCCTTGGTGGCCAGCACTCCTTCCTTGAAGGAAAGACCGGTGGTTCTTCTGTCTTCCTCAAGTGGCCATCGGCAACCTTTCTTCAAGGTTGTCCGGCGCTCCTTCATCCACTCCTTGGCCAATGACAACATCAAGCTCCTTGGCTTGGTGGTTGGTCCTAGATAGGAGAAGAAGTTTTGTTTTATTATTCCCTTTGTTCAGAGCGAGCAAGGAAGGGAAGAACGTGATCTAGGAGGCTTCGACTTTTGGAATATCGTCGCCCATATGACGTCCAAAAGGAGGAAGGACATACAATAGAAGACCTTGAGGTAAACAAGAGGTATAATTCTTGTTTATGTATGTTTTCTTATTCTATGCAAGTTGTATGTATTGTATGTGGCTAATTTACTTGGACCCCGAAGACAAACACAAAAACCGGTGATCCGTACATCGTCTATTCCCTAGCTAATCGTAGATAAGAGGTAGGTTGCTTGAACAACAAGTTTGTTCAAGTGACCGCTCTAATCAAATAGCACGACGATGGATCGGTTGCTTGGGTAATCCTCTTTTGTCAAGGATTAATTTTTTTTATCCGGGGACGTAGATGGGATCGCCATGCACAAGCGACCGAGGTGGGAAGCGAATCTTCGGATCCACACCCCTTCACTGCAAACTCCCAAGAGTCGATTGGCCTAAAATAACATTATAAGATGAAGGCATATTTACTACTGCAAAAGTAATGAGTACTGTTTTCCTTTTTGGTTACACCCCCAATGACAGGGGTAGTTTTATCTATCCCATTGGTTGTACCTCATGCCTAGAAAATCCAAACAAAGAATTGACTACATGTTACAAATATTTTACCCCCACCCCCATTTGCTCCAAGGTTGACCAATACAAAATGTCTACTAAGCACCTGGGTCTACAAATACTCTTCCCACATCAAAATTAGCCATGAGAGTTCAAATTACCAATGCATCTGTATGAGGACTTATCACTCCCACTAAATCACTAGGACCAAACCCCAAAAAAGGTCCCCCTTGTTTAGGAAAAACTGTCACTGCCAAACATTCTTCACGACTATGCCTTTTCCAATCTCTATTAGAATCCCATTAGTGGAACCACTAGAAATCATATTAATAGAACCTCTTACAGGTGGTTGATCTACAAGAACAATTCAGAGAAGGTACTCCCCTTGAATGAGAAGGCTAAGGGACCGATTAATAGGAGGCCTTGAAGAGTTCCCCCTTGAATAATTTCTATACCATGGTTTCTACTGATAAAGTGGTTGATTCATAACCATTGCTCTTACTCGAGGATGGGCTCCCATTACTCTTTGTAATTCATAATCTAGTTGCTAACACTCCTATGTACTATATCCATATTCTTGATTATAAGAGCAAAAAGTAGGAGCAGGTGGGCTTCGAGGCCTCTGAGCAGCTCCAGTCGACCTCCTCAATAGTTGGTGTTCTTCACAAATATTCATAGCTCACTCCTTAGACATTTGCAACTAGGAAGCATATGAAGAATGTTTCTCAACCAACAAACGAGTACGTCTCACCCAATTAGCTCAGCGCTCAGGCACCTCCAACATCCTATACTCTTGAGATTCTTGACGAGCCCTTTGACCTTCTTCTAGATTAATAAAATTTTCTGCCTAAGCCAATAAGACATTGAAATCTGTAGGTGGTGTCTTAGCTAAAACCTGGAAAAAATCTCCTTCCCTTAACCCCTGAGTAAATGCTCCTACCAACTTTCTAGTTGCTACTGCAAGAACTCCCTAGGCGGTCTCAGTGAATCTTTATACATATTGTCGCAGTGTTTCTTGGCCTCTTTGTTAAAGATTAAAAAGACTAAGTGGGGGAGGAGGATATCACTTTGATCTATAAAAATTCCACAAAAATAATGTAGTAAAATCCTTAAATGAAGCAATACTTTACGACCTTAAAGTATCAAACCACTACTGAGCAGGTCCAATCAAAGTAGTAAGAAAAACCTAACACTTAACTCCTTCAATATGCTGATGCAAAAACGCCGCATTCTCAAATCTACTCAAATGATCCTGATGGTCTAAAGAACAACGAAAATGACGAGACAGTTCACCATTCAAAATATTTTCTATGAAGGGCCTTTGCTCCTCCCCAGCTCCTAAAACATTACCTCCCACAAAAGGACATCCCCAACCAAATTGCTCCTTCAAGTGAGGGGCTATATATTCCTCCTTTCCCTTTGAATGCTCACAGAAATGAGGAGACTTATCTTTTCGGCTTAGATACCTTAATTGGGACATCTTCAGAATCATCTTCAAATGTATTATCCTCTTTCACTTCTTTAGGCACAACTCGTTGTGAGATTTGATCCATCACAATGACCACTACTTGAATGAGGTCCTCCTTGCAAATAGACCCCCGCATCCTCCTACTAGTACCTCCTTAGGATGTACTAGTTACAAACTTCTCTTCCTCCAATTGCTCCTTCATTGCTCTCCTAGTATATACTATCACAACTTTTTGTTTAGATTTCTACAAACGACATCAATTTAATAGTGTCCTCTTTTTCAGTGCACTCGGACCCCCTTCTTCTTTCTAATGAATCACTATTGGAACCTTAAATCTCCTTCCCTGATGTTGGATCTATGACTAAAGAAAATGTTAGAGGTGGGTCAGTGTTACTAGCGCGGTCCCTCCGACGCTTAAGTCAAGATTGGAAAAGTAGAGCAATAGAATGACAAGAAGAAATGAGAAGATATTCTTTGTGTATCGAATAAAGAGGAAAAAATCATCCCCTTTTCTTCCTAATCTCTGCCCCTTTTATAGAGGATTAGCACCACCTTACTTCAAGATGAATTTACTTTAATACCCCTATTATAACGCTGAAGTGCAACTGCTTTTGTACTTCTTTTTAAACAGCTTCATCTATATCCTCCACGTGTCACTTCTCCTTTCTTATTGATCACCTAAAAAAACCATACATAAATTTTAAAATAAATGAATGATAATAATAAAGAATATTCTTTTTCAACAATATTTCATGTTCAAAAGATTCCTTAGCATCTCATCTTACTATCCTCAAGAATACTCTTGTCATTCATTCTTATTGAGCTTGAAAAAACCCATAACTCTCAACCCTAATATGCTCGGGAAAAGCAAATTATGCTCAGGAAACACCCAGGGTGCTCGACACACACTGTTGGTGCAATTGGCCCAGGTCACAAATGACCAGACTCGAGTTTGACTCGAGTAGTATTTTGATGTTTGACAAAATGATTGGCAATGTGATTGTCATGGGAAGTCCAAGAATTGTCTTGGCATTTGAGAAGTTCAAGTCATGAGTACTTTGCATGAAAAGTCCAAGCATGAGTCATGGAAAATGGTAAAGTCTAAGTCATGGGTACTTGACAATTGAGAAATCCAAGCATTGGTCTTGGCAAAGGAAAAGTCCAAGCATGGGTCTTGGCAATGGTAAAGTCCAGGTCATGGATACTTGACATGGAAAGTCTAAAGGTATAGTCTTGACAGCATAAGTCCAACTGGGTAGTCTTGGGGTGTAAAGTTCAAGTAAACTTTGGAGGTGAAAGTCCAAGTATGGATACTTGACAATTGGGAAGTCCAAGGGTGTGATATTGGTGACATAAAGTTCAAGTTGTAGTCTTGGTGGCATATGTCCAATGTTTGGCAGCATAAAGTCCAAGCGTTTGTCATGGCAGTATAAGTCCAAATGTACCTTGACAAAGTAGACTCAGTTAGCATGACAATAGCTGATGAAAGCACCTAAAGGTTAGTATATGAATGAACAAGTTATGGATGACTTGGAGGGATCCGAAAGGTGTGAGGCTAATGGAGGTGGCTAGAAGGCTTAGGTCTAGGCGAAAGGTAGTCTATCAAGTATGTGATGTGAGAAAAACATATATGATTTTAGGAGTAGTTTCCTCTCACATATTGTTGCATTTTATATTTGATTCTTGCATATTTCACTTTATTTTGCATGCATTTCCTATTTTATGGTTTGGAGATCTGCTCTTTGTACTCTTGAGTGTAGGACAACATTCTACGGAGAAAATGGTGCACTTTTGGAGCAAAAAGAAGGCATTTGGCAGCTAGAACAGAATGACACACACCCTGACCCTGTGAATCCACATGGTTCGCTCCCCAGTGCCACACACGGCCTGGCCGTTTGAATCCACATGGTCGTGTGGAGCTAGGTAATTTTGACGCAATTCACTTATTTTCCAGGTTTCGGGGAGATCTGGCCAAATGTCTCTATAAAGGAAGCTACGCCCAAACCCTAGGGGGGAGACCCGACGGTCGGGACGACACACCGGTGCCCTAAAAAGCACCGAAAACTCTCAATGGGGAGGAAGGAAGTTGCTCGAGGATCATGTTCTGCACTTTAACGCCAGAGAGAAGAGCCACATTGCATTGTAATTCATGTTCCTTGTGCAATTTACATTATTTCTATGAATTTGATTATGCTTTGTGTTTCTCTTCTCGTATTTATGGAGTAAATTCTCCTATTCTAGGATTAGGGAGTAGTTTGTGTGCGTAGAACATGTTATTTCAAATATATTTCTGTTTGTGTGCGTAGAACATGTTATGCAATTGGTGATTGTTTAGATCGATAGCTATTTGTTTTTGTCTTCTATTTACTGTGTGTAGCCGATACGAGGGGTGACAACCCTTGTATGAAAGATTTAGGATAATTAAGGAGGAACCTAGGGGTTGGCCTCATCTTCGATAACCGTAAATAGAAGGGTGTGATAGGGTCGGAAACGAGACACGTTCCGATTCGTCACAGGGATTGATTCGGCATCCTCGTACCGCCTACCACGTCCTAAAGCCAGGGGTCGACCTGGTATGGTAGAGGTAGTTCCCGATAGATGTGAAAGCTCATCGGAGAAGTGTATGATGTCCCTTCCACAAAATCATTGTTAGAAATCTAGAAATCTAGACGACATTCAATGGATAGCATGCTCTACGACACACAGGTAAAACCGAAGTCCTAGAATCGCATTCAAAGACTCGTAGCAAACCTTCTCTTCCTCCCTATGACACCGTACTTAAGTTAAGTCCACCGTCAACCTCTCATTCGTGAACCCTAGGATTCCCAATCCGAACAACAATACGTCCACTAGATAAACCAATACTCGAAATCTCAGTCCCTGTGGGATTGATATTCTTTATTACTTGACAACATCCATGCACTTGCAGGCATTGAGCGCGAACGCTCAATTTAATGTTGTAAGTTTTGGAAACATTTATTGTGAGCATTGTGGTGAAACATGGCATACCATTAATGATTGTCCGAATATATCTGAACCTTCACAATTTGAACAAGAAAATGTCACCTACAATTACAACCAGTGGCCACAAGATGATTCCTATTCATATAGTTATGACCCTGGCTACTTAAACCCTCAATATTGTACGCCTAAATCCTGACTTGGGCAGATGATGGAAAATTTCATTCAAACGCAACAAGCAGCGAATACTGAATTTTGGCAGAGACATTTGCAGACAGAGACTCGATATTGTTTCCCAAGTGAGAACGAGAGCTATGAATCACCATGTGAATTTTATCCAGAACCAAGTCCCCGCTTAGAAGCCTTGCTAGCCGATTTTACTAGGGAATGCGAGGAGCATAACCTACAATTTGCGGAGATTATGCAATGAGATCTAGTAAGAGAAGAAACCAAACGACGAGAAGGTGACTTTGATGACTAGATTACACCTAATATGGCGGAGACTCACTTTGAGTGAATGGATGAGGAAGACGTAGATAACATAGGAAGTCAAGAAGGGCAATCCATGCAATCACCACTTGAAGGAGAATTTGAGGATTATATAATTGATATATTAATCGAAGAGTGCATTGCTTCAATTAAAATACCTCCTAACCTCAAGGACCCAGAAGAGCCTAACTTAACCCTCACCGAAACTTTAGTTTCCAATAACGAAGCCCTTCTAGTGATTGGTAATGATAAAGTTTCATTTGACATAATAGAATATGATAATCAATCTTTTGGTGAGGATATTTATGGTGAGACACATTATTTACAGCATATGGATGAAATGAAATATTATAATCAAACTCCTGATAATTTTGTCAAGATAAGCATGTTCAATCTTGAACCAAGGAAGGCAGCTAATAAATATCTGACCACTCCATGAGCAAGATTTAAGAGATATGGTGATGAGGGACCACAAGGCAAGAGGCATAAGGTGAGAAAATATCTTGCTCCCCCATGAGCAGGATTCAAATGTATCAAGAAGGGGAGGGAGACAAATCTCCTTGGGCCACTAAAGCCAAGATGAAGCGACGGAATTTGGTCGAGCTAAAAGACCTTAAACAAAGCACTTCTTGGGAGACAATCCAAGTTTAGTTTTTACTTGTTTTTGACTTTATGTCATTCGTTAGATTTTAATTTCTAGCATTTAGCATTTTTTTTGCAAATAAAATCGGATTAGGAAGAACTTGCTAGGTAGAAGTAAAAATTGTTTTGAGCCCACCTAGTCCACGACAAGAGTCTGCACCTGCACCACCATCTCTTTTTACTTTTGAGCAGGATGCAGGTACATCCACCTATGATTTCTCCAAGTTTCGATCGTGCCTCGATGCCATTTATGGTGAGCAGCAGACACAGAGGCAGCGATGGGAGGAGCAGAGTACTTACATGCAGGCAGAGTTTCAGGGCTTACGGGAGCACTTCCAGCGGGTCGTATGACGAGGCCCGAGTTTATTTTCAAGAGGAGGCTGCCCATCACTAGGAGGAGGCTATACATCGCAAGGAGGTTCGATCACACGAGTGGCCATGAGCCTGAGAGGCTGGGAGGAGGAGCACCAAGCAGATACTACATCCACAAGCTCTCAAATTGATGACATGTACATGTGGCATCAACGACTGAGCACCAGATTTATCCTGGAGCTCGACATGCCGAGGCTACCAGACTTTTCACCTCGGCCACCATGTTAGAGGTATAGCTTCATACAAGTCTTGGGGGGGGGGGGGGGGTACCCCAAGTTTTGACTTATTTTGTTTCTAGCAATAGTTTCTTTCCTGATGTTTGCATTTTAGTTAGCATTCATTTGTTCATGCATAGGTTGTTTAGTTTCTTTCAGCACTTAGTTTTTGCTATCTATAAGCTGCCTCAGTAGTATTTTTAAAGTTGTCTTCATGAGTTGTTTCCATGGGTAGCTTTACTTCATTTACATCGTGATATTTTATTTTATTTTATTTGCTCTAATGAATGTTCTAAACTTACACTGGTTAGCTTTTATTTTTACACCTACACATGTCGAACATTCTGAAAGGGAGAATTTAGTATGTACCTAGTTACGATTCATCTCAATAGTCTAGTACTATAGAATCCATAGGTGACTCTAGATTTAGCATTTTAGTTACTGAAGATGCTCGGATTGTGGAAGCCCATTCGAAAAAATCAAAATCCCAAGAGAGAAAGAAAAGAAAAAAAAAAGAGAGGGAAAGGAAAAGAAAGTGAGAAAAATTGAAAAAAAATTTTATGAGAGATAAAAAACAGTTGTCGTGGGTGGAAATGGTTAGGTGCCCCTTTGAGACCGAGTTAGGTTATTGGGGAAACACCTACCAATCTCTCAATACCGAGTACGCCTTTGAGACTTTGTGCTAGATTTAGGGAATGACCCTCGCTTTGGGCAAGTAAGTGCCTAAGAGCTGGAGACCTTAGGAAAGCTATAGGATGACGACTTAACTTACCATGGAACGAGTATCCCCTAAGAAGATTCGCTTAGCACATGCACAAGGAGCTAACTTAGTGAATTTCTAGAACATATCTATTTTGCTTTGATTGAAAATACCACTTGATAAATCTAGTTAACATTCTAAGCATGAAACAATTGCTTTTTAAAATTTCATGGCACTGAGATTTGCTTGAGGACAAGCAAAGACTTATGCCTAGGGGAATTGATGTGAGCAAAATATATCGGATTTTGGAGTAGTGTTCGCTCACATCTCGTTGCATTTTATATTTGATTCTTTCATATTTCACTTTATTTTGCATGTATTTCCTATTTCTAGTTCGGATATCTTCTCTATGTACTCTTGTGTGCAGGACAACATTCTACGGGGAAAATGGCGCACTTTTGGGGCAAAAACAAAGCATTTAGCAGCTAGAACAGAAGGACACACACCCTGGCCCTATGAATCAACACAACTCGTGCCCCAGTGCCACACATGGCCTGGCCATGTGAATACACATGGTTGTGTGGCATTGGGCGATTTCGACGTGATTCAGTTATTTTCTAGGTTTCGGGGAGATCAAGCCTGATGTCTATATAAAGGAAACTACACCCAAACCCTAGGGGGGAGGCCTGACGATCGGGACGGCCCATCAGTGCCTAAAAAGCACCGTAAACTCACAACGCGGAGGAAGGAAGTCGCTCGAGGATCAAGTTTTGCCACTTCAACGCCAGAGAGAAGAGTCACATTGCATTGTAATTCACGTTCCTTGTGCAATTTACATTATTTCTGTGAATTCGATTATGCTTTGTGTTTCTCTTCTCGTATTTATGGAGTAGATTCTCCTATTCTAGGATTAGGGAGTAGTTTGTGTGCGTAAAACATATTATTTCAAATATATTTCTATTCTTGAAATAATATTTTTAATTGATGATTGTTTAGATCGATGGCTATTTGTTTTGGTCTTCTATTTACTGTGTGTAGCCGATATGAGGGGTGATAACCCTCGTATCAAAGATTTAGGAGAATTAAGGAGGAACCTAGGGGTTGGCCTCATCTTCGATAACCGTAAATAAAAGGGTGTGATAGAGTCAGAAATGAGACATGTTCCGATTCGTCACAGGAATTGATTCAGCATCCTTGTACCGCCTACCCTATCCTAAAGCCAGGGGTCGACCTGGTATGGTAGAGGTAGTTCCCGATAGATGCAAAAGCTCATTGGGGAAGTGTATGATGCCCCTTCCACAAAACCATAGTTAGAAATCTAGACGACATTCAATTGATAGCGTGCTCTACGACACACAAGCGAAATCGAAGTCCTAGAATCCCATTCAAAGACTCGTAGCAAACCTTCTCTTCCTCCGTGTGACACTGTACTTGAGTTAAGTCCACCGTCAACCTCTCATTTATGAACCCTAGGATTCCCAATCAAAACAACAACACGTCCACTGGACAAATTGATACTCGAAATCTTAGTCCCTATGGGATCGATATTCTTTATTACTTGACGACATCCGTGCACTTGCGGGTGTTGAGCATGAGCATCCACTTCGAGTCCTCGATGGTTCTCGTCGCGTGATTTGAGGTCGTGTTTGCATGCATCAGCATGAAGAGATCATACTTGAGTTAAACCTCATGTTTGAGGTATTGGGAAAACTCCGGATCTAATGTTCACAACATCACGGGCAAATACTTCGCACAACCACAGTGGAAATAATAATTAAACCGGATCCCACCAGAGATCCATGCAAAACTATATAAGTCGTTTTCTTTAATCTAGTCTAGATCTTATCTAGATGAAGAATATACCTTCGGTGTGTGCCCTTCGCAATCCCGCTTTTCTAAACATTGTCGGATCTCAATATGGTAAGGGTAACCATATATCTATGGTATCCACACTGACACCCACATGGTTTGGAGTCACGTTGTGCTAGCAACCCCTAGCAAAATGCCAAGAACTCTTTGGAAGAAGAAGGAGAGGAAGGAGGAGATAAGAGAATTCTTTCTCTTGGCCCTTTTGGCTTGCACGCCCAAAACAAAAACCACACACAAGTGATACATATCCAACACCAAAAAGGGCCTTTTAATCCCATAGCCATCAATTCCATTATCTCCCCATTAAGAAAACTCTTAATACCAAGACCCTTGGTATTCCCTTCTTTTAATTCTCATCATAAATATCAAGCCCTTTGGTATTCCTATGCATGATTAATCAAATTAATCATGCATGATGATGAATCATCTTCCATGGTTCAACTTGAGTCTAACTCAAGTTTAACCAGTTTGAGTCTAACTCAAATCTTGGCCATATGCTCAATTTTCCTCTTAGTCCAACTAAAAGAAACCATCTTCAAAAAAGAATGTCATTTGTGTGTAACCCTATAGACTCTTGTAACGTTGGCAATATATCTAAAACCATTTTAGATACATAAGCAATGAGCGGCATCTAGCAATACATCATTGCTACCTAAGTTACAAGATCGTCGAGATCTTACAACCTTTTCGTGACTATTATCATGTATGACGATGTCCTTCTATCTCTGATATCTTAGATCGATCAATGAGGTATATACCGTGTCATCCCCTTATCGATCTTTATGTTTCTTGATCCCCAAGTAGACACACTCAAACAAATGAGCTTCATATCTCATATTGACTCATTTGAGTATGACCAAGCATTTTGTGGTCCTACTCTATCAAGAGACCAAAGATATCACTCCTGTCATATAAGAGGGATAGATCTCATCTACATCACTCACATCCCTCCGCATAATTTGTTACATACCCAGTGATTGCCATTATAGTGCACCCAATTATGGTGTGACGTTAGACGATACCAAAGTACATAACTCCTTATGTAGGGAACCGTAGTGACTTCAGGTCTAAGGACTATTCATACCAATAGTCACATGAGAAAGTATATGACACTCATATAATGATCCATGATACTTTCTCATGGCGGGTCAATTCAGTATATATATATTCTCCAATATATATACCCATGTGTCAATGTGATATCACATATCTATGACTTGTGAGATCAAGTCATCCATTGACCTACATGCTAGTCTCAATATATTAATATTGCCCTTGTATATTAATACTTGACTAAGAATATTAAGAATAGTGTTCTCTATAGCTTCTCATAATCAATTCTACCAATTGATAAACTGTAGATTAGAACCTACTATTCAAGGGCATTATTATATTTATTTTAGTTGGCACATGCATAAAGTAAATATAATAAACAATCCTTGTCTTTTATTAATGAAATATGATACACATGATCCCTAATCAATCATCTCATGATTAACACTACATCTCATGATTGGCACTAAGGGCTGACACTAACATGAGGTTTATCAGTTGATTGGGGTTATGGACCAGTCGATTGGCCAAGTGTTTGACACTTGGTAGCCTAGTCAACTTGGATTAGTCGACTGGTCAAGTAGTCGACTGAGCTTTGACTGCTCGGATGAAGCACTAACAGTCAACTACCATTGTGGATAGTCGACTAGCCTTGAGTAGTTGATTGTAGTAGACATTGGCGGGACACGAGTACAGAAGCTTTGGTAGTCGATTAGCTAGTTGACTGTCGGGCATCAATCAACTGTTGTGGTATCCGTTGGAGTTTTTCTACTATGGATTGAGCCATTGTGAGACAATGACACTATAAGCAGTCGACTGGTGCCGTTTGGCAGTCGACTACTAGGCACAAAATTAGTTTGATGCAGGTTATAAAGCAACTCGAGATGGAGGATTTTACATCAGGTTTTGGGGAGATTTTGAAGGGGAATTGTTGTTGCATTCTAGGCCTTCAAGAGCAATCCAAAGCAAGCAACAAGCAAGCAACAAGCAAGCAATCAAAAGCACTTTGTAAAGTTTTCTTTGCATTTCATTTGTATACTTGTATTTATTTGGTGTATTACTTTTGTAATCTTGTTGTAAGTGGTTTCTCCACCTTCGATGTGTTGTCGAGAAGGAGAAGATTTAGTGGTGGTGTACATCACTAGAGTTTACATGAGCTCGACCCGTGGAGTAGGAACCCTAGGTTCTAAACCACGTTATATCTTCATGTTATTCTTATGTTGTTGTTTTCATTTATTATTTATATTTGTATTTGTATTCCTCTGCGCTAACAACAATTGTAGACAAGCAAATGAACAAACACAATCGAATTCCAAGTGACGAAGTGAAAATGCTATTCACCCCCTCCCCCCCTCTAGCGACGTCAATGTTCCTAATAAGTGGTATCAGAGCTCAAGGTTCTCAGAAGAACAAGTCACTTTGATACCTAACAAGTGGTATCAAAGAGAGGATGCTCTTCAAGGCTTAACAACCAAAGGAACACGCTAGAGGCAAGATGGAACCAATTCTTAGATTAGGTCATGACATCAACACTCTACCACCATATGGATTATACGGAATTGGGGGTTTAGACCAATGGAAAGAGAGTATAGAAACCTTTCTCATGATGAACATCAAAGATTGGTTCATCTTGATGGAAGGATTCGAATATCCAAGAGGGTTGAAGGGAGGATTCCTCAAGATGAAGAAATGGACCGAGGAACAACTCTAAAATTTTGAGAAAAACAAGAAGATAACAAAATTCTTGGTTGATTTAATTCCAAACAACCTATTGTGTAGGATAGGTCAATATCAAGATGCCAAGGATTTATGGAGTAAGTAAGCCAAACTCCATGAGAACCCTTCACCGACCCAAGTAGAGAAGGAGACCGAGGAAGCAAGTTCATTATCCTCTCAAGAGCGTGAAGAATCAAAAGTTGATAGATACTCAACATCCGAGGAAGAGGTTGAAGAATTGGAGGAAGCCTCTACCTCAACAATTGAGGCGGAGGTGAGACAATCCCTCACACCGGAACAAGAAGAGTCATCTACATCCGGGAGAAGTGAAGATTACGACCTAGGTAACTCAAGCACAATAGTTAAAAATAAAAATCATATTGTGTGTTTTGAATGTAGGAAAAATGAACAATACAAGAGTAAATGTTCGAAATGGGTCAAGAAGATGACACAAGTGGTGTCAAAGACCAAGGAGGCTAGAGCCCCAACAATAAAGAGCAAAGAGCACATTGTGTGGCTCAAGTGCAATCAAAGGGGCCACTATAGGACTCAATGCCCTAGGGGGAGGAAGCAAACCAAGGGCAAAAGAGGAGCATCACATATAGGGGGAGCTTATAAAGCAAACCCTAAGGTAAATTTAAATAATGGTCGCACTTTACGTAATGATAGGAAGAATGCTAGAAATTTCCTCGCTATTACTCATAAAAAGCATGCTAGAAGTAACAAATATTATTGCTTAGGTGTCAAACATGTTAATTTACCTAAGGACAAATCTAGAACCAATAACTCAAGAACAATTCTACCTAAGGAGGCTATTAGGAAGATAGAGAATCATTTAGGCATTAACCCTAAGAAGGATAGGCATATGCCTAAAAGGAAGAACAATGCCCAAGGAACAAATAAAAATTCAAAATTTGAGGCATTAGTGGTAGAAAATAAAGCCTTGAGGTCAAGGCTTGAGAAATTGGAGAAGACCCTTAGAAGAATGACAAATTCAATTAATGGGTGTAATGATAAAAAATTAGGGTCTAGGAGGCAAGAACCATCCAGAGGCAAGAAAGGTTTGGGTGACAAACCTAAGTCCAAGGAGACCTACCATAGTGTTCCATTTGACTATGGAACCACCCATAGGTCTAGAAAAACCAAGGTTACTAGGGAAGGGATCCCTAAGGCTAACCATGGTAAGTGTCAAGTGATTAAGGTTTCGAAGAAGTCTAGGAAAGTCACTAGAAAGGTTACAAGGAGAGTTATCCCTAGAGTTTACCTTGACAAGACCCAAATGACCAAGGCTTTAAAGCCTAGAAGGGGCATTAGGAAGGTACTAAGGGAGATTATCCCTAGTGAGTATCTAGTAAACCCAAGGATCTCCAATAGGTATTGGGTTCCTAGGAGGCGATTCCCTCACGCTAAATGGGTTAGGGTGTGTCAACTTGAATTGGTAAGGTAGTTAATCTAATCATAGCAAAGTTGACACTTTAGGGCATTTTCAAGGTTATGGGATATCTTGGAAATAAGGTTGAATCTATATCCTAAGGAATTTTAGGATGTGCCAATATAATTTAAGAAGTATGAAAAATCAATCAAAGTTGGCACGATTAGGTTTAGAGGTCATGGTGTGTCATTTTAGGTTTTTGGCACACTTGGGAGATTGATCCATTATGGCAAATTTGGGTTTAATCCTAGTAAATGACAATTAGGTTTAAATTTTAGGTATTTTTATATGTTGATATTGTAAAATTTCCATGCTTTATTTTCCTTGTCATGTCATGACAACATATCTCATTTAATCATATAAAATGTCATGATTAATATTTAGGTTAATATGTCATGTGTGTATTTAGGTTTATGTTTTTGCCATGACATTATGATTATTGGCACATACTTTATTTATGCTATCATTATATGCCATGATCATATCTCATGCATTTAGGTAAATTAAAATTGATTTAAGGACAATGACATGATTTGAAGTCCCATAATAAGGGAATCAAATAGAGTTGCCTAGAAAAATGCATGATACCTTAGGCTAGAAAATAACCCACATCTCACATTAAATTGGCATGTGTGTGTGTTGATACACCCTAGACACATGTGAGATATTAGGAATATGAGTTAAGTTCAAGATGCATAGATGTTGCATTTAGATGAACTCAAAATCACCATTGATGAAGTTTATACAAATAGACTCAAAACATTAAAGTTTCAATGGTTTTGAACTTTGTATCAATCTCACAATTTAATTGGTAATTTTCACATAAAAATATTTTTCACCCATAATGATTGAGATAAGTATTATACGTATGTATTTTCGTGATTTTTCAAATTATGTATAATTACTTATGATTTTTCAAAATTCATTTCTGAAACTATTTTCTGTATTTACATAAATCAGTCGACTATTGCTTGAGGGTAGCTAACTAATGTTGATGGCAGTCGATTGGTTGCTGATCAAGTCGACTACTGGGTTGATTTCGGGTAAACAAGATTTGTTTAGCCCATTTTCAGCCATCCTTAGGTACCCTAACATCTCCTAACCCTCGGATATACTTTGGAAAGTATTGGAAGGGTTAAAATCCATTAGAAATGGATTAAGAGAGCTGTTATGGGTGATGTACTAAATTTTAAGGTGTGTGAAAGTTCAAGTTTGAACTTTTGCCCTTAACTTTGATGGTCTAGTGTTCCTATTAGCTTAGGAACTCTCCAAGGATATTGTTGGTGCAATGGTCAAGAGGGAGCAAGCCTTTAGGGGGAGGTTATTCATCAAGGAATGATGGATGAGTTTTTCCTCAAAGGGGAGAGTTAGAGAGTAGTGAGGATTGCCTCTCATTTAGTGATATGCAATTTATCACAAGGAAGAGTGAAGGCATCCAAGATGATTTTGGATCAAGGGGGAGAATGTAAGATCTCATTGGTATATGAGACATTAATACCCTTGGTAATCTTTTTTATGTATGCCAAAGGGGGAGAAGTGACATTTAAGTTAGGTAAACCTTCACTATGCTTTGGCATTAGAAGAGTTAAGGTTAGGCTTATTGGTTAGCCTAACTTAAAGGTGTTGTCAAACATCAAAAAGGGGGAGATTCTTGGTGCAATCGTCCTAGGTCACGATTGACAAGACTCGAGTTTGACTCAAGTAATATTTTGATGTTTGACAAAATGATTGACAATGTGATTATCATAGAAAGTCAAAGAATCATCTTGGCATTTGAGAAGTCCAAGTCATGAGACACTTGGCATGAAAAGTCCAAGCATGGGTCTTGGAAAATTGTAAACTCCAAGTCATTGGTACTTGGAAATTGAGAAGTCCAAACATGAGTCTTGGCAAAGGAAAAGTCCAAGCATGAGTCTTGGCAATGGTAAAATCTAATTCTTGGGTACTTGGTAAGGAAAGTCCAAAGGTATAGTCTTGGTGGTATAAGTCCAAGCATGTAGTCTTGGCGGTGTAAAGTCTAAGTGAACTTTGGCAATGAAAGTCCAAGTATGGATACTTGGCAATTGGGAAGTCCAAGGGTGTGATATTGGCAGCGTAAAGTCCAAGCTATAGTCTTGGTGGCATAAGTCCTATGTTTGGCGGCTTAATGTCCAAGTGTTTGTCTTGGCGGCATAAGTACAAATATACCTTGGCAAAGTATATCCGATTAGCATGACAATAGCCGATGGAAGCACCTGAAGGCTAGTGTATGGATGAATAAGTCATGGATGACTTGGAGGGATCATATAGGTGTGAAGTTGATTGACGTAGCTAGAAGGCTTAGGTCTAGGCTAAGGGTGGTTTATCAAGTATTAGGGGATCATACATGAGTTAAACCTCATGTTTGAGTTTTATTAGTCGACTGGGATTATGACCAGTCAACTGAGCTTCGACTACTCGGATGAAGCATTCGCAGTCGACTTCCATAGTAGGCAATCGACTAGCCTTGAGCAGTTGATTGCTAGGGTTTGGCAGTCGACTGATTTAAGCAGACACGAGCACAAAAGCTTTGATAGTCGGTACGATCGACTATCGACCATCGATCATGGTAAGGGAAGTCGACTAATGTGGTATCCGTTAGAATTTTTTCATCATAGATTGAGCCATTGTGAGACAATGACACTATGAGCAGTCAACTAGTGTCTTTTGGCAGTCGACTATTGGGCACGAAATTAGCTCGATGCAGGTTATAAAGATGGAGGATTTTGCATCAGTTTTTAGGTATATTTTGAAGGGGAATTGTTGCTATATTTCGATCTTCAAGAACAATACAAAGCAAGCAACAAGCAAACAATCAAAAGCACTCTTGTAAATTTTTCTTTACATTTCATTTGTATACTTGTATTTGCTTGGTGTATTACTTTTGTAATCTTGTTGTAAGAGGTTTCTCCACCTCCGTCGTGTTGTCGAGAAGGAGAAGATTTAGTGTTGTCATGTTTCACTATAGCTCACTTGAGCTCGACCCATGGAGTAGCAACCCTAGGTTCCGAACCATGTTATATCTTTATGTTATGCTTGTGTTGTTGTTTTCATTTGTTATTTGTATTTGTATTCCTTTGCACTATCAACAATTGTAGATAAGAAATCGAATGAATGCGATCGAATTCCAAGCGACGAAGTGAAAATGCTCTTCACCCCCTCTAGCGACGCCAACGTTCCTAACACACACAACAATGCAAAGATCTGAATCAACTATGCCGCTCAACCCTTTTGTACTCGGAAAAAACACAAGGTGCTCAGAAAACACACAGAGTGCTCGGTACATATCATAACACAAATCCTGAGTCACCTACAATGCACATCTCTTCTATGGATGGGAAACACATATGGTGCTCGGGAAACACACAAAGTTCTTGGCACAAATCATAACACAAACTCTGAATCAACTATGATGCTCAGTCCTTCTATGTTCGGGAAAAGTATATGGTGTTTGGGAAACACATAGAGTGCTTGGCATATACTCTGAATCAACTATAATTCTCAACCCTTCTTGTGCTCGGAGAAAACATATGGTGCTCAGGAAACACACAGGGTACTCAACACATAGCATAACACAGACTCTGAACCCACTACAATGCTCAGCCCTTCCGTGCTAAAAAAAAATATATGGTGCTCGAAAAACACACAGGGTACTCGACACATATCATAACACAAACTCTGAACCCACTATAATGCTCAACCCTTCTATGCTCGAGAAAAACACATAGTGCTCGGAAAACACACAGGGTACTCCACACAGATCATAATGCAAACTCTGAACCCACTACGATGCTTAACCCTTCTGAGCTCAGGAAAAACATATGGTGCTCGAAAAACATATAGAGTGATCGGCACATACCATAACACAAACTCTGAACCCTCACAATTCTCATCCCTTTTGTTCTCATCCCTTACAATCATAGGCACTCAACCATACCGAGCTCTGAATCAACTGTACTACTCTGCCTTACTATGCTCAGGAAACATACAAGGTGCTCGACACAGACACTTAACTATACTGAACTTTGAATCAGCTACACTGCTCAACCTTACTGTGCTCAGGAAAAACACATAGTGATCGGGAAACAAATAGGGTGCTCAGCACAAACACATCACCATTCTGAACTCTAGATCAACTATACTGTTCGACCTTACTGTGCTCATGAAAAACAAATGGTGCTCAACCCCATTGTCTCTAGCAACTACTAGAATGTTTTACTTTACAATAAATATTAAAAACCCCATACCCATCACCCCTCTATGGGATTATAACTACTATAATGGCGAAGTAAACTTCTTAGGCCCTATGCCTAATATAATAGCCTAAGGGCTATGTAATTATAACCCCTCTATGGGATTATAATAGCCAACTATAATGGCTAAGTAAATTTCTCAAGTCTTGTTTCTAATATAACAACCTGAGGACTAAGTAATTATACCCCCTCTATAGGATTATAATAGCCAGTCATAATGGCTAAGTAAATTTCATAGGTCCACTGCCTAATATAACAAACTAAGGGTTAAGTAATTATATTCCCTCTATGGGATTATAACAACCAGCTATAATGGCTAAGTAAATTTCTCAGGCTACGCACCTAACCTAATAGTTTAAGGGTTACACTTATTTTTTATGTATAGTATAGTAGAATATTGTGGTTACTTTTGAATTTAGTAAGACATTCTTTATAGACACTTGTAAAACTTCATTTGACTTTACTCTTTAGTTTTACTAAAGAGAGGAAACTTATAATGGGTTCTGGGTTTTGTTACACTTATTTTTAAAGTATAGTGTAGTAGAGTATTGTAGTTACTTTTGAATTTAGTATGACATTCTTTATAGGCACTTGAAAAACTTCATTCGACTTTGCTCTTTAGTTTTACTAGAGGGGGGAACTTACGATGGGTTCAAGGTTTTGTTACATGTATTTTTGAAGTATAGTATAGCAGAGTATTGTGGTTACTTCTGAATTAAGTATGACATTCTTTATAGACACTTGTAAAGCATCATTCAACTTTGCTCTTTATTTTTACTAAAGAAGAGAGGGGGGGGGGCTTATGATGGGTTCAGGGTTTTCAACATTCATTATGAAGTAAAGCATTCTAGTAGTTTCTAGAGACAATGGGGCATAGTACCTTGTATTTTCCCAAGCACCTTGTGTGTTTTTCGAGCTCAATAGGGCCGAGTGCTATAGTTGATTCAGAATTTGGAGCAACCTTGGATTTCTTGAGAACTCCATGTGTTTCTTGAGCTCAGTAGGGTCGAGTGTTATAATCAATTTAGAATTTTGAGTAGCCTTGGTTTTTTCGAGCTCCCTATGTGTTTTCCGAACTCAGTAGAGCTGAGTGTTATATTCAACTCAGAATTTGTAGCATCTTTGGTTTTCCCGAGCATCCTGTGTGCTTCTTGATCTTAGTATGGCCGAGTGTTATAGTCAATTCAAAATTTTGAGTAGCCTTGATTTTCTCAAGCATCCTGTGTGTTTTCCGAGCTCAGTAGGGTCGAATGTTATAGTCAATTTAGAATTCCAAGCAACCTTGGTTTTCATGAGCACCTTGTGTGTTTCCCGAGCTCAATAGGGCCGAGTGTTATAATCGATTCATAATTCCGAGAAGCCTTGGTTTTCCTGAGCACCCTATGTGGTTTTTGAGCTCAATAGGGTTGAGTGTTATAGTTGATTCAGAATTCTGAGTAGCCTTGGTTTTTCCGAGCATCTTGTGTGTTTTTTCGAGCTCAGTAGGGCTGAGTGTTATAATCGATTCAGAATTTTGAGAAGCCTTGGTTTTCCCAAGCACCCTATGTGTTTCCCAAGCTCAATAGGGTTGAGTGTTATAGTCGATTCAGAATTTTGAGTAGCCATGGTTCTCCCGAGCATCTTGCTTGTTTCTCGAGTTCAATAGGGTCGAATGTTATTAGTCGATTCAGAATTCTATGCAGCCTTGGTTTTATCGAGCACCCTATGTGTTTTTCGAGCTCAGTAGGGTGGAGTGTTATAGTCGATTCAGAATTATGAGTATCCTATGTTTTCCCAAACACCTTTTCCTATCTTGAGCGCTCGGTGTTTTTCCCGAGCATAGTAGGGTCGAGCAGCATAGTTAATTCACAACCCAGGGTTATTAAGTATTGTATTTGTTCAGAGCATCTTGTGTTTCCCCGATCAACTATCATTTTCTTGAACACCTTGTGTTTTCCCCGAACACTGTAAGGTTGAGCAACATAGTTGATTCTAACTTCAGTGTTATTAAGCATTATGTTTGTGCATCATTTGTTTTCCTGAGCAGGCTGTGTTTTCCCGAGCTCAGCAGGGCAAAGCACCATGGCTATTCCCGAGCTCAGTAAGAATGAGTAATATGGGTATTCTTGAGCACATGAGATGCCAAGAAGTTGTATGTGCAGGAAATATTATTGGAAAAGAATATTTATTATTATTATTTATTTATTATTGTGGATTTGATGTATGATTTATTTTTTAGATAATCAACAAGAAAGGAGAAGTGACACATGGAGGATACATGTGTAGCCGTTTTAAAAGGAACCACAGAAGTGGTTGCATCTCAATGGTATGGGTAAGGGTGTGGAGGTAAATTCATTTGGAGGGAAGGCGGAGCTAGTCTTCTATAAAAGGGGAAGAGATAGGAAGAGGAATAATTTTTTTCCTCTCCTTTTGGTACACTAAGACTCTCTTCTCATTCCATTATTTTATTTGCTCGATCTTGACTTGAGCATCAAAGGAGGCCCGTCAACATTGACGACCCACTTCTAACGTCCTTTTTGGTGACATATATGACATCAGAGGAGGATATCTAAGGTCCCAGTGGTAATTCGTGAGAAAGAAGAAGGGATCTGAGTGTCCTGAAAAGAGGACACCATCCCTTCTTCAACACCAAATTATTTTGAGAGAGTTACAGAAGGGGAAGTGTCGGGGAAGAAGGGCAAAACTAGGGTTAAGGAAAAGAAGTGGGAGAAAGGCGCAGAGGTAATGCTAAGTTATGGTGAGTAACTGGGTTATCTTTAGAAAGGGTATTAATATTTGAATGGTTTAAAGGAGAATTAGCGAAGAAGTTTTGGTGGTTTGTTATGGTTAAATTTTAGTAGAAGGGTATGATGCGTAAATTAGACTTCATGCGACTTTGCTTTTCAGTCTAATCCAGAGAAGGGACTCAGAATGGTTATGGATATTGATGGTGTTCACTTCTTCGGTCTGCCAAGATCTCCCTCCCCCTTCTTGTGAATTGCTGGATCTATCACCAGAGAAGGTTAAATATGAGATAAAGAGATATCTGCCTTTTGATTCACCTCAACAATACTGCACTACTGTAACGCCCGTAACGCCCATAAAATTTCTAGCAATTTTACGAGGATTTTTGGCTTGACGATAATGGGCTTTATGTAGGCTTTTTCCAAAAAAAAAAATAAAAGAAAATAAGCCAAAAAGGGATGCAAAGCCTAGGAATTGAACCCCAAACCTCTAGAGATAGCAAAGCCCTATAGATGCACCCACTAACCAGAAGCCCAATAGGATTATATCATTAGAGGAAGAGGGGAAATGGTAGATAAGTGTGATAAGGGGGAATGAAGAGGCATGAAAAAGAGAAGAGAAACTTCTCTTCCTCCCTTTATAAAGAAGAGGGAAGGTACCACTTGGCCACTTCCTCTTCTCTTCTTCTTCCTCACCGAAAACCTCCCTCTCCCCCTCTCCATTTTCACCTTTGGCCGAACCCCATCCAAGCAAGGAGAAGGCTTGTTCTTGGCTTCCATTAGGTCATCTCCCAAGCAAAGCGAAGGAAGTAAGATTCCCTCACCTGCAGTATATTAGTTTGTAGGACATGTTACATGAAAGAAAGATGAAGTTGTAGCCCTTGTATGTTTCGGCCAATCAAGTTTTCTTGGGCTAAGATTCATGAAAATGATCCTAGGGAACTTCTATAGGTTGTATGCTTACTATAGGAATTTTTAGGCGACAAAAATCCTAGCTTGGTGCCCTTATATGTGTCGGCCAACCAAGGTAATTAGGGTTAGGGTTGCATGAAAATGTTTCTAATGATACTATGATAAGTTATAATGCTCCATGAATGAATTTTAGGTAACAAAAATCCAAGTTGAGCCCTTACATGTTTCGGCCAACCAAGGTATTTAGGGCTAGGGTTGCATGAAAAGGCTTCTAAGGGAATTAGGGGATGTTATATGCTTCATGTAGGAGTTTTAGGTGACAAAACAATACAATGTTTGAATACCTTACATGTTTCGGCCAACATTGGCTTTAGGGTTAGGGTTTCATGGAAACACCCCCTTATGTAGTTATGCTATGTGTAGGATTTTAATATGGCATGAACTATGCCTATGTGATGAATATGTTTATGATTCAATGTGCTATGAATTAAGCTTAGGTGATGAACATGTTTATGATGTAGTATGCCATGAAGTTATGCCTATGTGATGAACATGTTTTATGATTTAATATGCCATGAATATGCCTAAGAAATATGCTTATGTGATAAACATGTTTATGCTTTAGGACCCCTTTAGGGTACTCTTATGTTATGAATGCATGTGTCCTTATGAAATGACTAAGATGGAGATGCTTCCCTTTCAAGTAGGGATCAAGAGCTCTCCTTATGATAAGATAAGATGGAGATGCTTCCCTTTCAAGTAGGGATCAAGAGCTCTCCTTATGATAAGATAAGATGGAGATGCTTCCCTTTCAAGTAGGGATTAAGAGCTCTCCTTATGATAAGATAAGATTGAGATGCTTCCCTTTTTATGTTGGGAACTAAGAGCATTCTTTATAATATGACAAGAAAAGAAAGGAATTAAGTATTTTACTTTGTAAGAGGTTAAGTACCCGACCCGTCAGGTGGTCGTTAATCAAATCCATAGGGACATAAGAAGACGTAAGAGGTCTTGCCCTGGTAAGACGTAAGAGGTCTTGCTCTAGTAGGACTGGTGGTTCGCTACCCCAGCCTATTAGGGAACGCACATTATGTGGTACTTAACCTGGGGCCCCCCAATCAAGTTATGTTTATGTTGAAATATCTATATGTATATGTTTTGAAAAGAAAGGACTTTTATGAAATTATGAATGCTTATGAACTTGTCCTTATGCATGTTTGATTTTATGAAGTTATGATGCTTATAGTTAAGTTTAAGAATGTTTGTGACTATGTACTTTATGCATGTTTAAGATTTAGGATGTTACGGATACGTAGGTTATGAAGGCTTATGTTAAAGTTTATGAATGCTTATGAACTAGTCCTTATGCATGTTAGATTTTATGAGATTCTGATGCTTATAGTTAAGTTTAAGAAAGTTTGTGACTATGTACTTTATGCATGTTTAAGATTTATGATGTTACGGATCATTATGTTATGAATGCTTATGTTAATGTTTATGAATGCTTATGAACTTGTCCTTATGCATGTTAGATTTTATGAAGATTCTGATGCTTATAGTTAAGTTTAAGAAAGTTTGTGACTATGTACTTTATGCATGTTTAAGATTTATGATGTTACGGATACGTATGTTATGAATGCTTATGTTAATGTTTATGAATGCTTATGAACTTGTCCTTATGCATGTTAGATTTTATGAAGTTATGATGCTTATAGTTAAGTTAAGAATATTTGTGATTATGTACTTCATGCATGTCTAAGATTTATAATGTTATGGATTTTCTTATGTCATGAATGGCTTATGTTTGAATTATGCCCTGCTTAGATTTAATTATGCTTAGCATGCTGATGTAAACTCTATGCCATGCTTAGGTCTTATTACGTTGGTATGATGTTTATTAGTGTTGCTATGGAATACTTAGGCTATTTATGCTAGTATGCTCATGTTTCTAATTGTTTGATGAAGTTTGTGGCTTTTGTGAGTAGGCAAGAATCTTACTAAGCTATAGGTTTATAGTTTATGTTGTCCATATACTGCAGATAAAGGAAACCTGAACTAAAGGAAGTAGCAGGAGGGGCCAAGTGTGTGTGATAGTGGCATGGTGGAAGAAGACCCTACACTATCTGCTTATATTTATATGATCTATGAACAATTTAAGACATTGCTTCCGCTTATAAGACTTGTGTTTGATGAGTATCAATTACTTAAGAAGGTTTGTTATGTTAGAACTCATGAACGAATCTTTATGTCATGTATGTTATGAAATAAGATAAGATATGTTAACATGCTAGTTATGAACATGATATGGGTTGCATGTGCAAAAGAAGGTTTAAGTTATGATGACATGTTGAAGTATGTAGGTTGTGAAATGAACCCTATAGGTTATGTTAAATAAAAAAAAAGAAAAGGGGAGTAAAGTAATGCATACGAGAGCAGATAAGGCAGTTACAACTCTCCCCTACTATGCTCGAGAACCATACAAGCTACTCGAGAAACACATACATTGCTCGGGAAACACATATATTGCTCAGAAAAAGTACTCACTGTTGTGTCAATACCATACTTCACCTCTGAACAATACTGCACTACTCACCCCTACTGTGCTCGGGAATCATACATACCGCTCAGGAAACACATACACTACCGGGAAACACATACACTGCTCGAGTAATGAACACACGGCTCGGGCAATACACTAATCGCTCGATATTTCACATAAACTACTCAGGAAAAGCTTAATCTTGATCAGAAAAAACTCTGACCCCATCATAAGTTCCCCCTGTTTAGTAAAACTGAAGAGCGAAGTCGAGTGAAGTTTTACAAGTGCTTATAACAAAAATTTTCCATGCCTTAATCAAAAAAAACACCACACCCATCATTAGTTCCCCTCTTTAGTAAAATTGAAGAGCAAAGTCGAGTGAAGTTTTACAAGTTCTTATGAATGCATAGACACTGCCATACCAAACTTAAACACTCATACCTATCATATTGCCATATTAGGGACTATGCTTTAAACATTGCATGAGGCACCGATCCTTAGATAGTGTATGAGGCTTTTAGCCTTAAATATTATATGAAACGTTAAGCTTTGAATATTGTATGAGGCGTTAAGCCTTGTTCGGAATTTACTTGCCCATTATAGCTGTCGTTATAGTTCCCTATGGGGGAATGTATCTACATAGCCCATAGGCTGTTATAAGAGGTGTAAGAGCCTTAATAACACTTTACATATGTCATATAGTGGCGTTATAGTTCCCCATGGGGGAAAATAGCTATCTAGCCCATAGACTATTATAGGAGGCATAAGAGTCTGAGTTAGTTTTCAACACTTGGAAAAAAAATACCAATTATAACAAATTTTCCATACCTTAGATAGAATACCACTGCCCTAAGAAAGAAGAAATTCTGATTAAGTATAGAAAACCACTATAATAAATACCATTGCCAAGAAGAATTTGAGTATATGCAAAAACCCTTGAAAAATTAACAGTCTTAGTTAGCCTCATTCTGAATCAGACATACAATGCCTTTAGAAAAATTTGATAACCTTCCAATCTTGCCCGAGATGTAGAATGCCTTAGAAAAAATTATATATCCCTTTGTCAAAGAACATTAAATAGCCCAAAACCCTTAGGCGTAAAATGCTTTAGAAACATTAATAACCCTTCCTTGCAAAAGAATCATTAGACAACCTTGAAATTGTACATTAGGCGCAAGATGCCTTAGGAAAAAATACTTATAACCCCTGCAAGAGAATAAATTCCTTAAGAAAAATATTAGGGTTTATAAAAATTCTAATCCACATTTTCTCCACATCCCAACCATCATACTTACTCCCTACTTCCTGCTTAAAAACCACTACCCTCACTAACACTCTGCCATTCAACTTCTACTTTCGGTTGAAACCCTGGGTTCCCCTTTCTCCGACACCTTCAAACTCTCTGCAAACCAACTCCTCTCCATGGCTTCCTCTTCCTCCACCATTCCCTAGTACGAAATCACGCCCAGACACCTAACCCTCAACAACTCATTCTTCCTTCGTGAACCCAAATACATCCCCGAGGGTTTCACCGCTATCATCCCTAATCGCGACTAACACTCTCATCTTCCTCCGCCCGGCACTAGCACCTTTTCATAGGGTAGATAGAAGGAGGTCTCCACCTTCTTGTCCCAAAACCTCTCTTTCACTTCGTCACCTATTACGACCTTCCAATCAACCAATTAACCCCAAACTCCATTTGCATTCTTGTCGGAACCATCATCATATTTCAACACCTCGACATTCCCCAAATTCCCCACATATTCCATTGCCTTTATCAAATAAAAATGGTCAACTTAGGCATGTTTTATTTCATGGCACACCAAGGTTATCAATTTCTGACCGATATGCCCACTTCCCACAAGGGCTGGAAAGAATTATATTTCTTTGTCCCCATGGATCCCCCTTGATTTTCTTCTTCTTTGGAGAACCACCCTTAAAGATCTTCCTAACCATAAGACTGTTAAAGCTGCCATTAACTTCCCCTCCATCGAAGCCGAACTTAAGAACAAACATTTCAGCATCAACGAACTACTCCAAGAACCTATCTTGTCCTATTATGGACTATCACCCGTTCAATCACCAGACGCACACCCCATTGGTAAGTTTCCTTTACTGCAATTGTCTTTACATATGTAACAATACTGTATTTTATTCATTGTAATCTGCATATTAGCACCATACCTTGCTCCCTTACCATACTGATCTAAAACATATACTAATACTTCATACTGCTCTACGAAATATACTAATGTCTTGCTTTAGATATCCAATTACTTTTGTATACCAACTAATCACCTGACTTGCACAAATACTAAACTTATACTGTCACCCCATGCCAAACAACTATAATTTCTATTTTCCAATATATATACATATTAGATTCTGTACACTTACTAATTTTACTTTAAAATGTCCACAAATATTCTGTTTTGTAGAGGATATCATGAGTGTAGCTATTGCCAGGACTCTGGCCAAACAACATAAGAAAAGAAAAAGAACCGATCCAACAACTACCTCCACTGCCATCCCCGAGCCACCCACTTCAGTAACTATCCCTCAACTCTCCACTATATCTTATTTTAAATATCTTGATTCAATTTCACCAAAAATAACTTATACTTCTCCATCACAGGTTCCCCTTGAACATCCTGCCACCCCAATCACCATTATCACTGAACCGAATCAACCAACCCTTACCTTAGTAGCTTCTGACCTTATCCCTCCTCCACCAGCACCAATTCCTAACCTCTTTCCTTTCCTTACCACTTCCTCTTTCTCAGAACCATCTTCCTCAACTCCTTCATCAGAACCTCTGCTCCCCTTCCGATACACTTGTCCACAATCCTCCTACTGATACCTTCAACGATCCCATTGAACTCTCCTCATCTCCTTCCCCTTCTTCCTCCACATACGACCTCTCCTTAGCCTCCTTATTCCCCAATAGGCAACAACAATCCACACCTCCTCCCAGTCTAATTAATCTAGAACTTATATCTTCTTCACCATTAGACCTGCTGGTACAAGCAGTATTAGAATCTTACCCTAGCCATCTTCTCTCTCCCCTTCCTGTTATGCCTATCTCAGATTCTCTCCCTACACTTCCTTCACCTATCATCCCTCCTGATAATCTTCCCATTGTATCAGCTTCTGCCCTATCGCAACCTACTTTTTTTTCCCCTTCCTTTGATACTCCTCACATAATTCAAGAATTTCAAGAAAGCCTTCGAACATTAAGTTTCTTTACACATTAATTATTCCTTATACAAACAATTCATTTCATAATACTTCCCTATATTTTTCAGAGTACCTCCAAACTGTAATCCTTCGCATAGTGGCTATCGGAATACCAAAGTCAACAAGACAGACCATCCACTTCCTACTCAGAGCTGCTATAACCCTCAATAATGTCATCTATTCCTCCAACCTCCACTATGGGCACCCAGACTAACCCTGAAGAAATCACAACATTCAGTCTAGGCATACAGGTTAGCCTTCCTTTTTTTCCCAATCAAGCAGCAAAAGAAACTGAACTTCAACAAAAAAATCAATGGTGCAACTCCAAGTAGAAATTCTATCTGTCGACCAGGACCAACTACTAGCAGAGCAGAAGAAGATATCTGCTCAGCATAAACAAGATATGTAGGCTATGAAAAAAGAAATTTCCATCCTAAACACTGATATCAGATTGCTAAAAGAACATGAAGAAATATCAAAGCAGATCATAATCTTCCAACAATCAAAAATTTGAAAATGGGAACAAAAGGAAAGTGACTGGCACCTCCAATCAAGTGAGTGCTTCTAGCCTATGGAAGACCTTATAGATTTTTATCTTGAACTTAAAGACAGAACCTTCAATAGCCTGGATGAATTTCATTTCCATTTTGATCTACTACAAAAACATTTTCATGCACTGGCCAATGCTGCAAAAGAACAAGCTGACCGAGCCAGTTACCTTAACCAGGAGTTGTCCCAACTTAAAGAAACAGAAGCCTAAAGATGGGTCACTGAACAAACTAAAATCCTAACCCGGATGACCACAAAATATAGAAGATACTTTCAGAGAGGATTCGAAGGTGCTGTACAGGTAGCCAATGAAAAGAAATTATTCCTACCTGGCCTGCCGAACCATGAACCCAGCATAGAAGAAGCCTATAAGAAGTTCCCCCTGGCGACTTTCAATACTGACTCTGACACTTATTCAGAGCAGTAACTATTGCAAAAGACAATCTGTAATTCCTAATGACTTGTATTGAATAACTACTTCTCCTGTAAACATTACATGTACTCAAACATATTATGCAATGGAGGCTTCTTCAATTACATTAAAATTTGCACTATATCCTTATATATCATTCTCGCAATTAAAATTCACTTTCACATTCTATTAATATTTTATAAAAACTATTCTTGTATTCCCACAACACACCTGCGGGTCTCTTACGAGCACATTACTGCACACTCCAAAAAAATTTTAAAATTATCCTCTATCTGCAATAAATGCCCTTCCCAATTTATATTATGACCCTTCACTTTTCCAAACTTTTCTCATAATATATATATATGTCCCATAATGAAATTCTCAAAAATGGATACATATTCTACCGTATCAGAAACGACCCATACTGCTCCTTCCCTAACAAAAACTGATAACCTTAATCTTACCTCACTATAAGCTAAATTCTATTGGAGATTGATCAATACCATTTTATTACATTATTTTGGTCCTTAATATCACCGTTTTAATCCTCTCATGTGTTTAATTGTTGATTATTTGCATGTTTTATGAGCTGGATTCATTTTGGACCTTATTGTAAATTCTCCTAAATTTGTGGACTTATATGCAAATTTTATACCTTATTTGTAGGAGATCGAGATGAGCCACTGGACTAGACTCAAGTTGGATCAAATATGGCTTCATCTAGGACGAGAAAGATCATTTCAAACTGGCTTAATCTGAGTCTTTCATCAAGATCTGAAGCAATGTAATCAAGGGACAAGATCTGATCAATCTAGACCGTCCACTGTGATTGGCTTGATCTGAGCCATTGATCCGGATCTGGAGCGATCCGGCCCATACATTAATATCTACACATCTTGGTCGTACATCCGGACCGTTGGATCTCAATTCTTCCTTCAGAGTTATCAGATTCGGCCATCCAAAGTTAAATTGATTACCACCATTGGATGGAGCAGCTTAATTAAGCAAATAATGGATCCATGAAACCCTAGCTTAATTGGATGGCTTGGATTAAAGGGGCTCAGATCGGACGGCTCAGAAAAATCATTTAATCATCCTCTCCACGCGCATCGCACAAAAGATCACCAACCGCGACAGAATCCTCTCCTCGCGAGCAACGCCGACACTGCCGCCTGCTCCTCGTGGGCGAGCAAGCACCGGTGTCGATGCCTGCTCCTCGTGGGCGATAGCTGGGCGACGTGCAGCACAACAGGGAACCACCGAGTGGCGCAGACCCGAAATCGCGACAGCACCAAAGGAAGAAAGGGCTTCTTCCTCGTGAGCGACGACAGTGACCTCTTCTACTTCCGCATGTGGAAGAAGGAACTGCACAGGACTCGTCGCCGGTGACGCGTAGAAGAAGTTCCTTCAAAAAGGAGATCACAAAGAATAGAATTGGCGACGTGTTTCCCCCCCCCCCTCCCCTTTTATCACGTGCGGCAAGCAGCGCTTCCTCCACGCGGCGGCGGCAGCTTGGGCAGCATCTCCGGCGGCCCTTCCTTCCATCCATTCCGGCGGCAACCTCCATCCAAGCGGCTGCCAACGAGATGCTGAGATTTCGGCCAGCTCGTCGACAATGAGCAGTGAAGGCGATTCGGACGGTTTTCACCGGCGACACTTCCAACGCTACATGTTGAGCGCGGTGGATGAGATTTCGAAGGTGTGGTGATTACTCTTTGTCGGGATTTCGCAGAACTTGTTTCCAGCTCACGACAGTGATATCCCTTCTCCATGTTGGGTTTCCGGCACCGTGGCGAGTGTGTGTTCGAACATGTTTCATAAACATGTGCGCAGCGGAAGAAATAAAAAGCAATATATCTAATTTATTACATCACACACACCACACGCATGCATAGTACAACATGTGTAGACATAACCGTAGTTTAAAATTTTGCAACAAAAGGAAATTATTCTACGTATACCTAATGTATCACGTGTAGCAAGAAAGACATCAACCAGAGCGACTCTCGCTAGAATCACCTCTATATATATCCACGCCGAGTATCGTTGGGATGACTTCACAAAGCCACGAGCCTCGTCTTCGTACAAGTCACTAGCCTTGTGTCAAAGACGATTTGATCGAGAGAAGATCACAATCCGAATCAAAATTCGGATTCAAAACTGAGTCCCCAAAACTCGCTTCTCCGGAGAGGTATTCGTCAACCGTTTGACGAATCCTTCATCTTCCACCTTTGAGGATTGTCGGAGAACGAATCCCCAGCAAGGTAGCCGCTGTCAGAGCTCCAAATGTCTTCCGACGCTCCGATAAGAAGGAAGTAAGCTGTCCAAAAAACTGGAAAGCTTTGGTAATGAACTTGTGCCGGACAAATAAGGAAAGCAGGCCGCTCCTTGGTCACTTGAGCCATGGGAAGTCGCCGGAGGGTCGCCGGAGGATTGTCGACAGGAGCTTGGACACCGGCAATAGCTTGGACGGCGGCACAAGGGTTGGGTGACAACAAGGTTGGGCGGCAACCTAGTTGCGAGGCGGCACAAGAAGAAGAGAGGGAGGGGGCGTCACCAAAAATTAGGATTAGGTTTTCACAAAACCCTTTTTTATAGAGAACATATTCTCCTAATGGTTATTGATTCAGAACCAAAAACTCATTAACCCACTCCATTAATTTAAGTTAAAATAAACCAAACTGAGTTGGTCTATTTTAAGTTAAAATGAACCGAACCAACTTTGGTTCATTCGTTAAAACAAACCAAACCCCTTTGGTTTATTCTTAACCATTGGATTAGAACCAAACCAATTTGGTTCATCCATCATGTCTTCATAAGACACGACCCATCCACGCTTCCATTGCAACTGAAACGATTTCACGCTCGCTCCTTGTTTGGTCCAACCAAACCAAGTTTCTCTCGGTCTGAGAATCTCATTCTCAAGCTCGTTTTAAATCCTTCGGATTATGCTCGTTGTGCGTGTGACCAAATAGGTTCTCCGTTTATGTTGGTCATCTATAATTAACCATCAATTATAGAACGATCATGAGTGGCACCTAGTAGTACATCATGATCCCCAATTAATCGAAAGATCAACGGTTGATCCAGAACTATTTCTGAAACCTTTCAGCAGCTACAATGAATCGTGCCCCGTTCCTTTCACTCATCTTATACCTACTTGGTTAAGGACATGGTCTATAGTGTCAGTCCCCACTAGGTCGACTACGTCACACCTAGCCTAAGTATCATTTCCTCGTCCTACGGATTATAGTTACTGCACATGTATCCAAGAGTACCTTACTCTAAACATGTAATGCTTTAGCCAAAGACTTTAGTAACAATCCGATGAGAGGTCATGGGTATACATCTCCTCGCAAGGAGTGGTGAATCCTTTATAGGCTATTCAAACACTTTCGATCACTTCGACTTATGCCCAATCATCCCGGGTCCACATCTCCTCAAAGATGCTTTCTTAAGATGTCAAAGCATTAGTCTTTATAACCAAGATGACTTGAATACCATAAGTCAAAGGAACATCGCACTTAAGCTGCAGTAAGAACTTCATTGACATATCTATATATGCAGAGAACCATATGAAGTTTTACAGCTGGTCACTCCAATGAACTAGTTACCATAACTAGCATCCACGATTAACTCCGGACATCACAATGTCATCAGCCAATGAGAATCAGCTGCTTGGATACACCAAGGAGTATACCTCGTGCTAGTCTAGACAGAATTGATGGTGTCCAAATCCATCAATTCATCGACTAGGGATAATTCCAATACATCACAATTACACATGTAGAGATACTCACAAGTTGTGATCCAATCACAAATTCTCCCATGCTGTGAATCGTATTGCAGGCATTCAGTAAATAAGTTTAAGATCCAATCAAATACATGATACATGTATACTCAAATAGTGAATCTTCATTTATCAAATAAATGGTACAACCATAAGGTGATTGCCTTAGGACACCTCTCATATATTACTAACAAACTCCCACTTGGCCTAATGCCAATCGCCATGGTATCCAATACCATAAGCTCTAACATGACCCTCAAACTTACTTTGAGGTAATGCCTTAGTTAAAGGATCCGCTAAGTTCATTTCAGTGGGAATCTTCTCGATTTGTATTTCCTTCCTACTAATGATCTCTCTGATCAAATGATAGCGGCGAAGCACATGTTTGGATTATTGATGAGACCACATCAAGTTCATAGATGAACTTCTTGATCCAAACCGCTTCCTTTGCTGCTTCCAAAGTTGCAATGTATTCTGCCTCTGTGGCAGAATCCGCTATAGTTTCTTGCTTGGAAACTTTCCAACTTATTGTGCCTCCATTCAAGGTGAACACGTACCCAGACTGAGACCTGGAATCATCCTTGTCTGTCTGGAAGCTGGCATCCGTATACCAGTGTGTCATCATGTCCCCTTCTCCATATATTAGGAACACATCCTTAGTTCTTCTTAAGTACTTAAGGATCGTCTTAACAGCTACCCAATGATACATTCCTAGATCAGACTGGTATTCCCTCGTGACACTAAGAGCATACGATACATCGGGCCTTGTACATAACATAACATACATGATAGATCCTATTGCGGATGCATAGGGAATCTTACTCATGCAAATCCTCTTGTCTTCTGTATGCGGACACATAGACTTCGAAAGGTGTATCCCATACCTGATGGGTAGAAAACCTTTCTTGGATTCCGACATGCTAAACCTCTTTAGCACTCGGTCTATATATGTAGATTGCGAAAGACCAAGCAACCGTTTCGATCTATCCCTATAGATCTTAATCCCGAGGATGTAGATTGTTTTTCCCAGGTCTTTCATGGAGAACGTCTTGGACAACCAAATTTTAATTGGCTGTAAGATAGAAACATCGTTTCCTATAAGTAATATGTCATCGACATACAATACTAGGAACACGACTGCACTCCCATTAACCTTCTTGTAGACTTGTACACACAAGGTTCATCTGGATTTTATGAGAAATCAAACTTTTTGATTGCTCATCAAAACGGATATTCTAGCTCCTAAATGCTTGCTTCAGTCCATATATGGACTGTCGCAGTTTGCATACCTTGATTTTATCAACCGATGTGAAACATCCATCTGTCATATCTCATAATCATAATGAGCCGCTATGGCCAGGAGCATCCGAATAAATTTAAGCATAGTAATAGGTGAATAGGTCTTGTCATAATCAACACCTTGCTTTTGACGATATCCTTTTGCCACCAATCTAGCCTTATAGGTAATCACATTACCATCCATGTCGGTTTTCTTCTTGAAAACCCACTTGCACCCTATAGGCTTTATGCCTTCAGGTGGGTCAACCTGTTAGTAATATATGAGAGATGTCCTAAGGCAATCGCCTTGTGTATAAACCATTTACATGATAAATGATGATTCACTATTTGAGTATACATGTTTTATGTATTTGATTGGATCTTAAACTCATTTACTGAATGTCCATGATACGATTCACAGCATGAGAGAATTTGTGATTGGATCACAACTAGTGAGTATCTCTACATGTGTAATTGTGATGTATCGGAATTATCCCTAGTCGATGAATTGATGGATTTGGACACCATCAATTCTGTCGAGACTAGCACGAGGTATACTCCTTGGTGTATCCAAGCAGCTGATTCTCACTAGCTGGAGACATAGTGATGTCCGGAGTTAATCGTGGATGCTAGATATGGTAACTAGTTCATTGGAGTGACCAGTCGTAAGACTTCATATGGTTCTCTGCATATATAGATATGTCAATGAAGTTCTTACTGTGGCTTAAGTGCGATGTTCCTTTGACTTGCGGTATTCAAGTCATCTTGATCATGGGGACTTATGCTTTGACATCTTAAGCAAGCATCTCTAAGGAGATGTGGACCCGGGATGATTGGGTATAAGTCGAAGTGATCGAAGGTGTTTGAATAGCCTATAAAGGATTCACCACTCCTTGTGAGGAGATGTATACCCATGGCCTCTCGTCGGATTGTTACTAAAGTCTTTGGCCAAAGCATTACATGTTTAGAGTAAGGTACTCTTCGATACATGTGCAGTAACTAGAATCCGTAGGACGAGGAAATGATACTTGGGCTAGGTGTGACGTAGTCAGCCTAGTGGGGACTGACACTATAGACCATGTCCTGAACCAAGTGGGTATAAGATGAGTGAAGGGAATGGGGCACGAATCATTCGAGCTGCTGAAGGGTTTCAGAAATAGTTCGGGATCAACCGTTGATCTTTTCGGTTAATTGGGGATCATGATGTACTACTAGGTGTCACTCATGATCGTTCTATAATTAATGGTTAATTATAGACGGCCAACATAAACCGAGAACCTATTTGGTCACACGCACAACGAGCGTAATCCAAAGGATTTAAAACGAGCTTGAGAATGGGATTCTCAGACCGAGAGAAACTAAGTTTGGTTGGACCAAACATAAAGCGAGCATGAAATCGTTTCAGTCGCAATGGAAGCGTGGATGGGCCGTGTCTTATGAAGACATAATGGATGGACCAAAATGGTTTGGTTCTAATCCAATGGATGAGAATAAACCAAAGGGTTTGGTTTATATTAAACGAATGAACCAAAGGTTGGTTTGGTTCGTTTTAACTTAAAATAAACCATCATGGTTTGGTTTATTTTAACTTATCTTAATGGAGCGGGTTAACGGGCTTTATGGATATGATCCATTAACCATTAAGAGAATTAGTTCTCTATAAAAGAGGGCTTAAGGGATTGTTAAGCCCTAACTAATCCAAACCCTAGCCCTAAGGTTGCCGCCCACCTCTCCCTCCTAGTCGGCGCCAACCCTAGGTGTGCCGCCGCCCAGCTTTGTGCCACCATCCAAGACCCTTGCCGGCGTCCAAGCTTCAGCCGGTGAACCCTCCGGCGACCCTCCGGTGATCCTCCTAGGCCTCGGTGAAAAGGTAAGCACTTGGCTTCCTTGTTTTGGCCGGCGCCTACTCCTCCACCAAGCTGTCCAGTTTTCTGGACAGCTTCTTCTCCTCTCGTCGGAGCGTCGTTTGGACAACGGTTAGAGCTCCGACAGCGGCTAACTTACCGGGGATTTGATCTCCGGTAATCCTCTGAGGTGGAGGACGAAGGATTCGTCAAACGGTTGACGAATACCTCTCCGGAGAAGCGAGTCTTGAGGACTTGTTTTTGGATCCGAATTTGGATTCGGATCGTGATCACCTCTCGATCACGTCGTCTTCAACACGAGGCTAGTAACCCGTACGAAGACGAAGCTCGTGGCTTAGCGAAGTCATCCCGAGGAGCTCGGCGTGGATACGGATAGAGACGATTCTTACGAGGATCGTTCCGGTTGATGTCGTTCCCGCTACACGTCATACGAAAGGTATAACGTAGATAATTTTCTTTTATTACAAATTTTAATTTACGGTTATGTCTACACTTGTTGTAATATGCATGCGTGTGTTGTGTGTGTTGTAATAAATGTAGATTTATTATTTTTATTGCTTCCGCTGTGTTCATGTTTGCGAAACGTGATCGAACACACACACGCCGCGGTGCCGGAAACCCAACAGTGGTATCAGAGCCCAGGTTGTGTTTCGACATAATCGTAAAATGGTTTTGCGATAGACATAATGTTATTTCTGGAAATTTTCTAATTTTGGAAATTTAGAAGTATTTATGGAAAATTTTCAATTTTAGAAAGTCTAGAAGTATTTATGGAAATCTTCCACTTTTGGAAAGTTAGAAGTATTTATGGAAATTGATATTTTCCATAAATAAAATATTTGATTAGATTTTGGAAATTTGTTTCCTAATTTAATCTTGATTTGATTTGGGAAATCAAATCTTAAAATATTTTTATTTCCATAAGTAGTTTTGATGATTTAGGAAATTGGTTTCCTAAATTGACTTTCCTTAATCAACTATTTCCATAATTAAAATATGTGATTAGATTTGGAAATTTGTTTCCTAATTTAATTATGATTTGATTTGGAGAATCAAATCTTAAACATATTTTATTTCCATAAATAGTTATGACATATAAGGAAATATTGTACATGACATAATTGTATGACATGTAATTGCATTAGATGCATAACATAATGTCATGCGTGTCATGACATGTAGATGTATGCCATGTATGTCATGTCATGTAGATAATAGTTATTTGCATGCAAAGAGGATGAGACATAAAAACCTTTAAACAATATTAAAGCCTACACCTTCCATTAATATGGTTTGAACCAGAGTTCCGTTTCTTGTTTGGGTTGTTGGACTCTCTCCAAGCCCGGCTCGAACCCGAACATGTTCAAACCATGGAATAGTTTAATACTAATATGATAAGAGTCAGAGGTCAATCGTTAGCTTTGGTTGTTGGACTCTCTCCAAGCTGGGCTAATTGGTTGAATGCGCTCTAACCATATTAAAACTATTCTTGATTAATGGGTTGGCTTTAACCTGGAGCATCGGCTTGTTGGACTCTCTCCAAGGTCGATGTTAAGGGAGGTGAAGTTGGGTGCTATGCATATGATGCATACTTGTTAATGTGTTAACAACCCAATGTATGTGTGAACATTCAATTAGTTGATAGCACATTGTGATAGTTGCATATACGTGATATGCAATCGGTATAGATGATACCTACCGTCGTAGCTATGAATGGCTTGTTGGACTCTCTCCAAGGTTGTTCATAACTATGATGGATATCAACCCATTCGGAGATGAACCTACGATCTCCCGAAGTGATTTTGAGGTTTTTGAAATTCGAAAAATGAATGGGATTTATAAATGTATATTGATGCATTTTAAAATTGTTTTCTCATATATGCTCGTTTTGTATTTCTAGGTCAATAAATTGATCATGACGTCTTTGAATTTGCGCACTATTTTGGATTCGAACAAACTAACTGGGCCTAACTTCCTGGACTGGCTTAGAAACCTGAGAATTGTTCTCAAGGCGGAAAAGCTTGCATATGTCCTTGAAGAGCCTCTTCCTAACCGTCCTAAGGACGATGCAACTCCAGACCAAATGTTGGTCTATCAGAAGCATGTGGCAGATTCTGAGCTGGCGAGTTGCATCATGCTAGCGGCGATGGTACCTGAGCTGCAAAAGCAGCATGAGCATATGGATGCTAATACTATGGTCTTCCATCTTCATGAGTTGTTCGATGAGCAAGCGAGATCCGAAAGGTTCGAGGTCTCTAGGCTCCTCTTCACCACGAAGATGCAAGAAGGTTCGTCTGTAGTACAGTTTGTGCTAAAGATGAACGGGTACATCGAGCGGCTAGCCACCCTCGGGTTTGTGATGAATCATGAGTTAAATATTGATTTAATTATGCATTGTTTGCCCAAGAGTTTCTCACAATTCGTGATGAACTATCGGATGAACAAATTGGAATCCACTATTCCCGAGCTCCTCAATATGCTGAAGACTGTGGAGCCTTCTGTGAAGCATGAGAAGAAGGCGGTTCTGTTAGTTGATTCCTCAAAGAAAGGTTCTAAGAGGAAGGCAAAAGAACAGAAGAAAGGGAATTTACTGTTATGTCTACACTTGTTGTAATATGCATGTGTGTGTTGTGTGTGTTGTAATAAATATAGATTTATTATTTTTAATTGCTTCCGCTGTGTTCATGTTTACGAAACATGATCGAACACACACATGCCGCGGTGCTAGAAACCCAACAGTGGTATCAGAGCCCAGGTTGTGTTTCGACATAATCGTAAAATGGTTTTGCGATAGTCATAATGTATGTCTGGAAATTTTCTAAATTTTGGAAATTTAGAAGTATTTATGGAAATTTTTCAATTTTGGAAAGTCTAGAAGTATTTATGGAAATCTTCCACTTTTGGAAAGTTGGAAGTATTTATGGAAATTTATATTTTCCATAAATAAAATATTTGATTAGATTCTGGAAATTTGTTTCCTAATTTAATCATGATTTGATTTGGGAAATCAAATCTTAAAATATTTTATTTCCATAAGTAGTTTTAAAGATTTAGGAAATTGGTTTCCTAAATAGATTATCCTTAATCAAATAATTCCATGAATAAAAATATGTGATTAGATTTTGAAATTTGTTTCCTAATTTAATTATGATTTGATTTGGAGAATCAAATCTTAAACATATTTTATTTCCATAAATAGTTATGACATATAAGGAAATTATATACATGACATAATTGTATGCCATGTAATTGCATTAGATGCATAACATTATGCCATGTGTGTCGTGACATGTAGATGTATGCCATGTATGTCATGCCATGTAGATAATAGTTATTTGCATGCAAAGAGGATGAGACATAAAAACCCTTAATCAATATTAAAGCATACACCTTCCATTAATATGGTTAGAACCAGAGTTCTGTTTCTTGTTTGAGTTGTTGGACTCTCTCCAAGCCCGGCTCGAACCTGAATATGTTCAAACCATGGAATAGTTTAATACTAATATGGTAAGAGTCAGAGGTCAATCATTAGCTTTGGTTGTTGGACTCTCTCCAAGCTGGGCTAATTGGTTGAATGCGCTCTAACCATATTAAAACTATGTCCTGATTAATGGGTTGGCTTTAACCTGGAGCATCGGCTTGTTGGACTCTCTCCAAGGTCGATGTAAAGGGAGGTGAAGTTGGGTGCTATGCATATGATGCATTCTTGTTAATGTCTTAACAACCCGATGTATGTGTGAACATTCAATTAGTTGATAGCACATTGTGATAGTTGCATATACGTGATATGCAATCGGTATAGATGATACCTACCGTCGTAGTTATGAATGGCTTGTTGGACTCTCTCCAAGGTTGTTCATAACTATGATGGATATCAGCCCATTCGGAGATGGACCTACGATCTCCCGAAGTGATTTTGGGGTTTTTGAAATTCGAAAAATGAATGGGATTTATAAATGTATATTGATGCATTTTAAAATCATCCTTCTCATATATGCTCATTTTGTATTTCTAAGATTGATCATGATGTCTTTGAATTGCGTTCCATTTTGGATTCGAATAAATTGACTGGGCCGAGCTTCATGGACTGGCTTAGAAGCTTGAGAATTGTTCTCAAGGTTGAAAAGCTTGCAAATGTCCTCGAAGCGCCTCTTCGCCAATCTAGTGACGATGCAACTCTGGACCAATTGTTGGTCTATCAGAAACATGTGAGTGATTCTGAACAAATGAGTTGCATCATGTTAGCCGCGATGGAACCCAAGCTACGAAAGCAGCATGAGCATATGGATGCTCATATCGTAGTCCTTCATCTTTGTGAGTTGGTTGATGAGCAAGTGAGATTCGAAAGGTTCGAAGTCTCAAAGCTCCTCTTCACCTCTGAAATGCTAGGAGGTTCATCTGTGGTACTGCTCAATATGCTGAAGACTGTGGAGTCTTCTGAGAAGCATGAGCAGGGGACGGTGCTGTTAGTTGATTCCTCGAAGAAAGGTTCTAAGAGGAAGTCAAAGGAACAGCAGAAGGGAAAGAAGAGAAGGGCTAAGAAGGTAGAACTAGCACAAAAGGAAACTTGCCATCATTATGGCAAGGAGAGCCATTTGCGAAGAAAGTGCAAGATTTATCTTGAGTCCGTGAAGAAGGATAAGGCATCGGATGCCCCATCTTCTTCAGAAATCTTCTTTATTGATTGTCATTCTATTTCCTCAGACACTTGGGTATTTGATACTGGGTGTGGCTCACATATATGTAATGATATACATGGGCTAAGGAATAGAAGAAGACTCGTCAAGGGAGAGTCAAATTTACGTGTTGGGAATGGAGCAACAGTTGCTGCACTCGCCATCGGAACGTATTTGTTGGAACTCCCTGTAGGACTTGTCTTAGAACTGGACAATTGCTTTTATGTTCCTTCGTTGATAAAGAACATCATTTCTATTTCTTGTTTAAATAGAAATGGGTACCATTTGACTTTTAGTAACAATTGTTGTTACATAACTTTGAATGGAGTTCTTTAAGGGACTGGAACTTTAAGCAATGATGTTTATATGTTGGACGTATCCAGTGATATTTTCAATATCGAAGCGAGCAACAAGCGTGCTCGAAAGGATAATCAAATAGACTCCTATATGTGGCATTGTCGTCTTGGCCATATAAGCAAGAAACGCATGTCCGAATTACACCGATGTGGAATTCTGGAATCGTTTGAATTGGATTCATACGATACATGCGAATCATGCTTAAAAGACAAGATGACTAAGTTACCTTTTCTGGAAAAGGTGAACGAGTGGGAGAGTTACTAGGACTAATACATACTGATGTATGTGGACCTATGTCAACTCAAGCATTAGGAGGCTATAGCTACTTCATTACCTTCACCGATGATCACTCACGGTTTGAGTATGTGTTCCTGATGAAACACAAGTCTGAAGCCTTTGAAAGGTTCAAAGAATTCAGAAATGAAGTAGAGAAACAACATGACAAGAGTATTAAAATACTTCGATCGGATCGAGGTGGTGAATACTTAAGTCAAGAGTTTCTTGATTATCTAAGAGACAATGGCATATTGTCTCAATGGACTCCGCCCTATACACCACAGCATAATGGTGTATCTGAGAGGCATAACAGGACCTTGTTGGACATGGTCAGGTCAATGATGAATCATGCAACTCTTCCCAAGTCCTTTTGGGGCTATGCACTTCAGACAGCTGTTTACTTGTTAAACAGAATGCCTACCAAGGTAGTCTCAACTACTCCATATGAGATATGGAATGGTAAGAAACCTCATGTATCTTACTTGAAGATATGGGGTTGTCCTGCTTATGTGAAGCGGACTGTATCAGACAAATTGGATGCTAAGTCTGATAAATGTCTATTTGTTGGATACCCTAAGGAAACAAGGGGTTACCAATTCTATCATCCTGTGGAACAAAAGGTGTTTGTTTCAAGGCATGCTGTGTTTCTAGAGAAAGAGTTTCTCTTGCAAGAAAACAGTGGGAGTGTCGTCGAGCTTGAGGAGGCTCGAGAGACTCAAATAGACATTGATGAGATACCTGGTGAAGCACAACAGCCGACAACTCATAGTGATGAGCAATCGGCTGGACCTATTGTAATACCACATCTTCGTAGATCTGGTAGAACACGCAATATTCCTGAGAGATATGGATTTCTAGTAAGTGAATCGAACGACGTGTTACTCATTGATGATGAGGAGCCTACCAGTTATGAAGAAGTGCTGACAAGTTCAGAAAGGGATAAGTGGCTTGGTGCCATGAAGTCGGAAATGGATTCCATGTACGAAAACCAAGTTTGGAACTTGGTTGACCCACCTGAAGGCATAAAGCCTATAGGGTGCAAGTGGGTTTTCAAGAAGAAAACCGACATGGATGGTAATGTGATTACCTATAAGGCTAGATTGGTGGCGAAAGGATATCGTCAAAAGCAAGGTGTTGATTATGACGAAACCTATTCGCCTGTAGCTATGCTTAAATCCATTCGGATGCTCCTGGCCATAGCGGCTCATTATGATTATGAGATATGGCAGATGGATGTGAAAACAACTTTCCTTAATGGAAACCTGCTCGAGGACGTGTATATGATACAACCTGAGGGTTTCACATCGGTTGATAAAACCAAGGTATGCAAATTGCGACGGTCCATTTATGGATTGAAGCAAGCATCCAGGAGCTGGAATATCCGTTTTGATGAGACAATCAAAAAGTTTGATTTCTCATAAAATCCAGACGAACCTTGTGTGTACAAGAAGGTTAGTGGGAGTGCAGTCGTGTTCCTAGTATTGTATGTTGATGACATATTACTTATAGGAAACGATGTGTCAATCTTACAGTCAGTTAAGGTTTGGTTATCCAAGACATTCTCCATGAAAGACCTGGGAGAAGCAACCTACATCCTCGGGATTAAGATCTATAGAGATAGATCGAAACGGTTGCTTGGTCTTTAGCAGTCTACATATATAGACCGAGTGCTAAAGAGGTTTAGCATGTCGGAATCCAAGAAAGGTTATCTGCCCATCAGGCATGGGGTACACCTTTCGAAGTCTATGTGTCCGCGCACAGAAGATGAGAGGATTTGCATGAGTAAGATTCCCTATGCATCCGCAATAGGATCTATCATGTATGCTATGTTATGTACGAGGCCCGATGTATCGTATGCTCTGAGTGTCACGAGCAGATACCAGTCTGATCCAGGAATGGATCATTGGGCGGCTGTTAAGATGATCCTTAAGTACTTGAGAAGAACTAAGGATGTGTTCCTAATATATGGAGAAGCGGACATGGTGATACGCGGGTATACGGATGCGGCTTCTAGGATAAGGATGATTCAGTCTGGATACGTGTTCACCTTGAATGGGGGCGCAGTGAGTTGGAAAAGTTCCAAACAAGAGACTGTAGCGGATTCTACCACTGAGGCAGAATATATTGCAGCTTCGGAAGCAGCAAAGGAAGCGGTTTGGATCAAGAAGTTCGTTCATGAACTTGGTGTGATTCCGGCCATTGTTGAAGCAATACCGGTCTACTGCGACAACAATGGAGCAATTGCACAGGTGAAAGAGCCAAGGTCTCATCAAAGATCCAAACATGTGCTTCGCCGCTATCATCTTATCAGAGAGATCATCAGTAGGAACGAAATAAAAATCGAGAAAATTCCCACTGAAAGGAACTTAGCGGATCCTTTGACTAAAGCATTACCTCAAAGTAAGTTTGAGGGTCATGTTAGAGCTTATGGTATTGGATACCGTAGCGATTGGCATTAGGCCAAGTGGGAGTCTGTTAATAATATATGAGAGATGTCCTAAGGCAATCGCCTTATGTATGAACCATTTATATGATAAATGAAGATTCACTATTTGAGTATACATGTTTAATGTATTTGATTGGATCTTAAACTCATTTACTGAATGTCCACGATGCGATTCACAGCATGAGAGAATTTGTGATTGGATCACAACTAGTGAGTATCTCTACATGTGTAATTGTGATGTATCGGAATTATCCCTAGTCGATGAATTGATGGATTTGGACACCATCAATTCTGTTGAGACTAGCACGAGGTATACTCTTTGGTGTATCCAAGCAGCTGATTCTCACTGGCTGGAGACATAGTGATGTCCGGAGTTAATCGTGGATGCTAGTTATGGTAACTAGTTCATTGGAGTGACCAGCCGTAAGACTTCATATGGTTCTCTGCATATATAGATATGTCAATGAAGTTCTTACTGTGGCTTAAGTGCGATGTTCCTTTGACTTGCGGTATTCAAGTCATCTTGATCATGGAGACTTATGCTTTGACATCTTAAGCAAACATCTCTAAGGAGATGTGGACCCGGGATGATTGGGTATAAGTCGAAGTGATCGAAGGTGTTTGAATAGCCTATAAAGGATTCACCACTCCTTGCGAGGAGATGTATACCCATGGCCTCTCGTCGGATTGTTACTAAAGTCTTTGGCCAAAGCATTACATGTTTAGAGTAAGGTACTCTTCGATACATGTGGAGTAACTAGAATTCGTAGGACGAGGAAATGATACTTGGGCTAGGTGTGACGTAGTCAGCCTAGTGGGGACTGACACTATAGACCATGTCCTGAACCAAGTGGGTATAAGATGAGTGAAGGGAATGGGGCACGATTAATTCGAGCTACTGAAGGGTTTCAGAAATAGTTCTGGATCAACCGTTGATCTTTTCGGTTAATTGGGGATCATGATGTACTACTAGGTGCCACTCATGATCGTTCTATAATTAATGGTTAATTATAGACGACCAACATAAACCGAGAACCTATTTGGTCACATGCACAACGAGTGTAATCCAAAGGATTTAAAACGAGCTTGAGAATGGGATTCTCAGACCGAGAGAAACTATGTTTGGTTGGACCAAACATAAAGCGAGCATGAAATTGTTTCAGTCGCAATGGAAGCGTGGATGGGCCGTGTCTTATGAAGACATAATGGATGAACCAAAATGGTTTGGTTCTAATCCAATGGATGAGAATAAACCAAAGGGTTTGGTTTATTTTAAACGAATGAACCAAAAGTTGGTTCGGTTCGTTTTAACTTAAAATAAACCATCATGGTTTGGTTTATTTTAACTTATCCTAATGGAGCGGGTTAACGGGCCTAATGGTTATGATCCAATAACCATTAAGAGAAGTAGTTCTCTATAAAAGAGGGCTTAAGGGATAATTAAGCCCTAATCCAAAACCCTAGCCCTTGGAGTTGCTGCCCACCCCTTGAAGGAGTTTTCGGCGCCAACCCTAGTGTGCCGCCGCCCAACCCCTTGTGCCGCCGTCCAACTTGTTGCCGGCGTCCAAGCATCAGCCGGCTATCCTCCGGCGACCCTCCGGTGATCTCCTATAGGTTTGGCATCAAGGTGAGCCTTTTCTTTACTTGGTTGGCCGGCGCCTATATCCTCCACCAAGCTGTCCAGTTTTCTGGACAGCTTCTCCTCCTCTCGTCGGAGCGTCGTTTGGACGACGGTTAGTGCTCCGACAGCGGCTAACTTACCGGGGATTTGATCTCCGGTAATCCTCTGAGGTGGGGGACGAAGGATTCGTCAAACGGTTGACGAATACCTCTCCGGAGAATCGAGTTTTGAGGACTCGGTTTTGGATCCGAATTTGGATTCGGATTGTGATCATCTCTCGATCACGTCGTCTTCAACACGAGGCTAGTAACCCGTACGAAGACGAAGCTCGTGGCTTAGCGAAGTCATCCAGAGGAGCTCGGCGTGGATACGGATAGAGACGATTCTTACGAGGATCGTTCCGGTTGATGCCGTTCCCGCTATACGTCATACGAAAGGTATAACGTAGACAAATTTCCTTTTATTGCAAATTTTAATTTACGGTTATGTCTACACTTGTTGTAATATGCATGCGTGTGTTGTGTGTGTTGTAATAAATATAGATTTATTATTTTTAATTGCTTCCGCTGTGTTCATGTTTACGAAACATGATCGAACACACACACGCCGCGGTGCCGGAAACCCAACAGTGGTATCAGAGCCCAGGTTGTGTTTCGACATAATCGTAAAAATGGTTTTGCGATAGTCATAATGTATTTATGGAAATTTTCTAAATTTTGGAAATTTAGAAGTATTTATGGAAATTTTTCAATTTTGGAAAGTCTAGAAGTATTTATGGAAATCTTCCACTTTTGGAAAGTTGGAAGTATTTATGGAAATTTATATTTTCCATAAATAAAATATTTGATTAGATTCTGGAAATTTGTTTCCTAATTTAATCATGATTTGATTTGGGAAATCAAATCTTAAAATATTTTATTTCCATAAGTAGTTTTAATGATTTAGGAAATTGGTTTCCTAAATAGATTTTCCTTAATCAAATAATTCCATGAATAAAATATGTGATTAGATTTTGAAATTTGTTTCCTAATTTAATTATGATTTGATTTGGAGAATCAAATCTTAAACATATTTTATTTTCATAAATAGTTATGACATATAAGGAAATTATATACATGACATAATTGTATGCCATGTAATTGCATTAGATGCATAACATTATGCCATGCGTGTCGTGACATGTAGATGTATGTCATGTATGTCATGCCATGTAGATAATAGTTATTTGCATGCAAAGAGGATGAGACATAAAAACCCTTAATCAATATTAAAGCCTACACCTTCCATTAATATGGTTAGAACCAGAGTTCGCTTTCTTGTTTGGGTTGTTGGACTCTCTCCAAGCCCTCGAACTCCGAATATGTTCAAACCATGGAATAGTTTAATACTAATATGGTAAGAGTCAGAGGTCAATCGTTAGCTTTGGTTGTTGGACTCTCTCCAAGCTGGGCTAATTGGTTGAATGCGCTCTAACCATATTAAAACTATGTCCTGATTAATGGGTTGGCTTTAACCTGGAGCATCGGCTTGTTGGACTCTCTCCAAGGTCGATGTAAAGGGAGGTGAAGTTGGGTGCTATGCATATGATGCATACTTGTTAATGTCTTAACAACCCGATGTATGTGTGAACATTCAATTAGTTGATAGCACATTGTAATAGTTGCATATACGTGATATGCAATCGGTATAGATGATACCTACCGTCGTAGTTATGAATGGCTTGTTGGACTCTCTCCAAGGTTGTTCATAACTATGATGGATATCAGCCCATTCGGAGATGGACCTACGATCTCCCGAAGTGATTTTGGGGTTTTTGAAATTCGAAAAATGAATGGGATTTATAAATGTATATTGATGCATTTTAAAATCATCTTTCTCATATATGCTCATTTTATATTTCTAAGATTGATCATGATGTCTTTGAATTGCGTTCCATTTTGGATTCGAATAAATTGACTGGACCGAGCTTCTTGGACTGGCTTAGAAGCTTGAGAATTGTTCTCAAGGTTGAAAAGCTTGCAAATGTCCTCGAAGTGCCTCTTCCCACCCATCCTAGTGACGATGCAACTCTGGACCAATTGTTGGCCTATCAGAAACATGTGAGTGATTCTGAACAAATGAGTTGCATCATGTTAGCCGCGATGGAACCCAAGCTACGAAAGCAGCATGAGCATATGGATGCTCATATCGTAGTCCTTCATCTTTGTGAGTTGGTTGATGAGCAAGTGAGATTCGAAAGGTTCGAAGTCTCAAAGCTCCTCTTCACCTCTGAAATGCTAGGAGGTTCATCTGCGTGGTATCGCTCAATATGTCAAGACTGTGGGAGTCTTCGAGAAGCATGAGCAGGGACGGTCTTTGTTAGTTGATTCTCAAGAAAGGTTCTAAGAGGAAGTCAAAAAGAGAAGGGAAAGAAGAGAAGGGCTAAGAAGGTAGAACTAGCACAAAAGGAAACTTGCCATCATTATGGCAAGGAGAGCCATTCGAAGAAAGTGCAAGATTTATCTTGAGTCCGTGAAGAAGGATAAGGCATCGATGCCCCATCTTCTTCGAAATCTTCTTTATTGATTGTCATTCTATTTCCTTAGACACTTGGGTATTTGATACTGGGTGTGGCTCACATATATGTAATGACATACATGGGCTAAGGAATAGAAGAAGACTCGTCAAGGGAGAGTCAAATTTACGTGTTGGGAATGAAGCAAAGGTTGCTGCACTCGCCATCTAACGTATTTGTTGAACTCCTGCAGACTTGTCTTAGAACTGACAATTGCTTTTATGTTCCTTCGTTGATAAAGAACATCATTTCTATTTCTTGTTTAAATAGAAATGGGTACCATTTGACTTTAGTAACAATTGTTGTTACATAACTTTGAATGGAGTTCTTTATGGACCGGAACTTTAAGCAATGGTGTTTATACGCTGGACGATTCAAAGGATATATTTTCAATATCGGGCGAGCAACAAGAGTGCTCGAAAGGATAATCAAATAGACTCCTACATGTGGCATTGTCGCCTTGGCCATGTAAGCAAGAAACGCATGTCCGAATTACACCGATGTGGAATTCTGGAATCGTTTGAATTGGATTCATACGATACATGCGAATCATGCTTAAAAGGCAAGATGACTAAGTTACCTTTACCGAAAAGGTGAACGAGTGGGAGAGTTACTAGGTCTAATACATACCGATGTATGTGGACCTATGTCAACTCAAGCATTAGGAGGCTATAGCTACTTCATTACCTTCACCGATGATCACTCACGGTTTGGGTATGTGTTCTTGATGAAACACAAGTCCAAGCCTTTGAAAGGTTCAAAGAATTCAGAATGAAGTAGAGAAACAACATGACAAGAGTATTAAAATACTGATCGGATCGAGGTGGTGAATACTTAAGTCAAGAGTTTCTTGATTATCTAAGAGACAATGGTATATTGTCTCAATGGACTCCGCCATATACACCACAAAGATAATGGTGTATCCGAGAGGCGAATCGACATTGTTGGACATGGTCGTCAATGATGAATCATGCGACTCTTCCCAAGTCCTTTGGGGCTTATGCACTTCGCATGCTTTACTTGTTAAATGTAATGCCTACCAAGGTAGTCTCAACTACTCCATATGAGATATGGAATGGTAAGAAACCTCATGTATCTTACTTGAAGATATGGGGTTGTCCCGCTTATGTGAAGCGGATCAGACGTCGCATAAATTGGATGCTAAGTCCGATAAATGTCTATTTATTCGATACCCTAAGGAAACAAGGGGTTACCAATTCTATCATCCCGTGGAACAAAAGGTGTTTGTTTCAAGGCATGCCGTGTTTCTAGAGAAAGAGTTTCTTGCAAGAAAACAAGGGGAGGTCAGCCGAGCTTGAGGAGGCTCGAGAGACTCAAATAGAATGAGATACTGTGAAGCACAAAACCGATAACTCATAGTGATGAGCAATCTACCGGACCTATTGTAACACCACATCTTCGTAGATCTGGTAGAACACGCAATATTCCTGAGAGATATGGATTTCTCGTAAGCGAATCGAACGACGTGTTACTCATTGATGATGAGGAACCTGCCAGCTATGAAGAAGTGCCGACAAGTTCAAAGGGATAAGTGGCTTGGTGCCATGAAGTCGAAATGGATTCCATGTATGAAAACCAAGTTCGAACTTGGTTGACCCACCAAGGCATAAAGCCTATAGGGTGCAAGTGGGTTTTCAAGAAGAAAACCGACATGGATGGTAATGTGATTACCTATAAGGTAGATTGGTGGCGAAAGGATATCGTCAAAAACAAGGTGTTGATTATGACGAAACCTATTCACTCAGTAGCTATGCTTAAATCCATTCGGATGCTCCGCCATAGCGGCTCATTATGATTATGAGATATGGCGATGGATGTGAAAACAGCTTTCCTTAATGGAAACCTCGCCGAGGACGGTATATGATACAACCGAGGGTTTCACATCTCTGATAAAACCAAGGTATGCAAATTGCGACGGTCCATTTATGGATTGAAGCAAGCATCCAGAGTCGAATATCCGCTTTGATGAGACATCAAAAAGTTTGATTTCACAAAATCCGCATTTAACCTTGTGTGTACAAGAAGGTTAGTGGGAGTGCAATGTGTTCCTAGTATTGTATGTCGATGACATATTACTTATAGGAAACGATGTCAATCTTACATGCTAAGGTTTGGTTATCCAAGACATTCTCCATGAAAGACCCGGGAGAAGCAACCTACATCCTGGATTAAGATCTATAGAGATAGATCAAACGGCTGTTTGGTCTTTTCGCAGCCTACATATATAGACCGAAAAGCAAAGAGGTTTAGCATGTCGAATCCAAGAAAGGTTTCTACCCATCGTGCATGGGGTACACCTTTCAAGTCTATGTGTCCGCGCACGTAAGACGAGAGGATTTGCATGAGTAAGATTCCCTATGCATCCGCAATAGGATCTATCATGTATGCTATGTTATGTACGAGGCCCGATGTATCGTATGCCCGAGTGTCACGAGCAGATACCAACACCGATCCAGAATGGATCATTGGGTGGTCAAGACGATCCTTAAGTACTTGAGAAGAACTAAGGATGTGTTCCTAATATATGGAGAAGGGGACATGGTGATACGCGGGTATACGGATGCCAGCTTCCAAATAGACAAGGATGATTCCAGGTCTAAGTCTGGATACGTGTTCACCTTGAATGGAGGCGTAGTGAGTTGGAAAAGTTCCAAACAAGAGATCTGAGCGGATTCTACCACCGAGGTGAATATTGCGCCTAAGCAAAGAAGGAAGCGGTTTGATCAAGAAGTTCGCTCATGAACTTGGTGGATTCCGCCATTGTTGAAGCAATACCGGCTCATCGATAACAATGGAGCAATTGCACAGCAAAAGAGCCAAGGTCTCATCAATGATCCAAACATGTGCTTCGCCGCTATCATCTTATCGAGAGATCATCAAGAGGGAACGAAATACAAATCGAGAAAATTCCCACCGAAAGGAACTTAGCGATCCTTTGACTAAAGCATTACCTCAAAGTAAGTTTGAGGGTCATGTTAGAGCTTATGGTATCGATACCGTGAGCGATTGGCATTAGCCAAGTGGGAGTCCGTTAGTAATATATGAGAGATGTCCTAAGGCAATCGCTTTATGTATGAACCATTTATATGATAAATGAAGATTCACTATTTGAGTATACATGTTTTATGTATTTGATTGGATCTTAAACTCATTTACTGAATGTCCACGATACGATTCACAGCATGAGAGAATTTGTGATTGGATCACAACTAGTGAGTATCTCTACATGTGTAATTGTGATGTATCGGAATTATCCCTAGTCGATGAATTGATGGATTTGGACACCATCAATTCTCTCGAGACTAGCACGAGGTATACTCCTTGGTGTATCCAAGCAGCTGATTCTCACTGGCTGGAGACATAGTGATGTCCGGAGTTAATCGTGGATGCTAGTTATGGTAACTAGTTCATCGAGTGACCACCGTAAGACTTCATATGGTTCTCTCGTGATATAGATATACAATGAAAGTTCTTACTGTGGCTTAAGTGCGATGTTCCTTTGACTTGCGGTATTCAAGTCATCTTGATCATGGAGACTTATGCTTTGACATCTTAAGCAAACATCTCTAAGGAGATGTGGACCCGGGAGGATTGGGTATAAGTCGAAGTGATCGAAGGTGTTTGAATAGCCTATAAAGGATTCACCACTCCTTGCGAGGAGATGTATACCCATGGCCTCTCGTCGGATTGTTACTAAAGTCTTTGGCCAAAGCATTACATGTTTAGAGTAAGGTACTCTTTGATACATGTGGAGTAACTAGAATCCGTAGGACGAGGAAATGATACTTGGGCTAGGTGTGACGTAGTCAGCCTAGTGGGGACTGACACAATAGACCATGTCCTGAACCAAGTGGGTATAAGATGAGTGAAGGGAATGGGCACGATTAATTCGAGCTACTGAAGGGTTTCAGAAATAGTTCTGGATCAACCGTTGATCTTTTCGGTTAATTGGGGATCATGATGTAGTCCTAGGTGCCACTCATGATCGTTCTATAATTAATGGTTAATTATAGACGGCCAACATAAACTGAGAACCTATTTGGTCACACGCACAACGAGTGTAATCCAAAGGATTTAAAACGAGCTTGAGAATGGGATACTCAGACCGAGAGAAACTATGTTTGGTTGGACCAAACATAAAGCGAGCATGAAATTGTTTCAGTCGCAATGGAAGCGTGGATGGGCCGTGTCTTATGAAGACATAATGGATGGACCAAAATAGTTTGGTTCTAATCCAATGGATGAGAATAAACCAAAGGGTTTGGTTTATTTTAAACGAATGAACCAAAAGTTGGTTCGGTTCGTTTTAACTTAAAATAAACCATCATGGTTTGGTTTATTTTAACTTATCTTAATGGAGGCGGAGTTAACGGGCCTAATGGTTATGATCCAATAACCATTAAGAAGTAGTTCTCTATAAAGAGGGCTTAAGGGATAATTAAGCCTAATCCAAAACCTAGCCCTTGAGTTGCCGCCCACCCCTTGAAGGAGTTTTGGCGCCAACCCTAGTGTGCGCCGCCCAACCCCTTGTGCCGCCGTCCAACTTGTTGCGGCGTCCAAGAATCAGCCCGGCTATCCTCGGCGACCCTCGGTGATCTCCTATAGGTTTGGCATCAAGGTGAGCCTTTTCTTTCCTTGGTTGGCGGCGCCTATATCCTCCACCAAGCTGTCCAGTTTTCTGGACAGCTTCTCCTCTCGGGCGTCGTTTGGGCGGCGGTTGAGTGCTCGACAGCGGCTAACTTACGAGATTTGATCTCGGTAATCCTCTAGTGGGGGCGAAGGATTCGTCAAACGGTTGACGAATACCTCTCCGGAGAATCGAGTTTTGAGGACTCGGTTTTGGATCCGAATTTGGATTCGGATTGTGATCATCTCTCGATCACGTCGTCTTCAACACGAGGATAGTAACCCGTACGAAGACGAAGCTCGTGGCTTAGCGAAGTCATCCCGAGGAGCTCGGCGTGGATACGGATAGAGACGATTCTTACGAGGATCGTTCCGGTTGATGCCGTTCCCGCTATACGTCATACGAAAGGTATAACGTAGATAAATTTCCTTTTATTGCAAATTTTAATTTAAGGTTATGTCTACACTTGTTGTAATATGCATGCGTGTGTTGTGTGTGTTGTAATAAATATAGATTTATTATTTTTAATTGCTTCCGCTGTGTTCATGTTTACGAAACATGATCGAACACACACACGCCGCGGTGCCGGAAACCCAACAGCTTCTAGAGGAAGGGGAAAGCGAAATCACACGGCTAGGGCAAGAACTTTTGAAGCACATAGCGCAAATGGGATGAAAACACACGGCTCGCCCCTTTTAACCTCGCGCACCACGACCATGTGAAAACACACGACCAGGCCGTGTGTGCCTCTGGTCAATTGGCCAAGCCCGTGGGAAAACACATGGCCACTTGAAGGCATGAAGTCAGAAATGGATTCCATGTATGAAAACCAAGTTTGGAACTTGGTTGACCCACCTGAAGGCATAAAGCCTATAGGGTGCATGTGGGTTTTCAAGAAGAAAACCGACATGGATGGTAATGTGATTACCTATAAGGCTAGATTGGTGGCGAAAGGATATCGTCAAAAGCAAGGTGTTGATTATGACGAAACCTATTCGCCTGTAGCTATACTTAAATCCATTCGGATGCTCCTGGCCATAGCGGCTCATAATGATTATGAGATATGGCAGATGGATGTGAAAACAACTTTCTTTAATGGAAACCTGCTCGAGGACGTGTATATGATACAGCCTGAGGGTTTCACATCAGTTGATAAAAGCAAGGTATGCAAATTGTGACGGTCCATTTATGGATTGAAGCAAGCATCTAGGAGGTGGAATATCCATTTTGATGAGACAATCAAAAAGTTTGATTTCTCACAAAATCCAGACGAACCTTGTGTGTACAAGAAGGTTAGTGGGAGTGCAGTCGTGTTCCTAGTATTGTATGTCGATGATATATTACTTATAGGAAGCGATGTCTCAATCTTCTGATCGATTGAAGGTTTGGTTATCCAAGACATTCTCCATGAAAGACACAGGAGAAGCAACCTACATCCTTGGGATTAAGATCTATAGAGATAGATCGAAATGGTTGTGGTCTTTCGCGATCTACATATATAGGCCAAGTGCTAAAGAGGTTTAGCATGTCGGAATCCAAGAAAGGTTATCTTCCCATCGGGCATGGGGTACACCTTTCGAAGTCTATGTGTCATGTCCGCGAAGGCGAGAGGATTTGCATGAGTAAGATTCCCTATGCATCCGATAGGATCTATCATGTATGCTATGTTATGTCACGAGGCCCGATGTATCGTATGCTCACGAGTGTCACGGCGAGATACGATCGATCGAGAATGGATCATTGGCGTGTTAAGAGCGATCCTTAAGTACTTGAGAAGAACTAAGGATGTGTTCCTAATATATGGAGAAGGGACATGGTGATACGCGGGTATCACGGATGCGGCTTCGACGACGGACAAGGATGATTCGAGTCTCGATCTGGATCGTGTTCACCTTGAATGGGGCGATGAGTTGGAAAAGTTCCAAACAAGAGGCATGCGGATTCTACCAGCGAGGTAGAATATATTGCGGCGGCGGCGAAGGCGGTTTGGATCAAGAAGTTCGTTCATGAACTTGGTGTGATTCGGCCATTGTTGAAGCAATACAGGTCTCTCTGCGACAACAATGGAGCAATTGCACAGGCGAAAGAGCCAAGGTCTCATCAACGATCCAAACATGTGCATCGCCGCTATCATCTTATCAGAGAGATCATAAGTAGGAACGAAATACAAATCGAGAAAATTCCCACTGAAAGGAACTTAGCGGATCCTTTGACTAAAGCATTACCTCAAAGTAAGTTTGAGGGTCATGTTAGTGCTTATGGTATTGGATACCGTAGCGATTGGCATTAGGCCAAGTGGGAGTCTGTTAATAATATATGAGATATGTCCTAAGGCAATCGCCTTATGTATGAACCATTTATATGATAAATGAAGATCACTATTTGAGTATACATGTTTAATGTATTTGATTGGATCTTAAACTCATTTACTGAATGTCCACGATACGATTCACAGCATGAGAGAATTTGTGATTGGATCACAACTAGTGAGTATCTCTACATGTGTAATTGTGATGTATCGGAATTATCCTAGTCGATGAATTGATGGATTTGGACACCATCGATTACATTTGAGACTAAGCACGAGGTATACTCCTTGGTGTATCAAGCGGTGATTCTCCTTTGGAGACATAGTGATGTCGGAGTTAATCGTGGATGCTAGTTATGGTAACTAGTTCATTGGAGTGACGGTAGTAAGACTTCATATGGTTCTCTGCATATATAGATATGTCAATGAAGTTCTTCTTGTGGCTTAAGTGCGATGTTCCTTTGACTTGCGGTATTCAAGTCATCTTGATCATGGAGACTTATGCTTTGACATCTTAAGCAAACATCTCTAAGGAGATGTGGACCCGGGATGATTGGGTATAAGTCGAAGTGATCGAAGGTGTTTGAATAGCCTATAAAGGATTCACCACTCCTTGCGAGGAGATGTATACCCATGGCCTCTCGTCGGATTGTTACTAAAGTCTTTGGCCAAAGCATTACATGTTTAGAGTAAGGTACTCTTGATACATGTGGAGTAACTAGAATCCGTGGGGCGAGGAAATGATACTTGGGCTAGGTGTGGCGTAGTCGACCTAGTGAGGGACGACACTATAGACCATGTCACGAACCAAGTGGGTATAAGATGAGTGAAGGGAATGAGGGCACGATTCATTCGAGCTCTTGAAGGGTTTGAAATAGTTACGGATCAACCGTTGATCTTTTGGTTAATTGGGGATCATGATGTACTACTAGGTGCCACTCATGATCGTTCTATAATTAATGGTTAATTATAGGCGGCCAACATAAACCGAGAACCTATTTGGTCACACGCGCTGTGAGTGTAATCCAAAGGATTTAAAGCGAGCTTGAGAATGGGATTCTCGGGCCGAGAAACTATGTTTGGTTGGACCAAACATAAGCGAGCATGAAATTGTTTGATCGCAATGGAGCGTGGATGGGCCGTGTCTTATGAAGACATAATGGATGGACCAAAATGGTTTGGTTCTAATCCAATGGATGAGAATAAACCAAAGGGTTTGGTTTATTTTAAGCGAATGAACCAAAGTTGGTTCGGTTCGTTTTAACTTAAAATAAACCATCATGGTTTGGTTTATTTTAACTTATCTTAATGGAGGCGGGTTAGGGCTTTATGGATATGATCCATTAACCATTAAGAGAATTAGTTCTCTATAAAAAGGGCTTAAGGGATAATTAAGCCTAATCCAAAACCTAGCCCTTGGAGTTGCCGCCCACCCCTTGAAGGAGTTTTGGCGCCAACCCTAGTGTGCCGCCCAACCCCTTGTGCGCCGTCACTTGTTCGTGATCTCCTATAGGTTTGGCATCAAGGTGAGCCTTTGCTTTCCTTGGTTGGCGGCGCCTATATCCTCCACCAAGCTGTCCAGTTTTCTGGACAGCTTCTCTCGTCGGGCGTCGTTTGGGCGGCGGTTAGTGCTCGACAGCGGCTAACTTACGAGATTTGATCTCCGGTAATCCTCTGAGTGGGGCGAAGGATTCGTCAAGCGGTTGTGAATACCTCTCGGAGAAGCGAGTTTGAGAACTTCGTTTTAGGATCGAATTTGGATTCGGATCGTGATCATCTCTCGATCCGCGTCGTCTTCAACCACGAGGCTAGTAACCCGTCTGAAGGCGAAGCTCGTGGCTTAGCGAAGTCATCGAGGAGCTCGGCGTGGATCACGGATAGAGGCGATTCTTCACGAGGATCGTTCGGTTGATCGTTCCGCTACGTCATCTGAAGGTATAACGTAGATAAATTTCCTTTTATTGCAAATTTTAATTTAAGGTTATGTCTACACTTGTTGTAATATGCATGCGTGTGTTGTGTGTGTTGTAATAAATATAGATTTATTATTTTTAATTGCTTCCGCTGTGTTCATGTTTACGAAACATGATCGAACACACACACGCCACGGTGCCGGAAACCCAACTGCTTCTAGAGGAAGGGGAAAGCGAAATCACACGGCTAGGGCAAGAACTTTTGAAGCACATAGCGCAAATGGGATGGAAACACACGGCTCGCGCCTTTTAACCTCGCGCACCACGACCATGTGAAAACACACGACCAGGCCGTGTGTGCCTCTGGTCAATTGGCCACGCCCGTGGGAAAACACATGGCCAGGTCGTGTACCCCCATTTTTCGCCCCTTTTATGCACCATGACCCGAATTTGTTCATACACTTCGCCATGTAGACTAATATGGGTCTCACTTTTGCCTAGCAAAGTTCTTTTCTATTCCTAACTCTAAATGTGATGGAAATCAAAACTAAAATCAAACAAATGTATGCAATGCAATTGAAAAGGGAAATCTAAAACTAAACTTGGGTTGCCTCCCAAGAAGTGCTTTGTTTAAGGTCATTTAGCTCGACTGCACTCTTCTATCAACTTGGCTCTGGTGGTTCAGTGAACCTCCATTCATCCGTCTCGGGATCTGCATCTGTAGGTTCCGACTTCAATCTGCTAATCGTGAAGCCGTCAAAGTAGGGAGCTCTGTGCTTCGAAAGGATGAAAAGGATGATCTCCCCGTCTACCTCGAGGGAGATCTGGTGTGCCTTCACATCTATGCACGCCCCTGCGGTTGCTAGAAAAGGCCTTCCCAGAATGATGGGATTCTGGGTATTCGATCCTGTGTCCAGTATGATGAAGTCCATGGGTATCACGAAATCCTCAATCATCACAGGAATGTGTGGTAGCAGGCCAACGAGCTCCTTTACTGAATCATCCCCTATATGAATACCAAGATTCACTGGTTGGAGCCCGCTTAGTCCCATCTTCAGAAAATATGCGTAGGGAATCACACTGACTAATGACCCCAAGTCGCATAGTGCTTCATCAAAGCTCTCCCCATAAATCGAGCAGGGAATAACGAATTCACAAGGGTCCTCAAGATGTATCGAAATCTTCTCTTCAAACTCAGCTTGGTTAGGTAGGGTGGAAATCATGGCTGCACACCCCTTTGAGAATTGGCTACTTTGCCCTACTCCATCCTCCTTTCCTTGGCTCGCTGGAGAGTTCTTCATAGGTTGTGACACGGATTGGGCTATTTGGGCCACTTGTGTCTCCAACATCCGGGTATGACTTGCAAGGTCGTCAACGGTGTGTTGGAATGTATACTGAAAGCCTAGCTCTTTTTGTATGAACATTTTTATTTTGAAATAAGAATCACATGATCATTGTTTGCACTTTATATGTGTGCATATTGTCTAATATTTTACATTGTAGATAACATGGTGCTTGGTGTGGCATAAAAGATCATGTTATCAGTCCCTTGTAGAATATAAGTAGAGGCTCACAACCAAGATGGTTTTGGACAAACCATTAGCATGGTTGTAGTGTAGCTTGGTATTGTTTTGTATTGAACATAGAGTTACACTAGTACACTTAGGTGTATTGAGCAAGACCGACATAAAGGTGATTCAATTTATTGCTGACTACATAATTGAATCGGACCTCGGATATTATGTTGTACATGCTCTTAATCCCGATATAATAACGGGCACATGTACTTAGTATTTATTTCTTTGATTTACCAAAGGGTGAGATTTAGATGGATTAAATCATTATGCCCGGTAAGTTGGGAAATGATATTATTTACATGGTGTGCCGTTGATTATAGGAGGAAACCGTGTCCTATATATTAGGTTGATGATGTCCCCTTGAGGAGGTCATAAGGTTCATCATGTAAACTCAGCTGGTTGACTTAGTCAACATGATGATAAGGTTGAGTGGTACAACTCGAGGAGTTAGATGTTAATTGATTGATGGTCAGTAAATCAATTAATTAACGGACATTCGATATCTTAAACATGGGGAGATGGATGCACAAATAATATGTGGAGCCCATATTAATTTATGGGGGTTGGTGAGGTAATTCAATGATGATCCTCTAGTGGAATGAAACATCATTGATGGATCAAGTTTGTGTGGTTCCGATCCATCGGGTGGCCAAGATCCAACTCCTCCTCATGGTCCCTATCGTAGCCTAATATAATCCTCATGAAGTCTAGATCCAAGGATGGAAAACAAAATTCTAGAACCGACGGTTGAGATTAAATCTCTAGATCCGACGGTGGAGATTAAATCTCTAGAACCGACGGTTGAGATTAAATCCCTAGAACCGACGGTTAAGATTAAATCTCTAAAACCAACGGTTGGGATTAAACCCTAGATCCGACGGTTGGGATGAAACCCTAGATCCGACGGTTGGGATTAAACCCTAGATCCGACGGTTGGGATAAAACCCTAGATCCGACGGTTGGGATGAAACCCTAGAACCAACGGTTGAGATTAAATCAAGGCTTAAGCCTAACTCTATAAAAGGGAGACTTAAGTGGGCGGCAAGGGGAGTTGTTTTTTTTTGAGAGATTAGGGTTTTGTCTACCTAAGCTTGGGTGGCAAGAAACCCTAAGGGAATTAGGGTTTTGGGCGGCTAGAGTTTTTGGAGAAGATTGGGCGGCTAGAAGTGGGAGGCAAGGCTTTCTTCTTCCTAGGGTTTTGGCCGGCGCCCCTCTTCCTCCTCTCAACCCTTTGCCGGCGCTCTTCCCTTCTTCCTCATCTCCTTGGCCGGTGGAAACAAGGGCTAGGTTTTATCCTTAGAGCTCTTGGTCGGTGCCCCCTTCTTTTCTCTTTTGGTGGCCGGCGGCAACTTTGCTTCAAGGTTGGCCGGCACTCAAGAAACTACTCCTTGGCCGGCAGTTATATCAAGCTCCTTGGCTTGGTGGCCGGTTCTAGAAAGGAGAAGGAGTTTTTGTTTGGTTCTTCTCTTTGTTCGGATAGAGCAAGGAAAGGAAGAACGTGATCTAGGAGGTTTCTACTCGTGGAGGATCTTCGCCCACACGACGTCCACGAGGAGGATAGGACATACGATAGAAGATCGAGAGGTATAAAAGTTTTACAACTTTTATTGATCTTTTCATGTTCTTATCTTTATGTTAGTATGTGTTGATTATACTAGTTTGCATTTGTATATATTTGTATAATCATGGACCCCGAAGACAAACACAAAAACCGGCGATCCGTCCATCGTCTCTTCCGCGGCTAACCAACTAGAAGAGTTGGGATGCTTGAACAACTAGTTTGTTCAAGCGATCACTCAAGTTGTTAGCACGACGACGAAATGGTTGTGCTTAGGAAACTCATCCCATCCGGATTAGTTTTTTCATTAGTGAAAATTTTAATCCGGGGACATGGGAACCAATGAGCCTCCGAAGCAATTCCTACAAATGGTATCAGAGCCACGGTTTCCGGTTTTGTGTGTTTTGGATTCGGTTACTTTCATGCACATATCATATATTGAGTATGTCGGATAATAGTAGGATGTGCGTAGGCTAACTTTTTGGTTGCAGGCATAAGATCCGACTATTATGGCTATATGTGTGTATGTGATTATTTGTGTGTGATTGTATGTATATTATTTGAATCCTCGGGATTGACGAGGCTAGATTAGTATTTAATTTTTGTAATTAAATACGACATTGTTTATCCACTCATTTTAGTTTACTTTCGATCTAGATTATTTGTACACTCCTTCGTGGAGTATAGGATCGATGGATGTAAATTAAAATAGTTTATCTCGGCTTGGATCTCTTTGGTGACTTGCGCACGGGAAAAGGTGGAGCGGACGAGGTGGCGACACGACGGGATGCATATTGGAGAACAATGCCATAATAGTTGGGAAAATTCTATTTTTTATATATTTATTGCTTATTTGTTTTATATGCATGTTGTGTGTGCTTGAAAATTCCTCATTGTTAATTTACTAAGTGGGAGAGAGACATTTTAATTAATTTCCGCGGCCTCCATTACAATTTGACGTGTGATGCAACAAACTTGCGCGTCGGCTCTGAGTGCCTTCCTCCCCATCGGATGGGTTTGTTTACGGATCACTAGGTCATATAATGGTTATAGGAAATTATTTAGGAGCGTGTGTACTTCTACATCGGTAAGGCACATAATTTGAGATAATTCCCTTAGTATCGTGTAATGGTGCACACTTAGATGCAAATAAAAGGTATCCTCCCCATTGGAGTCACTGCTTTTATTTGTAGGGCCAAAGAGGAACCAACTATTAATTTTATTTGTCAAAAAGTAAGGTTGACAAGATAATAAAATTAATGGGTAAAACCTCCTCTTACAAATGTAGAATTCGTATACGTCCACACTATCGTGGCATACGATATTCTCGGTGTTTTGAGGTGTTGGTTGATTTCGAAATTTTATTGTTTGAGGAATCAATGATATTTGAAATCTAATATTTTGATCATTGTGATTCTTAGGTTTTTCAAATGGCTTTCAACCCACTTGCTGTGATATTAAAAGAAAATAAACTTACTGGAACAAATTATATTGATTGGAAAAGAAATTTAGATATTGTCTTAACTGCAGAGGAGTACAAATTTGTACTCTTCGAGGTTTGTCCTCCTAAGCCCACCGATGACTCTGATGAAAAGGAGAAAGAAAGTTATAAGAAATGGATCAAGGCAGATGAGATGGCGCGGTGTTACATTTTGGCATCTATGTCAAATGTGCTACAACATCAGCATCAGGCCATGGCCACAGCTTATGACATGATGTTCAATCTCAGGGAACTTTTTGGACATCAGAGTAGGGCGGCTAGACAGGAGGCTATGAGAAACTTGATGACGACCACAATGATCGAGGGAACACCCGTCAGGGATCATGTTCTCAAGATGATGGCTCATCTTAACGAGATGGAAGTCCTCGGAGCTGAGATCGATGGGGAAACCCAGGTCGATATCATTCTCCAATCTCTGCCTAGGAGTTTTGAGCAGTTCTGCCTCAACTACAACATGAACAAGAGGTTGTATTCGTTGGCGGAGCTTCTAACAGAACTCTAGGCGGCAGAGGGGCTTTTTCGTCAAAGTGATCAAGCCATGGTTGCTCAGAAGGTTTCTTCTTCTAAATCGAAAGGTAAGAAGAAGAAGAAGCAAGGTGGAGCAAAGAAAGTGGCAGTAGGACCTCAGACAGGAGTGAAGAAGATGAAAGGCAAGTGCTTCACTTGCAAGCAGACTGGACATTGGAAGGCGGACTATCCTCACTGAAAGAACAAAGGTATATCTTCTTGTTTAGTTGTTGAAACATGTTTAGCGGTGTTATCTACCAGTGCATGGTGTGTAGAATCAGGAGCCACTGATCATGTCTGCAATACTTTGCAGGGGTTCCAGGAAACCCGATGACTAGATGAGGGAGAGATTACCGTCTTCATGGGCAATGCTTCAAAGGTGGCGGCTATTGCAGTGGGAGACGTTCATTTATCTTTTGATAGGAATAAAGTTTTGGTTTTGAGAAATTGTCTTTATGTACCTACTTTTAGAAAGAATCTAATTTCAGTTTCTAAATTGTTTATGGATGGATATTCTGTTTCTTTTAATGACAAAGTGGTTATAAAAAGGAATAGGGAGATTATCTGTTATGGTAGATTGGTTGGCAATTTGTACACTCTTGAACCGAAAGCTCCCACAATGCATATAGAAGTAAATAACTCATCTTCTAAGTCTAATAAGAGAAAAGAACCTTCGAAAATGAACCAGACATATCTTTGGCATCTAAGGCTTGGTCATATTAACCTGAGTAGAATTCAAAGGTTGATAGCTGATGGACCTTTGGGTTCATTAGTGGTGGAGGATCTCCCAACCTGCGAATCTTGCTTGGAAGGTAAAATGACCAAGAGGCCTTTCAAGGCCAAGGGGTATAGAGCCAAAGATGTGTTAGAATTGGTTCATTCTGATTTGTGCGGTCCTATGTCTATCCAGGCTAGAGGTGGTTTTGAATATTTCGTCTCTTTTATAGATGATTATTCAAGATATGGATACATTTACTTGATGCGCCGCAAGTCTGAATGCTTTGACAGGTTCAAAGAATTCAAGGCTGATGTGGAGAACCGTCAAGGTAAAAGTATCAAGACACTACGATCTGATCGTGGTGGCGAGTACCTCTTGGGAGAGTTTAGGAGTTACTTATCAGAGGCTGGGATTCAATCCCAATTGTCCGCACCTGGTACACCCCAACAGAATGGTGTGGCGGAGAGAAGGAATAGGACTCTTATGGAGATGGTTAGATCGATGATGAGTTATTATGAGTTACCTGATTCGTTCTGGGGGTTTGCTTTAGAAACGGCAGCATACATTCTGAACTTAGTTCCATCTAAGTCAGTACCCTCTACTCCTACAGAATTGTGGACTGGGCGAAAGCCTAGTCTAAGACATATTCGGATTTGGGGTAGTCCAGCACATGTGCTGAAGGGAGATGCTGGTAAGTTGGAATCTCGTACAGAAGTACGCTTGTTTGTTGGCTACCCTAAGGGAACGAAGGGTGGTTTGTTTTATAGTCCTAGAGATCAGAAGATGATCGTGAGTACGAATGCCAGATTTCTAGAGGAGGACTATGTGATGAACCACAAGCCCACGAGTAGGATTGTTCTTGAGGAGTTGACAGGGGAAGTCCAGACTTCAGTACCACCGGTACAAGAGGAGATACCACAAGTCACTGCACCGCGTGTCACAGAGCATACACAGGAGGCACCTCGTCGTAGTGGGAGGGTTGTTAGACAAACCGAGAGATTCATGTTCTTGAGAGAATCATCTGATTTGGTCCCTGGCGAACATGAACCTGATCCTTGGACATATGACGAGGCACTCCAAGATAGAGATGCAGTATCTTGGCAAATAGCGATGAATTCAGAGATAGAATCTATGGATTCTAATCAGGTCTGGGAGCTAGTAGAACCACCCGATGGTGTGAAAGCCATTGGATGCAAGTGGATCTATAAGAGAAAGAGAGGAGTAGACGGGAAGGTTGAGACCTTCAAAGCTAGGCTTGTTGCGAAAGGGTATACTCAGAAAGAGGGTATCGATTATGAGGAGACTTTTTTTCCAGAATCTATGCTTAAGTCTATCCGGATTCTCTTATCTATAGCTGCTCATATGGATTATGAGATTTGGTAGATGGATGTCAAGACAGCTTTCCTTAACGGAAGTCTTAAGGAGAACATCTATATGCGGCAACTAGAGGGATTCATTGCTAAAGGCAAAGAGCATCTAGTGTGTAAGCTTAATCAGTCCATTTATGGATTGAAGCAAGCTTCCAGATCTTGGAACATCTGTTTTGATGAGGTAATCCAGTCATATGGATTTATTCAAAGTCCGGATGAGCCATGTGTATACAAAAGATGTGACGGAAACGTAGTGGTATTTTTTTGTACTATACGTAGATGACATTTTGTTAGTTGGCAACAATATCAAAGTGTTATCAGACGTAAGGGTATGGTTGTCCAAATAGTTTGACATGAAGGACTTGGGAGAAGTGGGACACATCCTTGGGATCAAAGTTATAAGGGATCGCAAGAAAAGGATGTTGTGCTTATCTCAAGCTTCATACATAGACACGGTCCTAGCTCATTTTAGCATGCAGAACTCCAAGAAGGGTTTTCTACCTTTCAGGCATGGAGTTCCTTTATCTAAAGAGATGTGTCCTAAAACATCAAAGGAGATAGAGGAGATGAAGGCGGTTCCTTATGCTTCGGCAGTAGGAAGCCTCATGTATCCTATGCTATGTACGAGACTAGATATCTGCTTTGCCGTGGACATGGTTAGCAGATATAAGAGTAATCCTGGAAAGGGACATTGGACTACGATAAAGCATATATTAAAGTACCTGAGAAGGACTAGAGATTATATGCTGGTTTACCGGGCAGATCAATTAGTCCATGTGAATTACACGGATTTTGATTTCCAATCAGATAGGGATAACAGTAAGTCTACCTCGGGGTTTGTGTTTACTTTTGGAGGTGGAGCCATAGTACAGAGGAGTGTCAAGCAGAAATGCGTGGCAGACTCTACCATGGAAGCTGAGTATGTGGCAGCCTCTGAGGCAGCCAAGGAAGCTGTATGGCTTAGGAACTTCTTGATGGACTTGGATGTGATTCCTGGTTTGCCCAGAACTATCACAATTTATTGTGATAACAGTGGTGCAGTTGTAAACTCGAAGGAACCATGAGCCCATAAGGCGAGTAAACACATAGAGCGCAAGTACCACCTGATACGAGAGATCGTAATGCAAGGAGAAGTAGCTGTCGTGAAGATTGCATCAGAGGATAACCTAGCAGATCCATTCACTAAGGCCCTTCTAGCGAAAGCGTTTGATAGGCATGTGGAGGACATGAGGATCAGATGTATGGCAGTGTGATGACAGCAGTCTTTTAGTATAAGTGGGAGATTGTTGTAATGTATACTGAAAGCCTAGCTCTTTTTGTATAAACATTTTTATTTTGAAATAAGAATCACATGATCATTGTTTGCACTTTATATGTGTGCATATTGTCTAATATTTTACATTGTAGAAAACATGGTGCTTGGTGTGGCACAGAAGATCATGTTATCAGTCCCTTGTAGAATATAAGTAGAGGCTCACAACCAAGATGGTTTTGGACAAACCATTGGCATGGTTGTAGTGTAGTTTGGTATTGTTTTGTCTTGAACATAGAGTTACACTAGTACACTTAGGTGTATTGAGCAGGACCGACATAGAGGTGATTCAATTTATTGCTGACTCCATAATTGAATCGGACCTCAGATATTATGTTGTACATGCTCTTAATCCCGATATAATAACGGGCGCATGTACTTAGTATTTATTTCTTTGATTTACCAAAGGGTGAGATTTAGATGGATTAAATCAATATGCTCGGTAAGTTGGGAAATGATATTATTTACATGGTGTGTCGTTGATTATAGGAGGAAATCGTGTCCTATATATTAGGTTGATGATGTCCCCTTGAGGAGCTCATAAGGTTCATCATGTAAACCCAGCTGGTTGACTTAGTCAACATGATGATAAGGCTGAGTGGTACTACTCGAGGTGTTAGATGTTAATTGACTGATGGTCGGTAAATCAATTAATTAACGGACATTCGATATCTTAAACACGGGGAGATGGATGCACAAATAATATGTGGAGCCCATATTAATTTATGGGGGTTGGTGAGGTAATTCAATGATGATCCTCTAGTGGAATGGAACATCATTGATGGATCAAGTTTGTGTGGTTCTGATCCATCGGGTGGCCAAGATCCAACTCCTCCTCATGGTCCCTATCGTAGCCTAATATAATCCTCATGAAGTCTAGATCCAAGGATGGAAAACAAAACTCTAGAACCGACGGTTGAGATTAAATCTCTAGATCCGACGGTGGAGATTAAATCTCTAGAACCGAAGGTTGAGATTAAATCCCTAGAACCGACGGTTAAGATTAAATCTATAAAACCAACGGTTGGGATTAAACCCTAGATCCGACGGTTGGGATGAAACCCTAGATCTGACGGTTGGGATTAAACCCTAGATCTGACGGTTGGGATAAAACCCTATATCCGACGGTTGGGATGAAACCCTAGAACCAACGGTTGAGATTAAATCAAGGCTTAAGCCTAACTCTATAAAAGGGAGACTTAAGTGGGCAGCAAGGGGAGTTGTTTTTTTTGAGAGATTAGGGTTTTGTCTACCTAAGCTTGGGCGGCAAGAAACCCTAAGGGAATTAGGGTTTTGGGCGGCTAGAGTTTTTGGAGAAGATTAGGCGGCTAGAAGTGGGAGGCAAGGCTTTCTTCTTCCTAGGGTTTTGGCCGGCGCCCCTCTTCCTCCTCTCAACCCTTTGCCGACGTTCTTCCCTTCTTCCTCATCTCCTTGGCCGGTGGAAACAAGGGCTAGGTTTTATCCTTGGAGCTCTGTGCCGGCGCCCCCTTCTTTTCTCTTTTGGTGGCCGTGGCAGCACTTCAAGGTTGGCGGCGGCAGAAACTACTCCTTGGCCGGCGGTTATATCAAGCTCCTTGGCTTGGTGGCCGGTTCTAGAAAGGAGGAATTTTTGTTTGGTTCTTCTCTTTGTTCGGATAGAGCAAGGAAAGGAAGAACGTGATCTAGGAGGTTTCTACTCGTGGAGGATTTTCGCCCACACGACATCCACGAGGAGGATAGGACATACGATAGAAGATCGAGAGGTATAAAAGTTTTACAACTTTTATTGATGTTTGCATGTTCTTATCTTTATGTTAGTATGTGTTGATTATACTAGTTTACATTTGTATGTATTTGTATAATCATGGACCCCGAAGATAAACACAAAAACCGGCGATCCGTCCATCGTCTCTTCCGCGGCTAACCAACTAGAAGAGTTGGGATGCTTGAACAACTAGTTTGTTCAAGCGATCACTCAAGTTGTTAGAACGACGACGAAATGGTTGTGCTTAGGAAACTCATCCCATCCAGATTAGTTTTTTCATTAGTGAAAATTTTAATCCGGGGACATGGGAGCCAATGAGCCTCCGAAGCAATTCCTACATGGTGGCCTTCAAGTCTCTCACTGCTTCTTCAGACTTTTGATGCTGGCGACGAAATTCCTCATTGGCCTTTGTTTTGATAGCGATGAAGTCCTCCATCACTTGTTCTAGTCTGGACTTCTGTGGTCGTTGCCCATTGCCTTGCTGTTTCCCGTACCCTCCGAATGGTTGGGGGTTTCCCGAGTTATTTTTGTAGGAGAAATTTTGGTGACTCCTCCATCCGGGATTGTAGGTATTAGTGTACGGGTTATGGAGCCTTTGATCATAGGCCCCAATCGCGTCACAATGCTCAATCTGCTCGTCTGAGGTCCCCTGCCCTCCATAGTGGTCCTCACGATACGCTGTCGCTTCTTCTCCAAAGTCAATGGCCGTGCATGCAGATGAAGGATTCAAAGATTCAAACCGTCTGCTGAGCGCGTCCATCCTTGCCGAAAGGTGGTCCATGGAGTTGATAGTGTATCATCCTGCTGCAGGCGTGGGTTGACGACGTTCGGAAGCCGATTGATGGTGGTTTTGGGCCACCTCTTCGATAAGCTCCTCTGCCTCCTCTATGGTCTTGTTCATTAATGCTCCTCCTGCGGCAGAATTTAGGGACATCTTTATGGCATAAGCGATCCCATTATAGAAAATATGGATCACCAGCCACCTCTCCAGTCCGTGGTGTGGGCATTGGTAAAGTAGCCCCTTGTAGCGATCCCATGCTTCGAACAAGGACTCCCCCATCCTTCTAGCGAAAGCTCGTGATAAGGTGGCACATGTGAGTAGTCTTACTTGGTGGGAAGTATTTATTCAGAAACTGCTGCTCACACTGCTCCCATGTGGTGATGCTGCCAGAGGGTAGAGAGTGAAGCCAAGCCTTAGCCTTATTCCGCAGTGAAAACGGGAACAGGCTCAGGCGGATCGCGTCAGAAGGGACTCCGTTCAGTTTCATAGTTGAGCAGATTTTGAGAAAAGCCTCAAGATGTCGGTTCGGGTCTTCAGTCGCACCTGCCCTGAATTGGCTCTACTGAACCATATGTATAAGTGTCGGCTTCAGCTCAAAGTTATTTGCCGAAATAGATGGTCCAACTATGCTCGGCCTGAATCCTCTAGCGCTAGGAAGATGTTCACCTCGGATGTAGCTTGATCTTCCATCTTTAGTTGTACTGCTCTCCGATGGTGAAAAGTTCGCTCAATCTCTAAGTCGATCGGAATTAGGCCTTCTGACCATAGTCTTCTAAGCATACGATGAATCAGACCACAAAAGTAAGAGTGCTACCCTAATGCTAAAAGAAGAAAATAAATAAATCTAGCAAATAAAAATCTAATGTGCAATAAGTAAATAGGAAACTACTACTGAAAATAAAAACTAAATCTAAATATGACAATAGAACTAACGAGATAAGATTAAACTAAAAGAAAAATAAAGCAAGAAAATAATCTAATCCTAAGTCCGATCCAATCTACCACCATTCGATTTGATATCGAATTGACAGTCCTCGGCAACGACATCAAAAACTTGATGCGCACGGGCGTGACCTCAAATATCGCGACGGATATCGTCGTGGACTCAAAGTACGCGCTCGTACTCAACACCCGCAAGTGCATGGATGTCGTCAAGTAATAAAGATTTATCGATCCCACAAGGACTGGGATTCGAATACCAATACACTAAGTGGTTTTGATTGTTTGGACGAAATCTCTGAGAGAGTTGGTTGGTGAGGACTATCGATGGACCCTACTCTGTACAGTGTCACACGGAGGAGGAAAAGAGTGTGCCGGGGTCTTAAAAGGTGATTATAGGACTTCGATTTCGCTTGTGTACCACAGAACAATATTGTAAATTGGCATCGTCTAAATGTCTACCTACGGTTTTGGGGAAGGGACATCATATTCTCTCCCGCAGAGATGTCGCATTCACCAGGAGCTACCTCTGTCCAAAAGGATGGGATAGAGGGTACGAGGATGCCAAATCAATCCTTGTGGTGGACCATTTCCGATTCCACTGCTCCCTTCTCCCCGTAGTTACGGGAGGTCAGGTTTACCCCTAGGTTCCTTGGATCAAACCTCCTAAATTTAGATTACGAGGGTTGTTACCACCTCGTATCGCCTAAGCACAGCGAAAAGAAATCCAAACTCACGAAGATATAATAGAGAGCAACTACCAATTGTCAAATCAAACTTTTGGCCAGAATTTAATATGAACCAACATTGTTTATGTACACAAGCTACTCCCTAATCCTAGAATCAAAAGTACTACTCCATAAATACGAAGAAAGAATCATAAAACATGTTTAAGTTCGAATACAATAGAGATAAAGCGTAGAAATAGAGATATATGATGCTTCGTGATCTTCTCTTAAGCGTTGTATTGTAAGTTGTGGACCTCCGACAGCGTTCCTTCTCCCCGCTGTGAGTTACCGAAGCTTTTTAGGGCTTCGGAGTGTCATCCTAGCAATCGTGCCTCCCCCCTAGGGTTTGGGCGGAGCCATCCTTATATAGACATCGCCTCGGACCGTTGCAAAAATACAAAAAAAGCCCTAGTCACGCAAATCTGTCGGGCCGCCACACGGCCAGGCCGTGTGCGGTCCTGGGGTGCTGTTCTTCGCCCATTGGACACGATCGTGTGAATCCACATGCCCTGGCCATGTCCCACTCTGTGTCTAGCTGCGAAAGTCCTTCTTTTGCTCCGAAAATGTGTCTTTTTCACCAGAAAAGCTAGCCTGCACACAAAAGTACAATGAGCAGACCTCCGAACCAGAAAATAGGCAATGCGTGCAAGAATATAGTAACATATGCATGAAACTAACACAAAATGTAACAAGATGTGAGCGAAAACTACTCCTAAAACCCTATATGTTTTGCTCACATCAGAATTCTCTCTGGAAAGGACAAGTTCAAGAGCTTAGGAAGTCATTGGAATGGTTTATATTGGGATCCAAGGGTCTTGACCTACTTCTTGGATTGCAAAGAGTCGTGTACAACAAGGTCGGGCTCAGTTTTAGAACAACAACATCAAATAAATCTTACATGTCAATCGTTAATCGTAACAATCGAAGAGTCCAAGCATGAGTCTCTAAGACCATTTTAAACTCACAACTAGGTGCTACTAAGTATTGGGTTCCCAAGGATCAAATCCACTATGTGGATAGACCGTATCGGTTCAATGATCTAAGGGAGCTAATACTAAACTTGTGTGCTCTATTTCTTGATTAGTGTAGCTTTACATCCTTAGTTTTTTATTTAATTTTTAGAACATTTAGATAGGAATAATGATTAATTAACCTTGACAATATAATATCAGGACGCGGTGAGATGAAAGTACATTAGGGAAACAAGGTCTCGTGTATCCAGGTTAGATAAGGAGTATCTAGCTTTGTGCACTTGGCTAAGTGGAACTAGCTGAAGTTACCTCACCGCATCCTAAACTAGTTAGACCAGGACATATCCCTAAAGTGAATTAAGTGTACAATTTCTTAAGATTGGCTTTGTCTAAGGAAGTGGTCATTGTTCCAATCAAAGAAGGCCTCTACGCCTCGCCACGACCTAGAAGTCATCTTATGAAAGGTTCACTTAATTTACTAAAGGTTAAATATAAATCTAACCCAAGGTTAATTAATCTTCAAATTCATTAAATTTAACCAAGTAAAATTGAAGTCATCTCACAAAAACATACAAAGGATCATGGTTGATCATGTAGAAAGGGTGAGATGAATGCAAGGTTAAAAATTCCCAACTTAATTTAAAATTTCAATATCAGATCCAACTACTATATGTGTAGGATCAATGGATGTTGTATAGTGTAGGGATGTATTCTGAAAAGTCTATCTTTTATATGAACATCTTTATTTTGAAATAAGAATCACATGATCATTGTTTGTATTTTTATGGTTATGCAATATTGTCTAATACATTACATTGTAGATAACATGGTGTGTTGTGTCACACGGGAGATCATGTTATCGGTTCCTTGTAAAGTATAAGTAAAGGCTCACAACGGAGATGGCTTTGGACAAACCATCGGAATGGTTGTAGTGTGATTTGGTATTGGTTTGTCTTGACCATAGAATCACACTAGTGCACTTTGTGTGTATTGAGAAGGACCGACGTAGATGTGATTCGATTTATTGCTGACTACATAATCGAATCGGACCTCGGATATTATTTTGTACATGCTCTTAATCCCGATATAATAACGGGAACATATACTTAGTATTCATCTCTTTGATTTACCAATGGGCGAGATTTATAGATTAAATCGATAGGCTCGGTAAGTTGGGAGCTGATATTATTTATATGGTGTGCCGTTGATTATAATAGGAAACTGTGTCCTATATATTAGGATGATGATGTCCCCTTGAGGAGCTTATAAGGTTCATCATGTAAACCCTACAGGTGGACTTGGTCCGGTATGATGAAAAGGTTGAGTGATACTACTCATGGAGGTAGATGTTGATTAATTAATGGTCTGTAAATTAATTAATCGACGGACATTCGAGATCTTAAACACGGGGAGAAAATGTACAAATAATATATGGAGCCCATATTATCATATGGGGGTTGGTGAGATAGATCAATGATAATATTTTAGTGGATTGGATTATCATTAGTGGATCGGACTTTATGTGGGCTTGATCCATGGGTGGCCAAGATCCAACTCCTCCTCATGGTCCCCATTGTAGCCTATTGACACCTCATAAAGTTTAGATCCAATGGATAGAAACAAAACTCTAGATCCAAAGGTAGAGATTAAATCTCTAGATCCGACGGTTGAGATTAAATCTCTAGATCCGACGGTTGAGATTAAATCTCTAGATCCGACGATTGAGATTAAATCCCTAGAACAAATGGTGGAGATTAAAAGGAGGCTTATCCCTAACTCTATAAAAGGACAGCAAGGGGTTGGCATTGAGAGGAATTCAAGAGAAGCTAGGGTTTTGGAAGTGGGCGGCAAGGCATAGAAGCTAGGGTTTGGGCTTGGGCGACACCTAATAAGGAAATTTTTCCTTGTGTTGTTCTTCTTCCCCAAGCTGCTGGCGCCCTTGGAGTTCCTTCAAGCCCTTGGCCGGTGTCCAAAACAAGTCCTTGGCCGGTGGAACAAAGTTTTAGGGTCCTCCCTTGAAGCTTTTGGCCGGCCACTCTCAATCTCCTCTTCCTTCTTGGCTGGCGGCAAGCTTCCTCCTTGGAAGTTATTGGTTGGTTGAAAGAAGGAATAGAGCTTTGTTTCTATTCTTCCTCTTGCTTTTGAAGATCAAGGAAGGAAGATTTGCAATCTAGGAGCTTCAACTTTTGGTAGATCGTCGCCCACACGACGTCCGAAAGGAGGAAGGTCATACATTAGAAGATCGAGAGGTATATCGATTCTCTAATTTTTTATATGTTATATGTTTGTATTTGTTTTTCAATTATGAGCATGATATAAATCTATTTGTGGATAAATAATACTTCGATCCCGATCATAAATACAAAAGCCGACGATCTGTACATCGTCTATTCCGTGGCTACTCGTAGAATAGAGGATGGTCGCTTGAACAACGTGTTTGTTCAAGTGACCTCTCTAAATGAATAGCACGACGATGACTTGATTTTTTGGGAAATCCCTTTTGTCTAGGTTTAAATTTTCTTAATCCGGGGATATCAATGGGATCGCCATGAACAAACAACCAAGGTGAAGTGGGAAGAGAAGTTTCCCCTCACTGACTCGATAAGCTAAACCCTTCAATTGTTATCATAGCCAAGGTTTCCAATTTTGTGTGTTTAGGATTCGGTTAATTTTTATGCATTTTTCATATATTATATGTGTAGGATAATAGTAGGATATGCGTAGTCTAACTCTTTGGTTGCAGGCATAAGATCCGACTATTATGACCATATGTGTGTATGTGATTGTATGTGTATATTTTGTTGAATCCTCGGGGTTGACGAGGCTAATATTTAATTTTCTCTAAATTAGATACGGCATTGTTTAGCCACTCCTTTTATTTTAGTTTACTTTCGATCTAGATTTTATGTACACTCCCTCGTGGAGTTTAGGATCGATGGATGTAAATTAAAATAGATTTTTGTCTCGGCTCGGATCTCTAGATGGCTTGTACATGGCGTAGGAGGAGTAGACGAGAAGGCGTTGTGACAGGAGACATATTGAAGACAAAAGCCATAATAGTTGGAAAATAATTTATTTTTCATATTTATTGCTTTTTGTTTGATATGCATGTCGTAGGCTAGGAAAATTCCTCAATTTCAAATTACTATGTGGGAGAGGGAAATTTTTATAAATTCTCATGGCCTCCATTACGATTTGACAAGTGATGCAAACTAACTTGCTCGTCAGCTCTGAGTGCCTTCCTCTCCATCGGATGAGTTTGTTTGCGGATCACAAGGTCGAATATGGTTATAGGAAATTATTAAGGAGCGTGTGTACTTTCCCATCGTAAGACACATAACCCGAGATAATTACCTTGGTACCAAGTATTGGTGAACACTTAGATACAAATATAAGTATCCTCCCCATCGGAGTCACTGCTTTTATTTGTAGGGCCGAAGAGAAACCAACTATTAATTTTACTTGTCAAAAAGTTAGGTTGACAAGATAGTAAAATTAATGGGTAAAACCTCCTCTTACAAATGTAGAATTCCTATACGTCCACACTATCATGGCATACGATATTCTCGGTGTTTTGAGGTGTTGGTTGATTTTAAAATTTTATTATTTGAGGAATCAATAATTTTTTGAAATCTACAGTAATGATCTATGTGATTCTTAGAATTTTCAAAAATGACTTTCAGTCCACTTGCTATGATACTAAAGGGAAATAAACTTATTGTACCCAAATAATGTTGATTGGAAAAGAATCTAGATATCTTCTTATCTGCTAAGGAGTACAAGTATGCACTCTTCGAAGAGTGTCCTCAGGCTATCATTGCTCAGAAGGTTTCTACTTCTAAGCCGAAAGGCAAGAAGAAGAAGAAACAAGGTGAAGCAAAGGTGGTGGGAGGATCTCAGGGAGGAGTGAAGAAGCCGAAAGGCAAGTACTTCACTTGCAAGCAGGATGGACATTGGAAGAAGGATTGTCCCAATCCAAAGCAGAACAAAGGTATATCCTTTAAACTAGTCATTGAAACATGATTAGCGGTATTATCTACTGGCACCTGGTGTATAGATACGGGAGCCACTAATCATGTCTGCAATACTCTACAGGGGTTCCAGGAAACCAGATAGCTGGCTGAGGGGGAGATTACCGTGTACTTGGGCGATGCCGCGAAGGTGGCGGCTGTTGCAATGGGAGATGTTCATATATCTTTTGAGAAAAATAAACTTTTGGTTCTTAAGAATTGCCTTTATGTAGCCTTATTTAGAAAAAATTTAATTTCGGTTTCTAAATTGTTTATGGATGGATATTCTATTTCTTTTAATCACAGAGTTGTTATAAGAAGGAATAGGGACATTATCTGTTCTGGTACATTGGTAGGCAATTTTTACACACTTGAAACAAAACCTCCCATGATGCAAATTGAAGTTAATAACTCATCTTCTAATTCTAATAAGAGAAAAGAACCTTCGGAGATGAACCAAACATATCTTTGGCATCTTAGGCTTGGTCACATTAACCTAAGCAGAATTCAAAGGTTGATAGCTGATGAACATTTGGGTTCATTAGTGGTGGAGGATCTCCCAACCTGTGAATCTTGCTTGGAGGGTAAGATGACCAAGAGGCCTTTTAAGGCCAAGGGGTATAAAGCTAAAGATGTGTTAGAATTGGTTCATTCTGATTTGTGTGGTCCTATGTCTATCTAGGCTAGAGGTGGTTTTGAGTATTTCGTCTCTTTCATAAACGATTACTCAAGATATGGATACATTTACCTGATGCGCCGCAAGTCTGAATGCTTTGACAAGTTCAAAGAATTCAAGACTGATGTGGAGAAACATCAAGGAAAAAGTATCAAGACACTACGATCTGATCATGCTGGCAAGTACCTCTTGGGAGAGTTTAGGGATTACCTATCAGAGGCTGGGATTCAATCCCAATTGACTGCACCTGGCACACCCCAGCAGAATGGTGTAGCAGAGCGAAGGAATAGGACTCTTATGGAGATGGTTAGATCGATGATGAGTTATTCTAACTTGCTAGATTCGTTCTGGGGATATGCTCTAGATACGGCAGTATACATTCTGAACTTGGTTCCATCTAAATCAGTGTCTTCTACTCCAACAGAATTGTGGACTGGGCGAAAGCCTAGTCTAAGACATATTCGGATATGGAGGAGTCCAGCACATGTGCTGAAGGCAGATACTGGTATGTTTGAACCTCGTACAGAAGTACGCATGTTCGTTGGCTATCCTAGAGGAATGAAGGGTGGTTTGTTTTATAGTCCTAGAGATCAGAGGATAATCATTAGCACGAACGCCAAATTTCTAGAGGAAGACTATGTCATGAGCCACAAACCCAAGAGTAAAATTGTTCTGGAAGAATTAAAAGGGGAAGTCACTTCCTTAGTACCACCGGTATAAGATGATATACCACATGTCACTGCACCGCATGTCACAGAGGATACACAGGTGATACCTCATCATAGTGGGAGGGTTGTGAGACAGCCTGATAGATTCATGTTCTTGGGAGAATCTTTTGATTTGGTCCCTGGCGAACATGAACCTGATCCCTTGACATATGACGAGGCAATCCAAGATAAAGATGCAGTATCTTGGCAAACTGCAATGAATGCTGAGATTGAATCTATGGATTCAAATCAGGTTTGGGAGCTAGTAGACCCACCCGATGGTGTAAAAACCTTTGGATGCAAGTGGATCTATAAAAGAAAGAGAGGAATAGATGGGAAGGTTGAGACCTTCAAAGCGAGGCTTGTTACGAAGGGGTATACTCATAAAGAGGGTATCGATTATGAGGAGACCTTTTCGCCAGTAGCCATGCTTAAGTCTATCCGGATTCTCTTATGCATAGCAGCTCATATAGATTATGAGGTGTGGAAGATGGATGTCAAGACAGCTTTCCTTAATGGAAGTCTTGAGGAAAACATCTATATGAAGCAACCAGAGGGATTCATTGCTAAGGGCAAAGAGCATCTCGTATGTAAGCTTAATCAGTCCATTTATGGATTGAAGCAAGCTTCGAGGTCTTGGAACATCTGCTTTAATGAAATAATCTAGTCTTATAGATTTATTCAAAGTTCAGATGAGTCTTGTGTATACAAAGAGATGTGACGGAAACGTAGTGGTATTTCTTGTACTATACGTAGATGACATTTTATTGATTGACAACAATATCAAGGTGTTATCGGACGTAAGGGTATGGTTGTCCAAACAGTTTGATATGAAGGACTTGGGAGAGGTGGGACACATCCTTGGGATCAAGGTTATAAGGGATCGCAGGAAAAGGATGTTGTGCTTATCCTAAGCTTCATACATAGACACTATTATGGATCGTTTTAGTATGCATAACTCCAAGAAGGGATTTCTACCTTTCAGGCATGAAGTTCCTTTATCTAAGGAGATGTGTCTAGATCATCTGAGGAGATAGAAAAGATGAAGGAGGTTCCTTATGCTTCAGCAGTAGGAAGCCTCATGTATGCGATGCTATGTACGAGTCCAGATATCTACTTTGTCGTGGCCATGGTTAGCAGATATCAGAGTAATCCAGAACAGGGACATTGGACTACGGTAAAGCATATATTGAAGTACCTGAGAAGGACTAGGGATTATATGCTGGTTTACCGGGCAGACCAATTACTCCCTATGGGTTACATGGATTCCGACTTCCAATCTGAAAGGGATAACAGTAAGTCTACCTTAGGTTTTGTGTTTACTTTGGGAGGTGGAGCCATTGTATGGAGGAGTGTCAAGCAGAAATGCATGGCGAACTCTACTATGGAAGCTGAGTATATGGCGGCCTCTGAGGCGGCCAAAGAAGCTGTATGGCTCAGGAACTTCCTGATGGACTTGGATGTGATTTCTGGTTTGCCCAATACTATCACAATTTATTGTGATAATAATGGTGCAGTTGCAAACTCGAAGGAACCACGAGCCCATAAGGTAAGTAAATGCATAGAGCGCAAGTACCACCTGATACGAGAAATTGTAAAGGAGGTAGAAGTTGTTGTCGCCTAGATTGCATCAGAGGATGACCTGGTAGACCCTTTTCATTAAGGCCCTTCTAGCAAGAGCTTTGATTGGCATGTGGAGGGAAGGGGAATCAGATATATGGCAGTATGAGGACAGCATAGTCTTGAGTATAAGTGGGAGATTATAGGGATGTATACTAAAAAGTCTATCTTTTATATGAACATCTTTATTTTGAAATAAGAATCACATGATCATTGTTTGTATTTTAATGGTTATGCAATATTGTCTAATACATTACATTGTAGATAATATGGTGTGTGGTGACACACGGGAGATCATGTTATCAGTTCCTTGTAAAGTATAAGTAAAAGCTCACAATGGAGATGACTTTGGACAAACCATCGGAATGGTTGTAGTGTGATTTGGTATTGGTTTGTCTTGACCATAGAATCACACTAGTGCACTTTGTGTGTATTGAGCAGGACCGACTTAGAGGTGATTCAATTTATTGCTGGCTACATAATCGAATCGGACCTCCGATATTATTTTGTACATGCTCTTAATTCCGATATAATAACGGACACATATACTTTGTATTCATCTCTTTGATTTACCAATGGGCGAGATTTTTAGATTAAATCGATAGGCTCAGTAAGTTGGGAGATGATATTATTTATATGGTGTGCCGTTGATTATAGGAGGAAACCGTGTCCTATATATTAGGATGATGATGTCCCCTTGAGGAACTCATAAGGTTCATCATGTAAACCCTACAGGTGGACTTGGTCCAGCATGATGAAAAGGATAAGTGGTACTACTCATGAAGTTAGATGTCGATTAATTTATGGTCAGTAAATTAATTAATCGACATACATTCGAGATCTTAAACACAGGGAGAAAATGTACAAATAATATATGGAGCCCATATTATCATATGGGGGTTGGTCAGGTAGATAAATGATAATCCTTTAGTGGATTGGATTATTATTAGTGGATCGGACTTTATGTGGGCTTGATACATGGGTGGCCAAGATCCAACTCCTCCTCATGGTCCCTATTGTATCCTATTAACACCTCATGAAGTTTAGATCCAATGGATAGAAACAAAACTCTAGATCCAAAGGTAGAGATTAAATCTCTAGATCCGACGGTTGAGATTAAATCTCTAGATCCGACGGTTGAGATTAAATCCCTACAACCAATGGTGAAGATTAAAAGGAGGCTTATCCCTAACTCTATAAAAGGAGGTCAAGGGGTTGGCGTGGAGAGGAATTCAAGAGAAGCTAGGGTTTTGGAAGTGGGTGGCAAGGCATAGAAGCTAGGGTTTGGGCTTGGGCGGCACCTAATAAGGAAATTTTTCGTTGTGTTGTTCTTCTTCCCCAAGCTGCCGGTGCCCTTGGAGTTCCTTCTATCCCTTGGCCGGCATCTAAAACATGTCCTCTTCTTCTCCTTGGCCGGTGGAACAAAGGTTTAGGGTCCTCCCTTGAAGCTTTTGGCCGGCCACTCTCAATCTCCTCTTCCTTCTTGGCCGGCATCAAGCTTCCTCCTTGGAAGTTATTGGTTGGTTGAAAGAAGGAATAGAGCTTTGTTTCTATTCTTACTATTGCTTTGGAAGAGCAAGGAAGGAAGATTTACGATCTAGGAGCTTCAACTTTTGGTAGATCGTCGCCCACACGACGTCCGAAAGGAGGAAGGTCTTGCATTAGAAGATCGAAAGGTATATCGATTCTCTAATTTTTATATGTTACATGTTTGTATTTGTTTTTCAATTATGAGCATGATATAAATTTGTTTGTGGATAAATAATACTTGGATTCCGATCATAAATACAAAAGCCGGCGATCCGTACATCGTCTATTCCGCGGTTACTCGTAGAATAGAGGATGGTCGCTTGAACAACGAGTTTGTTTAAGTGACCTCTCTAAATGAATAGAACGACGATGACTTGATTGTTTAGGCAATCCTTTTTTTCTAGGATTAAATTTTTTTAATATGGGGACATCGATGGGATCGCCATGAACAAACAACCAAGGTGAAGTGGGAAGCGAAGTTTCCCCTCACGGACTCGATAAGCAAAACCCTTAAGATAGTGGGTGCTCTCTACAAATGACCGGAGACCAACTAATGTTTACAAATCATAGATTCAAAATCCAAGGATCGGTAGTCTTCGAAAATAACGGAAAGCTCAAAATCATCGGATTAGGTTATATTGAGTTAAACTCTAACTTTATAATACGCCAAGTACTATTAGTTGAAAATTTCGAATTTAATCTTTTAAGTGTTAGTCAATTATGTGATAATAGTTATAAGGTTATATTTTTGCCAAATGAATGCTTAATTAAAAATAATGATTACTCAAAACAATACTTAAGGGAATTAGGAATAATTGAAGGTTTGAAGCTTCGCTTCTCGCTTCGCTTCGGTCACTTGTGCATGGCAATCCTATCATATGTCCCCGGATTAAAAAAATTAATCCAGACGAAGATGGATTACTCAAGCAACCGATCCATCATCGTGCTATTCGATTTGAGTAGTCGCTTGAACAAACTTGTTGTTCAAGCAACCTAACTCTTTTCCTCGATTAGCTGCGGAATAGATGATGTACGGATCGCCGGTTTTTGTGTTTATCATCGGAGTCCATGAGCATACAATTGTAAACAATTACATAGAACAAAAGGAACCCAAAAACAAGAATTATACCTCTTGTTTACCTCTTGATCTTCTATCGTATGACCTATCCTCTTCTTGAACGTTGTGTGGGCAACGATCCTCCAAAAATTGAAGCCTCCTAGATCTCGTATCTTCCCTTCCTTGCTCGCTCCGAACAAGGGAAGATAACCAAACTCTTCTTCTCCTATCTTGTGCTGACCACCAAGCCTCCTTGCTTGGTTGTTGCCGCCGGCCAAGGAGAAGGAGAAGTAATTGGCGCCGGCCCTTTCCAATGGAGAAGGAACCGCCGACCCTAAGAGAAGGAAGAGGAGGTAGAACCGTCGGCCAAAGCTTGAAGGAAAAAGTCACCGGCCAAGTGAAGGAGGAGAAGAATAAAACCTAAGCCTCCAACCTTGTTGCCGCCGACCCTAGGAGGAGCAAACCCTAGGAACCAATGCTTGCCACCCCAAACCCAAGCACAACTCCAAAAAACCCTAGAAGCACTTTTTCGCCCAAGCCACTTCCATCTTATTTATAGATCTCACCCAAGCCTCCTTTTAAACGTGTCTGTTGGATATAGGCTTCGTGAGGGTTTTAATAGGCTACAATAGGTACCATGAGGAGGAGTGGGATCTTGGCCACCCAATGGATCCGACACACATAAAACCCGATCCATTAATGATAATCTATTCCACTAGAGGATTATCATTGATCTACCTCACCAACCCCCATAATTAAATATAGGCTCCATATATTAATTGTACAAATATCTCCCCGTGTTTAAGATATTGAATGTCCGTTAATTAATTAATTTACTGACAATTAATTAATTAACATCTAACTTCATTAGTAGTACCACTCAACCTTATCATCATGCTAGACCAAGTCCACCTACAGGATTTACATGATGATCTTTATGAGCTCCTTAAGGGGACACCATCATCCTAATATATAGGACACGGTTTCCTCCTATAATCAACGACACACCATGTAAATAATATCATTTGCCAACTTACCGAACCTATTGATTTAACCCATAAATCTTGCCCATTAGTAAATCAAAGGAATAAATATTAAGTACATGTGCCCGTTATTATATCGGGATTAAGAGCATGTACACCATAATATCCGAGGTCCGATTCAATTATATAGTCAGTATAAATTGATTCACCTCTAAATTAGTCCTGCTCAATACACACAAAGTGTACTAGTGTAATTCTATGGTCAAGATAAACCAATATCAAATTACACTACAACCATGTTTGTCCAAAACCATCTTGGTTGTGAGCCTCTACTTATACTCTACAAGGAACTGATAACATGATCTTTTGTACGACACCACACACCATGTTATCTATAATGTAAAGTATTAGACAATATGCATAACTATAAATATGCAATCAATGATCATGTGATTCTTATTTCAAAATGAAGATGTTCATACAAAGGCTAGGCTTTCAGTATATATCCCAACAATCTCCCACTTATACTTAAAGACTATGCTTACATCAAACTACCATACATCTGATTCCCATTCCCTCCACATGCCTAACAAAAGCTCTCGCTGGAAGTGCCTTAGTGAAAGGATCTGTCAGGTTATCCTCTGATGCATTATTGGTGACAACAACTTCTGCTCCCTTTACGATCTCTCGTATCATGTGGTACTTGCGCTCTATTTGTTTACTTGGCTTATGGGCTCGTGGTTCCTTCGAGTTTGCAACTGCACCACTGTTATCACAATAAATCGTCTATAAAAGAGACGAAATATTCAAAACCACCTCAAGCCTGGATAGACATAAGACCACACAAATCAAAATGAACAAATTCCAACACATCTTTGGCTCTATACCCCTTGGCTTTAAAAGACCTCTTGGTCATTTTACCTTCCAAGCAAGATTCGCAGGTTGGGAAATCTTCCACCACTAATAAACTCAGACATCCATCAGCTATCAACCTTTGAATTATACTCAGATTAATATGACCTTACCTTAGATGCCAAAGTTATGTTTGGTTCACTTTTGAAGGTTCTTTTCTCTTATTAGATTTAGAAGATGAGTTATTTCTATTTGCATCGTGGGAGTTTTCGGTTCAAGAGTGTATAAATTTCCTATCAATGCATCAGAACAGATAATCTCCCTATTCCTTTTTATAACAACTTTGTCATTAAAAGAAATAGAATATCCATCCAAAAACAATTTAGAAACTGAAATTAAATTCTTTCTAAATGAAGATACATAAAGGCAATTTCTCATAACCAAAGTTTTATTTCTATCAAAAGATAAAGAAACATCTCCCACTGCAATAGCCACCACCTTCGTAGCATTGCCCATGTAGATGGTAATCTCTCCCTCAGCTAGTCGTCTGGTTTCCTGAAACTCCTGCAAAGAGTTGCAGACATGATTAGTGGCTCCTGTATCTACACACCAGGTGTCGATAGATAACACCACTAAACATGTTTCAACGACTAGACCAAAAGATATACCTTTGTTCTATTTGCGATTGGGACAGTCCGCCTTCCAATGTTTAGTCTGCTTGCAAGTGAAGCACTTGCCTTTCGGCTTTTTCACTCCTCCCTGAGATCCTTCCACCACCTTCGCTGCACCTTATTTCTTCTTCTTCTTGCCTTTCGGCTTAGAAGTAGAAACCTTCTGGGCAACCAAAACCTGAGAACTCTGACGTAAAAGCCCCTCTGTCGCCTGGAGTTCTGTCAGAAGCTCCGCCAATGAATAAAACCTCTTATTCATGTTGTAGTTCAGGCGAAACTGCTCAAAACTCCTAGGTAGAGATTGGAGAATGATATCGACCTGGGTTTCCCCATAGATCTCAGCTCCAATCACTTCTAGCTCATTCAAATGAGCCATCATCTTGAGAACATGATCCCTCACTGGTGTTCCCTCAACCATGGTGGTCGTCATCAAGTTTCTCATGGGTTCCTGCCTTGCAGCCCAATTCTAGTGTCCGAAAAGTTCCTTGAGATTGAGCATCATGTCATAGGCAGTGGTCATGGCCTGATGCTGATGTTGCAATACATTTGACATTGAAGCCAAAATGTAACACCGCGCCATCTCATCAGCCTTGATCCACTTCTTATAACTCTATTTCTCCTTTTCCCTAGAAACATCCGTAGGCTTAGGAGGACACTCCTCGAAAAGTACATATTTAGATAAAAAACATTTAGATTTCAAAAAATTATTGATTCCTTAAACAATAAAATTTTAAAATCACCTCAAAACACCAAGAACATCATATGTCACGATAGTGTTGGCGTATACGAATTCTACATTTGTAAGAGGAGGTTTTACCCATTAATTTTATTATCCTGTGAACCTTACCTTTTGACAAATAAAATTAATAGTTGGTTCCTCTTTGGCCCTACAAATAAAAGCAGTGACTCCGCTGGGGAGGATACTTTTATTTGCATCTAAGTGTTCACCATTACTCGATACTAAGACAATTACCTCGGATTATGTGCCTTCCAATGGGGAAGTACACACGCTCCTAAATAACTTCCTATAACCATATTTGACCTAGTGATCCACAAAACAAACTCATCTGATATGGAGGAAGGCACTCAAAGCCAACATGCAAGTTTGTTCGCATCACATGTCAAATTGTAATGGAGGCCGCGGGAATTTAAAAAAATATCCCTCTCCCACTTAGTAATTTAAAATTGAGGAATTTTAACTATGCAAGCACAACAAACATATAAATCAAAAGCAATAAATATGAAAAACAAATTTTCAAACTATTATGGCTTTTGTTCTCCAATATGCCTCCAGTTGTGTTGCCACCTCGTCCGCTCCTCCCTATACTATGTACAAGCCATCTAGAGATCCGAGCCGAGAAAAATTATTTTAATTTACATCCATCGATCCTATACTCTACAAAGGAGTGTACATGAAATCTAGATCAAAAGTAAACTAAAATAAAAGAGTGGCTAAACAATGTCGTACTTAATTACAAAAATTAAATACTAGCCTCGTCAACCCCGAGGATTCAAATAATATTACAATTACACACATACAATCACATACACACACATATGGCCATAATAGTTGGATCTTATGCATGGAACCAAAAAGTTAGGCTACGAACATCCTAATATTATCCAACACACATAATATATGATAAGTGCATAAATGTAATCGAATCCTAAACACACAAAACCGGAAACTGTGGCTCTGATACCACTTGAAGGTTCGAAGCTTTGCTTCGGTTGCTTGTACATCGTGATCCTATCATACATCCCCAGATTAAAAAAAATTAATCCAGACGAAGATGGATTACCTAAGCAACCGATCCATCATCGTGCTATTCGATTTGAGTAGTCGCTTGAACAAACTTGTTGTTTATAAAACCTAACTCTTTTCCTCGATTAGACGCAGAATAGATGATGTATGGATCACCGATTTTTGTGTTTATCATCGAGGTCCATGATCATACAATTGTAAACAATTACATGGAACAAAAGGAAATCATAAACAAGAATTATACCTCTTGTTTACCTCTTGATCTTCTATCGTATGACCTATCCTCTTCTTGAACGTTGTGTGGGCAACGATCCTCCAAGAATTGAAGCCTCCTACTTCTCGTATCTTCCCTTCCTTGCTCGATCTGAACAAGGGAAGATGACCAAACTCTTCTTCTCCTATCTAGTACCGACCACCAAGTCTCCTTTCTTGGTTGTTGTCGCCGGCCAAGGAGAGGGAGAAGTAATTGGCGCCGGCCCTTTCCAATGGAGAATGAACCGCCAGCCCTAAGAGAAGGAAGGAGAGGTAGAAGCGTCGGCCAAAGTTTGAAGGAAGGAGTCACCGGCCAAGTGAAGGAGGAGAAGAACCAAACCTAGGCCTCCAACCTTGTTGCCGCTGGCCCTAGGAGGAGCAAACCCTAGCAAACAATGCTTGCCACCCCAAACCCTAGCACAACTCCAAAAAACCCTAAAAGCTCTTTTTCACCCAAGCCTCTTCCATCTTATTTATAGGTCTCGCCCAAGCTGCCTTTTAATCGTGTTCGTTGGATCTAGGCTTCGTGAGGATTTTAATAGGCTACAATAGGGACCATGAGGAGGAGTTGGATCTTGGCCACCCAATGGATCCGACCCACATAAAAACTAATCCATTAATGATAATCTATTCCACTAGAGAGTTATCACTGATCTACCTCACCAACCCCCATAATTAAATATAGGCTCGATATATTAATTGTATAAATATCTCCCCATGTTTAAGATATTGAATGCCCGTTAATTAATTAATTTACTGACAATTAATTAATTAACATCTAACTCCATGAGTAGTACCACTCAACCTTATCATCATGCTGGACCAAGTCCACCTGCAGGATTTACATGATGATCCTTATGAGCTCCTCAAGGGGACATCATCATCCTAATACATAGGACACAATTTTCTCCTATAATCAATGACACACCATGTAAATAATATCATTTTCCAACTTACCGGGCCTATTGATCTAACCCATAAATCTCGCCCATTGGTAAATAAAAGAAATAAATATTAAGAACATGTGTCCGTTATTTTATCGGGATTAAGAGCATGTACACCATAATATCCGGGGTACGATTCAATTATATAGTCAGTATAAATTGAATCACCTCTAAATTAGTCTTGCTCAATACACACAAAATGTACTAGTGTAATTCTATGGTCAAGATAAACCAATACCAAATTACACTACAACCATGCCAATGGTTTATCCAAAACCATCTTGGTTGTGACCCTCTACTTATACTCTACAAGGAACTTATAACATGATCTTCTGTGCGACACCACACACCATGTTATCTATAATGTAAAGTATTATACAATATGCATAACTATAAATATGCAATCAATGATCATGTGATTCTTATTTTAAAATGAAGATGTTCAAAGGCTAGGCTTTCAGTATACATCCCAACAATAATAATATTTACACAATAGATCTACCTAACTCCTCAACCAAGTGTCTAATGACACAAGAAGAGAAATCGTGGTTGTGGCACCGACGACTCGGCCACTCTCATCCAAGACTCATACATAAAATAAGTCAAAATGGTCTAGTTAGAGGTTTACCCAAACTAGGTAACCTAGAAAATAAAATATGTAATGCTTGTCAATAAGGAAAACAAATTAGGGCTCCACATAAACTAACTAATCAAGAAAGAACTAAAAATATACTTGAGCTCCAACACTTAGAACTATTTGACTCACTTGGAGCCAAGTCATTAACAGAAGTCAGTATTGCTTAGTAGTAGTAGATGACTACTCTAGGTTCACTTAGGTAAAGTTCTTAAAACATAAGAATGAAACCTTAGATTAACTTACTAATTTATGTAAACTAATAGAAAATGAAAAGAACCTAAGGATTAAGTGAATTAGAAGTGATCATGGTGGAGAATTCGAAAGTCATAAGTTTACTTATTTTTGTAATCAAAACGGATAGCACCGTGAATTCTCTTTCCTTAGGACCCCTCAATAAAATGGGTTAGTTGAAAAGAAAAATAGAACCTTACAAGAAGCTGCTAAGACCATGCTAAACGAACATAATCTACCTAATAAGTTTTGGGCATAAGCAGTCAATATTTCCTGCTATGTCTAGAATAGAACTTTAATAGTTAAACGACACCAAAAAACTTCCTATGAAATTTATTACAAAAAGTTATCTAATATTAAGTACTTTAGAGTCTTTGGATGTAAGGTATACATACTAAACACAAAAGACTATTAGGAAAATTTACCTTTGAAATAATTACCGGCACATTTCTAGGATATTCAACTACTAGTAAAGCCTATAGGGTATATAACAATGAAACCCTAAAAATTGAAGAAACAATTAATGTAGTTTTTGATGAAGAAAATAAGTCTACTAAACCTGAAGTAAACATTAATAATGAAAAATTAGAAAACTATGTTAGATCTGAACCTAACCCACAAAACGAATCTAGTGTAAACTCTAATCCGAATCAATCTAGACTATGAGCTAATTGACCAAGTGATAGGTGATCCAAATTTAGAAGTTTAAACTAGAGCATCCTATAGGAATCTAAGTCAAATCTCACTTATATCTAAAATCGAACCCAAAACCATAGAGCAAGCTCTTCTTGACCCAGATTGGATCATTACTATACAAGAAGAGTTAGCTCAATTTACTAGGAGTCAAGTTTGGGAATTAGTACCCCCACCTAAAGGAAAAATGATCATTGGAACAAGGTGGGTATTTCAAAATAAACTTGATGAAAAAGGTGAAGTTATAAGGAATAAATCAAGGTTAGTAGCTAAAGGGTTTAGTCAAGTAAAGGGATTAGATTTAAATGAAACATATGCACCCGTAGCTAGAATCAAATCAATTAGAATGCTATTAGCCTACGTTGCACATCGAGGGTTTAAATTGTTTCAAATAGATGTCAAGTCAGTGTTTCTAAATGGATTCATCAATGAAGAAGTCTATGTTGGCCAACCACCAGGATTTGAAAGCTTAGACCAACCTAACCATGTACTTAAACTTAAAAAAGCCTTATATGGATTAAAGAAAGCTCCTGCAGTATAATTTTCAAAGCCTTACTCCTGATTCGAGATGTAGAACAAGTTTATCAACATGAATCATGGAGTATAATTTTTCAAAATAACCAACTCTAATCAAGACTTATTGATAATCTTATATCAATTGAGTCAAACAGAGTTGCACATTCTTATTAGCTGAGTTATGTTGAAACTATTATTTTATAAAAAGGGGACATGCTTGGACTCATTTCTTCTAGAATTTAATTTAATAATGCTCTTTTGAAAAGTTATTCTTTTATATATATATGTTTAACACATTAACTTTAAGAATGCACCCCCCCATAAAATCTTTTTTTGATATATGGCAAAAGGGGGAGAAAAGGTTAAAGTTAAGGGGGAGAAAAGGTTAATTTTCTTCAAAAAAATCACTTACCTTAGTTTTTCAAAACTCACCTAGGGTTGAGGGGGAGGCTTTGAAAAACAAGTTGTTTAATGCTTACTATTTCCTTAACTTTGAATTGGTTTGCCATAGATCAAAAAGGGAGAGATTGTTGGTGCAGGGGCACTAGATAATTGAACCTAGGTTTTGATGATGGCAAAGATTCAAAGTTAAGTCATTCTTGTTATCTCATGTGTTGTGTTGAGTGTGCAGGTAATGTATTCAATTTTGCTAAGGTCAACGATCCTAGAAGAATCTCGGGACGAGAAACTTCAATGGTCGGGTGACACCAGGAGAACCTCAAGGAGTCGAGGAACCTCATTGGTGACCGGAAGCTAAGAGACAGGTCATAAGGACCAAAGGTAAGCTCCGAGTGTGGAGTGATGGGTACATGCCCTCCATACAGGGACAACAATAGGCGGTGATCCGACTAGGACTTCTGGAGAAAGGTCTAAGTCGAGGTCGGATGGTAAAGGACCGTCGGATTTACCATCAATAAAGACTTGTTGTGCTAACCATGTATTGCAGGTGAGTTATCAAGCTGCCAGTCGACTGGAGGGAAATGGCAGTCGACTGAACTACCATCAGTCGACTGTTGTATGGCAATAGTCGATTGCTGGTCAACCTGATCACTTTGAGGAGAGTCAAGATAAGATCCATCAAAAGAGGAGTGATGTGGAGGTTTGACTCAGATCCAGATCTCAACGAGCTGGGACTCAAATGGCTATAAAAGGAGAGGCAAATCACTCATTTAATTCATCTTGAAAGGCTTCCAAAGTGCTCCGTCAAATCCTAGTGCTATTCGACATGCAACGACATCGTAACGCCGACAACACATGCAACTTCATCCTCATAAGTCAGTATACTTAGTTAGTTGTTAGTTTTTGTATTTTTTTATTGCTAAAGAGGAAAGGTAGGGTTGTTGCCTTTTCCTCTACATTCTTTTTTAATCGTTGTCTCTTACCTCCAATGAGGAAGAGACCCTTTAGTGGATTGCCCATCGGAAGCGATCAAGGATCGAGGGGTCTTGGACTAGCAACCGGTTGGTTGTGAACCAAGTAAAAACAAACTTGTGTCTTTTTGTTTTTCCTTATATTTCTGCTACGTACTTTGCATTTTAACATATAAGAAAAGAAAGTTTTTTCGAATGCTATTCACCCCCTCCCCTCTAGCATTTCTCGATCCTACTGTACATGCTTGGATCACTGATGAGACCATGGTTCCTTCGCTTGTGCAATGACATCATTGTTGTCGCAGTAAATTGGTAATGCTTCAATAATGCTCGAAACAACTCTAGGTTCAGTAATGAACTTCTTGATTCAGACCGCCTCCTTTGCTGCTTCAGAAGATACAATGTACTCTACCTCTATAGTAGAATCAGCAACGGTGTCTTGCTTGGAAATTTTCCAACTCACCACACCTCCATTCAAGATGAATATGTATCCAGACTGAGATTTGGAATCTGTTGGCAATGTGCTATTTCTCGGAATGCTCATAGGCTCCCATGTCCCCGGATTAAAATTTTCACTAATGAAAACTAATCCGGATGGGATGAGTTTCCTAAGCACAACCAATTCGTCGTCGTGCTAACAACTTGAGCGATCGCTTGAACAAACTAGTTGTTCAAGCAACACAACTCTTCTAGTTGGTTAGCCGCGGAAGAGATGACGCACGGATCGCCGGTTTTTGTGTTTCTTATCGGGGTCCATGATTATACAAATACATGCAAATGCAAACTAGTATAATCAACATATACTAACATAATGAACATAAGCTAGCATATCAAATAAGAACATGCAAAGATCATAAATAAAAGTTATAAAACTTTTATACCTCTTGATCTTCTATCGTATGTCCTAACCTCCTTGTAGACTTCGTGTGGGCGAAGATCCTCCACAAGTTGAAGCTTCTTAGATCACCAATCTTCCTTTCCTTGTTCACTAGGAACAAAGGAAGATCCTTAAACAAAACTCATCTTCCTTTCTAGAACCGGCCACCAAGTCATTAAACTCGATGTTGCCGCCGGCCAAGGAAGATATAATGGAGTATGAAAACCAACCAAAAGAGAAATACCAAGGGTGTGGGTGCCGGCCAACACTTGGAGAAGAAGAAAGAAAACACCCCTTCTCCTTGTTGCCACCCAAACCCTAAACTAGGCTCTCCTTAATTTACGACTAAGGATGAAGGGAAGTAGAATAGCTTGAGCTTTGGCCAAGGTAGAGGGAAGAAGGAAGAAGGGCCGGCCATCAAAGGAAAATGAAGAAGAATCTCCTTCTCCTTGTTGCCGCCCAACACCAACAACCAAACCCTAACCCTAGCCCCACTCCTATTCCCATCCCATCTAGAACTTGTTGCCGCCCATGGGAAGCAACCAACTTCTCATCCACCACAAGCCATTGATCAAGGGGAGAAGCTTGGGCGCCAGCCAAACCAAGGAGGAAGAAGCAAGAGAGGGTGCCGGCCACAATTGGGAAGATGAAGAAGAAGCTTGCTTCTCCTTGTTGCCGCCCAACATCAATGAACCAAACCCAAAACCCTAGCCACCTCCTCTTTCTTGCCCTCCAAGCAACCTAGTCTCCATTAGGTTTTCCATTAGCTATTGCCGCCCAAGCCTAAGCCCATATATATAGAGTTAGGTTTAGGCCTAGGTTTAATCTCCTCCATTGGATCTATGGTTTTAATCTCAACCGTCGGATCTCGAGATTTGATCTCATCCGTCGGTTCTAGATATTTAATCTCCACCGTCGGTTCTAGAGATTTAATCTCCAACGTCGGTTCTAGGGATTTAATCCCAACCTTCGGATCTAGAGATTTAATCTCAACCATCGGTTTTAGGGATTTAATCCCAACCGTCGGATCTAGAGATTTAATCTCAACCGTTGGTTCTAGGGATTTTGTTTTCCATCATTTGATCTAGACTTCATGAGGTTTATATTAGGCTACGATAGGGACCATGAGGAGGAGTTGGGTCTTGGCCACCCGATGGATCGGAACCACACAATCTTGATCCATCAATGATGTTCCATTCCACTAGAGGATCATCATCGAACTACCTCACCAACCCCCATAAATTAATATGGGCTCCATATATTATTTGTACATCCATCTCCCCGTGTTTAAGATATCGAATGTCCGTCAATTGATTGATTTACTGACCATCAATCAATTAACATCTAACTCCTCGAGTAGTACCACTCAACCTTATCATCATGTTGACTAAGTCAACCTGCAGGGTTTACATGATGAACCTTATGAGCTCCTCAAGGGGACATCATCAACCTAATATATAAGACACGGTTTCCTCCTATAATCAACGGCACACCATGTAAATAATATCATTTCCCAACTTACCGGGCATATTGATTTAATCCATAGAAATCTCACCCTCTTGTAAATCAAAGAAATAAATATTAAGTACATGTGTCCGTTATTATATCGGGATTAAGAGCATGTACAACATAATATCCGAGGTCCGATTCAATTATGCAGTCAGCAATAAATTGAATCACCTCTATGTCGGTCCTGCTCAATACACCGAGGTGTACTAGTGTAACTCTATGTTCAAGACAAAACAATACCAAGCTACACTACAACCATGCCAATGGTTTGTCCAAAACCATCTTGGTTGTGAGCCTCTACTTATACTCTACAAGGGACTGATAACATGATCTTCTGTGCCACACCCAAGCACCATGTTATCTACAATGTAAAGTATTAGACAATATGCACATATATAAATATAAAGTGCAATCAATGATCATGTGATTCTTATTTCAAAATAAAATGTTCATACAAAAGAGCTAGGCTTTCAGTATACATCCCAACAGAATCATCTTTATCTTTCTAGAAGCTGGCATCAGTATACCCACTCACTACCATATCACCCCCTCCATATACCAAGAACAAATTCGTAGTCTTTCTCAAGTACTTAAGGATTATTTTGACAGCCACCCAATGGTCCATACCAGGATCAGACTGGTATCTATTCGTAATGCTCAAAGTTACGATACATTGGGCCTCGTATATAACATAGAATACATGATCGATCCTATAGCTGACGCATATGGGATCTGACTCATGTGAATCCTCTCAACTTCAGTGCGTGGGCACATAGACTTCAAAAGGTGAATCCCATGTCTCATGGGAATAAAACCTTTCTTGGATTCTACCATGCTAAACCGTTTTAGCACTTTGTCTATGTATGCAGATTGTGAAAGACCAAGCAACTGATTCGATCTATCTTTATAAATCTTAATCCCCAAAATATAGGTTTTTTCTCCCATATCTTTCATGGAGAATATTTTGGACAACCAAACCTTGACTATTTGCAAAATAGGAATATCGTTTCCTATAATTAATATGTCATTGACATACAATACTAGGAACACAATCGCACTCCCACTAACCTTCTTATACACACAGGGCTCCTCAGGATTTTGTGAGAAATCAAACTATTTGATTGTCTCATCAAAATGGATATTCCAACTTCTGAATGCTTGCTTCAATCCATAAATGGATCGTTGAAGCTTGCATACTTTATTCTTGTCAATGAATGTGAAATCCTCATGTTGTATCATATATACATCCTCAGACAGGTTTCCATTAAGGAAAGTTATTTTCACATCCATCTGTCATATATTATAATCAAAATGATTCGCTATGGCTAGGAGTATCCGAATGGATTTAAGCATAGCTACTGGTGAAAAGTTTCATCATAGTCAACACCTTTGTCTTTGGCGATAACCTTTTGCCACTAATCTAGCTTTTTAAGTAATAACATTACCATCCATGTCGATTTTCTTCTTGAAAACCCACTTGCACCCTATAGACATTATGCCTTCGGGTGGGTCTACCAAGTTCCAAACTTGGTTTTCATACACGGAATCCATTTCTGATTTCATGGCTATAAGCCACCTATCCCTATTTGAACTATTCAGTGTCTCTTCGTAACTAGTGGGTTCCTCATCCTCTATGAGCAACACGTCATTAGATTCACTTATAAGAAATCCATATCTCTTAGGAATCCTACGTGTCCTACTAAATCTATGAGGAAGTGGTGTATTGTCAGGTTCAGCTATTACCTCATCCGAATGAGTAATCGGCTATGGTTCTTGACTAGGCATCTCTTCTGTGTCTACTGGAGTCTCTTGAACTATGCATAGTTCAATCTCACTCCCACTGTTTTCTGTAAGATAAACTCCTTCTCTAGGAATATAGCATGCCTTGAAACAAACACCTTTTGTTCCTAGGGATGATAGAATTGGTAACCCCTTGTTTCCTTAGGGTAACCAATAAATAGACACTTATCAGACTTAGCCTCCAAAATGTCTGATACTGTCCTCTTCACATAAGAAGGACAACCCCATATCTTCAAATAAGATAAATGAGGTTTTCTACTATTCCATATCTCATATGGAGTAGTAGAGATTGCCTTAGTTGGGACTCTATTTAACAAGTAAACAGTAGTCTCGGGTGCATAACTCCAAAAGGTTTTTGGAAGACTTGTATACTGCATCATTGACCTAACAATGTCTAAAAAGGTTCGGTTTCGCCTTTCAACCACACCATTATGTTGTGGCATGTAAGGTGGAGTCATTTGGGGCAAGATGCCATTGTCTCTTAGATAATCTTGAAATTCTTGTCTTAAGTATTCACCACCTTGATCTGATCGAAGTACTTTAATACTTTTCCCAAGTTGTTTCTCTACTTCCTTTCCAAAATATTTAAACCTTTCAAAGAGTTCAGATTTGTATCTTAACAGATACAAATACCCATATCGTGAATAATCATCAATAAAGGTAACAAAGTAGATATAACCTCCTATGCCATGAGTTGACATTGGTCCACATGCATCGGTATGTATAAGGCCAAATACCTCAACTGCTCGTTCACCCTTTCCACGAAAAGGTAACTTAGTCATCTTTCCTTTTAAGCATGAAACACATGTGTCTAATGAATCTGATTCATAAGACTCCAAAATGCCAAATTTATGTAGTTTAGACATGCGTTCATTGCTTATATGGCCATGATGACAATGCCATAATTGTAAGATACCTAATTATCTAACTTAGCATGTTTGCTATTTAATTCGATATTGAATATCTCGTTGGATGTATCTAACATGTAGATTCCATTATTTAACATTCTGGTAGCATAAAAAACTTCATTTAACGAATGTAACAACAATTATTACTAAATGTCAAATGATAACCTTTCTTATTCAAACATGAAATAGAAACAATGTTCTTTATTAATCCAGGAATATAAAAACAATCATCCAACTCTAAAACTAGTCCCGTAGGAAGTCATAACATATAAGTAGCCTTGGCCACATAACAACTTTTACTCCATTGCCAACCCTTAGATCTGCTTCTCCCTTAACCAGTCTTCTTCTGTTCCTAAGCCCCTGTATGTCATTACATATATGTGAGCCACACCCGGTATCTAATACCCAAGTGTTAGAAGAAATAGTATGACACTCAAAAACAAATATACCTAAAGTAGATTGGGCATCAAATGCATTTTTCTTCTTCAGTGACTCCAGATACTGCTTGCAGTTTCTCTTTCAATGCCCATCTTTGCCACAATGATGGAAGTGTAGAAGAAACGATGACCGCTAGAGGGGAGTGAATTGTTGGGTTTCCGGCACTGCGGCGTGTGTGTGTTCGATCATGTTTCGTAAACATGAGCACAGCGGAAGCAATTAAAAATAATAAATCTATATTTATTACAACACACACAACACACGCATGCTATTACAACAAGTGTAGACATAACCGTAAATTAAAATTTGCAATAAAAGGAAATTAAACTACGTTATACCTTCCGTATGACGTGTAGCGGGAACGACATCAACCGGAACGATCCTCGTAAGAATCGTCTCTATCCGTATCCACGCCGAGCTCCTCGGGATGACTTCCCTAAGTCACGAGCTTCGTCTTCGTACGGGTTACTAGCCTCGTGTTGAAGACGACGTGATCGAGAGATGATCACGATCCGAATCCAAATTCGGATCCAAAACGAGTTCTCAAAACTCGCTTCTCCGGAGAGGTATTCGTCAACCGTTTGACGAATCCTTTGTCCTCCACCTCAGAGGATTACCGGAGATCAAATCCCCGGTAAGTTAGCCGCTGTCGGAGCACTAACCGTCGTCCAAACGACGCTCCGACGAGAGGAGGAGAAGCTGTCCAGAAAACTGGACAGCTTGGTGGAGGAGTAGGCGCCGGCCAAAACAAGGAGAGAAAAGCCTCACCTTGATGCCAAACCTATAGGAGATCACCGGAGGGTCGCCGGAGGTTCACCGGCTGAAGCTTGGTCGCCGGCAACAAGTTGGACGGCGGCACAAATGGTTGGGCGGCGGCACAAGGTTGTTGGCACCGAATTCACCAAGGAGGTGGGCGGCAACTTTGTGTTGGGCGGCCAAAAATAGATTAGGTTTAGGGTTAGGGTTTAATCCCTATTTTATAGAGAACTAATTCTCTTAATGGTTAATGGATCATATCCATAAAGCCCGTTAACCCGCTCCATTAAGATAAGTTAAAATAAACCAAACCATGATGGTTTATTTTAAGTTAAAACGAACCGAACCAACCTTTGGTTCATTCGTTTAATATAAACCAAACCCTTTGGTTTATTCTCATCCATTGGATTAGAACCAAACCATTTTGGTCCATCCATTATGTCTTCATAAGACACGGCCCATCCACGCTTCCATTGCATGAAACAATTTCATGCTCGCTTTATGTTTGGTCCAACCAAACATAGTTTCTCTCGATGCGAGAATCCCATTCTCAAGCTCGTTTTAAATCCTTTGGATTACACTCGTTGTCGTGTGACCAAATAGGTTCTCGGTTTATGTTGGCCGTCTATAATTAACCATTAATTATAGAGCGATCATGAGTGGCACCTAGTAGTACATCATGATCCCCAATTAACCGAAAAGATCAACGGTTGATCCGAACTATTTTCAAACCCTTGATGCTTCAATGAATCGTGCCCCATTCCCTTCACTCATCTTATACCCACTTGGTTCAGGACATGGTCTATTGTGTCAGTCCCCACTAGGCTGACTACGTCACACCTAGCCCAAGTATCATTTCCTCGTCCTACGGATTCTAGTTACTCCACATGTATAGAAGAGTACCTTACTCTAAACATGTAATGCTTTGGCCAAAGACTTTAGTAACAATCCGACGAGAGGCCATGGGTATACATCTCCTCGCAAGGAGTGGTGAATCCTTTATAGGCTATTCAAACACCTTCGATCACTTGACTTATACCCAATCATCCGGGTCCACATCTCCTCGAGATGTTTGCTTAAGATGTCAAAGCATAAGTCTCCATGATCAAGATGACTTGAATACAAGTCAAAGGAACATCGCACTTAAGCCCGCGATAAGAACTTCATTGACATATCTATATATGCAGAGAACCATATGAAGTCTTACGGCTGGTCACTCCAATGAACTAGTTACCATAACTAGCATCCACGATTAACTCCGGACATCACTATGTCTCCAGCCAGTGAGAATCAACTGCTTGGATACACCAAGGAGTATACCTCGTGCTAGTCTCGACAGAATTGATGGTGTCCAAATCCATCAATTCATCGACTAGGGATAATTCCGATACATCACAATTACACATGTAGAGATACTCACTAGTTGTGATCCAATCACAAATTCTCTCATGCTGTGAATCGTATCGTGGGCATTCAGTAAATGAGTTTAAGATCCAATCAAATACATAAAACATGTATACTCAAATAGTGAATCTTCATTTATCATATAAATGGTTCATACATAAGGCGATTGCCTTAGGACATCTCTCATATATTACTAACATGAATAGCTCGTTTCGTATGTTGATTTAATTCATTCGTGCTTGTCTCTACAATTTTCGTTAGCGCACAGCAGAATAATAATAATGCAATAACGAAATAAACAAGCACAAATACACCAATACACAAGTATTTAACATGGTTCGGAATCGAATGATTCCTACTCCACGGATCGAGCTCTAAAGAGCTCTAGTAATCCACACGCAACCACTAATCACAAATAACTCCTTCTCGGAATAATCTGGAGGTGGAGAAACCTTATACAAATTATCTTACAACAGTAAGAAGTAAATACAAGAAATTACAACAAGGAAATACACTACAAGTAAAGGAAAACACTTTACAATTGCCTTTGGATAGCTTGCTTTTGGTTGCTTGAAGAATAGCCTTGGAGACCTTGATTTGCAGCAACAAATCGCCCCAAAGTAGCTCAAGAACCAGATGTGATTTCCTCCTCCACGAGCTCCATTTAAAGCTGCTGCCTGGGCTGAAAATCGCCCATCAGTCGACTACTCAGGACCATTAGTCGACTGATGTCACTGTTGTTGTGAGACAACGGCTAGATCCATGCTGAAAAAATCCAACATATCAATCATCAATCGACTAATCATACCCATCAGTCGACTGATGGAGCTTTCACTTGATCACGGCCCCCACGGTGAAGTCTGACTCCCATTCGTACCCCAAATTCTCGAGCACCAATCGATCGATCACATGATCACGATAGTGCCACCAGCATAACTACCCACCTCTGGCGCAAGCTAGGACACTTCCCGCAGTCAAACCCTAGTTGACTCACACCAGTTGACTACCATATGACACCAGTCAACTGGCACACCTCAAACATGAGGTTTTAACCCAAGTATGGTGCCCCCATACTTGCTAGACTACCCGTAGCCCAGACCTAAGCCTTCTAGCCACCTCTGTCAGCCTCACACCTATCAGATCCCTCCAAGCCATCCATGACTTGTTCATCCATACGCTAGTCTTCAGACGCTTCCATCGGCTATGTCATGCTAACGGTGTCTATACCACCAAGGCACATTGGACTTACGTTGCCAAGACTCTGCTTCGACTTTACGCAGCCAACCATTGGATTTATGCTGCCAAGACTCCCGCTTGGACTTTACGCAGCCAATATCAAATCCCTTGGACTTCTCAAATGCCAAGACTCAAGCTTGGACTTTTCCTTGACAACCCATGTTGGACTTTCCATGTCAAGACCCATGCTTGGACTTTTCTTTGCCAAGACCCATGCTTGGACTTTACATGCCAAGTACTCAAGACTTGGACTTTCCATGACATGGTCAACTCCAATCAACCATCAAAATCACCTCGAGTCAAACACGAGTCCGGTCAATCATGACCCGGGTCGATTGTGCCAACAATCTCACCAAAATATTATCAGACATCAATGTCAAACCTTCATCTCAAACATCAAAACATCACTCGAGTCAAACTCGAGTCCGGTCAATCGTGAACTGGGCCGATTGCACCAACAATCTCTCCCTTTTTTATATTTGACAAAATCACATATCTTTGAGTTAGAACACTAACTCAATTCTTCTTACTAATTATCCCAAATTGGTAATCCCAAATAGTCTCCTCAATTCTCCGAATTGACAATTGATAACACTCTCCATAACATTCTCCCCCAAAACATTCTAACATCAAAAAGGTTTTCACTCCAAGGAGGTCAATATCTCATGTCCCAATGAGATCTTACAATCTCCCCCTTGGTACAAAAATACCTAGGATGCCTACCATCTTCCTAGTGATAAGTCCCATATCACTCAAGATAGACACTCCTATACACTCTCCCAATTTCCAAATTGGGTATCTCCTAATTCCACTTTTCCCCCTCATGAGAAAAAATACCATCCATCATCCCATGATGGATACCTCCCCCTAAAGGCTTGCTCCATCTTGACAATTGCACCAACAATGTCCTTGGGAAGTCCCTAAGCCAATAGGAACTCTAAACTATCAAAAATAAGGTTCAAAGTTCAACATTGAACTTTCCCATCCTTAAATTTGATACATCACCCTAATACCTCTCCTAATCCATATCTAATGGATTTTCACCCTTTATAATGCTTCCCAAAGCATATCCTAGGATTAAGAGTGGTTAGGGAACTTTACCGTAGCTGTACACGGGCTAAACAACTTTGTTTTTCCCGAAATCAGCCAATCAGTCGAGTCCTTCAGAAATCGATCGGACCAAGCACTAAGCAATTGTGATAAGCTGCGCGAGAGTTCTACGAATTGCCACCCCATCGATCAGCGATCGGCCGATAAAACTTCGATTTTGATTATCAGATATGAACTTTAAAAATTGATAAGTAATTATACGTAACTTTAAAAATCATGAAATTTTATACGTATAATACTTATGACCAATACAATGGGTGAAAAATATTGAAAAAATAATTTACTCATAAAATAGCGAAATTGATACAAAGTTCAAAACCATTGAAATTTTCAATGTTTTGGCCCTACTTTGTATCAACTTCATCAATGATGATTGCTATCAAAAGATAGACTTCACCAAGGTTTTCTAAAGGATTTTAAAATGATTTTGAAAACCTATATTGGATCATGTTCCTTGGGCTCAATGTACATGACTTGTACACAAGCTTTCCAATGATCCACAATTAAAATAAGATATGTTTTAGTTCATCTAGATGCAAAAACTATGCACCTTGAACTTAACTCATATCCTAGCATCTCACATGTATCTAGGGTGTATAAATATACATACATGTCAATTAGATGTAAGATGTGGGTTTTGGTTTATCTTAAACTAAAGTCTCATGCATTTTCTAAGGCAACCCTACTTGATTCCCTTATAAATGAGACTTTAAGTCATGTCATAGTCCATACATTAATTTTAATCAAATTTAAATGCATGAATGATCATGGCATAAATAATAGAAAAATTAGGCATGGCCAATGATCATGATGTCATGGCATATGATATAATCTAAAAACACATGACATTAAACCTTAATCCTAAATATGATCATGACATATTAATGGTAAAAATAAATATGATGTCATGACATGTTATATGGCAAACAAGGCATGACATATAAAATGTATAGGTATAAAAATACCTAAATTTTAGTATTAATTTCCATTTGATATAATTAATTATATTTTGCCATATTTCCAATTTTCTACCAAATGTGCCAAAAATCTAAAATGACACACTATGACCTGTAGACCTAAATTGTGCCAATTTAATTGATTTTTCATAATCCCAACAATGTATTGGCACATCCTAAAATCTTTTAGGATCAAAGATCAAACCTATTTCCAAGGTATCCATAACCTTGAAAATAACCTAAAGTGCCACCTTTACCATGGTTAGGTTAACTACCCATCCATTTAAAGTTGGCACACCCAAACCCATCTAGCATGAATCGATCACGCTCTTAGGAACCCAAAACCTATTTGAGCTCCTAGGGTTTATTAGGTATTCCTTAGGGATGACCTCCCTAGATACCTTCCTAATGACCCTTCTAGGCTTGTTGGCCTTGGTTATTTGGGTCTTACCTAGGTTGACTCTAGGGGTAACTCCCCTTGTAACCTTCTTAGTTTCCACCCTATGTTTCTTAGAAACCCTAGCCACTAGGGACACACCTTGGTTACCCTTAGGGATAAATTCTCTAGTAACCTTGGTCTTCCTAGACCTAGTTTGTATTCCATAATCAAATGGAACACTATGATAAGCCACCTAAGGCTTAGGTTTGCGACACAAACCTCTCTTGGCCTTGGTTGACTCTTGTCTCCTATGCCCTAAGTTTTGACTTTGACGTCTAGACCCTAGGGTTTTACCATTTGCCCTTTGCATTTGATTTATCATTTTTGCAATGGTCTTTTCAAGTTTCTCAAGAATTGACCTCAAGGCTTGATTTTCCAATTCTAATTGCCCAATTTTTGAATTTTAATTTATTCCTTGGGCATTGTTCTTTCTAGGCATATGCCTAGTCCATTTGGGGTTAAAACCTAGGTGCTCTTGTACCTTTCTAGTTGTCGCCCTAGGTAGAATTGGTCTAGAATCAATTGACCTAGATTTGTCTTTAGATAAGATATTTTTAGGGACATTAGTCCCATATTTCTCCTTAGTTTCAAAGTGAATATTCTTAGCTCCTAGGAAAAAATATTTGTTATTTCTAGCAAGCTTTTTATGATAAATAGAAAGTGAATTAAAATTCCTAGCATGCTTTTTGACGTTTAGATTAGAAGGAGCATTACTAAAATATACCTTAGGGATAGCCTTAGCTCCCCCTACATGTGATGCTCCTTCCTTTCTCCTAGAACATTGGCTCCTATAGTGTCCCGATTGTCGGCATTTGAAGCACACCACGTGCTCCTTGCTCTTCTTGGTGGGGACACCGGCATCCTTGTCTTTTTCGTTTACTTTTGGTGCCAGAGGAGCTTTCTTTACTTTCTTTGGGCACTTGGTTTTGTAGTGCCCGGCTTGTTGGTGAAATCAGCCAAGGTCACGATTCACCATACTCGAGTTTGACTCGATTGATGTTTTTATGTTTAACAAAGTAAGTTGATATTGATGTTTGACATTAATGTCTGTTGATATTTTGGGGAGATTGTTTACACAATCAACCCGGGTTATGTTTAACTGGACTCGAGTTTGACTCAAGGGAGACTTTGATGGTTGACTAGGGTTGACCATGTGATTATGGAAAGTCCAAGTCTTGGGTACTTGGCACGGAAAGTCCAAGTCTTGAGTACTTGGCATGGAAAGTCCAACATGGGTTGGCAAGGGAAAGTCCAAGCTTGAGTCTTGGCATTTGAGAAGTCCAAGGGGTTTGATATTAGCGGCATAAAGTCCAAGCGGGAGTCTTGGTAGCATAAGTCCAATGGTTGGCGGCATAAAGTCCAAGCGGAGTCTTGGCAGTGTAAGTCCAATGTGTCTTGGCGGTGTAGACACTGTTAGCATGACATAGCCGACTGAAGCACCTGAAGGCTAGCGCGATGGATGAACAAGTCATGAATGAATTGGAGGGATCCGAGAGGCGTAAGGTTGATGGAGGTGGCTAGAAGGCTTAGGTCTAGGCTACGGGTGGTCTAGCAAGTATGGGGGCACCATACTTGGGCTAAAACCTCATATTTGAGGTGTGCCAGTCGACTGGCATAGTCAACTAGGGTTTGACTGTGGGAATTGCCATTGCAGTCGACTGATTGGATGAGCAGTCGACTGATCATATGATCAGTCGACTGATGCTCAAATTTTGGGGCACAGAATGGAGTCTCACTCGACCGCTGGGACGAGCAGTCGAGTGATGGCTTGAACAGTCGACTGATGCTCAGATTTTGGGGCACAGAATGGAGTCTCACTCGACCACTGGGACGAGCAGTCGACTGATCATGTGATCAGTCTACTGATGCTCGAATTTTGGGGCACAGAATGGAGTCTCACTCGACCGCTGGGACGAGCAGTCGAGTGATGGCTTGAACAGTCGACTGATGTCCGGATTTTGGGGCACAGAATGGAGTCTCACTCGACCGCTGGGATGAGCAGTTGAGTGATGGCTTGAACAGTTGGCTGATGCTCATGATCAGTCGACTGATGTCCTAGCTGTTGGATTTTTCCAGCATGGATTACACTGTTGTCTCACAACAATAGTGTGATCAGTCGACTGATGGTCCCGAGCAGTCGACTGATCGACATTTTCCAGCACAGGTTGAACCTATAAAAGGAGCTCGTGATGGAGAAAAATGGATCCGGTTCTTGAGAGCTACTGGGGCGATTTGTTGCTGCAAATCAGGACTCCAAGTGCAAGCCAGCAACCAAGCATTCAAGCAATCAAAAACAAGTGTTGTAAAGTCTTTTCTTTACTTGTCTTTCGTATTTGCATTGTATATTGCTTGTATTTCATTTTGTTGGGTTTCCGGCACCGCGGCGTGTGTGTGTTCGATCATGTTTCGTAAACATGAGCACAACGGAAGCAATAAAATTAATAAATCTACATTTATTACAACACACGCATCATACACATGCATAGTACAACATGTGTAGACATAACCGTAAATTTAAATTTGCAATAAAAAGAAATTTAACTACGTTATACCTTTCGTATGACGTGTAGCGGGAACGATATCAACCGAAACGATCCTCGCTAGAATCGTCTCTATCCGTATCCACGCCGAGTATCCTCTGGATGACTTCGCTAAGCCACGAGTTTCGTCTTCGTACGGGTTACTAGCCTCGTGTTGAAGACGACGTGATCGAGAGATGATCACGATCCGAATCCAAATTCGGATCCAAAACGAGTCCTCAAAACTCGCTTCTCCGGAGAGGTATTCGTCAATCGATTGACGAATCCTTCATCCTCCACCTCAGAGGATTACCGGAGATCGAATCCTCGGTAAGTTATCCGCTGTCGGAGCTCTAACCGTCGTCCAAACGATGCTCCGACGAGAGGAGAACAAGCTGTCCAGAAAACTGGACAGCTTTGGTCGAGGAGATAGGCGCCGGCCAACCAAGGGAAGATAGAGCTCACCTTGATGCCAAACCTAAAGAATATCACCAGAGTACCACCGGCAGTAGCTCGACGTCGGTGAGGGGGAAGGTCAGCACCTTCTTGACGCCGGTTGAAGCCTCAAGGTGGGCGGCGGCAAGGAGGAGGAGAGTTGGCGCCGAATTTCTCCAAGGAGAGGTGGGCGACAACTTAGGGTTGTGGATTTGGGCTTAATTATCCCTTAAGCCATCTTTTATAGAGAACTAATTCTCTTAACGGTTATTGGATCATAACCATTAGGCCCGTTAACCCGCTCCATTAAGATAAGTTAAAATAAACCAAACCATGATGGTTTATTTTAAGTTAAAACGAACCGAACCAACTTTTGGTTCATTCGTTTAAAATAAACCAAACCCTTTGGTTTATTCTCCTCCATTGGATTAGAACCAAACCATTTTGGTCCATCCATTATGTCTTCATAAGACACGGCCCATCCACGCTTCCATTACGACTGAAACGATTTCATGCTCGCTCTATGTTTGGTCCAACCAAACTTACTCTCTCTCGGTCTGAGAATCCCATTCTCAAGCTCGTTTTAAATTCTTTGGATTACGCTCGTTGTGCGTGTGACCAAATAGGTTCTCGGTTTATGTTGGTCGTCTATAATTAACCATTAATTATAGAATGATCATGAGTGGCACCTAGTAGTACATCATGATCCCCAATTAACCGAAAAGATGAACGGTTGATCCAGAACTATTTCTGAAACCCTTCAGCAGCTCGAATGAATCGTGCCCCATTCCCTTCACTCATCTTATACCCACTTGGTTGGACAAAGTCTATAGTGTCAGATCCCCACTAGTGACTATGTCACACCTAGCCCAGTATCATTTCCTCGTCCCTACAGTTCTAGTTACTGCACATGTATCGAAGAGTACCTTACTCTAAACATGTAATGCTTTGGCCAAAGACTTTAGTAACAATCCGACGAGAGGCCATGGGTATACATCTCCTCGCAAGGAGTGGTGAATCCTTTATAGGCTATTCAAACACCTTCGATCACTTTGACTTATACCCAATCATCCCGGGTCCACATCTCCTTGGAGATGTTTGCTTAAGATGTCAAAGCATAAGTCTCCATGATCAAGATGACTTGAATACCGCAAGTCAAAGGAACATCACACTTATGCTACAGTAATAACTTCATTGACATATCTATATATGTAGAGAACCATATGAAGTCTTACAGCTGGTCACTCCAATGAACTAGTTATCATAACTAGCATCCACGATCAACTCTGGACATCACTATGTCTCCAGCAAGTGAGAATCAGCTGCTTGGATACACTGTGGCACAAAGCACTAACATGACTAACAGACTCTCACTTGGCCTAATGCTAATCGCTATGGTATCCAATACCATAAGCTCTAACATGACCCTCAAACTTACTTTGCGGTAATGCCTTAGTCAAAGGATCCGCTAAGTTCTTTTCAGTGGGAATTTTCTCGATTTGTATTTCGTTCCTACTGATGATCTCTCTGATAAGATGATAGCGGCGAAGCACATGTTTGGATCGTTGATGAGACCTTGGCTCTTTCGCCTATACAATTGCTCCATTATTGTCGCAGTAGACCGGTATTGCTTCAACAATGGCCGGAATCACACCAAGTTCATAAACGAACTTCTTGATCTAAACCGCTTCCTTTGCTGCTTTCGAAGCTGCAATGTATTCTGCCTCAGTGGTAGAATCCGCTACAGTGTCTTGTTTGGAACTTTTCCAAATCACTGCGCCCCCATTCAAGGTGAACACATATCCAAACTGAGACCTAGAATCATCCTTGTCTGTCTGGAAGCTGGCATCCGTATACCCGCGTATCACCATGTCCCCTTCTCCATATATTAGGAACACATCGTTAGTTCTTCTTAAGTACTTAAGGATCGTCTTAACAGCCACCCAATGATCCATTCTAGATCGATCGGTGGTATCTGCTCGTGACACTCGAGCATCGATACATCGGGCCTCGTACATAACATAGCATACATGATAGATCCTATTGCGGATGCATAGGAATCTTACTCATGCAAATCCTCTCGTCTTCTGTGCGCGGACACATAGACTTCGAAAGGTGTACCCCATGCCTGATGGGTAGGAAACCTTTCTTGGATTGACATGCTAAAACTCTCTTTGCTTTTCGGTCTATATATATGAAGCGAAAGACCAAGCAGCCGTTTGATCTATCTCTATAGATCTTAATCCGAGGATGTAGGTTGCTTCTCCCAGTCTTTCATGGAGAATGTCTTGGATAACCAAACCTTCGCATTGTAAGATTGAGACATCGTTTCCTATAAGTAATATGTCATCGACATACAATACTAGGAACACGACTGCACTCCCACTAACCTTCTTGTACACACAAGGTTCGTCTGGATTTTGTGAGAAATCAAACTTTTTGATTGTCTCATCAAAACGAATATTCCAGCTCCTGGATGCTTGCTTCAATCCATAAATGGACCGTCACAATTTGCATACCTTGGTTTTATCAACTGATGTGAAACCCTCAGGCTGTACCATTAAAGAAAGTTGTTTTCACATCCATCTGCCATATCTCATAATCATAATGAGCCGCTATGGCTAGGAGCATCCGAATGGATTTAAGCATAGCTACAGGCGAATAGGTTTCGTCATAATCAACACCTTGCTTTTGACGATATCCTTTCGCCACCAATCTAGCCTTATAGGTAATCACATTACCATCCATGTCGGTTTTCTTCTTGAAAACCCACTTGCACCCTATAGGCTTTATGCCTTTAGGTGGGTCAACCAAGTTCCAAACTTGGTTTTCATACATGGAATCCATTTCCGACTTCATGGCATCAAGCCACTTATCCCTTTCAGAACTTGTCAGCACTTTTTCATAACTAGTAGGCTCCTCATCATCAATGAGTAACACGTCGTTCGATTCACTTACGAGAAATCCATATCTCTCGGGAATATTGCATGCTCTACGGATCTCTGAAGATGTGGTGTTACAATAGTCGGTAGATGCTCATCACTATGAGTTGTCGGCTGTTGTGCTTCACCAGGTATCTCATTAATGTCTTTTTGAGTCTCTCGAGCCTCCTCAAGCTCGACGACACTCCCACTGTTTTCTTGCAAGAGAAACTCTTTCTCTAGAAACACAGCATTCCTTGAAACAAACACCTTTTGTTCCACAGGATGATAGAATTGGTAACCCCTTGTTTCCTTAGGGTATCCAATAAATAGACATTTATCAGACTTAGCATCCAATTTGTCTGATACAGTCCGTTTCACATAAGCTGGACAACCCCATATCTTCAAGTAAGATACATGAGGTTTCTTACTATTCCATATCTCATATGGAGTAGTTGAGACTACCTTGGTAGGCATTCTGTTTAACAAGTAAACAGTTGTCTGAAGTGCATAGCCCCAAAAGGACTTGGGAAGATTCACGTGATTCATCATTGACCTGACCATGTCCAACAAGGTCCGATTTCGCCTCTCAGATACATCATTAAGTTGTGGTGTATACGGCGGAGTCCATTGAGACAATATACCATTGTCCCTCAGATAATCTAGAAACTCTTGACTCAAGTATTCACCACCTCGATCCGATCGAAGTATTTTAATACTCTTGCCAAGTTGTTTCTCTACTTCATTTCTGAATTCTTTGAACCTTTCAAAGGCTTCAGACTTGTGTTTCATCAAGAACACATACCCAAACCGTGAGTGATCATCGGTGAAGGTAATGAAGTAGCTATAGCCTACTAAAGCTTGAGTTGACATGGGTCCACATACATCAGTATGTATTAGACCTAGCAACTCTTCCACTCGTTCACTTTTTCCAATAAAAGGTAACTTAGTCATCTTGTTTTTTAAGCATGATTCGCATGTATCGTATGATTCCAATTCAAACGATTCCAGAATTCCACATCGGTGTAATTCGGACATGCGTTTCTTACTTGCATGGCCAAGACGACAATGCCACATATAGGAGTCTAATTGATTATCTTTTCGAGCATGCTTGTTGCTCGCTTCGATATTGAAAATGTCACTGGATACGTCCAATGTATAAATACCATTGCTTAAAGTTCCAGTCCCATAAAGAACTCCATTCAAAGTTATGTAACAAAAATTGTTACTAAAAGTCAAATGGTACCCATTTCTATTTAAACAAGAAATAGAAATGATGTTCTTTATCAACGAAGGAACATAAAAGCAATTGTCCAGTTCTAAGACAAGTCTTGTAGGGAGTCTCAACAAATACGTTCGATGGGAGTGCAAAGAACCTTTGCTCCATTCCCAACACGTAAATTTGACTCTCTCGACGAGTCTTCTTCTATTTCTTAGCCCTTGTATGTCTTTACATATATGTGAGCCACACCGATCCAATACCCAAGTGTCCGAGGAAATAGAATGACAATCAATAAATAAAGATATCTGAAGAAGATGGGGCATCCGATGCCTTATTCTTCTTCAGACTCAAGATAAATCTTGCACTTTCTTCAAATGACTCTCCTTGCCATAATGATGGCAAGTTTCCTTTGTGCTAGTTCTACCTTCTTAGCCCTTCTCTTCTTTCCCTTCGCTGTTCCTTTGACTTCCTCTTAGAACCTTTCTTCGAGGAATCAACTAATAACACGCCCCCTACTCATGCTTCTCGTAAGGCTCCACAGCTTCAAAGATGTCGAGCAAGACTCACAGATGAACCTTCTTGCATCTCAGAGGTGAAGAGGAGCTTGAGACTTCAACCTTTCAATCTCACTTGCTCATCAAACAACTCATAAAGATGAAGGACTATGGTATGAGCATCCATATGCTCATGTCGCTGAGCTTGGGTTCCACCATCGCCCTAGCATGATGTAACTCATTTGCTCGTAATCACTCACATGTTTCGATGGGCCAACAATTGGTCGGTGTTGCATCATCACTAGGACGGTGGAAGAGGCGCTCGAGGACATACAAGCTTTTCACCTTGAGAACAATTCTCAAGTTTCTAAGCCACCCAAGAAGTTCGCCCACCAATTTATTCAATCCAAAATGGAACGCAAATTCAAAGACATCATGATCATTAACCTAGAAATACAAAACGAGCATATATGAGAAAGATGATTTTAAAATGCATCCAATATACATTTACAAAATCCCATTCATTTTTCAATTCAAAACCCTAAAATCAATTCGAGATCGTAGGTCCATCTCCGAATGGGTTGATATCCAATCATAGATAAGAACAACCTCGGAGTGAGTCCAACAAGCCATTCTTAGCTATGATGGTGGGTATCAAGTATACCGATTACATATCATGTATATGTAACTATCACAATGTGCTATCAACTAATTGAATGTTTACACATACATTGGGTTGTTAACACATTAACAAGTATGCATCATATGCATAGCACCCAACTTCACCTCTCTTCACATCGACCTTGGAGTGAGTCCAACAAATCGATGCTCCAAGTTAGAGCCGACCCATTAATCGCGAAATAGTTTTAATATGGTTAGAGCGCATTCAACCAATTAGCCAGGCTTGGAGTGAGTCCAACAACCCAAACTAACGATTGACCTCTGACTCTTACCATATTAGAGTTAAACTATTCCAATGATTTGAACATGTTCAGGTTCAAGCCGGGCTTGGAGTGAGTCCAACAACCCAAACAAGAAACAGAACTCTGGTTCTAACCATATTAATGGAAGGTGTAGGCTTTAATATTGAGTTAGGGTTTTATGTCTCATCCACTTTGCATGCAAATAACTATTATCTACATGGCATGGCATACATGGCATACATCTACATGTCACGACACGCATGGCATAATGTTATGCATCTAATGCAATTACATGGTATACAATTATGTCATGTACATAATTTCCTTATTTGTCATAACTATTTATGGAAATAAAATATGTTTAAGATTTGATTCTCTAAATCAAATCATGATTGAATTAGGAAACAAATTTCCAAATCTAATCACATATTTTATTTATGGAAATAGTTGATTAAGGAAAGTCAATTTAGGAAACCAATTTCCTAAATCATCAAGACTACTTATGGAAATAAAATATTTTAAGATTTGATTTCCCAAATCAAATCATGATTAAATTTGGAAACAAATTTCCAGAATTTAATCAAATATTTTATTTATGGAAAATATCAATTTCCATAAATACTTCCCACTTTCCAAAAGTGGAAGATTTCCATAAATACTTCTAGACTTTCCAAAATTGAAAAATTTCCATAAATACTTCTAAATTTCCAAAATTAGAAAATTTCCAGAATTAACATTATGACTATCGCAAAACCATTTTACAATTATGTCGAAACACAACCTGGGCTCTGATACCACTGTTGGGTTTCCGACACCGCGGCGTGTGTGTGTTCAATCATGTTTCGTAAACATGAGCACAACGGAAGCAATAAAATTAATAAATATATATTTATTACAACACACACATCACACGCATGCATAGTACAACATGTGTAGACATAACCATAAATTTAAATTTGCAATAAAAGGAAATTTAACTACGTTATACCTTTCGTATGACGTGTAGCAGGAACGGCATCAACCGGAACGATCCTCGCTAGAATCGTCTCTATCCGTATCCACGCCGAGTATCCTCTGGATGAATTCGCTAAGCCATGAGCTTCGTCTTCGTACGAGTTACTAGCCTCGTGTTGAAGACGACATGATCGAGAGATGATCATGATCCGAATCCAAATTCGGATCCAAAACGAGTCCTCAAAACTCGCTTCTCCGGAGAGGTATTCGTCAACCGATTGATGAATCCTTCGTCCTCCACCTCAGAGGATTACCAGAGATTGAATCCCCAGTAAGTTAGCCACTGTCGGAGCTCTAACCGTAGTCCAAATGACGCTCCGATGAGAGGAGAACAAGCTGTCCAGAAAACTGGACAGCTTTGGTGGAGGAGATAGGCGCCGGCCAACCAAGGGAAGATAGAGCTCACCTTGATGCCAAACCTAAAGAAGATCACCGGAGTACCACCGGCAGCAGCTCGACACCGGCGAGAGGGAAGGTCAGCACCTTCTTGACGCCGGTTGAAGCCTCAAGGTGGCCGGCGGCAAGGAGGAGGAGAGTTGGCGCCGAATTTCTCCAAGGAGAGGTGGGCGGCAACTTAGGGTTGTGGATTCGGGCTTAATTATCCCTTAAGCCCTGTTTTATAGAGAACTAATTCTCTTAACGGTTATTGGATCATAACCATTAGGCCCGTTAACCCGCTCCATTAAGATAAGTTAAAATAAACCAAACCATGATAGTTTATTTTAAGTTAAAACGAACCGAACCAACTTTTGGTTCATTCGTTTAAAATAAACCAAACCCTTTGGTTTATTCTCCTCCATTGGATTAGAACCAAACCATTTTTGTCCATCCATTATGTCTTCATAAGACACGGCCCATCCACGCTTCCATTGCGACTGAAACGATTTCATGCTCGCTCTATGTTTGGTACAACCAAACTTAGTCTCTCTCGGTCTGAGAATCTCATTCTCAAGCTCGTTTTAAATCCTTTGGATTACGCTCATTGTGCGTGTGATCAAATAGGTTCTCGGTTTATGTTGGCCGTCTATAATTAACCATTAATTATAGAACGATCATGAGTGGCACCTAGTAGTACATCATGATCCCCAATTAACCGAAAAGATCAACGGTTGATCGTAACTATTTCTCAAAACCCTTCAAGAGCTCGAATGATTCGCGTGCCCCATTCCCTTCACTCATCTTATACCCACTTGGTTCAGGACATGGTCTATAGTGTCAGTCCCCACTAGGCTGACTACGTCACACCTAGCCCAAGTATCATTTCCTCGTCCTACGGATTCTAGTTACTGCACATGTATCGAAGAGTACCTTACTCTAAACATGTAATTCTTTGGCCAAAGTCTTTAGTAACAATCCGACAGTAAGAACTTCATTGACATATCTATATATGCAGAGAACCATATGAAGTCTTACGGCTGGTCACTCCAATGAACTAGTTACCATAACTGGCATCCACGATCAACTCTGGACATCACTATGTCTCCAGCTAGTGAGAATCAGCTGCTTGGATACACCAAGGAGTATACCTCATGCTAGTCTCGATAGAATTGATGGTGTCCAAATCCATCAATTCATCGACTAGGGATGATTCCGATACATCACAATTACACATGTAGAGATACTCACTAGTTGTGATCCAATCACAAATTCTCTCATGCTGTGAATCGTATCGTGGACATTCAGTAAATGAGTTTAAGATCCAATCAAATACATGAAACATGTATACTCAAATAGTGAATCTTCATTTATCATATAAATGGTTCATACATAAGGCAATTGGCTTAGGACATCTCTCATATATTACTAACACATTCTTGCTATTATAAGATCGTTTGTACGAGGTTTCTCCACCTCCGACTTGTTTTGAGAATAAGTTATTGTGATTAGTAGTGCGTGTTTGCATTGCTAGGGCTTTTAGAGCCCGATCCGTGGAGTAGGAATCGTTCGGTTCCGAACCACGTTAAACACTTGTGTATTTGTGTTTGTCTATTTCGTATCGCTTCATTATTATTCCATTGCGCACTAACGAAATTTGTAGATGAACGCGAGACGAATTCCATCACAAGACGCTATTCACCCCCCTCTAGCGGCCTCAAATCCCTTACAATTGGTATCAGAGCCCGGGGCTCTTCTACAGATTAACCACTGGGAACTAAAGAAGCTAGAGGGAAGATGGAATTCCATGACAAGCTTGGATGGGACATCAACACTCCACCGCCATATGATCGAGAAGACTTTTCGGCGTGGAGAACAAGAATGGAGACATTTTTGATGATGGATATAGAGGATTGGTTCATCCTCGTAGAAGGCTTTGAACCCCCTCGAGATAAGAATGGAAATGTCTTGAAATTGAAGAAGTGGACACGAGAGCAACGTCTCAAGTTCAAGACCGAAGTCAAGGTAACAAAGCTTTTAGAAGATTTGATACCTAATGACATTTTGTCTAGTTTAGGTGAATTTCAAGATGCCAAGGAGCTATGGGACAAATTGGCCAAGTTCCATGAGAAGCCTCACTTGACACAAGTAGAAGAAGAAGAATCTTCATCGGCTCAAAAAGAGGAAGAAGCCGAAGAAGAATCATCATCATCTTCACAAGAGAGTGAGGACTCGGAAGTTGAGAAGGAATCAACTTCTGGATTGGTGGAAGAAGAGGAGACCTCCACCTCTAGGATTGAAGGGGAGGAGATTAGAGCATCTACACCGGAGCAATCTCAAGAAGAATCATCTACATCCGGTAGAGAAGAAGAGCAAGCTCAAGAGAACCTCACCACCACCCTAGGTAACTCAAGCATGTCAATTAATAACAAAATTCATATAATATACTTTGAGTGTAGGGAATCTGGACACTACAAGAGTAAGTGTCCAAAAAGGGTTAAGAAAGCTCCTCCGACACCAAAAGTCAATGAAAAAGTCAAGGATGCCGGCATCCCCACCAAGAAGAGCAAGGAGCATGTGGTGTGCTTCAAATGCCAACAACCGGGGTACTATAGGAGCCAATGTCCTAGAAGAAAGGAGGGAGCTTTACAAGTAGGGGGGGTCTCTAAGACTAACCCTAAGGTATATTTTCATAATGCTCATTCTTTAAATTCAAAGAGAAAGCATGCTAGAATTAATTTAAATAAATCTTCTATTACTCATGAATCAAAGCATGATAGAAATAATAATTATGGTTGTCTAGAACCTAAACATGTTGGTTTTAGGACTAAGGAGAAATCTAGAAATGATAACTCTAGATGTATTTCAAAGAAGGAGAAATTCGAAACTAATGTCCCTAGAAATGTCCTTCCTAAGGAAACAATTAAGAAAATCAAAAATCATTTAGGCATTAACTCTAATAAGGGTAGGCATATGCCTAAAGAGAATGGTAATGCCCAAAAACCTAATCAAAAATCAATTGGGCAATTAGAGTTAAAAAATCAAGCCTTGAGGTCAAGGCTTGAGAAATTGGAAAAGACCCTTGCAAGTATGCAAAATCAATTTAAAGGGTCAAATTGTCAAACTCTAGGATCTAGAGGTCAACAAAAAGGGTGTAAGAGGCAAGAATCATCTAGGAGACAAGGTTTGGGTCACAAGCCTATGTCTAAGAAAGTAATGCCTACTTATCACAATGTTCCATTTGATTATGGAACTAAACCTAAATCTAAGAAAACCAAAGTCTCTAGGGAAATTATCCCTAAGGCCAACCATAGTATGTGCCTAGTGGCAAGGATTTCTAAGAAACCTAAGGAAGTCACTAAGAAGGTTACTAGGGAGGCAATGCCTAAGGCTAACCATGACAAGACCATAATGACCAAGGCTAACAAGCCTAGAAGGGTCATTAGAAAGGTATCTAGGGAAGTCATCCCTAAGGAATACCTAATTAATCCAATGAGCTCAAATAGATTTTGGGTTCCAAGGAGCGTGATTGACTCACGCTAAATGGGTTAGGATGTGTCAACTTTGATTGGATGGGTAGTTAACTCAACCATAGCAAAGTTGACATTTAGGTTATTTTCAAGGTTATTGATACCTTGGAAATAGGTTTGATCTTATATCCTAAAAGATTTTAGGATGTGTCATATATGTTTGGAATCATGAAAAATCAATAAAATTGGCACAATCTATATTTAGATGACATGGTGTGCCATTTTAGAATTTTGACACACTTTAGGAATTAATGTATCAAGAGAAGTGCTTAAAGTTTATAAGTCACATCAAGAGTGATAGTTAAGTGCCAAACACCTTGATGTTACCATGCTTCATGTGTTTTACCATATGTTTGCATGGAAGGAATGTTTATGGTATATTGCATCTCACAAAATAGTTCATTCATCTTGATTGTGTATTTCCACACTTAGAAAGGGTGAGATGTTAGGATTTTAAAATCATTGGATGCTAATGATTGTTAAAATGAAATAAAATACCAAAATACATTAACAAATACATGAATATAAGCATAACAGTAATATATTCGACATACAAGAGTAAACATGATAAAATGAAACAAATTGAGTGAAGAAATCGAAATTCACTCAATTTTTGAGAATCGGAATCGAGATCGATCGATACTTTATCACTCGTTACATTACTCTGAGCAACGGTACGGTGAGTCCGACAATCGAGTGTTGTTTCTAAGACTCGACTGATAGGATACATCAATCGACTAATAGTATTGTTCATCGAGGTGGAGGGATCATCAGTCGAGTGGTCGCTGAGCAGTCGAGTGATGATCACTTCAGTCGACTGATTACCAACATCGATCGGTGATGTTATTCGTAGCACGCGACGAAGCCTCCAATGGAGTGTTGGTGGGCGATCATTCTTGGTTCATTAAACCTCATAACCATGAATGATGATGTCACACATCGATCGGCGCATCGCAATTTTATAACGCTGAACCGCTAGGGTTCGGCGTCTTCACACTCGATTTCCCTCATCTTCTTCTTCTTCTCCGATCGTCGCTTCCTTCTCCGACCAGCTCTTTCGACCGCGCCTGCCACCTAAGCCCTAGGTTTGATGCTCAACCCCTCCATTCATGGTTTTTGCATCTCACAACCCTAATCTACTTATCTCCGGTGATTTTTTTTGCGATTAGGGTTTCGGCGAAACCTCTGCTCCGGCGAACTCTCCGACGCTCTCTTCAGCGGTGTCTGAGTACCCTCTCCTCATCATCCTCAATGGCGCCAAAGTATAACTTTTTACCCCTCTAAAACCCTAATTTTTTCATTATAACTCATTATGATCTAATCATGCATTTGTGTCTTTTCATTTCATGTCACTGCATTGCATTCATATAGGCGATCCTGTAGAAATGACCCGACTGAGGTTGAATCACGGTTGTACCAAACCATGTTGGTTAGGTACATTGATAGGGATTTCTTTACTCGTTACTGTGGTGACGTCATGAAAATTTTATCATATTATCAACTCATGAAGATAGCATTATGCACTCATGCCATAAATGATGATCTCCTTACGGAGTTCTATCAAAATCGGAAGAAAGTTGATGATGGTCTGACATACACCACTCGGGTCGCAAAACGCGACCTAGAGTTCACTCCTACAATCCTACAGGAATTCCTGGAGTGTAGACCATCAAATGACACTTTCGTGTTTTACCCTACCTTCGATGTCCCTCTACCTGAACCTTTTGATCATATCTCTTTTGACTCCATGCATGAGCATGTCTTTCGCCACCCTCGCCCACCAACTCAAAACTTATTTCCCATCAATGAGCTATTTGCATCCGACAATGTACTCTACAAAGTCATTGTTGGTTGTCTTCTCCCGATTGTGACTCGGGGTCTGGCCAAGATTCGACCTCCCCATCTCTTCCTCCTGTATGTCATGCGTCATAGATTAGATATAAACATTGCATTGAACATGTTTCATTTCATTGTACATTTCATATCCCATGTGCAAGGGAAAATGCATATGCCTTTTGGCCATATCATCATTGCATGGTTAGAGTCTATAGGCATAACATTAACAGGGGATCTCTTAGGGCGCTATCTGAAGTTTACGATTGTATATCAGTTCGTAACTTCTCATTGGCAAAGCTGCGGATGGGACATGGGAAGATGGAGCTGGCACCTCGACCTCCGCCCAGGGCACGTGGGGAGCCATTTCTAGTGCCTAGAGAGGCTGCAGAGGAATATGAGGATCCAGATGTTGCTGATGAGGAGGACCAGATGCATCAACAGTAAGTCCTTTAGATCGGGTTGGAAGCTGGTGGGCAGATTCCAGGACTACCAGCAGACAGTTGACTCTCGGCTGTCAGAGCTTATAGTGGGGCAATCCTCCATGGGCGAGCATTTCAGTCGGATGGAGGAGCGCTACATTCGGATTGAGGAGTCACAGAGCCGCATTGAGCAGCATCAGCTCGATATGTACGAGATGATGCGAGCCTGGACCTTGAGCCAGCAGCCTCCTCCACCTCCACCTTCTGCAAATGATTAGAGCTAGAGGATGTTAGGATTTTTGTTTTTAGTTTTTGTAGTGAGATTGAGCGTCTCAAATCTCTATTTTGGATGTAAAAACTAAAGTTTTCTTAAATTGAATGAAATATTCTGTTTATAAAAATCTTTTGTGTCTGATTATGTGCTTGTATTAATGTATAGGTTTATGGAAAATTGTCATATCATGACATGAAATTTCATCTTATCATATTGTCATGCCATTGTTTAGGATTATTTTAGATGTCATGTTTGTTTTTAGATTATATCATATGTCATGACATCATGATCATTGGCCATGCGTTATTATTGATATCATTTATGCCATGATCATTCATCCATTTATTTTGATTAAAATTGATTTAAGGAAAAATGGCATGACTTGGAGTCTCATTTATAAGGGAATCAAGTAGGGTTGCCTAGAATATGCATGAGGCAAATAATAATCCAAAATCTACATCTCACATCTAAATTGACATGTATGTGTGTGTTTACATCTTAGATAACATGTGAGATGTTAGGATAATAAGTTAGGTTCAAGGTGCATAGGTAGTGCATCTAGATGAACGTAACTTATTTCAATCATCACTAAGAATTATGAGGAAAGCTAATATACAAGTTATGTATATTTAGCCAATAAATCATGGTTCAAAATAGGTTTTCAAAAACGTTTTAAAATCACTTTAGAAAACCTTGGTGAAGTCTATCTTTTGATAGCCATCATCATTGTAGAAGTTGATACAAACTAGATCAAAAACTTTAAAGTTTTAACAGTTTTTGAACTTTATACCAATCTCCTATTTTAATGGTTAAAATATTTTTCCATGATTTTTCACCAATTGTATGTATGATAAGTATTATACGTATCAAATTTCATGATTTTTCGATATACGTAGAATTACTTATGATTTTCTGAAATTCAATTCGATAATTCAAAAATTTCGATTATCGATCGCGATCGGCCGATGTGCGTGCGATCATTTACAATCGCAATGCTGAATTTAGGGAAAACAAGGTTTGTTTAACTCTTGTTCAGCTGCGGTTAAGGTTCTTAATCACTCCTAACCCTAGGATATGCTTTGGGAAGCATTATAAAGGATGAAAATCCATTGGATATGGATGGAGAGGTGTTAGGATATTGTATCAAATTTAAGGTGGGGAGAGTTCATGTTTGAACTTTTAACCTTATTTTTGATGGTTTAAAGTTCCTATTGGCTTAGGGACTTCCCAAAGACATTGTTGGTGCAATTGTCAAGGGGGAGCAAGCCTTTAGGGGAGGTATCTATCATGGAATGATGGATGGTAATTTTCCTCATGAGAGGGAAAAATGAGATTTTTACATACCCAATTTGGAAATTGGGAGAGAGTATAGGATTGCTTCTCTTGAGTGATATGAGACTTATCACTAGGAAGATAGTAGGCATCCTAGGTATTTTTAGACCAAGGGGGAGATTGTAAGATCTCATTAGAACATGAGACATTGACCTTCTTAGAGTACACCTTTTTGATGTATGTCAAAAAGGGGGAGACCATAAGATTACCAATTTATGAAATTGGTAAGGGAATTTGAGTTAGGGGCCTAACTCAAGATTTGTTTTGTCAAACATCAAAAAGGGGGAGATTGTTGGTGCAATCGGCCCAGGTCACGATTGACCAGACTCGAGTTTGACTCGAGTGATGTTTTGATGTTTGACAAAGTAAGTTAACATTGATGTTTGACATTAATGTTTGTTGATGTTTTGGGGAGATTGTTTATACAATCGATCCCTTCCAAGTGATCCATGCGAAAGCAAACTCGTATAAAATAAATTTCTCTAAACCAAACCTATCTTATAGGAGAGGATTACCTTTGTTGCGTGCCCTTGTTAATCCCGCTTTTCCTTTCGGTTTGTTGGATCTTTAGCACGTTCAAGTGTCCGTGCCTCTATACGTATCCACACGAGCACGCTCTTGTCTCACAAAAGGAAAACTAGAAGAGCTCTCCTTTACTTCTTGCTAGAGAAGTCCCTAAAGGAGAGGTAGAGAGGGAAAAGGAGAAAGGAAGAAGAAGACTCCTCTTCTTGCTAGCCTACACTCACAAACCCACACAACCAAAGCTTCCACCAAGCTCTCTCACCACTAACACAACCAAAGCTTCCACCAACAACAAAAGCCAATGCTCTCTCTTTGGCCGGCCACTTAGGGTGTCTTTTATAGGGTTGGAAAAACCCTTTCACCTCCACACATTCAATGCAATCCATTGCATTGAGACATATCCTTGTTTGGCCGGCCACTTAAGGAGACAAAACCATTTGTCTTCTTCCACCTCATCTAGCTTAGGTGGATGCTTAGGTGGATGCTTAGGTGGCATGCTTATGTGGCATTCTTATGTAGCATTCATGCATGTTGAATTAATCTTATTAATTCAATTAAGCTTATGTTATCATATTGAATTAATCTTATTAAATCAATAAGGTAACATATTGAATTAATCTCATTAAATCAATTAGCTAAAATTCTCATTAAGCTTAAAGTCCAAAAACCATTTTGTACTTAAGCTTATTCCCATATTATTCTAGTCAAACTAGAATACTTTAATTCCTCTAATTATCATGCTCTTTGTGTGTGACCCTATAGGCTCTCATAACGTTGGCAGTGGATCTAAACTCTTTTAGATACACAAGCGATGGCGGCATCTAGCAATACATCATTGCTACCCAAGTTCTGAGATAAGTCAAGATCCGACTAACCTTTAAAGTGACTACTATAATATATGACCGTGTCCTTCTATCCTTGATATCAGTTGATCAATGAGGCATAGACCGTGTCATCCTCGATCAATCTATGTGTTTCTTGATCCACTGAGTAAACTAACTCAAACAAATGAGCTCAATATCTCATATTGACTCATTCGAGCATAACCATGCGTTTTAGTAGTTCTACTCAATCAAAGGCCCACCGATATCACTCCGTCATATGGAAGGGATAGATCCCATCTACATCACTCACATCCCTCCGCATAATTTGTTACATACCCGATGTCGCCTTTATGGTCCACCCTGTACGGGTGGCGTTTGTGATACCAAAGTACATAACTCCTTATGTAGGGAACCGTAGTGACTTGTGTCCGAGGACTATTCATACCAATAGTCACATGAGAAAGTTTATGACACTCATATAGCGATCCATGAAACTTTCTCATGGCGGGTCAGTTCAGTATATATTCTCCAATATATACCCATGTGTCAACTTGATATCATATATCCATGACTTGTGAGATCAAGTCATCAATTGACCTACATGCTAGTCTTTATGTATTAATATTGCCCTTGCATATTAATACTTGACTAGGAACATTTAGGAAAGTGTTCTCTCTGACCTCTCATAATCAATTACGATTGATGTCTTTGTAGATAAGAACCTACTTTTCTAGGGCATTATTATATTTAAATTAGGCACAAGCAAGATGTAAATATAATAACCAATCCTTTGCCTTTATAGAATATGATACAAAATGTTCCCTATTCAACCATCACATGATTGGTTCTAGGGCTTTAACTAACAATCTCCCACTAGCACTAGTACCAATCACTATGATATCTAATACCTAGTGACCTAGTGTGACCATCATGCTTCCTCTGTGCCAAAGCCTTGGTCAATGGATCTGCGATGTTAGCTTCTGTCGGTACTCTGCATATCCTCACATCTCCTCTGTCGATGATCTCTCGAATGAGATGGAAGCGCCGCAGTATGTGTTTGGTCCGCTGATGTGATCGAGGTTCCTTAGCACATGATAGCCCCATTGTTGTCACAATAGAGGTCTATTGGATGCGCAATGCTAGGAACTACCCCAAGTTCAGCGATGAACTTGCGAGCCAAGCAGCCTCCTTTCTTTGCATCGATCTTTCGCAATATACTCGGCTTGTAGAATCGACAAGCTGTGTCTGCTTGAACTCTTCCGACTCACGGCTCCACCATTCGAGCAAAACACGTACCGATTGCGATCTATAGTCATCCTTATGCATTTGGAAGCTTGCATCACAGTAACCCTTCTGATTAGCTCCTCATTGCCTCAAATATCGAAATATTCTTTCGTTCTTTGTAAGTACTTAAGAATATTTTTGTGCTATCCGATGACTTTCACTGGATCATGTAGTATCTACTCGTCATGCTCAAAGCATCACGAGATGTCGAGAGCAGTACAAAGCATGGCGTACATGATAGACCCTATGGCGATGCATAAGGGATCTTATCCATGCGATCTCTCTCCTCCTTAGAAGAGGACATTGAGTCTTGAAAGACTCACACCATGTGATAAAGCGAAATTCTTTCTTGGAATTTTGCATAGCAAAGCGATCTAGCACTTTATCAATGTATGTACTCGACTTAGGCCAAGTAATCTTCTAGATCTATCTCTATAGATCTTGATGCCTAGAATATAAGCGACTTCACCTAAGTCCTTCATCGAGAAACAATTCCCTAACCACATCTTCACAATTTGGGTGAGGAATATCATTTCCGATGAGAAGTATGTCATCTACATACAAGACAAGAAATACAACTGTGCTCCCACTATTTCTCTTGTAGACACAAGGCTCATCTTCATTCTTGATGAAACCAAATTCTTTGATTGCATCATCGAATCGAAGATTCCAGCTTCGAGAGGCTTGCTTTAGTCCATAAATGGACCTTTGCCGTTTGCATACCTTTCCAGGATGCTTTGGATCTTCAAAACCCTCGGGTTGTGTCATGTACACATCCTCGAGTAGCTTTCCATTGAGCGGTTTTGACATCCATCTGCCGGATCTCATAATCATGGTAGGTGCAATAGCAAGTATGATCCGAATGGATTTAAGCATCATAGGGTGAAAGGTTTCTTCATAGTCAATACCATGAATTTGTTTGAATCCTTTAGCCACCAATCTACCTTTATAGGTATGCTTATTACCATCCATGTCGTCTTTACTTTAAAGACCCTTACACCCAATGGGTTTTACCCCTTCAGGTGGATCAACCAAAGTCCATACTTGGTTAGTGTACATGGATTCCATTTCGGATCTCATGGCCTCTAGCCATTTCTCGGAATCTGGGCTCATCATAGCTTCTTTATAGGATGTAGGCTCGTCAAGATTGATAAGCAATACATCACCGTTGTCAGTCAAGAGAAAAGAATATCTCTCGGGTTGGACGGATCCTATTAGATCTCTGAAGAGGTTGGTCTACTTGAGCAGTGTTTGCTCCACAACTCTTTGGGCAACAAATTCCTCATCCACAACACTTTGTGGTGCCTGTTCATTTTCCATGAAGCCTTAGTGTTATCATCATCTTGAACTTCTTCAAGATGAATTTTACTCCCACTAGTATTTCTAGAAATAAATTCTCTTTCTAGAAAGACAAGCATTTCTGCAACAAACACCTTGCCAAGTGTGGGATTGTAAAGTAATATCCCTTAGTTTCCTTGGGATATCTACAAAATAACACTTATCGATTTGGGTCCTAGTTTTATCCGAGACTTGGCGTCTAACGTAAGCTTCACAACCCCAAATCTTTATAAAGACATTTTGGGACTCTTCGGTCCATATCGTATATGGTGTCTTTTCTCTGGCTTTTGATGGAGCGATTAAGTGTGAAAGCGTGTCTCTAGAGCTAAACCCCAAAGGAAGTAGGTAGATCGTCGGCTCATCATTGATCGTACCATATCTAATAAGTCTCGATTTCTCCTCTCGGATACACCATTCCATTGTGGTGTTCGGTGGAGTGAGTTGGGATATTATCCACACTCGGCCGGTGATCACGAAACTCTTGACTAAGGTATTCACCACCTCGATCTGATCGAAGTAGCTTAATACACTTACCAAGTTGGTTTTGTACTTCATTCTTGAATTCTTTGAACTTTTCAAAGGATTCTGACTTATGTCTCATCAAATATAAGTAGCCAAATCTACTCATATCATCAGTGAAAGTAATAAAGTACTTATAGCCTCCTCTGGCCTCGACATTGAAAGGGCCACATACATCAGTATGTATGAGTCCTAACAAGTCCGTCGCTCTCTCGCCATGTCCACTAAATGGAGTTTTAGTCATCTTTCCTAAAAAACAAGACTCGCATACCTCATATGATTCAAAATCAAATGAGTCCAATAATCCATCTTTATGGAGTTGGGATATGCGTTTTTCATTTATGTGACCTAGGCGACAGTGCCAGAGATATGTCTGGTTCAAATCATTCGATTTGAACCGTTTGGTATTTACGTTATAAATCGGGTTTTCTAAATCTAGAACATAGAGACCATTCATAAGTGGTGCATTACAATAGAACATTTCATTTAAATAAATGGAACAACATTTGTCCTTTATTATAAAAGAAAAGTTTTTCTTGTCTAAACAAGATCTGAAATTATGTTCTTTGTCAATGCGGTACATAAAAGCACTCCTCTAGTTCTAAGATAAGCCCGTGGGCAAAGACAAAAGAATATGTTCCTCTGACTACGGACAACTTTTGCGCCATTGCCTACTCGTAGGTCCACTTAGCCCTTTGCCATTATTCTACTATTTCTCGGTCCACGCACATTAGTACAAATGTGAGATTGCACATCCGTATCTAATACCCATGTAGAAGAAATAGATAGATTAACCTTCTATAACATGTATACGGCGAAGTCCACTTCTCTTGTTCTTTACTTCCTCAAGGTAGACTTTGCGGTTCCGCTTCGATGTCGATCTCACGCAATGGAAGCGGTCCCTTCCTTAGGTACTTTACCTTTACCCTTTGAAGTGGATGAATTGGCCTTGCTTTGGCTTGGGTCTTACCCTTGCCTTTGCTTACCTTTGTCCTTCTTGACCATTAGTACATTACTAACTTTCTTCTTGAGATTTGGTTGTGATTCTCAACATCTTTGAGAATCTCGAGCAAAGGTTTATCAATTTCATTCATGTTATAATTCATGGCGAATTGATTGTATGCTTAAACGCGATTGCGGGATAACATCGGTTGCCAATTCTTGGCTCGATGGAAAACCTAGTCTTTGAGGTTCTCAGCGTACCCAATCATTTTAGTCACGTGAGTTCCTACAGTGTTCCTTCTTGCATCTTGCATGCAAAAGAGCCTTAGACACTTCAAAAGCGCTCGTGCCTAGCTTGTCCTTGATATAGTTGTTTCAAATGCTCAACCATATCATAGGCATCCATGTTCTCATGTTATACGAAGCTCGAGTTCATGGTGGCAAGCATAAGGCATGACACATCTAATCGTCATCTTGATGCTTCTTATAAGCATCCTTTTCGGACGAGTGGCCATAGGCGGGTATTTGAGGTGTGCTCTAGGACATATAGTTTGCGTTCTTGCTTGAGGATAATCCTCAAGTTCCTATACCGATCAAGAAAGTTTGCTCCATTGAGCTTGTCCTTCTCAGGGCCGGATCGCGAGTTGAGGGTGTGTCTTGTTAGATGTCATGGTGATATACAACATTAAAATGCAAAGTTAAGTATCATACCTAAATCATTTAATTAGGCCTTTAATTAAATGAGGCTCCCACTAAATTCTCATAGCTACTATTTAGCTATAAATTTATATGGGATAAAGATCAACATCATAATTCGTCTTGAGTTAGCTTTGGCTAATCGCCCAAGACGTAGTATAATTAGGTAGGCAATCTTTTGCCAATTACATCTGATGTAACTCTTTAATAGCTTTGGTTAAGTTTTAGATTAGTTTAGTGTTTATTCCTAAACCAACTTCCAGGCTGTGGCGAGGCACAGAGGCCTTCTTGGATATCAGAACAGCGACCACTTCTAAGACAAAGTGATGTTAAATCACACAAAACTAATGTTAACACTTATGTTCAAAGCTAATATATGCCTCTACTTTCTTAACCAATTAAGAAAACACTTAATTAAGTCTTAACCAAGACTGATAGCGGGACATCACGATTGTCCACTCGCACCCCTCCAAGAGAAAATGCATTGCTTTGCTTTGGCAAACCCAATAACAAATGATCGAGGAAGTAGTGAGTACCAACTTTGGTAGGCATATCGTTTAGACTTATTAAGAAATAAACATGTATCATATACATATTAGCATACATCACATATAAGCTAAACTAATCATGCATCACATACAAGCTAAACTAACATGCATCACATACATATTAAACTAACGTGTCATGGTTATGGCCCTTATTCTACAATCTTCTCAAGCCAATGAAAAGATTGATTGGTCAACCTAGGGATAGCATCTTCTTCTAAGTGCTTCCTTTTGGTTGTCTTGTGTGTTGACTTCCTCCTTGTAACCTCATCTTCCAATGGACCCTCCATCCTTGTTTTGTACATTACAAAGGAGAAATACTCGAGTTACATTCGAGTCTAAAACTAATTTTACAACAAGAATATTAGGAGAAAGGCACGACCAGCCGTATTAAGAATTACAACACACAATCACAAACTTTTTGGGACTAGGCCATAACCATGCACCATGTCATTTTAACTTTTAAAGACATTGGATATTTTATTATGTTTGAAAATTTGCTAATGCAATTATCAACTCATAATAAAATTTATCCTACTTCTATATCACATATAAAATAGAAAACCTATTTTTATCGATCTTTCATAAGTGGCTCTGATACCCTGTAGGGGAATTCTTTATGCCAAATGGCATATGCTTGACGGAAAAATAGGATCCCTTCCAAGTGATCCATGCGAAAAAACTCTAAAATAAATTTCTCTAAACCAAACCTATCTTATAGGAGAGGATTACCTTTGTTGCGTGCCCTTGTTAATCCCGCTTTTCCTTTTGGTTTGTTGGATCTTTAGCACGTTCAAGTGTCCGTGCCTCTATCACGTATCCACCACGAGCAAGCTCTTGTCTCACAAAGAAAACTAGAAGAGCTCTCCTTTACTTCTTGCTAGAGAAGTCCCTAAAGGAGAGGAAGAGAGGGAAAAGGAGAAAGGAAGAAGAAGACTCCTCTTCTTGCTAGCCTACACTCACAAACCACACAACCAAAGCTTCCACCAAGCTTCTCAAGCTCTCTCACAACCAAAGCTTCAACACAAAAATGCTTTGGCCATGGGTGTTTTATAGGTTGGAAAAACCCTTTCACCTCCCACATTCAATGCAATCCATTGCATTGAGACATATCCTTGGCTTCCTTGTTTGGCGGCCATAAGGAGACAAAACCATTTGTTTCCTTCCACCTCATAACTAGCTTAGGTGGATGCTTAGGTGGCATGCTTATGTGGCATGCTTATGTGGCATTCATGCATGTTGAATTAATCTTATTAATTCAATTAAGCTTATGTTATCATATTGAATTAATCTTATTAAATCAATAAGGTAACATATTGAATTAATCTCATTAAATCAATTAGCTAAAATTCTCATTAAGCTTAAAGTCCAAAAACCATTTTGTACTTAAGCTTATTCCCATATTATTCTAGTCAAACTAGAATACTCTAATTCCTCTAATTATCATGCTCTTTGTGTGTGACCCTATAGGCTCTCATAACGTTGGCGGTGGATCTAAACTCTTTTAGATACACAAGCAATGAGCGGCATCTAGAAATACATCAGTGCTACCCAATTTACGAGATAAGTCAAGATCCGACTAACCTTTCAGAGACTACTAAAATATATGACCGTGACCTACTATCCTAGATCTCAGATACATCAAAGAGGAATAGACCGAGTCATCATAGATCAATCTATGTGTTTCTTGATCCCTGAGTAAACTAACTCAAACAAATGAGCTCAATATCTCATATTGACTCATTCGAGCATGGCCATGCGTTTTAGTAGTTCTACTCAATCAAAGGCCCACCGATATCACTCCCGTCATATGGAAGGATAGATCCCATCTACATCACTCACATCCCTCCGCATAATTTGTTACATACGATGTCGCCTTTATGGTCCACCTATTCTACGGGTGGCGTTTGATGATACCAAAGTACATAACTCCTTATGTAGGGAACCGTAGTGACTTCAGGTCTGAGGACTATTCATACCAATAGTCACATGAGAAAGTTTATGACACTCATATAACGATCCATGAAACTTTCTCATGGCGGGTCAGTTCAGTATATATTCTCCAATATATACCCATGTGTCAACTTGATATCATATATCCATGACTTGTGAGATCAAGTCATCAATTGACCTACATGCTAGTCTTTATGTATTAATATTGCCCTTGCATATTAATACTCGACTAGGAACATTTAGGAAAGTGTTCTCTACAGCCTCTCATAATCAATTATGCCAATTAATGTGTTGTAGATAAGAACCTACTTTTCTAGGGCATTATTATATTTAAATTAGCTGGCACAAGCAAGATGTAAATATAATAACCAATCCTTTGCCTTTATAGAATATGATACAAAATGTTCCCTATTCAACCATCACATGATTGGTTCTAGGGCTTTAACTAACAGAAAGTCCATGTCTTGGGTACTTGGCACGGAAAGTCCAAGTGGGACACTTGGCATTTGGGAAAGTCCAAGTCTTGAGTACTTGGCATGGAAAGTCTAACATGGGTTGGCAAGGGAAAGTCAAAGCTTGAGTCTTGGCATTTGATAAGTCCAAGGGGTTTGATATTGGCGGCGTAAAGTCTAAGCGGAAGTCTTGGCAGCATAAGTCCAATAGTTGGCAGCGTAAAGTCCAAGTGGAGTCTTAGAGGCGTAAGTCCAATGTGCCTTGGCGGTGTAGACATTGTTAGCATGACATAGCCGATGGAAGTACCTGAAGGCTAGCGCAATGGATGAACAAGTCATGAATGACTTGGAGGGATCCGAGAGGCGTAAGACAGATGGAGGTGGCTAGAAGGCTTAGGTCTAGGCTAAGGGTGGTCTAGCAAGTATGGGGGCACCATACTTGTGCTAAAACCTCATGTTTGAGGTGTGTCAGTCGACTGGCGTAGTCAACTAGGGTTTGACTGTGGGAATTGCCCTAGCAGTCGACTTCCATAGATAGGCAATCGACTGATTTGACGAGCATTCGACTGATCCTGTGATCAGTCGACTGATGCTCAGATTTTGGGCCACAGAATAGAGTCTCACTCACCGGGGATAAGCGATGAGATGATGGAACGATCGATGCTCATGATCAGTCGACTGATGTCCTAGCCGTTGAATTTTTTCAGCGTGGATTACACCGTTGTCTCACAGCAATAGTGTGATCAGTCGACTGATGGTCCCGAGCAGTCTACTGATCGACATTTTCCAGCACAGGTTGAAGCTATAAAAGAAGCTTGTGATGGAGAAAAATGGATCTGGTTCTTGTGAGCTATTGGGGAGATTTGTTGCTGCAAATCAGGTCTCCAAGTGCAAGCAAGCAACCAAGCATTCAAGCAATCAAAAACAAGTGTTGTAAAGTCTTTTCTTTACTTGCCTTTTGTATTTGCATTGTATATTGGTTGTATTTCATTCTTGCTGTTGTAAGATCGTTTGTACGAGGTTTCTCCACCTCTGACTTGTGTCGAGAATGAGTTATTGTGATTAGTAGTGCGTGTTTGCATTGCTAGGGATTTTAGAGCTCGATTTGTGGAGTAGGAACCGTTCGGTTCTGAACCACGTTAAACACTTGTGTATTTGTGTTTGTCTATTTCGTATCGCTTCATTATTATTTTGCTGCGCGCTAACGAAATTTGTAGATGAACGCGAGATGAATTCCATCACAAGATGCTATTCACCCCCCTCTAGCGGCCTCAAATCCCTTACATGGCTTCCGTACACTCAAAGCATATAATATGAATTTTATTTTGAACCTAAATGCTTGAGTTACCTAGGGTGGTGGTTAGGGCCTATTGAGCTTGTTCATCACTTCTCCAGGAAGTAGATGGCTCTCCTTGCTCTCGCCCTTGCTCTGGAGTAGATGGTCTCTCCTCTTCAATCCTAGAAGTGGATGCTTCTTCCACTTCTTTCACCTCTTCTTCCACCGATCCGGAAGTTGATTCCTTCTCAACTTCCGACTCCTCACTTTTTTGTGAGGACGATGATGATTCTTCCTAGGCTTCTTCCTCTTCTTGAGCCGATGAAGATTCTTCTTCTTCTACTATGCCAAGTGAGGATTCTCATGGAACTTGGCCAATTTGTCCCATAGCTCCTTGGCATCAATGTAATCTCCTAGCCTAGACAAAACATCATTAGGTATCAAATCTTCTAAAAGTTTTGTTACCTTGGCTTCGGTCTTGAATTTTAGTCGTTGCTCTCGGGTCCATTTCTTCAACTTTAGAACTTCTCCCTTCTTATTCCTTGGAGGTTCAAAGCCTTCTATGAGGATGAACCAATCCTTTATGTCCATCATCAAGAATGTCTCCATTCTTTCTATCCACGTTGGAAAATCTTCTCGATCGTATGGTGGTGGAGTGTTGATGTCCCATCCAATCTTGTCATGGAATTCAATCTTCCCTCTAGCTTTTTTTGCTCCCGGTGGTTAGTCCGTAGAAGAGCCCCAGGCTCTGATATCAATTGTAGAAGAAATGATGACCGCTAGAGGGGGTGAATAGCTCATTTTGTATGTTGATGGAATTCATTCGTGCTTGTCTCTACAATTTTCCTTAGCGTGCAGCGGAATAATAATAAAGCAATAATGAAATAGACAAACACAAATACACTAATAAACAAGTATTTAACATGGTTCGGAACTGAATGGTTCATACTCCACGGATCGAGCTCTAAAGAGCTCTAGTGATGCACACACAACCACTAATCACAAATAACTTCTTCTCAGAATAATCCAGAGGTGAAGAAACCTTATACAAATGATCTTACAATAGTAAGAAGTAAATACAAGCAATTACAACAAGAAAATACACTACAAGTAAAGGAAAATACTTTACAATTGCCTTTGGATAGCTTGCTTTTGGTTGCTTGAAGAATAGCCTTAGAGACCCTGATTTGCAGCAACAAATCACCCCCAAAGTAGCTCAAGAACCAAATGTGATTTCTTCCTCCACGAGCTCCATTTAAAGCTGCTACCTGGGCAGGAAATCACCGATCAGTCGACTTCTTGGGACCATCAGTCGACTAATGTCACTGTTGTCATGAAACAACGGCTAGATCCATGTTAGAAAAATCCAACATATCCATCATCAGTCGACTGATCATATCCATCAGTCGACTAATGGAGCTTTCACTCGACTGCTGACCCCCGCAGTCGAGTTTTCACTCCATTATGTGCCTAAATTCTCGAGCACCGGATCGGTGATCACATGATCGATCGGTCATGCTCAGCCGATCGACTACCCACCTCGCAGCCGACCCTCGGGACCTCCATGATCAAACCCTAGTTAACTCACACAAGTCGACTGCCATATGGCACCAGTCGACTGGCACACCTCACGCATGAGATTTTAACCCAAGTATGGTGCCCCTTGTTGGGTTTCCGGCACCGCGGCGAGTGTGTGTTCGAACATGTTTCATAAATATGTGCACAACGGAAGAAAAAAAAAATCTACATTTATTACAAAACACACATCACACGCATGCATAGTACAACATGTGTAGACATAACCGTAAATTTAAATTTGCAATAAAAGGAAATTTAACTACGTATACCTTTCGAATCACGTGTAGCGGGAACGACATCAACCGAAACGATCCTCGCTAGAATCGTCTCTATCCGTATCCACGCCAAGTATCTTTGGGATGACTTCACAAAGTCACGAACTTCGTCTTTGTACGGGTTACTAGCCTCGTGTTGAAGACGACGTGATCGAGAGAGGATCACGATCCGAATCCAAATTCGGATCCAAAGACGAGTCCTCAAAACTCGCTTCTCCGGAGAGGTATTCATCAACCGTTTGACGAATCCTTCGTCCTCCACCTATGAGGATTACAGGAGATCGAATCCCCGGTAAGTTAGGCACTGTAGGAGCTCTAACTGTCGTCCAAACGACGCTCCGACAAGAGGGAAACAAGCTGTCCAGAAAACTGGACAGCTTTGGTGGAGGAATTAGGGCCGGCCAAAAAGGTAGGATGAAGCTCACCTTGATGCCAAACCCAAAGGAGATCACCGGAGAGTTGCCGGAGAATCACCGGTCGAAGCTTGGACGCCGGCAACAATTTGGACGGCGGCACAAGGGGATGGGCGGCGGCAATGGAGGTGTTGGCGCCGAAAATCTCCAATGAGATGAGGTGGGCGGCAACTTAGGTTAGGGTTTTGGATTAGGGCTTAACAAACCCTTAAGCCCTCTTTTATAGAGAACTAATTCTCTTAATGGTTATTGGATCATAACCATAAGGCCCGTTAACCCGCTCCATTAATATAAGTTAAAATAAACCAAACCATGATGGTTTATTTTAAGTTAAAACGAACCGGAAAAATAAACCAAACCCTTTGGTTTATTCTCCTCCATTGGATTAGAACCAAACCATTTTGGTCCATCCATTATGTCCTCATAAGACACGACCCATCCACGCTTCCATTGCGACTGAAATGATTTCATGCTCGCTCTACGTTTGGTCCAACCAAACTTAGTCTCTCTCGGTCTGAGAATCCCATTCTCAAGCTCGTTTTAAATTCTTTGGATTACGCTCGTTGTGCGTGTGACCAAATAGGTTCTCGGTTTATGTTGGCCATCTATAATTAACCATTAATTATAGAACGATCATGAGTGGCACCTAGTAGTACATCATGATCCCCAATTAACCGAAAAGATCAACGGTTGATCCAGAACTATTTCTGAAATCCTTCAGTAGCTCGAATGATTCGTGCTCCATTCCCTTCACTCATCTTATACCCACTTGGTTCAGGACATGGTCTATAGTGTCAGTCCCCACTAGGCTGACTACGTCACACCTAGCCCAAGTATCATTTCCTCGTCCTACGGATTCAAGTTACTGCACATGTATCGAAGAGTACCTTACTCTAAACATGTAATACTTTGGCCAAAGGCTTTAGTAACAATCCGACGAGAGGCCATGGGTATACATCTCCTCGCAAGGAGTGGTGAATCCTTTATAGGCTATTCAAACACCTTCGATCACTTCGACTTATACCCAATCATCCCGGGTCCACATCTTCTCAGAGATGCTTGCTTAAGATGTCAAAGCATAAGTCTTTATGATCAAGATGACTTGAATACCACAAGTCAAAGGAACATTGCACTTAAGCTACAGTAAGAACTTCATTGACATATCTATATATGAGAGAACCATATGAAGTCTTACGGTTGGTCACTCCAATGAACTAGTTACCATAACTAGCATCCACGATCAACTCCGGACATCACAATGTCTCCAGCCAGTGAGAATCAGCTGCTTGGATACACCAAGGAGTATACCTCGTGCTAGTCTCGACAGAATTGATGGTGTCCAAATCCATCAATTCATCGACTAGGGATAATTCCGATACATCACAATTACACATGTAGAGATACTCACTAGTTGTGATCCAATCATAAATTCTCTCATGCTGTGAATCGTATCGTGGACATTCAGTAAATGAGTTTAAGATCCAATCAAATACATGAAAACATGTATACTCAAATAGTGAATCTTCATTTATCATATAAATGGTTCATACATAAGACGATTGCCTTAGGACATCTCTCATATATTACTAATAGACTCCCACTTGGCCTAATGCCAATCGCTAAGGTATCCAATACCATAAGCTCTAACATGACCCTCAAACTTACTTTGAGGTAATACTTTAGTCAAAGGATCCGCTAAGTTCCTTTTAGTGGGAATTTTCTCGATTTGTATTTCGTTCCTACTGATGATCTCTCTGATAAGATGATAGCGGCGAAGCACATGTTTGGATCATTGATGAGACCACATCAAGTTCAAAGATGAACTTCTTGATCCAAACCACTTCCTTTGCTACTTCCAAAGTTGCAATGTATTCTGCCTTAGTTGCAGAATCCGCTATAGTGTCAAGCTTGGAACCTTTCCAACTTATTGCGCCTCCATTCTAGGTGAATACATACCCAAACTGAGACATGGAATCATCCTTGTTTATCTGGAGCTGGCATCCGTATACCCACATATCACCATGTACCCTTCTCCATATATTAGGAACGTATCCTTAGTTCTTCTCAAGTACTTAAGGATCATCTTAACAGCGACCCAATGATCCATTCCTGGATCAGACTGGTATCTGCTCGTGACACTCAGAGCATACGATACATCGGGCCTCGTACATAACATAACATACATGATAGATCCTATTCCGGATGCATAGGGAATCTTACTCATGCAAATCCTCTCGTCTTCTGTGCGCGGACACATAGTCTTCGAAAGGTGTATCCCATGCCTGATGGGTAGAAAACCTTTCTTGGATTCCGACATGCTAAACCTCTTTAGCACTCGGTCTATATATGTAGACTGCGAAAGACCAAGCAACCGTTTCGATCTATCTCTATAGATCTTAATCCCGAGGATGTAGGTTGCTTCTCACAGGTCTTTCATGGAGAATGTCTTGGATAACCAAACCTTCACTGACTGTAAGATTGAAACATCGTTTCCTATAAGTAGTATGTCATGACATACAATACTAGGAATACGACTGCACTCCCACTAACCTTCTTGTACACACAAGGTTCGTCTGGATTTTGTGAGAAATCAAACCTTTTGATTGTCTCATCAAAACGGATATTCCAACTCCTGGATGCTTGCTTCAATCCATATATGGACCGTCGTAATTTGCATACCTGGGTTTTATCAACCGATGTGAAACCCTCAGGCTATATCACATACACGTCCTCGAGCAAGTTTCAATTAAGGAAAGCTATTTTCACATCCATCTGCCATATCTCATAATCATAATGAGCCGCTATGGCTAGGAGCATCCGAATGGATTAAAGCATAGCTACAGGCGAATAGGTTTCGTCATAATCAACACCTTGTTTTTGACGATATCCTTTCGCCACTAATCTAGATTTATAGGTAATCACATTACCATCCATGTCGGTTTTCTTCTTGAAAACCCACTTGCACCCTATAGGCTTTATGCCTTCAGGTGGGTCAACTAAGTTCCAAACTTGGTTTTCATACATGGAATCCATTTCCGACTTTATGGCACCAAGCCACTTATCCCTTTCTGAACTTGTCAGCACTTCTTCATAACTGGTAGGCTCCTCATCATCAATGAGTAACACGTCGTTCGATTCACTTACGAGAAATCCATATCTCTCAGGAATATTGCGTGTTCTACCAGATCTACGAAGATGTGGTGTTACAATAGGTCCAGCCGATTGCTCATCACTATGAGTTGTCGGCTGTTGTGCTTCACCAGGTATCTCATCGATGTCTATTTGAGTCTCTCGAGCCTCCTCAAGCTCGACGACACTCCCACTATTTTCTTGCAAGAGAAACTCTTTCTCTAGAAACACAGCATGCCTTGAAACAAACACCTTTTGTTCCACAGGATGATAGAATTGGTAACCCCTTATTTCCTTAGGGTATCCAATAAATAGACATTTATCAGACTTAGCATCCAGTTTGTCTGCGACATCCATATCTTCAAGTAAGATACATGAGGTTTCTTACTATTCCATATCTCATATAGAGTAGTAGAGACTACCTTGATTGACATTCTATTTATCAAGTAAACAGCTGTCTGAAGTGCATAGCCCCAAAAGGACTTGGGAAGATTCACATGATTCATCATTGACCTGACCATGTCCAACAAGGTCCGGTTACGCCTCTCAGATACACCATTATGCTGTGGTGTATAGGCGGAGTCCATTGAGACAATATGCCATTATCTCTTAGATAATCAAGAAACTCTTGAGTTAAGTATTCACCACCTCGATCCGATCGAAGTATTTTAATACTCTTGTCATGTTATTTCTCTACTTCATTTCTGAATTCTTTGAACCTTTCAAAGGCTTCAGACTTGTGTTTCATCAAGAACACATATCCAAACCGTGAGTGATCATCGGTGAAGGTAATGAAGTAGTTATAGCCTCCTAAAGCTTGAGTTGACATAGGTCCACATACATCAGTATGTATTAGACCTAGTAACTCTCCCACTCGTTCACCTTTTCCAGTAAAAGGTAACTTAGTCATCTTGCCTTTTAAGCATGATTCGCATGTATCGTATGAATCCAATTCAAATGATTCCAGAATTCCACATCGGTGTAATTCGGACATGCATTTCTTACATGCATGGCCAAGACGACAATGCCACATATAGGAGTCTAATTGATTATCTTTTCGAGCACGCTTGTTGCTCGCTTTGATATTGAAAATGTCACTAGATACGTCCAATGTATAAATACCATTGCTTAAAGTTCCAGTCCCATAAAGAACTCCATTCAAAGTTATGTAACAAAAATTGTTACTAAAAGTCAAATGGTACCCATTTCTATTTAAACAAGAAATAGAAATGATGTTCTTTATCAACGAAGGAATATAAAAGCAATTGTTTAGTTATAAGACAAGTCCTGCAGGGAGTTTCAACAAATACGTTCCGATGGCGAGTGCAGCAACCTTTGCTCCATTCCCAACACGTAAATTTGACTCTCCCTTGACGAGTCTTCTTCTATTCCTTAGCTCATGTATGTCATTACATATATGTGAGCCACACTCAGTATCCAATACCCAAGTGTTTGAGGAAATAGAATGACAATCAATAACGAAGATATGTGATGGGTATCCCATGCCTTCGAAAGGTGTATCCAATGCCTGATGGGTAGAAAACCTTTCTTGGATTCCGACATGCTAAACCTCTTTAGCACTCGGTCTATATATGTAGACTGCGAAAGACCAAGTAACCGTTTCGATCTATCTCTATAGATCTTAATCCCGAGGATGTAGGTTGCTTCTCCAAGGTCTTTCATGGAGAATGTCTTGGATAACCAAACCTTAACTGACTATAAGATTGAAACATTGTTTCCTATAAGTAATATGTCGTTGATATATAATACTAGGAACACGACTGCACTCCCACTAACCTTCTTGTACACACAAGGTTCGTCTGGATTTTGTGAGAAATCAAACTTTTTGATCGTCTCATCAAAACGGATATTCCAACTCCTGGATGCTTGCTTCAATCCATATATGGACCGTCGCAATTTGCATACCTGGGTTTTATCAACCGATGTGAAACCCTCAGGCTATTTCACATACACGTCCTCGAGCAAGTTTCAATTAAGGAAAGCTATTTTCACATCCATCTGCCATATCTCATAATCATAATGAGCCGCTATGGCTAGGAGCATCCGAATGGATTAAAGCATAGCTACAGGCGAATAGGTTTCGTCATAATCAACACCTTGTTTTTGACGATATCCTTTCGCCACTAATCTAGATTTATAGGTAATCACATTACCATCCATGTCGGTTTTCTTCTTGAAAACCAACTTGCACCCTATAGGCTTTATGCCTTCAGGTGGGTCAACCAAGTTCCAAACTTGGTTTTCATACATGGAATCCATTTCCGACTTCATGGCACCAATCCACTTATCCCTTTCTGAACTTGTCAGCACTTCTTCATAACTGGTAGGCTCCTCATCATCAATGAGTAACACGTCGTTCGATTCACTTACGAGAAATCCATATCTCTCAGGAATATTGCGTGTTCTACCAGATCTACGAAGATGTGGTGTTACAATAGGTCCAGCCGATTGCTCATCACTATGAGTTGTCGGTTGTTGTGCTTCACCAGGTATCTCATCGATGTCTATTTGAGTCTCTCGAGCCTCCTCAAGCTCGACGACACTCCCACTATTTTCTTGCAAGAGAAACTCTTTCTCTAGAAACACAGCATGCCTTGAAACAAACACCTTTTGTTCCACAGGATGATAGAATTGGTAACCCCTTATTTCCGTAGGGTATCCAATAAATAGACATTTATCAGACATAACATCCAATTTGTCTGATACTGTCCGCTTCACATAAGCAGGACAACCCCATATCTTCAAGTAAGATACATGAGGTTTCTTACTATTCCATATCTCATATAGAGTAGTAGAGACTACCTTGGTTGACATTCTATTTATCAAGTAAACAGCTGTCTGAAGTGCATAGCCCCAAAAGGACTTGGGAAGATTCGCATGATTCATCATTGACCTGACCATGTCCAACAAGGTCCGGTTACGCCTCTCAGATACACCATTATGCTGTGGTGTATAGGCGGAGTCCATTGAGACAATATGCCATTATCTCTTAGATAATCAAGAAACTCTTGACTTAAGTATTCACCACCTCGATCCGATCGAAGTATTTTAATACTCTTGTCATGTTATTTCTCTACTTCATTTCTGAATTCTTTGAACCTTTCAAAGGCTTCAGACTTGTGTTTCATCAAGAACACATATCCAAACCGTGAGTGATCATCGGTGAAGGTAATGAAGTAGTTATAGCCTCCTAAAGCTTGAGTTGACATAGGTCCATATACATCAGTATGTATTAGACCTAGTAACTCTCCCACTCGTTCACCTTTTCCAGTAAAAGGTAACTTAGTCATCTTGCCTTTTAAGCATGATTCGCATGTATCGTATGAATCCAATTCAAACGATTCCAGAATTCCACATCTGTGTAATTCGGACATGCGTTTCTTGCTTACATGGCCAAGACGACAATGCCACATGTAGGAGTCTAATTGATTATCTTTTCGAGCACGCTTGTTGCTCGCTTCGATATTGAAAATGTCACTGGATACATCCAACGTATAAATGTCATTGCTCAAAGTTCCAGTTCCATAAAGTATGCCATTCAAAGTTATATAACAACAATTGTTACTAAACGTCAAATGGAAACCATTTCTATTTAAACAAGAAATAGAAATGATGTTTCTTTATCAACGAAGGAACATAAAAGCAATTGTTTAGTTATAAGACAAGTCCTGCAGGGAGTTTCAACAAATACGTTCCGATGGCGAGTGCAGCAACCTTTGCTCCATTCCCAACACGTAAATTTGACTCTCCCTTGACGAGTCTTCTTCTATTCCTTAGCTCATGTATGTCATTACATATATGTGAGCCACACCCAGTATCCAATACCCAAGTGTTTGAGGAAATAGAATGACAATCAATAACGAAGATATCTGAAGAAAATGGGGCATCCGATGCCTTATTCTTCTTCACGAACTCAAGATAAATCTTGCAATTTCTTCGCCAATGGTCCTCCTTGCCATAATGATGGCAAGTGCCTTTTGAGCTGGTTCTGTTTTTTTAGCCTTTTTCTTCTTCCCCTTCTACTATTCCTTTGACTCCCTCTTAGAACCTTTCTTCGAGGAATCAACTAACAGCACCGTCCCCTGCTCATGCTTCTCATAAGGCTCCACAGTCTTCAGCATGTTGAGCAGTACCACAGATGAACCTTCTTACATCTCAGAGGTGAAGAGGAGCTTGGAGACTTCGAACCTTTCGAATCTCACTTGCTCATCAACCAACTCATAAAGATGAAGGACTATGATATGAGCATCCATATGCTCATGCTGCTTCCGCATCTCAGGTACCATAGTGGCTAGCATGATGCAACTCACCATTATAGAATCATTCACATGTTTTTGATAGACCAACAATTGGTCCAGAGTTGCATTGTCACTAGGACGGGCGGGAAGAGGCACTTCGAGGACATACGCAAGCTTTTCACCTTGAGAACAATTCTCAAGTTTCTAAGCCAGTCCAAGAAGTTCGGCACAGTCAATTTATTCGAATCCAAAATGGAACGCAAATTCAAAGACATCATGATCAATTTTAGAAATACAAAACGAGCATATATGAGAAAATGATTTTAAAATGCATCAATATACATTCATAAATCCCATTCATTTTTCGAATTTCAAAAAACCCCAAAATTACTTCAGGAGATCGTAGGTCCATCTCCGAATGGGCTGATATCCATCATAGATATGAACAACCTTGGAGAGAGTCCAACAAGCCATTCATAACTACGACGGTAGGTATCAATTATACCGATTGCATATCACGTATATGCAACTATCACAATGTGCTATCAACTAATTGAATGTTCACACATACATCGGGTTGTTAACACATTAACAAGTATGCATCATATGCATAACACCCAACTTCACCTCCATTTACATCGACCTTGGAGAGAGTCCAACAAGCCGATGCTTCAGGTTAAAGCCAACCCATTAATCGAGAAATAGTTTTAATATGGTTAGAGCGCATTCAACCATTTAGCCCAGCTTGGAGAGAGTCCAACAACCAAAGCTAACGATTGACCTCTGACTCTTACCATATTAGTATTAAATTATTCCATAGTTTGAACATGTTCGGGTTTCGAGCCGGGCTTGGAGAGAGTCCAACAACCCAAACAAGAAACGGAACTCTGGTTCCAACCATATTAATGGAAGGTGTAGGCTTTAATATTAAGTAAGGGTTTTATGTCTCATCCTCTTTGCATGAAAATAACTATTATCTATATGGCATGACATACATGACATACATCTACATGTCACGACACGCATGACATAATGATATGCATCTAATGCAATTACATGGCATACTATTATGTCATGTACATAATTTCCTTATTTGTCATAACTATTTATGGAAATAAAATATGTTTAAGATTTGATTCTCCAAATCAAATCATGATTAAATTAGGAAACAAATTTCCAAATCTAATCACATATTTTATTTGTGGAAATAGTTGATTAAGGAAAGTCAATTTAGGAAACCAATTTCCTAAATCATCAAAACTACATATGGAAATAAAATATTTTTTGATTTGATTTCCCAAATCAAATAATGATTAAATTAGGAAACAAATTTCCAAAATCTAATCAAATATTTTATTTATGAAAAATATCAATTTCCATAAATACTTCCAACTTTTCAAAAATGGAAGATTTCCATAAATACTTCTAGACTTTCCAAAATTGAAAATTTTCCATAAATACTTCTAACTTTCCTAAAGTAGAAAATTTCTAGAAATATCATTATGACTATCACAAAACCATTTTACGATTATGTCGAAACACAACCTGGGCTCTTATACCACTGTTGGGTTTCCGGCACCGCGACGAGTGTGTGTTCGAACATGTTTCGTAAACATGTGCACAATGGAAGAAAAAAAAATCTACATTTATTACAACACACACATCACACGCATGCATAGTACAACATGTGTAGACATAACCATAAATTTAAATTTGCAATAAAAGGAAATTTAACTACGTATACCTTTCGAATCACGTGTAGCGGGAACGGCATCAACCGGAACGATCCTCGCTAGAATCGTCTCTATCCGTATCCACGCCGAGTATCTTCGGGATGACTTCACAAAGTCACGAGCTTCGTCTTTGTACAGGTTACTAGCCTCGTGTTGAAGACGACGTGATCGAGAGAGGATCACGATCCGAATTCAAATTCGGATCCAAAGATGAGTCCTCAAAACTCGCTTCTCCGGAGAGGTATTCGTCAACCGTTTGATGAATCCTTCGTCCTCCACTTATGAGGATTACCGGAGATCGAATCTCCGGTAAGTTAGGCACTGTCGGAGCTCTAACCATCGTCCAAACGACGCTCCAATGAGAGGGAAACAAGCTGTCCAGAAAACTGGACAGCTTTGGTGGAGGAATTAGGGCCGGCCAAAAAGGTAGGATGAAGCTCACCTTGATGCCAAACCAAAAGGAGATCACCAGAGAGTTTCCGGAGGATCACCGGCCAAAGCTTGGATGCTGGCAACAATTTGGACGGTGGCACAAGGGACTGGGCGGCGGCAATGGAGGTGTTGGTGCTGAAAATCTCCAATGAGATGAGGTGGGCGGCAACTTAGGTTAGGGTTTTGGATTAGGGCTTAACAAACCCTTAAGCCCTCTTTTATAGAGAACTAATTCTCTTAATGGTTATTGGATCATAACCATAAGGCCCGTTAACCCGCTCCATTAATATAAGTTAAAATAAACCAAACCATGATGGTTTATTTTAAGTTAAAAAGAACCGAACCAACTTTGGTTCATTCGTTTAAAATAAACCAAATCCTTTGGTTTATTCTCCTCCATTGGATTAGAACCAAAACATTTTGGTTCATCCATTATGTCTTCATAAGACACGGCCCATCCACGCTTCCATTGCGACTGAAACTATTTCATACTCGCTCTACGTTTGGTCCAACCAAACCTAGTTTCTCTCGGTCTGAGAATCCTATTCTCAAGCTCGTTTTAAATCCTTCGGATTATGCTCGTTGTGCGTGTGACCAAATAGGTTCTCGGTTTATGTTGGCCGTCTATAATTAACCCTTAATTAAAGAACAATCATGAGTGGCACCTAGTAGTACATCATGATCCCCAATTAATCGAAAAGATCAACGATTGATCCAGAACTATTTCTGAAACCCTTCAGCAGCTCGAATGAATCGTGCCCCATTCCCTTCAATCATCTTATACCCACTTGGTTCAGGACATGGTCTATAGTGTCAGTCCCCACTAGGCTGACTACGTCACACCTAGCCCAAGTATCATTTCCTCGTCCTACGGATTCTAGTTACTGCACATGTATCGAAGAGTACCTTACTCTAAACATGTAATGCTTTGGCCAAAGACTTTAGTAACAATCCGACGAGAGGCCATGGGTATACATCTCCTCGCAAGGAGTGGTGAATCCTTTATAGTCTATTCAAACACCTTCGATCACTTCGACTTATACCCAATCATCCCGAGTCCACATCTCCTCATAGATGCTTGCTTAAGATGTCAAAGCATAAGTTTTTATGATCAAGATGACTTGAATACCGCAAGTCAAAGGAATATCGAACTTAAGCTACAGTAAGAACTTCATTGACATATCTATATATGCAGAGAACCATATGAAGTCTTACGGCTGGTCACTCCAATGAACTAGTTACCATAACTAGCATCCACGATCAACTCCGGATATCACAATGTCTCCAGCCAGTGAGAATCAGCTGCATGGATACACCAAGGAGTATACCTCGTGCTAGTCTCGACAGAATTGATAGTGTCCAAATCCATCAATTTATCAACTAGGGATAATTCCGATACATCACAATTACACATGTAGAGATACTCACTAGTTGTGATCCAATCACAAATTCTCTCATGCTGTGAATCGTATCGTGGACATTCAGTAAATGAGTTTAAGATCCAATCAAATACATGAAAACATGTATACTCAAATAGTGAATCTTCATTTATCAATAAATGGTTCATACATAAGGCGATTGCCTTAGGACATCTCTCATATATTACTAACACCCCTATACTTGCTAGACCACCCGTAGCCCAGACTTAAGCCTTCTAGGCACCTTTGTCAGCCTTGCGCCTATCGGATCCCTCCAAGTCATCCATGACTTGTTCATCCATACACTAGCCTTTAGGTGCTTCCATCGGCTATGTCATGCTAATGGTGTCTACACTGCCAAGTCACATTGGACTTACGCTGCCAAGACTCTGCTTGGACTTTACGCCGCCAACCATATGACTTATGCTGCCAAGACTCCCACTTGGACTTTACACCGCCAATATCAAACCCCTTGGACTTCTCAAATGCCAAGACTCAAGCTTGGACTTTCCCTTGCCAACCCATGTTGGACTTTCCATGACAAGACCCATGCTTTGACTTTTCTTTGCCAAGACCCATGCTTGGACTTTACATGCCAAGTACTCAAGACTTCGACTTTCCATGACATGGTTAACTCCAGTCAACCATCAAAATCACCTCGAGTCCGATCAATCATGACCCGGGTCGATTGTGCCAAAAATCTCCCCAAAATATTATCAGACATCAATGTCAAACATCAATGTAAAACCTTCATGTCAAACATCAAAATATCGCTCAAGTCAAACTCAAGTCCAGCCAATCGTGACCTGTGTCGATTGCACCAACAAGCAGGTGCCCTTGGAAGTTAATTCTTCCTTCTTTGCCTTTTTCTTCCCTTTAGCTTTGGTTTTTGACTTCCTCTTAGAACCTTTCTTTGAGGAGTCAAGCAGCATCATCGCCTTCTATTTTTTAGTAACAGAGGACTCCACTATTTTGAGCATATTGATCAATTCAGGAATTATGGACTTAATCTTATTCATTCAATAGTTCATCACAAATTATGAATAGTTACCAGTCAGATTGTGAAGAATTAAGTCAATACATAATTCATGGTTCATGAAAAACCCTAATGATCCCAATCGTTCAATATAACTATTCATCCTAAGTGCAAACTGCACTACAGATGGACCCTCCTGCATTTTCGAGTGAAAGAGGAGCTGGGTGACCTCGAACCTTTCTGATCGTGCCTGCTCATCGAACAACTCTCGAAGATGGAAGATAATTGTATTAGCATCCATATGCTCATGTTGCTTCTACAACTCAGGAGAAATTGACACTAGCATAATGCAACTCGCCATCTAAGATTCAGCAACATATTTATGGTAAGCAACTTTGGTCACTGTGATGTGCATTCAAGGTAATCAGAAGAACTTCTTCAAGGACATAAAGCAATACGTAACCGGATGAGAACAATTTTAAGTTGGCAGCAAGAAGCAAGGGACTAGGGTTTGGATCATTGGCGCCACCAAATAAGGAAACAATTTCCTTATCTTCTTCTTCCTCAAGCTTGTCGGCGCCCTTACAGCCCCTTCCTCACTTTGGCCGGTGTCCAAACTTCCTCCTCTCCTCCTCCTTGGCCGGTGGAACCAAGCTTTAGGGTCTTCCGGACGAGATACGGACATTATGAGTTCGTAGTTATGCCCTTCGGAGTAACCAATGCCCCTGTGATGTTCATGGACCTGATGAATCGAGTATTCTCGGCCTTCCTCGACAAATTTGTAATCATTTTTATCGACGATATTCTTTTCTACTTGAGAGACCGAGAAGAGCATGCTGAACATCTAAGACAGTACTACAGATTCTTCAGAAAGAGCAACTATATGCGAAGTTCTCCAAATGTGAGTTCTGGCTCGATCAAGTGTCATTCTTGGGTCATGTCATCTCTAAAGAAGGAATCATGGTAGACCCAATAAAGATTGAAGCTGTGAGGAACTGGAATAGGCCAAGGAATGCGAGTGAAATCAGAAGTTTTCTCGGCGTGCTATTCTGAGAAAGTTTGTAGAGGACTTCTCTAGAATTGTGCACCCTGACAATCCTCACCGAAAGGACAAGCAATACAAATGGTGAGGATCTGTGAGAGGAGTTTACTGAATCGAAGAGGAGATGACCCGCTCCCATTCGACTCTCCTGAAGGTAATGAAAGCTTCAATGTATAGTATAATGACGCTAAAAATGTCAAGGTTATCGCATGCCTCTAGGCTCAAGGAGCACGAAAGAAATTATCCTACCCATGACATAGAACTAGCGGTAGTGGTATTACGCTCGAAAATATGGAGACACTACTTATCACGGGCTCGGTGCGGATTTATCTGAGACCACCAGAGTCTGAGATATTTCTTCACTCAGAAAGACCTAAATATGAGACAATGCAGATGGCTCGAGATAGTCAAAGATTATGATTGTGAGATATTCTATCATCCAGGAAAGGCCAACAAAGTGGAAGATGCACTTAGCAGAAAGTCCTGTGCCGCTTTGATGTCCTTATCAATGCTATCTCAGCCCCTGAAAAGGGAAATAATGAATTACAGAATAGAGACTATTTCTGGACAACTTTCCACCATGACGATAGCGCCGACATTGTTCGACGATATATTGAGAAAGCAAGATGGTGATCCATACATCCAGAAGATCAAACTGGAAGTTCTGGAAGGAAGGGATAATGGATTCCGCATTTCCGACAGCGGATTATTATACCTCCGGGACCAACTATGTATTCCGGACGATCCGGAATTACGGAAGAAGATACTCGAGGAATCCCATGGAACACCTTATACCATGCATCCTGTATCTACAAAAATGTATCAGGACTTAAGAGATAAATTTTGGTGGTCCGGCATGAAAAGGGATGTGGCTTAGTATGTCAGCACCTGTCTGACCTGCCAGAGGGTTAAGGTAGAACACCAGAAATCGGGAGGATTACTGCAGTCGATACAGATTCCAGAGTGGAAATGGGACGAAATTTCTATGGATTTCATCTCGGGATTACCCAGAACAACAAATGGTTATGATGCTATATGGGTAATCGTAGACCGGTTGACAAAGTCTGCTCATTTCATGGCAATTAAGATGACCTATCCGGTTGAGCAGCTAGCTCAATTATATGCCCAGGAAATTATCAGATTACATGGAATGCCTAAGGCTATTATTTCTGATCGTGATGGCTGTTTTACCTCCCATTTCTGGGAATGTGTTCAGAAGGCTCTTGGCACTAAGTTGAGATTCAGCACTGCGTTTCATCCTCAAACCGACGGTCAGACAGAAAGAGTGAACTAGGTGCTGGAAGATATGTTGCAGGCTTGTGCTATGGACTTTAAGGGGAGTTGGTGTCGATATTTGTGCTTGGCAGAATTTGCTTACAACAATGATTAGTGCTACAATTGGAATGGCACCATATGAAGCTCTATACGGGAGAAGATGCAGGTCTCCTATCTGTTGGTACGAGGGTGGTGAAAGGAGGGAAATGGGTCTTCAGGCCGATATTATTGACGATACCACCCGAGCTATACAGACTATCCGTCAGAGGATAGAGACTGCTAAGAACCGAAAAAAGAGTTATGCGGATAAGAGACGCTGACCATTGGAATTCGAAGTTGGGGATTTTGTGTTCCTCAAGGTCGCCCCTATGAAAGGAGTAATGAGATTTGGAAGAAAGGGAAAGCTGAGTCCGCGTTATGTAGGACCGTATCAGATCCTGAAAAGAATCGGCAAGGTGGCCTATGAGCTGGAGCTACCTCAGGAGATGTCGGCTATCCACAATGTCTCCCATGTATCAATGCTCAAGAGATGCGTTCCCAATGCAGACCAGGTGATCGAACCAATGGCAGTACAAATTCAAGGGGACCTAAGTTATGAAAGTCGACCTGTTTAGATAACAGATCGAGAGGTCAAGAAGCTAAGGAGGAAAGAGGTACCCTTAGTGAAGGTCCTATGGCGAAGTCAAGGGTTCGAAGAGTTCACGTGGGAACGAGAAGACGAGATGCGACAAAAGTATCCAGAACTGTTTTATGTTTGGGACAAACTTTTCATAAGGTACGGGGGATTGTAACACCCCAAAAATTTTTCTCCAAAATTTTTGTATAGAATTTAATTTCATGTCTAGTAGATTATATATGGAATCCTAGAAAATGATGATAAAAGAATAAAAGTGGAGAGGTGAGGTTTGAACCTTAAACCTCTTGGTGAGAGTTAACTTTTACCATGCATGTGATGACCAAGTGCTCAACAGTAGCTTACTGTTGGAGAAAGAGGAGAAATGTTAGATGAGTGTGAGGAGGGTAAATGAAGAGGCATGAAAAGAGAAGAGACACTTCTCTTCCTCCCTTTATAAAGAAGAGGGAAGGTTCCACTTGACCACTTCTTCTTCCTTCTTCCTCCTTCCTCCTTCAACCGAAACCCTAAGGCTCCTTCTTTGAGTTTCGGCCAAAGCAAACTAGGGTTCCACCCTAGTGAGTTAAGAAAAGAGAAGGGTTCATCTAAGGGGCTAATCTCCATCTAAGGGTCAAGAGCACCAAGAAGGGTTCTAGGGCAAGATTATGATTTTAGTCTCCTCTCCAATCAAGGTCTCTCTCTTATTATGGGGTAACCAAATTATAAGTGGTAAGATTCCCTCACCTGCAGTATATTTGCTCTTGTAGGACATGATATATGAAAGAAATGTGATGCTTTATACCATGCAAATTTCGGCCAACTAGGGTTGTAGGGATAGGGTTGCATGAAAACACCCCTTATGAAATTATGATATGTTGTATGCCTTCATGTATGAATTTTATGTGACAAAAATAAGATTTTGGTACCCCTAATGTTTCAGCCAACTAGGGTTTTAGGGCTAGGGTTGCATGAAAACACCCCTTATGAAATTATGATATGTTGTATGCCTTCATGTATGAATTTTATGTGACAAAAATAAGATTTTGGTGCCCCTAATGTTTCGTCCAACTAGGGTTGAATGAAAATACCCCTTATGAAATTATGATATGTTGTATGCCTTCATGTATGAATTTTATGTGACAAAAATAAGATTTTGGTGCCCCTAATGTTTTGGCCAACTAGGGTTTTAGGGCTAGGGTTGCATGAAAACACCCCTTATGAAATTATGATATGTTGTATGCCTTCATGTATGAATTTTATGTGACAAAACAAAATGTGTATGAACCCCTCCCTAGTGATTTCGGCCACTTAGGGTACCTAAGCTAGGGTTAAGATTATGTGCTCAAATTGGTATACAAGAATTCCCTTAGAATTCATGATATGTTGCATGATTGTATGTATGCCTAGGTGATGAACATGTTTATGATTTATTATGCCATGAAATATGCCTATGTGATGAACATGTTTATGATTTAATATGCCATGAATTATGCCTATGTGATGAACATGTTTATGATATAATATGCCATGAATTATGCCTATGTGATGAACATGTTTATGATTTAATATGCCATGAAATATGCCTATGTGATGAACATGTTTATGATTTAATATGCCATGAATTATGCCTATGGGATGAACATGTTTATGATTTAATATGCCATGAATTATGCCTATGTGATGAACATGTTTATGATTTAATATGCCATGAAATATGCCTATGTGATGAACATGTTTATGATTTAATATGCCATGAATTATGCCTATGTGATGAACATGTTTATGATTTAATATGCCATGAATTATGCCTATGTGATGACCATGTTTGTGATTTAATATGCCATGAATTATGCCTATGTGATGAACATGTTTATGCTTTAAGACCCCTTTAGGGTATTCTTATGTTATGAATGCATATATGCTATGAAATGTCTAAGAAGATGCTTCCCCATTTTATGTTGGGATTAAGAGCTCTCTTTATGATAAGATAAGACGGAGATGCTTCCCTTTTTATGTTAGGGGATTAAGAGCATTCTTTATGATATGATAAGAAAGAAAAGAAAGAAAATTAAGTATTTTACATTGTAAGAGGTTAAGTACCCAACCCATTAGGTGGTCGTTAATCAAATCCAAGGGACATAAGAAGATGTAAGAGGTCTTGCCCTGGTAAGACGTAAGAGGTCTGGCTCTAGTAGGTTTGGTGGCTAGCTACCCCAGCCTATTAGGGAACGCGCTTTATGTGGTACTTAGCCTGGCCCCCCCTTCATGTTATGATTATGTTAAAGTATCTATATGTATATATTTTGAAAAGAAAGGACTTGTATGAAACTATGAATGCTTATGTTCAAGTTTTAAGAATGCTTATGATTATGTCCTAATGCATGTTTAGGATTGATGATGTCATGAATGCTTATGGTTAAGTTTAAGAATGCTTATGATTATGTCCTATATGCATGTTTAGGATTGATGATGTCATGAATGCTTATGTTTAAATTATGCCATGCTTAGTTTTAATTATGTTTAGCATGCTTATGTAAATTTTATGTCATGCTTATGTTTCATTATGTTAGTATGTTGATGTTTAGTGTTGTTATGCAGTACTTAAGTTATTTAGGCTAGTATGCTCGTGTTTTCTAATTATTTGATGTAATTTGTGGCTTTTGTGAGTAGGCAAGAATCTTACTAAGCTATATTCTTATAGTTTATGTTGTCCATATATTGCAAATAAAGGAAACATGAACTAGAGGAAGTAGCAGGAGGGGCAAAGTGTGTGTGATAGTGGCATGGTGGAAAAAGACCCTATTACTCTCTGCTTTTATTTATATGCTCAATGAACAACTTAAGACAATTGCTTCCGCTTTTATGACTTGTGATTTATTAGTACCATGTTGGATGTTGCTTAGTTATGTTATTGTTCACCTTCACCTTACTTATGAAAGTTTGATATGTTAGAACTCATGAATGGATCGTGTTAATAATAAGTTACATTCTCTAATCTTTATGTTATGCATGTTATAAATGGGATACGATATGGTAACATGCTAATTATGATTACGATATGTGATGCATGTTTTGAAAAAAGTTATGATATGTTAACATGCTAATTATGATTATGATATGTGATGCACGTTATAAAGAAGATATGATAGGTTAACATGCTAATTAGGTCTATGATATGTGATGCATGTTATAAAAGAAGATTTATGTCATGATAACATGTTTGATTATGTAGATTGTGAAATGATCCATATATGTTATGTTATAAAAAAAAAAAAGTAGCGCCGCCCTGAGAGCAGATAAGGGCGGGCGTTACAGGTTGGTATCAGAGCGGGTTCACCTTTCCACTATCACATATCAAGCCTCCATCCTGCTGTTTCCAAGTAAGTAACTTTATGCATACCTAAATTTCTTTTATAATGAAGAATGTCTTCTATCTAGATAGAAATAATACCTCATCATGTTTTAGTAGAATGGAACCATACTTGTGACTTAGATAGTAATGATACCTTACCATGCTTTATATGATGGAAACATGTTTCTAACCTAGAAATACAACTAGAAAGGATACCTTACCTTGTTTATGATAAGGAATGTTTAGATGCATGTATATGAGTAGAAATTATAATAATACCTTAATTATTTATTTATCACTTAGATAACATGGCTGGGAGACGTAGTAATAGAGGGAATGAATCAGCACCCCCACCGGATTTGATGCATGTGGTTACCGAGCTACAACATCAGGTCGCAGAACAACAGCTGGTTATCAATGCTCTCATGAATCAACAAGGGAACCCTACCACCACACCAGAGACGCAGAACGTGACGCCAAACACGACCACTATGGTGCAAGCACCACTAGTCAATGCTGCCACCGGGGTCCGACCCGAATCTTATCTAATTTAGTGGCAGAGGCTGAAACCAGAAAATTTCGCAGGTGCCTGCAAACCATGGGATGCCCAAGCCTGGTTCAAAACAGCTGAGAGAATTGTGGAGCTACTGGATTGGCCCGAGCACGAAAAGATAAAATGTGCCTCATTCTGTCTTTCTGGAGATGCAAGGATGTGGTGGGAGAGAGTCAAAGCAAAGAGACAAGTAAATCAAATGAGGTGGACAGACTTTGAATCTGAGTTCTTCGAGGAGTTCTTTCAGAGACGGATCACAAATAAGCACTACGATGAGTTCCTCGAGTTCCGACAAGGCGATCTATCAGTCAGTGAAGCTATGAAAAGGTTCAACCGACTGGCACGTCTCTGCCCAGAATTAGTCAGTACAGAAAGGGAGAGGATCAGACTCATGCTGAAAATGTTACGACCGGAGATAGCCTTGAATGTGGCCGTGAGTCAATCGACCCTGATGCCGAAGAGCTATTCAAGATGCCCGATCACCGAGCACTACCTGAACAACATCAGTCAGCAGAATAAGGCACTGACCGGAGGTCAGAAATCTCAGAATACTAGCTGGAAGAGGGACCGCAGTGGCAAGAAGAAACAGTGGAATGGCCCAAAAGGGGGCCCAGGAAACAACCAAACTATGTATCCTGACTGTCCTACATGTGGGAAGAAGCATCCGGGGGAATGTCGTCAGGGCACGAGGAAGTGTTACAGTTGTGGACTGGAGGGGCACATAGCCTGGAACTGCCCTACCCGAGTTCAGGCACCTCCTCAGCAGTATGTCCAGTACCAGGGTGCTCCTCCACAGCTTCACCAGATGCAGGCTACGATAGAGGGTCCTCAGATAAGCCAAGGGAGACTGGAAGCCCCACCCGTTGTGACAAATGCCAGGGTGTTCTCCCTCACCAGAGAAGATGCAGCGAGTGCCTCGACGGTTGTCATAGGTCAGATATTTATTTTCAGTCAATATGCTACTGTATTGTTTGACACTGGGGCCACCCATTCATTCATCTCTATGCCTTTCACAAGAAAGATAGATAGGCATCCCCAAGTTTTGGACTATAAATTCTTAACAACGTTACCTTCGGGAGAAGTGATGCCATCCACCCATATTCTGCGCGCCGCACCAATTAGACTCGCAGACAGGGAGCTCTATTGTGACCTGATAGTTCTGGATATGCGGGACTATGATGTTATATTGGGCATGGATTTTCTGCACAAGTACGGCGCTTCAATTGAGTGTCATAAACGGAAGGTGATCTTCCAACCCGAAGCAGAGGTTTCATTTGAGTTTATCGGGGAGCCAAAGAAAGGAACAAGGAAATTCTTATCAGCGCTGAAAGGAAGAAAAATGTTAGAAAATAGATGCACCGGATTTCTAGCACACGTGGTTGATCTGTGTCGTGAGAACAGAAGCTAGAAGATGTCGAGTGGTATCGACCATCCGGATGTATTCGGATGACCTACTGGATTACCACACGATAGAAATTGAGTTCGAGATCGAATTGATTCCCGGAACTAACCCGATCTCAAGGCACCTTCTGTATGGCCGTGAGTTGAAAGAGCTTCAGAAATAGCTACAAGAGTTACTTGACCAAGGATTTATCCGCCCTAGTCACTCACCATGGGGAGCTCCAATGTTGTACATAAAGAAAAAAGATGGGTCTATGCGAATGTGTATAGACTACCGGGCACTGAACAACGTGACCATCAAGAATAGGTAAGAACGTAATAGTAAAGTGATTTACTAGAGTTCGACATCTAAATCATACAGGAACAATGTCAGGTACCCCCTTCCCAGGATCGACGACGTGTTCAACCAAGCGAAGGAACTCTTTGTCTTTCAAAGATCGATCTCAGTGCGGCTATCATCAAGTAAAAAGTAAAGCCGAGGCGATATTAGAAGACGGCCTTCCGGACGAGATACGGACATTATGAGTTCGTAGTTATGCCCTTCGGAGTAACCAATGCTCCTGCGATGTTCATGGACCTGATGAATCGAGTATTCTCAGCCTTCCTCGACAAATTTGTAATCATTTTCATCGACGATATTCTTATATACTCGAGAGACCGAGAAGAGCATGTTGAACATCTGAAGACAGTACTACAGATTCTTCAGAAAGAGCAACTATATGCGAAGTTCTCCAAATGTGAGTTCTGGCTCGATCAAGTGTCATTCTTGGGTCATGTCATCTCTAAAGAAGGAATCATGGTAGACCCAATAAAGATTGAAGCTGTGAGGAACTGGAATAGGCCAAGGAATGCGAGTGAAATCAGAAGTTTTCTCGGGCTAGCAGGCTATTACAGAAAGTTTGTAGAGGACTTCTCTAGAATTGCAGCCCCTATGACAGCCCTCACCAGAAAGGACAAGCAATACAAATGGACTGAGGACTGTGAGAGGAGTTTTACGGAACTGAAGAGGAGACTGACCAGCGCTCCCATTCTGACTCTCCCTGAAGATAATGAAAGCTTCGATATGTATAGTGACGCTTCTAAACTGGGGCTCGGAGCTGTACTTATGAAAAATGGCAAGGTTATAAACTACGCCTCTAGGCGACTCAAGGAGCATGAAGAATTATCTACCCCATGACTTAGAACTAGCAGCCGTGGTATTTGCTCTGAAAATATGGAGACACTACTTATACGGAGCTGGTGCAGGATTTATATAGACCACCAGAGTCTGAGATATTTCTTCACTCAGAAAGACCTAAATATGAGACAACGCAGATGACTCGAGCTAGTCAAAGATTATGATTGTGAGATATTCTATCATCCAGGAAAGGCCAACAAAGTGGCAGATGCACTTAGCAGAAAGTCCTGTCACGCTTTGATGTCCTTAACAATGCTATCTCAGCCCCTGAAAAGGGAAATAATGAATTACGGAATAGAGATTATTTCTGGACAACTTTCCACCATGACGATAGCGCCGACATTGTTCGATGATATATTGGGAAAGCAAGATGGTGATCCAGACATCCAGAAGATCAAACAGGAAGTCCTGGAAGGAAGGGATAATGAATTCCACATTTTCGACAGCGGATTATTATACCTCCGGGACCGACTATGTATTCCGGACGATCCGGAATTACGGAAGAAGATACTCGAGGAATCCCATGGAACACCTTATACGATGCATCATGGATCTACAAAAATGTATCAGGACTTAAGAGATAAATTTTGGTGGTCCGGCGTGAAAAGGGATGTGGCTCAGTACGTCAGCACCTGTCTGACCTGCCAGAGGGTTAAGGCAGAACACCAGAAACCGGGAGGATTACTACAGTCGATATAGATTCTAGAGTGGAAATGGGAAGAAATTTCTATGGATTTTATCTCGGGATTACCTAGAACAACAAAAGGTTATGATGCTATATGGGTAATCGTAGACCGGTTGACAAAGTCTGCTCATTTCCTGGCAATTAAGATGACCTATCCGGTTGAGCAGCTAGCACAATTATATGCCCAGGAAATTATCAGATTACATGGAGTGGCTAAGGCTATTATTTCTGATCGTGATGGTCATTTTACCTCCCATTTCTGGGAATGTGTTCAGCAGGCTCTTGACACTAAGTTGAGATTCAGCACTGCGTTTCATCCTCAGACCGACGGTCATACAGAAAGAGTGAACCATGTGCTGGAAGATATGTTGCGGGCTTGTGCTCTGGACTTTAAGGGGAGTTGGTGTCGATATTTGTGCTTGGCAGAATTTGCTTACAACAACAGTTACCAAGCTACTATTGGAATGGCACCATATGAAGCTCTATACGGGAGAAGATGCAGGTCTCCTATCTGTTGGTACAAGGGTGGTGAAAGGAGGGAAATGGGTCTTCAGGTCGATATTATTGACGATACCACCCGAGCTATATAGACTATCCATAAGAGGATAGAGACTGCTCAGAGCCGGAAAAAGAGTTATGCGGATAAGAGGCGCAGACCATTGGAATTCGAAGTTGGGGATTTTGTTTTCCTCAAGGTCGCCCCTATGAAAGGAGTAATGAGATTTGGAAGAAAGGGAAAGCTGAGTCCACGTTATGTAGGACCGTATCAGATCCTGAAAAGAATCGACAAGGTGTCCTATGAGCTGGAGCTACCTCAGGAGATGTCGGCTATCCACAATGTCTTCCATGTATCAATGCTCAAGAGATGCGTTCCCAATGCAAACCAGGTGATCGAACCAATGGCAGTACAAATTCAAGGGGACCTAAGTTATGAAAGTCGACCTGTTCAGATAACAGATCGAGAGGTCAAGAAGCTAAGGAGCAAAGAGGTACCCTTAGTGAAGGTCCTATGGCGAAGTCAAGGGTTCGAAGAGTTCACGTGGGAACGAGAAGACGAGATGCGACAAAAGTATTCGGAACTGTTTTATGTTCGGGACAAACTTTTCATAATGTTTGGGGGATTGTAACACCCCAAAAATTTTTCTCCAAAAATTTTGTATAGAATTTAATTTCATGTCTAGTAGATTATATATGGAATCCTGGAAAATGGTGATAAAAGAATAAAAGTGGAGAGGTGAGGTTTGAACCTTAAACCTCTTGGTGAGAGTTAACTTTTACCATGCATGTGATGACCAAGTGCTCAGTAGTAGCTTACTGTTGGAGAAAGAGGAGAAATGTTAGATGAGTTTGAGGAGGGTAAATGAAGAGGCATGAAAAGAGAAGAGACACTTCTCTTCCTCCCTTTATAAAGAAGAGGGAAGGTTCCACTTGACCACTTCTTCTTCCTTCTTCCTCCTTCCACCGAAACCCTAAGGCTCCTTCTTTGAGTTTCGGCCAAAGCCAACTAGGGTTCAACCCTAGTGAGTTAAGCAAAGAGAAGGGTTCATCTAAGGGGCTAATCTCCATCTAAGGGTCAAGAGCACCAAGAAGGGTTCTAGGGCAAGATTATTATTTTAGTCTCCTCTCCAATCAAGGTCTCTCTCTTATCAAGGGGTAACGAAATTATAAGTGGTAAGATTCCCTCACCTGCTGTATATTTGCTCTTGTAGGACATGATATATGGAAGAAATGTGATGCTTTATACCATGCAAGTTTCAGCCAACTAGGGTTGTAGGCCTAGGGTTGCATGAAAACACCCCTTATGAAATTATGATATGTTGTATGCCTTCATGTATGAATTTTATGTGACAAAAATAAGATTTTGGTGCCCCTAATGTTTCGGCCAACTAGGGTTTTAGGGCTAGGGTTGCATGAAAACACCCCTTATGAAATTATGATATGTTGTATGCCTTCATGTATGAATTTTATGTGACAAAAATAAGATTTTGGTGCCCCTAATGTTTCGGCCAACTAGGGTTTTAGGGCTAGGGTTGCATGAAAACACCCCTTATGAAATTATGATATGTTGTATGCCTTCATGTATGAATTTTATGTGACAAAAATAAGATTTTGGTGCCCCTAATGTTTCGGCCAACTAGGGTTTTAGGGCTAGGGTTGCATGAAAACACCCCTTATGAAATTATGATATGTTGTATGTCGTCATGTATGAATTTTATGTGACAAAAAAAAAATGTGTACGAACCCCTCCCAAGTGATTTCGGCCACTTAGGGTACCTAAGCTAGGGTTAAGATTATGTGCTCAAATTGGTGTACAAGAATTCCCTTAGAATTCATGATATGTTGCATGATTGTATGTATGCCTAGGTGATGAACATGTTTATGATTTATTATGCCATGAAATATGCCTATGTGATGAACATGTTTATGATTTAATATGCCATGAATTATGCCTATGTGATGAACATGTTTATGATTTAATATGCCATGAATTATGCCTATGTGATGAACATGTTTATGATTTAATATGCCATGAAATATGCCTATGTGATGAACATGTTTATGATTTAATATGCCATGAATTATGCCTATGGGATGAACATGTTTATGATTTAATATGCCATGAATTATGCCTATGTGATGAACATGTTTATGATTTAATATGCCATGAAATATGCCTATGTGATGAACATGTTTATGATTTAATATGCCATGAATTATGCCTATGTGATGAACATGTTTATGATTTAATATGCCATGAATTATGCCTATGTGATGACCATGTTTATGATTTAATATGCCATGAAATATGCCTATGTGATGAACATGTTTATGCTTTAAGACCCCTTTAGGGTATTCTTATGTTATGAATGCATATATTCTATGAAATGTCTAAGAAGATGCTTCCCCTTTTTATGTTGGGATTAAGAGCTCTCTTTATTATAAGATAAGACGGAGATGCTTCCCTTTTTATGTTAGGGGATTAAGAGCATTCTTTATGATATGATATGAAAGAAAAGAAAGAAAATTAAGTATTTTACTTTGTAAGAGGTTAAGTACCCGACCCGTTAGGTGGTCGTTAATCAAATCCAAGGGACATAAGAAGACGTAAGAGGTCTTGCCCTGGTAAGACGTAAGAGGTCTTGCTCTAGTAGGTCTGGTGGCTAGCTACCCCAGCCTATTAGGGAACGCGCTTTATGTGGTACTTAGCCTGGGCCCCCCCTTCATGTTATGATTATGTTGAAGTATCTATATGTATATGTTTTGAAAAGAAAGGACTTGTATGAAACTATGAATGCTTATGTTCAAGTTTTAAGAATGCTTATGATTATGTCCTATATGCATGTTTAGGATTGATGATGTCATGAATGCTTATGGTTAAGTTCAAGAATGCTTATGATTATGTCCTATATGCATGTTTAGGATTGATGATGTCATGAATGCTTATGTTTAAATTATGCCATGCTTAGTTTTAATTATGTTTAGCATGCTTATATAAATTTTATGCCAGGCTTATGTTTCATTACGTTAGTATGTTGATGTTTAGTGTTGTTATGCAGTACTTAAGTTATTTAGGCTAGTATGCTCGTGTTTTATAATTATTTGATGTAATTTGTGGCTTTTGTGAGTAGGCAAGAATCTTACTAAGCTATATGCTTATAGTTTATGTTGTCCATATACTGCAGATAAAGGAAACATGAACTAGAGGAAGTAGCAGGAGGGGCAAAGTGTGTGTGATAGTGGCATGGTGGAAAAAGACCCTATTACTCTCTGCTTTTATTTATATGCTCAATGAACAACTTAAAACATTTGCTTCCGCTTTTATGACTTGTGATTTATTAGTACCATGTTGGATGTTGCTTAGTTATGTTATTGTTCACCTTACTTATGAAAGTTTGATATGTTAGAACTCATGAATGGATCGTGTTAATAATAAGTTACATTCTCTAATCTTTATGTTATGCATGTTATAAATGGGATACGATATGGTAACATGCGAATTATGATTATGATATGTGATGCATGTTCTGAAAGAAGTTATGATATGTTAACATGCTAATTATGATTATGATATGTGATGCACGTTATAAAGAAGATATGATAGGTTAATATGCTAATTAGGTCTATGATATGTGATGCACGTTATAAAAGAAGATTTATGTCATGATAACATGTTTGATTATGTAGATTGTGGAATGATCCATATATGTTATGTTATAAAAAAAAGTAGCGCCTACTCGAGAGCGAGATAAGGCAAAGCATACCTTTTGGCCTAAGAACCATTGTTTTCCTTCTCCTTGTTGGCCGGCGGCAAGCAAGGTGCTTGTTGCTTGTTGGTTGGCTATAGGAAGGAGAAGGATCTTGTTTCTATTCTTCCTCTTGCTTTGGAAGAGCAAGGAAGGAAGATTGGTGATCTAGGAGCTTCAACTTTTGGTAGATCGTCGCCCACACGATGTCCGAAAGGAGGAAGGTCATACAATAGAAGATCGAGAGGTATATCGATTCTCTATTTTCATTTGTTACATGTTTATATTTTGTTTTTCAATTATGAGCATGATATATTCTGTTTGTGGCTAAATAATACTTGGATCCCGAACATAAACACAAAAACTTACAATCCGTACATCGTCTATTCCGCGGCTATTAGTGGAATAGAGGTTGGTCGCTTGAACAACAAGTTTGTTCAAGTGACTACTCTAAACGAATAGCACGACGATGACAAGGTTGCTTGGGTGTTCCCTTTTGTCTAGGTTTAATTTTTTAATCCGGGGACATCGATGGGATCGCCATGAACAAGCGACCGAGTTGAAGTGGGAAGCGAAGTTTCCCCTCACGGATCAACCCAACAGTTTGTCCACTTGTTGCAATCCACGAACTCTCCATCTTCATTTGTTGGTAAAGTAAAGCTCATCTAGATGATGATCCATATCTCGACTTGAGCCTTAAGATGACATTCCATCCGACCCTTCCAATAACGGAAGTCATCTCCGTTAAAGAATAGAGGTCGGGTGGTGCTACACCCCTCAAGATGGGCCATGAAAAAGAATCTTGCACAAAACATGCACAATGAAAAACTTCCCAAGACTTTGTATTGGATTAGTAGTGCGGGATAAAAAAAACTTAAATTAAATTAAGAAACGAAAAAAAATATGAAAAGAATAAAAAGACTTTCTAGACCGATGGTTGCACCGAATCTGAGCACCCCCGCTCTGATACCAATTTTTGGATCGATAAAAATGCTAGAGGGGGGTGAATAGCATTTGTAAAACTTTTTTCTTTTCGCCGAAAACACAAAGTGCACAGTGAAAATAAACACAAGACAAAAGAAAATGCCATTTTTCTTTTTACTTGGCTCACAACCAAAAGGTTGCTAGCCCAAGGCCTCACAATCCTAGACCTCTTTCATTGGGGCAATCCACTAGAAAGATCTCTTCCTCGTTGGAGGTAAGAGACAATGGTTACACAAGAAATATAGAGGAAGAGGCAACAAGCCTACCTCTCCTCTTCGTAATGAAAAACACAAGTAAACAAAGTAAAGACAACAAAGCCACGGATTCGTATCCGGTTCAAAAGAGTCAATTAAGGTGAGTCGGTCTTTAATTAATACTTTATACAATGTCATTAAGCTCTTAGATAAGAAGTTAGTTAAGTCCGAGTCTAAAGTCGAGCCATTGCTTAAGGCGGTTAAACTCCTCAAGCATTTGGCTACCCTAACCTCTTAAACTAGTCAAGTTCAAGAGGGAAACTCAACTCAAGTTGAAAAACTTGAGGAAGAGAATTTGATGCGCACAAGCACGACCTCAAATCTCGCGACGGATATCGTCGTGGACTCAAAGTGTGGGCTCGCGCTCAACGACCGCAAGTGCACGGATGTCGTCAAGTAATAAAGATTTATCGATCCCACCGGGACTGGGATTTGAATACCAATACACTAAGAGGTTGTTATTGTTCAGATGAAATCTCTGAGAGAGTCAATTGGTGAGGACTATTGGCGGACCCTACTCTGTACGGTTTCACACGAAGGAGGAAAAGAGTGTGTCGGGGTCTTAAAAGGTGATTATAGGACTTCAGTTTCGCTTGTGTACCACAAAACAATGTTGTCAATTGGCGTCGTCTAAACGTCTACCTACGGTTTTGGGGAAGGGACATCATACACTTCCTGCAGAGCCGCTGTATTCACCGGGAGCTACCTCCACCCAAAAGGACGGGATAGAGGGTACGAGGATGCCAAATCAATCCTTGTAGTGGACCGTTTCCGATTCCACCGCTCCCTTCTCCCCGCAGTTACGGGAGGTCAGGTTTACCCCTAGGTTCCTTAGATCAAACCTCTTAAATTTAGATTGCGAGGGTTGTCACCGTCTCGTATAGCCTAAGCACTGCGGAAAGAAAGCCAAACTCACGAAGATATAATAGAGAGCAACTACTAATTGTCAAATCAAACTTTTGGCTATAATTTAATATGAACCAACATTGTTTATGAACACAAGCTACTCTCTAATCCTAGAATCAAAAGTACTACTCCATAAACACGAAGGAAGAATCACAAAACATGTTTAAGTTTGAATATAATAGAGATAAAGCGCATAAATAGAGATATACGATGGTTCGTGATCTTCTCTCCGCCGTTGTATTGCAAGTTGTGGACCTCCGACGACGTTCCTCCTCCTCACTGCGAGTTACTGAAGCTTTTTAGGGCTTCGGCGTCCCGTCCTAGCCGTCGTGCCTCCCCCCTAGGGTTTGGGCGGAGCCATCCTTATATAGACATCGCCTCGGAACGCTGCAGAATCCGGAAAAAGCCCTAGTCATGCAAATCTGTCGGGGTGCCACACGACCGTGTGTTTCCACACGGTCAGGCCATGTGCGGCTCTGGGGTGGTGTTCTTTGCCCATTGGACACGACCGTTTGAATCCACACGCCCTGGCCGTGTCCCACTCTGCGTCTAGCTGCGAAAGTCCTTTTGCTCTGAAAATGCATCTTTTTCACCAAAAAAGCTAACTTGCACATAAAAGTATAAAGCAGACCTCCAAACCAGAAAATAGGCAATGCATGCAAGAATTTAGTAACATATGCATGAAACTAACACAAAATGTAACAAGATGTGAGCGAAAACTACTCCTAAAATTCTATGTGTTTTGCTCACATCACTTCCCCCAGACTTAAATCTTTGCTTGTCCTCAAGCAAACCTCAGTGTCATAAAATTTTAAAAAGATATTGTTCCATAATTAGCATGCAAACTAAATTTATCAGGTGGTATTTGCAATCAAAGCAAAACGAATATGTTCTAAAAATTTACTAAGTTAGTTCCTCGTGCTCGTGCTAGGCGAATCATTCTTAGGGGATGCCCGTTCCATGGTGAGTTAAGTCGTCACCCCATAGCTTTCCTAAGGTTTCCAGCTCTTAGTCACTTACCTACCCAAAGCGAGGGTCATTCCCTAGATCTAGCATAAAGTCTCAAAGGCGTGCTCGGTATTGAGAGAAATTGGGAGGTGTTTCCCTAGTAACCTAACTCGGTCTCAAAGGGGCACATAGTCATTTCCACCCACAACAACTGTTTTTTTATCCCTCATAATCTAACGTTTTTTTTCTTTCTCTCTCTCTCTCTCTCTCTTTTTTTTTATTTTTCTGCTCACATGGATTTTGATTTTTCCGAATGGACTTACACAATTCGAGCATCTCCAGTAACTAAAATGCTAAACCTAGAGTCACCTATGGATTCCAAAGTACTAAACTATTGAAGTGAATCATAACTAGGTATGTACTAGATTTTCCCTTTCAGAATGTTCAATATGTGTAAGTGCAAAAATAATGCTAACCAGTGAAGGTCTAGAACATTCAATAGAGTGAATAGAATAAAATACCATAAGATAAATAGAGTTGAGCTACCTATGGGAACAACTTATGCAAGCAACTTTCAAAAATACTACTGAGGTAGCTTTTCAGACACCAAAAATTAAGTACTGAAAGGAACTAAACAACTCATGCATGCATGAACAAATGAATGAAAATACCAGAAACAAAACTACTGCTAGGAAACAAATCAAAATAGATTTTGTGGTCTCCCCCCCAGATTTAAACAAAAATATACCTCTAATATGGTGGATGAGGTGGAAAGTCTGGGAGCCTGGGCATCTCTGGATCCTGGGATAACCAACTGCTAAGCCGCTGATGTCACATATACATGTGGTCGATTTGGGAACTGGTGGATGCAGCGGTTGCTCGGTGCTCCTCCTCCCTAGCCTATTATGTCTGCTGGGCGTGCATATGCTGTCGCATCTCCCTGTGGTAAGCTGCCTCATCTTGGCGATGAGTAGCCTCCTCCTGGAAGTATATGCAGGCCTCATTGTAGAACTCCTCAGCCCGCTGGAAATGCTCCCGGAATCCCTGGAACTCCGCCTGCTGGTAGGCGCTCTGCTCCTCCCATCGCTGTCTCTGTGTCTGCTACTCAGTGTAAATGTCGTCGATGCGTTCCTCCTCCCCACTGCGAGTTACTGAAGCTTTTTAAAGCTTCAGCGTGCCGTCCTAGCCGTCGTGCCTCCCCCCTAGGGTTTGGGAGGAGCCATCCTTATATATACATCGCCTCGAAACGCTGCAGAATCCGAAAAAAGCCCTAGTTGTGCAAATCTGTCAGGCCGCCACACGACCGTGTGTTTCCACACGGCCAGGCCATTTGCGGCTCTGGGGTGCTGTTCTTCGCCGATTGGACACGACCGTCTGAATCCACACGCCCTGGCCGTGTCCCACTCTGCGTCTAGCTGCAAAAGTCCTTCTTTTGCTCTGAAAATGCGTCTTTTTCACCAGAAAAGCTAACTTGCACATAAAAGTACAAAGTAGACCTCCAAACCAGAAAATAGGCAATGCATTCAAGAATATAGTAACATATGCATGAAACTAACACAAAATGTTACAAGATGTGAGCGAAAACTACTCCTAAAATTCTATGTGTTTTGCTCACATCACTTCCCCCAAACTTAAATCTTTGCTTGTCCTCAAGCAAACCTCAGTGCCATAAAATTTTAAAAAGATATTGTTCCATAATTAGCATGCTAACTAAATTTATCAGGTGGTATTTGCAATCAAAGCAAAATGGATATGTTCTAAAAATTTACTAAGTTAGCTCCTCGTGCTCGTGCTAGGCGAATCATTCTTAGGGGATGCCCGTTCCATGGTGAGTTAAGTCCTCACCCCATAGCTTTCCTAAGGTTTCCAGCTCTTAGGCACTTACCTACGCAAAGCGAGGGTCATTCCCTAGATCTAGCATAAAGTCTCAAAGGCGTGCTCGGTATTGAGAGAAATTGGGAGGTATTTCCCTAGTAACCTAACTCGGTCTCAAAGGGGCACAAAGTCATTTCCACCCACAACAACTGTTTTTTTATCCCTCATAATCTGTCTTTTTTTTCTTTCTCTCTCTCTCTCTCTCTCTCTCTCTCTTTTTATTTTTCAGCTCATATGGATTTTGATTTTTTCGAATGGACTTACACAATCCGAGCATCTCCAGTAACTAAAATGCTAAACCTAGAGTCACCTATGGATTCCAAAGTACTAAACTATTGAAGTGAATCATAACTAGGTATGTACTAGATTTTCCCTTTCAGAATGTTCAATATGTGTAAGTGCAAAAATAAAGCTAACCAGTGCAGGTCTAGAACATTTAATAGAGCGAATAGAATAAAATACCATAAGATAAATAGAGTTAAGCTACCTATGAGAAAAACTCATGCAAGCAACTTTCAAAAATACTACTGAGGTAGCTTTTCAGACACCAAGAATTAAGTACTGAAAGGAAATAAACAACTCATACATTCATGAACAAATGAATAAAAATACCAAAAACAAAACTACTGCTAGGAAACAAATCAAAATAGATTTTGTGGTCTCCCCTCCCCCAGATTTAAACAAAAATATACCTCTAATATGGTGGACAAGATGAAAAGTCTGGGAGCCTGGGCATCTTTGGATCTTGGGAGAACCTACTGCTAAGCCGCTGATGTCACATATACATGTGATCGATTTGGGAACTGGTGGATGCAGCGGCTGCTCGGTGTTCCTCCTCCCTAGCCCACTATGCCTGCTGGGCGTGCATATGCTGCCGCATCTCCCTGTGGTAAGCTTCCTCATCTTGGCGATGAGCAGCCTCCTCCTGAAAGTATATGCGAGCCTCATTGTAGAACTTTTTCATTGCGAAATGCTCCGGAATCCTGGAACTCCACTTTCGGTAGGCGCTCTCCTCCTCCATCAGCTTCGTCGTATACTGCAGTGTAAATGTCATCGAGGCGCGATCGGAACTCCGAGAAATCATATGCTGATGTACCTGCATCCTTCTCAAAAGTAGAAAAAGATGGTGGTGCAGGTGTAGACTCATGTCGGCGTGGACTAGGTGGGCTCCTATGCATATGTGGACTGGAGGGAGAGTGATACAAAGGTGGAGAGATGGACGCTGATGAGGATGGTCCCTAATGTGGAGGGGACTCCACTATCAGGTTTAAGCATCAATTGGCGCATATAGCGATGGTGGTACGATCTGGGTCGAGGAGCCTAAGGGTCGTAAGATTTTTCCTTACAAAGCATAAGGAGTCTCCTTCTCTTACAATCATCTTCATGGCCATGCATACTCCTAGGTCGATCCTAGGGCTCCCCTCTATACTGTCTAATGTTGTGTAATCATACCTCAACCTATAGCAAATGTGGGCAAGTGGGCCTCCCACATTGATCTCTCCGCGTGCTACTTTGCCCATCTTCACTAAGTGTCTAATGAAGTGGACCCCACATCGATGCTACTTCTTTCTTGTAGCATCATATCCCATAAGCAAAGCAACTCGCTGGCTCTTACTATACCGTCACTCTCCCCATGACCAAATATAGTGCTGGCCATGACGCAGTGAAGGTATCGAAAGACGGGGTTTTGGAGGCGCGATGCTTTGGCCCTAGAAGGGTCATAAGCGTGCTCCCCCGTCAACTCGGTCCAACATTCCCAAGAGTTGAACCCAATAGGAGTTCTTCTCTCTCCCCCACTTGGTAAGCCAAAACATGAGTTCCATTGGTGAAGGGTCCACTCATGCTCTATGTTAAAAAGCCTAAAAATTATCCTACACTCCTCGTTCTCTCTACCCGTTAAAAATTTCGCCTCTATAGAACTCAAAAATTCCAAAACTATCCTAGAGTAGGTTAGGTGCCTTATTCCCATAATCTCATCCCACCGTATTTTTGCAAATAGGGTTTGCATATCACCTAACAACTCTAAAGATTCTAGCAAATCCTCATCTAAGTACCTAGTAGCAGTAAGTTTACGAGTAGAGAGCATATTGTACCTATCTCTATGTTCATTATTGCGAAAAAGTAGAGGGGGTAGGGTGTTACCCTCTTTCGAAGCTTGAGGAGCGTCGACTCTTCTTGTTCGTCGCTCCGAGGCACCTGATCGGGATGCTACGATCTTGGTCCCCCTCATCCTTGACTCTTTAGGCTTCTTTAGAGGTTAGAAATGCTTCTAGAGGAAGGGGAATGCGAAATCACACGGCTAGGGCAAGAACTTTTGAAGCACACAGTGCAAATGAGGTGAAAACACATGGCTCGCCCCTTTTAACCTCGCGCACCACGGCCATGTGAAAACACACAGCCAGGCCGTGTGTGCCTCTTGTCAATCGGCCAAGCCCGTGGTAAAACACATGGCCAGGTCGTGTGCCCCCATTTTTCGCCCCTTTTATGCACCATGGCCCAAATTTGTTCATACACTTCGCCATGTAGACTAATATGGGTATCACTTTTGCCTAGCAAAGTTCTTTTCTATTCCTAACTCTAAATGTGATGGAAATCAAAACTAAAATCAAACAAATGTATGCAATGCAATAGAAAAGGGAAATCTAAAACTAAACTTGGGTTGCCTCCCAAGAAGCGCTTTGTTTAAGGTCATTTTGCTCGACTGCACTCTTCTATCAACTTGGCTCTGGTGGTTCAGTGAACCTCCATTCATCCATCTCGGAATCTGCATCTGGAGGTTCCGACTTCAATCTGCTAATCGTGAAGCCATCAAAGTAGGGAGCTCTGTGCTTTGAAAGGCTGAAAAGGATGATCTCCCCGTCTACCTCCAGGGAGATCTGGTGTGCCTTCACATCTATGCACGCCCCTGCGGTTGCTAGAAAAGGCCTTCCCAGAATGATGGGATTCTGAGTATTCGTTCCTGTGTCCAGTATGATGAAGTCCATGGGTATCACGAAATCCTCAATCGTCACAGGAACGTGTGGTAGCAGGCCAACGGGCTCCTTCACTGAATCATCCCCTATGTGAATACCAAGATTCACTGGTTGGAGCCTGCTTAGTCCCATCTTTAGAAAATATGCGTAGGGCATCACACTGACTAATGACCCCAAGTCGCATAGTGCTTCATCGAAGCTCTCCCCATAAATCGAGCAGGGAATAACGAATTCACTAGGGTCCTCAAGCTGTATCAAAATCTTCTCTTCAAACTCATCTTGGTCAGGTAGGGTGGAAATCATGGTTGTACACCCCTTTGGGAATTGGCTACTTTGCCCTACTCCTTCCTCCTTTCTTTGGCTCGCTGGAGAGTTCTTCACAGGTTGTGACACAGATTGGGCTATTTGGGCCACTTGTGTCTCCAACATCCGAGTATGACTTGCAAGGTCGTCAACGGTGGCCTTCAAGTCTCTCACTGCTTCTTCAGACTTTAGATGCTGGCAACGAAATTCCTCATTGGCCTTAGTTTGGATAGCGATGAAGTCTTCCATCATCTGTTATAGTCTGGACTTCTGTGGTCGCTACCCATTGCCCTGCTGTTGCCCGTACCCTCCGGATGGTTGGGGGTTTCCCGAGTTATTTTTGTAGGAGAAATTTGGGTGACTCCTCCATTCGGGATTGTAGGTATTAGAGTACGGGTTGTGGAGCCTTTGATCATAGTCCCCAATCACGTCACAATGCTCAATCTGCTCGTCTGAGGTCCCCTACCCTCCATAGTGGTCCTCACGATACGCTGTCGCTCCTCCAAAGTCAATGGCCGTGCATGCAGATGAAGGATTCAAAGATTCAAACCGTCTGCTGAGCGCGTCCATCCTTGCCGAAAGGTGGTCCATGGAGTTGATAGTGTATCGTCCTGCCGCGGGCGTGGGTTGATGACGTTCGAAAGCCCATTGATGGTGGTTTTGGGCCACCTCTTCGATAAGCTCCTCTACCTCCTCTATGGTCTTGTTCATTGATGCTCCTCCTGCGGAAGAATCTAGGGACATCTTTGTGGCATAAGCGATCCCATTATAGAAAATATGGATCACCAGCCACCTCTCCAGTCCGTGGTGTGGGCATTGGTAAAGTAGCCCCTTGTAGCGATCCCATGATTCGAACAAGGACTCCCCCTCCTTCTAGCGAAAGCTCGTGATAAGGTGGCGCATGTGAGTAGTCTTACTTGGTGGGAAGTATTTATTCAAAAGCTGCTGCTCACACTGCTCCCATGTGGTGATGCTGCCAGAGGGTAGAGAGTGAAGCCAAGCCTTAGCCTTATCCCGCAGTGAAAATGGGAATTGGCTCAGGCGGATCACGTCAGAAGGGACTCCGTTCAGTTTTATAGTTGAGCAAATTTTGAGAAAAGCCTCAAGATGTCGGTTCGGGTCTTCAGTCGCACCTCCCCCGAATTGGCTCTGCTGGACCATATGTATAAGTGTCGGCTTCAGCTCAAAGTTATTTGCTGAAATAGATGCTCCAACTATGCTCGACATGAATCCTCTAGCGCTAGGAACTGCGTAGTCCCGCAGAGGTCGACTTCCTATGTTCACCTCGGATGTAGCTTGATCTTCCATCTTTAGCTGTACTGCTCTCCGATGGTGAAAAGTTTGCTAAATCTCTAAGTCGATCAGAATTAGACCTTCTGACCCTAGTCTTCTAAGCATACGATGAATCAGGCCACAAAAGTAAGAGTGCTACCCTAATGTTAAAAGCAGAAAATAAATAAATCTAGCAAATAAAAATCTAATGTTCAATAAGTAAATAGGAAACTACTACTGAAAATAAAAACTAAATCTAAATATGAAAAATAGAACTAAGCAGATAAGATTAAACTAAAAGAAAAATAAAGCAAGAAAATAATCTAATCCTAAGTCCGATCCAATCTACCACCATTCGATTTGATATCAAATTGATAGTCCCCGACAACGACGCCAAAAACTTGATCCGCACGGGCGCGACCTCAAATCTCACGATGGATATCGTCGTGGACTCAAAGTACGCGCTCACACTCAACTCCCACAAGTGCATGGATGTCGTCAAGTAATACAGATTTATCGATCCCACAAGGACTGGGATTCGAATACCAATACACTAAGTGGTTGTGATTGTTCGGATGAAATCTCTGAGAGAGTCGGTTGGTGAGGACTATCGGTGGACCCTACTCTGTACAGTGTCACACGGAGGAGGAAAAGAGTGTGCCGGGGTCTTAAAAGGTGATTATAGGACTTCGATTTCACTTGTGTACCACAGAACAATGTTGTCAATTGGCGTCGTCTAAACGTCTACCTACGGTTTTGGGGAAGAGGCATCATACACTCTCCCGCAGAGACACCGCATTCACCAGGAGCTACCTCTGTCCAAAAGGACGGGATAGAGGGTACGAGGATGCCAAATCAATCCTTGCGGTGGACCGTTTTCGATTCCACTACTCCCTTCTCCCCGCAGTTACGGGAGGTCAGGTTTAGCCCTAGGTTCCTTGGATCAAACCTCCTAAATTTAGATTGCGAGGGTTGTTACCACCTCGTATCGCCTAAGCACAGCGAAAAGAAATCCAAACTCATGAAGATATAATAGAGAGCAACTACCAATTGTCAAATCAAACTTTTGGCCAGAATTTAATATGAACCAACATTGTTTATATACACAAGCTACTCCCTAATCCTAGAATCAAAAGTACTACTCCATAAATACGAAGAAAGAATCACAAAACATGTTTATATAGATAAATCGTAGAAATAGAGATATATGATGCTTCGTGATCTTCTCTTTGGCGTTGTATTGTAAGTTGTGGACCTCCGGCGGCGTTCCTTCTCCCCGCTGCGAGTTTACCGAAGCTTTTTAGGACTTCGGCATGTCGTCCTAGCAATCGTGCCTCCCCCCTAGGGTTTGGGCAGAGTCATCCTTATATAGACATCGCCTCGGACCACTGCAAAAATCCAAAAAAAGCCCTAGTCACGCAAATCTGTCGGGCCGCCACACGGCAAGGCCATGTGCAGCCCTAGGGTGCTGTTCTTCGCCCATTGGACACGGTCGTGTGAATCCACACGCCCTGGCCATGTCCCACTCTGTGTCTAGCTGTGAAAGTCCTTCTTTTGCTCCGAAAACATATCTTTTTCGCCAGAAAAGCTAACCTGCACACAAAAGTACAACGAGCAGACCTCCAAACCAGAAAATAGGCAATGCGTGAAAGAATATAGTAACATATGCATGAAACTAACACAAAATGTAACAAGATGTGAGCGAAAACTACTCCTAAAACCCTATATGTTTTGCTCACATCAGAATTCTCTCTTGAAAGGACAAGATCAAGAGCTTAGGAAGTCATTGGAATGGTTTACATTGGGATCCAAGGGTCTTTACCTACTTCTTGGATCGCAAAGAGTCGTGTACAACAAGGTCGGGCTCAGTTTTAGAACAACAACATCAAATAAATCTTACATGTCAATCGTTAATTGTAATAATCAAAGAGTCCAAGCATGAGTCTCTAAAACCATTTTAAACTCACAACTAGGTGCTACTAAGTATTGGGTTCCCAAGGATCAAATCCACTATGTGGATAGACCGTATCGGTTCAATGATCTAAGGGAGATAATACTAAACTTGTGTGCTCTATTTCTTGATTAGTGTAGCTTTGCATCCTTAGTTTTTTATTTAATTTTTAGAACATTTAGATAGGAATAATGATTAATTAACCTTGACAATATAATATCAGGATGCGGTGAGATGATAGTACATTAGGGAAACAAGGTCTCGTGTATCCAGGTTAGATAAGGAGTATCTAGCTTGGTGCACTTGGCTAAGTGGAACTAGCTGAAGCTACCTCACCACATCCTAAACTAGTTAGACCAGGACATATCCCTAAAGTGAATTAAGTGTACAATTTCTTAAGATTGGCTTTGTCTAAGGAAGTGGTTGTTGTTCCAATCAAAGAAGGCCTCTACGCCTCGCCATGACCTAGAAGTCATCTTTTGAAAGGTTCACTTAATTAACTAAAGGTTAAATATGAATCTAACCCAAGGTTAATTAATCTTCAAATTCATTAAATTTAACCAAGTAAAATTGAAGTCATCTCACAAAAACATTTAAAGGAACATGGTTGATCATGTAGAAAGGGTGAGATGAATGCTAGGTTAAAAATCCCCAACTTAATTTAAAATTCCAATATTCGATCCAACTACTATATGTGTAGGATCAATGGATGTTGGATAGTGTAGGGATGTATACTGAAAAGTCTATCTTTTATATGGACATCTTTATTTTGAAATAAGAATCACATGATCATTGTTTGCATTTTTATGGTTATGCAATATTGTCTAATACATTACATTGTAGATAACATGGTGTGTAGTGTCACACGGGAGATCATGTTATCGGTTCCTTGTAAAGTATAAGTAAAGGCTCACAACCGAGATGGCTTTGGACAAACCATCGGAATGGTTGTAGTGTGATTTGGTATTGGTTTGTCTTGACCATAGAATCACACTAGTGCACTTTGTGTGTATTGAGCAGGACCGACTTAGAGGTGATTCGATTTATTGCTGACTACTTAATCGAATCGGACCTCGGATATTATTTTGTACATGCTCTTAATCCCGATATAATAACGGGCACATATACTTACTATTCATCTCTTTGATTTACCAATGGTCGAGTTTTATAGATTAAATCAATAGGCACGGTAAGTTGGGAGATGACATTATTTATATGGGGTGCCGTTGATTATAGGAGGAAACCGTGTCCTATATATTAGGATGATGATGTCCCCTTGAGGAGCTTATAAGGTTGATCATGTAAACCCTGCAGGTGGACTTGGTCCGGCATGATGAAAAGGTTGAGTGGTACTACTCATGGAGTTAGATGTTGATTAATTAATGGTCAGTAAATTAATTAATGGACGGACATTCGAGATCTTAAACACGGGGAGAAAATGTATAAATAATATATGGAGCCCATATTATCATATGGGGGTTAGTGAGGTAGATCAATGATAATCCTTAGTGGATTGGATTATCATTAGTGGATTGGACTTTATGTGGGCTTGATCCATGGGTGGCCAAGATCCAACTCCTCCTCATGGTCCCTATTGTATCCTATTGACACCTCATAAAGTTTAGTCCAATGGATAGAAACAAAACTCTAGATCCAAAGGTAGAGATTAAATCTCTAGATCCGACGGTTGAGATTAAATCTCTAGATCCGACGGTTGAGATTAAATCCATAGAACCAATGGTAGAGATTAAAAGGAGGCTTATCCCTAACTCTATAAAAGGATGGCAAGGGGTTGGCGTGGAGAAAAATTCAAGAGAAGCTAGGGTTTTGGAAGTGGGCGGCAAGGCATAGAAGCTAGGGTTTGGGCTTGGGCGGCACCTAATAAGGAAATTTTTCCTTGTGTTGTTCTTCTTCCCCAAGCTGTCGGCGTCCTTGGAGTTCCTTCAAGCCCTTGGCCGGCGTCCAAAACAAGTCGTCTCATTCTCCTGGCCGGTGGAACAATGTTTTAGGGTCCTCCCTTGAAGCTTTTGGCCGACCACTCTCAATCTCCTCTTCCTTCTTGGCCAGCGGCAATCTTCCTCCTTGGAAGTTATTGGTTGGTTGAAAGAAGGAATAGAGCTTTGTGTCTATTCTTCCTCTTGCTTTGGAAGAGCAAGGAAGGAAGATTTGCGATCTAGGAGCTTCAACTTTTGGTAGATCATCGCCCACACGACGTCCGAAAGGAGGAAGGTCATACATTAGAAGATCGAGAGGTATATCGATTCTCTAATTTTTATATGTTACATGTTTGTATTTGTTTTTCAATTATGAGCATGATATAAATCTATTTGTGGCGATCCCGATCATAAATACAAAAGTCGGCGATCCGTACATAGTCTATTCCGCTGCTACTCGTAGAATAGAGGATGGTCGCTTGAACAACGAGTTTGTTCAAGTGACCTCTCTAAATGAATAGCATGACGATGACTTGATTGTTAGGGCAATCCCTTTTGTCTAGGATTAAATTTTTTTAATCTGGGGACATCGATGGGATCGCCATGAACAAACAACCAAGGTGAAGTGGGAAGCAAAGTTTTCCCTCATAGACTCGATAAGCTAAACCCTTCAATTGTTATCTAAGCCAAGGTTTCCGATTTTGTGTGTTTAGGATTCGGGTAATTTTTATGCATTTTTCATATATTATATGTGCCGGATAATAGTAGGATATGCGTAGTTTAACTCTTTGGTTGTAGGCATAAGATCCGACTATTATGGCCATATGTGTGTATGTGATTGTATGTGTATATTTTGTTGAATCCTCGGGGTTGACGAGGCTAATATTTAATTTTCTGTAAATTAGATACGACATTGTTTACCCACTCCTTTTATTTTAGTTTACTTTCGATCTAGATTTCATGTACACTCCCTCGTGGAGTATAGGATCGATGGATGTAAATTAAAATAGATTTTTGTCTCGGCTCGGATCTCCAGATGGCTCGTACATGGCGTAGGAGGAGCGGACGAGAAGGTGTTGTGACGGGAGACATATTGAAGACAAAAGCCATAATAGTTGGAAAATAATTTATTTTTTATATTTATTGCTTTTTGTTTGATATGCATGTCGTAGGCTAGGAAAATTCCTCAATTTCAAATTACTAAGTGGGAGAGGGAAATTTTTATAAATTCTCACGGCCTCCATTACGATTTGACAAGTGATGCAAACAAACTTACGCGTAGACTTTGAGTGCCTTCCTCGCCATCGGATGAGTTTGTTTGCGGATCACAAGGTCGAATATGGTTATAGAAAATTATTAAGGAGCATGTGTACTTCCCCATCGTAAGGCACATAACTCGAGATAATTACCTTGGTACCAAGTAATGGTGAACACTTAGATACAAATATAAGTATCCTCCCCATTGGAGTCACTGCTTTTATTTGTAGGGCCGAAGAGAAACCAACTATTAATTTTACTTGTCAAAAAGTTAGGTTGACAAGATAGTAAATGTAATGGGTAAAACCTCCTCTTACAAATGTAGAATTCGTATAAGTCCACACTATCGTGGCATACGATATTCTCGGTGTTTTGAGGTGTTAGTTGATTTTAAAATTTTATTGTTTGAGGAATCAATAATTTTTTGAAATCTACAGTAATGATCTATGTGATTCTTAGTATTTTCAAAAATGACTTTCAGTCCACTTGCTATGATACTAAAGGAAAATAAACTTACTGTACCCAAAAAATATTGATTGGAAAAGAATCTAGATATTATCTTATCTGCTAAGGAGTACAAGTATGCACTCTTCGAAGAGTGTCCTCAGGCTATCATTGCTCAGAAGGTTTCTACTTCTAAGCCGAAAGGCAAGAAGAAGAAGAAACAAGGTGAAGCAAAGGTGGTGGGAGGATCTCAGGGAGGAGTGAAGAAGACCAAAGGCAAGTATTTCACTTGCAAGCAGGATGGACATTGGAAGAAGGACTGTCCCAATCCAAAGCAGAACAAAGGTATATCCTTTGGACTAGTCATTGAAACATGATTAGCAGTGTTATCTACCGGCACCTGGTGTGTAGATACGGGAGCCACTAATCATGTCTGCAATACTCTACAAAGGTTCCAGGAAACCAGACGACTGGCTGAGGGAGAGATTACCATGTACTTGGGCGATGCCACGAGGGTGGCGGTTGTTGCAGTGGGAGATGTTCATTTATCTTTTGAGAAAAATAAACTTTTGGTTCTTAAGAATTGCCTTTATGTACCCTTATTTAGAAAGAATTTAATTTCGGTTTCTAAATTGTTTATGGATGGATATTCTATTTCTTTTAATGACAGAGTTGTTATAAGAAGAAATAGGGATATTATCTGTTCTGGTACATTGGTAGGCAATTTGTACACACTTGAACCAAAACCTCCCACGAAGAAAATTGAAGTTAATAACTCATCTTCTAATTCCAATAAGAGAAAAGAACCTTCGGAGATGAACCAAACATATCTTTGGCATCTTAGGCTTGGTCACTTTAACCTAAGTAGAATTCAAAGGTTGATAGCTGATGAACCTTTGGGTTCATTAGTTGTGGAGGATCTCCCAACCTGTGAATCTTGCTTGGAGGGTAAGATGACCAAGAGGCCTTTTAAGACCAAGGGGTATAGAGCCAAAGATGTGTTAGAATTGGTTCATTCTGATTTGTGTGGTCCTATGTCTATCCAGGCTAGAGGTGGTTTTGAGTATTTCGTCTCTTTCATAGACGATTACTCAAGATTTGGATACATTTACCTGATGCGCCGTAAGTCTGAATACTTTGACAAGTTCAAAGAATTCAAGGTTGATGTAGAGAAACATCAAGGAAAAAGCATCAAGACACTATGATCTGATTGTGCTGGCGAGTACCTCTTTGGAGAGTTTAGGGATTACCTATCATAGGCTGGGATTCAATCCCAATTGACTGCACCTGGCACACCCCAGCAGAATGGTGTAGGAGAGCAAAGGAATAAGACTCTTATGGAGATGGTTAGATCGATGATGAGTTATTCTGACTTGCTAGATTCGTTCTGGGGATATGCTCTAGATATGGCAGTGTACATTCTGAACTTGGTTCCATCTAAATCAGTGCCTTCTACTCCCACAGAATTGTGGACTGGGCGAAAGCCTAGTCTAAGACATATTCGGATATGGGGGAGTCCAGCACATGTGCTGAAGGCAAATACTGGTAAGTTTGAACCTCATACAGAAGTACGCATGTTCGTTGGCTATCCTAGAGGAATGAAGGGTAGTTTGTTTTATAGTCCTAGAGATCAGAGGATGATCGTTAGCACGAACGCCAAATTTCTAGAGGAAGACTATGTCATGAGCCACAAGCCCAAGAGTAAAATTGTTCTGGAGGAATTAAAAGGGGAAGTTACTTCTTTAGTACCACCGGTACAAGAGGATATACCACATGTCACTTCATCGCATGTCACAGAGGATACACAGGTGATACCTCATCGTAGTGGGAGGGTTGTGAGACAACCTGATAGATTCATGTTCTTGGGAGAATCTTCTGATTTGGTCCCTGGCGAACATGAACTTGATCCCTGGACATATGACGAGGCAATCCAAGATAAAGATGCAATATCTTAGCAAACTGCAATGAATGCTGAGATTGAATCTATGGATTCAAATCAGGTCTGGGAGGTAGTAGACCCACTCGATGGTGTAAAAACCATTGGTTGCAAGTGGGTTACATGGATTCCGACTTCCAATCTGAAAGGGATAACTGTAAGTCTACCTCAGGTTTTGTGTTTACTTTGGGAGGTGGAGCCATTGTATGGAGGAGTGTCAAGCAGAAATGCGTGGCGAACTCTACCATGGAAGCTGAGTATATGGCGGCCTCTGAGGCGGCCAAAGAAGTTGTATGGCTCAGGAACTTCCTGATGGACTTGGATGTGATTCCTGGTTTTCTCAGAACTATCACAATTTATTGTGATAATAATGGTGCAGTTGCAAACTCAAAGGAACCACGAGCCCATAAGGTAAGTAAATGCATAGAGCGCAAGTACCACCTGATACGAGAAATCGTAACGGAGGTAGAAGTTGTTGTCGCCTAGATTGCATCAGAGGATGACCTGGTAGACCCTTTTCATTAAGGCCCTTCTAGCAAGAGCTTTGATAGGCATGTGAAGGGAAGGGGAATCAGATATATGGCAGTATGAGGACAACATAGTCTTGAGTATAAGTGGGAGATTGTAGGGATGTATATTGAAATGTCTATCTTTTATATGAACATCTTTATTTTGAAATAAGAATCACATGATCATTGTTTGCATTTTTATGGTTATGCAATATTGTCTAATACATTACATTGTAGATAACATGGTGTGTGGTGTCACACGGGAGATCATGTTATCGGTTCCTTGTAAAGTATAAGTAAAGGCTCACAACTGAGATGACTTTGGACAAACCATCGGAATGGTTGTAGTGTGATTTGATATTGGTTTGTCTTGACCATAGAATCACACTAGTGCACTTTGTGTGTATTGAGCAAGACCGACTTAGAGGTGATTCAATTTATTGCTGACTACATAATCGAATCGGACCTCGGATATTATTTTGTAAATGCTCTTAATCCCGATATAATAATGGGCACATATACTTAGTATTCATCTCTTTGATTTACCAATGGGCGAGATTTATAGATTAAATCGAAAGGCTCAGTAAGTTAGGAGATGATATTATTTATATGGTGTGTCGTTGATTATAGGAGAAAACCGTGTCCTATATATTAGGATGATGATGTCCCCTTGAGGAGCTCATAAAGTTCATCATGTAAACCTTGCAAGTGGACTTGGTCTGGCATGATGAAAAGGTTGAGTGGTACTACTCATGGAGTTAGATGTTGATTAATTAATGGTCAGTAAATTAATTAATCGACGGACATTCATGATCTTAAACACGGGGAGAAAATGTACAAATAATATATGGAGCCCATATTATCAAATGGGGGTTGGTGAGGTAGATCAATGATAATCCTTTAGTGGATTGGATTATCATTAGTTGATCGGACTTTATGTGGGCTTGATCCATGGGTGGCCAAGATCCAACTCCTCCTCATGGTCCCTATTGTAGCCTATTAACACCTCATGAAGTTTAGATCCAATGGATAGAAACAAAACTCTAGATCCAAAGGTAGAGATTAAATCTCTTGATCCGACGGTTGAGATTAAATCTCTAGATCCGACGGTTGAGATTAAATCCCTAGAACCAATGGTGGAGATTAAAAGGAGGCTTATCCCTAACTCTATAAAAGGAGGGCAAGGGTTTGGCGTGGAGAGGAATTCAAGAGAAGCTAGGGTTTTGGAAGTGGGCGGCAAGGCATAGAAGCTAGGGTTTGGGCTTGTGCAGCACCTAATAAAGAAATTTTTCGTTGTGTTGTTCTTCTTCCCCAAGCTGCCGGCGCCCTTGGAGTTCCTTCCAGCCCTTGGCTGGCATCTAAAACATGTCCTCTTCTTCTCCTTGGCCAGTGGAACAAAGGTTTAGGGTCCTCCCTTGAAGCTTTTGGCCGGCCACTCTCAATCTCCTCTTCCTTCTTGGCTGGCGGCAAGCTTCCTCCTTGGAAGTTATTGGTTGGTTGAAAGATGGAATAGAGCTTTGTTTCTATTCTTCCTCTTGCTTTGGAATGGCAAGGAAGGAAGATTTGCGATCTAGGAGCTTCAACTTTTGGTAGATCGTCGCCCATACGACGTGCGAAAGGAGGAAGGTCATACATTAGAAGATCGAGAGGTATATCGATTCTCTAATTTTTATATGTTACATGTTTGTATTTGTTTTTCAATTATGAGCATGATATAAATCTGTTTGTGGCTAAATAATACTTGGATCCCGATCATACATACAAAAGTCGGCAATCCGTACATCGTATATTCCCCGGTTACTCGTAGAATAGAGGATGGTCGCTTGAACAACGAGTTTGTTCAAGTGACCTCTCTAAACGAATAGCACGACGATGACCTGATTGTTTGGGCAATCCCTTTTTTCTAGGATTAAATTTTTTTAATCCGGGGACATCGATGGGATCGCCATGAACAAACAACCAAGGTGAAGTGGGAAGCGAAGTTTCCCCTCACGGACTCGATAAGCAAAACCCTTCAGATAGTGGGTGCTCTCTACAAATGACCGGAGACCAACAAATGTTTACAAATCTTAGATTCAAAAACCAAGGATCGGTAGTCTTTGAAAATAACGGAAAGCTCAAAATCATCGGATCAGGTGATATTGAGTTAAACTCTAACTTTATAATACGCCAAGTACTATTAGTTGAAAATTTCGAATTTAATCTTTTAAGTGTTAGTCAATTATGTGATAATAGTTATAAGGTTATATTTTTGCCAAATGAATGCTTAATTAAAAATAATGATTACTCAAAACAATACTTAAGGGAATTAGGAATAATTGAAGGTTTGAAGCTTCGCTTCTCGCTTCGCTTCGGTCGCTTGTGCATGACAATCCTATCATATGTCCCCGGATTAAAAAAATTAATCCAGACGAAGATGGATTACTCAAGCAACCGATTCATCATCATGCTATTCGATTTGAGTAGTCACTTGAACAAACTTGTTGTTCAAGCAATCGAACTCTTTTCCTCGATTAGCTGCGGAATAGATGATGTACGGATTGCCGGTTTTTGTGTTTATCATCGGGGTCCATGAGCATACAATTGTAAACAATTACATAGAACAAAAGGAACCCAAAAACAAGAATTATACCTCTTGTTTAACTCTTGATCTTCTATCGTATGACCTATCCTCTTCTTGAACGTTGTGAGTGCAACGATCCCCCAAAAATTAAAGCCTCCTAGATCTCGTATCTTCCCTTCCTTGCTCGCTCCGAACAAGGGAAGATAACCAAACTCTTCTTCTCCTATCTAGTGTTGACCACCAAGCCTCCTTGCTTGGTTGTTGCCGCCGGCCAAGGAGAGGGAGAAGTAATTGGCGCCGGCCCTTTCCAATGGAGAAGGAACCGCCGACCCTAAGAGAAGGAAGGGGAGGTAGAATCGTCGGCCAAAGCTTGAAGGAAAAAGTCACCAGCCAAGTGAAGGAGGAGAAGAACAAAACCTAAGCCTCCAACCTTGTTGTCGCCGACCCTAGGAGGAGCAAACCCTAGGAACCAATGCTTGCCACCCCAAACCCAAGCACAACTCCAAAAAACCCTAGAAGTTCTTTTTCGCCCAAGCCACTTCCATCTTATTTATAGATCTCACCCAAGCCTCTTTTAAATCGTGTCCGTTGGATATAGTCTTCGTGAGGGTTTTAATAGGCTACAATAGAGACCATGAGGAGGAGTTGGATCTTGGCCTCCCAATGGATCCGGCACACATAAAACCCGATCCATTAATGATAATCTATTCCACTAGAGGATTATCATTGATCTACATCACCAACCCCCATAATTAAATATAGGCTCCATATATTAATTGTACAAATATCTCCCCATGTTTAAGATATTGAATGTCCGTTAATTAATTAATTTATTGACAATTAATTAATTAACATCTAACTCCATTTGTAGTACCACTCAACCTTATCATCATGCTGGACAAAGTCCACCTACAGGATTTACATGATGATCTTTATGATATCCTCAACGGGACATCATCATCCTAATACATAGGACACGGTTTCCTCCTATAATCAATGACACACCATGTAAATAATATCATTTCCCAACTTACCGAACCTATTGATTTAACCCATAAATCTCGCCCATTAGTAAATCAAAGAAATAAATATTAAGTACATGTACCCGTTATTATATCGGGATTAAGAGCATGTACACCATAATATCCGAGGTATGATTCAATTATATAGTCAGTATAAATTGAATCACCTCTAAATCAGTCTTGCTCAATACACACAAAGTGTACTAGTATAATTCTGTGGTCAAGATAAATGATGTGTGTAAATCATGCTATGTTTTCACTACTCCATATACATGCATTCTATCACATTTCATATCCTAAGCATGTATTATATCATGATTCAGTTATAGTTTAGCATATTTTGGACGAAGAGACTGCTTTTGGGTGTTTTTGTGTTAACAGAGCGAAGAAACAGGCGTATCAAAACAACACAGGCGTGTTAGAAATCAACATGCTCGTGCCATGAGAGCCAGCAGCCGACACACCCTGGCTCACCGATCGACATGCCCGTGTCATGAGAGCCAACAGCCGACACGCCCCAGTTCAGGTCCGACACGCCCTAGTTCAAAGATCGACACGCCTGTGTCAGGGTTCTAGCAGCCGACACGCCCCAGTTTAGCTTCGACACGCCCTGGTTCAAGCGCAACACGCTCGGTGGGAAATGCGCGACACGCCAGTGCCCTCATGTGGCACGGGCATGTTGGCCTGATTCTAGGATTCCTTTTCTGGGAGCAATCAGGATCTTCGTCGGAAATCTGTAGGAAATCTATTGCCTTAATTGAAGAGGAGGCCAAAGCTATAAAAGAGAAGAGATTCTAACCATAAGGGAGGACGGCGGGTGGTCAGAGATCGACGACAGAAGAAGATAAAGAGAAGGAGTCGGCAGAAAAAGGATATGGCACCCAGTATCGTAATTTCTTTCTCTAGTAATTCTTGTCAGACTATGGAGTAGTATCCTGTAATCTTAGGATGGGGGAGTAGCCCTTGACAATCTATGACGGATGATATAATCTATACTACCTGAAATATTGTTTATTTTGATCTGGTTCTTTTGGATTCTTATTGATAAATCTAAGGAGCAGAGGGGAAGTACCTAACAGTGAACCCGAGTTCGGCGAAACCAACTAGGGAATAACTCCTACTAGTAGCGGTAGTGTATCTATGAGGGCTTGCGGGGGTCTCGTGACAGGTCTCCTTAGCTGATTATGGTCCCGTGTGCAAACCTACCGTGAAGAGGAAATTTGACTCTAGAGGAACTCTCATGAACTTAATGGATCTATCAAATCCAATTTTTACCAAGTAACGGAGGTAAGACATAGGGAGGTTTGTGGGGGTCTCGTGACAGGTCCTCTTAGCTGATTATGATCCCCTATGCTCGAACACCGTGACAGGTAAATTGAGTTTGATAGGTACAGTTAATGTAGACCTCGAAAGGGGTCGTTGATTTACCTTAGGATAGGTTCCATCAAAACAACTCTAATAAGGGTAGGAAAGAATTAAATCACCTTATAAATTGTCAACGTGGTGAAACCCATATCCTGAGATTCTCCTCAACTCTTGACTTTCAGCTCGTTCTTCTCATTCGTCGTTCTTGACTTCTCAGGTTCTTTGCTTAAACCACAATTCGATTGACTAGATAACTTGGTATCACGACCACTCGGTAATTGACCCAATCCCTATGGGATCGATATTTTTATTACTTGACGACAACCGTGCACTTACGGAAAATAACACATCAAGTTTTTGACGTCGTTGCCAGGGACTGGCACTCAATATTGAATTGAGCGTGATCTAGTTAATCTAGATTTCTATTTCTGTTTTTTATCTTTCTTTTTGTCTACTCTGAATTCTTGTTTTGGGAGCCTCTTTTGTCGTTGCATGCACAAATTTAATAGGGAAATCATCGATATTGATCCTGAGATAGAGAGAACGTTCCTTGCTAGAAGAAGATTTCAGCAACGACAGGAAGAAAATATGACCTCCAACATGGCTGATCAGAATGAGAATAAACCTCTAAGGGATTATGCAGCACCTAGTACAAGGGGATTGAGATCGAGTATTAGAAGACCCCCTATTGAAGCGAACAATTTTGAATTAAAACCGGCTCTACTATCCATGGTCCAACAGCATCAATTCGGAGGAGCACTCACTGAAGATCCAAATCTACACTTGGAAGTATTTTTGGAATTTTGCGAAACTTTAAAACTGAATGGAGCCTCAGTTGATGCTATTAGACTGTGCTTGTTTCCTTTCTCATTGTGGGACAAAGCTAGAGCTTGGCTACACTCTCTTCCAGCAGATTGTATAACTACCTGGGATCAGCTGGAGAAAAAATTCTTAGACAAGTATTTTCCACCCAGCAAAACTGCAAGTCTTCGTCATCAAATCACGAATTTTGTGCAAAAGGATGGAGAAATATTATTTGAAGCCTGGGACAGATTTAGGGGATTACTATAGCAATGCCCTCATCATGGGCTGGAGAAGTGGCTCATTGTTCATACTTTCTACAATGGAATCTCGTATGCTACTAAAGTTTCTCTTGATTCTGCCAGGAGCTCTTATGAACAAAACAGGGGATGAAGCTTTTGAGATCCTCGAGACGGGGGCAATGAAGTCTCACCAATGGGCTCTGAGCGAGGATATCAAACTAAAATGCGAGTAAGTTTGAGGTAAGTACCATTGATCTACTAAGTGCAAAAGTCGATGCGTTAACTCAAAAGCTCGAACATTTTAATGTATCAGCTGTAAACTCATCTAATGTCACTTGCGAGATCTGTGGTGTAACAGGACATGTAGCGATGAATTGCCAAATCCTACACGCACCATCTGAAGGAGCTGGGATTGAGCAAGTGGATGCGCTAAATAATTTTAATCAGAAGCCTAATGGTGGCAACCCTTACTCAAACACGTACAATCCCGGTTGGAGGAATCATCCCAACTTTTCGTATAGAGCAAATCAAAATTCTTCTGGACTGAACAATTTTGGAGCACCTTCGGGATTTCAGCCAGGACCCAAGTCGAGCTTAGAAAAGATGATGGAAAATTTTATTACGTGTCAGGGGAAGATAAATGATGAATTTCGACAGCATATTGTAGAATCAAATCGGCAACATCAAAATAATACCGAGGCAATCAAGCAATTGGGAAGCAAGGTTGATAATTTGACTAATCACACAAGAATGCTGGATAATCAAATTTCCCAAATTGTCGCATCAGCATCAAGGATGCCCGGCAGATTTCCTGGAAATTCAGAAGTAAACCCAGCCGAGCATTGTAATTCTATAAGTTTGAGAAGTGGAAGGATTTTAGAAGGAGACAGAGCTAAACAAGCAGCCTCTGACACGAGCGTGTCAGAGTTGGAAGAAGACAGCACGCCTGGGTTGAATAGCAAAGGAAGCCGACAACACACCCTGACCCAGGGCATGTTGCTCAACACGCCTGAGGGAAAGTAGACACACGAGCGCGTGTCAGCCGACACACCCGTGTCGGGTAACTCCGGCCAGAAACACGACGGACTGCCAAACGACACAAAGCGTGTCGAATAGGGAACCAAGAACATATAAGCCCCCTGTCCCGTTCCCTCAAAGGCTGATTAAGGAAAAATTGGATGAACAATTTGGTAAGTTCCTTGAGGTAATTAGGAAGCTATATATCAATATACCTTTTATAGAAGCTCTTCAACAAATGCCCACATACTCCAAGTTCTTGAAGGACATCTTAACAAATAAAAGAAAAGTCGAGGAGCATGTAATAGTGGCTCTTCTTGAGAGTCACAGCGCTTTAATTAGAACATGGTACCTCCCCGAACTAAATGATCCGAACTCAAATTTTGATAAGGCTTTTTGCGATTTGGGTGCAAGTGTAAATCATACCTCTTTCCATATGCAAGAAATTGGATTTGGGAGAAATGAAACTAACTACTATGGCCTTTGATTAGGTGATCGCTCCATTAGATATCCTTTGGGAATCTTAGAAGATGTACCAGTGTAGGTGGGAAATTTTATTATTCCTGCAGATTTTGTAGTACTAGACATGGATGAAGACCCATGTATTCCACTCATTTTGGGGAGACCTTTCTTGGCTACCGCAGGAGCAATGATAGATGTCAAGAACCACAAACTCTCACTTGCGTTTGGAAATGACAAAATTGAATTTGACCTTTCAAAAGTCAATTAAACAACCTTGTCGCATTTTTGATGTTTGTTGTAGGATTGACAGTCTCCAGTCAACAGCACTAGAAGGAGCACCAGAACAAACTCATCTTAATAAGCTCGGAGGAGATGTTGAGGATAAAGAGCTGGAGATTTGTGACCCCAACCTCACACCACAGGTAGAACTTAAGCCTCTTCCATCCACACTCAGGTATGAATTCTTTGGCGAAAACTCCACTTATCCTGTGATCATTAATGCTAATCTGAGCAATGCAGAAACCGAAAAACTGATTGAGGTATTGAAAACACATAAGAATGTCATTGGATACAAGATTGATGATATTAGGGGAATTAGTCCATCGGTTTGCATGCACAGAATTCTACTAGAAGACAATTTTAAAACCTCTATAGAGCATCAAAGAAGGCTGAACCCAGCTATGAAAGAGATAGTCAAGAAAGAGGTCATGAAATTGCTAGATGCAGGAATTATCTATCCAATATCCGATAGCGAATGGGTAAGTCCAGTCCATGTCGTACAAAGAAAGGGTAAGTACTTGATGATAAGGAATGCTACGAATGAGTTAATCCCCACTAGAATCATACGGATGGAGAATGTGCATTGATTATAGGAAATTGAATAAAGAAACTAGAAAGGACCACTTCCCCATCCCATTTATTGACCAAATGCTAGACCGATTGGCAAAACACTCGCATTTCTGTTACTTAGATGGATACTCTGGTTTCTATCAAATCCCTATTTATCCTAATGACCAAGAGAAAACAACTTTCACCTGCCCATATGGTACTTTTGCTTTCAGAAGAATGCCTTTTGGACTATGCAATGCACCGGCCACATTTAGGTGTATGACTTCAATTTTTTACATGATCGAGAATATAATGGAAGTGTTCATGGATGATTTTTATATGGTGCAGATTTTGATATGTGTTTGTCTAATTTGGTGAAGGTCTTGCAGAGATGCGAGGAAATGAATTTAATGCTTAACTAGGAGAAGTGCCACTTCATGGTGCGAGAAGGCATAGTACTTGGGCACCTAGTCTCACACCGTGGTATCGAGGTGGACATTGCAAAAACTGAAGTGATCAAGAAGTTGTCTCCTCCAGTGATGTCGAAGTGCGTAGTTTCCTAGGACATGCAGGTTCTACCGACGGTTCATCAAAGACTTCTCAAAAATTTCAAAACCATTAACTAATTTGCTTGCTAAAGATGTGTTTCACTTTGATAATCCTTGTCTTGATGCATTTTCCAGTTAAAGGAAGCATTAACAACCGCCCTAATAATGCAACCTCCGATTGAGTCTCCCCTTTTGAAATTATGTGTGATGCAGATTTTCTTTGTGGGAGCAGTGTTAGGACAAAGGAAGGATCGCAAGGTGTATGCAATCTACTACGCCAAGAAACATTGGATGAAGCACAAATGAATTATGCTACCACGAGAAGGAACTCTTGGCTATAGTATTTGCTTTGACAAGTTCAGATCTTATATCATAGGGACCAAGGTGATAGTTTACACAGATCATGCAGCCATAAGATATTTGCTGAGTAAAAAGGAATCTAAGCCAAGACTTATCCGGTGGATACTTCTCCTACAAGAGTTTGACTTAGAAATTCGAGACAAGCAAGGAACGGAGAACGTAGTTGCAGACCATCTATCGAGGCTTCATCTAGAACCAAATGCGGGAGGAGCCGATGATCTTGCTATAAATGACTTCTTTCCGGATGAGCAGCTAGAACAATCAAAGCTCCGTGGTATGCTGATTTTGCCAACTACCTAGCTTGCGGGATAATACCTTCTCACATGAGTTATCATCAGAGGAAGAAGTTCCTTTCGGATGTAAAGCATTATGTGTGGGACGAACCATTCCTGTTCAGGCAAGGGGCGGATGCGATATATCGAAGATGCGTATCCGAAGAAGAAATTGAGGATATATTGTATCACTGTCATTCTTCTGCATATGGAGGTCACACGAGCACAGCATAAGACTACGCAAAGGTTTTGCAGGATTTTATTGGCCTCATATTTTTAGAGACTCTCGGAATTATGTGGACGACTTGTGACCATTGTCAAAGGACCGGGAACATATCAAGGAGACATGAGATGCCTCAAAATTCGATATTGGAAAGTCGAATTGTTCGACGTCTGGGAATTGACTATATGGGACCCTTCCTACTTCCTATAAAAATACCTATATCGTAGCAAGTGGACTATGTGTCTAAATGGGTTGAGGCTCTACCAATCCCCTCTTGTGATGCAAAAACAGTCATTAAGCTCTTTAAGAGTATAATATTTCCAAGATTTGGAATACAGAGAGCGATAATAAGTGATGGAGGCTCACACTTTATCGAAAGACGAAAGTCTTCTCAAGAAGTATGGAGTAACCCATAAACTAGCCTCACCCTATCATCCACAAACGAGTGGGCAAGTAGAAGTTTGAATAGGAAATCAAGACTATCTTGGAGAAACAATATCAAGATCAAGGAAGGATTGGTCTTTAAGACTTGATGATGCTCTATGGGCCTATCATCGCCTATAAGACACCCGTTGGAATGACTCCGTTTGATTAGTTTATGGAAAACCATGTCATCTTCCAATTGAAATAGAGCACAGGGCATATTGGGCAATTAAATGGCTTAATTTTGACTGAAGAAAGCCGGAGAGAAAAGAAAAGCTGCACTAAATGAACTTGAAGAACTACGCCTTGATGCTATGAACATGCAAGGTCTTACAAGGAGAAAACGAAGAGGTGGCATGACAAGAACATCATCGCAGAGAATTCCATCAAGGAGATTTGGTATTACTATTTAACTCTAGATCAAACTCTTTCTCGAAGTCAAATCCAGATGGTCGGGGCCATATCGAGTTGAAAAGGTTTATCCTCATGGAGCTATTGAAATATCTAGTGAGTCTACGGGAATTTTCAAAGTAAATGGTCAAAGACTTAAGAGATACTTCGCAAACAATTCTGTTAAGCTAATTAGAGATGAGGAGGGGCAGAGCATACTCCTCGAACCATATCCCCAAAACTAGGGAGTAATGTAGAGTCAATCTAACGACCTTAAACAAGCGCTTCTTGGGAGGCAACCCATGCTATTTTCATTTTTTTTAGTCACTTTACATTATTTTATTTTATTCTTTATTCTATTTTTATTTTTTTCAGGTTTTCAGGATACGTGCCACTGCGTGCCAAGTTGACATGACGCTTTGTGCGACACAGGCGTGTTGTTGGTACCCGAAGACAACACAGGCAGGGCGTGCTGACTAGCACGCCCGTGTCGCACACTTCTCAACTCAGCACGCCTGGGCTAGACTGCGGCACGCCTGGGGAGTGACGGAACACGCCTATGTCGCGCTTAAACGGGTCGGGTATTTGCGTAAGAGGAGCTCCGACACGCCTATGCTGCGGATAGCCTTCTAAAGCCGAACCGAGCACGCCCTAACTTTCCACTCGCGATCCAAGGTTGAAGCAGCCGCCGTCGGTCTCTCTCTCAAGCAGCCGTTGAGCTAACCTGCTGTCTCTCCATCGCCAACGCCATGAGCAAGCGCGTGAAAACTAGAGGAGGAGCTTCTTCCTCTTCGGCAAAGGACAAGGGGAAAAGAAAAGCTCAGGATTTGGGTAACGAACCTCCTCCGACCTCTAGCCATCCATATGGAATTATTTTTAGAGATGATGTTATGAAGACTAAATTCAGTAAGCTTGAAAAAAGGAAGTTAATATCTACAAGAACTATAGACTTCTACACGTTGACCACCTTAGGGTTAAGAGATGACATAACTTGGTTAACCAATAGGATAGGATGGACCGAGTTTATCACGCACCATCATCTTACTTACCCGAGCATCACTCTTGAATTCCTTAGCTCCCTATCTACTGAAATACTGCAAGGAAAGGATTGTGAGGAAGGAAAAATAAAATTTAGATTAATGAACCATGAGTTTACCCTTTCTTTAAGTGATTTTAATACGATATTTGATTTTCCTAGCGGAGGGGAGAGGCAAAATCATAGACATTTTATTGACCATCAATTTTGGATTAATTTTCGATGACCTCCTCTATGATGCATCTAGGTCCAAATCATTTAACATCCCTAATCCTACTTTTCGATATCACCTTAGATTCATGGATAAAACAATCTCGGGAAGATATGATAGTGCAGGGGTGGCTAGGCAGAGTGAGTTACAATTTTTATGGGCCATGTTAAATGAAGTTAATATTGATTCTGGAGCCCATATGGTTAGACATCTAGTTAAGGTTAGTAATAGCCCATCCGGAGTCATAGTCATAGGTGGTATTATCACTAGGATTGCCGTAGCCTTAGGATGTGATTTAGATGACCTTGAATATTGTCCTGCTAGCCCTAGATTGGATTTGGATGCTTGTATAAATATGAAGATGATTGAGGCATGTGACGAGGGATATCGTTTGGTGTTAAGAAATGGAATTAAAATCCCTCTTCCGAACCCTGAGCGGATAACTGTACGTACTTCATCCAATTGGCTTTTTAGAGATGTCCAGGAACCCTTTCCTGCCCCCACTGCCCATGCTCCATCACCCCCTCCTAGGGAGCCATCTCACATAACCCCTGAGCCATCACATTCGACTCCTGAACCCCCACGATTTCCTACTGACAACGTTTCTGCAGGGTACTCTTCTTTTGATTTTTCAGGATTCCGATCATCATTCGAAGCTTTCAGGGTTGAACATACCTCGCACATAGGTATGTGGGATCGGTATGCCCAAGCTACGGAGGAGCACCATCGTATAGTGACACAACATTTGGACAGGGCAGCTGATTTTTACAGGAGAGCTGATGAGTTTTTCACTGCTGAGTCCGCCCGGAGGGAAGATGATGATAGATTTCGACAGGAGTCCCGGGAATTTTACCAGAGCGGAGGTGGGCGAGAGGAGGATGCTAGTAGTGAAGATGACCATTGACCACCTTGAACTATTTTGTGAGTTTGATGCACATCCTTTCTTGTTTGTTTTATAACTACTTAGATATTTAGTTTCGTTACTGCCATCTTGTTGCATCTTTTCATATATCATAAAAGTGTATTTTTTTTCATCTAGCGAAATACAACTGAACATTGTTCGGATCAAGATATTACTTTTGCCTATTTGATAAGAACCCTATTTCACTTCTAACACGGTCTCACAGTCAGCGTATCCAAAGAAAAGATTTAAATCCCCCATATCGGACGAGTACTCGATTTTCCATTGGAGACTTACTTGCGCAACTTGGTTACTGGAGAAACACTTTCACTAGAAGTTGTTTAAAAAAAAAAAAAAAAAAAGGGTTACGGGAATTGTTTTCAAGCACCCCTTTGAGACCAAGTAGTTACTGGGGAAACACCTAAAAGGTGCCCCTTTGAGACTAACTAGTTACTGGGGAAATGCTCTCTATAATTCCTTTCCTTCTCTCTTCTTGGAAAGTGCTCCTTTGAGACCTTTTGATGATAGGTAAGAATGATCCATGCATTAAGGCAGGTAAGTGCCTCTATGCTGGAAATAAGAATATTCTACGATAGAAGGGATGTCAAGTCCAGATTGGTGTCCAATGACTTTAGTCCACCTTTTCACGTGCACTATATAGGGATCTTTCAAACTTGGCAACTAGGAATGATTTGAAAAGATTAAGATCAGATTGTATACCTCTGGATGGTGTCTAGCATTTTCCATAATTAAGTTGTCTTTTGGGTTTTCTTTGCTTGAGGACAAGCAAAAGTTTAGGACTAGGGGATTTTGATGTGTGTAAATCATGCTATGTTTTCACTACTCCATATACATGCATTCTATCACATTTCATATCCTAAGCATGTATTTTATCATGATTCAGTTAAAGTTTAGCATATTTTGGACGAAGAGACTACTTTTGGGTGTTTTTGTGTTAATAGGGCGAAGAAACAGGCATATCAAAACAACACAGGCGTGTTAGAAATCAACATGCGTGCGCATGAGAGCCCGTGACACGCCTCGCTCACCGATCGACATGCCTGCGGTCATGAGAGCCAACACCGACACGCCCTCACCCCAAACGCCTAGTTCAAAGATCGACACGCCTGTGTCAGGGTTCCAGCAGCCGACACGCCCCAGTTTAGCTTCGACACGCCCTGGTTCAAGCGCAACACGCTCGGTGGGAAATGCGCGACACGCCAGTGCCCTCATGTGGTACGGGCGTGTTGGCCTGATTCCAGGATTCCTTTTCTGCGAGCAATCAGGATCTTCGTCGAAAATCTGTAGGAAATCTATTGCCTTAATTGAAGAGGAGGCCAAAGCTATAAAAGAGAAGAGATTCTAACCATAAGGGAGGACGGCGGGTGGTCAGAGATCGACGATAGAAGAAGATAAAGAGAAGGAGTCGGCAGAAGAAGGATATGGCACCCAGTATCGTAATTTCTTTCTCTAGTAATTCTTGTCAGACTATGGAGTAGTATCCTGTAATCTTAGGATGGGGGAGTAGACCTTGACAATCTATGATGGATGATATAATCTATACTACCTGAACTATTGTTTATTTTGATCTGGTTCTTTTGGATTCTTATTGATAAATCTAAGGAGCAGAGGGGAAGTACCTAACAGTGAACCCGAGTTCCCGAAAGCCAGAACCAACTAGGGAATAACTCCTACTAGTAGCGGTAGTGTATCTATGAGGGCTTGCGGGGGTCTCCTGATAGGTCTCATTAGCTGATTATGGTCCCGTGTGCAAACCTACCGTGAAGAGGAAATTTGACTCTAGTGGAACTCTCATGAACTTAATGGATCTATCAAATCCAGTTTTTACCAAGTAACGGAGGTAAGACATAGGGAGGTTTGCGGGGTTCTCGTGACAGGTCCTCTTAGCTGATTATGATCCCCTATGCTCAAACACCGTGACAGGTAAATTGAGTTTGATAGGTACAGTTAACGTAGACCTCGAAAGGGGCCGTTGATTTACCTTAGGATAGGTTCCATCAAAACAACTCTAATAAGGGTAGGAAAGAATTAAATCACCTTATAAATCGTCGACGTGGTGAAACCCATATCCTGAGATTCTCCTCAACTCTTGACTTTCAGCTCGTTCTTCTCATTCGTCGTTCTTGACTTCTCAGGTTCTTTGCATAAACCACAATTCGATTGACTAGATAACTTGGTATCACGACCACTCGGTAATTGACCCAACCCCTGTGGGATCGATATTTTTATTACTTGACGACAACCGTGCACTTGCGGAAAATAACACATCAATAAACCAATATCAAATTACACTACAACCATGTTTGTCCAAAACCATCTTGGTTGTGAGCCTGTACTTATTCTTTACAAGGAACTGATAACATGATCTTCTATATGACACCACACACCATGTTATCTACAATGTAAAGTATTAGACAATATGCATAACTATAAATATGCAATCAATGATCATGTGATTCTTATTTCAAAATGAAGATGTTCATACAAAGGCTAGCCTTTCAGTATATATCCCAACAATCTCCCACTTATACTTAAAGACTATGTTGCCATCAAACTACCATACATCTGATTCCCATTCCCTCCACATGCCTATCAAAAGCTCTCGCTAGAAGTGCCTTAGTGAAAGGATCTGCCAGGTTATCCTCTGATGCATTCTTGGCGACAACAACTTCTGCTCACTTTACGATCTCTCGTATCAGGTGGTACTTGCACTCTATTTGTTTACTTGGCTTATGGGCTTGTGGTTCCTTCGAGTTTGCAACTGCACCACTGTTATCACAATATATCATCTATAAAAGAGACGAAATATTCAAAACCACCTCAAGCCTGGATAGACATAAGACCACACAAATCAGAATGAACCAATTCCAACACATCTTTGGCTCTATACCCCTTGTCTTTAAACGACCTCTTGGTCATTTTACCTTCCAAGCAAGATTCGTAGGTTGAGAAATCTTCCACCACTAATAAACTCAAACATCCAACAGTTATCAACCTTTGAATTATACTCTGGTTAATATAACCTAACCTTAGATGCCAAAGATATGTTTGGTTCACTTTCGAAGGTTCTTTTCTCTTATTAGATTTAGAAGATGAGTTATTTCTATTTGCATCGTGGGAGCTTTCAGTTCAAGAGTGTACAAATTTCCTATCAATGTACCATAACAGATAATCTCCCTATTCCTTTTTATAAAAACTTTGTCATTAAAAGAAATAGAATATCCATCCAAAAACAATTTAGAAACTGAAATTAAATTCTTTCTAAATGAAGATACATAAAGGCAAGTTCTCAGAACCAAAGTTTTATTCCTATCAAAAGATAAAGAAATATCTCCCACTGCAATAGCCACCACCTTCGTAGCATTGCCCATGTAGATGGTAATCTCTCCCTCAACTAGTCGTCTGGTTTCCTGGAACTCCTGTAAAGAGTTGCAGACATGATTAGTGGCTCTCATATCTACACACCAGGTGCCGGTAGATAACACCACTAAACATATTTCAATGACTAGACCAAAAGATATACCTTTGTTCTATTTGTGATTGGAACAGTCCGCCTTCCAATGTCCAGTCTGCTTGCAAGTGAAGCACTTGCCTTTCGGCTTTTTCACTCCTCCCTAAGATCCTCCCACCACCTTCGCTGCACCTTGTTTCTTCTTCTTCTTGCCTTTCGGCTTAGAAGTAGAAACCTTCTGGGCAACCAAAACCTGAGATTCTGACGAAAAAGCCCCTCTGCCACCTGGAGTTCTGTCAGAAGCTCCGCCAATGAATAAAACCTCTTATTCATGTTGTAGTTCAGGCGAAACTGCTCAAAACTTCTAGGTAGAGATTGGAGAATGATATCGACCTGGGTTTCCCCATTGACCTCAGCTCCAAAGACTTCCAGCTCATTCAAATGAGCCATCATCTTGAGAACATGATCCCTCAAGGGTGTTCCCTCAACCATGGTGGTCGTCATCAAGTTTCTCATGGCTTCCTGCCTTGCAGCCCAATTCTGGTGTCCGAAAAGTTCCTTGAGATTGAGCATCATGTCATAGGCAGTGGTCATGGCCTGATGCTGATGTTGCAATACATTTGACATAGAAGCCAAAATGTAACACCACGCCATCTCATCAGCCTTGATCCACTTCTTATAATTCTCTTTCTCCTTTTCCCTAGAATTATCCGTAGGCTTAGGAGGACACTCCTCGAAAAGTACATATTTGTACTCCTCAGCAATTAAGACAATGTCCAGATTTCTTTTCCAATCAACATAGTTAGGTCCAGTAAGTTTGTTTTCCTTTAGAATCATAGCATGTGGGTTGAAAGTCATTTTGAAAAAACCTAAGAATCACATAGATAAAAAACATTTAGATTTCAAAAAATTATTGATTCCTCAAATAATAAAATTTTAAAATCACCTCAAAACATCGAGAACATCGTATGTCACGATAGTGTGGGCGTATACGAATTCTACATTTGTAAGAAGAGGTTTTACCCATTAATTTTATTATCCTGTGAACCTTACCTTTTGACAAATAAAATTAATAGTTGGTTCCTCTTCGGCCCTACAAAAAAAAGCAGTGACTCTGATGGGGAGGATACTTTTATTTGCATCTAAGTGTTCACCATTACTCGATACTAAGACAATTACCTCGGATTATGTGCCTTCCAATGGGGAAGTACACACGCTCCTAAATAACTTCCTATAACCTTATTTGACCTAGTGATCCACAAAATAAACTCATCTTATATGGAGGAAGGCACTCAAAGCCAACATGCAAGTTTGTTCGCATCACATGTCAAATTGTAATGGAGGCCGCGGTAATTTAAAAAAATATCCCTCTCCCACTTAGTAATTTAAAATTGAGGAATTTTAACTATGAAAGCACAACAAACATATAAATCAAAAGCAATAAATATGAAAAACAAAATTTCCAACTATTATGGCTTTTGTTCTCCAATATGCCTCCAGTCGTGTTGTCACCTCGTCCGCTCCTCCCTACACTATGTACAAGCCATCTGGAGATCCGAGCCGAGAAAAATTATTTTAATTTACATCCATCGATCCTATACTCTACAAAGGAGTGTACATGAAATCTAGATCAAAAGTAAACTAAAATAAAAGAGTGGCTAAACAATGTCGTACTTAATTACAAAAATTAAATACTAGCCTCGTCAACCCCAAGGATTCAAATAATATTACAATTACACATATACAATAACATACACACACATATGGCCATAATAGTTGGATCTTATGCATACAACCAAAAAGTTAGCCTACGCACATCCTAATATTATCCAACACACATAATATATGATATGTGCATAAAAGTAACAGAATCCTAAACACACAAAACCGAAAACCGTGGCTCTGATACCACTTGAAGGTTCGAAGCTTTGCTTTGGTTGCTTGTACATCATGATCCTATCATACATCCCCAGATTAAAAAAAAATAATCCAGACGAAGATGGATTACCTAAGCACCGATCCATCATCGTGCTATTCGATTTGAGTAGTCGCTTGAACAAACTTTTTGTTCAAGCAACCTAACTCTTTTCCTCTATTAGCCGCGGAATAGATGATGTATGGATTGCCGATTTTTGTGTTTATCATCGAGGTCCATGATCATACAATTGTAAACAATTACATAGAACAAAAGGAAATCAAAAATAAGAAATATACCTCTTGTTTACCTCTTGATCTTCTATCGTATGACCTATCCTCTTCTTGAATGTTGTGTGGGCAACGATCCTCCAAGAATTGAAGCCTCCTACTTCTCGTATCTTCCCTTCCTTGCTCGATCTGAACAAGGGAAGATGACCAAACTCTTCTTCTCCTATCTAGTGCCGACCACCAAGCCTCCTTGCTTGGTTGTTGTCGCAGGCCAAGGAGAGGGAGAAGTAATTGGCGCCGGCCCTTTCCAATGGAGAATGAACTGCCAGCCCTAAGAGAAGGAAGGGGAGGCAGAATCGTCGACCAAAGCTTGAAGGAAGGAGTCACCGGCCAAGTGAAGGAGAGAAGAACAAAACCTAAGCCTCCAACCTTGTTGTCACTGGCCCTAGGAGGAGCAAACCCTAGCAACCAATGCTTGCCGCCCCAAACCCTAGCACAACTCCAAAAAACCCTAGATGCTCTTTTTCACCCAAGCCTCTTCCATCTTATTTATAGATCTCACCCAAGCCGCCTTTTAATCGTGTCCGTTGGATCTAGGCTTCATGAGAATTTTAATAGGCTACAATAGGGACCATGAGGAGGAGTTGGATCTTGGTCACCCAATGGATCCGACCCACATAAAAACTAATCCATTAATGATAATCTATTCCATTAGAGAATTATCACTGATCTACCTCACCAACCCCCATAATTAAATATGGGCTCCATATATTAATTGTACAAATATCTACCCGTGTTTAAGATATCGAATGTCCGTTAATTAATTAATTTATTGACAATTAATTAATTAACATCTAACTCCATGAGTAGTACCACTCAACCTTATCATCATGCTAGACCAAGTCCACCTGCAGGATTTACATGATGATCCTTATGAGCTCCTCAATGGGGCATCATCATCCTAATACATAGGACACGATTTTCTCCTATAATCAATGGCACACCATGTAAATAATATCATTTTCCAACTTACCGAGCCTATTGATCTAACCCATAAATCTCGCCCATTGGTAAATAAAAGAAATAAATATTAAGTATATGTGCCCGTTATTATAGCGGGATTAAGAGCATGTACACCATAATATCCGAGGTACGATTCAATTATATAGTCAGTATAAATTGAATCACCTCTAAATCAGTCTTGCTCAATACACACAAAGTGTACTAGTATAATTCTATGGTCAAGATAAACCAATACCAAATTACACTACAACCATGCCAATGGTTTGTCCAAAACCATCTTGGTTGTGAGCCTCTATTTATACTCTACAAGGAACTGATAACATGATCTTCTGTGCGACACCATAGACCATGTTATCTATAATGTAAAGTATTAGACAATATGCATAACTATAAATATGCAATCAATGATCATGTGATTCTTATTTTAAAATGAAGATGTTCAAAGGCTAGGCTTTCAGTATACATCCCAACAATAATAATATTTGCACAATAGATCTACCTAACTCCTCAACCAAGTGTCTAATGACACAACAAGAGAAATCGTGATTGTGGCACCGACGACTTGGCCACTCCCATCCAAGAATCATACATAAAATAAGTCAAAATGGTCTAGTTAGAGGTCTACCCAAACTAGGTAACCTAGAAAATAAAATATGTAATGCTTGTCAATAAGGGAATCAAATTAGGGCTCCATAAAAACTAACTAATAAAGAAAGAACTAAAAATATACTTGAGCTCCAACACTTAGAACTATTTGACTCACTTGGAGCCAAGTCATTATCATAAGTCAGTATTGCTTAGTAGTAGTAGATGACTACTCTAGGTTCACTTAGGTAAAGTTCTTAAAACATAAGAATGAATCCTTAGATTAACTTACTAATTTATGTAAACTAATAGAAAATGAAAAGAACCTAAGGATTAAGTGAATTAGAAGTGATCATGGTGGAGAATTCGAAAGTCATAAGTTTACTGATTTTTGTAATTAAAATGGATACCACCATGAATTCTCTTTCCTTAGGAACCCTCAATAAAATGGGTTAGTTGAACAGAAAAATAGAACCTTACAAGAAGCTGCTAAGACCATGCTAAATGAACATAATCTACCTAATAAGTTTTGGGCATAAGCAGTCAATATTTCCTACTATATCTAGAATAGAACTTTAATAGTTAAACGACACCAAAAAACTTCCTATGAAATTTATTACGAAAAGTTATCTAATATTAAGTACTTTAGAGTCTTTGGATGTAAGGTACACATACTAAACACAAAAGACTATTAGGAAAATTTACCTCTGAAATAATTACTGGGACATTTCTAGGATATTCAACTACTAGTAAAGCCTATAGGGTATATAACAATGAAACCCTAAAAATTGAAGAAACAATTAATGTAGTTTTTGATGAAGAAAATAAGTCTACTAAACCTGAAGTAAACATTAATAATGAAGAATTAGAAAACTATGTTAGATCTGAACCTAACCCACAAAACGAATCTAGTGTAAACTCTAATCTGAATCAATCTAGACTACGAGCTAATTGACCAAGATAGGTGATCCAAATTTAGGAGTTTAAACTAGAGCATCCTATAGGAATCTAAGTCAAATCTCACTTATATCTAAAATCGAACCCAAAACCATAGAGCATGCTCTTCTTGACCCAGATTGGATCATTACTATACAAGAAGAGTTATCACAATTTACTAGGAGTCAAGTTTGGGAATTAGTACCCCCACCTAAAGGAAAAATGATCATTGGAACAAGGTGAGTATTTCAAAATAAACTTGATGAAAAAGGTGAAGTTATAAGGAATAAAGCAAGGTTAGTAGCTAAAGGGTTTAGTCAAGTAAAGGGATTAGATTTAAATGAAACATATGCACCCGTAGCTAGACTCAAATCAATTAGAATGCTATTAGCCTACGTTGCACATCGAGGGTTTAAATTGTTTCAAATAGATGTCAAGTCAGTGTTTCTAAATGGATTCATCAAAGAAGAAGTCTATGTTGGCCAACCACCAGGATTTGAAAGCTTAGACCAACCTAACCATGTACTTAAACTTAAAAAAGCCTTATATGGATTAAAGAAAGCTCCTGCAGTATAATTTTCAAAGCCTTACTCCTGATTCGAGATGTAGAACAAGTTTATCAACATGAATCATGGAGTATAATTTTTCAAAATAACCAACTCTAATCAAGACTTATTGATAATCTTATATCAATTGAGTCAAACAGAGTTGCACATTTTTATTAGCTGAGTTATGTTGAAACTATTATTTTATAAAAAGGGGACATGCTTGGACTCATTTCTTCTAGAATTTAATTTAATAATGCTCTTTCGAAAAGTTATTCTTTTATATATATATGTTTAACATATTAACTTTAAGAATGCACCCCCCCCCCATAAAATCTTTTTTTGATATATGGCAAAAGGGGGAGAAAAAGTTAAAGTTAAGGGGGAGAAAAGGTTAATTTTCTTCAAAAAAATCACTTATCTTAGTTTTTCAAAACTCACCTAGGGTTGAGGGGGAGGCTTTGAAAAACAAGTTGTTTAATTCTTACTATTTCCTTAACTTTGAATTGGTTTGCCATAGATCAAAAAGGAAGAGATTGTTGGTCCAGGGGCACTAGATAATCGAACCTAAGTTTTGATGATGGCAAAGATTCAAAGTTAAGTCATTCTTGTTATCTCATGTGTTGTGTTGAGTGTGCAGGTAATGTATTCAATTTTGCTAAGGTCAACGATTCTAGAAGAATCTCGGGATGAGAAACTTCAATGGTCGGGTGACACCAGGAGAACCTCAAGGAGTTGAGGAACCTTATTGGTGACCGGAAGCTAAGAGACAGGTCATAAGGACCAAAGGTAAGCTCCGAGTGTGGAGTAATGAGTACATGTCCTCCATACTGGGATGACAATAGGCGGTGATCCGACTAGGACTTCTGGAGAAAGGTCTAAGTCGAGGTCGAATGGTAAAGGATCGTCGGATTTACCATCAATAAAGACTTGTTGTGCTAACCATGTATTGCAAGTGAGTTATCAAGCTATCAGTCGACTGGAGGGAAATGGCAGTCGATAGAACTACCATCAGTCGACTGTTGTATGGCAATAGTCGATTGCTGGTCAACCTGATCACTTTGAGGAGAGTCAAGATAAGATCCATCAAAACAGGGGTGATGTGGAGGTTTGACTCAGATCCAGATCTCAACGAGCTGGGACTCAAATGGCTATAAAAGGAGAGGCAAGTCACTCATTTCATTCATCTTGAAAGGCTTCCAAAGTGCTCCATCAAATCCAAGTGCTATTCGACATGCAACAACATCGTAACGCCGACAACACATGCAACTTCATCCTCATAAGTCAGTATAGTTAGTTAGTTGCTAGTTTTTGTATTTTTTATTGCTAAAGAGGAAAGGTAGGGTTGTTGCCTTTTCCTCTACATTCTTTTTTAATCGTTGTCTCTTACCTCCAACGAGGAAGAGACCTTTTAGTGGATTGCCCATCGGAAGCGATCAAGGATCGCGGGGCCTTGGACTAGCAACCGGTTGGTTGTGAACCAAGTAAAAACAAACTTGTGTCTTTTTGTTTTTGCTTATATTTCTACTACATACTTTGCATTTTAACATCGAAGAAAAGAAAGTTTTTTCGAATGCTATTAACCCCCTCCCCTCTAGCATTTCTCGATCCTACTATACATGCTTGGATCACTGATGAGACAATGGTTCCTTCGCTTGTGCAATGATATCATTGTTGTCACAGTAAATTGGTAATGCTTCAATAATGCTCGAAACAACTCTAAGTTTAGTAATGAACTTCTTGATTCAGACTGCCTCCTTTGCTGCTTCAGAAGATACAATGTACTCTGCCTCTATAGTAGAATCAGCAATGGTGTCTTGCTTGGAAATTTTCCAACTCACCACACCTCCATTCAAGATGAATATGTATCCAGACTGAGATTTGGAATCATCCTTATCTTTCTAGAAGCTGGCATCAGTATACCCACTCACTACCATATCACCTCCTCCATATACCAAGAATAAATTCGTAGTCTTTCTCAAGTACTTAAGGATTATCTTGATAGCCACACAATGGTCCATACCAGGATCAGACTGGTATCTATTTGTAATGCTCAAAGTTACGATACATTGGGCCTCGTACATAACATAGAATACATGATCGATCCTATAACTGACGCATATGGGATTTGACTCATGTGAATCCTCTCAACTTCAGTGCGTGGGCACATAGACTTCAAAAGGTGAATCCCATGTCTCATGGGAATAAAACCTTTCTTGGATTCTACCATGCTAAACCGTTTTAGCACTTTGTCTATGTATGCAGATTGTGAAAGACCAAGCAACTGATTCGATCTATCTTTATAAATCTTAATCCCTAAAATATAGGTTTTTTCTCCCATATCTTTCATGGAGAATATTTTGGACAACCAAACCTTGACTGTTTGCAAAATAGGAATATCGTTTCCTATAATTAATATGTCATTGACATACAATACTAGGAACACGATCGCACTCCCACTAACCTTCTTATACACACAGGGCTCCTCAGGATTTTGTGAGAAATCAAACTATTTGATTGTCTCATCAAAATGGATATTCCAACTCCTGAATGCTTGCTTCAATCCATAAATGGATCGTTGAAGCTTGCATACTTTATTCTTGTCAATGAATGTGAAACCCTCATGTTGTATCATATATACATCCTCAGACAGGTTTCCATTAAGGAAAGTTATTTTCACATCCATCTGCCATATCTTATAATCAAAATGATTCGCTATGGCTAGGAGTATCCGAATGGATTTAAGCATAGCTACTGGTGAAAAGTTTCATCATAGTCAACACCTTTGTCTTTGGCGATAACCTTTTGCCACTAATCTAGCTTTTTAAGTAATAACATTACCATCCATGTCGATTTTCTTCTTGAAAACCCACTTGCACCCTATAGACATTATGCCTTCGGGTGGGTCTACCAAGTTCCAAACTTTGTTTTCATACACGGAATCCATTTCTGATTTCATGGCTATAAGCCACCTATCCCTATTTGAACTATTCAGTGTCTCTTCGTAACTAGTGGGTTCCTTATCCTCTATGAGCAACACGTCATTAGATTCACTTATGAGAAATCCATATCTCTTAGGAATCCTACGTGTCCTACTAAATCTATGAGGAAGTGGTGTATTGTCAGGTTCAGCTATTACCTCATCTGAATGAGTAATCAGCTATGGTTCTTGATTAGGCATCTCTTCTGTGTCTACTGGAGTCCCTTGAACTATGCATAGTTCAATATCACTCCCACTATTTTCTGTAAGAGAAACTCCTTCTCTAGGAATACAGCATGCCTTGAAACAAACACCTTTTGTTCCTAGGGATGATAGAATTGGTAACCCCTTGTTTCCTTAGGGTAACCAATAAATAGACACTTATCAGACTTAGCCTTCAGCATGTCTGATACTGTCCTCTTCACATAAGAAGGACAACCCCATATCTTCAAATAAGATAAATGAAGTTTTCTACTATTCCATATCTCATATAGAGTAGTAGAGATTGCCATAGTTGGGACTCTATTTAACAAGTAAACAGTAGTCTCGGGTGCATAACTCCAAAAGGTTTTTGGAAGACTTGTATACTGTATCATTGACCTAACCATATCCAACAAGGTTCAGTTTCGCCTTTCAACCACACCATTATGTTGTGCCGTGTAAGGTGGAGTCCTTTGGGACAAGATGCCATTGTCTCTTAGATAATCTTGAAATTCTTGTCTAAGTATTCGCCACCTTGATTCGATCGAAGTACTTTAATACTTTTCCCAAGTTGTATCTCTACTTCCTTTCCAAAATATTTAAACCTTTCAAAGACTTCAGATTTGTATCTTAATAGATACAAATACCCATATCGTGAATAATCATCAATAAAGGTAACAAAGTAGATATAACCTCCTATGGCATGAGTTGACATTGGTCCACATGCATCGGTATATATAAGGCCAAATACCTCAACTGCTCGTTCACCCTTTCCACGAAAAGGTAACTTAGTCATCTTTCCTTTTAAGCATGAAACACATGTGTCTAATGAATCTGATTCATAAGACTCCAAAATGCCAAATTTATGTAGTTTAGACATGCGTTCATTGCTTATATGGACAAGATGACAATGCCATAATTGTGAGATAACTGATTATCTAACTTAGCATGTTTTCTATTTAATTCGATATTGAATATCTCGTTGGATGTATCTAACATATAGATTCCATTATTTAACATTTTGGTAGCATAAAGAACATCATTTAACGTAATGTAACAACAATTATTACTAAACGTCAAATGATAACCTTTCTTATTCAAACATGAAATAGAAACAATGTTCTTTATTAATCCAGGAATATAAAAACAATCATCCAACTCTAAAACTAGTCCCGTAGGAAGTCATAACATATAAGTAGCCTTGGCTACATAGCAACTTTTACTCCATTGCCAACCCTTAGATCTGCTTCTCCCTTAACCAGTCTTCTTGTGTTCCTAAGCCCCTGTATGTCATTACATATATGTGAGCCACACCCGGTATCTAATACCCAAGTGTTAGAAGAAACAGTATGACACTCAATAACAAATATACCTGAAGTAGATTGGGCATCAAATACTTTTTTCTGCTTCAGTGACTCCAGATACTGCTTGCAATTTCTTTTCCAATGCCCATCTTTCCCACAATGATGGCAGTGTAGAAGAAACGATGACTGCTAGAGGGGGGTGAATAGCTCGTTTCGTATGTTGATGGAATTCATTCGTGCTTGTCTCTACAATTTTCGTTAGCGCACAGCGGAATAATAATAAAGCAATAACGAAATAGACAAACACAAATACACCAATACACAAGTATTTAACATGGTTCGGAATCGAATGGTTCCTACTCCACGGATTGAGCTCTAAAGAGCTCTAGTAATCCACACGCAACCACTAATCACAAATAACTCCTTCTCGGAACAATCCGGAGGTGGAGAAACCTTATACAAATTATCTTACAACAGTAAGAAGTAAATACAAGAAATTACAACAAGGAAATACACTACTAGTAAAGGAAAACACTTTACAATTGCCTTTGGATAGCTTGCTTTTGGTTGCTTGAAGAATAGCCTTGGAGACCCTGATTTGCAGCAACAAATCGCCCCAAAGTAGCTCAAGAACCGGATGTGATTTCCTTCTCCACGAGCTCGATTTAAAGCTCGCTAATGAAAATCGCCCATCACGATCGTAGACCATTAGTCGATCGATGTCATCATGTGTTGTGAGACAACGGCTAGATCCATGCTGAAAAAATCCAATAGATCCATCATCAATCGACTAATCATACCTATCAGTCGATTGATGGAGCCTTCACTTGACTGCTGACCCCCACAGTCGAGTCTCGACTCCATTCTGTGCCCAAATTCTCGAGCACCAATCGACTGATCACATGATCAGTCGACTGCTAGTGCTAGCAGTCGACTACCCACCTCGGGCAGTCAACTGTTGGGACACTTCCCGCAGTCAAACCCTAATTAACTCACACTAGTTGACTGCCATATGGCACCAGTAAACTGGCACACCTCAAACATGAGGTTTTAACCCAAGTATGGTGCCCCCATACTTGCTAGACTACCCGTAGCCCAGACCTAAGCCTTCTAGCCACCTCCGTCAGCCTCGCGCCTATTAGATCCCTCCAAGCCATCCATGACTTGTTCATCCATACGCTAGTCTTCAGGCGCTTCCATCGGCTATGTCATGCTAACGGTGTCTATACCATCAAGGCACATTGGACTTATGTTGTCAAGACTCCGCTTCGACTTTACGCCGTCAACCATTGGACTTATGCTGTCAAGACTCCCGCTTGGACTTTACGCTGCCAATATCAAACCCCTTGGACTTCTCAAATGCCAAGACTCAAGCTTGGAATTTCCCTTGCCAACCCATGTTGGACTTTCCATGCCAAGACCCATGCTTGGACTTTTCTTTGCCAAGACCTATGCTTGGACTTTACATGCCAAGTACTCAAGACTTGGACTTTCCATGACATGGTCAACTCCAATCAACCATCAAAATCACCTCGAGTCAAACACGAGTCTGGTCAATCATGACCCAGGTCGATTGTGCCAACAATCTCCCCAAAATATTATCAGACATCAATGTCAAACCATCATGTCAAACATCAAAACATCGCTCGAGTCAAACTAGAGTTCGGTCAATCGTGACCTGGGCCGATTGCACCAACAATCTCTCCCTTTTTGATATTTGACAAAATCACATATCTTTGAGTTAGAACACTAACTCAATTCTTCTTACTAATTATCCCAAATTGGTAATCCCAAACATTCTCCTCAATTCTCCGAATTGACAATTGATAACACTCTCCATAACATTCTCCTCCTTTTTGACTAACATCAAAAAGGTTTTGACTCCAAGGAGGTCAATATCTCATGTCCCAATGAGATCTTACAATCTCCCCCTTGGTCCAAAAATACCTAGGATGCCTACCATCTTCCTAGTGATAAGTCCCATATCACTCAAGATAGACAATCCTATACACTCCCAATTTCCAAATTGGGTATCTCCTAATTCCACTTTTCCCCCTCATGAGAAAAAATACCATCCATCATCCCATGATGGATACCTCCCCCTAAAGGCTTGCTCCCCCTTGACAATTGCACCAACAATATCCTTGGGAAGTCCCTATGCCAATGAGAACTCTAAACCATCAAAAATAAGGTTCAAAGTTCAACATTGAACTTTCCCATCCTTAAATTTGATACATCACCCTAATACCTCTCCTAATCCATATCCAATGAATTTTCACCCTTTATAATGCTTCCCAAAGCATATCCTAGGATTAGGAGTGGTTAGGGAACTTTACTGTAGCTGAACACGGGCTAAACTGTTGGGATCTCTTGTATGCCAAATGGCATATGCGCAACGGAAAAATTAGGATCCCTTCCTAGTGATCCTTGCGAAAGAAAACTCGTACAAAATAAGTTTCTCTAAAAGCAAACCTATCTTATAGGAGAGGATTACCTTTGTTGCGTGCCCTTGTTAATCCCGCTTTTCCTTTTGGTTGTTTGGATCTTTAGCACGTTCAAATGTCCGTGCCTCTATATGTATCCACACGAGCAAGCTCTTGTCTCACAAAAGGAAAACTAGAAGAGCTCTCCTTTACTTCTTGCTAGAGAAGTCCCTAAAGGAGAGGAAGAGAGGGAAAAGGAGAAAGGAAGAAGAAGACTCCTCTTCTTGCTAGCCTACACTCACAAACCCACACAACCAAAGCTTCCACCAAGCTCTCTCACAACCACAACAACACAACCAAAGCTTCCACCAACAACAAAGCCAATGCTCTCTTTTGGCCGGCCACTTGAGGTGTCTTTTATAGGGTTGGAAAATCCCTTTCACCTCCACACATTCAATGCAATCCATTGCATTGAGACATATCCTTGTTTGGCCGGCCACTTAAGGAGACAAAACCATTTTGTTTCCTTCCACCTTAACTAGCTTAGGTGGATGCTTAGGTGGCATGCTTATGTGGCATTCTTATGTGGCATTCATGCATGTTGAATTAATCTTATTAATTCAATTAAGCTTATGTTATCATATTGAATTAATCTTATTAATTCAATTAAGCTTATGTTATCATATTGAATTAATCTTATTAAATCAATAAGGTAACATATTGAATTAATCTCATTAAATCAATTAGCTAAAATTCTCATTAAGCTTAAAGTCCAAAACCATTTTGTACTTAAGCTTATTCCCATATTATTCTAGTCAAACTAGAATACTCTAATTCCTCTAATTATCATGCTCTTTGTGTGTGACCCTATAGGCTCTCATAACGTTGGCAGTGGATCTAAACTCTTTTAGATACACAAGCAATGAGCGGTATCTAGCAATACATCATTGCTACCCAAGTTACGAGATAAGTCAAGATCCGACTAACCTTTCCGTGACTACTATAATATATGACCGTGTCCTTCTATCCTTGATATCAGATTGATCAATGAGGCATAGACCGTGTCATCCTCGATCAATCTATGTGTTTCTTGATCCCTGAGTAAACTAACTCAAACAAATGAGCTCAATATCTCATATTGACTCATTCGAGCATGGCCATGCGTTTTAGTAGTTCTACTCAATCAAGGGGCCCATCGATATCACTCTCGTCATATGAGAGGGATAGATCCCATCTACATCACTCACATCCCTCCGCATAATTTGTTATATACCCAGTAATCGCCTTTATGGTCCACCCTTTTACGAGTGACGTTTGACGATACCAAAGTACATAACTCCTTATGTAGGGAACCGTAGTGACTTCAGGTCTGAGGACTATTCATACCAATAGTCACATGAGAAAGTTTATGACACTCATATAACGATCCATGAAACTTTCTCATGGCGGGTCAGTTCAGTATATATTCTCTAATATATACCCATGTGTCAACTTGATATCATATATCCATGACTTGTGAGATCAAGTCATCAATTAACCTACATGCTAGTCTTTATGTATTAATATTGCCCTTGCATATTAATACTTGACTAGGAACATTTAGAAAGTGTTCTCTACAGCCTCTCATAATCAATTCTGCCAATTGATGTGCTGTAGATAAGAACCTACTTTTCTAGGGCATTACTATATTTAATTTAGCTGGCACAAGCAAGACTTAAATATAATAACCAATCCTTTGCCTTTATAGAATATGATACAAAATGTTCCCTATTCAACCATCACATGATTGGTTCTTAGGGCTATAACTAACATAAACAACCTTGTTTTTCCCAAAATCACCAATCAATGAGTCCTTCGTAAATCACCATCGACACCAAGCAATGATCGATAATCGTGCTGTAGCTTACGCCTAGTTGCTTATCACGATCGCCAAACAGGGCGATCGATAATCAAAACTCAATTTTTCAATTATCAGATATGAACTTTAAAAATTGATAAGTAATTATACGTAACTTTAAAAATCATGAAATTTTATACGTATAATACTTATGACTAATACAATGGGTGAAAAATATTGGAAAAATAATTTACTCATAAAATAGCGAATTTGATACAAAGTTCAAAACCATTGAAATTTTCAATGTTTTGGCCCTACTTTGTAACAACTTCATCAATGGTGATTGCTATCAAAAGATAGACTTCACCAAGGTTTTCTAAAGGATTTTAAAATGATTTTGAAAACCTATATTGGATCATGTTCCTTGGTCTCAATGTACATGACTTGTACACAAGCTTTCCAATGATCCACAATTAAAATAAGATGAGTTTTAGTTCATCTAGATGCAAAAACTATGCACCTTGAACTTAACTCATATTCTAGCATCTCACATGTATCTAGGGTGTATAAATACACATACATGTCAATTAGATGTGAGATGTGAGTTTTGGTTTATCTTAAACTAAAGTCTCATGCATTTTCTAAGGCAACCCTACTTGATTCTCTAATAAATGAGACTTTAAGTCATGTCATAGTCCTTACATTAATTTTAATCAAATTTAAATGCATGAATATCATGGCATAAATAATAGCAAAATTAGGCATGGCCAATGATCATGATGTCATGGCATATGATATAATCTAAAAACACATGACATTAAACCTTAATCCTAAACATGATCATGACATATTAATGGTAAAAATAAATATGATGTCATGACATGTTATATGGCAAACAAGGCATGGCATATAAAATGTATAGGTATAACAATACCTAAATTTTAGTATTAATTTCCATTTGATATAATTAATTATATTTTACCATATTTCCAATTTTCTCCCAAATGTGCCAAAAATCTAAAATGACACACTATGACCTCTAGACCTAAATTATACAAATTTAATTGATTTTTCATAATCCCAAAAATGTATTGGCACATCCTAAAATCTTTTAGGACCAAAGATCAAACCTATTTCCAAGGTATCCATAACCTTGAAAATAACCTAAAGTGCCACCTTTACCATGGTTAGGTTAACTACCCATCCATTTAAAGTTGGCACACCCAAACCCATTTAGCATGAATCGATCACGCTCTTAGGAACCCAAAACCTATTTGTGCTCCTAGGGTTTACTAGGTATTCCTTAGGGATGACCTCCCTAGATACCTTCTTAATGACCCTTCTAGGCTTGTTGGCCTTGGTCATTTGGGTCTTACCTAGGTTGACTCTAGGGGTAACTCCCCTTGTAACCTTCTTAGTTGCCACCCTAGGTTTCTTAGAAATCCTAGCCACTAGGCACACACCTTGGTTACCCCTAGGGATAAATTCTCTAGTAACCTTGGTCTTCCTAGACCTAGTTTGTATTCCATAATCAAATGGAACACTATGATAAGCCACCTTAGGCTTAGGTTTGTGACCCAACCCTCTCTTGGCCTTGGTTGACTCTTGTCTACTATGCCCTAAGTTTTGACTTTGACTTCTAGACCCTAGGGCTTGACCATTTGACCTTTGCATTTGATTTGTCATTTTTGCAATGGTCTTTTCAAGTTTCTCAAGATTTGACCTCAAGGCTTGATTTTCCAACTCTAATTGCCCAATTTTTGAATTTTGATTTATTCCTTGGGCATTTTTCCTTTACAATCTCTCGTATAAGGTGGTACTTACGCTCTATGTGTTTACTCGCCTTATGGGCTCGTGGTTCCTTCGAGTTTGCAACTGCACCACTGTTATCACAATAAATTGTGATAGTTCTGGGAAAACCAGGAATCACATCCAAGTCCATCAAGAGGTTCCTGAGCCATACAGCTTCCTTGGCTGCCTCAGAGGCTGCCACATACTCAGCTTCCATGGTAGAGTCTGCCACGCATTTCTGCTTGACACTCCTCCATACTATGGCTCCACCTCCAAAAGTAAACACAAACCCCAAGGTAGACTTACTCTTGTCCCTATCTGATTGGAAATCCGAATCCGTGTAACCCATAGGGACTAATTGATCTGCCCGGTAAACCAGCATATAATCCCTAGTCCTTTTCAGGTACTTCAATATATGCTTTACCGCAGTCCAATGTCCTTGTCCAAGATTACTCTGATATCTGCTAACCATGCCCACAGCAAAGCAGATATCCGGTCTCGTACATAGCATAAGGCTTCCTACTGCCGAAGCATAAGGAACCGCCTTCATGTCCTCTATCTCCTTTGATGTTTTGGGACACATCTCTTTAGATAAAGGAACTCCATGCCTAAAAGGTAGAAAACCTTTCTTGGAGTTCTACATGCTAAAACGAGCAAGGATAGTGTCAATGTATGAAGCTTGTGTAGGGATTTCTTATGCAAAATAGCATATGCGCAACGAAAAAATAGGATCCCTTCCAAGTGATCCTTTCGAAAAAAAACCTCATACAAAAAATAAATTTCTTAAAACCTATCTTATAGGAGAATATTACCTTTGTTGCGTGCCCTTTTTAATCCCGCTTCTCCTTGGGTTTGTTGGATCTTTTAGCACGTTCAAATGTCCGTGCCTCTATATGTATCCACACAAGCAAGCTCTTGTCTCACAAAAGAAACTAGAAGAGCTCTCCTTTACTTCTTGCTAGAGAAGTCCCTAAAGGAGTGGAAGGTAGGGAAAAAGAGAAAGGAAGAAGAAGACCACTCTTCTTGCTAGCCTACACTCACAAAAACCACACAACCAAAGCCTCTCACCACCAAGCTCTCTCCAAGCCTCAAGCTTCACCAACCATGGCCGGCCACCCCATGGAGTGTTTTATAGGATTGGAAAAAACTTTCACCTCCTATCACATTCAATGCAATCAATTGCATTGAAAGATACACTCCTTGTTTGGCAGGCCACATGTGGAGAAATTCCAAAGGTCAAAACCCTTTGTCTCCTTCCACCTCATCAAGCTTAGGTGACATGCTTATGTGGCATGCTTAGGTGGCATTCATGCATGTTGAATTAATCTTATTAATTCAATAAGCTTATGTTATCATATTGAATTAATCTCATTAAATCAATAAAGTAACATATTGAATTAATCTTATTAAATCAATTAAGCTTAGGCTATCATGATAACATATTTATTTAATCTTATTAAATTAATAAGCTTAGCATATTGAATTAATCTCATTAAATCAATAAGCTAAAATTCTCATTAAGCTTAAAGTCCAAAAACCATTTTTTACTTAAGCTTATTCCCAAATTATTCTAGTCAAACTAGAATGCATTAATTCTTCTAATCATCATGCTCTTTGTGTGTGACCCTATAGGCTCTCATAACGTTGGCAGTGGATCTAAACTCTTTTAGATACACAAGCAATGAGTGGCATCTAGCAATACATCATTGCTACCCAAGTTACGAAATAAGTCAAGATCCGACTAACCTTTCCGTGACTACTATAATGTATGACCGTGTTCTTCTATCCTTGATATCAGATTGACCAATGAGGCATAGACCATGTCATCCTCGATCAATCTGTGTGTTTCTTGATCCATGTGTAAACTAACTCAAACAAATGAGCTCAATATCTCATATATTCGAGCATGGCCATACATTTTAGTAGTTCTACTCAATCAAGGGGCCCACAGATATCACTCCCGTCATATGGGAGGGATAAATCTCATCTACATCACTCACATCCCTCCGCATAATTTGTTATATACCCAGTAATCGCCTTTATGGTCCACCCTGTTACGGGTGACGTTTGACGATACCAAAGTACATAACTCCATATGTAGGGAACCGTAGTGACTTCAGGTTTGAGGACTATTCATACCAATAGTCACATGAGAAAGTTTATGACACTCATATGATGATCCATGAAGCTTTCTCATGGCGGGTCAGTTCAGTATATATTCTCTAATATATACCCATGTGTCAACTTGATATCATATATCCATGACTTATGAGATCAAGTCATCAGTTGACCTACATGCTAGTCTTTATGTATTAATATTGCCCTTGCATATTAATACTTGACTAGGAACATTTAGGAAAGTGTTCTCTACAGCCTCTCATAATCAATTCTGCCAATTGATGTGCTGTAGATAAGAACCAACTTTTCTAGGGCATTATTATATTTAATTTAGCTGGCACAAGCAAGACGTAAATATAATAACCAATCCTTTGCCTTTATAGAATATGATACAAAATGTTCCCTATTCAACCATCACATGATTGGTTCTAGGGCTATAACTAACAATCTCCCACTAGCACTAGTACCAATCACTATAATATCTGATACCTAGTGACCTAGTGTGACCATCATGCTTCCTCTGTGCCAAAGCCTTGGTTAATGGATCTGCGATGTTAGCTTCTGTCGGTACTCTGCATATCCTCACATCTCCTCTATCGATGATCTCTCGAATGAGATGGAAGCACTGCAGTATGTGTTTGGTCCGCTGATGTGATCGAGGTTCCTTAGCCTGTGCAATAGCCCCATTGTTGTCACAATAGAGGTCTATTGGATCTGTAATGCTAGGAACTACCCCAAGTTCACTGATGAACTTGCGGAGCCAAACAGCCTCCTTTACTGCATCGACGCAAAGAATATACTCTCGGCTTCTATTGTAGAATCAAGAATCGTGTCTCGCTTGAACTCTTCCACTCACACCCACCATTCGTGCAAAACACGACTCGATTGTGATCTATAGTCATCCTTGTCTGTTTGGAAGCTTGCATCACTGTAACCCTTTACAGTTAGCTCCTCATTGCCTCCAAATATCAGGAAATATTCTTTCATTTTTCGTAAGTATTTAAGAATATTTTTGACTGCTATCCAGTGACTTTCACCTGGATCCGACTGGTATCTACTCGTCATGCTCAAACCATACGAGATGTCAGGACGAGTACAAAGCATGGCGTACATGATAGACCCTATAGCAGATGCATAAGGGATCTTATCCATGCGATCTCTCTCCTCCTTAGAAGAGGGACATTGAGTCTTTGAAAGACTCACACCATGTGATAAAGGCAAAAATCCTTTCTTGGAATTTTGCATAGAAAAACGATTTATCACTTTATCAATGTATGTACTCTGACTTAGGCCAAGTAATCTTTTAGATCTATCTCTATAGATCTTGATGCCTAGAATATAGGCAGCTTCACCTAAGTCTTTCATTGAGAAATAATTCCCTAACCACATCTTCACAGACTGGAGTGAGGGAATATCATTTCCGATGAGAAGTATATCATCTACATACAAGATAAGAAATACAACTGTGCTCCCACTATTTCTCTTGTAGACACAAGGTTCATCTTCATTCTTGATGAAACCATACTCCTTGATTGCATCATCGAATCGAAGATTCCAGCTTCGAGAGGCTTGCTTTAGTCCATAAATGGACCTTTAAAGTTTGCATACCTTTCCAGGATGCTTTGGATCTTTAAAACCCTCAGGCTGTGTCATGTACACATCCTCGAGTAGCTTTCCATTCAGAAAAGCGGTTTTGACATCCATCTGCCAGATCTCATAATCGTGGTAGGCTGCAATAGCAAGTATGATCCGAATGGATTTAAGCATCGCAACTGGTGAAAAGGTTTCATCATAGTCAATACCATGAATTTGTTTGAATCCTTTAGCCACCAATCTACCTTTATAGGTATGCTTATTACCATCCATGTCAGTCTTTACTTTAAAGACCCACTTACACCCAATGGGTTTTACCCCTTCAGGTGGATCAACCAAAGTCCATACTTGGTTAGTGTACATGGATTCCATTTCGGATCTCATGGCCTCTAGCCATTTCTCGGAATCTGGGCTCATCATAGCTTCTTGATAGGATGTAGGCTCGTCAAGATCGACAAGCATTACATCACCGTTGTCAGTCAAGAGAAAAGAATATCTCTCGGGTTGATGACGGATCCTATCAGATCTACGAAGAGGTTGGTCTACTTGAACAGGTGTTTTCTCCACAACTCTTTGGGCAACATTTTCCTCATCCACAACACTTTGTGGTGCCTGTTCATTTTCCATCGAAGCCTTAGTGTTATCTTCATCTTGAATTTCTTCAAGATAAATTTTACTCCCACTAGTGTTTCTAGAAATAAATTCTCTTTCTAGAAAGACAGCATTTCTGGCAACAAACACCTTGCCAAGTGTGGGATTGTAAAAGTAATATCCCTTAGTTTCCTTGGGATATCCTATAAAATAACACTTATCTGATTTGGGTCCTAGTTTATCTGAGACTTGACGTCTAACATAAGCTTCACAACCCCAAATCTTTATAAAAGACATTTTGGGACTCTTCCCAGTCCATAACGTATATGGTGTCTTTTCTACGGCTTTTGATGGGACGCGATTAAGTGTGAAAGCGGATGTCTCTAGAGCTAAACCCCAAAAGGAAGTAGGTAGATCAGTCTGGCTCATCATTGATCGTACCATATCTAATAGAGTATGATTTCTCCTCTCAGATACACCATTCCATTGTGGTGTTCCAGGTGGAGTGAGTTGGGATATTATCCCACACTCAGCCAGGTGATCACGAAACTCTTGACTAAGGTATTCACCACTTCGATCTGATCGAAGTAGCTTAATACGCTTACCAAGTTGGTTTTGTACTTCATTCTTGAATTCTTTGAACTTTTCAAAGGATTCTGACTTATGTCTCATCAAATATAAGTATCCAAATCTACTCATATCATCAGTGAAAGTAATAAAGTACTTATAGCCTCCTCTGGCTTCGACATTGAAAGGGCCACATACATCAGTATGTATGAGTCCTAACAAGTCCGTCGCTCTCTCGCCATGTCCACTAAATGGAGTTTTAGTCATCTTTCCTAAAAGACAAGATTCGCATACCTTATATGATTCAAAATCAAATGAGTCCAATAATCCATCATTATGGAGTTGGGATATGTATTTTTCATTTATGTGACCTAGGTGACAGTGCCAGAGATATGTTTGGTTCAAATTATTCGATTTGAACTATTTGGTATTTACGTTATAAATTGGGTTTTCTAAATCTAGAACATAGAGACCATTCATAAGTGGTGCATTACAATAGAACATTTCATTCAGATAAATGGAACAACATTTGTCCTTTATTATAAAAGAAAAGTTTTTCTTGTCTAAACAAGATACAGAAATTATGTTCTTCGTTAATGCAGGTAGATAAAAGCACTCCTCTAGTTCTAAGATAAGCCCAGTGGGCAAAGACAAAGAATATGTTCCTACAGCTACAGTAGCAACTTTTCCATCATTGCCTACTCGTAGGTCCACTTTGCCCTTTGCCATTAGTCTACTATTTCTCAGTCCCTGCACATTAGTACAAATGTGAGATGAACATCTGGTATCTAATACCCATGTAGAAGAAATAGATAGATTAACTTCTATAATGTGTATACCTGAGGCAGAAGTCCCACTTCTTTTCTTCTTTACTTCCTCAAGGTCGACTTTCCAGTTTCGCTTCCAGTGTCCAGTCTCACCGCAATGGAAATAGTCCCCTTCCTTAGGTACTTTACCTTTACCCTTTGAAGTGGATGAATTGGCCTTGCCTTTGGCTTGGGTCTTACCCTTGCCTTTGCGCTTACCTTTGCCCTTCTTGACCATTAGTACATTACTAACTTTCTTCTTGAGATTTGGTTCAGTAGTTCTCAACATGCTGAGAATCTCAGGCAAAGGCTTATCAATTTCATTCATGTTATAATTCATGACGAATTGATTATATGCTTCCGGCAATGATTGCAGGATAACATCGGTTGCCAATTCTTGGCTCAGTGGAAAACCTAGTCTTTCAAGGTTCTCAACGTACCCTATCATTTTAAGTACGTGAGTTCCTACAGGTGTTCCTTCTTGCATCTTGCATGCAAAAAGAGCCTTAGACACTTCAAAACGCGCTAGTTAGCTTGTCCTTGATATAGTTGTTTCAAATGCTCAACCATATCATAGGCATCCATGTTCTCATGTTGCTTCTGAAGCTCAGAGTTCATGGTGGCAAGCATAAGACATGACACATCTAATGCATCATCTTGATGCTTCTTATAAGCATCCTTTTCAAGAGAGTGGCGCGGTGTGTTTCAGGGGTAGACTGCTCTAGGACATACAGTTTACGTTCTTGCTTGAGGATAATCCTCAAGTTCCTATACCAGTCTAGAAAGTTAGCTCCATTGAGCTTGTCTTTCTCAAGGACAGATCGTAAGTTGAGGGGGTGTGTCGTGTTAGATGACATGGTGATCTACAACATTAAAATGCAAAATTAAGTATCATACCTAAGTCATTTAATTAGGCCTTTAATTAAATGAGGCTCCCACTAAATTCTCATAGCTTTGATATGAGCTAATCATTGATGTAGGCAAACACATTTTGCTTACATCATTAGCTTCTATTTAGCTATAAATTTATATGGGATAAAGATCCACATCATACTTCATTTTGAGTTAGCTTTGGCTAATCGCCCAAGACGTAGTATGATTAGGTAGGCAATCTTTTGCCAATTACATCTGATGTAACTCTTTAATAGCTTTGGTTAAGTTTAGATTAGTTTAGTGCTTATTCCTAAACTAGCTTCCAGGTCATGGCGAGGCACAGAGGCCTTCTTTGATATCGGAGCAACGACCACTTTCTAAGACAAAGCTGATGTTCGGAAATCACACAAAACTAATTTTTAAAACTTATGTTCCAAGCTAATATATGCCTCTACTTTCTTAATTAAATAAGAAAAACTTAATTAAGTCTTAACCAAGTTTGATAGCAGGACATCACGATTGTCCACTTGCACTCTTCCAAGATAAAATGCATTGCTTTGCTTTGGCAAACCCAACAACAAATGATCGAGGAAGTAGTGAGTACCAAACTTTGGTAGGCATATCGTTTTTGACTTATTAAGAAATAAACATGCATCACATATATATTAGCATACATCACATATAAGCTAAATTAACATGCATCACATACATATTAAACTAAGCATGTCATGGTTATGGCCTTTATTCTACAATCTTCTCAAGCCAATGAAAAGATTGATTGGTCAACCTAGGGATAACATCTTCTCCCAAGTGCTTCCTTTTGGTTGTCTTGTGTTGTTGACTTCCTCCTTGTAACGTCATCTTCCAATGGACCCTCCATCTTTATTTTGTATATTACAAAAGGAGAAATACTCGAGTTACATTCGAGTCTAAAACTACTTTTACAACAAGAATTTTAGGAGAAAGGCACGACACGCAGGCCGTATTAACAATTACAACATACACATTCACAACCTTTTTGGGACTAGGCCATAACCATGCACCATGTCAATTTTAACTTTTAAAAGACATCGAATATTTTATTATGTTTGAAAAAATTGCTAATGCAATTATCAACTCATAATAAAATTTATCCTACTTCTATATCATATATAAAATAGAGAAAACCTATTTTTTATACGATCTTTCGCAAGTGGCTCTGATACCACAGTAGGGATTTCTTATGCAAAATAGCATATGCGCAACGGAAAAATAGGATCCCTTCCAAGTGATCCTTGTGAAAGAAAACTTCGTACAAAAAAAAATTTCTCAAAACCTATCTTATAGGAGAATATTACCTTTGTTGCGTGCTCTTTTTAATCCCGCTTCTCCTTGGGTTTGTTGGATCTTTTAGCACGTTCAAATGTCCGTGCCTCTATATGTGTCCACACGAGCAAGCTCTTGTCTCACAAAAGAAACTAGAAGAGCTCTCCTTTACTTCTTGCTAGAGAAGTCCCTAAAGGAGAGGAAGGTAGGGAAAAAGAGAAAGGAAGAAAAAGACCACTCTTCTTGCTAGCCTACACTCACAAAAACCACACAACCAAAGCCTCTCACCACCAAGCTCTCTCCAAGCCTCAAGCTTCACCAACCATGGCCGGCCACCCCATGGAGTGTTTTATAGGATTGGAAAAACCTTTCACCTCCTATCACATTCAATGCAATCAATTGCATTGAAAGATTGTTTGGCCGACCACATGTGGAGAAATTCCAAAGGTCAAAACCCTTTGTCTCCTTCCACCGCATCAAGCTTAGGTGGCATGCTTATGTGGCATGCTTAGGTTGCATGCTTATGTGGCATTCATGCATGTTGAATTAATCTTATTAATTCAATAAGCTTATGTTATCATATTGAATTAATCTCATTAAATCAATAAGGTAACATATTGAATTAATCTTATTAAATCAATTAAGCTTAGGCTATCATGATAACATATTTATTTAATCTTATTAAATTAATAAGCTTAGCATATTGAATTAATCTCATTAAATCAATAAGCTAAAATTCTCATTAAGCTTAAAGTCCAAAAACCAATTTATACTTAAGCTTATTCCCAAATTATTCTAGTCAAAATAGAATACATTAAATCTTCTAATCATCATGCTCTTTGTGTGTGACCCTATAGGCTCTCAAAACGTTGGCAGTAGATCTAAACTCTTTTAGATACACAAGCAATGAGCGACATCTAGCAATACATCATTGCTACCCAAGTTACGAAATAAGTCAAGATCCGACTAACCTTTCCGTGACTACTATAAAGTATGACCGTGTCCTTCTTTCCTTGATATCAGATTGACCAATGAGGCATAGACCGTATCATCCTCGATCAATCTATGTGTTTCTTGATCCCTGAGTAAACTAACTCAAACAAATGAGCTCAATATCTCATATTGACTCATTCGAGCATGGCCATGCGTTTTAGTAGTTCTACTCAATCAAGGGGCCCACAGATATCACTCCCGTCATATGGGAGGGATAGATCACATCTACATCACTCACATCCCTCCGCATAATTTGTTATATACCCAGTAATCGCCTTTATGGTCCACCCTGTTACGGGTGACGTTTGACGATACCAAAGTACATAACTCCTTATGTAGGGAACCGTAGTGACTTCAGGTTTGAGGACTATTCATACCAATAGTCACATGAGAAAGTTTATGACACTCATATGACGATCCATGAAGCTTTCTCATGGCGGGTCAGTTCAGTATATATTCTCTAATATATACCCATGTGTCAACTTGATATCATATATCCATGACTTGTGAGATCAAGTCATCAATTGACCTACATGCTAGTCTTTATGTTTTAATATTGCCCTTGCATATTAATACTTGACTAGGAACATTTAGGAAAGTGTTCTCTACAGCCTCTCATAATCAATTCTGCCAATTGATATGCTGTAGATAAGAACCTACTTTTCTAGGGCATTATTATATTTAATTTAGCTGGCACAAGCAAGACGTAAATATAATAACCAATCCTTTGCCTTTATAGAATATGATACAAAATGTTCCCTATTCAACCATCACATGATTGGTTCTAGGGCTATAACTAACAGCTTGAGATAAGCACAACATCCTTTTCTTGCGATCCCTTATAACCTTGATCCCAAGGATGTGTCCCACTTCTCCCAAGTCCTTCATGTCAAACTGTTTGGACAATCATATCCTTACGTCTGATAACACTTTGATATTGTTGCCAACTAACAAAATGTCATCTACGTATAGTATAAGAAATACCACTATGTTTCCATCACATCTCTTGTATACACAAGGCTCATCCGAACTTTGAATAAATCCATATGACTGGATTACCTCATCAAAGCGGATGTTCCAAGATCTAGAAGCTTGCTTCAATCCATAAATGGACCGATTAAGCTTACATACAAGATGCTCTTTGCCTTTAGCAATGAATCCCTCTGGTTACCGCATATAAATGTTCTCCTCAAGACCTCCGTTAAGGAAAGCTGTCTTGACATCCATCTGCCAAATCTCATAATCCATATGAGCAGCTATAGATAAGAGAATCCGGATAGACTTAAGCATAGCTACCGGCGAAAAGGTCTCCACATAATCGATACCCTCTTTCTGAGTATACCCTTTCGCAACAAGCCTAGCTTTGAAGGTCTCAACCTTCCCGTCTACTCCTCTCTTTCTCTTGTAGATCCACTTGCATCCAATGGCTTTTACACCATCGGGTGGCTCTACTAGCTCCCAGACCTGATTACAATCCATAGATTCTATCTCTGAATTCATCGCTCTTTGCCAAGATACCGCATCTCTATCTTGGAGTGCCTCGTCATATGTCGAGGATCGGGTTCATGTTCACGGGGACTAAGTCGAAGACTCTCCCAAAAACATGAATCTCTCGGGTTGTCTAACAACCCTCCCACTCTGACGAGGTGCCTCCTGTATGCTCTGTGACACAGTGCGGTCTGACTTGTGGTATCTCCTCTTATGCAGGTGTGCTGAAGTCGGGACTTCCCCTGTCAACTCCTCAAGAACAATCCTACTTGTGGGCTTGTGGTTCATTACATAGTCGTCCTCTAGAAATCTGGCATTCGTACTCACGATCACCTTCTGATCTCTAGGACTATAGAATAAACCACCCTTCATTCCCTTAGGGTAGCCAACAAACAAAGCGTGCTACATGCGAGATTCAAACCAAAGATCTCCCTTCAGCACATGTGTTGGACTACCCCAAATCCGAATATATCTTAGACTAGGCTTCTGCCCAGTCCACAACTCTGTGGGAGTAGAGGGTACTGACTTAGATGGAACCAAGTTCAAAATGTGTGCTGCTGTTTCCAGAGCAAACCCCTAGAATGAATCAGGTAACTCAGAATAACTCATCATCGATCTGACCATCTCCATAAGAGTCCTATTCCTTCGCTCCGCCACACCATTCTGCTGGGGTGTGCCAGGTGCAAACAATTAGGATTGAATCCCAGCCTTTGATAAGTAACTCCTAAACTCTCCCAAGAGGTACTCGCCACCACGATCAGATCGCAATGTCTTGATACTTTTACCTTGACGGTTCTCCACATCAACCTTGAATTCTTTGAACCTGTCAAAGCATTCAGACTTGCGGCACATCAAGTAAATGTATCCATATCTTGAATAATCATCTATAAAAGAGACGAAATATTCAAAACCACCTCTTGCCTGGATAGACATAGGACCGCACAAATCAGAATGAACCAATTCTAACACATCTTTGGCTCTATACCCCTTGGCCTTGAAAGGCCTCTTGGTCATTTTACCTTCCAAGCAAGATTCGCAGGTTGGGAGATCCTCCACCACTAATGAACCCAAAGGTCCATCAGCTATCAACCTTTGAATTCTGCTTAGGTTAATATGACCAAGCCTTAGATGCCAAAGATATGTTTGGTTCATTCATAGGTTCTTTTCTCTTATTAGACTTAGAAGATGAGTTATTGACTTCTATATGCATCGTGGGAGTTTGCGGTTCAAGAGTATATAAATTGCCAACCAATGTACCAGAACAGATAATCTCCCTATTCCTTTTTATAACCACTTTGTCATTAAAAGAAACAGAATATCCATCCATAAACAATTTAGAAACTGAAATTAAATTCTTTCTAAAAGTAGGTACATAAAGACAATTTCTCTAAACCAAAACTTTATTCCTATCAAAAGATAAATAAACGTCTCCCACTGCAATAGCCGCCACCTTTGAAGCATTGCCCATGAAGACGGTAATCTCTCCTTCAACTAGTCATCGGGTTTCCTGGAACCCCTGCAAAGTATTGCAGACATGATCAGTGGCTCATGTATCTACACACCAAGCACTGGTAGATAACACCGGTAAACATGTTTCAACAACTAAACAAGAAGATATACCTTTGTTCTTTCGGCGAGGACAGTCCGCCTTCCAATGTCCAGTCTGCTTGCAAGTGAAGCACTTGCCTTTCGACTTCTTCACTCCTGCCTGAGGTCCCACTGCCACTTTCTTCGCTCCACCATGCTTCTTCTTCTTCTTACCTTTCGGTTTAGAAGAAGAAACCTTCTGAGCAACCATGTCTTGAGTGCTTTGACGAAAAATCCCCTCTGTCGCCTGGAGTTCTGTCAGAAGCTCCGCCAACGAATACAACCTCTTGTTCATGTTGTAGTTGAGGCGGAACTGCACAAAACTCCTAGGCAGAGACTGGAGAATGATATCGACCTGGGTTTCCCCATCGATCTCAGCTCCGAGGACTTACATCTCATTAAGATGAGCCATCATCTTGAGAACATGATCCCTAACGAGTGTTCCCTCGATCATGGTGGTCGTCATCAAGTTTCTCATCGCCTCCTGTCTAGCCATCCTACTCTGATGTCCGAAAAGTTCCTTGAGATTGAACATCATATCATAAGCTGTGGCCATGGCCTGATGCTGATGTTGCAGCAAATTTGACATAGATGTCAAAATGTAACACCGCGCCATCTCATCTGCCTTGATCCATTTCTTATAACTTTCTTTCTCCTTTTCATCAGAGTCATCGGTGGGCTTAGGAGTAAAGACCTCGAAGAGTACAAATTTGTACTCCTCCGTAGTTAAGACAATATCCAAGTTTCTTTTCCAATCAATATAGTTTGGTCCAGTAAGTTTATTTTCTTTTAATATCACAACAAGTGGGTTGAAAGTCATTTGAAAAACCTAAGAATCACAATGATCAAACCATTAGATTTCAAATATTATTGATTCCTCAAAACAATAAAATTCCGAAATCAACCAACACCTCAAAACACCGAGAATATCCCATGCCACGATAGTGTGGACGTATACGAATTCTACATTTGTAAGAGGAGGTTTTACCCATTAATTTTATTATCTTGTCAACCTTACTTTTTGACTAATAAAATTAATAGTTGGTTCCTCTTTAGCCCTACAAATAAAAGTAGTGACTCTGATGGGGAGGATACTTTTTATTTGCATCTAAGTGTGCACCATTACACGATACTAAGGGAATTATTACGGATTATGTGCCTTACCGATGGGGAAGTACACACGCTCCTAAATAATTTCCTATAACCATTATTTGACCTAGTGATCCGTAAACAAACCCATCTGATGGGGAGGAAGGCACTCAGAGCCAACGTGCAAGTTTGTTGCATCACACGTCAAATTGTAATGGAGGCCGCGGGAATTAATTAAAATGTCCCTCTCCCACTTAGTAAATTGACAATGAGGAATTTTCAAGCATACACAACATGCATATAAAACAAATAAGCAATAAATATGGAAAAAACAGAATTTTTCCAACTATTATGGCATTGTTCTCCAATACGCATCCCATCGTATCGCCACCTCGTCCGCTCCACCTTTTCCCGTGCGCAAGTCACCAAAGAGATCCGAGCCGAGATATATCATTTTAATTTACATCCATCGATCCTATACTCCACGAAGGAGTGTACAAATAATCTAGATCGAAAGTAAACTAAAATGAACAGCTAAACAATGCCGTATTTAATTACAAAAATTAAATACTAATCTAGCCTCGTCAACCCCGAGGATTCAAATAATATACATACAATCACACACAAAACAATCACATACAACCAAATAGCCATAATAGTCGGATCTTATGCCTGCAACCAAAAAGATAGCCTACGCACATCCTACTATTATCCGGCATACTCAATATATGATATGTGCATGAAAGTAACCGAATCCAAAACACACAAAACCGGAAACCGTGGCTCTGATACCACTTGTAGGGAGTTGCTTCGGAGGCTCATTGGCTCCCATATCCCCGGATTAAAATTTTCACTAATGAAAGAACTAATCCGGATGGGATGAGTTTCCTTAGCACAACCAATTCGTCATCGTGCTAACAACTTGAGTGATCGCTTGAACAAACTAGTTGTTCAAGCAACACAACTCTTCTAGTTGGTTAGCCACGGAAAAGACGACGGACGGATCGCCGGTTTTTGTGTTTGTCTTCGGGGTCCATGATTATACAAAATATATACAAATGCACACTTGTATAATCAACACATAAAAGAACATGCTAAGATCAGAAAATAAAGTTGTAAAACTTTTATACCTCACGATCTTCTACCGTATGTCCTATCCTCCTTGTGGACGACGTGTGGGCGAAGATCCTCCACAAGTAGAAGCCTTCTAGATCGCGTTCTTCCCTTCCTTGTTCGCTGTGAACAAAGAGAAGAACAAAACAAAACTCTTCCTTTCTAGAACCGGGCACCAATCAAAAGAGCTCGATGTAACCGCCGGCCAAGGAATGAATGGATGAAGCGCCGGCCACCAATGAATGGAGAACCACCGGCCACCTTGGAGAGAATGGAGGAATGAACGCCGGCCAACCTTGAAGAGAGGTTGCCGCCGGCCAAGGAATAAGAGAGGGAACAATGAGGATGGGCGCCGGCCACAACTTGTTTGAAGAAGATGGATGCCGGCCACAACTTGTTTGAAGAAGATGGACGCCGGCCACAACTTGTTGGAAGAAGATGGGCGCCGGCCACTTTTCAAGAATTGCCGCCTAAGCCTTAGCTTCCAAACCCTAGCCGCCCAACCTAAAACCCTAACTCCAAGAGCACTTCCTTGCCGCCCAACCTAAGCCCTCTATTTATAGAATAGGGCTTAAGCCTCATTAAATCTCCACCGTCGGATCTAGGGTTTTATCCCAACCATCGGATCTAGGATTTCATCCCAACCGTCGGATCAAGGATTTCATCCCAACCGTCGGATCTAGGGTTTCATCCCAACCGTCGGATCTAGGGTTTCATCAACCCTAAACCCTAAACCCAACCGTTGGTTCTAGAGTTTTGTTTTACATCCTTGGATCTAGATTTCATGAGGATTATATTAGGCACGATAGGGACCATAAGGAGGAGTTGGATCTTGCCCACCCGATGGATCGGAACCACACAAACTTGATCCATCAATGATGTTCCATTCCACTAGAGGATCATCATTGAACTACCTCACCAACCCCCATAAATTAATATTGGCTCCATATATTATTTGTACATTCATCTCCCCGTGTTTAAGATATCGAATGTCCGTCAATTAATTGATTTACTGATCATCAATTAATTAACATCTAAGTCCTCGAGTAGTACCACTCAACCTTATCATCATGTTGACTAAGTCAACCAGCTGGGTTTACATGATGAACCTTATGAGCTCCTCAAGGGGACATCATCAACCTAGTATATAGGACACGGTTTCCTCCTATAATCAACGACACACCATGTAAATAATATCATTTCCCAACTTACCGGGCATATTGATTTAATCCATCTAAATCTCACCCTCTGGTAAATCAAAGAAATAAATACTAAGTACATGTGCCCGTTATTATATCAGGATTAAGAGCATGTACAACATAATATCCGAGGTCCGATTCAATTTTGTAGTCAGCAATTAATTTAATCACCTCTATGTCGGTCCTGCTCAATACACCTAAGTGTACTAGTGTAACTCTATGTTCAAGACAAAACAATACCAAGCTACACTACAACCATGCCAATGGTTTGTCAAAAACCATCTTGGTTGTGAGCCTCTCCTTATATTTTATAAGGGACTGATAACATGATCTTCTGTGCCACACCAAGCACCATGTTAACTACAATGTAAAATATTAGACAATATGCACACACATATAATAAATATATAAAGTGCAAACAATGATCATGTGATTCTTATTCCAAAATAAAATGTTCATACAAAAAGAGCTAGGCTTTCAGTATACATTCCAACAATCTCCCACTTATACTAAAAGACTATGTCGTCATCATACTGCCATACATTCGATCCTCATGTCCTCCACATGCCTATCAAACGCTTTCACTGGAAGGGCCTTAGTGAATGGATCCGCCAAGTTATCCTCTGATGCAATCTTGGCGATAGCTACTTCTCCTCGCTTTACGATCTCTCATATAAGGTGGTACTTACGCTCTATGTGTTTACTCGCCTTATGGGCTCGTGGTTCCTTCAAGTTTGCAACTGCACCACTGTTATCACAATAAATTGTGATAGTTCTGGGCAAACCAGGAATCACATCCAAGTCCATCAAGAAGTTCCTGAGCCATACAACTTCCTTGGCTGCCTTAGAGGCTGTCACATACTCAACTTCCATGGTAGAGTCCGCCACGCATTTCTGCTTGACACTCCTCCATACTATGGCTCCACCTCCAAAAGTAAACACAAACCCCGAGGTAGACTTACTCTTGTCCCTATCTGATTGGAAATCCAAATCCGTGTAACCCATAGGGACTAATTGATCTGCCCGGTAAACCAGCATATAATCCCTAGTCCTTTTCAGGTACTTCAATATATGCTTTACCGCAGTCCAATGTCCTTGTCTAGAATTACTCTGATATCTGCTAACCATGCCCACAGCAAAGCAGATATTCGGTCTCGTACATAGCATAACATACATAAGGCTTCCTACTGCCGAAGCATAAGGAACCGCCTTCATGTCTTCTATCTCCTTTGATGTTTTGGGATACATCTCTTTAGATAAAGGAACTCCATGCCTAAAAGGTAGAAAACCTTTCTTGGAGTTCTGCATGCTAAAACGAGCAAGGATAGTGTCAGTGTATGAAGCTTGTGTAGGGATTTCTTATGCAAAATAGCATATATGCAATGAAAAAATAGGATCCCTTCCAAGTGATCCTTGCGAAAAAAAACCTCGTACAAAAAATAAATTTCTCAAAACCTATCTTATAGGAGAATATTACCTTTGTTGCGTGCCCTTTTTAATCCCGCTTCTCCTTGGGTTTGTTGGATCTTTTAGCACGTTCAAATGTGTGTGCCTCTATATGTATCCACACGAGCAAACTCTTGTCTCACAAAAGAAACTAGAAGAGCTCTCCTTTACTTCTTGCTAGAGAAGTCCCTAAAGGAGAGAAAGGTAGGGAAAAAGAGAAAGGAAGAAAAAGACCACTCATCTTGCTAGCCTACACTCACAAAAACCACACAACCAAAGCCTCTCACCACCAAGCTCTCTCCAAGCCTCAAGCTTCACCAACCATGGCCGGCCACCCCATGGAGTGTTTTATAGGATTGGAAAAACCTTTCACCTCCTATCACATTCAATGCAATCAATTGCATTGAAAGATAATCAAACAAGGAGTTACACTCCTTGTTTGGCCGGCCACATGTGGACAAATTCCAAAGGTCAAAACCCTTTGTCTCCTTCCACCTCATCAAGCTTAGGTGGCATGCTTATGTGGCATGCTTAGGTGGCCTACTTATGTGGCATTCATGCATGTTGAATTAATCTTATTAATTCAATAAGCTTATGTTATCATATTGAATTAATCTCATTAAATCAATAAGGTAACATATTGAATTAATCTTATTAAATCAATTAAGCTTAGGCTATCATGGGCTCCATAAGATAATATGGGCTCCATATATTATTTGTACATCCATCTCCCCATTTTTAAGATATCGAATGCCCGTCAATTAATTAATTTACTGACCATCAATCAATTAACATCTAACTCCTCGAGTAGTACCACTCAACCTTATCATCATGTTGACTAAGTCAACCAGCTGGGTTTACATGATGAACCTTATGAGCTCCTCAAGGGGACATCATCAACCTAGTATATAGGACATGGTTTCCTCCTATAATCAACGACACACCATGTAAATAATATCATTTCTCAACTTACCGGGCATATTGATTTAATCCATCTAAATCTCACCCTCTGGTAAATCAAAGAAATAAATACTAAGTACATGTGCCCATTATTATATCGGGATTAAGAGCATGTACAACATAATATCCGAGGTCCGATTCAATTATGTAGTCAGCAATTAATTGAATCACCTCTATGTCGGTCCTGCTCAATACACCTTAGTGTACTAGTGTAACTCTATGTTCAAGACAAAACAATACCAAGCTACACTACAACCATGCCAATGGTTTGTCAAACACCATCTTGGTTGTGAGCCTCTACTTATATTTTACAAGGGACTGATAACATGATCTTCTGTGCCACACCAAGCACCATGTTATCTACAATGTAAAATATTAGACAATATGCACACACATATAATAAATATATAAAGTGCAAACAATGATCATGTGATTCTTATTCCAAAATAAAATGTTCATACAAAAAGAGCTAGGCTTTCAGTATACATTCCAACACTTGGCATGGAAATTCCAACATGGGTTGGCAAGGGAAAGTCCAAGCTTGAGTCTTGGCATTTGAGAATTCCAAGGGGTTTGATATTAGCGGCGTAAAGTCCAAGCGGGAGTCTTGGCATCATAAGTCAAATGGTTGGCGGCGTAAAGTCCAATCGGAGTCTTGGCGGTGTAAGTCCAATGTTCCTTGGCGGTGTAGACATTGTTAGCATGACATAGACGATTGAAGCACCTGAAGGCTAGCGCGATGGATGAAAAAGTCATGAATGATTTGGAGGGATCCGAGAGGCGTAAGGCTGATGGAGATGGCTATAAGGCTTAGGTCTAGGCTAAGGGTGGTCTAGCAAGTATGGGGGCACCATACTTGGGCTAAAACCTCATATTTGAGGTGTGCCAGTCGACTGGTGCCATATGGCAGTCAACTGGCATAGTCAACTAGGGTTTGACTGTGGGAATTGCCCTAGCAATCGACTGATTGGACGAGCAGTCGACTAATCATGTGATCAGTCTACTGATGCTCAAATTTTGGGGCACAGAATGGAGTCTCACTCGACCGCTGGGACGAGTAGTCGAGTGATGGCTTGAACAGTCGACTGATGCTCATGATCAGTCAACTGATGTCCTAGCCATTAGATTTTTTCAGCATGGATTACACCATTTTCTCACAGCAACATTGTGATCAGTCGACTGATCGACATTTTCTAGCACAGGTTGAAGCTATAAAAGGAGCTCGTGATGGAGAAAAATGGATCCAGTTCTTGAGAGCTATTGAGGCGATTTGTTGCTGCAAATCAGGTCTCCAAGTGCAAGCAAGCAACCAAGCATTCAAGCAATCAAAAACAAGTGTTGTAAAGTCTTTTCTTTACTTGTCTTTCGTATTTGCATTGTATATTGCTTGTATTTTGTTCTTGCTGTTGTAAGATTGTTTGTACGAGGTTTCTCCACCTCCGACTTATGTCGAGAAGAAGTTATTGTGATTAGTAGTGCGTGTTTGCATTGCTAGGGCTTTTAGAGCCCGATCCGTGGAGTAGGAACCGTTCGGTTCTTAACCGCATTAAACACTTGTGTATTTGTGTTTGTCTATTTCGTATCGCTTCATTATTATTCCTCTGCGCACTAACGAAATTTGTAGCCAAACGGGAGACGAATTCCATCACAAGACGCTATTCACCCCCTCTAGTGGCCTCAAATCCCTTACAATTGGTATCAGAGCCTGGGGCTCTTCTACGGATTAACCGCCGGGAGATAAAGAAGCTAGAGGGAAGATGGAATTCCAAGACAAGCTTGGATGGGACATCAACACTCCACCGCCATATGATCGAGAAGACTTTTCGGCGTGGAGAACAAGAATGGAGAAATTCTTGATGATGGATATAGAGGATTGGTTCATCCTCGTAGAAGGCTTTGAACCCTCTCGGGATAAGAATGGAAATGTCTTGAAATTGAAGAAGTGGACACAAGAGCAACGTCTCAAGTTCAAGACCGAAGTCAAGGTAACAAAGCTTTTAGAAGATTTGATACCTAATGACATTTTGTCTAGTTTAGGTGAATTTCAAGATGCCAAGGAGCTATGGGACAAATTGGCCAAGTTCCATGAGAAGCCTCACTTGACACAAGTAGAAGAAGAAGAATCTTCATCGGCTCAAAAAGAGGAAGAAGCCGAAGAAGAATCATCATCATCTTCACAAGAGAGTGAGGACTCGGAAGTTGAGAAGGAATCAACTTCCGGATTGGTGGAAGAAAAGGAGACCTCCACCTCTAGGATTGAAGGGGAGGAGATTAGAGCATCTACACCGGAGTAATCTCAAGAAGAATCATCTACATCCAGTAGAGAAGAAGAGCAAGCTCAAGAGAACCTCACCACCACCCTAGGTAACTCAAGCATGTCAATTAATAACAAAATTCATATAATATGCTTTGAGTGTAGGGAATCTGGACACTACAAGAGTAAGTGTCCAAAAAGGGTTAAGAAAGCTCCTCCGACACCAAAAGTCAATGAAAAAGTCAAGGATGCCGACGTCCCCACCAAGAAGAGCAAGGAGCACGTGGTGTGCTTCAAATGCCGACAACCGGGGCACTATAGGAGCCAATGTCCTAGAAGAAAGGAGGGAGCTTTACAAGTAGGGGAAGTCTCTAAGACTAACCCTAAGGTATATTTTCATAATGCTCATTCTTTAAATTCTATGCGAAAGCATGCTAGAATTAATTTAAATAAATCTGCTATTACTCATGAATCAAAGCATGCTAGAAATAATAATTATGGTTGTCTAGAACCTAAACATGTTGGTTTTAGGACTAAGGAGAAATCTAGAAATGATAACTCTAGATCTATTTCAAAGAAGGAGAAATTTGGGACTAATGTCCCTAGAAATGTCCTTCCTAAGGAAACAATTAAGAAAATCAAAAATCATTTAGGCATTAACTCTAATAAGGGTAGGCATATGCCTAAAGAGAATGGTAATGCCCAAAAACCTAATCAAAAATCAATTGGGCAATTAGAGTTAGAAAATCAAGCCTTGAGGTCAAGGCTTGAGAAATTGGAAAAGACCCTTGCAAGTATGCAAAATCAATTTAAAGGGTCAAATTGTCAAACTCTAGGATCTAGAGGTCAACAAAAAGGGTGTAAGAGACAAGAATCATCTAGGAGACAAGGTTTGGGTCACAAGCCTATGTCTAAGAAAGTAATGCCTACTTATCACAATGTTCCATTTTATTATGGAACTAAACCTAAATCTAAGAAAACCAAAGTCTCTAGGGAAATTATCTCTAAGGCCAACCATAGTATGTGCCTAGTGGCAAGGGTTTCTAAGAAACCTAAGGAAGTCACTAAGAAGGTTACTAGGGAGGCAATCCCTAAGGCTAACCATGACAAGACCATAATGACCAAGGCTAACAAGCCTAGAAGGGTCATTAGAAAGGTATCTAGAGAAGTCATCCCTAAGGAATACCTAATTAATCCAATGAGCTCAAATAGATTTTGGGTTCCAAGGAGTGTGATTGACTCATGCTAAATGGGTTAGGATGTGTCAACTTTGATTGGATGGGTAGTTAACTCAACCATAGCAAAGTTGACATTTTAGGTTATTTTCAAGGTTATTGATATCTTGGAAATAGGTTTGATCTTATATCCTAAAAGGTTTTAGGATGTGTCATATATGTTTGGAATCATGAAAAATCAATAAAATTGGCACAATCTAAATTTAGAGGTCATGGTGTGCCATTTTAGGATTTTGACACACTTTAGGAATTAATGTATCAAGAAAAGTGCTTGAAGTTTATAAGTCACATCAAGAGTGATACTTAAGTGCCACACACCTTGATGTTACCATGCTTCATGTGTTTTATCATATGTTTGCATGGAAGGAATGTTTATGGTATATTGCATCTCACAAAATAGGTCATTCATCTTGATTGTGTATTTCCACACTTAGAAAGGGTGAGATGTTAGGATTTTAAAATCATTGGATGCTAATGATTGTTAAAATGAAATAAAATACCAAAATACATTAACAAATACATGAATATAAGCATAACAGTAATATATTCGACATACAAGAGTAAACATGATAAAATGAAACAAATTGAGTGAAGAAATCGAAATTCACTCAATTTCGACTTAAATCGAGATCGACCGATCGATTTATCGATCACATTACTCTATGTAGAGCATGATACATGAGTCCGGCAATGAAAGTGTTGTTTCCAAGACTCGACTGTTTGTACATCAATCGACTGATAGGATACATCAGTCGACTGATAGTACTGTTCATCGAGGTGGAGGGATCATCAGTCGAGTGGTCGCTGAGTAGTCGAGTGATGATCGCATCAGTCGACTAATTACCAATATCAGTCGACTGATGTTACTGTAGCACGACACAGAAGCCTCAGTAGTCGAGTGCTGAGTCGGAGCAGTTGACTGCTAGTTCATTAAATCGCTCATAACCCACCAACAGTCGACTGATGTAACACATTAGTCGACTGGCATCGCGATTTTATAACACTGAACCGCTAGGGTTCGGCGTCTTCACACTCGATTTCCCTTATCTTCTTCTTCTTCTCCGATCATCGCTTCCTTCTCCGACCAGCTCTTTCGACCGCGCCTGCCACCTCAGCCCTAGGTTTGATGCTCAACCCCTCCATTCATGGTTTTAGCATCTCACAACCCTAATCTACTTATCTCCAGCGATTTTTTTTGCGATTAGGGTTCCGGTGAAACCTCTGCTCCGACGAACTCTCCAATGCTCTCTTCAGCAGTGTCTGAGTACCCTCTCCTCATCATTCTCAATGACGCCAAAGTATAACTTTTTACCCCTCTAAAACTCTATTTTTTTCATTATAACTCATTATGATCTAATCGTGCATTTGTGTCTTTGCATTTCATGTCACTGCATTGCATTCATATAGGCGATCCCGTAGAAATGACCCGACTGAGGTTGAATCACGGTTGTACCAAACCATGTTGGTTAGGTACATTGATAGGGATTTCTTTACTCGTTACTGTGGTGACGTCATGAAAATTTTATCATATTATCAACTCATGAAGATAGCATTATGCACTCATGCCATAAATGATGATCTCCTTAAGGAGTTCTATCAAAATCGGAAGAAAGTTGATGATGGTCTGACATACACCACTCGGGTCGCAAAACTTGACCTAGAGTTCACTCTTGCAATCCTGCAGGAGTTCCTAGAGTGTAGACCATCAAATGACACTTTCATGTTTTACCCTACTTTCGATGTCCCTCTACCTGAACCTTTTGATCATATCTCTTTGGACTCCATGCATGAGCATGTCTTTCGCCACCCTCACCCGCCAACTCAAAACTTATTTCCCATCAATGAGCTATCTGCGCCCGACAATGTACTCTACAAAGTCATTGTTGGGTGTCTTCTCCCGATTGTGACTCGGGGTCTGGCCAAGATTCGACCTCCCCATCTCTTCCTCCTGTACGCCATGCATCATAGACTAGATATAAACATTGCATTGAACATGTTTCATTGCATTGTACATTTCATATCCCCTGTGCAAGGGAAAGTGAATATGCCTTTTGGTCATATCATCATTGCATGGTTAGAGTATATAGGCATTAACATTAACAGGGGATCTCTTAGGGCGCTATCTGAAGTTTACGACTGTATATCAATTCGTAACTTCTCATTGGCGAAGTTGCGGATGGGACATGGGCAGATGGAGTTGGCACCTCGACCTCCGCCCAGGGCACGTGGGGAGCCACCTCTAGTGCCTAGAGAGGCTGCAGAGGAATATGAGGATCGAGATGCTGCTGATGAGGAGGACCAGATGCATCAGCAGTAGGTCCTTCAGATCGGGTTGGAAGTGTTGGTGCAACAATGCTCCAAGCATTTATATATGTTTTGATGTTTGGATAATAATCTAAGTTAGGCAATGTTCTGTGATCTAATTACGAATATGTTTAAGTGACAGGGAAATCCAAGGATGAAGCCTTGGTAAAAGAGAAGTCCAAGTATGATCTTGGCAAGGAAAGTCCAAGGGACGGACTTGGCAGCATAAGACCAAGCTTGTAGTCTTGGCAGCATAAAGTCCAAAGTGAACCTTGCCAAAGGAAGACCAAATATGATCTTGGCAATGAAAGTCCAAGGGATGGACTTGACAGCGTAAGACCAAGCTTGTAGTCTTGGCAGCATAAAGTCCAAGTGAACCTTGGCAAAAGAAGTCCAAGCTTGGAGTCTTGGCGACGTAAAGTCCAAGCATTTGGCAACCCAAGACATGGCGAGGCCGAAGGAAACTCTTGAAGGTAGGCGCAAGGCTGAAGGAAGAGTTAGAAGGTCAAGTCTAGGTCTAGGGTGTAAAATCAAGTGTGAATTACTCACACTTGATAAGTATCAGTCGACTGATGATATGATGTATCGATCAGGTCGTCTCGAGTCAGTTAAAACCACGACCATCGGCACTTTGCGATATGTGATCGTGATGTAACCGTCGATCGGCCGCCGCGATCGATCGATCAGCAAAAATGAGCATAGAATGGAGTCGCACTCATTGCGACTGCGATCACTCATCAATGCTACATCGATCGATGGAGGATCGATCGACGATCACCTGGCCGTTGGAAATTGCGGCTACGAATCTCCACGGAGATCTCGGTTCAGAAGTCGTTGGCTTCGGCGGCAGTCCACTGATGGAAAGCATAAGTCGACTGATCGAGGCCCAACGGGAAAAACAGCCCCTCTTCTATAAAAAGGGGCCTTGGGGAGCTTGGTGAAGCTAGTGCTCTCATTCCTAACTACACCCTCGTGCTCACCAAGCCTTCCCAAGTGTTTTAGCAATTCAAAACCTCCTCTTCTCTAGTTCTTAATCATCCATCATTGTAAAGAAGAGGAGAGCATTGTAAGAAAGGTTTCTCCACCTTGGTTCATCCAAAGGAGAATATAGTGAAGCTTGGCTAGGACTAATCCACCTTACGGATTGCCGTGGAGTAGGAGTTTCATCTCCGAACCACGTACATCGAGTGTTAGCATTCCTTTCATCGTTGTCTTACTTGTATTCTTATTCGTATTTGTATTGCTTCCGCTAACTTGCTTGTAGAAACGAAGAAAGGCTAATCACCCCCCCCCTCTAGCCGTTACAAAGATACTAACAAGTGGTATCAGAGCCCGGATAGCTTGGAAGATCTCACCATCAACCAAGGCATCAATGACTCTTCAAGAGGGATATAGCACCGCCAAGCCACCGCTCTTCGATGAGAGTCATTTTGCGTATTGGAAAGGTAGGATGAAGTACTATCTTATGAGTAACATTGAAATTTGGCATAGTATTGTAGATGGCTTCGAGGAACCGGTGGATGAACATGGAAACCCTATTCCAAGCAAGGATTGGACGAGGGAAATAAACCGGAAGTTTGAATCAAATGCCAAGGCAGTACTCACCATCCAATGCGGCATTACAATGGAACAACTCAACAAGGTGGGGCCTTTCGAATCCGCCAAGGAGTTATGGGAAAAGCTCATTGAGCTAAATGAAGGTTCCAAGGAGTCAAAGAGGGCCAAGAAGGACCTACTAATTGGACAACTTCAAGCCTTCCAAATGAAAATGCATGAAATCGTAAGCCAAATGCATGGAAGGTTCAAGGAGATTGTGAATGGACTTCACATCATAGGTGAGTGAGTTGACAACCGGGACTTGGTAAGATACATACTTCAAGCATTTCCTAGAAATTTTTTATGGACTTCTATAGTTGATTTCATTAAGGTAACTAGGGATCTTTCTCAAATTAAAATTGATGAATTATTTTGTGAGTTTGAATTACATGAGCAAACTAACATGTCCTCTAAGGAAAAGGGTTTAGCTCTATTTGTTGAAAAGAAGGAAAAGAAGAAAAAGGAAAGAAAAGAAGTATCATCATCATCCAAATCGGAGCATAACTCAAGTAGTGATGAAGACTCATCTAGTGAGATGACCAATTTTGTCAAGAAGCTCTATAGGAAATCAAAGGAGTTCAAGAGTAGAGAAGCAAGGAAGAGATCTCATTCTTCAAAAGGTAAGTTTAGTGGTAATTCAAGTTTCAATAACAATGTGATTTGCCATGCTTGCAACAAGAAGGGGCACATAAAGCCAAATTGCCCGGAGCTAAAGAAGGAGGAAAAAGAAAAGAAAAAGAAGGACAAGAAGGAGAAGAAGAAGGAGGAGGCTATGGTAGCTCAAACCACATGAGACAAACCAAGTGTTGAAGACTCCTCCTCCGATGATGAGCTTTGCCACATCACACGTCATGTGGCACTTATGGCCCTAGGAGATGATTCCGATACATCAAGCCAAGAAGACTCCTCAAGTGATGAATCGTCATCTAGTGACGATGAGGTAATGGACTCTCCCAAAGTTAAGCTTCTCTATAAATCAATTGCCTACCTTAAAGAAGCTCTAGATAAGTCTAAATCTAAGGTTAAGAGCATGAAGGTAGAACTAAAGGCCATTAGGAATGAAAAACCTTCACAAGTCGATTCTTGCATGCTTAAGGAAGAAAATGACAAACTTAAGGATGAGGTTAGTGAATTAAAAACATGTTTAGAAAAATTTCCAAATGCCTTAAAATGTCTTGATATGATCCTTAGTCGACAAAGAGCCGTGTACAACAAGGCCGGTTTAGGATATAAGCCAAAAGAAAAAGAAGTTGCTTATATTTCATTGATTAATAGGAAAGCAACCATTGAGGGAAAGGTTAAGAAAGCATGGGTACCTAAGAAGTTTTTACTTAATGTTACCGGTCCAAATGTTTGGGTACCAAAAGCTTGTGTTTTTCATGTGATTTAGGTAGGAGAGCAAGGTATGTGGATTGTGGATAGCGGTTGCTCAACACATATGACCGGGGATGTGAGCAAGTTCTCCACAATTAAGTATGTGAAGAAGGGAGCGGTGTCTTTTGGGAATAGTGAAAAACTCAAGATATTAGGTAGAGGTACAATTGAGGTATCCCCTAAAATTGTCATTCACAAAGTCTTACTAGTTGAAAATATGAAATTTAATTTATTAAGTGTTAGTCAACTTTGTGATGCAAACTATCATGTCTCATTTGAATCCTCTAAATGCATGATTAGGCACAAGGAATTAAATGATTGCATGTTAGTTGGATATAGAAAATCAAATATCTATTATGTTGATCTTTCATATGCTTCTAACATTTCTACTAAGTGTCTTGTTGCAAAAGAAGAGGAAAGTTGGCTATGGCATAGGAGATTGGGGCACATCAACATGAAAAACATAGCCAAGGTAGCCAAGATGGAGTTGGTCAAAGGGCTACCAAAGATCAAGTATGTCAAGAATAAAATGTGTGATGCTTGCCAAGAAGGAAAACAAACAACGGCATCACACAAAGGTAAAACCCTAACTAGTACATCTTTACCATTAGAATTATTGCATCTTGACTTATTTGATTGCCATAGTACGCCATCTTTAAATGGTAACAAATATTGTTTGGTTATAGTAGATGATTTTTCTAGGTATACTTGGGTCTACTTTATGAAACATAAGGATGATACCTTAGAAATAATCATAGGATTTAGTAAGAGGGTTGAAAATGAAAAGAGTCTCAAAATCAACCGGATCCATAGTGATCATGGTGGTGAATTTGAGAACTCAAAATTTTCACAATTTTGTTTAGAGCAAGGGTACAAGCATGAGTTCTTTTGTCCTAGAACACCCCAACAAAATGGGGTGGTGGAAAGGAGAAATTGTGCCCTACAAGAGGCGGCTAGGGCTATGCTTAATGCATATTCTCTACCTAACTACTTGTGGGCGGAAGCGGTTAATACCGTTTGTTATATCCAAAATAGGGTTCAAATCCATAGGTTTTTAGGAAAGACACCATTTGAGTTATGGAATGGGACTACTCCCACAATTCATTACTTCAAAGTTTTTGGATGTAAAGTTTATATTTTAAACACCAAAGATAATTTAGGAAAATTCGAATCCAAAGCGGATGAGGGAATCCTAGTTAGATACTCATCTACAAGTAGAGGTTATAGAGTCTACAATAAAAGAACCCAAGGGATTGAGGAGTCTTCTAATGTTCAATTTGATGAAGCCACTAGTACCTACCCTAGAAAGTCCTCCATTGATAAGGATATTAATGAAAATAATCAAGACATCACCCAAAAACTTCAAAATTTGACCATTAGGGGTAATGATCAAGGGGGAGGAAGAGGAGATTCCGATGATGAAAGGAGGGTGGAAGATAACAATGATCAATTTGAAACCCCTTCTAGAACCCTAAGAATTCATCAAGATCATCCACTTGACCAAGTAGTAGGAGATCTATCTCAAGGAGTAAGAACTAGGTCATTTCATAGACCTCCTACTAGTCAAGTAGCTCTCATTTCACAAATTGAGCCCAAATCGATCAATGATGCATTACATGATCCGGATTGGATTTTGGCAATGCAAGATGAATTGGCTCAATTTGAGAGGAGTCAAGTATGGGAGTTAGTACCTAGACCCAATGATAGCACCATAATTACCACAAGATGGGTCTTTAGGAATAAGCTAGATGACCAAGGAAATATCACTAGAAATAAGGCTAGGTTGGTTGCTAGGGGATTTAATCAAGTTGAGGGGCTTGACTATGATGAGACTTATGCCCCGATTGCTAGGTTAGAATCTATTAGAATTCTCTTAGGGTATGCTTCCTATATGGGATTTAAACTTTACCAAATGGATGTTAAATCGGCATTCTTAAATGGTTATATTAAGGAGGAAGTATATGTAGAACAACCACCTGGATTTGAGAACATAGATTATCCAAACCATGTATGTAAGCTTAGGAAAGCATTATATGGGTTAAAACAAGCTCCTCGGGCATGGTATGAAAGATTGCCATCTTTCTTAATTTCTAAGGATTTTAGAAGAGGCCAAGTAGATCAAACGTTGTTTATAAAGTCAATATTCAAGGATATATTCATAGCCCAAGTATATGTTGATGACATCATTTTTGGGTCAACAAATGATGATCTTCTTCAAGACTTTATAAAAAATATGGAAAATGAATTTGAAATGAGTTTAGTTGGAGAGCTTACATTTTTCCTAGGTTTACAAGTCAAGCAAACCAATGAAGGGATTCACATTTATCAAACCAAATATGCAAATTAAATGATCAAGAAATTTGGTTTGGAAAATGCCAAAATTGTAACCACTCCTATGGTCACTAGCTCTAGAATAGATAGTGATCATGAAGGAAAATCAATTGATCTTAAACTTTATAGGAGTATGATTGGTAGCCTACTATACCTAACCGCTAGTAGACCCGATATCTTATTTGCGGTAGGTATGTGTGCAAGATACCAATCTTGTGCCAAAGAATCACAGTTAGTAGTCGTTAAGAGAATTTTAAGATATATTAAAGGCACCCTAAATGTAGGACTCTGGTATCCTAGGACTAGGTCGTTTGAATTGCTTGGTTATACCGATTCCGATTATGCCGGGTGCAAATTGGATAGGAAGAGTACTAGTGGTGGATGCCAATTTCTTGGGTCCTCCCTAGTTAGTTGGAGTAGTAGGAAGCAACATTGTGTTGCCTTATCAACCACCGAAGACGAATATGTGGCTATGGGGGGTTGTGTAGCTCAATTACTTTAGATGAGGCATACCCTTGTGGACTATGAGCTACGCTACTCTAACATTAAAGTTTATTGTGATAATGTGAGTACCATCAACTTGACCAAAAATCCGGTACATCACTCTAGGACCAAGCACATTGAAGTGAAACATCACTTCATAAGAGATCATGTGGCAAGAGGGGACATTGAACTAAATTATGTAGAATCTAAGTCCAACCTTGCCGATATCTTCACCAAAGCTCTTCCCGAAACCGAATTTTCATCATTAAAGAGAGAGCTTGGTATGTGATTTATAGAGTAAAATTCTAGGTATGCATGATCCTATATTTATATGTTGGCATTATACCTTGATACATCTCACAAAAGCCTTAAGAAACCTTGATTTTTGTATTGAGACACTTAGAAACATGTGAGATGATAGGGAAGGTGTACTTGGCTCATCATGCTTGTTATGATGCATTACTATGAGCTAATGACACACCTAGAGACATGAATACCTTATGGACCAATCATTGGGAAGGCTTGTATTCAAGTAATGAATACATAGCTCTAAGAACATGGTTGGAAATTCCAAATACTATATATTTTAAACCATGTTCATTATATTTTGAAAAACAGTTTTCAAGTGGAACACAAAAGTGATACAAAGTGTGCAAAATCTTTAGAACTTTGGTTAGGTTCCAAGTTTGTATCAATATGGAAATCTGGAGAACATATATTTTAAAAACTATTTTTCCATAATAAAGTATGATCTCAGAAATGTGTACACAAAATTTCGTGATTTTTCGAGGTTTCTAGAATTTCTAACGCATTTCTGAAGTTGGGCTGAAAAGGCTGAAATTTCGATTTAGCGTAGTGATCATGTTCAGAAACCAGTCGACTGATACACTATATTCTTTAATAAAAAGTTCCATTTTATGATATTTAGTGTATCTTTGATATCCTAAAACTATAGTATGATAATATTGCGTATACACAAGTTTTAGGACTATTTAATGTAGTGTTTTAGGGGGAGTTTCATATATTATATCTTTTTCATCCCCAAAATTTATTGTTGGTGCAAAGATAGGACTTATTTTTTTATGCTTTGCTTCAAATATTGTTTACACATTATAAAGCATATCTTGGATTAAGGGGGAGCTTACTTTCAATCTTATACCTTAGTCCAAGATCCAACACATTAATTCTTTCATGTTTGCATCCTTCTCTTTTTGATGTATGTCAAAGGGGGAGAAGGAGTATTTAAGTTATAATTCATATTGAAAATATGATTATGTGTGTATCTTTAAAGACCTAACTTAAATGATTGCCAAACATCAAAAAGGGGGAGATTGTTGGTGCAACAATGCTCCAAGCATTTATATATGTTTTGATGTTTGGATAATCATCTAAGTTAGGCAATGTTCTGTGATCTAATTACGAATATGTTTAAGTGACAGGGAAATCCAAGGATGAAGCCTTGGTAAAAGAGAAGTCCAAGTATGATCTTGGCAAGGAAAGTCCAAGGGACGGACTTGGCTGCATAAGACCAAGCTTGTAGTCTTGACAGCGTAAAGTCCAAAGTGAACCTTGGCAAAGGAAGACCAAGTATGATCTTGGCAAGGAAAGTCCAAGGGATGGACTTAGCAACGTAAGACCAAGCTTGTAGTCTTGGCAGCATAAAGTCCAAGTGAACCTTGGCAAAAGAAGTCCAAGCTTGGAGTCTTGGCGGCGTAAAGTCCAAGCATTTGGCAACCCAAGACATGGCGAGGCCGAAGGAAACTCTTGAAGGTAGGCGCAAGGCTGAAGGAAGAGTTAGAAGGTCAAGTCTACGTCTAGGGTATAAAATCAAGTGTGAATTACTCAAACTTGATAAGTATCAGTCGACTGATATGATGTATCAGTCGACTGGTCAGGTGCTCGACCGAGTCAAGTTGAAACCCTGACCATCGATCATTCGCTTTGGATGCCGATCGATAGATGTCTACCGATCGCCCAGCGGGTAGTCGGTGATAAACGCAAAAACGAGCATAGAATGGAGTCGCACTCGACTGCGGCCTGCGATCACTCGACTGATCGCTACATCAGTCGACTGATGGAGGGATCAGTCGACTGATCACCTGGCCGTTGGAAATTGCGGCTACGAATCTCCGCGGAGATCTCGGTTGGCTGGTTGGCCGGTAGTCGACTGATGGAAAGCATCAGTCGACTGATCGAGGCCCAACGGGAAAAACATCCCCTCTTCTATAAAAAGGGGCCTTGGGGAGCTTGGTGAAGCTAGTGCTCTCATTCCTAACTACACCCTCGTGCTCACCAAGCCTTCCCAAGTGTTTTAGCAATTCAAAACCTCCTCTTCTCTAGTTCTTAATCATCCATCATTGTAAAGAAGAGAAGAGCATTGTAAGAAAGGTTTCTCCACCTTGGTTCATCCAAAGGAGAATATAGTGAAGCTTGGCTAGGACTAATCCACCTTACGGATTGCCGTGGAGTAGGAGTTTTATCTCCGAACCACGTACATCGAGTGTTAGCATTCCTTTCATCGTTGTCTTACTTGTATTCTTCTTCGTATTTGTATTGATTCCGCTAACTTGCTTGTAGAAACGAAGAAAGGCTAATCACCCCCCCCCCTCTAGCCGTTACAAAGATCCTAACAGGAAGCTGGAGGGCAGATTCCAGGACTACCAGCAGACAGTTGACTCTCGGCTGTCAGAGCTTATAGTGGGGCAATCCTCCATGGGCGAGCATCTCCGTCGGATGGAGGAGCGCTACATTCGGATTGAGGAGTCACAGAGCTGCATTGAGCAGCATCAGCTCGATATGTACGAGATGATGCGAGCCTGGACCTTGAGCCAGTAGCCTCCTCCACCTCCACCTTCTGTAGATGATTTGAGCTAGAGGATGTTAGGATTTTTGTTTATAGTTTTTGTAGTGAGATTGAGCATCTCAAATGTCTATTTTGGATGTAAAAACTGAAGTTTTCTTAAATTAAATGAAATATTCTATTTATGAAAATCTTTTGTGTCTGATTATGTCCTTGTATTAATGTATTTCTTTATGGAAAATTATCATATCATGACATGAAATTTCATCTTATCATATAACATGTCATGCCATTGTTTAGGATTGTTTTAGATGTCATGTTTGTTTTTAGATTATATCATATGTCATGACATCATGATCATTGGCCATGCGTTATTATTGATATCATTTATTCCATGATCATTCATGAATTTATTTTGATTAAAATTGATTTAAGGAAAAATGACATGACTTGGAGTCCCATTTATAAGGGAATCAAGTAGGGTTGCCTAGAAAATGCATGAGGCCATAATAATCCTAACTCTACATCTCACATCTAAATTGACATGTATGTGTGTGTTTACATCTTAGATAACATGTGAGATGTTAGGATAATAAGTTAGGTTCAAGGTGCATAGGTAGTGCATCTAGATGAACTTAACTTATTTCAATCATCACTAAGAATTATGAGGAAAGCTAATATACAAGTTATGTATATTTAACCAATAAATCATGGTTCAAAATAGGTTTTCAAAAACATTTTAAAATCACTTTAGAAAACCTTGGTGAAGTGATAGCCATCATCATTATAGAAGTTGATATAAAGTAGATCAAAAACTTTAAAATTTTAATAGTTTTTGAACTTTGTACCAATCTCCTATTTTAATGGTTAAAATATTTTTCCAAGATTTTTCACCAATTGTATGTGTGATAAGTATTATACGTATCAAATTTCGTAATTTTTCGATATACGTAGAATTATTTATGATTTTCTGAAATTCAATTCTGATAACTAAAATTCAGAAATTTCAGTTATCAGTTGACTGCCCTTGGTGGTAGTCGATTGATGTGCGTGGCAATCGACTGGTATCTGACAGAGTCGACTGCTGATGCTGATTTAGGGAAAACAAGGTTTGTTTAACCCTTGTTCAGCTGCGGTTAAGGTCCTTAATCACTCCTAACCCTAGGATATGCTTTGGGAAGAATTATAAAGGGTGAAAATCCATTGGATATGGATGGAGAGGTGTTAGGATATTGTATCAAATTTAAGGTGGGGAGAGTTAATGTTTGAACTTTTAACCTTATTTTTGATGGTTTAAAGTTCCTATTAGCTTAGGGACTTCCCAAAGACATTGTTGGTGCAATGGTCAAGGGGGAGCAAGCCTTTAGGGGGAGGTATCTATCATGGGATGATGGATGGTAATTTTCCTCATGAGAGGGAAAAATGAGATTTTTACATACCCAATTTGGAAATTGGGAGATAGTATAGGATTGCTTCTCTTGAGTGATATGGGACTTATCACTAGGAAGATGGTAGGCATCCTAGGTATTTTTAGATCAAGGGGGAGATTGTAAGATGTCATTGGGATATGAGACATTAACCTTCTTGGAGTACACCTTTTTGATGTATGTCAAAAAGGGGGAGACCATAAGATTACCAATTTATGAAATTGGTAAGAAAATTTGAGTTAGGGGACTAACTCAAGATTTGTTTTGTCAAACATCAAAAAGGGGGAGATTGTTGGTGCAATCGGCCCAGATCACGATTGACCAGACTCGAGTTTGACTCGAGTGATGTTTTGATGTTTGACATTAATGTCTGTTGATATTTTGGGGAGATTGTTTATACAATCAACCGGGGTTATGTTTAACTGGACTCGAGTTTGACTTGAGGAAGACTTTGATGGTTGACTAGGGTTGACTATGTGATTATGGAAAGTCCAAGTCTTGGGTACTTGGCATGGAAAGTTCAAGTGGGACACTTGGCATTTGGGAAAGTCCAAGTCTTGAGTACTTGGCATGGAAAGTCCAACATGGGTTGGCAAGGGAAAGTCCAAGCTTGAGTCTTGGCATTTGATAAGTCCAAGGGGTTTGATATTGGCGGCGTAAAGTCCAAGCGGGAGTCTTGGCAGCATAAGTCCAATGGTTGGCGGCGTAAAGTCCAAGCGGAGTCTTGGAGGTGTAAGTCCAATGTGCCTTGGCGGTGTAGACACCGTTAGCATGACATAGCCGATGGAAGCACCTGAAGGCTAGCGCGATGGATGAACAAGTCATGAATGACTTGGAGGGATCTGAGAGGCGTAAGGATGATGGAGGTGGCTAGAAAGCTTAGGTCTAGGCTAAGGGTGGTCTAGCAAGTATGGGGGCACCATACTTGGGCTAAAATCTCATGTTTGAGGTGTGCCAGTCGACTGGTGCCATGTGGCAATTGACTGGCATAGTCAACTAGGGTTTGACTGCTGGAATTGCCCTAGCAGTTGATTGCCATAGATGGGCGATCGATTGAGACGATCGGCGATCATGTGATCGATCGTGATGCTCAAATTTTGGGGACGCAGAATGGAGTCTCACTCGGACCTGGGACGAGCAATGAGTGATGGCGACGATCGTGATGCTTATGATCAGTCGACTGATGTCCTAGCCGTTGGATTTTTCCTGCGTGGATTACACCGTTGTCTCACAGCAACAGTGTGATCAGTCGACTGATAGTCTCGAGAAGTCGACTGATCGACATTTTCCAGCACAGGTTGAAGCTATAAAAGGAGCTCGTGATGGAGAAAAATGGATCCAATTCTTCAGAGCTATTGGGGAGATTTGTTGCTGCAAATTTGGTCTCCAAGTGCAAGCAACCAACCAAGCATTCAAGCAATCAAAAACAAGTGTTGTAAAGTCTTTTCTTTACTTGTCTTTCGTATTTGCATTGTATATTGCTTGTATTTCATTCTTGCTATTGTAAGACGTTTGTATGAGGTTTCTCCACCTCCGACTTGTGTCGAGAAGGAGTTATTGTGATTAGTAGTGCGTGTTTGCATTGCTAGGGCTTTTAGAGCCCGACCCGTGGAGTAGGAACCGTTCGGTTCCAAACCACGTTAAACACTTGTGTATTTGTGTTTGTCTATTTCGTATCGCTTCATTATTATTCCGCTGCGCGCTAACAAAATTTGTAGATGAACACGAGACGAATTCCATCACAAGACGCTATTCACCCCCCTCTAGCGGCCTCAAATCCCTTACACGACTTCCCTACACTAAAAACATATAATATGAATTTTATTTTGAACCTAAATGCTTGAGTTACCTAGGGTGGTGGTTAGGGCCTCTTGAGCTTGTTCATCACTTCTCCCGGAAGTAGATGGCTCTCCTTGCTCTTGCCCTTGCTCCGGAGTATATGGTCTCTCCTCCTCAATCCTAGAAGTGGATGCTTCTTCCACTTCTTCCACCTCTTCTTCCACCGATCTGGAAGTTGATTCCTTCTCAACTTCCGACTCCTCACTTTTTTGTGAGGTTGATGATGATTCTTCCTCGGCTTCTTCCTCTTCTTGAGCCGATGAAGATTCTTCTTCTTCTACTATGCCAAGTGAGGCTTCTCATGGAACTTGGCCAATTTGTCCCATAGCTCCTTGGCATCCATGTAATCTCCTAGCCTAGACAAAACATCATTAGGTATCAAATCTTCTAAAAGTGTTGTTGCCTTGGCTTCGGTCTTGAATTTTAGCCGTTGCTCTCGGGTCCATTTCTTCAACTTTAGAACTTCTCCCTTCTTATTCCTAGGAGGTTCAAAGCCTTCTATGAAGATGAACCAATCCTTTATGTCCATCATCAAGAATGTCTCCATTCTTTCTCTCCACGTCGGAAAATCTTCTCGATCGTATGGTGGTGGAGTGTTGATGTCCCATCCAAGCTTGTCTTGGAATTCATCTTCCCTCTAGCTTCTTTTGCTCCCGGTGGTTAGTCCGTAGAAGAGCCCCGGGCTCTGATACCAATTGTAGAAGAAATGATGACCGCTAGAGGGGGTGAATAGCTCATTTTGTATGTTGATGGAATTCGTTCGTGCTTGTCTCTACAACTTTCCTTAGTGCGCAGCGGAATAATAATAAAGCAATAATGAAATAGACAAACACAAATACACTAATACACAAGTGTTTAACATGGTTCGGAACTGAATGGTTCATACTCCACGGATCGAGCTCTAAAGAGCTCTAGTGATGCACACGCAACCACTAATCACAAATAACTTCTTCTCAGAACAATCCGGAGGTGAAGAAACCTCGTACAAATGATCTTACAATAGTAAGAAGTAAATACAAGCAATTACAACAAGAAAATACACTACAAGTAAAGGAAAATACTTTACAATTGCCTTTGGATAGCTTGCTTTTGGTTGCTTGAAGAATAGCCATAGAGACCATGATTTGCAGCAACAAATCACCCCCAAAGTAGCTCAAGAACCGAATGTGATTTCTTCCTCCACAAGCTCCATTTAAAGCTGTTACCTGGGTTGGAAATCGCCGATCAATCGACTTTTTGGGACCATCAGTCGACTGATGTCACTGTTGTCATGAGACAACGGCTAGATCCATGTTGGAAAAATCCAATGGATCCATCATCAGTCGACTGATCATACCCATCAGTCGACTAATGGAGCCTTCACTCGATTGCTGACCCCCGCAGTCGAGTTTTGACTCCATTCTGTGCCCAAATTCTCGAGCACCAGTCGACTAATCACATGATCGATCGGCTCGAGCCCGATGAGCCCACCTCGGTCGACTCTTTGACACTTCCGATCAAACCCTAGTTAACTCACACCAGTCGACTGCCATATGACACTAGTCGACTGGTACACCTCAAACATGAGGTTTTAACCCAAGGATGGTACCCCCATACTTGCTAGACCACCTGTAGCCCAGACATAAGCCTTCTTGCCACCTTCGTCAGCCTTGCACCTATCGGATCCCTCCAAGTCATCCATGACTTGTTCATCCATACACTAGCCTTTAGGTGCTTCCATCGGCTATGTCATGCTAACGGTGTCTACACCGCCAAGGCACATTGGACTTACGCTGCCAAGACTCTGCTTGGACTTTACGCCGCCAACCATATGACTTATGCTGCCAAGACTCCCGCTTGGACTTTACGCCGCTAATATCAAACCCCTTGGACTTCTCAAATGCCAAGACTCAAGCTTGAACTTTCCCTTGCCAACCCATGTTGGACTTTCCATGACAAGACCCATGCTTTGACTTTTCTTTGCCAAGACCCATGCTTGGACTTTACATGCCAAGTACTCAAGACTTGGACTTTCCATGACATGGTCAACTCCAGTCAACCATCAAAATCACCTCGAGTCCGATCAATCATGACCCGGTTCGATTGTGCCAACAATCTCCCCAAAACATTATCAGGCATTAATGTCAAACATCAATGTCAAACCTTCATGTCAAACATCAAAACATCGCTCAAGTCAAACTCAAGTCCAGTCAATCGTGACCTGTGTCGATTGCACCAATAGGCAGGTGCCCTTGGAAGTTAATTCTTCCTTCTTTGCCTTTTTCTTCCCTTTAGCTTTGGTTTTTGACTTCCTCTTAGAACCTTTCTTTGAGGAGTCAACCAGCATCATCGCCTTCTATTTTTTAGTAACAGAGGACTCCACTGTTTTGAGCATATTGATCAATTCAGGAATTATGGACTTAATCTTATTCATTCGATAGTTCATCACAAATTATGAATAGCTACCAGTCAGATTGTGAAGAATTAAGTCGATACATAATTCATGGTTCATGAAAAACCCTAATGATCCCAATCGCTCAATATAACTATTCATCCTTAGTGCCAACTGCCCTACAGATGGACCCTCCTGCATTTTCGAGTGAAAGAGGAGCTAGGTGACCTCGAACCTTTCTGATCGCGCCTGCTCATTGAACAACTCTTGAAGATGGAAGATAATTGTATTAGCATCCATATGCTCATGTTGCTTCTACAACTCAAGAGAAATTGACACTAGCATAATGCAACTCGCCATCTCAGATTCAACAACATATTTCTGCTAAGCCAACTTTTGGTCACCAGATGCATTGTCTACAAAAGGTTGGGGAAGAACCTCTTCAAGAACATAAGATCACTTTTCAGCCTTGAGAACAATTCTCAGGTTGTGAAGCCAGTCCAAGAAGTTTGGCCCAATCAATTTGTTATTGTCCAAAATAGAATGTAAGTTGATGGAGGTCGACATGCTATTCTATTTAATACCTAGACATACAAAAAGAGGTGTATAAGAGAGATGAATTTATATTAATGCAAACAATTTACATTAACAAGAAACTCCAACTTTTTTTTATCAAATTCAATATCCCTCACTTTGAATTCGAGAGACGGTAGGTTATCTCCTAGTGGGTTGATATCCATTATGACTAAAAACAACCTTGGAGAGAGTCCAACAAATCATTCATAATCATAATGTTAGGTATCAATAGTACCCATTATATATCAAATATATAACTATCACTTTATACTATCAACTAATTGAATGTTCACATATACATTAGGTTGTTAACTCATTAACATATATACATCCAATGTGTATCATCTAATTGCACCTCTGTCCTCATTAACCTTTGAGAGAGTCCAACAAATCAATGCTTTCAGTTAAGGTCGGCCCATTAATTGTGAGATCAAATTTAAATGGTTTGAACACATCTAATTTACAAGCCAGGCTTGGAGAGAGTCCAACAACCCAAACTTGAAATTGACCTCTAGTCCTTACCATTTAAAATAAACATCGAATCTCATATGAATTGAAGATGCTCAATGTCATGCCAGGCTTGGAGAGAGTTTAACAACCCAAGCACGAAAAAGAACTCTGGTTCAACCATATTAATGGAAGGTGTTAGCCCTAATATTTGCATAGGGGATTTCAGGGTATTATGGGTCTCATCTATAAAAGGAAATAAACCTAAATATGGAAAAACCAAGGTCACATTAGGAAATAAATTTCCCGATGCGAACGTGAGTTTATGCTTAGGCTCTAACGATACGACCAACACTTTTGGTGTTTCCAGGCACATCCTTGGCGTTTCCTTTTAGGTTACAAAACATATCCTATATGTAGAATCACGCATACTCTAATCTATCATATAGAAAATATGGCACAGGTATATTAAAACATCAAACATACTTTAAACATTCTCCTATAACATGCGATCTATGCCAAACAAACAAGGTGACTCTGATACCACTTATTGGAGATTATAGGATTAGGTGCAATGAAATATAGCAAATAAAAAAAAATTTATTACATCGCAAACATCCCCTGGGGGCCAAGAAAACTTTCTTTGGCATAATCCATGTAAACACACAAAAGGAGGAGAAGTTATACCTTCGAGATTCTTTCGAATCCTTCGAAACCATAAGCAAGACCAACGGTCCTTGCCTCTATTAGTATCCATGTTGGGATCACCTAAGACAACTCCTAGAGCAGCAAGTCTTTGTCTTCGATTGGTGGTAACCAACCGGTGGAGACAAGGGAAGAAGAGAGAGGAAGACGACTACCAAGGAAGAAAAACCCTAAGGAATAACTCATGTCTCCAAAGATTATCAAGGGATTATTTATAGATCTCTTGATTAGGGCATCTTAGGAGGCTTAAATGGAACCTATCTTACCATAATTATCTCATAATTAAGGTAAGAATAACCCATGAAATTTTCATAAGAGAAATATCCAAAAACGATGGAGACGCGACACGGTCGTGTGTCTTACACACGACCGACTATGCCCGGACACACGACCAACTGTGTGTCCTTCTGGGCACAACTCAAACTTTGGCCATTTTTATCCAGAGTAAGGTACAGGTTAAGCATGGCCATATGAGGCTATGTATGGTTCGTTTGACTTCGTTTAGGTGTGATATGGTCATGCTAAGTCTGACAAGGCTATAGGAGGATCCATAGCCTCCATTTCGCACCCCCTTGGTCTGGTCCAACCAGATATATCCTCTCTCATCGAGAATCTCATTCTCAGACTTGTTTTTCATCTCGAGATCACCCATAATGCGTGTGACCCAATAGGTTCCCAATTATATTAGTCATTCATAATTAACCCTTTAATTATGAATAGATCTTGAGTGACACCTAGCTGTGCATCATGACCCCCAATTGATCGAAAAGTCTAGATCGACTCCAGAACATTTCTGAACCCTCAACATCTACAGTTGTTTGTGCCTTGTTCCTTTCACTCATCCTATATCCACTTGGTTCAGGACATGGTTTATGTGTTCGCCCCCACTAGAATGACTATGTCACACCTAGCCCAAGTTAGTTTTCTTGTCATATGGATTCAAGTTACTCCTTCATGTTCCCAAGAAGACCATCTTCTTAACACGTTTGTTCTGGCCAGAGACTTCTGAGTAACAATCTTGATAAGAGTCCTAGGGTATACATCTCCTTTATGAGGAGTGGTGAATTCTTTGTGGGCTATTAAAAACACCTTCGATTACTTTGGCTCATACCCAATCATCCTGGAGTTACACCTACTATGTAGATGGTTGCGAAGAAGTCAAAGTATAAGGCGCCTAAGGAAGCTCACACTCAAACTGCAATGAGATCTTCAACGACATATAGAACCATATGAAGTCTCATAGCAGGTCACTCCAATGAACTAGTTACCATAACTAGCATCCACATGTTCACTCTCCGCATCCCTATGCTTCCATTCAGTGAGTACCGAATGCTTGGATAAACCAAGGAGCATAACATGTACTAGTCTCACAAAATTGATGATGTCGAATCACATCAATTCATCGACTAGGGATAATTTCAATACTTACATGATTATACATGATAAGATACCCACTAATTATGATCCAATCACAATTTCTTTTATGTCATGCATCGTATTGTGGACTTCAGTACATGAGTTTAAGATCCAATCAAATACATAGATAATATATACTCAAATAGTGAATTTTATTAATATCTTCTAAGATGATTGCCTTAGGACACCTCTCAATTACATCACTTACATTATCACAATAAACTTTAACTTTGGAGTAGTGGAGCTCATAATCCTCTAGAGTATGTCTCATCCAAAGTAATTGAGCCACACAACCACCCATGGCCATATATTCAGCCTCGGTTGTGGACAAAGTAACACAAGGTTGCTTTCTACTACTCCAACTCACTAGGGAGGATCCAAGAAATTGGCATCCACCATTAGTGCTTTTCCAATCCAATTTGGAACCCGCATTATCAGAATCGGTGTACCCAATCAAATCAAAAATTTGAGTCCTAAAGTACCAAAGACCTACATTAAGAGTACGCTTGATATATGTCAAGATTCTCTTGGCAGCTACTAGATGGGAGTCTTTGGCACCAGATTGATACCTTGCACACATACCTACAGTAAATAATACATCCGGTCTACTAGCAGTTAGGTATAATAAACTACCAATCATACTCATATAATATTTTGCATCTATTATTTTTCCATCTAGATCAGTATCTATCTTAGTGTTGGTTTTCATAGGAGTAGACACTATTTTAGCATTTTCTAGACCAAATTTCTTAATAATTTCTTTAGCATATTTGGTTTGATAAACATGGGTTCCTTCACTAGTTTGTTTGACTTGTAATCCTAAAAAAAAAAGTCAATCCTCCTACTAGACTCATCTTTAATTCATTTTTCCATATTTTTGATGAAGTCTTGGAGAAGTTCATTATTTGTTGACTCCAAATATGATATCATCAACATAAACTTGAGCAACAAAGATGTCTTTTTCTTTAGACTTTAGAAATAAAGTTTGGACAACTTAGCCCCTTCTAAAGTCCTTAGAGATTAGGAATGATGAAAATCTCTCATACCACCCCTTGGGATCTTGTTTTAACTCATATGAAGCTTTCTTAAGCTTACAAACATGATTTGGGTAATCTACATTTTCAAACCTGAGTGGTTGTCCCACATAGACTTCTTCCTTAATGAATCCATTTAGGAATGTCTATTTCACATCCATTTGATAGAGTTTAAAATCCATGTGAGTGGAATATCCTAATAGGATTCAGATAGACTTTAACCGAGCTACCGGAGCATAAGTCTCATCATCATCAAGTCCTTCAACTTGATTGAACCCTCGAGCTATTAACCTAGCTTTATTACTTGTGACTCTACCTTGACATCTAACTTGTTCCTAAATACTCATCTAGTTGTAACAATTGTACCATCATTGGGTCTAGGAACTAGTTCCTATACTTGACTTCTCTCAAATTGAGCTAACTCTTCTTGTATTTCTAATATCTAATCCGGATCAAGCAATTATCATTGATTGATTTTGGCTTAATTTGGGAAATTAGGGCAACTTGACTAGTATGATCTCTATAGAAAGACCTAGTCCTTACTCCTTATGAGAGTTCTCCTACTACTTGGTTTAGAGGATGATTTTGATGAATTCTTAAAGTCCTAGGAGGTGAATCACTTTAAATTTGATCATTATTATCTTTCGTCCTTCCATCATAAGAATCACCTCTTCCTCCCCCTACACCATTATCCCTTAAATTTAAGTTTTAAATTCCTTGGGTAATGTCTTGATTTTTGACATTGATATCCTTATCAATGGAGGATTTCCTAGGGTAAATACTAGAAGATGTAGGGTTTTGCTTATCGAGTTCATGAGGGGAAACTTCGCTTCCCACTACACCTTGGTTATTTGTTCATGGCAATCCCATCGATGTCCCCAGATTAAAAAAATTAATCCTAGAAAAAAGGTATTGCTCAAACAACCAAGTCATCGTCGTGCTATTTGTTTAGAGAGGTCACTTGAACAAACTCGTTGTTCAAGTGACCATCCTCTATTCTATGAGTAGTCGCGGAATAGACGATGTATGGATTGTCGACTTTTGTATTTATGATCGCAATCCAAGTATTATTTAGCCACAAACAGAATATTACATGCTCATAATTGAAAAACAAAAACAAACATGTTACAAAAGAGAATGGAGAATCGATATACCTCTCTATCTTCTAATGTATGACCTTCCTCCTTTCGGACGTCGTGTGGGCGACGATCTACCAAAAGATGAAGCTCCAAGATTTCCAATCTTCCTACCTTTCTCGTTCCGAGCAAGAGGAAGAATAGAAACAAGGTTCTTCTCCTTCCTATAACCAACCAACAAGCAACAAGGGAAATCCTTGCCGCCGGCCAACTAAGAGGAGGAGATGATGATGGAAACCTCCCAAGACACTAAGGGAAAGCCCTAAGTCTTGTTTCCACCACTCAAGGAGAAGGAGAAGAGAGTTTTGGACGCCGGACAATGGCTGGAAAAATCTGGAAACACCTGTTGGACGCCGGCCACCTTGAAGGAAGAAGAAGAAAGGAATTACCTTCCTTATTTGGTGCCGCCAACCCCTAAAACCTAGCTTCCAAGTCTTGCGGCCCAAAACCCTAGCTCCTCTTGGATTTAAGATTCATGAGGTGTTAATAGGCTACATTAGGGACCATGAGGAGGAGTTGGATCTTGCCCACCCATGGATCAAGCCCACATAAAGTCCGATCCACTAATGATAATCCAATCCACTAAAGGATTATCATTGATCTACCTCACCAATCCCCATAAGATAATATGGGCTCCATATATTATTTGTATATTTTCTCCCCGTGTTAAAGATCTCGAATGTCCATCGATTAATTAATTTACTGACCATTAATTAATCAACATCTAACTCCATGTGTAGTACCATTGAACCTTTTCATCATGCAGGACCAAGTCCACCTGCAGGGTTTACATGATGAACCTTATGAGCTCCTCAAGGGGACATCATCATCCTAATATATAGGACACGGTTTCCTCCTATAATCAACGACACACCATATAAATAATATCATCTTCCAACTTACCGAGTCTATCGATTTAATCTATAAATCTCGCCCATTGGTAAATCAAAGAGATGAATACTAAGTATATGTGCCCGTTATTATATCGGGATTAAGAGCATGTACAAAATAATATCTGAGGTCCGATTCGATTATGTAGTCAACAATAAATCGAATCACCTCTAAGTCTATCCTGCTCAATACACACAAAGTGTACTAGCATGATTCTATGGTCAAGACAAAACAATACCAAATCACACTACAACCATTCCGATGGTTTGTCCAAAGCCATCTCGATTGTGAGCCTTTACTTATACTTTACAAGGAGCCGATAACATGATCTCCTGTGTGACACCACACACCATGTTATCTACAATGTAATTTATTAGGCAATATTGCATAACCATAAAAATGCAAACAATGATAATGTGATTCTTATTTCAAAATAAAGATGTTCATACAAAAGATAGACTTTTCAGTATACATCCCTAAAATCTCCCACTTATACTAAAAAACAATGCTGTCCTTAAACTGTCATACATCTGATCCCCATTCCCTCTACATGCCTATCAAAAGCTCTCGCCGGAAAGGCCTTAGTGAAAGGATCTTCCAGGTTATCCTCCGATGCAATCTTGGCCACAGCAACTTCTCCTCTCTTTATGATTTCTCGTATCAGGTGGTACTTGCGCTCTATGTGCTTACTTGCCTTATGGGCTCGTGGTTCCTTCGAGTTTGCAACTGCACCACTATTATCACAATAAATTGTGATAGTTCTAGGCAAACCAGGAATCACATCCAAGTCCATCAGGAAGTTCCTGAGCCACACAACTTCTTTGGCCGCCTCAGAGGCCGCCACGCATTTTTGCTTGACACTCCTTCATACAATGGCTCCACCTCCCAAAGTAAACACAAAACCTGAGGTAGACTTACTGTTATCCCTATCAGATTGGAAGTCGGAATCCGTGTAACCCATAGGGAGTAATTGGTCTGCCCAGTAAACCAGCATATAATCCCTAGTCCTTCTCAGGTACTTTAATATATGCTTTATCGCAGTCCAATGTCCCTGTCCTGGATTACTCTAATATCTACTGACCATGCCCACGGCAAAGCAGATATCTGGTCTTGTACATAGCATCGCATCATGAGGCTTCCTACTGCAGAAGCATAAGGAACCGCCTTCATCTCCTCTATCTCCTCAGATGATCTAGGACACATCTCCTTAGATAAAGGAACTCCATGCCTGAAAGGTAGAAATCCCTTCTTGGAGTTCTGCATGCTAAAACAATCCATAATTTGTTGGGTTTCTGGCACCGCGCGTGTGTGTGTTCGATCACATTTCGTAAACATGAACACAGCGGAAGCAATAAAAATAATAAATCTACATTTATTACAACACACACAACACACGCATGCATATTACAACAAGTGTAGACATAACCGTAAATTTAAATTTGCAATAAAAGGAAATTTATCTACGTTATACCTTTCGTATGACGTGTAGCGGGAACGACATCAACCGGAAAGATCCTCGCTAGAATCGTCTCTATCCGTATCCACGCCGAGTTCCTCGGGTTGACTTCTGTAAGCCACGAGCTTCATCTTCGTACGGGTTACTAGACTCGTGTTGAAGACGACGTGATCGAGAGATGATCGCGATCCGAATCAAAATTCGGATCCTAATACGAGTTCTCAAAACTCGCTTCTCCGGAGAGGTATTCGTCAACCAATTGATGAATCCTTCGACCTCCACCTCAGAGGATTACCGAAGATCGAATCCCCGGTAAGTTAGCCACTGTCGGAGCTCTAACCGTCGTCCAAACGACGCTCCGACGAGAGGAGAACAAGCTGTCCAGAAAACTGGACAGCTTTGGTGGAGGTGATAGGCGCCGGCCAACCAAGGGAGATAGAGCTCACCTTGATGCAAAACTTGAAGGAGATCACCGGAGCACTAACCGGCAGCAGCTCGACGCCGGCGAGGGGGAAGGAAGCAGCCTTCTGGATGCCGGTTGGAGGAGCAATGGGCGGCGGTTTAGGGTTGGCGCCGAGAGCTCCCTCAATGGAGAGGGCGGCAACCTTAGGGCAAGGGGTTTTTTTTTGGATTAGGGCTTAATTATCCCTTAAGCCCTCTTTTATAGAGAACTAATTCTCTTAATGGCTATTGGATCATAACCATTAGGCCCGTTAACCCGCTCCATTAAGATAAGTTAAAATAAACCAAACCATGATGGTTTATTTTAAGTTAAAACGAACCGAACCAACTTTTGGTTCATTCGTTTAAAATAAACCAAACCCTTTGGTTTATTCTCCTCCATTGGATTAGAACCAAAGCATTTTGGTCCATCCATTATGTCTTCATAAGACACGGCTCATCCACGCTTCCATTGCACCTGAAACGATTTCATGCTCGTTGCATGTTTGGTCCAACCAAACATAGTTTCTCTCGGTCTGAGAATCCCATTCTCAAGCTCGTTTTAAATCCTTCGGATTACGCTCGTTGTACGTGTGACCAAATAGGTTCTCGGTTTATATTGGCCATCTATAATTAACCATTAATTATAGAACGATCATGAGTGGCACCTAGTAGTACATCATGATCCCCAATTAACCGAAAAGATCAACGGTTGATCCAGAACTATTTCTGAAACCCTTCAGCAGCTCGAATGATTCATGCCCCATTCCCTTCACTCATCTTATACCCACTTGGTTCAGGACATGGTCTATTGTGTCAGTCCCCACTAGGCTTACTACGTCACACCTAGCCCAAGTATCATTTCCTCGTCCTACGGATTCTAGTTACTCCACATGTATCGAAGAGTACCTTACTCTAAACATGTAATGCTTTGGCCAAAGACTTTAGTAACAATCCGACGAGAGGCCATGGGTATACATCTCCTCGCAAGGAGTGGTGAATCCTTTATAGGCTATTCAAACACCTTCGATCACTTCGACTTATACCCAATCATCCCGGGTCCACATCTCCTTAGAGATGTTTGCTTAAGATGTCAAAGCATAAGTCTCCATGATCAAGATGACTTGAATACCACAAGTCTAAGGAACATCGCACTTAAGCCACAGTAAGAACTTCATTGACATATCTATATATGCAGAGAACCATATGAAGTCTTATGGCTGGTCACTCCAATGAACTAGTTACCATAACTAGCATCCACGATTAACTCCGGACATCACAATGTCTCCAGCCAGTGAGAATCAGCTGCTTGGATACACCAAGGAGTATACCTCGTTCTAGTCTCGACAGAATTGATGGTGTCCAAATCCATCAATTCATCGACTAGGGATAATTCCGATACATCACAATTACACATGTAGAGATACTCACTAGTTGTGATCCAATCACAAATTCTCTCATGCTGTGAATCGATCGTGGACATTCAGTAAATGAGTTTAAGATCCAATCAAATACATAAAACATGTATACTCAAATAGTGAATCTTCATTTATCATATAAATGGTTCATACATAAGGCGATTGCCTTAGGACATCTCTCATATATTACTAACAGACTCCCACTTGGCCTAATGCCAATTGCTACGGTATCCAATACCATAAGCTCTAACATGACCCTCAAACTTATTTTTGAGGTAATGCCTTAGTTAAAGGATCCGCTAAGTTCCTTTCAGTGGGAATTTTCTCGATTTGTATTTCGTTCCTACTGATGATCTCTCTGATAAGATGATATCGGCGAAGCACATGTTTGGATCATTGATGAGACCACATCAAGTTCAGAGATGAACTTCTTGATCCAAACCGCTTCCTATGCTGCTTCCAAAGCTGCAATGTATTCTTCCTTAGTGGCAAAATCCGCTATAGCGTCAAGCTTGGAACCTTTCCAACTTATTGCGCCTCCATTCTAGGTGAATACATACCCAGACTGAGACATGGAATCATCCTTGTCTATCTGGAGCTGCCATCCGTATACCCATGTATCACCATGTACCCTTCTCCATATATTAGGAACACATCCTTAGTTCTTCTCAAGTACTTAAGGATCGTCTTAACAGCCACCCAATAATCCATTCCTGGATCAGACTGGTATCTTCTCGTGACACTCAGAGCATACGATACATCGGGTCTCGTACATAACATAGCATACATGATAGATCCTATTGCGGATGCATAGGGAATCTTACTCATGCAAATCCTCTCGTCTTCTGTGCGCGGACACATAGACTTCGAAAGGTGTACCCCATGCCTGATGGGCAGATAACCTTTCTTGGATTTCGACATGCTAAACCTCTTTAGCACTCGGTCTATATATGTAGACTGCGAAAGACCAAGTAACCGTTTCGATCTATCTCTATAGATCTTAATCCCGAGGATGTAGGTTGCTTCTCCCAGGTCTTTCATGGAGAATGTCTTGGATAACCAAACCTTAACTGACTGTAAGATTGACACATCGTTTCCTATAAGTAATATGTCATCGACATACAATACTAGGAACACGACTGCACTCCCACTAACCTTCTTGTACACACAAGGTTCGTCTGGATTTTGTGAGAAATCAAACCTTTTGATTGTCTCATCAAAATGGATATTCCAGCTCCTGGATGCTTGCTTCAATTCATAAATGGACCGTCGCAATTTGCATACCTTGGTTTTATCAACCGATGTGAAACCCTCACGTTGTATCATATACACGTCCTCGAGCAGGATTCCATTAAGGAAAGTTGTTTTCACATCCATCTGCCATATCTCATAATCATAATGAGCCGCTATGGCCAGGAGCATCCGAATGGATTTAAGCATAGCTACAGGCGAATAGGTTTCGTCATAATCAACACCTTGCTTTTGACGATATCCTTTCGCCACCAATCTAGCCTTATAGGTAATCACATTACCATCCATGTCGGTTTTCTTCTTGAAACCCCACTTGCACCCTATAGGCTTAATGCCTTCAAGTGGGTCAACCAAGTTCCAAACTTGGTTTTCATACATGGAATCCATTTCCGACTTCATAGCATCAAGCCACTTATCCCTTTCTGAACTTGTCAGCACTTCTTCATAACTAGTAGGCTCCTCATCATCAATGAGTAACACGTCGTTCGATTCACTTACGAGAAATCCATATTTCTCAGGAATGTTGCTTGTTCTACCAGATCTACGAAGATGTGGTGTTACAATAGGTCCTGCCGATTGCTCATCACTATGAGTTGTCGGCTGTTGTGCTTCACCAGGTATCTCATTAATGTCTATTTGAGTCTCTCGAGCCTCCTCAAGCTCGATGACACTCCCACTATTTTCTTGCAAGAGAAACTCTTTCTCTAGAAACACAGTATGCCTTGAAACAAACACCTTTTGTTCCACAGGATGATAGAATTGGTAACCCCTTGTTTCCTTAGGGTATCCAATAAATAGACATCTATCAGACTTAGCATCCAATTTGCCTGATACAGTCCGCTTCACATAAGCAGGACAACCCCATATCTTCAAGTAAGATACATGAGGTTTCTTACTATTCCATATCTCATATGGAGTAGTAGAGACTACCTTGGTTGGCATTCTGTTTATCAAGTAAACAGCTGTCTGAAGTGCATAGCCCCAAAAGGACTTGGGAAGATTCGCATGATTCATCATTGACCTGACCATGTCCAAAAAGGTCCGGTTACGCCTCTCAGATACACCATTATATTGTGGTGTATATGGCGGAGTCTATTGTGACAATATACCATTGTCTCTTAGATAATCAAGAAACTCCTGACTCAAGTATTCACCACCTCGATCCGATCGAAGTATTTTAATACTTTTGTCATGTTGTTTCTCTACTTCATTTCTGAATTGTTTGAACCTTTCAAAGGCTTTAGACTTGTGTTTCATCAAGAACACATACCCAAACCGTGAGTGATCATCGGTGAAGGTAATGAAGTAGCTATAGCCTCCTAAAGCTTGAGTTGACATAGGTCCACATACATCAGTATGTATTAGACCTAGTAACTCTCCCACTCGTTCACCTTTTCCTGAAAAAGGTAACTTAGTCATCTTGCCTTTTAAGCATGATTCACATGTATCGTATGAATCCAATTCAAACGATTCCAGAATTCCACATCGATGTAATTCGGACATGCGTTTCTTGCTTACATGACCAAGACGACAATACCACATGTAGGAGTCTAATTGATTATCTTTTCAAGCACGCTTGTTGCTCGCTTCGATATTGAAAATATCACTGGATATGTCCAACGTATAAATACCATTGCTTAAAGTTCCAGTCCCATAAAGAACTCCATTCAAAGTTATGTAACAACAATTGTTACTAAAAGTCAAATGGTACCCATTTCTATTTAAACAAGAAATAGAAATGATGTTCTTTATCAACGAAGGAACATAAAAGCAATTGTCCAGTTCTAAGACAAGTCCTACAGGGAGTTCCAACAAATGCGTTCCGATGGCGAGTGCAGCAACCGTTGCTCCATTCCCAACACATAAATTTGACTCTCCCTTGACGAGTCTTCTTCTATTCCTTAGCCCATGTATGTCATTACATATATGTGAGCCACACCCAGTATCAAATACCCAAGTGTCTGAGGAAATAGAATGACAATCAATAAAGAAGATTTTTGAAGAAGATGGGGCATCTGATGCCTTATCCTTCTTCACAGACTCAAGATAAATCTTGCACTTTCTTCGCAAATGGCTCTACTTGCCATAATGATGGCAAGTGCCCTTTTGAGCTGGTTCTGCCTTTTTAGCCTTTTTTCTTCTTCCCTTACATTGTTCCTTTGACTCCCTCTTAGAACCTTTCTTCGAGGAATCAACTAACAACATCGTCCCCTGCTCATGCTTCTCAGAAGGCTCCACAATCTTCAGCATGTTAAGCAGTACCACAGATGAACCTTCTTGCATCTCAGAGGTGAAGAGGAGCTTGGAGACTTCGAACCTTTCGAATCTCACTTGCTTATCAAACAACTCATAAAGATGAAGGACTACGATATGAGCATCCATATGCTCATGCTGCTTTCGTAGCTTGGGTTCCATCGCGGCTAGCATGATGCAACTCATTTGTTGAGAATCACTCACATGTTTACGATAGGCCAACAATTGGTCGAGTTGCATAAATCACTAGGACGGGCGGGAAGAGGCGCTTCGAGGACATACACAAGCTTTTCACCTTGAGAACAATTCTCAAGTTTCTAAGCCAGTCGAAGAAGCTCGGCCCAGTCAATTTATTCGAATCCAAAATGGAACGCAAATTCAAAGACATCATGATCAATCTTAGAAATACAAAACGAGCATATATGAGAAAATGATTTTAAAATGCATCATTATACATTTATAAATCCCATTCATTTTTCGAATTTCAAAAACCCCAAAATCACTTCGAGAGATCGTAGGTCCATCTCAGAATGGGCTGATATCCATAATAGTTATGAATAACCTTGGAGAGAGTCCAACAAGCCATTCATAACTACGACGGTAGGTATCATCTATACTGATTGCATATCACGTATATGCAACTATCACAATGTGCTATCAACTAATTGAATGTTCACACATACGTTGAGTTGTTAACACATTAACATGTATGCATCATATGCATAGCACCCAACTTCACCTCCCTTTACATTGACCTTGGAGAGAGTCCAACAAGCCGATGCTCCAGGTTAAAGCCAACCCATTAATCGAGAAATAGTTTTAATATGGTTAGAGTGCATTCAACCAATTAGCCCAGCTTGGAGAGAGTCCAACAACCAAAGCTAACGATTGACCTCTGACTCTTACCATATTAGTATTAAACTATTCCATGGTTTGAACATGTTCGGGTTCGAGCCGGGCTTGGAGAGAGTCCAACAACCCAAACAAGAAACGGAACTCTGGTTCTAACCATATCAATGGAAGGTGTAGGCTTTAATATTGTTTAAGGGTTTTATGTCTCATCCTCTTTGCATGCAAATAACTATTATCTACATGGCATGACATACATGGCATACATCTACATGTCACGACACGCATGGCATAATGTTATGCATCTAATGCAATTACATGGCATACAATTATGTCATGTATATATTTCCTTATATGTCATAACTATTTATGGAAATAAAATATGTTTAAGATTTGATTCTCCAAATCAAATCATAATTAAATTAGGAAACAAATTTCCAAATCTAATCACATATTTTACTCATGGAATTATTTGATTAAGGAAAATCTATTTAGGAAACCAATTTCCTAAATCATTAAAACTACTTATGGAAATAAAATATTTTAAGATTTGATTTCCCAAATCAAATCATGATTAAATTAGGAAACAAATTTCCAAAATCTAATCAAATATTTTATTTATGGAAAATATCAATTTCCATAAATACTTCCAACTTTCCAAAAGTGGAAGATTTCCATAAATACTTCTAGACTTTCCAAAATTGAAAAATTTCCATAAATACTTATAAATTTCCAAAATTAGAAAATTTCATGAAATAACATTATGACTATCACAAAACCATTTTACGATTATGTCAAAACATAACCTGGGCTCTGATACCACTGTTGGGTTTCCGACACCGCGGCGTGAGTGTGTTCGATCACGTTTCGTAAACATGAACACAGCGGAAGCAATAAAAATAATAAATCTACATTTATTACAACACACACAACACACGCATGCATATTACAACAAGTGTAGACATAACCGTAAAATTAAATTTCCAATAAAAGGAAATTTATCTACGTTATACCTTTCGTATGACGTGTAGCGGGAACGACATCAACCGGAACGATCTCGCTAGAATCGTCTCTATCCGTATCCACGCCGAGTTCCTCGGGATGACTTCGCTAAGCCACGAGCTTCGTCTTCGTACGGATTACTAGCCTCATGTTGAAGACGACGTGATCGAGAGATGATCACGATCCGAATCCAAATTCGGATCTTAATACGAGTTCTCAAAACTCGCTTCTCCGGAGAGGTATTCGTCAACCAATTGACGAATCCTTCGTCCTCCACCTCATAGGATTACCGGAGATCGAATTCCCGGTAAGTTAGCCGCTGTCGGAGCTCTAACCGTCATCCAAACGATGCTCCGACGAGAGGAGAACAAGCTGTCCAGAAAACTGGACAGCTTGGGTGGAGGTGATAGGCGCCGGCCAACCAAGGGAGATAGAGCTCACCTTGATGCCAAACTTGAAGGAGATCACCGGAGCACTAACCGGCAGCAGCTCGACGCCGGCGAGGGGGAAGGAAGCAGCCTTCTGGATGCCGGTTGGAGGAGCAATGGGCGGCGGTTTAGGGTTGGCGCCGAGAGCTCCCTCAATGGAGTGGGCGGCAACCTTAGGGCAAGGGGTTTTTTTGGATTAGGGCTTAATTATCCCTTAAGCCCTCTTTTATAGAGAACTAATTCTCTTAATGGTTATTGGATCATAACCATTAGGCCCGTTAACCCGCTCCATTAAGATAAGTGAAAATAAACCAAACCATCATGGTTTATTTTAAGTTAAAATGAACCGAACCAACTTTTGGTTCATTCGTTTAAAATAAACCAAACCCTTTGGTTTATTCTCCTCCATTGGATTAGAACCAAAGCATTTTGGTCCATCCATTATGTCTTCATAAGACATGGCTCATCCACGCTTCCATTGCGCCTGAAACGATTTCATGCTCGCTCCATGTTTGGTCCAACCAAACATAGTTTCTCTCGGTCTGAGAATCCCATTCTCAAGCTCGTTTTAAATCATTCGGATTACGCTCGTTGTGCGTGTGACCAAATAGGTTCTCAGTTTATGTTGGTCGTCTATAATTAACCATTAATTATAGAACGATCATGAGTGGCACCTAGTAGTACATCATGATCCCCAATTAACCGAAAAGATTAACGGTTGATCCAGAACTATTTCTGAAACCCTTCAGCAGCTCGAATGATTCGTGCCCCATTCCCTTCACTCATCTTATACCCACTTGGTTCAGGACATGGTCTATTGTGTCAGTCCCCACTAGGCTGACTACGTCACACCTAGCCCAAGTATCATTTCCTCGTCCTACGGATTCTAGTTACTCCACATGTATCGAAGAGTACCTTACTCTAAACATGTAATGCTTTGGCCAAAGACTTTAGTAACAATCTGAGGAGAGGCCATGGGTATACATCTCCTCGCAAGGAGTGGTGAATCCTTTATAGGCTATTCAAACACCTTCGATCACTTCGACTTATACCCAATCATCCCGGGTCCATATCTCCTTAGAGATGTTTGCTTAAGATGTCAAAGCATAAGTCTCCATGATCAAGATGACTTGAATACCGCAAGTCTAAGGAACATCGCACTTAAGCCACAGTAAGAACTTCATTGACATATCTATATATGCAGAGAACCATATGAAGTCTTACGGCTGGTCACTCCAATGAACTAGTTACCATAACTAGCATCCACGATTAACTCCGGACATCACAATTCTCCAGCCAGTGAGAATCAGCTGCTTGGATACACCAAGGAGTATACCTCGTACTAGTCTCGACAGAATTGATGGTGTCCAAATCCATCAATTCATCGACTAGGGATAATTCTGATACATCACAATTACACATGTAGAGATACTCACTAGTTGTGATCCAATCACAAATTCTCTCATGTTGTGAATCGTATCGTGGACATTCAGTAAATGAGTTTAAGATCCAATCAAATACATAAAACATGTATACTCAAATAGTGAATCTTCATTTATCATATAAATGGTTCACACATAAGGCGATTGCCTTAGGACATCTCTCATATATTACTAACATAATTGTGTCTATGTATGAAGCTTGGGATAAGCACAACATCCTTTTCCTGCGATCCCTTATAACCTTGATCCCAAGGATGTGTCCCACCTCTCTCAAGTCCTTCATATCAAACTGTTTGGACAATCATACCCTTACGTCCGATAACACCTTGATATTGTTACCAATCAACAAAATGTCATCTATGTAAAGTACAAGAAATACCACTACGTTTCCATCACATCTCTTGTATACACAAGACTCATCCGGACTTTTAATAAATCTATAAGACTGGATTACCTCATCAAAGAGGATGTTCCAAGACCTCGAAGCTTGCTTCAATCCATAAATGGACCAATTAAGCTTACATACAAGATACTCTTTGCCCTTCACAATGAATCCCTCTAGTTGCTTCATATAGATGTTTTCCTCAAGACTTCCATTTAAGGAAAGCAGTCTTGACATCCATCTATCACACTTCATAATCCATATGAGCTGCAATGCATAAGAGAATCCGGATAGACTTAAGCATGGCTACCGGTAAAAAGTTCTCCTCATATTCGATACCCTCTTTCTGAGTATACCCCTTCGCAATAAGCCTTGCTTTGAAGGTCTCAACCTTCCCATCTATTCCTCTCTTCCTTTTGTAGATCCACTTGCATCCAATGGTTTTTACACCATCGGGTGGTTCTACTTGTTAGTGATATATGAGAGATGTCCCAAGGCAATCGCCTTATATTTGAACCATTTATATGATAAATGAAGATTCACTATTTGAGTATACATGTTTTCATGTATTTGATTAGATCTTAAACTCATTTACTGAATGTCCACAATACGATTCACAGCATGAGAGAATTTGTGATTGAATCACAACTAGTGTGTATCTCTATATGTGTAATTGTGATGTATCGGAATTATCCCTAGTCGATGAATTGATGGATTTGGACACCATTGATTCTGTCGAGACTAGCACGAGGTATACTCCTTGGTGTATCCAAGCTGTTGATTCTCACTAGCTGGAGACATTGTGATGTCCGGAGTTAATCGTGGATGCTAGTTATGGTAACTAGTTCATTGGAGTGACTAGCCGTAAGACTTCATATGGTTCTCTGCATATATAGATATGTCAATGAAGTTCTTACCGCAGCTTAAGTGCGATGTTCCTTTGACTTGTGGTATTCAAGTCATCTTGATCATAAAGACTTATGCTTTGACATCTTAAGCAAGCATCTCTGAGGAGATGTGGACCCGGGATGATTGGGTATAAGTCGAAGTGATCGAATGTGTTTGAATAGCCTATAAATGATTTACCACTCCTTGCGAGGAGATGTATACCCATGGCCTCTCGTCGGATTGTTACTAAAGTCTTTGGCCAAAGCATTACATGTTTAGAGTAAGGTACTCTTCGATACATGTGCAATAACTATAATCCGTAGGACGAGGAAATGATACTTGGGCTAGGTGTGACGTAGTTAACCTAGTGGGGACTGACACTATAGACCATGTCTTGAGCCAAGTGGGTATAAGATGAGTGAAGGGAATGAGGCACGATTCATTCGAGCTACTGAAGGGTTTCAGAAGTAGTTCTGGATCAACTGTTGATCTTTTCGGTTAATTGGGGATCATGATGTACTACAAGGTGTCACTCATGATCATTCTATAATTAATGGTTAATTATACACGGCCAACATAAACCGAGAACCTATTTGGTCACACGCACAACGAGCGTAATCCGAAGGATTTAAAACGAGCTTGAGAATGAGATTCTCAGACCGAGAGAAACTAGGTTTGGTTAGACCAAACATGGAGCGAGCATGAAATCGTTTCAGTCGCAATGGAAGCGTAGTTGGGCCGTGTCTTATGAAGACATGATGGATGAACCAAATTGGTTTGGTTCTAATCCAATGGAGGAGAATAAACCAAAGGGTTTGGTTTATTTTTAAACGAATGAACCAAAGTTGGTTCGGTTCGTTTTAACTTAAAATAAACCATCATGGTTTGGTTTATTTTAACTTAAATTAATGGAGCGGGTTAACGGGCCTTTGGTTATGATCCGATAACCATTAAGATAATTTGTTCTCTATAAAATAGGGTTTAAGGGTTTTTGTTAAACCCTAATCCAAATTCCCTTAACCTAAAGTTGCCGCCCCCTCCTCTCCTTGGTGAAGTCGGCGCCAACAGCCCCCCTTGCCGCTGTCCACCTGTTGGGTTTCCGGCACCGCGGCGTGTGTGTGTTCGATCATGTTTCGTAAACATGAGCACAGCGGAAGTAATTAAAAATAATAAATCTATATTTATTACAACACACACAACACACGCATGCTATTACAACAAGTCTAGACATAACCGTAAATTAAAATTTGCAATAAAAGAAATTATCTACGTTATACCTTTCGTATGACGTGTAGCGGGAACGACATCAACCGGAACGATCCTCGTAAGAATCATCTCTATCCGTATCCACGCCGAGCTCCTCGGGATGACTTCGCTAAGTCACGAGCTTCGTCTTCGTACGGGTTACTAGCCTCGTGTTGAAGACGACGTGATCGAGAGATGATCACGATCTGAATCCAAATTCGGATCCTCAAACGAGTTCTCAAAACTCGCTTCTCCGGAGAGGTATTCGTCAACCAATTGACGAATCCTTCGTCCTCCACCTCAGAGGATTACCGGAGATCAAATCCCCGGTAAGTAAGGCGCTATCGGAGCACTAACCGTCGTCCAAACGACGCTCCGACAACAAAGAAACAAGCTGTCCAGAAAAACTGGACAGCTTTTGGTGGAGGAATAGAGGCCGGCCAAGGAGAGATGGAAGCTCACCTTATCACCGAACCTAGAGGAGATCACCGGAGGATCGCCGGAGGTTCACCGGCTGAAGCTTGGTCGCCGGCAACAAGTTGGACGGCTGCACAAAAGCTGGGCGGCGGCACCTTAGGGTTGGGCGCCGAAAACTCCAAGGAGGTGGGCGGCAACTAGGTTGGGCGGCCAAAACTTGATTCGTTTTAGGGTTAGGGTTTAAGCCCTATTTTATAGAGAACTAATTCTCTTAATGGGTAATGGATCATATCCATAAAGCCCGTTAACCCGCTCCATTAAGATAAGTTAAAATAAACCAAACCATGATGGTTTATTTTAAGTTAAAACGAACCGAACCAACTTTTGGTTCATTCGTTTAAAATAAACCAAACCCTTTGGTTTATTCTCCTCCATTGGATTAGAACCAAACCATTTTGGTCCATCCATTATGTCTTCATAAGACACGGCCCATCCACGCCCATTGCATCAAACAATTTCATGCTCGCTTATGTTTGGTCCAACCAAACATAGTTTCTCTCCCGAGAATCCCATTCTCAAGCTCGCTTTAAATCCTTTGGATTACACTCGCGTGTGACCAAATAGGTTCTCGGTTTATGTTGGCCGTCTATAATTAACCATTAATTATAGAACGATCATGAGTGGCACCTAGTAGTACATCATGATCCCCAATTAACCGAAAAGATCAACGATTGATCCAGAACTATTTCTGAAACCCTTCAGTAGCTCGAATGATTCGTGCCCCATTCCCTTCACTCATCTTATACCCACTTGGTTCAGGACATGGTCTATAGTGTCAGTCCCCACTAGGCTGACTACGTCACACCTAGCCCAAGCATCATTTCCTCGTCCTACGGATTCTAGTTACTTCACATGTATCGAAGAGTACCTTACTCTAAACATGTAATGTTTTGGCCAAAGACTTTAGTAACAATCCGACGAGAGGCCATGGGTATACATCTCCTCGCAAGGAGTGGTGAATCCTTTATAGGTTGTTCAAACACCTTCGATCACTTCGACTTATACCCAATCATCCCGGGTCCACATCTCCTCGGAGATGTTTGCTTAAGATGTCAAAGCATAAGTCTCCATGATCAAGATGACTTGAATACCGCAAGTCAAAGGAACATCACACTTAAGCCACAGTAAGAACTTCATTGACATATCTATATATGCAGAGAACCATATGAAGTCTTACGGCTGGTCACTCCAATGAACTAGTTACCATAACTAGCATCCACGATTAACTCCGGACATCACTATGTCTCCAAAGGAGAATCACCGCTTGGATACACCAAGGAGTATACCTGTGCTAGTCTCGATGTAATCGATGGTGTCCAAATCCATCAATTCATCGACTAGGATAATTCCGATACATCACAATTACACATGTAGAGATACTCACTAGTTGTGATCCAATCACAAATTCTCTCATGCCGTGGAATCGTATCGTGACATTCAAGAAATGAGTTTAAGATCCAATCAAATACATAAAACATGTATACTCAAATAGTGAATCTTCATTTATCATATAAATGGTTCATACATAAGGCGATTGCCTTAGGACATCTCTCATATATTACTAACAGACTCCCACTTGGCCTAATGCCAATCGCTACGGTATTCAATACCATAAGCTCTAACATGACCCTCAAACTTATTTTGAGGTAATGCCTTAGTCAAGGGATCCGCTAAGTTCCTTTCAGTGGGAATTTTCTCGATTTGTATTTCGTTCCTACTGATGATCTCTCTGATAAGATGATAGCGGCGAAGCACATGTTTGGATCATTGATGAGACTACATCAAGTTCATAGATGAACTACTTGATCCAAACTGCCTTGCCGTCAACGATTCTCGCCTTAGTGGCAGAATCCGCTATAGCGTCAAGCTTGGAACCTTTCCAACTTATTGCGCCTCCATTCTAGGTGAATACATACCCAGACTGAGACATGGAATCATCCTTGTCTGTCTGGAGTTGGCATCCGTATACCCACGTATCACCATGTACCCTTCTCCATATATTAGGAACACATCCTTAGTTCTTCTCAAGTACTTAAGGATCATCTTAACAGCCGCCCAATGATCCATTCCTGGATCGGATCGTATTCCGCTGTGACACTCAGTGAGCATACGATACATCGGGCCTCGTACATAACATAGCATACATGATAGATCCTATTGCGGATGCATAGGGAATCTTACTCATGCAAATCCTCTCGCCTTACGGCGCGGACATAGACTTCAAAGGTGTACCCCATGCCCGATGGGTAAGAAACCTTTCTTGGATTCCGACATGCTAAACCTCTTTAGCACTCGGTCTATATATGTAGACTCGAAAGACCAAGCAACTTTCGATCTATCTCTATAGATCTTAATCCCGAGGATGTAGGTTGCTTCTCCTGTGTCTTTCATGGAGAATGTCTTGGATAACCAAACCTTCACTGATCAGAAGATTGAAAAATCGTTTCCTATAAGTAGTATGTCATCGACATACAATACTAGGAACACGACTGCACTCCCACTAACCTTCTTGTACACACAAGGTTCGTCTGGATTTGGTGAGAAATCAAACTTTTTGATCGTCTCATCAAAACGGATATTCCAGCTCCTGGATGCTTGCTTCAATCCATAAATGGATCGTCGCAACTTGCATACCTTGGTTTTATCAACCGATGTGAAACCCTCAGGCTGTATCATATACACGCCCTCGAAAGGTGTTTCCATTAAGGAAAGCTATTTTCACATCCATCCGCCATATCTCATAATCATAATGAGCCGCTATGGCCAGAGCATCCGAATGGATTTAAGATAGCTACAAAGAATAGGTTTCGTCATAATCAACACCTTGTTTTTGAAGATATCCTTTCGCCACCAATCTAGCCTTATAGGTAATCACATTACCATCCATGTCGGTTTTCTTCTTGAAAACCCACTTGCACCCTATAGGCTTTATGCCTTCAGGTGGGTCAACCAAGTTCCAAACTTGGTTTTCATACATGGAATCCATTTCCGACTTCATGGCACCAAGCCACTTATCCCTTTCTCAACTTGTCGAAGACTTCTTCATAACTGTAGGCTCTCATCATCAATGAGTAACACGTCGCTCGATTCACTTACGAAATCCATATCTCTCGAATATTGCGTGTTCTACGCCATATCTACGAAGATGTGGTGTTACAATAGGTCCAAATTGATTGCTCATCACTATGAGTTGCCTACCGTCTGTGCTTCACCGTATCTCATTAATGTCTATTTGAGTCTCTCGAGCCTCCTCAAGCTCGACGACACTCCCACTCGCTTTCTTGCAAGAGAAACTCTTTCTCTAGAAACACAGCATGCCTTGAAACAAACACCTTTTGTTCCACAGGATGATAGAATTGGTAACCCCTTGTTTCCTTAGGGTATCCAATAAATAGACATTTATCAGACTTAGCATCCAATTTGTCTGATACTGTCCGCTTCACATAAGCAGGACAACCCCATATCTTCAAGTAAGATACATGAGGTTTCTTACTATTCCATATCTCATATGGAGTAGTTGAGACTACCTTGGTAGGCATTCTGTTTAACAAGTAAACAGCTGTCTGAAGTGCATAACCCCAAAAGGACTTGGGAAGAGTCGCATGATTCATCATTGACCTGACCATGTCCAACAAGGTCCGATTACGCCCCTCAGATACACCATTATGCTGTGGTGTATATGGCGGAGTCCATTGAGACAATATGTCATTGTCTCTTAGATAATCAAGAAACTCTTGACTTAAGTATTCACCACCTCGATCCAATCGAAGTATTTTAATACTTTTGTCATGTTGTTTCTCTACTTCATTTCTGAATTCTTTGAACCTTTCAAAGGCTTCAGACTTGTGTTTCATCAAGAACACATACCCAAACCGTGAGTGATCATCGGTGAAGGTAATGAAGTAGCTATAGCCTCCTAAAGCTTGAGTTGACATAGGTCCACATACATCAGTATGTATTAGACCTAGTAACTCTCCCACTTGTTCACCTTTTCCAGTAAAAGGTAACTTAGTCATCTTGCCTTTTAAGCATGATTCGCATGTATCGTATGAATCCAATTCAAACGATTCCAGAATTCCACATCGGTGTAATTCGGACATGCGTTTCGTGCTTATATGGCCAAGACGACAATGCCACATATAGGAGTCTATTTGATTATCCTTTCGAGCACGCGTGTTGCTCGCTTCGATATTGAAAATGTCACTGGATACGTCCAACGTATAAACACCATTGCTTAAAGTTCCAGTCCCATAAAGAACTCCATTCAAAGTTATGTAACAACAATTGTTACTAAAAGTCAAATGGTACCCATTTCTATTTAAACAAGAAATAGAAATGATGTTCTTTATCAACGAAGGAACATAAAAGCAATTGTCCAGTTCTAAGACAAGTCCTACAGGGAGTTCCAACAAGTACATTCCGATGGCGAGTGCAGCAACCGTTGCTCCATTCCCAACACGTAAATTTGACTCTCCTCGATGAGTCTTCTTCTATTCCGGAGCCCATGTATGTCATTACATATATGTGAGCTACACTCAGTATCGAATACCCAAGTGTCTGAGGAAATAGAATGATAATCAATAAAGAAGATTTCTTAAGAAGATGGGGCATCCGATGCCTTATCCTTCTTCATGGACTCAAGATAAATCTTGCACTTTCTTCGCAAATGGCTCTCCTTGCCATAATGATGGCAAGTTTCTTTTTGTGCTAGTTCTACCTTCTTAGCCCTTCTCTTCTTTCCTTCTTGTTCCTTTGACTTCCTCTTAGAACCTTTCTTCGAGGAATCAACTAACAACATCGCCCTCGCTCATGCTTCTCGTAAGACTCCACAGCCTTCAAAGATATCGAGCAAGACTACGCATGAACCTCCTAGCATCTCGTGAGGTGAAGAGGAGCTGAGACTTCAACCTTCAATCTCACTTGCTCATCAACCAACTCACAAAGATGAAGGATCACGATATGAGCATCCATATGCTCATGTTGCTTCAGAGCTTGGGTTCCATCGCGGCTAGCATGATGCAACTCATTTGTTCAGAATCATTCACATGTTTCTGATAGGCCAACAATTGGTCCTGAGTTGCATTGACACTAGGACGGGCGGGAAGAGGCGCTTCGAGGACATACACAAGCTTTTCACCTTGAGAACAATTCTCAAGTTTCTAAGCCAGTCCAAGAAGTTCGGCCAGTCAATTTATTTGAATCCAAAATGGAACGCAAATTCAAACACATCATGATCAATATATTAACTTAGAAATACAAAACGAGCATATATGAGAAAGATGATTTTAAAATGCATCAATATACATTTATAAATCCCATTCATTTTTCGAATTTCAAAAACCCCAAAATCACTTCGGAAGATTGTAGGTCCATCTCCGAATGGGCTGATATCCATCATAATTATGAACAACCTTGGAGAGAGTCCAACAAGCCATTCATAACTACGACGGTAGGTATCATCTATACCGATTGCATATCCCGTGTATGCAACTATCACAATGTGCTATCAACTAATTGAATGTTCACACATACATCGGGTTGTTAACACATTAACAAGTATGCATCATATGCATAGCACCCAACTTCACCTCCCTTTACATCGACCTTGGAGAGAGTCCAACAAATCGATGCTCCAGGTTAAAGCCAACCCATTAATCAGATATAGTTTAAATATGGTTAGAGCGATTCAACCAATTAGCTGCTTGGAGAGAGTCCAACAACCAAAGCTAACGATTGACCTCGACTCTTACCATATTAGTATTAAACTATTCCATGGTTTGAACATATTCTGTTCGAGCCGGCTTGAGAGAGTCCAACAACCCAAACAAGAAACGGAACTCTGGTTCTAACCATATTAATGGAAGGTGTAGGCTTTAATATTGTTTAAGGGTTTTTATGTCTCATCCTCTTTGCATGCAAATAACTATTATCTACATGGCATGGCATACATGGCATACATCTACATGTCAGGACACACATGGCATAATGTTATGCATCTAATGCAATTACATGGCATACAATTATGTCATGTATATAATTTCCTTATATGTCATAACTATTTATGGAAATAAAATATGTTTAAGATTTGATTCTCCAAATCAAATCATAATTAAATTAGGAAACAAATTTCCAAATCTAATCACATATTTTATTCATGGAATTATTTGATTAAGGAAAATCTATTTAGGAAACCAATTTCCTAAATCATTAAAACTACTTATGGAAATAAAATATTTTAAGATTTGATTTCAAATCAAATCATGATTAAATTAGGAAACAAATTTCCAGAATCTAATCAAATATTTTATTTATGGAAAATATCAATTTCCATAAATACTTCCAACTTTCCAAAAGTGGAAGATTTCCATTAATACTTCTAGACATTCCAAAATTGAAAAATTTCCATAAATACTTCTAAATTTCCAAAATTTAGAAAATTTCCAGAAATACATTATGACTATCGCAAAACCATTTTTACGATTATGTCGAAACACAACCTGGGCTCTGATACCACTGTTGGGTTTCCGGCACCGCGGCGTGTGTGTGTTTGATCATGTTTCGTAAACATGAGCACAGCGGAAGTTATTAAAAATAATAAATCTATATTTATTACAACACACACAACACACGCATGCTATTACAACAAGTGTAGACATAACCGTAAATTAAAATTTGCAATAAAAGAAATTATCTACATTATTCCTTTCGTATGACGTGTAGGAGGAACGACATCAACTGGAACGATCCTCGTAAGAATCGTCTCTCTCCGTATCCACGCCGAGCTCCTCGGGATGACTTCACTAAGTCACGAGCTTCGTCTTCGTACGGGTTACTAGCCTCGTGTTGAAGACGACGTGATCGAGAGATGATCACGATCCGAATACAAATTCGGATCCTCAAATGAGTTCTCAAAACTCGCTTCTCCGGAGAGGTATTCGTCAACCAATTGACGAATCCTTCGTCCTCCACCTCAGAGGATTACCGGAGATCAAATCCCCGGTAAGTAAGGCGCTATCGGAGCACTAACCATCGCCGCCCAAACGACGCCCGACAACAAAGAAACAAGCTGTCCAGAAAAACTGGACAGCTTTTGGTGGAGGAATAGAGGCCGGCCAAAGGAGATGTGGAGCTCACCTTATCACCGAACCCACAAGAGATCACCGGAGGATCGCCGGAGGGTTCACCGGCTGAGCTTGGTCGCCGCAACAAGTTGGACGGCTGCACAAAGCTGGGCGGCGGCACCTTAGGTTGGGCGCCAAAACTCCAAGGAGGTGGGCGGCAAACTAGGTTGGGCGCCAAAACTTGATTCGCTTTAGGTTAGGTTTAAGCCCTATTTTATAGAGAACTAATTCTCTTAATGGTTAATGGATCATATCCATAAAGCCCGTTAACCCGCTCCATTAAGATAAGTTAAAATAAACCAAACCATGATGGTTTATTTTAAGTTAAAACGAACCGAACCAACTTTTGGTTCATTTGTTTAAAATAAACCAAACCCTTTGGTTTATTCTCCTCCATTGGATTAGAACCAAACCATTTTAGTCCATCCATTATGTCTTCATAAGACACGGCCCATCCACGCTTCCATTGCGACTGAAACAATTTCATGCTCACTTTATGTTTGGTCCAACCAAACATAGTTTCTCTTGGCCGAGAATCCCATTCTCAAGCTCAAAGCTTTTTGGATTACACTCAGCGTGCGTGACCAAATAGGTTCTCGGTTTATGTTGGCCGCCTATAATTAACCATTAATTATAGAACGATCATGAGTGGCACCTAGTAGTACATCATGATCCCCAATTAACCAAAAGATCAATCTGATCCGTAACTATTTCTCAAACCCTTCAAGAGCTCGAATGAATCGTCCCCATTCCTTCACTCATCTTATACCCACTTGGTTCAGACATGGTCTATTGTGTCAGCCCCTCACTAGGTCGACTACGCCACACCTAGCCCAAGATCATTTCCTCGTCCCTACGGATTCTAGTTACTTCACATGTATCAAGAGTACCTTACTCTAAACATGTAATGCTTTGGCCAAAGACTTTAGTAACAATCCGACGAGAGGCCATGGGTATACATCTCCTCGCAAGGAGTGGTGAATCCTTTATAGGCTATTCAAACACCTTCGATCACTTCGACTTATACCCAATCATCTCGGTCCACATCTCCTGAGATGTTTGCTTAAGATGTCAAAGCATAAGTCTCCATGATCAAGATGACTTGAATACCGCAAGTCAAAGGAACATCGCACTTAAGCCACAAGAAGAACTTCATTGACATATCTATATATGCAGAGAACCATATGAAGTCTTACTACCGGTCACTCCAATGAACTAGTTACCATAACTAGCATCCACGATCAACTCCGACATCACTATGTCTCCAAGCCGCTGAGAATCACCGCTTGATACACCAAGGAGTATACTCGTTAGTCTCGGAATTGATGGTGTCCAAATCCATCAATTCATCGACTAGGGATAATTCCGATACATCACAATTACATATGTAGAGATACTCACTAGTTGTGATCCAATCACAAATTCTCTCATGCTGTGAATCGTATCGTGGACATTCAGTAAATGAGTTTAAGATCCAATCAAATACATAAAACATGTATACTCAAATAGTGAATCTTCATTTATCATATAAATGGTTTATACATAAGGCGATTGCCTTAGGACATCTCTCATATATTACTAACACCACTAATAATGCCTCGCCGCGCCCGTATGCGCCGACCTTCCTCTCACGCCGAAGGCTGACCTGGCCGGCTTAGAAGCTCCTGATGTCTCGCTTGGTTCCCAGCAATACGTAAACAACCTTCCCTTTTTGGGCCGCCCTATTCCACCACCAAAGCTGTCTAGTTTTCTGGACAGCTTGTTTCCTTCTCGTCAGAGCGTCGTTTGGACGACATTTAGAACTCCGACAGCGGTAGACTTGCCAAGGATTCGATCTCCAGTAATCCTCATAGGTGGAGGATGAAGTATTCGTCAAACAGTTGACGAATACCTCTCCGGAGAAGCGAGTTTTTGAGGACTCGTTTTGGATCCGAATTTTGATTCGGATCGTGATCTTCTCTCGATCACATCGTCTTCAACACGAGGCTAGAAACCCGTATGAAGATGAGGCTCGTGACTTAGTGAATTCATCCTGAAGATACTCAGTGTGGATACGGATAGAGACGATTCTAGCGAGGATCGTTCCGGTTGATTCTTTTCCTGCTACACGTGATATGTCAGGTTTACGTAGTGTAAATTTCCTTTTATTGCAAAAAATTTGAATTTATGGTTATGTCTATACATGTTGTACTATGCATGCATGTGATGTGTGTTGGTGCAGGGGCACTAGATAATCGAACCTGTGTTTTGATTATGGCAAAGACACAAAGTTAAGTTTATATTGTTATCTCATGAGCTAAATCAAGTGTGCAGAAAAGTACTAAAGCTGGAGCTGAAGGCTAGCGACACCCGGAGGAAGCCGTGGTGGTCGGGCGACACTTGAGTGAATTCGGAGGGAGCCGAAGGAATCGAGTGGAAGGCCGGAAGCGAGAGCTACTATCGAGGTAAGCTCGTGTGAGTGAGAGATTGTAAGGTCGTGTCCTCTTTACGGGGACGACCGTAGGCGATGATTCGACTAAGACTTCCTGTGGAAGGTCTAGGTCGAGATCGGACGGTTAGAAACCGTCGTATTTATCATTTTCCGAGCTAATCTCTTACGCAGGAAGTGGCGGTGCGATCATTGCTGGACATTGGGCGATCGATTATCGATTGATCGATGAGATGCATCGCCGAATCATCGCTCCGATGATGAGAGGCATCGATCGTGATGGCGGCGATTCACTTTGCGCTAGGTCAAGGATAACGCTTGACGCGCCACTTCGCGATAAAAATTTGGAAAAATTCATGATCCGTTCCAAAGAAATAGGAGACAAATTCAGAGGCTAAAGTCTATAAAAGGAGGAGGATTCATCTCCAAACATCATCAATTATTCATCAAGTGCTCTACAACGCCAACGCTTCAACACCGCCATAACGCCGACGCGACGACAACCTCGATCTTCTTCGTCAGCAGATTCAAGTAATATTTTGATATTATATTACGTGTTTTTATCTTCATAACGAGGTGAGGTAGGCTTGTTGCCTCATCCTCGTGTATTCGATTTTGTAATCGTTGTCTCCTACCTCCAACGAGGAGGAGGCGTTTTAGTGCTTTGCCCTCCGTACGCGGTCTAGGACCGATAGGGCCTTGGAGTAGCAACCGCTGGGTTGTGAACCAAGTAAAATAAACGTGTTCATTTATTTTCCGCTGTGCTTACTTTGCGTATTGAACGAACGAAAAAGAAAAGATTTACGATCGCTATTCACCCCCCCCCTCTAGCGACGCTTCTCGATCCAACAATTGGTATCAGAGCGGGGGCGCTAAGATTTGGTGAAACCACCAATCTAGCACGTTTTGGTTTTCTTTTCGTATTTTTCGATTCGTATATTTCTAAGGTTTTGTTTCCCGCACTACTAATCCAAGACCAAGTCTTGGTACATAGTTTTTGGTTGTGTTTTTGCTAGTACTAATCTCCTTCGGAGTACCTCACGATCAAACGAGCATAACTTTTGCTACAAGTGGACTCACGAAACGATCTACCCACCAAATCGAGCATAACTTGATCCAAACTGCTTCCTTTGCTGCTTCCAAAGCTGCAACGTATTCTGCCTTAGTGGCAGAATCCGCTATAGTGTCAAGCTTGGAACCTTTCCAACTTATTGCGCCTCCATTCTAGGTGAATACATACCCAGACTAAGACATGGAATCATCCTTGTCTGTCTGGATCTGGCATCCGTATACCCACGTATCACCATGTACCCTTCTCCATATATTAGGAACACATCCTTAGTTCTTCTCAAGTACTTAAGGATCGTCTTAACAGCCGCCCAATGATCCATTCCTGGATCGGACTGGTATCTGCTCGTGACACTCAGAGCATACGATACATCGGGCCTCGTACATAACATAGCATACATGATAGATCCTATTGCGGATGCATAGGGAATCTTACTCATGCAAATCCTCTCGTCTTCTGTGCGCGGACACATAGACTTCGAAAGGTGTACCCCATGCCTGATGGGTAAGAAACCTTTCTTGGGTTCCGACATGCTAAACCTCTTTAGCACTCGGTCTATATATGTAGACTGTGAAAGACCAAGTAACCGTTTCGATCTATCTCTATAGATCTTAATCCCGAGGATGTAGGTTGCTTCTCCCAGGTCTTTCATGGAGAATGTCTTGGATAACCAAACCTTCACTGACTGTAAGATTGAAACATCGTTTCCTATAAGTAGTATGTCATCGACATACAATACTAGGAATACGACTGCACTCCCACTAACCTTCTTGTACACACAAGGTTCGTCTGGATTTTGTGAGAAATCAAACTTTTTGATCGTCTCATCAAAACGGATATTCCAGCTCCTGGATGCTTGCTTAAATCCATAAATGGACCGTCGCAATTTTCATACCTTGGTTTTATCAACCGATGTGAAACCCTCAGGCTGTATCATATACACGTCCTCGAGCAGGTTTCCATTAAGGAAAGCTATTTTCACATCCATCTGCCATATCTCATAATCATAATGAGCCGCTATGGCCAGGAGCATCCGAATGGATTTATGCATAGCTACAGGCGAATAGGTTTCGTCATAATCAACACCTTGTTTTTGAAGATATCCTTTCGCCACCAATCTAGAGTTATAGGTAATCACATTACCATCCATGTCGGTTTTCTTCTTGAAAACCCGCGTGCACCCTATAGGCTTTATGCCTTCAGGTGGGTCAACCAAGTTCCAAACTTGGTTTTCATACATGGAATCCATTTCCGACTTCATGACACCAAGCCACTTATCCCTTTCTGAACTTGTCAGCACTTCTTCATAACTGGTAGGCTCCTCATCATCAATGAGTAACACGTCGTTCGATTCACTTACGAGAAATCCATATCTCTCAGGAATATTGCGTGTTCTGCCATATCTACGAAGATGTGGTGTTACAATAGGTCCAGCCGATTGCTCATCACTATGAGTTGTCGGCTGTTGTGCTTCACCATGTATCTCATTAATGTCTATTTGAGTCTCTCGAGCCTCCTCAAGCTCGACGACACTCCCACTGTTTTCTTGCAAGAGAAACTCTTTCTCTAGAAACACAGCATGCCTTGAAACAAACACCTTTTGTTCCACAGGATGATAGAATTGGTAACCCCTTATTTCCTTAGGGTATCCAATAAATAGACATTTATCAGACTTAGCATCCAGTTTGTCTGATACAGTCCGCTTCACATAAGCAGGACAACCCCATATCTTCAAGTAAGATACATGAGGTTTCTTACTATTCCATATCTCATATGGAGTAGTTGAGACTACCTTGGTAGGCATTCTGTTTAACAAGTAAACAGCTGTCTGAAGTGCATAACCCCAAAAGGACTTGGGAAGAGTCGCATGATTCATCATTGACCTGACCATGTCCAACAAGGTCCGGTTACGCCTCTCAGATACACCATTATGCTGTGGTGTATATGGCGGAGTCCATTGAGACAATATGTCATTGTCTCTTAGATAATCAAGAAACTCTTGACTTAAGTATTCACCACCTCGATCCAATCGAAGTATTTTAATACTTTTGTCATGTTGTTTCTCTACTTCATTTCTGAATTCTTTGAACCTTTCAAAGGCTTCAGACTTGTGTTTCATCAAGAACACATACCCAAACCGTGAGTGATCATCGGTGAAGGTAATGAAGTAGCTATAGCCTCCTAATGCTTGAGTTGACATAGGTCCACATACATCAGTATGTATTAGACCTAGTAACTCTCCCACTCGTTCACCTTTTCCAGTAAAAGGTAACTTAGTCATCTTGCCTTTTAAGCATGATTCGCATGTATCGTATGAATCTAATTCAAACGATTCCAGAATTCCACATCGGTGTAATTCGGACATGCGTTTCTTGCTTATATGGCCAAGACGACAATGCCACATGTAGGAGTCTAATTGATTATCCTTTCGAGCACGCTTGTTGCTCGCTTCGATATTTAAAATATCACTGGATACGTCCAACGTATAAATGTCATTGCTTAAAGTTCCAGTCCCATAAAGAACTCCATTCAAAGTTATGTAACAACAATTGTTACTAAAAGTCAAATGGTACCCATTTCTATTTAAACAAGAAATAGAAATGATGTTCTTTATCAACGAAGGAACATAAAAGCAATTGTCCAGTTCTAAGACAAGTCCTACAGGGAGTTCCAACAAGTACGTTCCGATGGCGAGTGCAGCAACCGTTGCTCCATTCCCAACACGTAAATTTGACTCTCCCCTTGATGAGTCTTCTTCTATTCCTTAGCCCATGTATGTCATTACATATATGTGAGCTACACTCAGTATCGAATACCCAAGTGTCTGAGGAAATAGAATGATAATCAATAAAGAAGATTTCTTAAGAAGATGGGGCATCCGATGCCTTATCCTTCTTCATGGACTCAAGATAAATCTTGCACTTTCTTCGCAAATGGCTCTCCTTGCCATAATGATGGCAAGTTTCTTTTTGTGCTAGTTCTACCTTCTTAGCCCTTCTCTTCTTTCCCTTCTGCTGTTCCTTTGACTTCCTCTTAGAACCTTTCTTCGAGGAATCAACTAACAACATCGTCCCCTGCTCATGCTTCTCAGAAGACTCCACAGTCTTCAGCATATTGAGCAGTACCACAGATGAACCTCCTAGGATCTCAGAGGTGAAGAGGAGCTTTGAGACTTCGAACCTTTCGAATCTCACTTGCTCATCAACCAACTCACAAAGATGAAGGACTACGATATGAGCATCCATATGCTCATGTTGCTTTCGTAGCTTGGGTTCCATCGCGGCTAGCATGATGCAACTCATTTGTTCAGAATCATTCACATGTTTCTGATAGGCCAACAATTGGTCCTGAGTTGCATTGACACTAGGACGGGCGGGAAGAGGCGCTTCGAGGACATACACAAGCTTTTCACCTTGAGAACAATTCTCAAGTTTCTAAGCCAGTCCAAGAAGTTCGGCCAGTCAATTTATTTGAATCCAAAATGGAACGCAAATTCAAACACATCATTATCAATATATTAACTTAGAAATACAAAACGAGCATATATGAGAAAGATGATTTTAAAAATGCATCAATATACATTTATAAATCCCATTCATTTTTCGAATTTCAAAAACCCCAAAATCACTTCGGGAGATTGTAGGTCCATCTCCGAATGGGCTGATATCCATCATAATTATGAACAACCTTGGAGAGAGTCCAACAAGCCATTCATAACTACGACGGTAGGTATCATCTATACCGATTGCATATCCCGTGTATGCAACTATCACAATGTGCTATCAACTAATTGAATGTTCACACATACATCGGGTTGTTAACACATTAACAAGTATGCATCATATGCATAGCACCCAACTTCACCTCCCTTTACATCGACCTTGGAGAGAGTCCAACAAATCGATGCTCCAGGTTAAAGCCAACCCATTAATCAGGACATAGTTTAAATATGGTTAGAGCGCATTCAACCAATTAGCCCTGCTTGGAGAGAGTCCAACAACCAAAGCTAACGAATGACCTCTGACTCTTACCATATTAGTATTAAACTATTCCATGGTTTGAACATGTTCGGGTTCGAGCCGGGCTTGGAGAGAGTCCAACAACCCAAACAAGAAACGGAACTCTAGTTCTAACCATATCAATGGAAGGTGTAGGCTTTAATATTGTTTAAGGGTTTTATGTCTCATCCTCTTTGCATGCAAATAACTATTATCTACATGGCATGGCATACATGGCATACATCTACATGTCACGACACGCATGACATAATGTTATGCATCTAATGCAATTACATGGCATACAATTATGTCATGTATATATTTCCTTATATGTCATAACTATTTATGGAAATAAAATATGTTTAAGATTTGATTCTCCAAATGAAATCATAATTAAATTAGGAAACAAATTTCCAAATCTAATCACATATTTTATTTATGGAATTATTTGATTAAGGAAAATCTATTTAGGAAACCAATTTCCTAAATCATTAAAACTACTTATGGAAATAAATCCTTAGAATACGTACATAACCAACTAAAATACGTACATATGCTTAGAATTTCTGTTAACTTGTGAACTTACTTAGAATACGTACATAACCAACTAAAATCCTTCGAAAAGATTGAGCCTCGGGGAGCCTCTTTTCATAAATAACTAGTTAGTCAACTCTTGATAATATAGTATCAGGACGCGGCGAGATGATAGTACGTTAGGGAGACAAAGTCTCGTGTATTCGAGCTAGATAAGGCGTATCTAGCTTGGTGCACTTGACCGAGTAGAACTAGCTGAAGCTACCTCGCCGTATCCTAAACTAGTTAGACCAGGAAGTAACCCTAAGTGACTTAAGTAATATTTTCTTGAATTTGGCTTTGTCTAAGGAAGTGGTCGTTGTTCCGATCAAAGAAGGCCCCTGTGCCTCGCCACGACCTGGAAGCCAGTTTCTCGAAAAGTTACTTAACGATCTAAAGGTTAAATCTGAATCTAACCCAAGGTTGACTATCTTTAATCAATTTAAAATCATCTCACAAAACATATAAGGTGAACAAATTATGAGACACATAGAATGGGTGAGATGTTAAGGATAATTGAAATATACTTGAAACAATCCCTTCAAAATACTACTTATTTTCTCAACTATTGTACTTAACAACTCTGAGGCCAAAGTTTAGCGCCCCCTACATCTCTTATACTTCATATATTTGACTAAGGGGGAGAGCAAACTAATCTTAAGGGTTATATTATAAATCTTTAGATTATTGGTGCAGAGGGACACACCTCGAACCAATCTATCTAACTATTGCTAGACGCATGCTTGGACTCATATTTGATTTATCTAGATGCATTCATAAACGACATTGTTTTAAACCCCTATTTTATACAAAAACCCCAACACTCATTTTTGATTTATGGCAAAAGGGGGAGAAGAGCGAAAGTTAAGGGGGAGTAACACAAAATTTCATTTTGAAACACAAAATTTGTTTTTGAAAACTAAAGTATCTCTTTCAAAACTCACCTAGGGTTAAGGAGGAGTTTTGGTTAAGGGGGAGTTTTTGGGAATGGCATTCATCATCTACTATATGTGTTTTATGCTTTAATTTCCCTTAACTTTGTGTTGGTTTGCCATAGATCAAAAAGGGGGAGATTGTTGGTGCAGGGGCACTAGATAATCGAACCTGTGTTTTGATTATGGCAAAGACACAAAGTTAAGTTTATATTGTTATCTCATGAGCTAAATCAAGTGTGCAGAAAAGTACTAAAGCTGGAGCTGAAGGCTAGCGACACCCGGAGGAAGCCGTGGTGGTCGGGCGACACTTGAGTGAATTCGGAGGGAGCCGAAGGAATCGAGTGGAAGGCCGAAAGCGAGAGCTACTATCGAGGTAAGCTCGTGTGAGTGAGAGATTGTAAGGTCATGTCCTCTTTACGGGACGCATCAGAGGCGATGATTCGACTAAGACTTCTGTGGAAGGTCTAGGTCGAGATCGTTAGAAACCGTCGATTTATCATTTTCCGAGCTAATCTCGCAGGAAGTGGGATCATCGGACATTGGCCGATCATTATTATCGGTCGATGATGAGATCATCGATCGTCATCATCGATCGATGAGAGGCATCGATCGATGATGGCGATTTGATTCCCTTTTGCGCTAGGTCAAAAAGGATAACGTTTGACGCGGCCACTTCGCGATAAAAATTTGGAATAATTCATGATCCGTTCCAAAGAAATAGGAGACAAATTCAGAGGCTAAAGTCTATAAAAGGAGGGGAGGATTCATCTCCAAACATCATCAATTATTCATCAAGTGCTCCTACAACGCCAACGCTTCAACACCGTCATAACGCCGACGCGACGACAACCTCAGATCTTCTTCGTCGGCAGCAGATTCAAGTAATATTTTTGATATTATATTCTGTGTTTTTTATCTTCATAACGAGGTGAGGTAGGCTTGTTGCCTCATCCTCGTGTATTCGATTTTTGTAATCGTTGTCTCCTACCTCCAACGAGGAGGAGACGTTTTAGTGCTTTGCCCTCCGTACGCGGTCTAGGACCGATAGGGCCTTGGAGTAGCAACCGCTGGGTTGTGAACCAAGTAAAATAAACGTGTTCATTTATTTTCCGCTGTGCTTACTTTGCGTATTGAACGAACGAAAAAGAAAAGATTTACGATCGCTATTCACCCCCCCCCCTCTAGCGACGCTTCTCGATCCAACAATGTGTGTGTTGTAATAAATTAGATTTATTATTTTATTCCTTCCGCTTTGCACATGTTTACGAAACATGTTCGAACACACACTCGCCGCGGTGCCGGAAACCCAACAGTGGTATCAGTGCCCAGGTTGTGTTTCGACATAATCGTAAAATTATTTTGCGATAATCATAATGATATTTCTGGAAATTTTCTACTTTTGGAAAGTTAGAAGTATTTATGGAAATTTTTTAATTTTGGAAAGTCTAGAAGTATTTATGGAAATCTTCCACTTTTGGAAAGTTGGAAGTATTTATGGAAATTGATATTTTCCATAAATAAAATATTTGATTAGATTTTGGAAATTTGTTTCCTAGTTTAATCATGATTTGATTTGGGAAATCAAATCTTAAAAATATTTTATTTCCATAAGTAGTTTTGATGATTTAGGAAATTGGTTTCCTAAATTGACTTTCCTTAATCAACTATTTCCACAAATAAAATATGTGATTAGATTTGGAAATTTGTTTCCTAATTTAATCATGATTTGATTTGGGGAATCAAATCTTAAACATATTTTATTTCCATAAATAGTTATGACATATAAGGAAATATTGTACATGACATAATTGTATGCCATGTAATTGCATTAGATGCATATCATTATGTCATGCATGTCGTGACATGTAGATATATGTCATGTATGTCATGCCATGTAGATAATAGTTATTTGTATGCAAAGAGGATGAGACATAAAAACCCTAACTCAATATTAAAGCCTACACCTTCCATTAATATGGTTAGAACCAGAGTTCCGTTTCTTGTTCGGGTTGTTGGACTCTCTCTCCAAGCCCGGCTCGAACCCGAACATGTTCAAACCATGAAATAGTTTAATACTAATATGGTAAGAGTCAGAGGTCATGAAGGGTTTCGCTGTCGAGTCCGTGAGGGGAAACTTCGCTTTCCACTTCACCTCGGTAGCTTGACCATGATGATCCCTTCGATGTCCCCGGATTAAAAAAAAATTAATCCTAGACAAAAGGGATTGCCAAAGCAACCAAGTCATCGTCGTGCTATTCGTTTAGAGAGGTCACTTGAACAACCAAGTTATTCAAGCGACCAACCTCTATTCTACGAGTAGCCACGGAATAGACGATGTCCGGATCGCCGGTTTTTGTGTTTATCTTCGGGGTCCAAGTATTATTTAGCCATTTACAGAAATATAACTTGCTTATATTTGGAAAAACAAATACAAGCAAGTAACCATCCACACAAAACATGCATATAATTGAAAAGCAATTATAAACATAATACAAAAGAATATTAATCAAAATAAACAAGATTGTACCTCTTGTTATACCTCTTGATCTTCTATTGTATGTCCTTCCTCTTTTTGGACGTCGTGTGAGCGACGATCTACCAAAAGTTGAAGCCTCCTAGATCACCAATCTTCCTTTCCTTGTTCACTAGGAACAAAGGAAGATCCTAAAAGAAAACTCATCTTCCTTTCTAGAACCGGCCACCAAGTCAATAAACTCGATGTTGTCGCCGGCCAAGGAAGATAAAATGGAGTATGGAAACCAACAAAAGAGAAACAACAAGGGCATGGGCGCCGGCCAACACTTGGAGAAGAAGAAAGAAAACACCCCTTCTCCTTGTTGTCGCCCAAACCCTACACTAGGCTCTCCTTAATTTCCGGCTAAGGATGAAGGGAAGTAGAATAGATTGAGCTTTGGCCAAGGTAGAGGGAAGAAGGAAGAGGGGTCGGCCATCATTAGGAAGAAGAAGAAGAAGCTCCCTCTCCTTGTTGCCGCCCAACACCAACAACCAAACCCTAACCCTAGCCCCCACTCCTATTCCTATCCCAACTAGGATTGGTTGCCGCCCATAGGAAGCAACCCTAATCTCATCCACCACAAGCCATAGATCAAGGGAAAAACCTTGGGCGCTGGCCAAACCAAGGATGAAGGAGGAAGAAAAGGTGCCGGCCACCAAAGGAAAAAGAAGAAGAATACCTTTCCTTAATTGTAGCCACCCAAAAACCCTAGCCTCATCCTTTTTCTTGCCGCCCAAGCCAAATCCCCTTAACCTAATCCTTATCTCAATTAGGTTTTCCATCCTCTTGCCGCCCAAGCCTAAGCCCATATATAGAGAGTTAGGTTTAGGCCTTGGTTTAATCTCCTCCATTGGTTCTAGGGATTTAATCTCAACTGTCGGATTTAAAGATTTAATCTCAACCGTCGGATCTAGAGATTTAATCTCAACCGTCGGATCTAGAGATTTGTTTTCCATCATTGGATCTAGGCTTTATGAGGTGTTAATAGGCTACAATAGGAACCATGAGGAGGAGTTGGATCTTGGCCACCCGATGGATCGGAACCACACAAATTTGATCCATCAATGATGTTCCATTCCACTAGAGGATCATCATTGAATTACCTCACCAACCCCCATATGATAATATGGGCTCCATATATTATTTGTACATCCATCTCCCCGTGTTTAAGATATTGAATGCCCGTCAATTAATTAATTTACTGACCATCAATCAATTAACATCTAACTCCTCGAGTAGTACCACTCAACCTTATCATCATGTTGACTAAGTCAACCTGCAGGGTTTACATGATGAACCTTATGAGCTCCTCAAGGGGACATCATCAACCTAATATATAGGACACAGTTTCCTCCTATAATTAATGACACACCATATAAATAATATTATTTCCCAACTTACCGGGCATATTGATTTAATCCATATAAATCTCACCCTTTGGTAAATCAAAGAAATAAATACTAAGTACATGTGTCCATTATTATATCGGGATTAAGAGCATGTACAACATAATATCCGAGGTCCGATTCAATTATGTAGTAAGCAATAAATTGAATCACCTCTATGTCGGTCATGCTCAATACACCTAAGTGTACTAGTGTAACTCTATGTTCAAGACAAAATAATACCAAGCTACACTACAACCATGCCAATGGTTTGTCCAAAACCATCTTGGTTTTGAGCCTCTACTTATATTCTACAAGGGACTGATAACATGATCTTCTGTGCCACACCAAGCACCATGTTATCTACAATGTAAAGTATTAGACAATATGCGCACATATAATAAATATAAAGTGCAAACCATGATCATGTGATTGTTATTTCAAAATAAAAATGTTCATACAAAAAGAGCTAGGCTTTCAGTATACATCCCAACAGGTCAATCGTTAGCTTTGGCTGTTGGACTCTCTCCAAGTCAGGCTAATTGGTTGAATGTGCTCTAACCATATTAAAATTATTTCTCGATTAATGGGTTGGCTTTAACTTGGAGCATCGACTTGTTGGACTCTCTCCAAGGTCGATGTAAAGGGAGGTGATATTGGGTGCTATGCATATGATGCATACTTGTTAATGTGTTAACAACCCGATGTATGTGTGAACATTCAATTAGTTGATAGCACATTGTGATAGTTACATATACGTGATATACAATCGGTATAGTTGATACCTACCATTGTAGTTATGAATGGCTTGTTGGACTCTCTCCAAGGTTGTTCATATCTATGATGGATATCAGCTCATTCGGAGATGGACCTACGATCTCCCTAAGTGATTTTTTGGGGTTTTTTGAAATTCAAAAAATGAATGGGATTTATAAATGTATATTGATGCATTTTAAAAATCATTTTCTTATATATGTTCGTTTTGTATTTCTAGGTTAATCGATTGATCATGACGTCTTTGAATTTGCGTTCTATTTTGGATTCGAATAAATTGACTGGGTCGAACTTCTTGGACTGGCTTAGAAACTTGAGAATTGTTCTCAAGGTTGAAAAGCTTGCAAATGTCCTCTAAGCGCCTCTTCCCGCCCATCCTAGTGACAATGCAACTCTAGACCAATTGTTGGCCTATCAGAAACATGTGACTGATTCTGAAATGGCGAGTTGCATCATGCTAGCCACGATGGTACCTGAGCTGCGGAAGCAGCATGAGCATATGAATGCTCATACCATAGTCTTTCATCTTTATGAGTTGATTGATGAGCAAGTGAGATTCGAAAGGTTCGAAGTCTCCAAGCTCCTCTTCACCTCTGAGATGCAAGAAGGTTCATCTGTGGTACTGCTCAACATGCTGAAGACTGTGGAGTCTTTTGAGAAGCATAAGCAGGGGACGGTGCTATTAGTTGATTCCTCGAAGAAAGGTACTAAGAGGGAGTCAAAGGAACAGCAGAAGGGGAAGAAGAAAAAAAAGGCTAAAAAGACAGAACCAGCTCAAAAGGGCACTTGCCATCATTATGGCAAGGAGGGTCATTGGCAAAGAAATTGTAAGATTTATCTTGAGTCCGTCAAGAAGAATAAGACATCGGATGCCCCATCTTCTTCAGATATCTTCGTTATTGATTTTCATTCTATTTCCTTAAACACTTGGGTATTGGATACTGGGTGTGGCTCACATATATGTAATGACATACATGGGCTAAGGAATAGAAGAAGACTCGTCAAGGGAGAGTCAAATTTACGTGTTGGGAATGGAGCAAAGGTTGTTGCACTCGCCATCGGAACGTATTTGTTGAAACTCCCTGCAGGACTTGTCTTAGAACTGGACAATTGCTTTTATGTTCCTTCGTTGACAAAGAACATCATTTCTATTTGTTGTTTAAATAGAAATGGGTACCATTTGACTTTTAGTAACAATTGTTGTTACATAACTTTGAATGGAGTTCTTTATGTGACTGGAACTTTAAGCAATGGTGTTTATACGTTGGACGTATCCAGTGATGTTTTCAATATCGAAGTGAGTAACAAGCGTGCTCGAAAGGATAATCAATAAAATCCTACATGTGGCATTGTTGTCTTGGCCATGTAAGCAAGAAACGCATGTCCGAATTACACCGATGTGGAATTCTGGAATTATTTGAATTGGATTCATATGATACATGCGAATAATGCTTAAAAGGCAAGATGACTAAGTTACCTTTTACAGGAAAAGGTGAACGAGTGGAAGAGTTGCTAGGTCTAATACATACTGATGTATGTGGACCTATGTCAACTCAAGCTTTAGGAAGCTATAGCTACATCATTACCTTCACCGATGATCACTCACTGTTGGGGTATGTGTTCTTGATGAAACACAAGTCTGAAGCCTTTGAAAGTTTCAAAGAATTCAGAAATGAAGTAGAGAAACAACATGACATGAGTATTAAAATACTTCGATCGGATCGAAGTGGTGAATACTTAAGTCAAGAGTTTCTTGATTATCTAAGAGACAATGGTATATTGTCTCAATGGACTCCGCCATATACACCACAGCATAATGGTGTATCTGAGAAGCGTAACCGGACCTTGTTGGACATGGTCAGGTCAATGATGAATCATGCAAATCTTTCCAAGTCCTTTTGGGGCTATGCACTTCAGACAACTGTTTACTTGTTAAACAGAATGCCAACCTAGGTAGTCTCTACTACTCCATATGAGATATGGAATAGTAAGAAACCTCATGTATCTTACTTGAAGATATGGGGTTGTCCTGCTTATGTGAAGTGAACTGTATCAGACAAATTGGATGCTAAGTCTGATAAATGTCTATTTATTGGATACCCTAAGGAAACAAGGGGTTACCACTTCTATCAACATGTGGAACAAAAGGTGTTTGTTTCAAGGCATGCTGTGTTTCTAGAGAAAGAGTTTCTCTTGCAAGAAAACAGTGGGAGTGTCGTCGAGCTTGAGGAGGCTCGAGAGACTCAAATAGACATTGATGAGATACCTGGTGAAGCACAATAGTCGTTAACTCATAGTGATGAGCAATCGGCTGGACCTATTGAAACACCACATCTTTGTAGATCTGGTAGAACACGCAACATTCCTGAGAGATATGGATTTCTCGTAAGTGAATCGAACGACGTGTTACTCATTGATGATGAGGAGCCTACCAGTTATGAAGAAGTGCTGACAAGTTCAAAAAGGGATAAGTGGCTTGATGCCATGAAGTCGGAAATGGATTCCATGTATGAAAACCAAGTTTGGAACTTGGTTGACCCACTTGAAGGCATCAAGCCTATAGGGTGCAAGTGGGTTTTCAAGAAGAAAACTGACATGGATGGTAATGTGATTACCTATAAGGCTAGATTAGTGGCGAAAGGATATCGTCAAAAACAAGGTGTTGATTATGACGAAACCTATTCACCTGTAGCTATGCTTAAATCCATTCGGATGCTCCTGGCCATAGTGGCTCATTATGATTATGATATATGACAGATGGATGTGAAAACAACTTTCCTTAATGGAAACCTGCTCGAGGACGTGTATATGATACAGCCTGAGGGTTTCACATCGGTTGATAAAACCAAGGTATGCAAATTGCGACAGTCCATATATGGATTGAAGCAAGCATCAAGGAGTTGGAATATCTGTTTTGATGAGACAATCAAAAAGTTTGATTTCTCACAAAATCCAGATGAACCTTGTGTGTACAAGAAGGTTAGTGGGAGTGCAGTCGTGTTCCTAGTAATGTATGTCGATGATATATTACTTATAGGAGACGATGTTTCAGTCTTACAGTCAGTTAAGATTTGGTTATCCAAGACATTCTCTATGAAAGACCTGAGAGAAGCAACCTACATCCTCGGGATTAAGATCTATAAAGATCGATCGAAATGGTTGCTTGGTCTTTCGCAGTCTACATATATAGACCGAGTGCTAAAGAGGTTTAGCATGTCGGAATCCAAGAAAGGTTTCCTACCCATCAGGCATGGAGTACACCTTTCGAAGTCTATGTGTCCGTGCACAGAAGACGAGAGGATTTGCATCAGTAAGATTCCCTATGCATCCACAATAGGATCTATCATGTATGCTATGTTATGTATGAGGCCCGATGTATCATATGCTCTGAGTGTCATGAGTAGATACCAGTATGATCCAAGAATGGATCATTGGGTGACTGTTAAGATGATCCTTAAGTGCTTAAGAAGAACTAAGGATACATTCCTAATATATGGAGAAGGGTACATGGTGATACGTGGGTATACGGATGCCAGCTCCAGACAGACAAGGATGATTCCATGTCTTAGTCTGGGTATGTATTCACCTAGAATGGAGGCGCAATAAGTTAGAAAGGTTCCAAGCTTGACACTATAGCGGATTCTGCCACTAAGGCAGAATACATTGCAGCTTTGGAAGCAACAAAGGAAGCGGTTTGGATCAAGAAGTTCATCTCTGAACTTGATGTGGTCTCATCAATGATCCAAACATGTGCTTCGCCGCTATCATCTTATCAGAGAGATCATCAGTAGAAAGGAAATACAAATCGAGAAAATCTCCACTGAAAGGAACTTAGTGGATACTTTGGATAAGGCATTACCTCAAAGTAAGTTTGAGGGTCATGTTAGAGCTTATGCTATTGGATACCGTAGCGATTGACATTAGGCCAAGTGGGAGTTTGTTAGTGATATATGAGAGATGTCCTAAGGCAATCGCCTTATGTTTGAACCATTTATATGATAAATGAAGATTCACTATTTGAGTATACATGTTTTCATGTATTTGATTATATCTTAAACTCATTTACAGAATGTCCACGATACGATTCACAGCATAAGAGAATTTGTGATTGGATCACAACTAGTGAGTATCTCTACATGTGTAATTGTGATGTATCGGAATTATCCCTAGTCGATGAATTGATGGATTTGGACACCATTGATTCTGTCGAGACTAGCACGAGGTATACTCCTTGGTGTATCCAAGCAGCTGATTCTCACTAGCTGGGGACATTGTGATGTCCGGAGTTAATCGTGGATGCTAGTTATGGTAACTAGTTCATTGGAGTGACTAGTCGTAAGACTTCATATAATTCTCTGCATATATAGATATGTCAATGAAGTTCTTACTGCAGCTTAAGTGCGATGTTCCTTTGACTTGCGGTATTCAAGTCATCTTGATCATAAAGACTTATGCTTTGACATCTTAAGCAAGCATCTCTGAGGAGATGTGGACCCGGGATGATTGGGTATAAGTCGAAGTGATCGAAGGTGTTTGAATAGCCTATAAATGATTCACCACTCCTTGCGAGGAGATGTATACCCATGTCCTCTCGTCGGATTGTTACTAAAGTCTTTGGCCAAAGCATTACATGTTTAGAGTAAGGTACTCTTCGATACATGTGCAGTAACTAAAATCTGTAGGACGAGGAAATGATACTTGTGCTAGGTTTGACGTAGTCAACCTAGTGGGGACTGACACTATAGACCATGTCCTGAACCAAGTGGGTATAAGATGAGTGAAGGGAATGGGGCACGATTCATTCGAGCTGCTGAAGGGTTTCAGAAGTAGTTCTGGATCAACCGTTGATCTTTTCGGTTAATTGTAGATCATGATGTACTACTAGGTGCCACTCATGATCATTCTATAATTAATGGTTAATTATAGATGGCCAACATAAACCGAGAACCTATTTGGTCACACGCACAACGAGCGTAATCCGAATGATTTAAAATGAGCTTGAGAATGAGATTCTCAGACCGAGAGAAACTAGGTTTGGTTGGACCAAACATAGAGCGAGCATGAAATCGTTTCAGTCGCAATGGAAGCGTGGATGGGCCATGTCTTATGAAGACATGATGGATGAACTAAATTGGTTTGATTCTAATACAATGGAGGAGAATAAACCAAAGGGTTTGGTTTGTTTTTAAACGAATGAACCAAAGTTGGTTCGGTTCGTTTTAACTTAAAATAAACCATCATGGTTTGGTTTATTTTAACTTAAATTAATGGAGCGGGTTAATGGGCCTTTGGTTATGATCCGATAACCATTAAGAGAATTTGTTCTCTATAAAATAGGGCTTAAGGGTTTTTGTTAAACCCTAATCCAAATTCCCTTAACCTAAAGTTGCCGCCCCCTCCTCTCCTTGGTGAAGTCGGCACCAACAGCCCCCCTTGCCGCTGCCCACCACCTAGCTCCCTTGCCGGCGTCCAGAAGGTGCTGACCTTCCCTCTTGCCGGCGTCGAGCTGCTGCTGGAGAAGCTCCGGTGATCTCCTTTGGGTTCGGCAATAAGGTGAGCTTCAACCTTCCCTTTTTGGCAGGCCCTATTCCTCCACCAAAGCCGTCTAGTTTTCTAGACAGCTTATTTCCTTCTTGTCGGAGCATCGTTTGGACGATGTTTGGAGCTCTGACAGTGGTAGACTTGTCGGGGATTCGATCTCCTATAATCCTCATAGGTGGAGGACGAAGTATTCGTCAAACAGTTAACGAATACCTCTCCGGAGAAGCAAGTTTTTGAGGACTCGTTTTGGATCCGAATTTTGATTCGGATCGTGATCTTCTCTCGATCACATCGTCTTCAACACGAGGCTAGTAACCCGTACAAAGATGAGGCTCGTGACTTAGTGAAGTCATCCTGAAGATACTCGGCGTGGATACGGATAGAGACGATTATAGCGAGGATCGTTCCGGTTGATGCCTTTCCCGCTACACGTGATACGTCTGGTATACGTAGTGTAAATTTCCTTTTATTGCAAAAAATTTCAATTTACGGTTATGTCTACACCTGTTGTACTATGCATGCGTGTGATGTGTGTGTTATAATAAATTAGATTTATTATTTTATTCCTTCCATTGTGCACATGTTTATGAAACATGTTCAAACACACACTCGCCGCGGTGCCGGAAACCCAACACTACTAGCTTCCCATACCTGATTTGAATCCATATATTCAATCTCAGCATACTTTGCCAAGATAATGCATCTTTATCTTAAATTGCCTCGTCATATGTCCAGGGATCAGGTTCATGTTCGCCAGGGACCAAATCAGAAGATTCTTCCAAGAACATGAATCTATCAGACTGTCTAACAACCCTCCCACTACGATGAGGTATCTCCTGTGTATCCTCTGTGACACGCGGTGCAGTGACTTGTGGTATATCGTCTTGTACCGGTGGTACTGAAGAAGTGACTTACCTTTTTAATTCATCCAGAACAATTTTATTCTTGGGCTTGTGGCTCATCACATAGTCTTCCTCTAGAAATCTGGCGTTCATGCTAACGATCACCCTCTGATCTCTAGGACTATAAAACAAACCACCCTTCGTTCCTCTAGGATAGCCAACGAACATGTGTACTTCTGTACAAGGTTCCAACTTACCAGCATCTGCCTTTAGCACATGTGCTGGACTCCCCCATATCCGAATATGTCTTAGACTAGGCTTTCGCCTAGTCCACAATTCTGTGGGAGTAGAAGGCACTGATTTGGATGGAATCAAGTTCAGAATGTACACCGTCGTATCTAGAGCATATCCCCATAACGAATCTGGCAACTCAGAATAACTCATCATCGATCTAACCATCTCCATAAGAGTCCTATTCCTTCGCTCTGCTACACCATTCTGATGGGGTGTGCCGGGTGCAGTCAATTGGTATTGAATCCCAACCTCTGATAAGTAGTTCCTAAACTCTCCCAAGAGGTACTCGCCACCACGATCAGATCGTAGTGTCTTGATACTTTTACCTTGATGTTTCTCCACATCAGCCTTGAATTCTTTGAACTTGTCAAAGCATTCAGACTTGCGGCGCATCAGATAAATGTATCCATATCTTGAGTAATCATCTATGAAAGAGACGAAATACTCAAAACCACCTCTAGACTGGATAGACATAGGACCACACAAATCAGAATGAACCAATTCTAACACATCTTTGGCTCTATACCCCTTGGCCTTAAAATGCCTCTTGGTCATCTTGCCCTCCAAGCAAGATTCATAGGTTGGGAGTTCCTCCACCACTAATGATCCCAAAGGTCCATCAGCTATCAACCTTTGAATTCTGTTTAGGTTAATATGACCAAGCCTAAGATGCCAAAGATATGTTTGGTTCATATTCGAAGGTTCTTTTCTCTTATTGGAATTAGAAGATGAGTTATTAACTTCAATTTGCATCGTGGGAGGTTTTGGTTCAAGTGTGTACAAATTTCCTATCAATTCACCCGAACAGATAATGTCCCTATTCCTTCTTATAACAACTCTGTCATTAAAAGAAATAGAATATCCATCCATAAACAATTTAGAAATCGAAATTAAATTCTTTCTAAATAAGGCTACATAAAGGCAATTCTTAAGAACCAAAAGTTTATTTTTCTCAAAAGATAAATGAACATCTCCCACTGCAACAGCCGCCACCTTCGTGGCATCGCCCAAGTACACAATAATCTCACCCTCAGCCAGTCGTCTGGTTTCCTAGAACCCCTGCAAAGTATTGCAGACATGATCAGTGTCTCCCGTATCTACACACCAGGTGCTGGTAGATTACACCGCTAACTATGATTCAACGACTAGACCAAAGGATATACCTTTGTTCTGCTTCAGATTGGGACAGTCCTTCTTCCAATGTCCATCCTACTTACAAGTGAAGTACTTGCCTTTCACCTTGTTCACTCCTCCCTGAGATCCTCCCACCACCTTTGCTCCACCTTGTTTCTTCTTCTTCATGCCTTTCGGCTTAGAAGTAGAAACCTTCTGAGCAACCATGGCCTGAGCTTGAGCAAGCCTTTTTGTCGACTGGAGAGTGATATCAACCTGAGTTTCCCCATCGATCTCAACTCCAAGGAATTCCAGCTCATTCGCAGACTTAGGAGGACACTCTTTGAAGAGTACATATTTGTACTCCTCAGCAGTTAAGACAATATCTAGATTCCTTTTTCCAATCAACATAATTATGTACAGTAAGTTTATTTTCCTTTAGTATCACAGCATGTGGACTGAAAGTCATTTTTGAAAATCCTAAGAATCACATAGATCATTACTTTAGATTTCAAAAAATTATTGATTCCTCAAACAATAAAATTTTAAAATCAACCAACACCTCAAAATACCGAGAATATCGTATGCCATGATAGTGTGGACGTATACGAATTCTACATTAGTAAGAGGAGATTTTACCCATTAATTTTACTATCTTGTCAACCTAACTTTTTGACAAGTAAAATTAATAGTTGGTTTCTCTTCGGCCCTACAAATAAAAGTAGTGACTCCGATGGGGAGGATACTTATATTTGTATCTAAGTGTTCACCATTACTTGGTACCAAGGTAATTATCTCGGGTTATGTGCCTTACGATGGAAAAGTACACACGCTCCTTAATAATTTCCTATAACCATATTCGACCTTGTGATCTGCAAACAAACTCATCCGATGGGGAGGAAGGCACTCAGAGCTGATGCGCAAGTTTGTTTGCATCACTTGTCAAATCGTGATGGAGGTCATGAGAATTTATAAAAAAAAGTTCTCTCCCACTTAGTAATTTAAAATTGAGGAATTTTTTTAGCTTACGACATGCATATGAAGCAAAAAGCAATAAATATGAAAAATAAATTATTTTCCAACTATTATGGCTTTTGTCTTCAATATGTCTCCCGTCCACTCGTCCGCTCCTCCTACGCCATGTACGAGTCATCCGGAGATCCGAGCCGAGACTAAAATATATTTTAATTTACATCCATCGATCCTATACTCCACGAGGGAGTGTACATGAAATCTAGATCGAAAGTATACTAAAATAAAAGGAGTGGCTAAACAATGTCGTATCTAATTTACAAAAAATTAAATACTAGCCTCGTCAACCCCGAGGATTCAACAAAATATACACATACAATCACATACACACATATGGCCATAATAGTCGGATCTTATGCCTGCAACCAAAGAGTTAAACGATGCATATCCTACTATTATCCGACACATATAATATATGAAAAGTGCATAAAATTAACTGAATCCTAAACACACAAAATCGGAAACCTTGGCTCTGATACCAATTGAAGGGTTTTGCTTATCGAGTCCGTGAGGAGAAACTTCGCTTTCCACTACACCTTAGTTGTTTGTTCATGGCGATCCCATCGATGTCCCCGGATTAAAAAATTTAATCCTAGAAAAAAGAGATTACTCAAACAACCAAGTCATCATCGTGCTATTCGTTTAGAGAGGTCACTTGAACAAACTCGTTGTTCAAGTGACCATCCTCTATTCTACGAGTAGCCACGGAATAGAAGATGTACAGATCACCGACTTTTGTATTTATTGTTAGTAATATATGAGAGATGTCCTAAGGCAATCGCCTTATGTATGAACCATTTATATGATAAATGAAGATTTGCTATTTGAGTATACATGTCTTCATGTATTTTATTGGATCTTAAACTCATATACTGATTATCCACGATACGATTCACAGCATGAGAGAATTTGTGATTGGATCACAACTAGTGAGTATCTCTACATGTATAATTGTGATGTATCGGAATTATCCCTAGTCGATGAATTGATGGATTTGGACACTATCAATTCTGTTGAGACTAGCACGAGGTATACTCCTTGGTGTATCCAAGCAGCTGATTCTCACTGGCTGGAGACATTATGATGTCCGGAGTTAATCGTGGATGCTAGTTATGGTAACTAGTTCATTGGAGTGACCAGTCGTAAGACTTCATATGGTTCTCTGCATATATAGATATGTCAATGAAGTTCTTACTGTAGCTTAAGTGCGATGTTCCTTTGACTTGCGGTATTCAAGTCATCTTGATCATAAAGACTTATGCTTTGACATCTTAAGCAAGCATCTCTGTGGAGATGTAGACCCGGGATGATTGGGTATAAGTCGAAGTGATTGAAGGTGTTTGAATAGCCTATAAAGGATTCACCACTCCTTGCGAGGAGATGTATACCCATGGCCTCTCGTCGGATTATTACTAAAGTCTTTGGCCAAAGCATTACATGTTTAGAGTAAGATACTCTTTGATACATGTGCAGTAACTAGAATCCGTAGGACGAGGAAATGATACTTGGGCTAGGTGTGACATAGTCAGCCTAGTGGGGACTGACACTATAGACCATGTCCTGAACCAAGTGGGTATAAGATGAGTGAAGGGAATGGGGCACGATTCATTCGAGATGCTGAAGGGTTTCAGAAATAGTTCTGGATGAACCGTTGATCTTTTCGGTTAATTGGGGATCATGATGTACTACTAGGTGCCACTCATGATTCTTCTATAATTAATGGTTAATTATAGATGGCCAACATAAACCGAGAACCTATTTGTTCACACGCACAACGAGCGTAATCCGAAGGATTTAAAACGAGCTTGAGAATGAGATTCTCAGACCGAGAGAAACTAGGTTTGGTTGGACCAAACAAGAAGCGAGCATGAAATCGTTTTAGTCGCAATGGAAGCGTGGATGGGCCGTGTCTTATGAAGACATAATGGATGAACCAAAATGGTTTGGTTCTAATCCAATGGAGGAGAATAAACCAAAAAGTTTGGTTTATTTTAAATGAATGAACCAAAGTTGGTTCGGTTCGTTTTAACTTAAAATAAACCATCATGGTTTGGTTTATTTTAACTTAAATTAATGGAGCGGGTTAACGGGCCTTATGGTTATGATCCGATAACCATTAATAGAATTAGTTCTCTATAAAAGAGGGCTTAAGGGTTTGTTAAGCCCTAATCCAATCCAAAAAGCCCTTGACCTAATTGTTGTCGCCGCCCCTCCTCTCCTTGGAGAAGTCGGCGCCAACCTCCATTGCCGCCGCCCACCCCCTTGTTCTGCCATCCAAATTGTTGCCGGCGTCCAAGCTTTGGCCGGTGATCCTCCCGCAACTCTCCGGTGATCTCCTTTGGGTTCGGCATCAAGGTGAGCTTCATCCTACCTTTTTGGCCGACCCTTACTCTTCCACCAAAGCTGTCCAGTTTTCTGGACAGCTTGTTTCCCTCTCGTCGGAGCATCGTTTGGACGACGTTTGGAGCTCTTACAGCGGTAGCCTTGCCGGGGATTCGATCTCCGGTAATTATCATAGGTGGAGGACGAAGGATTCGTCAAACGGTTGACGAATACCTCTTCGGAGAAGCAAGTTTTGAGGACTCATTTTTTGATCCGAATTTGGATTCGGATCATGATCTTCTCTCGATCACATCGTCTTCAACACGAAGCTAGTAACCAGTACGAAGACGAAGCTTGTGACTTGATGAAGTCATCCCGAAGATACTCGGCGTGGATACGGATAGAGACGATTCTAGCAAGGATCGTTCCGGTTGATGCCTTTCCCGCTACACGTGATACGTAAGGTATACGTAGTTAAATTCTTTTTATTGCAAAATTTAAATTTACAGTTATGTCTATGCATGTTGTACTATGCATGCGTGTGATGTGGGTGTTGTAATAAATGTAGATTTAATATTTTTATTTATTCCGCTGTGCACATGTTTACGAAACATGTTCGAACACACACTCGCCGCGGTGCCGAAAACCCAACAGTGGTATCAGATCCCAGGTTGTGTTTCGACATAATCGTAAAATGGTTTTGTGATAGTCATAATGATATTTCTGGAAATTTTCTACTTTTGGAAAGTTAGAAGTATTTATGGAAATTTTTCAATTTTGGAAAGTCTAGAAATATTTATGGAAATCTTCCACTTTTGGAAAGTTGGAAGTATTTATGGAAATTGATATTTTCCATAAATAAAATATTTGATTAGATTTTGGAAATTTGTTTCTTAATTTAATCATGATTTGATTTGGCAAATCAAATCTTAAAAATATTTTATTTCCATAAGTAGTTTTGATAATTTAGGAAATTGGTTTCCTAAATTGACTTTCCTTAATCAACTATTTCCACAAATAAAATATGTGATTAGATTTGGAAATTTGTTTCCTAATTTAATCATGATTTGATTTTGAGAATCAAATCTTAAACATATTTTATTTCCATAAATAGTTATGACATATAAGGAAATTATATACATGACATAATTGTATGTCATGTAATTACATTAGATGCATATCATTATGCCATGTGTGTCGTGACATGTAGATGTATGTCATGCCATGTAGATAATAGTTATTTGCATGCAAAGAGGATGAGACATAAAAACCCTTACTCAATATTAAAGCCTACACCTTCCATTAATATGGTTGGAACCAGAGTTCCGTTTCTTGTTTGGGTTGTTGGACTCTCTCCAAGCTCGGCTCGAACCCGAACATGTTCAAACCATGGAATAGTTTAATACTAATATGGTAAGAGTCAGAGGTCAATCGTTAGCTTTGGTTGTTGGACTCTCTCCAAGCTAGGCTAATTGGTTGAATGCGCTCTAACCATATTAAAACTATTTCTTGATTAATGGGTTGGCTTTAACCTGGAGCATCGGCTTGTTGGACTCTCTCCAAGGTCGATGTAAAGGGAGGTGAAGTTGGGTGCTATGCATATGATGCATACTTGTTAATGTGTTAACAACCTGATGTATGTGTGAGCATTCAATTAGTTGATATCACATTGTGATAGTTGCATATACGTGATATGCAATCGGTATAGTTGATACCTACCGTCGTAGTTATGAATGACTTGTTGGACTCTCTCCAAGGTTGTTCATATCTATGATGGATATCAGCCTATTCGGAGATAGACCTACGATCTCCCGAAGTGATTTTGGGGTTTTTGAAATTCGAAAAATGAATGGGATTTATAAATGTATATTGATGCATTTTAAAATCATTTTCTCATATATGCTCGTTTTGTATTTCTAGGTCAATCGATTGATCATGACGTCTTTGAATTTGCGCACTATTTTGGATTCAAACAAACTGACTGGGCCTAACTTCCTGGACTGGCTTAGAAACCTGAGAATTGTTCTCAAGGCGGAAAAGCTAGCATATGTTCTTGAAGAGCCTCTTCCCAACCGTCTTAAGGACGATGCAACTCCAGACCAAATGTTGGTCTATCAGAAGCATGTCGCAGATTCTGAGCTGGCGAGTTGCATCATGCTAGCGGCGATGGTACCTGAGCTGCAAAAGCAGCATGAGCATATGGATGCTAATACTATGGTTCGAAGTCTCCAGGCTCCTCTTCACCACGAAGATGCAAGAAGGTTCGTATGTAGTGCAGTTTGTGCTAAAGATAAACGGGTACATCGAGAGGCTAGCTACCCTCGGGTTTGTGATGGATCACGAATTAAGTATTGACTTAATTATGCATTGTTTGCCCAAGAGTTTCTCACAATTCGTGATGAACTATAAGATGAACAAATTGGAATCCACTATTCCTGAGCTCCTCAATATGCTGAAGACTGTAGAGCCTTCTGTGAAGCATGAGGAGAAGGCGGTTCTGTTAGTTGATTCCTCAAAGAAAGGTTCTAAGAGGAAGGCAAAACAACAGAAGAAAGGGAAGAACAAAAAGGCAAAGAAGGCAGAACCAGCACAAAAGGGCACTTGCCATCATTGTGGCAAGGAAGGCCACTGGCGAAGAAACTGCAAGATTTATCTTGAGTCCATGAAGAAGAAGAAGGCATCCGATGCCCCATCCTCTTCAGGTATCTTCGTTATTGATTGTCATTCTATTTCCTTAGACACTTGTGTTGGGTTTCCGGCACCGCGGCGTGTGTGTGTTCGATCACGTTTCGTAAACATGAACACAGCGGAAGCAATAAAAATAATAAATCTACATTTATTACAACACACACAACACACGCATGCATATTACAACAAGTGTAGACATAACCGTAAATTTAAATTTGCAATAAAAGGAAATTTATCTACGTTATACCTTTCGTATGACATGTAGCGGGAACGGCATCAACCGGAACGATCCTCGCTAGAATCGTCTCTATCCGTATCCACGCCGAGTTCCTCGGGATGACTTCGCTAAGCCACGAGCTTCGTATTCGTACGGGTTACTAGCCTCGTGTTGAAGACGACGTGATCGAGAGATGATCACGATCCGAATCCAAATTCGGATCCTAATACGAGTTCTCAAAACTCGCTTCTCCGGAGAGGTATTCACAACCAATTGATCTTCGTCCTCCACCTCAGAGGATTACCGAGATCGAATCCCCTGAGTTAGTGTAGGGAAATCTCGTATGCCTAATGGCATATGGAAAATAGGATCCTTCCAAGTGATCCATGCAGCAAACTCGTATAAAATAAATTTCTCTAAACCAAGCCTATCTTATAGGAGAGTTCTACCTTTGTTGCGTGCCCTTTGCAATCCGCTTTTCCTTTCGGTTTGTTGGATCTTTAGCACGCGTTCAAGTGTCCGTGCCTCTATATCGTATCCACACGAGCACGCCCTGGTCTCACAAAAGAAAACTAGCAGAGCTCTCCTTTACTTCTTGCTAGAGAAGTCCCTAAAGGAGAGGAATCTAGGGAAGAAGAGAAAGGAGGAAGAAGACTACTCTTCTTGCTAGCCTACACTCACAAAGCCACACAACCAAAGCTTCCACCAAGCTTCTCAAGCTCTCTCTCACAACCACACCACAATCACAATGAATGCTTTGGCGGCCACTCCATGGGGCCTTTTATAGGGTTGGCAAAACCCTTTCACCTCCTACAATTTAATGCAATCCATTGCATTGAGACCCCTTTGTTTTGGCGGCCACTTAAGGAGACAAAAACCATTTTGTCCTTCCACCTTATCTAGCTTAGGTGGATGCTTAGGTGGCATGCTTATGTGGCATGCTTATGTGGCATTCATGCATGTTGAATTAATCTTATTAATTCAATTAAGCTTATGTTATCATATTGAATTAATCTTATTAATTCAATTAAGCTTATGTTATCATATTGAATTAATCTTATTAAATCAATAAGGTAACATATTGAATTAATCTCATTAAATCAATTAGCTAAAATTCTCATTAAGCTTAAAGTCCAAAAACCATTTTGTACTTAAGCTTATTCCCAAATTATTCTAGTCAAACTAGAATACTCTAATTCCTCTAATTATCATGCTCTTTGTGTGTGACCCTATAGGCTCTCATAACGTTGGCAGTGGACCTAAACTCTTTTAGATACACAAGCAATGAGCGGCATCTAGCAATACATCATTGCTACCCAAGTTACGAGATAAGTCAAGATCCGACTAACCTTTCCGTGACTACTATAATATATGACCGTGTCCTTCTATCCTTGATATCGATTGATCAATGAGGCATAGACCGTGTCATCCTCGATCAATCTATGTGTTTCTTGATCCTGAGTAAACTAACTCAAACAAATGAGCTCAATATCTCATATTGACTCATTCGAGCATGGCCATGCGTTTTAGTAGTTCTACTCAATCAAGGGGCCCACCGATATCACTCCCGTCATATGGAAGGGATAGATCCCATCTACATCACTCACATCCCTCCGCATAATTTATTACATACCCAGTAATCGCCTTTATGGTCCACCCTGTTACGGGTGACGTTTGACGATACCAAAGTACATAACTCCTTATGTAGGGAACCGTAGTGACTTCAGGTCTAAGGACTATTCATACCAATAGTCACATGAGAAAGTTTATGACACTCATATAACGATCCATGAAACTTTCTCATGGCGGGTCAGTTCAGTATATATTCTCAAATATATACCCATGTGTCAACTTGATATCATATATCCATGACTTGTGAGATCAAGTCATCAATTGACCTACATGCTAGTCTTTATGTATTAATATTGCCCTTGCATATTAATACTCGACTAGGAACATTTAGGAAAGTGTTCTCTACAGCCTCTCATAATCAATTCTGCCAATTGATGTGCTGTAGATAAGAACCTACTTTTCTAGGGCATTATTATATTTAAATTAGCTGGCACAAGCAAGATGTAAATATAATAACCAATCCTTTGCCTTTATAGAATATGATACAAAATGTTCCCTATTCAACCATCACATGATTGGTTCTAGGGCTTTAACTAACAATCTCCCACTAGCACTAGTACCAATAACTATGATATCTAATACCTAGTGACCTAGTGCGACCATCATGCTTCCTCTGTGCAAAGCCTTGGTCAATGGATCTGCGATGTTAGCTTCTGTCGGTACTCTGCATATCCTCACATCTCCTCTATCAATGATCTCTCGAATGAGATGGAAGCGCCGCAGTATGTGTTTGGTCCGCTGATGTGATCGAGGTTCCTTAGCCTGTGCAATAGCCCCATTGTTGTCACAATAGAGGTCTATTGGATCTGCAATGCTAGGAACTAGCCCAAGTTCAGCGATGAACTTACGGAGCCAAGCGGCCTCCTTTCTTGCATCGAGATCTTTGCAATATACTCGGCATTGTAGAATCGGCAAGCGTGTCTGCTTGAACTCTTCCACTCACGGCTCCACCATTCGAGGCAAAACACGTACCCGATTGCGATCTATAGTCATCCTTATGCATTTGGAAGCTTGCATCACGTAACCCTTCTGATTAGCTCCTCATTGCCTCGAATATCGGAAATATTCTTTCGTTCTTCGTAAGTACTTAAGAATATTTTTGCGCTATCCATGACTTTCACTGGATCTCGAGTATCTACTCGTCATGCTCAAAGCATCACGAGGCGTCAGAGTACAAAGCATGGCGTCATGATAGACCCTATAGCGATGCATAAGGGATCTTATCCATGCGATCTCTCTCCTCCTTAGAAGAGGGACATTGAGTCTTGAAAGACTCACACCATGTGATAAAGCGAAACCCTTTCTTAGAATTTTGCATAGCAAAGCGATCTAGCACTTTATCAATGTATGTACTCGACTTAGGCCAAGTAATCTTCTAGATCTATCTCTATAGATCTTGATGCCTAGAATATAGGCAGCTTCACCTAAGTCCTTCATCGAGAAACAATTCCCTAACCACATCTTCACAGACTGGAGTGAGGGAATATCATTTCTGATGAGAAGTATGTCATCTACATACAAGACAAGAAATACAACTGTGCTCCCACTATTTCTCTTGTAGACACAAGGCTCATCTTCATTCTTGATGAAACCAAACTCTTTGATTGCATCATCGAATCGAAGATTCCAGCTTCGAGAGGCTTGCTTTAGTCCATAAATGGACCTTTGCAGTTTGCATACCTTTCCAGGATGCTTTGGATCTTCAAAACCCTCAGGTTGTGTCATGTACACATCCTCGAGTAGCTTTCCATTCAGAAAAGCGGTTTTGACATCCATCTGCCAGATCTCATAATCATGGTAGGCTGCAATAGCAAGTATGATCCGAATGGATTTAAGCATCGCAACTGGTGAAAAGGTTTCTTCATAGTCAATACCATAAATTTGTTTGAATCCTTTAGCCACCAATCTACCTTTATAGGTATGCTTATTACCATCCATGTCAGTCTTTACTTTAAAGACCCACTTACACCCAATGGGTTTTACCCCTTCAGGTGGATCAACCAAAGTCCATACTTGGTTAGTGTACATGGATTCCATTTCGGATCTCATGGCCTCTAGCCATTTCTCGGAATCTGGGCTCATCATAGCTAGAGCTGTCAAGTTGGGTTAGGCCCGCCGGGTTGGCCCGCCCCGCCAAACAATTTAAGCGGGTTGGGTTGAATTTTTATCAACCCGCCATTTTGGCGGGCCTAAATGGAGCGACCCGCACGGGTTGCGGGTCTAGACGGGTTGGCCCGCCGTGGGACGGGTTGGCCCGCGGGTTGAGAAATGTCAAAAGATAAATTTTTCACCATTACAATCTTCTTCTATTACACATACACCTCAACAAAGTATAAAAAAAGTTAAGAGTAAAGAACAAAAGAATATTTTTTATACTCTAATTGTTTTTTATTATCTTGTCATTACTATTCTAATCAATATAGAAAATAATAACATATCAAAATCAAATAATTACCCAAGTTAAAAAATCTCAATTGAATCTCTATTTGAAAGAGTAAAAATTTACATTTACATATTATCAAGATTTAAATATTTTAGAACATTGGAAAGGAATCAAAAATATCGGTACTTAATTTTGTAAGTCGATAATTGAATCACAATTATAAGATTTTAGTTATTTCAAATATTTATTTTTTTAATCGTGATACTCTATCTATCTTACAAATCATTACCTCAAGCCCTCAACACCTTAGTAATTTTAAATATATTTTTAAAATTTGTGTGGCCCGCGGGTTGGCCCGCCTAACCCGCAACCCGCCTTGGGTTGGGTTGGGTTGGAAATTTCTCAACCCGCCGAGATGGCGGGTCGGCCCGCCCCTCTCCGCTAAATATTGAATTTACGACGGGTTGGCCCGCCCCGCCATGGGTCGGCCCGTTTGACAGCTCTAATCATAGCTTCTTGATAGGATGTAGGCTCGTCAAGATCGACAAGCAATACTTCACCGTTGTCAGTCAAGAGAAAAGAATATCTCTCGGGTTGACGACGGATCCTATTAGATCTACGAAGAGGTTGGTCTACTTGAACAGGTGTTTGCTCCACAACTCTTTGGGCAACAAATTCCTCATCCACAACACTTTGTGGTGCCTGTTCATTTTCCATCGAAGCCTTAGTGTTATCATCATCTTGAACTTCTTCAAGATGAATTTTACTCCCACTAGTATTTCTAGAAATAAATTCTCTTTCTAGAAAGACAGCATTTCTGGCAACAAACACCTTGCCAAGTGTGGGATTGTAAAAGTAATAGCCCTTAGTTTCCTTGGGATATCCTACAAAATAACACTTATCTGATTTGGGTCCTAGTTTATCTGAGACTTGAATTCTTACATAAGCTTCACAACCCCAAATCTTTATAAAAGACATTTTGGGACTCTTCCCTCCATATCGTATATATGGTGTCTTTTCTCGCTTTGATGGAACGCGATTAAGTGTGAAAGCGGTACATCTCTAGAGCTAAACCCCAAAGGAAGTAGGTAGATCACCGCTCATCATTGATCGTACCATATCTAATAGAGTACGATTTCTCCTCTCGATACACCATTCCATTGTGGTGTTCCAGTGGAGTGAGTTGGGATATTATCCCACACTCGGCCAGTGATCACGAAACTCTTGACTAAGGTATTCACCACCTCGATCCGATCAAGTAGCTTAATACGCTTACCAAGTTGGTTTTGTACTTCATTCTTGAATTCTTTGAACTTTTCAAAGGATTACGACTTATGTCTCATCAAATATAAGTAGCCAAATCTACTCATATCATCGGTGAAAGTAATAAAGTACTTATAGCCTCCTCGGCCCGACATTGAAAGGGCCACATACATCGGTATGTATGAGTCCTAACAAATCGTCGCTCTCTCGCCATGTCCACTAAATGGAGTTTTAGTCATCTTTCCTAAAAGACAAGACTTCGCATACCTCATATGATTCAAAATCAAATGAGTCCAATAATCCATCTTTATGGAGTTGGGATATCGTTTTCATTTATGTGACCTAGGCGTGATGCGAAGATATGTCCGTTCAAATCATTCGATTTGAACCGTTTGGTATTTACGTTATAAATTGGGTTATCTAAATCTAGAACATTGAGACCATTCATAAGTGGTGCATTACAATAGAACATTTCATTTAAATAAATGGAACAACATTTGTCCTTTATTATAAAAGAAAAGTTTTTCTTGTCTAAACAAGATACAGAAATTATGTTCTTTGTTAATGCAGGTACATAGAATCAATCCTCTAGTTCTAAGATAAGCCCAGGCAAAGACAAAGAATATGTTCCTCTGACTCTGCGAACTTTTGCGCCATTGCCTACTGTAGGTCCACTTCACCCTTTGCCATTATTCTACTATTTCTCGGTCCTGCACATTAGTACAAATGTGAGATGCACATCCATCTAATACCCATGTAGAAGAAATAGATAGATTAACTTCTATAACGTGTATACAGAGGCGTAAGTCCCACTTCTCTTGTTCTTTACTTCCTCAAGGTAGACTTTGCAGTTCCGCTTCCAGTGTCCAGTCTCACCGCAATGGAAGCAGTCCCCTTCCTTAGGTACTTTACCTTTACCCTTTGTAGTGGATGAATTGGCCTTGCCTTTGGCTTGGGTCTTACCCTTGCCTTTGTGCTTACCTTTGCCCTTTTGACCATTAGTACATTACTAACTTTCTTCTTGAGATTTGGTTCATTGCTTAACATTCTTAACATGAGAATCTCGCAAAGGTTTATCAATTTCATTCATGTTATAATTCATGTGAATTGATTGTATGCTTAAACAGCGATTGCGAGGATAACATCGTTGCCAATTCTTGGCTCGATGGAAAACCTAGTCTTTCAAGGTTCTCAAGCGTACCCAATCATTTTGAGTACGTGAGTTCCTACAGTGTTCCTTCTTGCATCTTGCATGCAAAAGAGCTTTAGACACTTCAAAACGCTCGTGCCTAGCTTGTCCTTGATATAGTTGTTTCGTGCTCAACCATATCATAGGCATCCATGTTCTCATGTTGCTTACAAGCTCGAGTTCATGGTGGCAAGCATAAGGCATGACACATCCAATGCGTCATCTTGATGCTTCTTATAAGCATCCTTTTGGCCGAGTGGCGCGTGGCGGGTGTTTGAGGATTATTGCTCTAGGACATACAGTTTACGCTCTTGTTTGAGGATAATCCTTAAGTTCCTATACGATCAAGAAAAATTTGCTCCATTGAGCTTGTCCTTCTCAGGACGGATCGAGATTGAGGGGTGCGTGTTAGATGACATGGTGATCTACAACATTAAAATGCAAAGTTAAGTATCATACCTAAATCATTTAATTAGGCCTTTAATTAAATGAGGCTCCACTAAATTCTCATAGCTACTATTTAGCTATAAATTTATATGGGATAAAGATCCACATCATAATTGCCTTGAGTTAGCTTTGGCTAATCGCCCAAGACGTAGTATAATTAGGTAGGCAATCTTTTGCCAATTACATCTGATGTAACTCTTTAATAGCTTTGGTTAAGTTTTAGATTAGTTTAGTGTTTATTCCTAAACCGACTTCGGTGTGGCGAGGCAAGAGGGCCTTCTTGGATATCGAACAGCGACCACTTCTAAGACAAAGCTGATGTTCGGAAATCACACAAAACTAATGTTAACACTTATGTTCAAAGCTAATATATGCCTCTACTTTCTTAACCAATTAAGAAAACACTTAATTAAGTCTTAACCAAGGCTGATAGCGGGACATCACGATTGTCCACTCGCACCCCTCCAAGATAAAATGCATTGCTTTGCTTTGGCAAACCCAATAACAAATGATCGAGGAAGTAGTGAGTACCAACTTTGGTAGGCATATCGTTTAGACTTATTAAGAAATAAACATGTATCATATACATATTAGCATATATCACATATAAGCTAAACTAATCATGCATCACATACAAGCTAAACTAACATGCATCACATACATATTAAACTAACGTGTCATGGTTATGGCCCTTATTCTACAATCTTCTCAAGCCAATGAAAAGATTGATTGGTCAACCTAGGGATAGCATCTTCTCCTAAGTGCTTCCTTTTGGTTGTCTTGTGTGTTGACTTCCTCCTTGTAACCTCATCTTCCAATGGACCCTCCATCCTTGTTTTGTACATTACAAAAGGAGAAATACTCGAGTTACATTCGAGTCTAAAACTAATTTTACAACAAGAATATTAGGAGAAAGGCACGACACGCAGGCCGTATTAAGAATTACAACACACAATCACAAACTTTTTGGGACTAGGCCATAACCATGCACCATGTCATTTTAACTTTTAAAAGACATTGGATATTTTATTATGTTTGAAAATTTGCTAATGTAATTATCAACTCATAATAAAATTTATCCTACTTCTATATCACATATAAAATAGAGAAAACCTATTTTTATACGATCTTTCGCAAGTGGCTCTGATACCACTTCTGGGAATTCTCGTATGCCTAATGGCATATGCGCAACGGAAAATAGGATACCTTCCAAGTGATCCATGCGAAAGCAAACTCGTATAAAATAAATTTCTCTAAACCAAGCCTATCTTATAGGAGAGTTCTACCTTTGTTGCGTGCCCTTTGCAATCCCGCTTTTCCTTTCGGTTTGTTGGATCTTTAGCACGTTCAAGTGTCCGTGCCTCTATACGTATCCACACGAGCACGCTCTTGTCTCACAAAAGGAAAACTAGAAGAGCTCTCCTTTACTTCTTGCTAGAGAAGTCCCTAAAGGAGAGGAATCTAGGGAAGAAGAGAAAGGAGGAAGAAGACTACTCTTCTTGCTAGCCTACACTCACAAAGCCACACAACCAAAGCTTCCACCAAGCTTCTCAAGCTCTCTCTCACAACCACACCACAATCACAATCCAAATGATGCTTTTTGGCCACTCCATGGGGCCTTTTATAGGTTGGCAAAACCCTTTCACCTCCTACAATTTAATGCAATCCAGTGCATTGAGACCCCTTTTGTTTTGGCCGGCCACTTAAGGAGACAAAAACCATTTTGTCCCCTTCCACCTTATCTAGCTTAGGTGGATGCTTAGGTGGCATGCTTATGTGGCATGCTTATGTGGCATTCATGCATGTTGAATTAATCTTATTAATTCAATTAAGCTTATGTTATCATATTGAATTAATCTTATTAATTCAATTAAGCTTATGTTATCATATTGAATTAATCTTATTAAATCAATAAGGTAACATATTGAATTAATCTCATTAAATCAATTAGCTAAAATTCTCATTAAGCTTAAAGTCCAAAAACCATTTTGTACTTAAGCTTATTCCCAAATTATTCTAGTCAAACTAGAATACTCTAATTCCTCTAATTATCATGCTCTTTGTGTGTGACCCTATAGGCTCTCATAGCGTTGGCGTGGACCTAAACTCTTTTAGATACACAAGCAATGGCGGCATCTAGCAATACATCATTGCTACCCAAGTTCTGAGATAAGTCAAGATCCAGACTAACCTTTCCGTGACTACTATAATATATGACCGTGTCCTTCTATCCTTGATATCAGATTGATCAATGAGGCATAGGCCGTGTCATCCACGATCAATCTATGTGTTTCTTGATCCCTGAGTAAACTAACTCAAACAAATGAGCTCAATATCTCATATTGACTCATTCGAGCATGGCCATGCGTTTTAGTAGTTCTACTCAATCAAGGGGCCCACCGATATCACTCCGTCATATGGAAGGGATAGATCCCATCTACATCACTCACATCCCTCGCATAATTTGTTACATACCCGATGTCGCCTTTATGGTCCACCTATTACGGGTGGCGTTTGTGATACCAAAGTACATAACTCCTTATGTAGGAAGTAGTGACTTCAGGTCTAAGGACTATTCATACCAATAGTCACATGAGAAAGTTTATGACACTCATATAACGATCCATGAAACTTTCTCATGGCGGGTCAGTTCAGTATATATTCTCCAATATATACCCATGTGTCAACTTGATATCATATATCCATGACTTGTGAGATCAAGTCATCAATTGACCTACATGCTAGTCTTTATGTATTAATATTGCCCTTGCATATTAATACTCGACTAGGAACATTTAGGAAAGTGTTCTCTACAGCCTCTCATAATCAATTCTGCCAATTGATGTGCTGTAGATAAGAACCTACTTTTCTAGGGCATTATTATATTTAAATTAGCTGGCACAAGCAAGATGTAAATATAATAACCAATCCTTTGCCTTTATAGAATATGATACAAAATGTTCCCTATTCAACCATCACATGATTGGTTCTAGGGCTTTAACTAACAGTCGGAGCTCTAACCATCGTCCAAACGACGCTCCGACGAGAGGAGAACAAGCTGTCCAGAAAAACTGGACAGCTTTGGTGGAGGAGATAGGCGCCGGCCAACCAAGGGAAGAAAAGGCTCACCTTGATGCCAAACCTATAGGAGATCACTGGAGGGTCGCCGGAGGATCACCGGCTGAAGCTTGGTCGCCGGTAAGGAGCTAGACGGTGGCACAACAAGCTGGGCGGCAATGGAGGTTGGGCGGCAATGAAGGTTGGGCGGCAACTCCAAGCTAGGGTTTTGGATTAGGGCTTAATTATCCCTTAAGCCCTCTTTTATAGAGAACTAATTCTCTTAATGGTTATTGGATCATAACCATTAGGCCAGTTAACCCGCTCCATTAAGATAATTTAAAATAAACCAAACCATGATGGTTTATTTTAAGTTAAAACGAACCGAACCAACTTTTGGTTCATTCGTTTAAAATAAACCAAACCCTTTAGTTTATTCTCCTCCATTGGATTAGAACCAAACCATTTTGGTTCATCCATTATGTCTTCATAAGACACGGCCCATCCACGCTTCCATTGCGACTGAAACAATTTCATGCTCGCTTTATGTTTGGTCCAACCAAACATAGTTTCTCTCGGTCTGAGAATCCCATTCTCAAGCTCGTTTTAAATCCTTTGGATTCGCTCGTTGTCGTGTGACCAAATAGGTTCTCGGTTTATGTTGGCGTCTATAATTAACCATTAATTATAGAGCGATCATGAGTGGCACCTAGTAGTACATCATGATCCCCAATTAGCGAAAAGATCAGCGGTTGATCGACTATTTACGAAACCCTTGTGGCTCGAATGATTAAATTGCCCCATTCCCTTCACTCATCTTATACCCACTTGGTTGGGACATGGTCTATTGTGTCGATCCCACTAGGTGACTCGTCACACCTAGCCCAAGTATCATTTCCTCGTCCTAGTTCTAGTTACTCCACATGTATCGAAGAGTACCTTACTCTAAACATGTAATGCTTTGGCAGACTTTAGTAACAATCCGACGAGAGGCCATGGGTATACATCTCCTGCAAGGAGTGGTGAATCCTTTATAGGCTATTCAAACACCTTGATCACTTGACTTATACCCAATCATCCGGGTCCACATCTCCTTAGAGATGTTTGCTTAAGATGTCAAGCATAAGTCTCCATGATCAAGATGACTTGAATCAGCAAGTCAAAGAACATCGCACTTAAGCCCGCAGTAAGAACTTCATTGCATATCTATATATCGAGAACCATATGAAGTCTTACTGCTGGTCACTCCAATGAACTAGTTACCATAACTAGCATCCACGATTAACTCCGGACATCACAATGTCTCCAGCCAGTGAGAATTAGCTGCTTGGATACACCAAGGAGTATACTGTTAGGGCAATCTCTTGCCGTAATATGGTTTTGATGGTGTGGCAAAGGGTTTAAGTTAGTTTGATATGTTGATTTGATATGTGCGTTGAAGTCGTGCAGGACTTAGTAATTCGCACATGGAGCCATGGCGAGTTTCACATCTCATGACTCGTGCCTTGAGTCGGTAAAGGATAGCTTTGCGGAAGCCGTGCGCTTGGAGCATCCGAGGGACCGCCAGACGAGGAGCTTGGAGTGAAGCCGGAGGAAGTAGACTTCGATACAAGAGACACGAAGGAGCATTGTAGAGCCGTGCGCCTGATGCTGCCGAGGGACGTGGCCACGGACGAAGAGAACTTCGAAGGCGAGGGACTCCAAGGGATGAGAGTGAGCGATTGTAACCCGGGAAGGGTAGCTCTTAGGTGAAACTTGGCCATTTGGCCAAGTGTCGGATGAGTTTTCCGACACCACCGATTTGTCATGTTACGGCGATCGCTTCCGAGTCGATGTCGATCGACCGTCTAATATGGTCAATCAAGTTGATCACCGGTCGATAGCTTGATCGATCGACTTCGGGCAATGATCGGCGATGTCACCGCGGCACGGCACGAATGGAGTCGACTCGTTGAGGACTCGACCGTTAACATCATCGGATCGATGGGTGCCATCACCGATCGTGATGCTGCATCTGCTGGATGGTATCCAACTTGGAAAGCGGTCGTTATTGGGCAATGACTACAACACCAGTCGACTGATGGGTGCCATCAGTCGACTGCTCCTGTGTCAACGGGAAGAAACCCTCTTCCTCTATAAAAAGGAAGGGGATGAGGATTTGGGGGGTTAATGCTTATGCTCCAAATTTCTCCCAAAGTGCTCTAAGTGTTCTTCCACTCTTCTTACTAGTTTTATCTCCATTCTATTGTAAGAAGAGAGATTGTAAAGAGGTTACCTCCACCTAGCTTTGTGCAAAGGAGAGATCTAGTGGATAGATTGCGGAGTGATTTACCGTGGACGAATCGGACCGTGGATTAGTGGCATAGCCGTGAACCACGTTACATCTCGGTGTTTGTATTGCTTGCTTATATTTTGTTTGTCTTTGTTTGTATTTGTATATTTCGCTTGCGCTAACATTTTGTAGACGAGCAAAATACGACGACCAACGAACGAGGGCTATTCACCCCCCTCTAGCCGGCCAATCGATCCCCTACAAGTGGTATCAGAGCCAAGTCGTTTGTCGAGGACTAACCGCCGCAACAAACACTTCATATAAAGATGGCCGGCTCAAACATCCACCCACCGAAGTTCGACGGCAAATTCTCTTGGTGTAAAAAGAGAATGGAGGTATTCTTCGAGACCGATTTTGAAATTCTATTAATAATGGAAAACGGTTTCGAGTTTCCTAGGAACGAGGATGAGGAGCCATTGGAGAAATCGAGGTGGAGCAAAAGGCAAAGAGAAGAATACTTGGCAAATTCAAAGGCCAAGCACCACCTATACAATGTCCTCCCTCAACAAGAAGTTAATAGGATAGGGGAATGTTCTAGTGCTAAGGAGATGTGGGAGAAGCTAGTGGAGCTTCATGAAGGTGCCTCGGAGGCTAAGCTAGCAAGAAGAGACCTCCTCCGCTCCCAACTCTCAAACATCAAATTAGAAAAGGGAGAAAAGGTAACTTCCCTACATTCTAGATTTAAAGAAATATTAATTGGGCTAACAAGTGTAGGTGAGAAGCTATCAAACTGGGATATGGTAATGAAGGCCATAGATGCCTTTCCCCGGTCCTCAAATTGGAGCTCCATGGTGGACTCATTTTATATCTCCAAGAACATAGAAGTAAGCACCTTGGAGGAATTTTTCTCAACAATGGAGCTTCACGAAACTAGGCTTGAAGGAATACAAGAGGAGCATAGAATTCAACCCTCAAGAGGAGTAGCCTTGATGGCAAACAAGGGGAAGAAGAAGATGTAAGTCCCCTCCTCCTCATCCGATGAAGCCTCTACCTCCTCCATGGATAGCACGGAAAAAGCCTACATGGTAAGGAAGGTAAGGCGTGCATTTAAGAATCTTAGATTTGATAAATCTCATGATAGGAATAGAAGACCAAGGGGGAAGGTCATATGCTATAATTGCCAAGGAGAGGGGCACATAAGGGATAATTGTCCCCTCCTAAATGTTAGGGCAATCTCTTGCCGTGATATGGTTTTGATGGTGTGGCAAAGGGTTTAAGTTAGTGTGTTATGTTTATTTGATATGTGCGTTGAAGTCGTGCAGGACTTAGTAATTCGCACATGGAGCCATGGCGAGTTTCACATCTCATGACTCGTGCCTTGAGTCGGTGAAGGATAGCTTTGCGGAAGCCGTGCGCTTGGAGCATCCGAGGGACCGCCGGACGAGAAGCTTGGAGTGAAGCCGGAGGAAGTAGACTTCGAGGCAAGAGACGCGAAGGAGCATTGCAGAGCCGTGCGCCTGATGCTGCCGAGGGACGTGGCCGAGAACGAAGAGAACTTCGAAGGCGAAGGACTCCGAGAAATGAGAGTGAGCGATTGTAACCCGGGGAAGGGTAGCTCTTAGGTGAAACTTGGCCATTTGGCCAAGTGTCGGATGGGTTTTCGACACCGGGCCGATCGCCATGTCATGGCGATCGCTTCCTGTCGAGTGTAGCTCGGTATACGATCGCCGGGTTGTAGCGATGACGCGCCATCGTTAGCGATCGCGAAAGAATGATCGGCCGGCGGCAGCATCGTCAATAGGGTCTTGCCCGCCGTGAGCCGATCGCGTCGACTACGGTCGCATGATCGGGTGAGGCTAGCAGATCGCTAAGAGTTCCGTTGGACAACAACGGTCGGCATCCGACGTGTTCGGAGGCCGTTGTAGTGACGGCAGTCGACTGCCATGGGCGGCAGTCGACTGATGGCGGCCAACGGGAAGAAGTTAGCCCTCTCTATAAAAAGAGAGGGTGTGAGCCTTTGAGAGGCTAATGCTTAAGTTCCAAACAATCTTCCTAGTGCCCCACAAGCTCTAAACTCTTCTTACTCGCTTTTAATCCATTCTATTTGTAAGAAGAGTGATCTTGATTGTAAAGGTTACCTCCACCTAGCTTGGTGCAAAGGAGAGACCGATAGTGATTGGTTTTTGCGGAGTGATTCACCGTGGACGAATCGGACCGTGGATTAGCGGCGTAGCCGTGAACCACGTTATATCTCGGGGTTTGTATTGCTTGTTTATTTATTGCTTGTCTTAGTTTATTGCTTCCGCTTGCGCTAATCTAATTGTAGACGAGCAAATTCCGATAACCAACGAAGAGGGCTATTCACCCCCCTCTAGCCGGCATCCGATCTCCTACAAGTGGTATCAGAGCCGAGGTTGCTTGTCACCGGACTAACCGCCGCAACAAGCCCTACATCAAAAATGGCCGGCTCCAACATCCATCCTCCGAAGTTTGAAGGAGAATTCTCTTGGTGGAAAAGGAGAATGGAGGTATTCTTCGAAACGGATTTTGATATAATGATTACAATGGAATCCGGTTTCGTTTTGCCTAGGGATGAAGAAGGGAAGCCAATAGAGAAATCTAGGTGGACCAAGAGGCAAAGAGAAGAGCACCTTGCAAACTCCAAAGCCAAGCACCATCTCTACAATGTGCTCCCTCAACAAGAGATCAACCGAATAGGAGAATGCCTAAGCGCCAAGGAGATGTGGGAGAAGCTAATTGAGCTTCATGAAGGCACATCCGAGGCAAAGCTAGCAAGGAGAGATCTCCTCCGCTCCCAACTATCCAACATCAAATTAGAAAAGGGAGAAAAGGTAATTTCTTTACACTCTAGGTTTAAAGAAATTTTAATTGGGCTAACAAGTGTAGGTGAGAAGCTATCGAACTGACATGCCTATGAAGGCTATAGATGCCTTTCCCCGGTCCTCAAAGTGGAGTTCCATGGTGGACTCCTTCTATATGTCCAAGAACTTGGAAGTAAGTACCTTGGAGGAGTTCTTCTCGACAATGGAGCTCCACGAAACGAGGCTTGAAGGAATTCAAGAAGAGCCAAGAATTCAACCCTCAAGAGGAGTAGCATTGTTGGCAAACAAGGAAGAAGAAGATGGAAGTCCCCTCCTCCTCCGATGATGAAGCCTCCTCCTCCTCCATGGATAGCACCGAGGAAGCCTACATGGTAAGGAAGGTGAGGCGTGTATTTAAGAATTTTAGATTTGATAAATCAAATGATAGGAATAGAAGACCAAGGGGGAAGGTGATATGCTACAATTGCCAAGGAGAGGGACACATAAGGGACAATTGTCCTCTCCTAAACAAAAGCAAGGACGAGAGGAAAAAGAAAGAAGAAAAGAAGCAGAACAAGGGGAGCACGACAAAGAAGGAAGAGGAGAAGAAGGCAAAAGAAAAAGGGAAGGCCAAAGCATTCAAGGCCAAGACATGGGATGATCCTTCCTCATCCTCCTCCTCATCATCGGATGAGGAGAATGCCTTTGTCGCCAATTTGGCCTTGATGGCCTTTGACGATTTGGATTGCTCCTCCTCCGAAAATGAAGGATCAAGCACAAGAGGAGAGAGCTCAAGTGAAGGGGGAGCCTCCTCCACATCATCCTCCACCTCATCATCCGAAGAAGAAGAAGAGGACATGGAAACTATGGTAACGAAAGCCTCTCCTAGTAAAATAGTTTCTATGATTTCTAGTTTAACTAGGGATTTGTTTAGAGCAAAGAAGAAAAATAAATGCATGCTAGATCAAATTAAGGCATTAGAAAATAAGCTAGAAAATGCATGCTTAAATAATAATGATACTTCTTCTTGCCATGATGATGCATGCTCACATGATAATTATGTGCCTTTAGATGTTAGTGATGCATGCATAGAAGAAAATAGGGCATTAAGGGAAAAGGTAGATTATTTAACCAAAGCCCTAGGAAAATTCACAATTGGCTCCAACACCTTGAATATGATCATAGGGAGCCAAAGGGCAAGTTTTAACAAGAAAGGCCTAGGATATAAAGAGAAGGCCTATAGATGCCTAATAGCTAGTGGACAAGAAAAAAACAAAGTAATAGCTAAGAAATGGATCACCAAGTAATTTCTAGTGAACCCCATAGGTAAAAATCTATTTTGGGTTCCAAAATCCATCCTTAAGGGTTAGAAAACCCCTAGGGTAGTCAACCATATGAACTTGACCTATATCATATTTTGGTTGACTTAGGATGACGGGACAACATTTTTAGATAGTGTTGGGTGATGATAACGTGCCCATAAATAGGTAATAATGCTTAAATCATGATGATTAATGCAATTGCTATGTATATGTGTAATCATGATTTATGATTTTGATATTGGGCACATTATCATGAGAAATAGGTTAAATCATGCTTTAGGTGATACTTTATTTATTATCATCATATAATGCCTAATGCATGGTTATAATTTGATGAAAACATGTATTTCATGATCATAATGTGAAATTAATTGATATATGTCATTATGATCATGTAGGTTGTTAGGTTGATACTTAACCATGATAGAATTGCTTGAATATATTGGTTAAGTATATATATACAAATAACCCCCCCCCCTAGGATGCATCTCACACTCACTATAGGCTAACTTGATTGCAAACTTAGCATGGGTGAGATGTTAGGATGATACAAATGTCCACTAATGCCTATGGCATTTAGATGGTCATTTAAAGTATCAAAATAGCAATAATAGACCAATCATGGGGAAGGCTTATGTTTAATTAATAGACATATTGCCCAAAGATCATGGTTGGATATTTCTAATGTTTTCAAAACAATTTCTTACCTTAAAATACATGTATTCATGTTTTGAAACAATTGGATGCAAAACTAGGTGTTAAAATGGATACTAACATGCTCAAAAACTAGTGGTTTTTCAAGTGTTTGGATTTTTGGCAAATCTTGTAAAATATAATGATTTTTCATGAAAAACTATTTTTCCTTGATAGATATACTTAAGAGAAATATTTTACTAGATTTTCATGATTTTTGAATTTTCGAATATTTAATGCATTTCAATTTCATCCGAAAATCGTAAATTGCTTCCTTTGTGCGATCATCGCCATCTTGATGATGATCCGTGGCCTGTAAATCAGAATATTGAAGGCCGAATTCAGTTTGTAAACCTCCTACAAGTGGTAGAAATATACTTGATGCCACCAACAAATGGTACCCAAATTTTTTAAATCATCTTGACATATTTTTCCCTCCATTATACTTGGTGCCATGAGCTTATAACTTAGTGTTAATCTTTTTGATGGTGTCAAAGGGGGAGAAATAAGTATGTTTAAGTTAATCACATTAGGGGGAGAAATACATGTAGGGGGAGAAATATATGATAGGGGGAGAAAATTTGCATAGAGAATTTCATGGTTTAAGGGGGAGTTGCATGTTGCTATATCATGTTTATCTTTACATGCTTTCTTACCTTAGAATTTATATCAAATGTTTTTACCTAACTTAAACGGATTGCCACACATCAAAAAGGGGGAGATTGTTAGGGCAATCTCTTGCCGTGATATGGTTTTGATGGTGTGGCAAAGGGTTTAAGTTAGTGTGTTATGTTTATTTGATATGTGCGTTGAAGTCGTGCAGGACTTAGTAATTCGCACATGGAGCCATGGCGAGTTTCACATCTCATGACTCGTGCCTTGAGTCGGTGAAGGATAGCTTTGCGGAAGCCGTGCGCTTGGAGCATCCGAGGGACCGCCGGACGAGAAGCTTGGAGTGAAGCCGGAGGAAGTAGACTTCGAGGCAAGAGACGCGAATGAGCATTGCAGAGCCGTGCGCCTGATGCTGCCGAGGGACGTGGCCGAGAACGAAGAGAACTTCGAAGGCGAGGGACTCCGAGAAATGAGAGTGAGCGATTGTAACCCGGGGAAGGGTAGCTCTTAGGTGAAACTTGGCCATTTGGCCAAGTGTCGGATGGGTTTTCGACACTCATTGCCATGTCATGGCGGCATCGCTTCCGAGTCGAGTGTAGCTCGACCGGTATCTATTGGCGTTTGTGGCGGCCGATCGGTTATCACGTTAGCGCCGAATAAGATCGGCTGAAAAGCGGCGATCGATTAGTCAATAGGGTTTTGACATGATTCGCTGTAGCCGAGCGATCGACTACGGGTCGCCGATGATCGGTGAGGTCCAGAGAGTTCCGGCATCCGGCGTGTTCGGGGAAGAAGTTAGCCCTCTCTATAAAAGAGAGGGTGTGAGCCTGAGAGGCTAATGCTTAAGTTCCAAACAATCTTCCTAGTGCCCCACAAGCTCTAAACTCTTCTTACTCGCTTTTAATCCATTCTATTTGTAAGAAGAGTGATCTTGATTGTAAAGGTTACCTCCACCTAGCTTGGTGCAAAGGAGAGACCGATAGTGATTGGTTTTTGCGGAGTGATTCACCGTGGACGAATCGGACCGTGGATTAGCAGCGTAGCCGTGAACCACGTTATATCTCGGGGTTTGTATTGCTTGTTTATTTATTGCTTGTCTTAGTTTATTGCTTCCGCTTGCGCTAATCTAATTGTAGACGAGCAAATTCCGATAACCAACGAAGAGGGCTATTCACCCCCCTCTAGCCGGCATCCGATCTCCTACACTAAACAAGAGCAAGGAAGAGAAGAAAAAGAAGGAAGAAAAGAGGAAGAAGAAGGGGAGCAAGAAGAAAGAGGAGAAGAAGGCCAAAGAAAAAGGAAAGTCAATGGCTCTCAAAGAAAAGACATGGGATGACCTTGCCTCCTCTTCTTCATCCGAAGAAGAGGAACAAGTCTATTCCAACCTTGCATTGATGGCTTTCGATGACTTGGATTGCTCCTCCACCGAAAATGAAGAATCAAGCTCAAGTGGAGAGAGCTCAAATGAAGGGGGAGCTTCTACATCCTCATCATCCGAAGAAGAAGAAGAGGACATGGAAACTATGGTAATGAAAGCCTCTCCTAAGAAAATAGTTTCCATAATCTCTAGTTTAACTAAGGACTTATTTGGCATGAAAAAGAAAAATAAGAGCATGCTAGATAAAATTAAGGCATTGGAAAATAAGCTAGAAAATGCATGCTTAAATGATAATGTTTCTTCTTGCCATAATGATGCATGCTCACATGATAACTATATGCCGTTTAATGTTAGTGATGCATGCATGGATGAAAATAGGGCACTAAGGGAAAAGGTAGATTATTTAACAAAAGCCCTAGAGAAATTCACTATTGGCTCCAACACCTTGAACATTATCATAGGGAGCCAAAGGGCAAGCTTTAACAAAAAGGGCCTAGGATACAAAGAAAAGAAAAATGAAAAGGCCTACAAATGCCTCATAGCTAGGGGACAAGATAAAAAGAAGGTAATAGCTAGGAAATGGATCCCCAAGGAGTATCTAGTGAACCCAATAAGCAAGAACTTATTTTGGGTTCCAAAATCCATCCTTAAGGGTTAGGAAAACCCTAGGGTAGTCAACCATATGGAATTGACCTATATAATATTTTGGTTGACTTAGGATGGCGGGACAACATTTTTAGATAGTGTTGGGTGATGATAACGTACCCATAAATAGATAATAATGCTTAAATCATGATGATTGATGTAATTCCTGTGTATATTTGCAATCATGATTTATGTTTTTGAAATTTGGCATGTTATCATGAGAAATAGGTTTGAATCATGCTTTAGGTGATACTTTGTTTATTATCATAATATAATACCTAATGCATGATTATTGATTGATGAATACATTAGGTATATGATCATAATGTGAAATTAATTCATATATGCGTTTATGATCATGATGATTATTAGGTTGATACTTAACCTTGATAGAATTGCATGAATATATTGGTTAAGTATATACAAATACCCCCTAGGATGCATCTCACACTCACTATAGGCTAACTTGATTGCAAACTTAGCATGGGTGAGATGTTAGGATGATACAAATGTCCACTAATGCCTATGACATTTAGATGGTCATTTAAAGTATCAACATAGCAATAATAGACCAATCATGGGGAAGACTTATGTTTAATTCATAGACATATTGCCCAAAGATCATGGTTGGATATTTCATATGTTTTCAAAACAATTTCTTAATCTAAAATCTATGTATTCATGTTTTGAAACAATTCAAAGCAAGACTAGGTGTTAAAATGGATACTCTTATGATCAAAAACCTAGTAGTTTTTAAAGCTTTTGGATTTTTGGAAAATACGTGAAAATATAATGATTTTTCATGGAAACCTATTTTTCACTGATAGATATACTTAAAAGAAATGTGTTCCCCAAATTTCATGATTTTTTGAATTTTCTGGAATTTTTAATACATTTCTGAAATTCGATCCAAAATCAAAATCCCGAATTATCGCGGTGCGACCGTATCTGAACTACGATCGATGGCCTGAATATCGCACGAAAGGCAAAATTCCGATTTTAAATCAACTTATGGTATTTTCCTTCTATTAGACCTGATGCCAAGTGTTTTTAACTTAGTAAAAATCTTTTTGATGGTGTCAAAGGGGGAGAAATGATTATGTTTAAGTTAATTATTTTAGGGGGAGAAATATATGATAGGGGGAGAAAATTTGCATAGAGAGTTTCATGGATTAAGGGGGAGTTGCATAAAAAATTTATATCAAATGTTTTTACCTAACTTAAACGGATTGCCATACATCAAAAAGGGGGAGATTGTTAGGGCAATCTCTTGCCGTAATATGGTTTTGATGGTGTGGCAAAGGGTTTAAGTTAGTTTGATATGTTGATTTGATATGTGCGTTGAAGTCGTGCAGGACTTAGTAATTCGCACATGGAGCCATGGCGAGTTTCACATCTCATGACTCGTTCCTTGAGTCGGTAAAGGATAGCTTTGCGGAAGCCGTGTGCTTGGAGCATCCGAGGGACCGTCGGACGAGGAGCTTGGAGTGAAGCTGGAGGAAGTAGACTTCGAGGCAAGAGACGCGAAGGAGCATTGCAGACGCGGCGCCGATCTTCGCCGAGGACGCGTGGCCGAACGAAGAGAACTTCAAGGCGAGGACTCAAGGGATGAGAGTGAGCGATTGTAACCCGGGGAGGGTAGCTCTTAGGTGAAACTTCGCCATTTGGCCAAGTGTCGGATGAGTTTTCGACACCACGATCATGTCACGGCGATCGCTTCCGAAGTCGATGGGTCGATCGACCGGTCTAATATGGTCAATCAAATTGATCACGATCGATGAGCTTGACTACCGATCGCTAAGGGACGACCGATCGATGTCACCGCACGCACGAATGGAGTCGACTCGCTGAGGACTCGATCGTTAACATCAATCGATCGATGGGTGCCATCGATCGATGGGTGCCATCACGATCGATGCGATCTGGATGGTATCCAACGCGGAAAGCCGGCCATTATTGGACGGCTAAAGACTACCGATCGATGGGTGCCATCACCAATCGCTCGTGTCAACGGGAAGAAACCCTCTTCCTCTATAAAAAGGAAGGGGATGAGGCTTTAGGGGGTTAATGCTTATGATCCAAATTGCTCCCAAAGTGCTCTAAGTGTTCTTCCACTCTTCTTACTAGTTTTATCTCCATTCTATTGTAAGAAGAGAGATTGTAAAGAGGTTACCTCCACCTAGCTTTGTGCAAAGGAGATATCTAGTGGATAGATTGCGGAGTGATTCACCGTGGACGAATCAGACCGTGGATTAGCAGCATAGCTGTGAACCACGTTACATCTCGGTGTTTGTATTGCTTGCTTATATTTTGTTTGTCTTTGTTTGTATTTGTATATTCCGCTTGCGCTAACGTTTTGTAGATGAGCAAAATACGACGACCAACGAACGAGGGCTATTCACCCCCTCTAGTCGGCCAATCAATCCCCTACATATATCTCGTGCTAGTCTTGACAGACTTGATGGTGTCCAAATCCATCAATTCATCGACTAGGGATAATTCCGATACATCACAATTACACATGTAGAGATACTCACTATTTGTGATCCAATCACAAATTCTCTCATGCTGTGAATCATATCGAGGACATTCAGTAAATGAGTTTAAGATCCAATCAAATACATAAAACATGTATACTCAAATAGTAAATCTTCATTTATCATATAAATGGTTCATACATAAGGCGATTGCCTTAGGACATCTCTCATATATTACTAACAGACTCCCACTTGGCCTAATGCCAATCACTACGGTATCCAATACCATAAGCTCGAACATGACCCTCAAACTTATTTTGAGGTAATGCCTTAGTCAAGGGATCCGCTAAGTTCCTTTCAGTGGGAATTTTCTCGATTTGTATTTCGTTCCTACTGATGATCTCTCTGATAAGATGATAGCGGCGAAGCACATGTTTGGATCATTGATGAGACCACATCAAGTTCAGAGATGAACTTCTTGATCCAAACCGCTTCCTATGCTGCTTCCAAAGCTGCAATGTATTCTTCCTTAGTGGCAAAATCCGCTATAGCGTCAAGCTTGGAACCTTTCCAACTTATTGCGCCTCCATTCTAGGTGAATACATACCCAGACTGAGACATGGAATCATCCTTGTCTGTCTGGATCTGGCATCCGTATACCCACGTATCACCATGTACCCTTCTCCATATATTAAGAACACATCCTTAGTTCTTCTCAAGTACTTAAGGATCGTCTTAACAGCCGCCCAATGATCCATTTCTGGATCGGACTGGTATCTTCTCGTGAAACACAGAGCGTACGATACATCGGGCCTTGTACATAACATAGCATACATGATAGATCCTATTGCGGATGCATAGGAAATCTTACTCATGCAAATCCTCTCATCTTCTGTGCGCGGACACATAGACTTCGAAAGGTGTACCCCATGCCTGATGGGTAAGAAACCTTTCTTGGATTCCGACATGCTAAACCTCTTTAGCACTCGGTCTATATATGTAGACTGCGAAAGACCAAGCAACCGTTTCGATCTATCTCTATAGATCTTAATCTCGAGGATGTAGGTTGCTTCTCCCAGGTCTTTTATGGAGAATGTCTTGGATAACCAAACCTTCACTGACTGTAAGATTGAAACATCGTTTCCTATAAGTAGTATGTCATCGACATACAATACTAGGAACACGACTGCACTCCCACTAACCTTCTTGTACACACAAGGTTCGTCTGAATTTTGTGAGAAATCAAACTTTTTGATTGTCTCATCAAAACGGATATTCCAGCTCCTGGATGCTTGCTTCAATCCATAAATGGACCGTCGCAATTTGCATACCTTGGTTTTATCAACCAATGTGAAACCCTCAGGCTGTATCATATACACGTCCTCGAGCAGGTTTCCATTAAGGAAAGTTGTTTTCACATCCATCTGCCAAATCTCATAATCATAATGAGCTGCTATGGCAAGGAGCATCCGAATGGATTTAAGCATAGCTACAGGCGAATAGGTTTCGTCATAATCAACACCTTGCTTTTGATGATATCCTTTCGCCACCAATCTAGCCTTATAGGTAATCACATTACCATCCATGTCGATTTTCTTCTTGAAAACCCACTTGCACCCTATAGGCTTTATGCCTTCAGGTGGGTCAACCAAGTTCCAAACTTGGTTTTCATACATGGAATCCATTTCCGACTTCATGGCACCAAGCCATTTATCCCTTTCTGAACTTGTCAGCACTTCTTCATAACTGGTAGGCTCCTCATCATCAATGAGTAACACGTCGTTCCATTCACTTACAAGAAATCCATATCTCTCAGGAATATTACGTGTTCTACTAGATCTACGAAGATGTGGTGTTACAATAGGTCCAGCCGATTGCTCATCACTATGAGTTGTCGGCTGTTGTGCTTCACCAGGTATCTCATTAATGTCTATTTGAGTCTCTTGAGCCTCCTCAAGCTCGACGACACTCCCACTGTTTTCTTGCAAGAGAAACTCTTTCTCTAGAAACACAGCATGCCTTGAAACAAACACCTTTTGTTCCACAGGATGATAGAATTGGTAACCCCTTGTTTCTTTACGGTATCTAACAAATAGACATTTATCAGACTTAGCATCCAATTTGTCTGATACAGTCCGCTTCACATAAGCAGGACAACCCCATATCTTCAAGTAAGATACATGAGGTTTCTTACCATTCCATATCTCATATGGAGTAGTTGAGACTACCTTGGTAGGCATTCTGTTTAACAAGTAAACAACTGTCTGAAATGCATAGCCCCAAAAGGACTTGGGAAGAGTCGCATGATTCATCATTGACCTGACCATGTGCAACAAGGTCCGGTTACGCCTCTCAGATACACCATTATGGTGTGGTGTATATGGCGGAGTCCATTGAGACAATATACCATTGTCTCTTAGATAATCAAGAAACTCTTGACTTAAGTATTCACCACCTCGATCCGATCGAAGTATTTTAAAACTCTTATCATGTTGTTTCTCTACTTCATTTCTGAATTCTTTTAACCTTTCAAAGGCTTCAGATTTGTGTTTCATCAAGAACACATACCCAAACCGTGAGTGATCATCGGTGAAGGTAATGAAGTAGCTATAACCTCCTAATGCTTGAGTTGACATAGGTCCACATACATCAGTATGTATTAGACCTAGTAACTCTCCCACTCGTTCACCTTTTCCAGTAAAAGGTAACTTAGTCATCTTGCCTTTTAAGCATGATTCGCATGTATCGTATGAATCCAATTCAAACGATTCCAGAATTCCACATCGGTGTAATTCGGACATGCATTTCTTGCTTACATGGCCAAGACGACAATACCACATGTAGGAGTCTAATTACTTATCTTTTCGAGCACGCTTGTTGCTCGCTTCGATATTGAAAATATCACTGGATACGTTCAACGTATAAACACCATTGCTTAAAGTTCCAGTCCCTTAAAGAACTCCATTCAAAGTTATGTAACAACAATTGTTACTAAAAGTCAAATGGTACCCATTTCTATTTAAACAAGAAATAGAAATGATATTCTTTATCAACGAAGGAACATAAAAGCAATTGTCCAGTTCTAAGACAAGTCCTGTAGGAAGTTTCAACAAATGCGTTCCAATGGCGACTGCAGCAACCTTTGCTCCATTCCCAACACGCAAATTTGACTCTCCCTTGACGAGTCTTCTTCTATTCCTTAGTCCATGTATGTCATTACATATATGTGAGCCACACCCTGTATCCAATACCCAAGTGTTTGAGGAAATAGAATGACAATCAATAACGAAGATATCTGAAGAAGATGGGGCATCCGATGTCTTATTCTTCTTCACGGACTCAAGATAAATCTTGCACTTTCTTCGCAAATGGCTCTCCTTGCCATAATGATGGCAAGTTTCCTTTTGTGCTAGTTCTACCTTCTTAGCCTTTCTCTTCTTTCCTTCCTTGCCTTCCTCTTAGAACCTTTCTTCGAGGAATCAACTAATAGCACCGCCCCTCGCCATGCTTCTCAAGACTCCACAGCCTTCAAAGATATCGAAAGCGATAGCACCATAGATGAACCTTCTAGCATCTCAGAGGTGAAGAGGAGCTTTGAGACTTCGAACCTTTCGAATCTCACTTGCTCATCAACCAACTCACAAAGATGAAGGACTACGATATGAGCATCCATATGCTCATGCTGCTTTCGTAGCTTGGGTTCCATCGTGGCTAGCATGATGCAACTCATTTGTTCAGAATCACTCACATGTTTCTGATAGGCCAACAATTGGTCCAGAGTTGCATCGTCACTAGGACGGGCGGGAAGAGGCGCTTCGAGGACATTTGCAAGCTTTTCAACCTTGAGAAGAATTCTCAAGCTTCTAATCCAGTCCATGAAGCTCGGCCCAGTCAATTTATTCGAATCCAAAATGGAACGCAAATTCAAAGACATCATGATCAATCTTAGAAATACAAAACGAGCATATATGAGAAAATGATTTTTAAAAATGCATCAATATACATTTATAAATCCCATTCATTTTTCGAATTTCAAAAACCCCAAAATCACTTCAAGAGATCGTAGGTCCATCTCCGAATGGGCTGATATCCATCATAGTTATGAACAACCTTGGAGAGAGTCCAACAAGCCATTCATAACAACGACGGTAGGTATCAACTATACCGATTGCATATCACGTATATGCAACTATCACAATGTGCTATCAACTAATTGAATGTTCACACATACATCGAGTTGTTAACACATTAACAAGTATGCATCATATGCATAGCACCCAACTTCACCTCCCTTTACATCGACCTTGGAGAGAGTCCAACAAGCCGATGCTCCAGGTTAAAGCCAACCCATTAATCGGGAAATAGTTTTAATATGGTTAGAGCGCATTCAACCAATTAGCCCAGCTTGGAGAGAGTCCAACAACCAAAGCTAACGATTGACCTCTGACTCTTACCATATTAGTATTAAACTATTCCATGGTTTGAACATGTTCGGGTTCGAGCCGGGCTTGGAGAGAGTCCAACAACCCAAACAAGAAACGGAACTCTGGTTCTAACCATATTAATGGAAGGTGTAGGCTTTAATATTGTTTAAGGGTTTTTATGTCTCATCCTCTTTGCATGCAAATAACTATTATCTACATGGCATGGCATACATGGCATACATCTACATGTCACGACACGCATGGCATACATCTACATGTCACGACACGCATGGCATAATGTTATGCATCTAATGCAATTACATGGCATACAATTATGTCATGTATATAATTTCCTTATATGTTATAACTATTTATGGAAATAAAATATGTTTAAGATTTGATTCTCCAAATCAAATCATAATTAAATTAGGAAACAAATTTCCAAATCTAATCACATATTTTATTCATGGAATTATTTGATTAAGGAAAATCTATTTAGGAAACCAATTTCCTAAATCATTAAAACTACTTATGGAAATAAAATATTTTAAGATTTGATTTCCCAAATCAAATCAAGATTAAATTAGGAAACAAATTTCCAAAATCTAATCAAATATTTTATTTATGGAAAATATCAATTTCCATAAATACTTCCAACTTTCCATAAGTGGAAGATTTCCATAAATACTTCTAGACTTTCCAAAATTGAAAAATTTCCATAAATACTTCTAAATTTCCAAAATTAGAAAATTTCCAGAAATAACATTATGACTATCGCAAAACCATTTTACAATTATGTCGAAACACAACTGGCCTGATACCATCATGGTTTCCGCACCACAAGGCGTGTGTGTTCGATCACGTTTCGTAAACATGAACATAGCGGAAGCAATAAAAATAAAAAATCTACATTTATTACAACACACACAACACACGCATGCATATTACAACAAGTGTAGACATAACCGTAAATTTAAATTTGCAATAAAAGGAAATTTATCTACGTTATACCTTTCGTATGACGTGTAGCGGGAACGACATCAACTGGAACGATCCTCGCTAGAATCGTCTCTATCCGTATCCACGCCGAGTTCCTCGGGATGACTTCGCTAAGCCACGAGCTTCGTCTTCGTACGGGTTACTAGCCTCGTGTTGAAGATGACGTGATCGAGAGATGATCACGATCCGAATCCAAATTTTGATCCTAATACGAGTTCTCAAAACTCGCTTCTCCGGAGAGGTATTCGTCAACCAATTGACGAATCCTTTATCCTCCACCTCAGAGGATTACCAGAGATCGAATCCCCGGTAAGTTAGCCGCTGTCAGAGCTCTAACTGTCGTCCAAACGACGCTCCGATGGGAGGAGAACAAGCTGTCCAAAAAAACTGGACAGCTTTGGTGGAGGAGATAGGCGACGGCCAACCAAGGGAAGAAAAGGCTCACCTTGATGCCAAACCTATAGGAGATCACCGGAGGGTCGCCGGAGGATCACCGGCTGAAGCTTGGTCGCCGGCACGGAGCTGGATGGCGGCACAACAAGTTGGGCGGCAATGGAGGTTTGGCGGCAATGAAGGTTGGGCGGCAACTCCAAGCTAGGGTTTTGGATTAGGGCTTAATTATCCCTTAAGCCCTCTTTTATAGAGAACTAATTCTCTTAATGGTTATTGGATCATAACCATTAGGCCCGTTAACCCGCTCCATTAAGATAAGTTAAAATAAACCAAACCAAGATGGTTTATTTTAAGTTAAAATGAACCAAACCAACTTTTGGTTCATTCATTTAAAATAAACCAAACCCTTTGGTTTATTCTCCTCCATTGGATTAGAACCAAACCATTTTGGTTCATCCATTATGTCTTCATAAGACACGGCCCATCCACGCTTCCATTGCGACTGAAACGATTTCATACTCGCTTCATGTTTGGTCCAACCAAACCTTATTTCTCTCGGTCTGAGAATCCCATTCTCAAGCTCGTTTTAAATCCTTTGGATTACGCTCATTGTGCGTGTGACCAAATAGGTTCTCGGTTTATGTTGGCCGTCTATAATTAACCATTAATTATAGAACGATCATGAGTGGCACCTAGTAGTACATCATGATCTCCAATTAACCGAAAAGATCAACGGTTGATCCAGAACTATTTCTGAAACCCTTCAGCAGCTCGAATGATTCGTGCCCCATTCCCTTCACTCATCTTATACCCACTTGGTTCAGGACATGGTCTATTGTGTCAGTCCCCACTAGGCTGACTACGTCACACCTAGCCCAAGTATCATTTCCTTGTCCTACGGATTCTAGTTACTCCACATGTATCGAAGAGTACCTTACTCTAAACATGTAATGCTTTGGCCAAAGACTTTAGTAACAATCCGACGAGAGGCCATGGGTATACATCTCCTCGCAAGGAGTGGTGAATCCTTTATAGGCTATTCAAACGCCTTCGATCACTTCGACTTATACCCAATCATCCCGGGTCCACATCTCCTTAGAGATGTTTGCTTAAGATGTTAAAGCATAAGTCTCCATGATCAAGATGACTTGAATACCGCAAGTCTAAGGAACATCACACTTAAGCCACAGTAAGAACTTCATTGACATATCTATATATGCAGAGAACAATATGAAGTCTTACTGTTGGTCACTCCAATGAACTAGTTACCATAACTAGCATCCACGATTAACTCCGGACATCACAATGTCTCCAGCCAGTGAGAATCATCTTCTTGGATACACCAAGGAGTATACCTCGTGCTAGTCTTGACAGAATTGATGGTGTCCAAATCCATCAATTCATCGACTTGGGATAATTCCGATACATCACAATTACACATGTAGAGATACTCACTAGTTGTGATCCAATCACAAATTCTCTCATGTTGTGAATCGTATCGAGGACATTCAGTAAATGAGTTTAAGATCCAATCAAATACATAAAACATGTATACTCAAATAGTGAATCTTCATTTATCATATAAATGGTTCATACATAAGGCGATTGCCTTAGGACATCTCTCATATATTACTAACAACTTGGGTATTGGATACTGGGTGTGGCTCACATATATGTAATGACATACAGGGGCTAAGGAATAGAAGAAGACTCGTCAGAGGTGAGTCAAATTTGCGAGTTGGCAATAGAGCAAAGGTTGTTGCGGTCGCCATCGGAACTTATTTGCTGAAGCTCCCTAGTGGACTAGTCTTGGAACTGGATAATTGTTATTCTGTTCCTTCTCTAATAAAGAACATTGTTTCTATTTCCTTCTTAAATATAAATGGTTTCCATTTGACGTTTAGTAACAATTGTTGTTATATAACTTTGAATGGCGTACTTTATGGAACTGGAAATTTGAGCAATGACATTTATACGTTGGACGTATCTAGTGACATTTTCAATATCGAAGCGAGAAACAAACGTGCTCGAAAAGATAATCAATTAGACTCCTACATGTGGCATTATCGTCTTGGCCATGTAAGCAAGAAACGCATGTCCGAATTACACAGATGTGGAATTCTGGAATCGTTTGAATTGGATTCATACGATACATGCAAATCATGCTTAAAAGGCAATATGACTAAGTTACCTTTTACTGGAAAAGGTGAACGAGTGGGAGAGTTACTAGGTCTAATACATACTGATGTATGTGGACCTATGTCAACTCAAGCTTTAGGTGACTATAGCTACTTCATTACCTTCACCGATGATCAATCACGGTTTGGGTATGTGTTCTTGATTAAACACAAGTCTGAAGCCTTTGAAAGGTTCAAAAAATTAAGAAATGAAGTAGAGAAACAACATGACAAGAGTATTAAAATACTTGATTATCTAAGAGACAATGGCATATTGTCTCAATGGACTCCGCCATATACACCACAACATAATTGTGTATCTGAGAGGCGTAACCGGACCTTGTTGGACATGGTCAAGTCAATGATGAATCATGCGAACCTTCCCAAGTCCTTTTGGGGTTATGCACTTCAGACAGCTATTTACTTGTTAAACAGAATGCCAACCTAGGTAGTTTCTACTACTCCATATGAGATATGGAATGGTAAGAAACCTCATGTATCTTATTTGAAGATATGGGGTTGTCCTGCTTATGTGAAGCGGACTGTATCAGACAAATTGGATGCTAAGTCTGATAAATGTCTATTTATTGGATACCCTAAGGAAACAAGGGGTTACCAATTCTATCATCTTGTGGAACAAAAGGTGTTTGTTTCAAGGCATGCTGTGTTTCTAGAGAAAGAGTTTCTCTTGCAAGAAAACAGTGGGAGTGTCGTCGAGCTTGAGGAGGCTCGAGAGACTCAAATAGACATTGATGAGATACCTGGTGAAGCACAACAGCCGATAACTCATAGTGATGAGCAATCGGCTGGACCTATTGTAACACCACATCTTCGTAGATCTGGTAGAACACGCAACATTCCTGAGAGATATGGATTTCTTGTAAGTGAATCGAACGACGTGTTACTCATTGATGATGAGGAGCCTACCAGTTATGAAGAAGTGCTGACAAGTTCAGAAAGGGATAAGTGGCTTGATGCCATGAAGTCGGAAATGGATTCCATGTATGAAAACCAAGTTTGGAACTTGGTTGACCCACCTGAAGGCATCAAGCCTATAGGGTGCAAGTGGGTTTTCAAGAAGAAAACCGACATGGATGGTAATGTGATTACCTATAAAGCTAGATTAGTGGCGAAAGGATATCGTCAAAAACAAGGTGTTGATTATGACGAAACCTATTCCCCTGTAGCTATGCTTAAATCCATTCGGATGCTCCTGGCCATAGAGGCTCATTATGATTATGAGATATGGCAGATGGATGTGAAAACAGCTTTCCTTAATGGAAACCTGCTCGATGACGTGTATATGATACAACCTGAGGGTTTCACATCGATCGATAAAATCAAGGTATGCAAATTGCGACGGTCCATTTATGGATTGAAGCAAGCATTCAGGAGCTAGAATATCCATTTTGATGAGACAATCAAAAAGTTTGATTTCTCACAAAATCCAGACGAACCTTGTGTGTACAAGAAGGTTAGTTGGAGTGCAGTCATGTTCATAGTATTATATGTCGATGACATATTACTTATAGGAAACGATGTTTCAATCTTATAGTTAGTTAAGGTTTGGTTATCCAAGACATTCTCCATGAAAGACCTGGGAGAAGCAACCTACATCCTCGGGATTAAGTTCTATAGAGATAGATCGAAACGGTTGCTTGGTCTTTCGTAGTCTACATATATAGACCGAGTGCTAAAGAGGTTTAGCATGTCGGAATCCAAGAAAGGTTTCCTACCCATCAGGCATGGGGTACACCTTTCGAAGTCTATGTGTCCGCACACAGAAGACGAGAGGATTTGCATGAGTAAGATTCCCTATGCATCCGCAATAAGATCTATCATGTATGCTATGTTATGTACAAGGCCCGATGTATCGTATGCTCTGAGTGTCATGAGCAGATACCAGTCTGATCCAGGAATGGATCATAGGGTGGCTGTTAAGACGATTCTTAAGTACTTAAGAAGAACTAAGGATGTGTTCCTAATATATGGAGAAGGGGACATGGTGATACGCGGGTATACGGATGCCAGCTTCCAGACAGACAAGGATGATTCTAGGTCTCAGTCTGGATACGTGTTCACCTTGAATGGGGGCGCAGTGAGTTGGAAAAGTTCCAAACAAGACACTGTAGTGGATTCTACCACTGAGGCAGAATACATTGCAGCTTCGGAAGCAGCAAAGGAAGCGATTTGGATCAAGAAGTTCATTTATGAACTTGGTGTGATTCCAGCCATTGTTGAAGCAATACCAGTCTACTGCGACAACAATGGAGTAATTGCACAGGCGAAAGAGCCAAGGTCTCATCAACGATCCAAACATGTGCTTCGCCGCTATCATCTTATCAGAGAGATCATCAATAGGAAAGAAATACAAATCGAGAAAATCCCCACTGAAAGGAACTTAGCGGATCCTTTGACTAAGGCATTACCTCAAGGTAAGTTTGAGGGTCATGTTAGAGCTTATGGTATTGGATACCGTAGCGATTGGCATTAGGCCAAGTGGGAGTCTGTTAGTAATATATGAGAGATTTCCTAAGGCAATCGCCTTATGTATGAACCATTTATATGATAAATGAAGATTCGCTATTTGAGTATACATGTCTTCATGTATTTGATTGGATCTTAAACTCATTTACTGAATGTCCACGATACGATTCACAGCATGAGAGAATTTGTGATTGGATCACAACTAGTGAGTATCTCTACATGTGTAATTGTGACATATCGGAATTATCCCTAGTCGATGAATTGATGGATTTGGACACTATCAATTATGTTGAGACTAGCACGAGGTATACTCCTTGGTGTATCCAAGCAGCTGATTCTCACTGGCTGGAGACATTGTGATGTCCGGAGTTAATCGTAGATGCTAGTTATGGTAACTAATTCATTGGAGTGACCAGCCGTAAGACTTCATATGGTTCTCTGCATATATAGATATGTCAATGAAGTTCTTACTGTAGCTTAAGTGCGATGTTCCTTTGACTTCCGGTATTCAAGTCATCTTGATCATAAAGACTTATGCTTTGACATCTTAAGCAAGCATCTCTGTGGAGATGTGGACCCGGGATGATTGGGTAATAGTCGAAGTGATCGAAGGTGTTTGAATAGCCTATAAAGGATTCACCACTCCTTGCGAGGAGATGTATACCCATGGACTCTCGTCGGATTGTTACTAAAGTCCTTGGCCAAAACATTACATGTTTAGAGTAAGGTACTCTTCAATACATGTGCAGTAACTAGAATCCGTAGGACGAGGAAATGATACTTGGGCTAGGTGTGACGTAGTCAACCTAGTGGGGACTGACACTATAGACCATGTCCTGAACCAAGTGGGTATAAGATGAGTGAAGGGAATGGGGCACGATTTATTCGAGCTGCTGAAGGGTTTCAGAAATAGTTTTGGATCAACCGTTGATCTTTTCGGTTAATTGGGGATCATGATGTACTACTAGGTGCCACTCATGATTGTTCTATAATTAATGGTTAATTATAGATGGCCAACATAAACCGAGAACCTATTTGGTCACACGCACAACGAGCGTAATCCGAAGGATTTAAAACGAGCTTGAGAATGAGATTCTTAGACCGAGAGAAACTAGGTTTGGTTGGACCAAACAAGAAGCGAGCATGAAATCGTTTTAGTCGCAATGGAAGCGTAGATGGGCCGTGTCTTATGAAGACATAATGGATGAACCAAAATGGTTTGGTTCTAATCCAATGGAGGAGAATAAACCAAAGGGTTTGGTTTATTTTAAACGAATGAACCAAAGTTGGTTCGGTTTGTTTTAACTTAAAATAAACCATCATGGTTTGGTTTATTTTAACTTAAATTAATGGAGCGGGTTAACGGGCCTTATGGTTATGATCCGATAACCATAAAGAGAATTAGTTCTCTATAAAAGAGGGCTTAAGGGTTTGTTAAGCCCTAATCCAATCCAAAAAGCCCTTGACCTAATTGTTGCTGCCGCCCCTCCTCTCCTTGGAGAAGTCGGCGCCAACCTCCATTGCCGCCGCCCACCCCCTTGTGCTGCCGTCCAAATTGTTGCCGGCATCCAAGCTTTGGCCGGTGATCCTCCGGCAACTCTCCGGTTATCTCCTTTGGGTTTGGCATCAAGGTGAGCTTCATCCTACCTTTTTGGTCGGCCCTTACTCTTCCACCAAAGCTGTCCAGTTTTTTGAACAGCTTTTTTCCCTCTCGTCGGAGCATCATTTGGACGACGTTTGGAGTTCCGACAGTGGTAGCCTTGCCAGGGATTCGATCTCCGGTAATCCTCATAGGTGGAGGATGAAGGATTCGTCAAACGGTTGACGAATACCTTTCTGGAGAAGCGAGTTTTGAGGACTCATTTTTTGATCCGAATTTGGATTCAGATCGTGATCTTCTCTCGATCACATCGTCTTCAACACGAGTCTAGTAACCCGTACGAAGACAAACTCGTGACTTGGTGAAGTCATCCCGAATATACTCGGCGTGGATACGGATAGAGACGATTCTAGAAAGGATCGTTCCGGTTGATGCCTTTCCCGCTACACGTGATACGTAAGGTATACATAGTTAAATTCTTTTTATTTTAAAATTTAAATTTACGGTTATGTCTACGCATGTTGTACTATGCATGCGTGTGATGTGTGTGTTGTAATAAATGTAGATTTATTATTTTTATTTCTTCCACTGTGCACATGTTTACGAAACATGTTCGAACACACACTCGCCGCGGTGCCGGAAACCCAACATTTATGATCGGTATCCAAGTATTATTTAGCCACAAATAGAATATTACATGCTCATAGTTGAAAAACAAAAACAAACATGTTACAAAAGAGAATGGAGAATCGATATACCTCTCGATCTTCTAATGTATGACCTTCCTCCTTTCGGACGTCGTGTGGGCGACAATCTACCAAAAGATGAAGCTCCTAGATCACCAATCTTCCTTCCTTGCTCGTTCCAAGCAAGATGAAGAATAGAAAAAAGGTTCTTCTCCTTCCTATAGCCAACCAACAAGCAACAAGGGAAATCCTTGCCGTCGGCCAACTAAGAGGAGGAGATGATGATGGAAACCTCCCAAGACACTAAGGGAAAGCCCTAAGTCTTGTTTCCACCACTCAAGGAGAAGGAGAAGAGAGGTTTGGACGCCGTACAATGGCTAGAAAAATCTGGAAACACCTGTTGGACGCCGGCCACCTTGAAGGAAGAAGAAGAAAGGAATTACCTTCCTTATTTGGTGACGCCAACCCCTAAACCCTAGCTTCCAAGCCTTGCCGCCCAAAACCCTAGCTCTTCTTGGATTTAAGCTTCATGAAGTGTTAATAGGCTACATTAGGGACCATGAGGAGGAGTTGGATCTTGGCCACCCATGGATCAAGCCCACATAAAGTCCGATCCACTAATGATAATCCAATCCACTAAAGGATTATCATTGATCTACCTCACCAACCCCATAAGATAATATGGGCTCCATATATTATTTTTATATTTTCTCCCCGTGTTTAAGATCTCGAATTTCCGTCGATTAATTAATTTACTGACCATTAATAAATCAACATCTAACTCCATGAGTAGTACCACTCAACCTTTTCATCATGCCGGACCAAGTCTACCTGCAGGGTTTACATGATGAACCTTATGAGCTCCTCAAGGGGGCATCATCATCCTAATATATAGGACACGATTTCCTCCTATAATCAACGGCACACCATATAAATAATATCATCTCCCAACTTACCGAGCCTATCGATTTAATCTATAAATCTCGCTCATTGGTAAATCAAAGAGATGAATACTAAGTATATGTGCCCGTTATTATATCGGGATTAATAGCATGTACAAAATAATATCTGAGGTCCAATTCGATTTTGTAGTCAGCAATAAATTGAATCACCTCTAAGTCGGTCCTGCTCAATACACACAAAGTGTACTAGTGTGATTCTATGGTCAAGACAAACCAATACCAAATCACACTACAACCATTCCGATGTTTTGTCCAAAGCCATATCGGTTGTGAGCCTTTACTTATACTTTACAAGGAGCCAATAACATGATTTCCCGTGTGACACCACACACCATGATATCTACAATGTAATGTATTAGACAATATTGCATAACCATAAAAATGCAAACAATGATCATGTGTTTGTTATTTCAAAATAAAGATGTTCATACAAAAGATATACTTTTCAGTATACATCCCTACAGAAGATTCATCAAATTCAATATTGGAGGATTCCTCAACCTTTTGAGTCATCATGTTGTATACTCTATATCCTATACTAGTGGATGAGTATCCAATTAGGATTCCATCATCCACCTTAAACTCAAATTTTTCTAAATTGTCTTTGGTATTCAAAATATAAACTTTGCACCTAAAGTTCTTAAAATAGTGAATTGTTGGAATTGTGTCATTACATAATTTAAAAGTTTTTTTACCTAAAAACCTATGGATTAAAATACGATTTTGGATATAACAAGCGGTGTTAACCACTTCCGTTCACAAGTAGCTAGGTAAAGAATATGCATTGAGTATAGTCCTAGCCGCTTCTTGTAGGGCACAATTTTTCCTTTCCACCCCCCCATTTTGATGGGGTGTTCTAGGACAAGAAAATGCATGCTTCTACCCTTGTTCTTAGCAAAATTTATAAAAATTAGAATTCTTAAATTCTCCACCGTGATCACTTCTAATCTAGTTGATTTTGAAATTCTTTTCATTTTCAACCCTTGCTAAAGCCTATGATTATATCTAAGGTATCATCCTTATGTTTCATGAAATAAATCCTAGTATATCTAGAGAAATTGCCAACTATCACTAAACAATATTTATTACCATCTAATGAGGGAGTACTATGACAATCAAAAAGATCTAAATGCAATAATTCTAAAGATAAGGAAGTACTAGTTAGAGTTTTACCATTGTGTGATGACTTTAATTGTTTGCACTCTTAGAATGCATCACACATCTTGTCCTTGACATGATTTTTGGTAGCCCCTTTACTAGCTCCAATTTGGCTACTTTGACTATGTTCTTCATATTGATGTGACCAAGTCGTCTATGCCATAGCCAACCTTCTACTTCTTTTGATATGAGACACTTAGTAGAAATATTAAAAGAATACGAAAGATCAATATAATAAAGATTTGTCTTTCTATATCCAACTAACATGCAATCCTCTAAACTCTTGTGTCTAATCAAGTATTTTGTGGATTGAAACTCTACGTTCTAATCGGCATCACAAAATTGTCTTACACTAAGTAAGTTAAACTTCATGTTCTTGACTAATAACACTTTATGAATTACATTTTAGGTGATACCTTAATTCCACCTCTACCTAGAATCTTGAGCTTCCCACTATTTTCAAATGGCACCATACACTTCTTCACATAGTCAATTGTGGAGAACTTGCTCACATCTTCGGTCATTTGTCTTGAGCACCCGCTATCCACAATCCACATACTTGGTTCACCTACTTAGACAACACGAAAAATAACATTCTTTGGTACCCAAATATTTGGTCCAGAAGCATCATTTAAAAAATTTTTTGGTACTCATGCTTTCTTCACCTAATCGGCCTTAATGGTTGCCTTTCTATTTATGAGAGAAATGTAAGCAACTTCCTTATCCTTAGACTTATATCCTATTCCGACCTTGTTATAAATGACTCTTTGGTCTCTAAGAATCATATCAAGGTATTTGGAGTAATTTGTAAATTTCTCTAAGCATGTTCTTAACTCAAGTACTTGATTCTCTAAATTTTCATTTTCTTCCCTATGTTAGGATGTATACTGAAAAGTCTATCTTTTGTATGAACATCTTTATTTTGAAATAAGAATCACATGATCATTGATTGCATATTTTTTTACTATGCATATAGTCTAATACATTAAATTGTAGATAACATGGCGTGTGGTGTCACACGGGAGATCATGTTATCGGCTCCTTGTAAAGTATAAGTAAAGGCTCACAACCAAGATGGCTTTGGACAAACCATTGGAATGATTATAGTGTGATTTGGTATTGGTTGGTCTTGACCATAGAATCACACTAGTACACTTCGTGTGTATTGAGCAGGACCGACTTAGAGGTGATTCGATTTATTGCTGACTACATAATTGAATCGGACCTCAGATATTATATTGTACATGCTCTTAATCCCGATATAATAACGAGCACATATACTTAGTATTCATTTCTTTGATTTACCAATGGGAGAGATTTATAGATTAAATCGATAGGCTCGGTAAGTTGGGAAATTGTATTATTTATATGGTGTGTTGTTGATTATAGGAGGAAACCATGTCCTATATATTAGGATGATGATGTCCCCTTGAAGAGCTCATAAGGTTCATCATGTAAACCCTGTAGGTGGACTTGGTCCGGCATGATGAAAAGGTTGAGTGGTACTACTCATGGAGTTAGATGTTGATTAATTAATGGTCAGTAAATTAATTAATCGACGGACATTCGAGATCTTAAACATGGAGAGAAAATGTACAAATAATATATGGAGCTCATATTAACTTATGGGGGTTGGTGAAGTAGATCAATGATAATCCTTTAGTGGATTGGATTATCATTCATGGATCGGACTTTATGTGGGCTTGATCCATGGGTGGCCAAGATCCAACTCCTCTTCATGGTCCCTATTGTAGCCTATTAACACCTCATGAAGCTTAGATCCAATGGATGAAAACAAAACTCTAGATCCAAAGGTAGAGATTAAATCTCTAGATCCGACGGTTGAGATTAAATCTCTAGATCCGACGGTTGAGATTAAATCCCTAGAACCAATGGTGGAGATTAAAAGGAGGCTTGAGCCCAACTCTATAACTATAGGGCTATGGCTTGGGCGGCAAGGCAAGAGATGGAGGGGATTAGGCTTTGTCCCTTGGGCGGCAACCAATCCTAATTAGATTAGGATTAGGTTTGAGGGCTAGGGTTAAGGGGTTGAGGGTGGGTGGCAACAAGGAGATGAAGCTCCTTTCTTCTTCTTCCTAAGGTTTGACCCGCACCTTCCTTCTTCCCTCTACCTTGGCCAGAGCTCAACCTATTCTTCTTCCCTTCATCCTTGGCCGGAAATTAGGAGAGCTAGGTTTAGGGTTTGGGCGGCAACAAGGAGAAGGATTGCTTTCCTTTCTCTTCTCCAAGTGTTGGCCGACGCCCATAACCCCATTGATTCTCCTTTGGCCGGTTCATATACACTATGTTCTCTTCCTTGGCCGGCGGCAACATCGAGTTTATTGACTTGGTGGCCGGTTCTAGATAGGAAGAAAATTTTTTTTTGATGATCTTCCTTTGTTCGGAGTGAACAAGTAAAGGAAGATTAGTGATCTAGGAGGCTTCGACTTTTGGAAGATCGTCGCCCACACGACGTCCAAAAGGAGGAAGGACATACAATAGAAGATCAAGAGGTATAACAAGAGGTATAATCTTGTTTATTTTGATTAGTCTTCCTTTGTATTATGTTTATAATTGCTTTTCAAATATATGCATGTTTTATGTGGATGTTTACTTTATGTATGTGGCAAATATAACTTGGACCCCGAACATAAACACAAAAGCCGGCAATCCGGACATCGTCTATTCCGCACTACTCGTAGAATAGAAGTTGGTCACTTGAACAACAAGTTTGTTCAAGTGACCTCTCTAAACGAATAGCACGATGATGACTTGGTTGTTTGGGCAATCCCTTTTGTCTAGGATTAAATTTTTTTAATCCGGGGACATGGATGGGATCGCAATGAACAAACGACCGAGGTGAAGTGGGAAGCGAAGTTTCCCCTCATGGATCGACCCAACATTTGGTATCATAGCCGAGGTTTCCGGTTTTGATGCATTTTTCATATATTATATGTGTCGGATAATAGTAGGATATGTGTAGTTTAACTCTTTGGTTGCAGGCATAAGATCCGACTATTATGGTCATATGTGTGTATGTGATTGTATGTGTGTAATAGTATATTTTGTTGAATTCTCGGGGTTGATGAGGCTAGTATTTGATTTTTTGTAAATTAGATACGGCATTGTTTAGCCATTTTTTTATTTTAGTTTACTTTCGATCTAGATTTCATGTACACTCCCTCGTGGAGTATAGGATCGATGGATGTAAATTAAAATAGATTTTAGTCTCGGCTCGGATCTCCGGATGGCTCGTACATGGTGTAGGAGGAGCGGACGAGAAGGCAATACGACGAGAGACATATTGAAGACAAAAGCCATAATAGTTGGAAAATTTTTATTTTTCATATTTATTGCTTATTGTTTGATATGCATATCGTAGGCTTGAAAATTCCTCAATTACAAATTACTAAGTGGGAGAGGGATATTTTTATAAATTCCCACAACCTCCATTACAATTTGACATGTGATGCAAACAAACTTGTGCGTCGGCTCTGAGTGCCTTCCTCCCCATCGGATGAGTTTGTTTGCAGATCACAAGGTCGAATATGGTTATAGGAAATTATTAAGGATTGTGTGTACTTGCCCATCGTAAGGCACATAACCCGAGATAATTATCTTGGTACCAAGTAATGGTAAACACTTAGATACAAATATAAGTATCCTCCCCATCGGAGTCACTGCTTTTATTTGTAGGGCCGAAGAGAAACCAACTATTAATTTTACTTGTCAAAAAGTTAGGTTGACAAGATAGTAAAATTAATGGGTAAATCCTCCTCTTAAAAATGTAGAATCCGTATACGTCCACACTATCGTGGCATACGATATTCTCGTTGTTTTGAGGTGTTGGTTGATTTTAAAATTTTATTGTTTGAGGAATCAATAATTTTTTGAAATCTACAGTAATGATCTATGTGATTCTTAGGATTTTCAAAAATGACTTTCAGTCCACTTACTATGAGACTAAAGGAAAATAAACTTACTGTACCCAAATAATGTTGATTGGAAAAGAATTTAGATATTGTCTTATCTGCTAAGGAGTACAAGTATGCACTCTTTGAAGAGATTCCTCAGGCCATCATTGCTCAAGAAGGTTTCTACTTCTAAGCCGAAAGGCAAGAAGAAGAAGAAACAAGGTGAAGCAATGGTGGTGGGAGGATCTCAGGGAGGAGTGAAGAAGCCGAAAGGCAAGTACTTCACTTGCAAGCAGGATGGACATTGGAAGAAGGACTGTCCCAATCCAAAGCAGAACAAAGGTATATCCTTTGGACTAGTCGTTGAAACAGGATTAGCGGTGTTATCTACCGGCACCTGGAGTGTAGATACGGGAGCCACTGATCATGTCTGCAATACTTTGCAGGGGTTCCAGGAAACCCGACGACAAGCTGAGGGAGAGATTACCATTTACTTGGGCAATGCCACTAAGGTGGCGACTATTGCAGTGGGAGACGTTTTATTTATCTTTTAGGAATAAATAAAACTTTGGTTCTAGAAAATTCCCTTTATGTACCTTTATTTAGAAAGAATTTAATTTTGATTTCTAAATTGTTTATGGATGGATATTCTATTTCTTTTAATGACAGAGATGTTATAAGAAAGAATAGGGACATTATCTGTTCGGGTGCATTGATAGGAAATTTGTACACACTTGAACCAAAACCTCCCACGATGCAAATTAAAGTTTATAACTCATCTTCTAATTCCAATAAGAGAAAAGAACCTTCGAAGATGAACCAAACATATCTTTGGCAACTTAGGCTTGGTCACATTAACCTAAGCAGAATTCAAAGGTTGATAGCTGATGGACCTTTGGGTTCATTAGTGGTGGAGGATCTCCCAACCTACGAATCCTGCTTGGAAGGTAAAATGACTAAGAGGCCTTTTAAGGCCAAGGGGTATAGAGCCAAAGATGTGTTAGAATTGGTTCATTCTGATTTGTGTGGTCCTATGTCTATCTAGGCTAGAGGTGATTTTGAGTATTTTGTCTCTTTTATAGACGATTACTCAAGATATGGATACATTTACCTGATGCACCGCAAGTCTAAATGCTTTGACAAGTTCAAAGAATTCAAGGCTAATGTGCAGAAACATCAAGGTAAAAGTATCAAGACACTACGATCAGATCGTGGTGGTGAGTACCTCTTGGGAGAGTTTAGGAACTACTTATCAGAGGCTGGGATTCAATCCCAATTGACTGCACTTGGCACACCCCAGCAAAATGGTGTAGCAAAGCGAAGGAATAGGACTCTTATGGAGATGGTTAGATCGATGATGAGTTATTCTGACTTGCCAAATTCATTCTGGGGATATGCTCTGGATATGGCGGTGTACATTCTGAACTTGGTTCCATCTAAATCAGTGCCTTCTACTCCCATAGAATTGTGGACTAGGCGAATGCCTAGTCTAAGACATATTCAGATATGGGGGAGTCCAACACATGTGCTGAAGGCAGATGTTGGTAAGTTGGAACCTCGTACAGAAGTACTCATGTTCGTTGACTATCCTAGAGGAATGAAGGGTGGTTTGTTTTATAGTCCTAGAGATCAGAGGGTGATCGTTAGCACGAACACTAGATTTCTAGAGGAAGACTATGTGATGAGCCACAAGCCCAAGAGTAAAATTGTTCTTGAGGAATTAAAAGGGGAAGTCACTTCTTCAGTACCACCGGTACAAGAGGATATACCACAAGTCACTGCACCGCGTGCCACAAAGGATACATAGGAGATACCTCGTCGTAGTGGGAGGGTTGTGAGACAGCCTGATATATTCATGTTTTTGGGAGAAATCTTCTAATTTGGTCCCTGGCGAACATGAACCTGATCCCTAGACATATGACGAGGCAATCCAAGACAAAGATGCAGCATCTTGGCAAAGTCCAATGAATACTGAGATTGAATCTATGGATTCAAATCAGGTCTGGGAGCTAGTAGAACCACCCGATGGTGTAAAATCCATTGGATGCAAGTGGATCTACAAAAGAAAGAGAGGAATAGATGAGAAGGTTGAGACCTTCAAAGCAAGGCTTGTTGCGAAGGGGTATACTCAGAAAGAGGGTATCGATTATGAGGAGACTTTTTCGTCGGTAGCCATGCTTAAGTCTATCCGGATTCTCTTATGCATTGCAGCTCATATGGATTATGAGGTGTGGCAGATGGATGTTAAGACATCTTTCCTTAATGGAAGTCTTGAGGAAAATATCTATATGAAGCAACCAGAGGGATTCATTGCGAAGGGCAAAATGCATCTTGTATGTAAGCTTAATCAGTCCATTTATGGATTGAAGCAAGCTTCGAGGTCTTGGAACATCCGCTTTGATGAGGTAATCCAGTCTTATGGATTTATTCAAAGTCCAGATGAGTCTTGTGTATACAAGAGATGTGACGGAAACATAGTGGTATTTCTTGTACTATACATAGATGACATTTTGTTAATTGGAAACAATATCAAGGTGTTATCGGACGTAAGGGTATGGTTGTCCAAACAGTTTGATATGAAGGACTTGGGAGAAGTGGGACACATCCTTGGGATCAAGGTTATAAGGGATCGCAGGAAAAGGATGTTGTGCTTATCCCAAGCTTCATACATAGACACGATTATGGATCGTTTTAGCATGCAGAACTCTAAGAAGGGTTTTCTACCTTTCAGGCATGGAGTTCCTTTATCTAAGGAGATGTGTCCTAGAACATCTGAGGAGATAGAGAAGATGAAGGTAGTTCCTTACGCTTCGGCGGTAGGAAGCCTCATGTATGCGATGCTATGTACAAGACCAGATATCTACTATGTCGTGAGCATGGTCAGCAGATATCAGAGTAATCCAAGACAAGGACATTGGACTGCGGTAAAGCATATATTGAAGTACCTGAGAAGCACTAGGGATTATATGCTGGTTTATCAGGCAGATCAATTACTCCCTGTGGGTTACACGGATTCCGACATCCAATCTGATAGGGATAACAGTAAGTCTACCTCAGGTTTTGTGTTTACTTTGGGAGGTGGAGCCATTGTATGGAGGAGTGTCAAGAAGAAATGCATGGCGGACTCCACCACGGAAGCTGAGTATGTGGCAGCCTCTGAGGCAGGCAAAGAAGTTGTGTGGCTCAGGAACTTCCTGAAGGACTTGGATGTGATTCCTTGTTTGCCCAAAACTATCACAATTTTTTGTGATAATAGTGGTGCAGTTGCAAACTCGAAGGAACCATGAGCCCATAAGGCAAGTAAACACATAGAGCGCAAGTACCACTTGATACGAGAAATCATAAAGGAGGTAGAAGTTGTTGTCGCCCAGATTACATCAGAGGATGACCTGGTAGACCCTTTCACTAAGGCCTTTCTAGTGAGAGCTTTTGATAGGCATGTGGAGGGAAGGGGAATCAGATGTATGGCAGTACGAGAACATCATAGTCTTTTAGTATAAGTGGGAGATTGTTAGGATGTACACTAAAAACTCTATCTTTTGTATGAACATCTTTATTTTGAAATAAGAATCACAAGATCATTGATTGCATATTTTTATGACTATGCATATTGTCTAATATATTACATTGTAGATAACATAGTGTGTGGTGTCACACGGGAGATCATGTTATCGGCTCCTTGTAAAGTATAAGTAAAGGCTCACAACCGAGATGGCTTTGGACAAACCATTGGAATGGTTGTAGTGTGATTTGGTATTGGTTTGTCTTGACCATAGAATCACACTAGTACACTTCGTGTGTATTGAGCAGGACCGACTTAGAGGTGATTCGATTTATTGTTGACTACATAATCGAATCGGACCTCAGATATTATATTGTACATGCTCTTAATCCCGATATAATAACGGGCACATATACTTAGTATTCATTTCTTTGATTTACCAATGGCGAGATTTATAGATTAAATCGATAGGCTCGGTAAGTTAGGAAATTGTATTATTTATATGGTGTGTCATTGATTATAGGAGGAAACCGTGTCCTATATATTAGGATGATGATGTCCCCTTGAGGAGCTCATAAGGTTCATCATATAAACCCTGCAGGTGGACTTGGTCCGGCATGATGAAAAGGTTGAGTGGTACTACTCATGGAGTTAGATGTTGATTAATTAATGGTCAGTAAATTAATTAATCGACGGACATTCGATATCTTAAACACGGGGAGAAAATGTAAAAATAATATATAGAGCCCATATTAACTTATGAGGGTTTGTGAGGTAGATCAATGATAATCCTTTAGTGGATTGGATTATCATTAATGGATCAGACTTTATGTGGGCTTGATCCATGGGTGGCCAAGATCCAACTCCTCCTCATGGTCCCTATTGTAGCCCATTAACACCTCATGAAGCTTAGATCCAATGGATGAAAACAAAACTCTAGATCCAAAGATAGAGATTAAATCTTTAGATCCGATGGTTGAGATTAAATCTCTAGATCCGACGGTTGAGATTAAATCCCTAGAACCAATGGTGGAGATTAAAAGGAGGCTTGAGCCCAACTCTATAAATATAGATCTATCGCTTGGGCAGCAAGGCAAGAGATGGAGGGGATTAGTTTTTGTCCCTTGGGCGGCAACCAATCCTAATTAGATTAGGATTAGGTTTGAGGTCTAGGGCTAAGGGGTTGAGGGTGGGTGGCAACAAGGAGATGAAGCTCCTTTCTTCTTCTTCCTAAGGTTTGGCCGGCACCTTCCTTCTTCCCTCGACCTTGGCCGGAGCTCAACCTATTCTTCTTCCCTTCATTCTTGTCCGGAAATTAGGAGAGCTATGTTTAGGGTTTGGGCGGCAACAAGGAGAAGGATTGCTTTCCTTTCTCTTCTCCAAGTGTTGGCCGGCACCCATAACCCCATTGATTCTCCTTTGGCCGGTTCCTATACTCTATGTTCTCTTCCTTGGCCGCCGGCAACATCGAGTTTATTGACTTGGTGGCCGGTTCTAGATAGGGAGAAGAGTTTTGTTTGATGATCTTCCTTTGTTCGGAGTGAACAAGGAAAGGAAGATTAGTGATCTAGGAGGCTTCGACTTTTGGAAGATCGTCGTCCACACGACGTCCAAAAGGAGGAAGGACATACAATAGAAGATCAAGAGGTATAACAAGAGGTATAATCTTGTTTATTTTGATTAGTCTTCCTTTGTATTATGTTTATAATTGCTTTTCAATTATATGCATGTTTTATGTGGATGTTTACTTTATGTATGTGGCTAATATAACTTGGACCCCGAACATAAACACAAAAGCCGGCGATCCGAACATCGTCTATTCCGTGGCTTCTCGTAGAATAGAAGTTGGTCACTTGAACAACAAGTTTGTTCAAGTGACCTCTCTAAACGAATAGCACGACGATGACTTGGTTGTTTGAGGAATCCCTTTTGTCTAGGATTAAATTTTTTAATCCGGGGACATGGATGGGATCGCCATGAACAAACGACCGAGGTGAAGTGGGAAGCGAAGTTTCCCCTCACGGATTGACCCTACACCCTAAGCATGCATGACTCACTAGATATAGATTCTTCATTTCTAATTGCCTTAATTTCTATGTTTAAGTCTTTAACCTTATATTTTGACTCAACTAAAGCATTTTTAAGATAGGCAATAGTTTTGTAAAGGAATTCTACTTGAGGAGATTCTTTTACCTCATCGTCACTAGATGATGATTCATCGCTTGACTCCTCTCTTTGTCTTGATTCTCTGGAGGCTTTTTCCAAGGCTATGAATATCATATGTCAGGTGATGTGGCATAGCTCCTCCTCATGCGATGAGTCCTCAATGCTTTGAGTGTCCGATGTTGCTAGTGCCACCATGACCTTCTTCTTCTTCTTTACTTTCTTCTTCTTTTCCTTTTCTTCCTTCTTTAATTCTGGGCAATTTGGCTTGATGTGCCCTTTCTTGTTACATTCATAATAAGTAACATTAGTGTTAGAATTTGAATTATTACTATATTTACCTTTAGAAGATTGGAACATCTTCTTCACATCCTTTCTCTTAAATATTCTTGTTCTCCCCATCAACTTCTTGACATAATGAGATACTTCACTATCCAACATTTCTCCATTGCTACTTGATGACTCATGCTCCGACTCAGATGATGAGCAATCTTCCATCTTCTCCTTCTTCTTTTCCTTCTTCTCTACAAAAAGAGCTAGACTTTTCTCCTTGGATGGCATGTTAGCTTGCTCATGTAATTCAAATTCACAAAATAATTTATCTGATTTAACCAATTAAAGATCTCTAGAAACCTTATAAGTATCAACCATTTATGCCCATAGAGTGCTTCTACCTGTTGACGATTTCCTCGAACCTACCATGCATTTGACTTACCATTTCATTTGTCTTCATGGATAATGTTTGAAGTTGACCTATCAATAGATCCCTTTTAGCTCTCCTTGATTCCTTTGATACTTCATTTAACTCAATGAAATTCTCCCAAAGCTCCTTGGCAGAATTGAAAGGACTGACCTTACTTAGTTACTCATTTAAAAGTCCACATTCGGGTATGGTTGTGGCCTTGGAATTTTCTTGAGCCTTCTTCACCATTGCTCTTGTCCAATCTTTGGTTGGAAGAAGCACTCCAAACTTGTCCACGGACTTCTTGAAGTCATCTACAATGCTAAACCAATTTTTGATGTCATTCATAAGTGTTGGTGTAGGGGCACTAGATAATTGTACCTAGGTTTTGATTATGGCAAAGACCCAAAGTTAAAGTCTTATCATTATCTCATATGCTCTATTAAGTGTGCAAAAATGATTAAGTTGAGCTGAAGGTCAGCATCACCCAGAAAATCTCAAGTCGAGAAACCATGGTGGTCGGGCAACACCGAGAGAACTTCGGATGGAGTCGAGGAACCCAGGTGAAGACCGGAAGCTAAGCTACAAGTCATAAAGGACCAAAGGTAAGCTTGAGTGTGAGTAAAGGTGAGGTCGAGTCCTCTGTACGTGGACGACTTTAGGTTGCGATTCGACTAAGACTTCCAGTAGAAGGTCTTGGTCGAGATTGGACTGTAAGTAGCTGTCAAATTTATCTTTACTCGTATGTTTTCGAACTAACTCTATGTTGCAGTTAAATAACCAAGCTGGCAGTCGACTGCTGGCTATTGGCAGTCGACTACGGCTGGCATCAATCGACTAATGAAGGCCGACTGCTATTAAAATTGCCCACTTCGATGAAGGTCAAGATAAGAACCCCTTTTCTTGGGGTAATGTTGGTGCAATCGGCCCAGGTCACGATTGACCAGGACTCGAGTTTGACTCGAGTGATGTTTTGATGTTTGACAAAGTATGTTTGACAAAGTATGTTAGACATAGGATTGACATTGATGTTTGACATTAATGTCGGTTAATATGTTGGGGAGATTGTTTATACAATTGACCCAGGTTATAATTGACCAGACTCGAGTTTTGACTCGAGGGAGACTTTGGTGGTTGACTAGGGTTGACCATGTGTTTATGGGAAAGTCCAAGTCATGGGTACTTGGCATGGAAAGTCCAAGTGGGACACTTGGCATTTGGGAAAGTCCAAGTCTTGAGTACTTGGCATGGGAAGTCCAAGCATGGGTCTTGGCAAATGAGAAGTCCAAGCATGGGTCTTGGCAAATGAGAAGTCCAAGCATGGGTCTTGGCAAATGGAAAGTCCAAGCATGGGTCTTGGCATGGAAAGTCCAACATGGGTTGGCAAGGGAAAGTCCAAGCTTGAGTCTTGGCATTTGAGAAGTCCAAGGGGATTGATATTGGCGGCGTAAAGTCCAAGCGGAGTCTTGGCGGCCTAAGTCCAATGTGCCTTGGCGGTGTAGACGCCGTTAGCATGACATAGCCGATGGAAGCACCTGGAAGCTAGCGCGATGGATGAACAAGTCATGGATGACTTGGAGGGATCTGAGAGGCGTGAGGCTGATGGAGGTGGCTAGAAGGCTTAGGTCTAGGCTAAGGGTGGTCTAGCAAGTATGGGGGCACCATACTTGGGTTAAAACCTCATTCGGGAGTAGCCGATCGGCCTCGGCGGCACCGACCGCTAAGGATGGCAATGATCACGGCCGAGTGGCGATCAGCAGGTCGCTCGTCTGAGCCGATCGGCCGACGATGCGATTAGGCGTTAGCGATCGCCAATGTTGGCTACGATCGGTGAGAGTCCCGCTGGAATTTGTCCAACGTGGATTGAGCGTTGTCTCACGCTAGCTTGGTTAGCGATCGGTGATTTATGGCGATCGCGCGGAAATCCACCGACGCGAGATAAAAGGAAGTCGCTCATGGAGATTGCGGCATCAGTTCTTGGGAGCTTTCTTGAGGCAATTTGAAGGCGATTTGCGAGTGCATTTCAGGGCCTTCAACCTCATCCAAGCAACCAACAAGCAAAGCGCTCAAACCCTAGTTTTGTAAAGTGTTCTTTACATTTCCTTTGTATTTGCTTGTATTTCCTTAGATTATTATTGTAATCTTGTGTACGAGGTTTCTCCGCCTCCGACTTGTTGTCGAGAAGGAGTTTATTGATTAGTGATTGCATTGGCGTCGTTAGAGCTCGATCCGTGGAGTAGGAACCGTTACGGTTCCGAACCACGTTATATGCTTGTGTTGTGATCGTATTGTGATTGTGTGTCTTGTTATATCTATTTGTTATTACTATTATTTGTGCTAACAAGATTGTAGACGATCGATAAAAAAGAATATCATCTACGGTATCACGCTATTCACCCCCCCCTCTAGCGGCGTCAAATATCTAACAAGTGGTATCAGAGCCTGGTGGCTCTTCAACGGATTAACAACCGGGAGCAATACGCTAGAGGGTAAAGATGGAATTCCAAGACAAGCTTGGATGGGACATCAACACACCGGTCCCGTACTCATTATATGGACAAGAAGGCTTCGATTCTTGGAAGAGAAGAATTGAAGATCTTTTGATGATGAAGGACTTCGAGGAATGGTCTCTATTAATGGAAGGATTTGAGTATCCTAGAGGACCAAAAGGTGGCTTCCTCAAGAAGAAGAGATGGAGTGAAGATCAACTCCAAAGATTCGAGAAAAACAAGAAGGTAATCAAATTCATTTTTGATTTAATTCCAAATGAATTCTTGTGTAGCCTAGGTGAATGCATGGATGCTAAGGAGCTATGGAGCGATTTGGCAAAGCTCCATGAAAGCCCATCAATGGTCCAAGAAGAAGAAGAAGAAGAGGAGTGCTCACCCTCTCAAGCTCAAGAAAGTTCACCATCAATTCAAGAAGATAAGGAGGGTGAAGAAGAGAGATCATCCTCACAAGGTAGTGTTGATTCGGATGTTGATTGGGATTCAACATCCGGATCGGTAGATGTGAAGGTATTTTAATAAGCATCGACTTAAAGGATTGTGGGGGAGGAGATATCTTCCATACCTGAACATCAAGAAGAAGCTTCGACATCCGGTTAAGATGAAGAAGCCCAAAGTCCAATTCCGGTCTCCATTAACCTAGGTAACTCAAACATATGTGTTAATAATAAAATGCATATAATATGTTTTGAGTGTAGGGAAATCGGGCACTATAAGAGCAAGTGCCCAAAGAAGATTAGGAAAGCTCCACCGGTTCCAAAAGTTAAGGATGCCGGTTCCCCAAATATCAAGAGCAAGGAGCATATCATGCTTCAAGTTTCAAGGACACTACCGGAGTCAATGCAAGAAAGGGGACAAGAAGACTCAAAATGGAGCATCATATGTAGGGGGAGCTAAGGCAAACCCTAGGGTAACTTCTAATTTTGCTCCCTCTTCAATTTACAAGCAAAAGCATGCTAGGGATTTCAATTCACTTGCAATTTATAAAAAGCATGCTAATAGGAATAAGTATTTTTGCTTAGGAGCTAAGAATGTTTACTTAGATAATAGGGAGAAATTTGGGACTAATGTCCCTAAAAATAACTTATCTAAGGACAAACCTAGGTCAAATAACTCTAGAAAAACTTTACCTAGGGAGACCATTAGAAAGGTGCAAGAGCACCTAGGTCTTAATCCCAAGTGGACTAGGCATATGCCTAGAAAGTCCCATGCCCATGATTTAAATCAAAATTCAAAAATTGGGCAATTAGAGTTAGAGAATCAAGTCTTGAGGTCAAGGCTTGAAAAACTTGAGAAGACCCTTAAAATTATACAAAATCAATTTAAAGGGTCAAACGATCAAAAGTCAAGGTCCAAGAGTCAAAGTCAACACCAAGGACCTAAGAGTCAAAAGTCAACCAAAGGCAAGCAAGGTTTGGGTCACAAACCTAAGCCCAAGGTGGCTTACCATAGTGTCCCATTAGATTATGGAACACTAACTAGGTCTAGAAAGACCAAGGTCAATAGGGAAGTCATCCCTAGAGTTGACCAAAGGATATGCCTAGTGGCTAGGGTTTCTAGGAAACCTAAGGTGGCCACTAAGAAGGTTGTTAGGGAGGCAATCCCTAAGGTTAACCTAGGCAAGACCCAAATGACCAAGGCTAATAAGCCTAGGAAGGTCATTAGGAAGGTATCTAGGGAAGTTATCCCTAGGGAATACCTAATCAACCCTAGGAGCTCAAATAGATTTTGGGTTCCTAAGAGCGTGATTGATTCACGCTAAGTGGGTTTAGGGTGTGTCAACCTTGATTGGATGAGTAGTTAACTCAACCATGGTAAGGTGGCACTTCAGGATATTTTCAAGGTTATGGTTACCTTGGAAATAGATTTGAATTAATCCTAAAAGGATTTTAGGATATGCCAATATTAATTATGGAGTTTGATAAAATGATCATTTTGGCACAATTTAGGTTTAGAGGTTGGTGTGCCATTTTGGGTTTTGGCACACTAGGGAGATTAGGTTAATATGGCAAAATATGTTTAATCCCAACAAATAGGCAATTAATATTAAAATTTAGGTGTTATTATACCTATATATTTTATATGCCATGATTTGTTTGCCATATGCCATGACATGACATCATGTTTACTTTTATCATCTAAATGTCATGATCATGCTTAGGATTAAGGTATTAAATGTCATGTGTTTTTAGATTTTATCATATGCCATGACATCATGATCATTGGCCATGATTTATTTTTCTATCATTATGCCATGATCATTTTTATGCATCTAATTTGATTAAAATTGATTTAAGGACTATGGCATGACTTAGAGTCCCATTTATAAGGGAATCAAATAGAGTTGCCTTAGAAAAATGCATGAAACCCTAGTTTAGGGAGAACAAAACCCACATCTCACATCCAATTGACATGTATGTGTATTTATACACCCTAGATACATGTGAGATGCTAGGATATGAGTTGAGTTCAAGGTGCATAGTGTTTGCATCTAGATGAACTAAAACTCATCTTATATGACTTGTGGATCATTGGGAAAGCTTGTGTACAAGTCATGTACATAGAGCCCAAGGAATATGATCCAAAATAAGGTTTTGAAAACGGTTTAAAATCATTTTGAAAAACCTTGGTGAAGTCTATCTTTTGATAGCAATCACCATTGATGAGATTGATACAAAGTGAGCTTAAACTTTAAAGTTTTTAGTAACTTTTGGATTTTGTATCAATTTCGCTATTTTATGGGTAAAATATTTTTAAAACATTTTTCCCCCATTGTTTTGGTCATAATTATTATACGTATCAAATTTCGTGATTTTTCGATGTACGTATAATTATTTATGAATTTTTGAATTTCGTTCTGATAGAAAAATCGAATTTACTACGATCATTGCCACTTGGTGGCGATCATGTGATCTTATCGAGTCTGCAGGTCTGATTTCGGGTTAACAAGGTTTGTTTGGCCCGTGTTCAGCTATGGTAAAGGTTCCTAACCACTCCTAACCCTAGGATATGCTTTGGGAAGCATTATGAAGGGTGAAAATCCATTGGATATGGATTAGGAGTTGTGTTAGGTCAAAGTATCAAATTTAGGGTGAGTAAAAGTTCTATGTTGAACTTAGAACCTTAATTTTGATGGTTTAGAGTTCCTATTGGCTTAGGGGCTTTCCAAGGACATTGTTGGTGCAATGGTCAAGGGGGAGCAAGCCTTTAGGGGGAGGTATCCATCTTGGGATGATGGATGTTTTTTTTTTGGGGAGAATGTTATCAATTGAAAATTGATGGGTGTTTGATACCCAATTTGGAAATTGGGAGAGTGAGATAGGAGTGCCTCTCTTGAGTGATATGGGACTTATCACTAGGAAGATGGTAGGCATCCTAGGTATTTTTGATCAAGGGGGAGATTGTAAGATCTCATTGGGACATGAGACATTGACCTCCTTGGAGAAAACCTTTGATGTTAGTCAAAAAGGGGGAGAATGTTTGGGGGAGAACATTTGATTTACATTTTCACTTAAATGTTTGGGGGAGAACATTTGGTGAGTGTTTACCAATTTGGGATAATTGGTAAGGGATTTGAGTTAGTGTTCTAACTCATGATTTGATTGGTTTTTGTCAAACATCAAAAAGGGGGAGATTGTTGGTGCAATCGGCCCAGGTCACGATTGACCAGGACTCGAGTTTGACTCGAGTGATGTTTTGATGTTTGACAAAGTATGTTTGACAAAGTATGTTAGACATAGGATTGACATTGATGTTTGACATTAATGTCGGTTAATATGTTGGGGAGATTGTTTATACAATTGACCCAGGTTATAATTGACCAGACTCGAGTTTTGACTCGAGGGAGACTTTGGTGGTTGACTAGGGTTGACCATGTGTTTATGGGAAAGTCCAAGTCATGGGTACTTGGCATGGAAAGTCCAAGCATGGGTCTTGGCAAATGAGAAGTCCAAGCATGGGTCTTGGCAAATGGAAAGTCCAAGCATGGGTCTTGGCATGGAAAGTCCAACATGGGTTGGCAAGGGAAAGTCCAAGCTTGAGTCTTGGCATTTGAGAAGTCCAAGGGGAATGATATTGGCGGCGTAAAGTCCAAGCGGAGTCTTGGCGGCCTAAGTCCAATGTGCCTTGGCGGTGTAGACGCCATTAGCATGACATAGCCGATGGAAGCACCTGGAAGCTAGCGCGATGGATGAACAAGTCATGGATGACTTGGAGGGATCTGAGAGGCGTGAGGCTGATGGAGGTGGCTAGAAGGCTTAGGTCTAGGCTATGGGTGGTCTAGCAAGTATGGGGGCACCATACTTGGGTTAAAACCTCATTCTTGAGGTTGGCAGTCGACTGGCATTATGGCCGGTTCGACTGCCGGGAGTCGACTCGAGTTCGACTGCCGATTGAGAGCTTTATATCTGGCAATGACCGCTCATGGGAGCAAGCCGATCGATGTCGACGGCAATGATCGCTAAGGGATGGCAATGATCGACGGCCGAGTGGCGAGCAAGATCGCCCGTGAGCCGATCGGGCCGACTAGGGCGTTAGCCGATCGCGCCAATGTTGGCAGTCGACTGGTGAGAGTCCCGTTGGAATTTGTCCAACGTGGATTGAGCCGTTGTCTCACAGCTACAGTGTTGGCAGTCGACTGGTGATTTATGGCAGTCGACTGCCAGGCGGAAATCCAGCCCGACGCGAGATAAAAGGAAGCTGTTCATGGAGATTGCGGCATCAGTTCTTGGGGAGCTTTCTTGAGGCGATTTGAAGGCGATTTGCAGGTGCATTTCAGGGCCCTTCAACCTCATCCAAGCAACCAACAAGCAAAGCGCTCAAACCCTAGTTTTGTAAAGTGTTCTTTACATTTCCTTTGTATTTGCTTGTATTTCTTTAGATTATTATTGTAATCTTGTGTACGAGGTTTCTCCGCCTCCGACTTGTTGTCGAGAAGGAGTTTATTGATTAGTGATTGCATTGGCGTCGCTAGAGCTCGTTAGAGCTCGATCCGTGGAGTAGGAACCGTTACGGTTCCGAACCACGTTATATGCTTGTGTTGTGATCGTGTTGTGATTGTGTGTCTTGTTATATTTATTTGTTATTACTATTCCGCTGTGCTAACAAGATTGTAGACGATCGAACGCAAAAGAATTTCATCTACGTACGGTATCACGCTATTCACCCCCCCCTCTAGCGGGCGTCAAATTCCCAACAGGTAAGGTGTCCATGTGGATCAGATCTTGTACTCAACGTTCAGGGGCTTGTAAGGCTATAAAATAAGTGGGGTTTCACCCCTTTAGGTCATCTCAATTTCTATCGAAGTGCTCCCACAACATCGCAACTCTATGACACTGAAACACTGTCGCAATGCTGACAACCCGCTTCCAAATTCAAGTCTTGATCGTCGTCGATATACTTTAATTCTTTTGTACTCATTATTTTATTTTCGAGCTTTTGATCATAATGAGGAGAGTTGGGATAGTCCCTCTACCTCGAGCTTTCTTTTTGTAATTGTTGTCTCCTACCTCCAACAAGGAGGAGACCTTGCTTAGTGAATTGTCCTCCGTACGTGATCAAGGATCGCAGGGCCTTGGAGTAGAAATCGTTAGATTGTGAACCAAGTAAAAATAAATTGGGTCATTTACTTTTTCACTGTGTTACTTTGGTTTTAATCGAACGAAAATAAAGTTTTTACGCTCGCTATTCACCTCTAGCGCGCTTTCAATCCAACAATTGGTATTAGAGCGGGGGTGCTAAGATTTCGTGAAACCACCAATCTAGCATTGTTTTTGGTTTTCTTTTCATATTTGTTTTAATTTTTCTTTTCATATTGTTTTTTGTTTTGTTAAATTTTCTTTACTATTTTTCCCGCACTACTAATCCAAGTTGAAGTCTTGGAACTTTTTTCATGTCTTTTTGTTTGTGTGAAAGATTTGGTTTAGATGGCCCATCTCGAAGGGTTTAGCACCGCTTGTCCTCTGTTTTACAATGGAGATGACTTCCGTTACTGGAAGGGTCAGATGGAGTGCTACTTAAAAACCCAAGTAGAGATGTGGATCGTGATTCAAACCAGATTCTCGCTACCTACCAACGAAGGCGGCGAGTTCCTAGATTGTGACAAGTGGACCAACGCCATGAAGCATCAAGTGGAGGCCGATGCAAAGGCAACCCAAATCCTACAATACGGTCTTTCCAAGGAGGAGCTCAACTGGGTCAGCCCATTCATAATCGCGAAGGACTTATGAAACAAGCTCATTGAGCTACACAAAGGAACGACCGATACGAAGGTATGTAAGTATGATTTATTATTAAATAAATTGTTTAATTTGAAAATACAGGAACACAAGACCGCCACTTAATTACACGCAAGGATCCAAGAGATCATGAATGGACTCCACTCGATCGGACAAAAGGTGGTGAATTGGGACATAATAAGGTACGCGTTAAACGCATTTCCTAGGACCACCTTGTGGGCATCCATGGTTGATGTCTACAAGGTATTTAGAGATCTATCTAAGATTAGGTTAGAAGAAATTTTTCATAATTTGAATTACATGAACAATCTAACACGGTCCCAGTCAAGAAAGGAATTGCTTTGGTTGCAGGTCGGAAGAAGAAGGCGAAGAGCAAATCACCTCCCGAAGAAGAAGAAGAGGAGTACGAATCGGAGGTGAATGATGAGAGGGAGACCTAACTAGTGAATCAAGTTCAAAAGATTATCAAGAGCCAAAATCTCCCGATCAAGCAATCCAAGGAAAAGTAAAGTTCCAACTATAGATGCTACAAATGCAACAAGATGGGCCACATCAAATCGGATTGCCCAAGACTAAAGAACAAACCATCTCAATTCAAGAAGAAGGCGCTCAATGCAACATGGGAGGAGTCGCCGGAGGAGGAAGACGTGCTCAATAATCTTGCGTTCATGGCCAAGCTGATCGAGCCCGAAGACAAGTCCGAACCCAAAGCAAGCGATGAGTCCAAGACCGAGTTCGACTCTGGATCCTAAGGTGAACTTCAATTCAAGACAAGCCACGGATCCATATCTGGTTCAAGAGATTCGATCAAGGTAAGTCGGTCTTTAATTGATATGCTTTACAATACAATTAAATATTTAACTAAAAAGTTAGCTAAGTTTGAGTCCAAGGTTGAGACCTTAGTTGAAGAAGTTAAACTCCTTAAACATGAGGTCACCCTAACCTCTTCGACTAGTCGAGTTCAAGAGGAGAACTCAACTCGAGTTGAAAAACTCGAAGAAGAGAACTCTCTCTTGAATGGACAATTCAAAGATATTAGGCAAGCATTGGAAAGGTTTACTTTGGAGTCCAAGGGTCTTGACCTACTACTTGGACCATAAAGGGCCATGTACAATAAGGTCGGACTCGAGTTTAGATCAAATACAAAAAAATAAGTCTTATATGTCAATTGTAAATCGAAATAGACAACAAGTCCAAACATGGGTACCAAAAACTTTTTTGAATTCATAATTAGGATCTAACAAGTACTGGGTTCCCAAGGACCAAATTCACTACGTGGAAAGACCGAATCGATTCAATGGTCTAGGAGGAGCTAGTACAAACTTGTTTGTTTTATTTCTTGAATTAGACTTGCATGCTTAGTTAATTTTTAGAAAAGCTAGATAGGGTTAATAGTTAGTCAACCTTGACAACATAGTATCAGGACGCAGCGAGATGATAGTACGTTAGGGAAACGAAGTCTTGTGTGTCTGAACTAGATAAGATGTATCTAGCTTGGTGCACTCGACTAAGTTGAACTAGCTAAAGCTACCTCACTGTATCCTAAACTAGTTAAACCAAGAAGTAATCTTAAGTGATTTAAGTGATCAATTTCTTGAATTTGGCTTTGTCTAAGGAAGTGGTCGTTGTTCTGATCAAAGAAGGCCTCTGTGCCTCACCATGACCTGGAAGTCAATTTCTCGAAAAGGTTACTTGACGAGCTAAGGGTTAAATCCGAATCTAACCTAAGGTTGACTATCTTCAATTCACTAAACTTAATCAAGTAAAATTGAAGTCATCTCAAAAACATATAAGGTCAACATGTTTGATCATGTAGAAAGGGTGAGATGACTATTAGGCTAAAATATTCAACCAACTTTAAAATTTCAATGTCCGATCCAACTACTATATGTGTAGAATTAATGGATATTGGATAGTGGGTTCTCCCAACACATGATCGGAGACCGACTAAAATTTTTGAAGCTCAGATTCAAAAGTCAAGGATCGGTAGCCTTCGGAAACAACGGGAAGCTCAAAATCATCGGTTCAGGTGATATTGAGCTGAACTCTAACTTTATAATTCATAATGTACTTTTAGTTGAGAATTTCGATTTTAATTTACTTAGCGTAAGCCAATTGTGTGATAACAACTATAAAATTACCTTCTTACAAAATGAATGCCTAATCAAAAATAATGATACTTCAAAAATTATACTTAAGGGAACTAGGAATAACAACATTTATACAATTAACTTAGCCAACTCCTCAACCAAGTGTCTAATGACACAGCAAGAGAAATCCTGGTTGTGGCACCGATGACTCAACCACTCTCACCCAAGACTCGTACATAAAATGAGTCAGAGTGATTTTGTCAGAAGTCTGCCCAACTTTAATAACATGGAAAATAAAATTTGTAATGCTTGTCAACAAGATAAACAAACTAGGACCTCACATCAACTAACCAACCAAGAAAGAACCAAAAGTGTACTTGAGCTCCTACACTTAGACCTATTTGATTCTCATGGAGCCAAGTCACTAAATGGAAGTCAATATTGTCTAGTCATAGTCGATGACTTCTCTAGGTTCACTTGGGTTAGGTTTCTAAAACACAAAAGTGAAAACTTAGAGCAACTCATCAACTTATGTAAATTAATATAAAATGAAAATAATCTTAAGGTAAAAAGACTTAGAATTGATCATGGTGGTGAATTCGAAAACCATAGGTTTATCAATTTTTGTAACCAAAATGGATACCACCATGAGTTTTCTAGCCCTAGGACTCCTCAACAAAATGGTCTAGTCGAACGTAAAAATTGAACATTACAAGAAGGCGCTAGAACCATGTTGAGTGAGTATAACTTACCTAATAGGTTTTGGGCAGAAGCGGTCAATACAACCTGCTATGTTGAAAATAGGATCCTCCTAGTTAGAAGACACCTTAAAACCTCTTATGAAATTTATTACGAAAAATTACCAAACATTAAATATTTTAGGGTTTTTGGTTGTAGGGTGCACACATTGAACACTAAGGATAACTTAGGGAAATTCACCCCTAAAACAACTACCGGAACATTCCTAGGATACTCAACCACTAGTAAAGCTTATAGAGTGTATAACAATGAAATCCAAAAAATCAAAGAAATGATTAACATAGTATTTGATGAAGAAAACAAAACTACAAAACACGAATTAGAGGTGTTTAATGAACCTAACTCTAGACCTGAACCTAACTCTAGACCTGAACCTAACTCTAGCCTTGAACCTAGTTCTAGACCCGAATCTAACTCACAAAATGAGTCTATTATAAATCCTCACCCAAACCAATCTAGGGTACAATCAAACCACCCTATTGATCAAGTAATAGGTGATCCTAACTTAGGGGTTCGAACTAGAGCATCCTATAAGAACCTAAGCCAAATTTCACTCATCTCAAAAATCAAACCCAAAACAATTGAACAAGCTCTTCTTGATCCTGATTGGATTATAGCTATGCAAGAAGAGTTAGATCAATTTATTAGGAGTCAAGTTTGGGAAATAGTACCCCCACCTAAAGGAAAAACGATAATTGGAACAAGGTGGGTATTTCGAAACAAACTTGATGATAAAAGAGAAGTCGTTAGAAATAAGGCTAGGTTAGTCGCTAAGGGATTCAGTCAAGTAGAGGGGTTAGACTACGATGAAATATATGCCTTCGTAGCTAGACTTGAATCGATTAGAATGTTATTATCTTACACTGCACATCGAGGATTTAAACTATTTCAAATGGATGTTAAGTCAGCAATTTTGAATGGATTCATTAAGGAAGAAGTTTATGTTAGTCAACCACCTAGATTTGAGAGTCTAGACAAATCCGACCATGTTCTTAAACTTAGAAAAGCCTTATATGGACTAAAACAAGCTCCTAGAGCTTGGTATGAAAGGATTTCTATTTATCTTAAGTCTAAGGGGTTTAGTCAAGGCTTAGTTGACCTAGCCTTATTTGTAAAATCCATAGGAAAAGAGATCTTCATTGCCCAAATCTACGTAGATGATATAATCTTTGGAACAACTAATTCAATATTACTAAATGAGTTCATTTCACTAATGGAAAGTGAATTCGAAATGAACTTAGTAGGTGAATTGACCTTTTTCTTAGGCTTACAAATTAAACAAACTAGAGAAGGTATCTACCTACACCAACAAAAATATACTAAGAAACTAATTAATAGATTTGGAATGCAAAATTCTAAGGAAATTAACACACCAATAGCAACTAATGTGAATATAGGAGAAGACTTAGAAGGAAAACCAATCGATTTAAAATACTATAGGAGCGCAATAGGTAGCCTCCTTTACTTAACTGCGAGTCGACCCAATATACTCTTCACGGTAAGTATGTGTGCGAGATTTCAATCTTGCGCTAAGGAGTCGCACCTAACACTAGTCAAACGCATCTTTAGGTACCTAAAAGGAACATTAAACGTAGGAATTTGGTACCCTCGGTCTAACGAGTTCGAGCTAATCGAATACTCTGATTCAGATTATGCCAGTAGTAAACTCAATAGGAAGAGCACGAGTGGTTATTGCCAACTCCTCAGCTCAAGTCTAGTTAGCTGGTGTAGTAGAAAGTAACATTGTGTTGTCTTATCTACCACGAAGCCGAGTACCTTGCGATGGGTGAGTGTGTGGCTCAACTCTTGTGGATGAAGCACACTCTCCAAGATTTTCAATTAAACTTTAATCACACTAAACTTTTCATCGACAACATTAGTTCCATTAACCTAACTAATAACCCAATTTGTCACTCTAAGACTAAACACATAGAGGTTAAATACCATTTCATTCGAGAACACATAGCAAATGGAACAATACAACTCGAATATGTTGAGTCTAAATCGAACCTAGCAGATATCTTCACCAAACCCTTACCCGAGGCAGAGTTTAGTCTGCTTAGATGGAAATTAGGAATGTACGTAATAGAGTCGAATTTAAAACTTATGCTTTTCTTACATACTCTATATTTTTTTCTTCATGCTAAATGGAGCTAGCTTATGGTTTACCTTAGCGAGTATGCACCTATAGATTTAAGGAGCCAACACATCTCACAACACATAGGATCAATGTGTTTGTGTACTTAGCCACGTAGATGGGCGTGAGATGTTAGGATCTTACTCCTAGTTCCAGATATAGATCCAGTGCATCGATATGAACCATGGAATATAATTATTTAAAATAACCAACTCTTTACAGTACTTATTGATCATTTTATATCAATTAAGTCACAAAGAGTTGAACATACTATTAGTTGAGATTATTTTTGAAATTATTTAGTTTCAAAATCTATACAGGACATGCTTGGACTTACAAATTATAATCGCTTATTTTATAAACTTTTTTTTTATAAAGCCCCACACTTTTTGATTTATGGAAAAAGAGGGAGAAAAGGCCAAAGTTAAGGGATCAAAAATTATTTTTTGATTGATAACTTAACTTAAACTTAAAACGTTCAGGCCAAAGTTAAGTAATCTTGATTACTTAACTTACTTAACCTTTTTAGTGGCAAACATTAAGGGGGAGAGCTACTCTTTTGTTTCAAGTACCCACCTAAGGTCAAGGGGGAGGTTACCTCAAAGGGGAGGACTTGAAAAAGAAGTTTTGCTCTTACTTATGCTAACTTACTAAGTTAGCTTGTTTTATACTCACATTCTTTCATATTCATGCTTCTTTTATACTCATGCTAATTGTGTTTCACATTTACTACTCGTCTTATTTTACACTTAATTTTCCCTTAACTTTGTGTCGGTTTGCCATAGATAAAAAAGGGAGAGATTGTTGGTGCAGGGGCACCAGATAATAGAACCTAGGTTTTGATTATGGCAAAGACCCAAAGTTAAGGTCTTATCGTTATCTCATATGCTCTATTAAGTGTGCAAAAATGATTAAGCTGAGCTGAAGGTCCGTGGCACCCAAAAATTCTCGAGTCGAGAAACTGTGGTGGTCGAGCGACACTGGGAGAACTTCGGATGGAGTCGAAGAACCCAGGTGAAGATCGGAAGCTAAGCTACAAGTCATAAAGGACTAGAGGTAAGCTCGAGTGTGAGTAAAGGTGAGGTCGGGGCCTCTGTATGGGGACGACTTTAGGCGGTGATACGACTAAGACATCCATTGGAAGGTATAGGTCGAGATCGGATGGTAAGTAGTCGTCAAATTTACCTTTACTCATATGTTTTCGAACTAATTCTGTATTGCATTTGAATAACTGATGTAAGCAAAACATATAGGGTTTTAGGAGTAGTTTTCGCTCACATCTCATTACATTTTATGTTAGTTTCATGCATATGTCACTTTGTTTTGCATGCATTTCCTATTTTTCTGATTTGGAGGTCTGCTCTTTGTACTTTTGTGTGCAGGATAGCATTTCATGGGGAAAAAGGCACACTTTCATACCAAAAGGAGGGTATTTTGCAGCTAGACACAGAAGGAGACACGGCAAGGGCGTGTGGCTACACACAGTTGTGTCCAAGGGGCAAAATCAGCCACCCCACCTCCACACACGACCAAACACATGGCTATGTGGCGCTGCACAATTCCGATGCGAGTCGGTTATTTTCTAGGTTTCAGAGCGATCCGGCATGATATCTATATAAGGAAACCTCCGCCCAAACCCTAGGGGGAGGAAAGACGGTTGGGACGATACCCCAAAGCCCTAAAAAGCTTTGGGAACTCACAACGGGGAGGAAGAATGCCACCAGACGTCAGGATTCTGCACTTCAACGATAGAGAGAAGGCCACATTGGCATTGTAATTTTCTGTTCTTGCACTTTATCTTTTATTTATTAGAACATGAACATGCCTTGTGTTACTCCTCTCCTATCTATGGAGTAGTTACTTCAATTCTAGGATTAGGGAGTAGTTTGTGTGCGTAGGATATGTTGCTTTAAATTGAATTCTGGTATTGAGTTTGAATTTGCAATTAGAATTAGTTTAGACCGATATCTATGTGTATTTGGTTTTCTATCTACTGTGCTTAGCCAATACGAGGGGTGACAACCCTCGTATCTAAGATTTAGGGGATTTATACGAGGAACCTAGGGGTTGGCCTCATCTCCTGTAACCGTGGGTAGAAGGATGCAATAGAACTATAAACGGTTCGTCGCAGGGATTGATTCGGCATCCTCATACCGCTTATCCAATCCTTGTAAGGTAGAGATAGCTCTCGATAGATGCGGTGGCTCATTGAGAGAGTGTATGATGTCCCTTCCATAAGACCATAGTAGATGTTTAGATAATGCCCAGTTGATAGCATGTTTAACGACGGACAAGTGAAACCGAAATCCTAGAATCCCTTTTAAAAGATCTCGCGACAAACTCTTTTCTTCCTCCGTGTGACACCGTATTAAGTAGGACCACCGATAACCCTCACATTCACAACCCTTAGAGTCTAGTCCCGAACAATTACATCAACCGAACAAATCGGTACTCGAATCTCAGTCCCTATGGGATCGATAATCTTTTTTTTACTTGACGACATCCGTGCACTTGCAGGCATTGAGCGCGAGCACGCGCTTCGAGTCCTCGATAGTCTCTATTGCAAGATTTGAGGTCGCGTTCGCGTGCATCATGGTTTTGGTGTCATTGCCGAGGACTGATCGATTCGATATCGAATCTATAAGTGGATAATTGGATAAGACTTAGGATTAGATTTACTTACTTGCTTTATTTTCTTTTTATTTATTTTACTTCAGTTTTAGATTTTCCATATCTAGATTTATTTTTTAATTTATTTTAACAGTAGTTTTCTATTTCCTTATTGGCTCTTTGATTTTGTTAGCTATATTTGTTTATTGTCTGTTTCTTAGTATTAGGTAGTACTCCTAATTTTTGTGGCTCGATTCCTCGTATGCTTAGACGCTTAGGATCGGAAGGCATGATTCCGATCGATTTAGAAATCGAACGAACCTATCATCGTCAGAGAGCTAAACAAAAGAGGATGGAGGACCAAGCTACATCTGAAGTAAATATAGATAGCCGACCTCTGCGGGATTATACAGCTCCTAGCCCTAGAGGATTTAGGTCGAGTATAGCTGGACCATCCATTTCGGCAAACAACTTTGAACTAAAACCAGCACTCATCCATATGGTCCAGCAGAGTCAATTCGGGGGAGCTACGACTGAAGACCCGAACTGGCACCTAGAGACATTCTTGAAAATCTATTCAATGATGAAGATAAATGGACTCCCTATGGACACGATCCGTCTGAGCCTATTCCCGTTCTCATTGCGGGATAAGGCTAAGGCATGGCTTCACTCCCTACCTTCTGGAAGTATTACTACATGGGAGCAATGTGAGCAACAATTTTTAAATAAATATTTCCCACCAAGCAAGACTTCTCACATGCGCCATCTAATTACAAGCTTCCATCAGAAAGAAGGGGAGTCCCTATTTGAAGCTTGGAATCGCCACAAGGGGCTACTCTACCAATGCCCCCACCATGGATTGGAAAGGTGGCTGGTGATCCACATCTTCTACAATGGGATCACGTACACCACAAAGATGTCCCTTGATTCTATTCCAGGAGGAGCACTTATGAACAAGACTATCGAGGAAGCAGAGGAGCTAATAGAAGAGGTGGCCTAGAACCACCATCAATGGGCTTCTGAACATAGTCACCCATCTCCTGCAGTGGGACGATATGTTGTCAACTCCATGGACCACCTAGCAGCGAGAATGGACGCGCTTAGAAGACAGTTTGACTCTTTAAATCCTTGATTTGCATGTGCGGCCATTGACTTTGGAGAAGGAGTAGCAGCGTATCAAGAGGACTACTGTGGAGGGAAGGATGGTTCAGCAAAGCAGATCGAGCATTGTGATGCGATTGGGGACTATAATCAAAGGGCCAACAACCCATACTCCAGTACCTACAATCCTGGATGGAGGAATCACTCGAATTTCTCCTATAAGAATAACTCGGGGAGCTTCCAACCATCAGAAGGGTATGGGTAGTAGTAGGGCAATGGGCAGCAGCAACAACAGAAGTCTAGGTTAGAATTGATGATGGAAGACTTCATTGTTACCCAAACAAAGTCCAATGAAGAGTTCTATCGCCAACATCAGAAAACAGAGGAGTCACTTAGAGACTTGAAGGCCACTATTGACGGTCTTGCAAGTCACACAAGGATTTAGAGACACAAGTGGCCCAGATAGCCCAAACTGTGTCGAAATCTAGGGATAGTTCTCCATTACTACCCGAGCCGAGACAAGCTAAGGAGGAAGGAGAATACAATGAGGGAGTGGGGCAGAGTAGCAGATTCGCCAAGGGGTGTGTAGCCATGATTTCCACCCTACCTGACCAAGCTAAAATTGAAGATAAGATTCCACCACAGCTTGAGGACCCCGGTGAATTTGTTATCCCCTGCTCGATTTATGGGTAAAGTTTCAATGAAGCACTGTGCGACTTGGGGTCATCAGTAAGTGTGATGCCCTATGCATACTATCTGAAGATGAGACTGAATGAGCTCCTACCAGCGAATCTTAGTATTCGTATGGGGGATGACTCAGTCAAGGAACCCGTCGGCCTGCTAGCACATGTGCCTGTGGTTTTTGAGAACTTTGTGATCCATACAGATTTCATTATACTCGACATAGGATCAAATCCCCAGAATTCCATCATCATAGGAAGGCCCTTTCTGGCAACTGCGGGGGCGTGCAAAGATGTAAAGGCACACCAGATCTCCTTAGAGGTAGGTGAGGAGATCATCCTCTTCAGCCTACCAGAGTGTAGAGCTCCTTACATAGACGACTTCACTTTCAACATAATAAAGCCGAGCCCACCAGATGTTGATTCCAAGACGGATGAATGGAGGTTCACTGAACCTCCGGAGCCAAGTTGATAATGGAGTTTGGTCGAGCTAAACGACCTTAAACAAAGCGCTTCTTGGGAGGCAACCCAAGTTTAGTTTTTAGGTTTTCCTTTGATTGTATTACATGCATTTAGTTAATTTGAACTTTGATTTCCATTTCATTTAGCATTAGGACCAGAAGAGGACTTTGCTAGGTAAAAATAAAATCAATATTAGCTTACATGGCGATGCGTATGAGAAAATTTGGACCATTGTGCATAAAAGGAGAGAAGAAGGGGACACACGGCCTGGCCGTGTGTTTCCCCACGGTCGTGCCTGACCAACCCGAGGCTCACATGGCCTGGCCATGTGTTTTCACCCCATTTACGCTGTGTGTTTTGATTTTCTTTCCCTAGCCATGTGGATCTTTCGTCCCCACCACCTAGAAGCCTTTCCAACCCTCTAGGAAGCCCAAAAAGAAGTAAGGATGAGGGACCATCCATAATGGCACCAATCTCTCCCCCTTTACATCACTCTCCCTCCAGTACACACATGCATAGGAGCCCACCTAGTCCACGTCGACATGAGCCTGCACCTACACCACTACCTTTTTCTACTTTTGAGCATGATGCAGGTACATCTACCTATGATTTTTTCGGAGTTCCGATCGCGCCTCGATGACATATATGTCGAGCAGTAGACACAAAGGTAGCGATGGGAGGAGCAGAGTGCGTCTACATGCAGGTAGAATTTTAGGGCTTCCGGGACCGAGGAGTTCTACAACGAGGCCTGTATTTATTTCCAAGAGAAGGCTACCCGTCGCCAGGCAGAGGCCACCTACTGCCAGGAGATGCAGCAGCATATGCTAGCTCAGCAGGCACAGTGGGCCATGGAGGAGCACAGAGCAGCCGCTGCATCCACCAGCTCTCAGATCGACCACATGTATATGTGGCATCAGCAGCTCAGCAGTAGGTTCTCCTAGGATCCCGAGATGCTGAGGCTCCCAGACTTTCCACCTCGTCCACCATACTAGAGGTATACTTTCATTTAAGTCTGGGGGGAGACCCAAAGTTTTATTTTGTTTCTAGCAGTAGTTTCTTTCCTGATGTTTGCATTTTAGTTAGCATTCATTTATTCATGCATTAGATGTTTAGTTTCTTTCAACACTTAGTTTTTGCTACCTATAAGCTGCCTCAGTAGTATTTGTAAAAGTTTTCTTCATGAGTTATTTTCATGGGTAGTTTAACTTCATTTACCTCGTGGTATTTTATTTTATTTGCACTGAATGAATGTTCTAGACTTACACTGGTTAGTTTTTTATTTTACACATACACATGGCGAACTTTCTGAAAGAGAGAGTCTAGTACATAGCTAGTTATGATTCATCTTAGTAGTATAGTACTTTGGAATCCATAGGTGACTCTAGATTTAGTATTTTAGTTACTGGAGATGCTCGGATTATGTAAGCCCATTCAGAAAAATCAAAATCCCAGTGAGCCGAAAAGATAAAAGAGAGAAAAGAAAAAAAAAGAAGAAAACAGAGAGAGAAAGAAAAAGAAATGAAAAGAAAAGAAAGAAGAAAAAGAGATTATGAGGGATAAAAACAGTTATCGTGGGTGGAAATGGTTAGGTGCCCTTTGAGACCGAGTTAGGTTACTGGGGAAATACCGAGCATGCCTTTGAGACTTTATGCTAGATCTAGGGAACGACCCTCGCTTTTGCCAGGTAAGTGCCTAAGAGTCGGAGACCTTAGGAAAGCTATAGGATGATGACTTAACTTATTATGGAATGAGTATCCCCTAAGTAGATTCGCTTGGCACGAGCATGAGGAGCTAACTTAGTGAATTTCTAGAACATATTTATTTTGCTTTGATTGCAAATACCACTTGATAAATTTAGTTAACATGCTAAGTATGGAACAATATATTCTTAAAATTTCATGGCACTGAGGTTTGCTTGAGGGCAAGCAAAGACTTAAGTCTGGGGGAATTGATGTGAACAAAACATATAAGATTTTAGAAGTAGTTTTCGCTCACATCTCATTACATTTTATGTTAGTTTCATGCATATGTCACTTTATTTTGCATGCATTTCCTATTTTCTGGTTTAGAAGTCTGCTCTTTGTACTTTTGTCTGTAGGATAGCATTTCGTGGGAAAAGATGCACTTTTGGAGCAAAAGAAGGGCATTTTACAGCTAGACGCAGAAGGGGACACGGCCAGAACATGTGACTACACACGGTCATGTCCAAGGGGCGAAATCGGCCACCCCAACGCCACACATGGCCTGGCCGTGTGGAAACACACGGTCGTGAGGTAATGTGCGATTCCGATGCGAGTCGATTATTTTCCAGGTTTCATAGCGATCCAACGTGATGTCTATATAAAGAAAGCTCTGCCCAAACCCTAGGGGGAGGCAAGATGGCTAGGACGACACCCCGAAGCCATAAAAAGCTTCGGGAACTCGTAACGGGGAGGAAGAACACCACCGGAGGTCAAGATTCTGCACTTCAACACCAGAGAGAAGGCCACATTGGCATTGTAAATTTCTATTCTTACACTTTATCTTTTGTGTATTCAAACATGAACATGCCTTGTGTTTCTCCTCTCCTATCTATGGAGTAGTTACTTCGATTCTAGGATTAGGGAGTAGTTTGTGTGCGTAGGATATGTTGCTTCAAATTGAATTCTGGTATTGAGTTTGAATTTAAAATTGGAATTAGTTTAGACCGATATCTATGTGTATTTGGTTTTCTATCTACTGTGCTTAGCCGATATGAGGGGTGATAGCCCTCGTATCTAAGATTTAGGGGATTATACGAGGAACCTAGGGGTTGGCCTCATCTCCTGTAACCGTGGGTAGAAGGATGCAATAGAACTAGAAACGGTTCGTTGCAGGGATTGATTCGGCATCTTCGTACCGCCTATCCAGTCTTTGTAAGGCAGAGATAGCTCCCAATAGATGTGGTGGCTCATCGGGAGAGTGTATGATGTCCCTTCCACAAGACCATAGTTAGACGTTTAGACAATGCCCAGTTGATAACATGTTTTATGACACACAAGCGAAACTAAAATCCTAGAATCCCTTTTAAAAGATCTCGCGACAAACTCTTTTCTTTCTCCGTGTGATGCTGTATTGAGTAAGACCACCAATAACCCTCACATTCACAACCCTTAGAGTCTAGTCTCGAACAATTACATCCATCGAACAAATCGGTACTCGAATCTTAGTCCCTGTGGGATCGATAATCTTTTTATTACTTTATGACATCCGTGCACTTGCGGGCATTGAATGAGAGCGTTCACTTCGAGTCCTCGATGGTTCCGTCGCGAGATTTGAGACCGCGTTCATGTGCATCAATAACCAAGCTGGCAATTGACTACTGGCTATTGGTAGTCGATTGCGGCTGCCATCAGTTGACTGATAAAGGCCATCAGTCGACTACTATTCAAATTGCCCACTTCGATGAAGGTCAAGATAAGAACCCCTTTTCTTGGGGTGAGGTGTCCATTTGGATCATATCTTGGACTCAATGTTTAGGGGCTTGGAAGGCTATAAAAGAAGGGGGGGTTCACCCCTATAGGTCATCTCAATTTCTCTCGAAGTGCTCCCGCAACGCTGCAACTCTACAACACCGAAACACTGCCGCAATGCCGATGACCCGCTTCCAAATTCAAGTCTTGATCGTCATCGATATACTTTAATTCTTTTGTACTTATTCTTTTGCTTTCGAGCTTTTGATCATAATGTGAAGAGGTGGGATTGCCCCTCTACCTCGAGCTTTCTTTTTGTAATTGTTGTCTCCTACCTTCAATGAGGAGAATACCTTGCTTAGTGAATTTCCCTCCATACGCAATCAAGGATCACAGGGCCTTGGAGTAACAACCGTTAGGTTGTGAACCAAGTAAAAATAAATTGTGTCATTTACTTTTCCACTGCGTTACTTTTGTTTAAATCAAATGAAAAGAAAGTTTTTATGCTTGTTATTCACCCCCCCTCTAGTGTGCTTTTGATCCAACAATAAGGTAATACTCCATTCTACCTTTCCAATAGCGAAGTCATTGCCGTCGAAGAAAGGTGGTCGAGCAATGCTATATATATATATCTCTCTTGAAAAGTCATCTTGATGCTCTGATTGATGATTAGTTTTTTCGAGCAATTCGGACTATGAGACCACTTGTTGGGGATCTTGTGATGGCTAAAGGGGGGTGAATAGCCTTGCTTCGATTTCTACAAAATAATTGTTAGCGAAAACAAAAACAAAAACACAATTGAAGAAGGAAATCAACAAGAACAAGGCTAACACAATCGATGTAACGTGGTTCGGAGATCCACTCATACTCCACGACGATCCTTAAGGTGAATCACTCCTTACAAGCCTTTACTAAGCTCCTCCTTTTAATGAGCACACCAAGGTGGAGAAACCTTCTTTATAAAATAATCCCTTCTTCTTAAAGATGGTGGAAGTAAGCTTAGGAAGAAGAGATTAAAAGCATAAAAGACTTAGGAGAAGGCTTAGAAAGCTCAGGATGAGAAATTTTGTGTATTAGGACTAGGCCCTCAAAGTTCCCAAAGCCTCCCTTAAATAGATTTTCGAGTGTTTGCCCATTTTTTCCCATTTAGCCTTTTGCCAGTCGATTATTGCATATCAACAGTCGTCTGGTGTGATCAGTGATCAAATTCAATGGCTTCTGACTATGTCGTGATCTCTCGATCATCACCACTCAACAGATACCTCATAGTCAACTACTCATAACACTAGTCGACTGCTTGAGCTATCAGTCGACTACCGTAAGCCAACAGTCGACTCAAAAATATTCTGTGCTCTTTTTCATTAAATCTAGTCGACTGCTCTACTTAGTAGTTGATTGTCAATGTTCATTCAACTGGTCTAACACACCAGTCAACTGCCAGAGAACAGTTCTATTTTCGAGTGTGCAGCCTCAAACTAGTCAACTATAGCATCTAGTCAACTACTTAATACAATAGTCGACTGCTCAGTCATAATTTGACTTCCCGAGTCTGAGTGCAAACTTGAGCCCGAGTGAGACTCGAACTTCCCTGAGTATCGAGCACCCGAGACTAGTCGATTGGTCATAACAACTAGTGGACTGCCAAACAATCTGTTTGATTGTTTTTGGCTCATTAATTGATTGGTTCAATTATCAGTCGACCAGTACACTTCAAGTTGTTGGTGAAGTAGGCACCTAAGTCGAACCTGAGTTTTGATTATAGCAAACGATACAAAGTTAAGCTTATATCATTATCTCACGAGCTGAATCGAGTGTGCAGTAAATTGATATAGCTGAAGCTGAAGGCTAGCGACACCCAGAGGAAGCCGCGGTGGTCGGGCGACACTCGAGTTACTTCAGAGGGAGCCGAAGGAAACGAGTAGAAGGCCGGAAGCAAAAGCAACATGTAAGTATCGAGGTAAGCTCGTGTGTGCGAGTGTAAGTAAGGTCGTATCCTCTTTACGGGGAAAGACTTAAGCGTAGATCCGACCCAAGACATCTCATAGGTGGTCTAGGTCGAGATCGGATGGTCGACGACCGTCGAAATTATGTGTTTGTTGAGCTAACCTTGACTTGCAGCAAGCATCAGTCGACTGCCAGCTTGGAGGACTCGACTGCCGTCAATCGATCACGAAGAAGGTTAGCACTCGGATCTGCCAAGATCGGTAGTGATGGCCATCGATCATTCGGTCAAAGGATCAGCCTCGAGTAGTCAAGAGTTATCACCATTTTTCAAGGGGTTTTGTGCCCATTTGTGATTGGCTAAAGACCCATTCGATGAGGGGCTTAAAGGCTATAAAAGGAGGGACAAACCTAGGGTTTTTCATCAATTCAAAAGCTTCCAAGTGCTTCCGATATGCTCCGACTCTCCGACATCCCTACGATGAAGTGCTGCCGAGACGACGACTAGAGCTTCAACCTCCAATCTTTGAAGTCGTCGGTATAATCTTTAAATTTGTATAAGTTGTTTTTATTTTGAGCTTTAAATCATATCGAGGAGAGGGGGAGTGTCCCTCTACCTTGAGTCTTTCTTGAGTTTTTGTATTCGTTTAACTCCTATCTCCATCGAGAGGGAGTTCGTTTAGTATTTGCCCTCCGTGCGTGGTCAAGGACCATTAGGGCCTTGGAGTAGTAGCCGAAGGCTACGAACCAAGTAAAACCTATTTGTCTCTATTTACTTTACATTTCCGCTGCAATTAATTTTCTCTCGAGTTTTAACGAAAGAAACGAGAAAAAGTTTTTATCGCTATTCACCCCCCCCCTCTAGCGAACCGCATCGATCCAACAATTGGTATCAGAGCCGGGGGTTGCTAAGATTTGGTGAAACCACCAATCTAGCCATTTTTCACAGATTTATTTCACTTTGTTAAATTTACTCCCGCACTACTAATCCAAGACGTGAGTCTTGATACTTTTTGTGTGTTTTTGTCATTGCTAGTTTTTTTTTCCTTCGTCTCCTTGTGTTCTTTGTTCTAATGGCCCATCTCGAAGGGTTTAGCACCGTCCGACCTCCGTTTTACAATGGAGATGACTTCCGTTATTGGAAGGGTCGGATGGAATGCTTTCTTAAAACCCAAATCGAGATGTGGATCATAATCCAAACGGGTTTCACACTTCCGACTAATGAAGTGGGTGACTCCTTGGATTATGACCAATGGACCATTGCAACAAAAAAACAAGTCGAAGCCGACGCTAAGGCAACGCAAATCCTTCAATGCGGCCTATCCAAGGAGGAGCTATATCGCATCGGCCCCTTCATAAGCGCAAAAGATCTTTGGACAAAACTAGTGGAGCTACACGAAGGGACCGACGAAGCCAAGGTATGTAAGCGTGATCTTCTTTTCAATAAACTATATAACCTAAAAATGCAGGAACACGAGTCCGCGACACAACTTCACGCTCGAGTCTAGGACATCGTCAACAACCTACACGCAATCGGGCAAAAGGTCGAAAACCGCGACCTTATAAGGTATGTCCTAAACTCTTTTCCGAGGACTACCTTATGGGCATCCATGGTCGATGCCTATAAGGTCTTTAAGGACCTTTCTAAAATTAGGTTAGATGAACTCTTTTCGGATTTTGAACTTCATGAGCAGTCTAACTCGGAGCCCGAGAGGGGTATAGCCTTGTTTGCAGGTTCAAAGAAGAAGAAAATCGCAAGCAAGCCACCACCAACCGAGGAGGAAGACGAGTCCGAAGAAGAAGTTGACCCGGAGTTGACTGCCGAACTAATGAACCTAGCTCGAAGGATAGCCAAGGGACGAAAGCGAACCACGACTCGACCCAACCAAGGTAAGCCTAAAAGTTCTAATATTAGGTGTTATGGGTGCAACAGGTTTGGACATATCAAGTCCGAGTGCCCCAAGCTCAACCACCAAGCACCTAAGCACAAGAAGGCCCTCAACGCGACATGGGAAGAAGCGTCATCCGAAGAAGACGAAGACCACGTCTTCATGGCGAAATCAATTGAGTCAGACACGGAGACCAAACTTGGGTCAGAACCGGAGGATGACTCGGACTACGAAGCTACCTTCAAGTCAAGCCACGGATATGCATCCGGTTCAAAAGATACCCTTAAAGTAAGTCGAACTTTATTTAATACTTTACATAATACGGTTAGGTTTTTGTCTAGGAAGTTAGCTAAGTCCGAGTCCAAGGTCGAGACCCTTGTTGAGGAGGTTAAACTCCTCAAACACGAGGTCTCCCTAACCTCTTCGACTAGTCGAGTTCAAGAGAAGGACTCAACTCGGGTTGAAAAACTCGAAGTTGAGAACTCACTCTTGAAAAGTCAAGTCGAAGATCTTAGGAACACGTTGGAAAGGTTCACTTCGGGATCCAAAGGACTTGACCTACTACTTGGATCTCAAAGGGCCGTGTACAACAAGGCCGGACTAGGGTTTAACTCAAACACGACTAATAGGTCGTATATGTCGATTGTAAGTCGACATAGGAAACATGTCCAAGCATGGGTCCCTAAGAACCTTTTGATTTCAACTCTAGGATCCAACCCGTACTGGATTCCCAAGGACCAAATCCACTATGTGGATAGACCGAACCGATTCAACGGTCTAGGGGGAGCCAGTACAAAACATGTTTGTGCTTTAACTTAGAAATTGCATGTTTTAACTTAGAAAGTTTGTGCTTTAACATAGAAATTGCATGCTTTAACTTAGAAAGTTTGTGCTTTAAAACTTGTGAATTCACTTAGAACATGAACATAACCAACTAAAATTCTTCGAAAAGATTGAGCCTCGGGGAGCCTCTTTTCAAGAACATAACCAACTAAAATTCTTCGAAAAGATTGAGCCTCGGGGAGCCTCTTTTCAAAAATAACCAGTTAGACTAGGAAATAATCTTAGGTGAGTCAAGTCATCATTTTCTTGAACTTGGCTTTGTCTAAGGAAGTGGTTGATGATCCGATAAAAGAAGGCCCCTGTGCCTCGCCACGACCTGGAAGCCATGATCTTGAAAAGGTAAACTTGACAAGCCTAGGGTTAAATTCAAATCTAACATAAAATTACTTGAACCTAAATCCACTTAATCAATTGGAAATCATCTCACAAAAAACACATAAGTATAACATGCTTGATCATATAGACACAGGTGAGATGACCTAGGTTTAACAACTTACAACCAATTTAAAAAAAAAATCTAACATCCAATCCAACCACCTTGTGTGTAGGATCAATGGATGTTGGACAGCGGTTGCTCCCGACACATGACCGGGGATCAACTCAAATTCACAAAGCATCGATTCAAACGACAAGGATCGGTAGCCTTTGGGAATAACGGCAAGCTCAAAATCATCGGATCAGGTGATATCAAGCTTAACTCGAATTTTGTTATTAAAAATATATTACTTGTAGAGAATTTTGAATATAACCTGCTTAGCGTAAGCCAATTATGTGACAATAACTATAAGGTCGTATTTTTAGAAAATGAATGTGTAATTAAAACAAATAAAATAGCTAAAACAATACTCAAAGGAACTAGGACAAATAACATTTATACAATTAACTTAATCAACTCCTCAGCCAAATGTCTTATGACACAGGAAGAGGAATCATGGTTGTGGCACCGACGACTCGGTCACTCGCACCCAAGACTCGTCCACAAGATGAGTCAGAGTGGCTTAGTCAGAGGCTTACCCAACCTCAACAACTTGGTTAATAAAATCTGTAATGCTTGTCAACAAGGAAAACAACCTAGGACACAACACAAGTTAACTAACCAAGAATGAACCTCAAGTGTACTTGAGCTCCTGCATATGGATCTATTCGATTCACATGGAGCCAAGTCACTCAATAGAAGTCAATATTGCTTAGTCATAATTGACAACTACTCCAGGTTTACCTGGGTTAGGTTCATCAAACATAAAAATGATACTCTAGATCAATTAATCAATCTATTCAAATTAATCGAGAATCAAAAAAACCTTAAGGTTAAAAGACTTAGAAGCGATCATGGTGGTGAATTCGAAAATCAAAGGTTCACTGACTTCTGTAACCTAAACGGATACCACCATGAATTCTCTTGCCCTAGGACCCCTCAGCAAAATGGCCTAGTGGAGCGGAAAAACCGAACTCTACAAGAAGCCGCTAGGACCATGTTGAACGAATACGACCTACCCGATAGGTTTTGGGCAGAAGCCGTGAGTACGGCATGCTATGTCCAAAATAGGATCCTTATGGTAAAAAGGCACCTTAAGACCTCATACGAGATTTATCACGATAAAGTACCCAACATCAAGTACTTTAGGGTATTTGGGTGTAAGGTACATATCCTAAACACTAAGGATTACCTAGGGAAATTTACATCCAAAACCACGTAGGAATCTTTCTAGGATACTCGACTACAAGTAGAGCTTATAGAGTATATAACCACGACACCCTTAGAGTCGAGGAAACCATTAATGTAGTGTTCGATGAAGGAAACGAACCTACAAAACCCCCGGCAACCCCAATTAGCGAGCCGATTCATACTAGACCTAACTCTGATCCCGAGATCAGGTCTAGTGTTAATCCTAACCTAAGTCAACCAAGTCACTCTATTGATCAAGTGATAGATGACTCCAACCAAACTAGTGTTCAACCAAGTCACCCCATTGATCAAGCATTAGGTGACACAAACCCAACCCAATCTAGGATTCAAACTAACCACCCTATCGATCAAGTGATAGGAGATCCTAATCTAGGAGTTCGAACTAGAGCATCCTATAGGAACCTTAGTCAAATTTCCTTAATTTCAAAGATAGAACCCAAATCAATTGAACAAGCTCTTCTTGATCCCGATTGGATTATTGCAATGCAAGAAGAGCTAGCCCAATTTACTAGGAATGAAGTGTGGGAATTAGTACCACCACCTAAAGACAAAACGATAATTGGAACAAGGTGGGTGTTTCAAAATAAGCTTGATGATAAAGGTGAAGTAGTTAGAAACAAGGCTAGGTTAGTCGCCAAAGGGTTTAGCCAAGTCGAAGGCTTAGATTATGACGAAACCTATGCCCCAGTAGCTAGACTCGAATCCATTCGAATGTTGCTAGCTTATGCCGCACATCGAGGATTTAAGCTGTTTCAAATGGATGTTAAGTCGGCATTCCTAAATGAATACATTAAAGAAGAAGTTTATGTTAGCCAACCCCCCGGATTCGAAAATCTAGATAAACCCGACCATGTTCTAAAACTTAAGAAGGCTCTCTATGGACTTAAACAAGCTCCTCGAGCTTGGTACGAGAGACTTTCAATCCATCTTAAGTCAAAAGGGTTTAACCAAGGTTTAGTTGACCCAACTCTCTTCGTAAAAACCTTAGGTAAAGAAATATTCATAGCTCAAATTTACGTAGACGATATAATTTTTGGAACCTCTAACTCAGCCTTACTAAACGAGTTCGTTTCGCTCATGGAAAGTGAGTTCGAAATGAACTTGGTAGGCGAGTTAAGTTTCTTTTTAGGTCTACAAATTAAACAAACTAAGGATGGTATATACCTATATCAACAAAAATACACTAAGGAGTTAATTAAAAGATTTGGAATGCAAGACGCTAAGGTAATAAACACCCCAATGGCGATAAATGTTAACATAGGAGAAGACCTAGAAAGTAAGTCCATTGACTTAAAATACTATAGGAGCGTAATAGGGAGTCTCCTATACTTAACTGCGAGTCGACCCGACATCCTATTCGCAGTAAGTATGTGCGCCAGGTTTCAAACCTGTGCTAAGGAGTCTCACCTAACCCTAGTTAAGCGTATCCTTAGATATCTTAAGGGTACACTTAACGTTGGTATTTGGTACCCTAGATCTACCAAGTTCGAACTAACCGGCTACTCCGATTCAGACTATGCCGGTAGTAAGCTCGATAGAAAGAGCACGAGTGGTTGTTGTCAACTTCTCGGCTCGAGTCTAGTGAGTTGGTGCAGTAGGAAACAACACTGTGTTGCTTTATCTACCACCGAAGCCGAATACATCGCGATGGGTGAGTGTGTCACGCAGCTTCTTTGGATGAAGCATACTCTCCGCGACTTTAAGTTAGACTTTACGAATACTAAACTTCACGTAGATAACATTAGTTCAATTAATCTTACAAAGAATCCGATATGTCACTCTAGGACCAACCATATAGAGGTCAAACACCATTTCATTCGAGAACATGTGGCCAACGGAGCCATACACCTCGAATATGTCGAATCGAAGTCAAACTTGGCAGATCTATTTACTAAACCCCTACCCGAAGCCGAATTTAGTCTATTAAGACGAAAATTGGGCATGTGCGTAATAGAATAGGTACTTGCAAATTATATGTTCTTACTACTATTTCTTTAATTTCATTTTTATGGAACTAGCATAGGACATACCTTAGATATCATGCACCTATAGATTTAAGGAGCCAGTACATCTCACAACACATAGGACTAATGTGTTTGTGTACTTAGCCACGTAGATGGGCATGAGATGTTAGGACCTTACTCCTGGTTCCAGATGTAGAGCTAGTGCATCGCTATGAACCACGGAGTATAATCATACATACTAACCGACTCTAACCAGGACTGGTTGATCCTTCATATCAATCAAGCCAAATATGAGTCGAACATTTTATAGATGAATCTATTTTCAGTATATTATTTTCAAAATTATGTGGAACATGCTTGGACTTTAAAATTAATTTTTTTTTATTTTTTATTTTTATTATTCCTCACTCTTTTCGATATATGGCAAAAGGGGGAGAAAAAGGCCAAAATTAAGGGATCATTTTTTTTATGGCCAAGGCTTACTTAACTTTAAGTTAACAAAACAAGTTAATTCTTAACTTAAACACATTTAGTTAACTTGTTGTTGTTAACGAATAATTTACTTAACTTTAAGTTAACCTATTAACAAAACGAACGTAAAGGCCAAGGTTAAAAAATCAATTTTCTTAACCTAAAACTTATTTTAAATACTATGGCCAATATTAAGTAATTCTTTTTAGTAGCAAATATCAATGGGGAGAGTTAAAACTCCTTCTCAAGTACTCACCCTCGGTCAAGGGGGAGGATTCCTCAAGGGGGAGCACTTGAAAAAGTGTTTTTATACTCCTGGTCATTCATGCTTTTAACACTCCTGCTCATTCATGCATATCTTTTCTTAATGCACTTAATTTTCTTAACTTTGTATGTGGGTTTGCCATAAATCAAAAAGGGGGAGATTGTTGGTGCAGTAGGCACCTAAGTCGAACCTGAGTTTTGATTATAGAAAACGATACAAAGTTAAGCTTATATCATTATCTCACGAGCTGAATCGAGTGTGTAGTAAATTGATATAGCTGAAGCTGAAGGCTAGCGACACCCGGAGGAAGCCGCGGTGGTCGGGCGACACTCGAGTTACTTCGGAGGGAGCCGAAGGAATCGAGTGGAAGGCCGGAAGTAAAAGCAACACGTAAGTATCGAGGTAAGCTCGTGTGTGTGAGTGTAAGTAAGGTCGTATCCTCTTTACGGGGAAAGACTTAAGCGTAGATCCGACCCAAGACATCTCATAGGTGGTCTAGGTTCGAAATTATGTGTTTTTGAGCTAACCTTGGTAACAAGCATCAATCAAGCTAGCTTGGAGGACTCGACGCAATCACCCACATCGAAGGTCATCACTGATCGATGTCGCATGATCGTGATGGCCATCGTACATCGATGGTCAAAGGATCAGCCTCGAGTAGTCAAGAGTTATCACCATTTTTCAAGGGGTTTTGTGCCCATTTGTGATTGGCTAAAGACCCATTCGATGAGGGGCTTAAAGGCTATAAAAGGAGGGCCAAACCTAGGGTTTTTCATCAATTCAAAATCTTCCAAGTGCTTCCGATACGCTCAGGCTCTCAGGCATCCCTCGACGAAGCACTGCGAGGGCGACGACTAGAGCTTCAACCTCCAATCTTTGAAGTCATCGGTATAAGCTTTAAATTTGTATAAGTTGTTTTTATTTCGAGCTTTAAATCATATCAAGGAGAGGGGGAGTGTCCCTCTACCTTGAGTCTTTCTTGAGTTTTTGTATTCGTTTAACTCCTATCTCCATCGAGAGGGAGTTCGTTTAGTATTTGCCCTCCGTGCGTGGTCAAGGACCATTAGGGCCTTGGAGTAGTAGCCGAAGGCTACGAACCAAGTAAAACCTATTTGTCTCTATTTACTTTACATTTCCGCTGCAATTAATTTTCTCTCGAGTTTTAACGAAAGAAACGAGAAAAAGTTTTTATCGCTATTCACCCCCCCCCCCCTCTAGCGAACCGCATCGATCCAACACAAGTATGATTCTTTCATACTTGAAACCTAACCCTAAGTCTAGACCAACCGCCTTCAAGCTCTTCCATCAGCCTCACACCTTCAGGATTCCTCCAAGTCCATGACTCCTTCATCCTTACGCTTGCCTTCAATAGTTTTCTCCAGCTTTGTCATGCTTTAGGATTTTCCTTTGCCAAGGTTCACTTGGACTTACGCCACCAAAAGTATACACTTGGACTTACGCCGCCAAATCCTCACCCTTGGACTTTTCCTTGCCAAGATTCACTTGGACTTGTGCTTCCAAGGCTACACACTTGGACTTTTGTAGCCAAGACCACATCCTTGGACTTTTCTTGCCAAGTCTTCACTCTTGGACTTTCCTTGCCAAGTCTTCATCCTTGGACTTTTTTTGCCAAGTCTTCACCCTTGGACTTTCTTTATACCTGTCACTTAACATTCATGTTAAATAACTAATATTGCCTAACATAAATTTGATTATTCAAACATCAAAAGTAATTAATACTTGGGGTATTCTTGCACCAACATGATTGCATTAGGTTGATCCATGTGATGAATCATAGGTCCTAGATTAGAAACTCTGGAGGTTACCAAACCACGCTAGACAATTGTGTTGATTTACTTTTCTAATACATATTCTAGATCATTATTACTCTACTTGAATTTTAGTTTATTTTGTTTGGCTTATTATTTACTTGGTTTGACTTGCCTGTTTACTATACTATATTTGGTCAGTTTATTTATTATTAGCTCAATAATTAAATTAATAATATTCACCCCTCTATCGTTCCTTTGATTCTATCATCCAAGAACCATCTTTCAAAATCCTCTATGTGATCTTCTCTTATAGGCTCCAAGTCATAACTAAAAATTGCATATTAGTCGACAACTTGTACCATCAGTCGATTGCTCCATTAAATTCGAATATTACACTTTCAGAACTTAGCATTGACCACAATAGTTGACTATTATTCACCATGAGTTGATTGTTGAAGCAACAATTGACTTTCTTAATTGTCTACAAAACTTTTTATTTCCTTTTGGGTTGGAAATTAAAATAATAATGTTTAAAAACTATCCTAATAGTCGAGTCAACACTCAATTGTTGTCTTGTTGTACATAATAGTCAATTGTTATTCATAGTAGTTGACTGTTGTACTCGAGTTCAAAACTTTTTATTCTCTCCAACAGGTCGATTCCTAACATCCAATAGTTGATTTTCTTACACTACAAACCCCCTTAAACCATGATCTCAGGGGTTTCAAGCTTATCAATTAATTGCTATTTCATATCAATTGATTGATATTTCTATTTCAGTCTTCCTAAGGTTAAATCCTCATTTTTCATAGTATCTATTTGATCTCAACCTACTAGGGCTTCTCTCTCTTAGCATCATTTAGCTTGACCTGTCAAGACTTCACCCGTCTAGATTAGGTCAACTTTGACTTATCATAACTTAATCATTGCCAAACATTAAGTCCTGCTTGGACTATTTGAACATCACTTCTCATGCTTAATATCTGGTTCTCCATGACATATTCGAACTTCACCACTTGCTCAACGTATGATCCTCCATGACCTATTAGGACTTCCATCTATGTGCATTGTAACGCCCGCCCTTATCTGCTCTCAGGGCGGCGCTACTTTTTTTTTCTTTTTCCTTATAACATAACATATATGGATCATTTCTCCTTCTACATACTTAAACATGTTATCATGGCTTAAACCTTCTTTTATACATGCATCACATATCATATTCATAATTAGCATGTTATCTCATCTTATCTCATTTTATAACATGCATAACATCAAGATTCATCCATGAGTTCTAACATACCAAACTTTCATAAGTAATTGAACAGTAACATATCTAAGCAACATTCAATCATGGTACTAATAAATCATAGGTCTTATAAGCGGAAGCACATGTCTTAAGGTGTTCACTGAGCATATAAATATAAGCAGATAGTAATAGGGTCTCTTTCCACCATGCCACTATCACACACACTTGGCCCCTCCTGCTACTTCCTCTTAGTTCAGGTTTCCTTTATCTGCAATATATGGACAACATAAACTATAAGCATATATCTTAGTAAGATTCTTGCCTACTCACAAAAGCCACAAACTTCATCAAACAATTAGAAAACAGGAGCATACTAGCAAAAATAGCATAAGTATTTCATAGCAACACTATTCATCAAAATACCAACGTAATGAAAACATAAGCATGGCATACAATTTACATAAGCATGCTAAACATAATTAACTCTAAGCAAGGCATAAATTAAACATAAGCATTCATAATTGCATAAATCCTAAACATGCATCAAAGACATAATCATAAGCATTCTTAAACTTGAACATAAGCATTCATAATTACATAAATCCTAAACATGCATCAAAGACATAATCATAAGCATTCTTAAACTTGAATATAAGCATTCATAATTTCTTAAATCCTAAACATGCATCAAAGACATAATCATAAGCATTCTTAAACTTGAACATAAGCATTCATAATTTCTTAAATCCTAAACATGCATCAAAGACATAATCATAAGCATTCTTAAACTTGAACATAAGCATTCATAATTACATAAATCCTAAACATGCATCAAAGACATAATCATAAGCATTCTTAAACTTGAATATAAGCATTCATAATTCCTTAAATCCTAAACATGCATCAAAGACATAATCATAAGCATTCTTAAACTTGAATATAAGCATTCATAATTTCTTAAATCCTAAACATGCATCAAAGGCATAATCATAAGCATTCTTAAACTTGAATATAAGCATTCATAATTTCTTAAATCCTAAACATGCATCAAAGACATAATCATAAGCATTCTTAAACTTGAACATAAGCATTCATAATTTCTTAAATCCTAAACATGCATCAAAGACATAATCATAAGCATTCTTAAACTTGAACATAAGCATTCATAATTACATAAATCCTAAACATGCATCAAAGACATAATCATAAGCATTCATAATTCCTTAAATCCTAACATGCATCAAAGACATAATCATAAGCATTCTTAAACTTGAATATAAGCATTCATAATTCCTTAAATCCTAAACATGCATCAAAGACATAATCATAAGCATTCTTAAACTTGAATATAAGCATTCATAATTTCTTAAATCCTAAACATGCATCAAAGACATAATCATAAGCATTCTTAAACTTGAATATAAGCATTCATAATTTCTTAAATCCTAAACATGCATCAAAGACATAATCATAAGCATTCTTAAACTTGAACCTAACATTCATAATTTCTTAAAGGTCTTTTCTTTTCAAAACATATACATATAGATACTTCAACATAATCATAACTTGCATGGGGGGCCCCAGGTTAAGTACCACATAATGCGCATTCCCTAATAGGCTGGGGTAGCGAGCCACCAGACCTACTAGAGCAAGACCTCTTACGTCTTCTTATGTCCCTATGGATTTGATTAACGACCACCTGACGGGTTGGGTACTTAACCTCTTACAAAGTAAAATACTTAATTCCTTTCTTTCTTGTCTTATCATAAGGAGAGCTTTTAATCCCTACTTGAAGGGAATCATCTCCATCTTATCTTATCATAAGGAGAGCTCTTAATCCCTACTTGAAAGGGAAGCATCTCTATCTTATCTTATCATAAGGAGAGCTCTTAATCCCTACTTGAAAGGGAAGCATCTCCATCTTATCTTATCATAAGGAGAGCTCTTAATCCCTACTTGAAAGGGGAGCATCTCCATCTTATCTTATCATAAGGAGAGCTCTTAATCCCTACATGAAAGGGAAGCATCTCCATCTTATCTTATCATAAGGAGAGCTCTTAATCCCTACTTGAAAGGGAAGCATCTCCATCTTAGACATTTCATAGCATACATGCATTCATAACATAAGAGTACCCTAAAGGGGTCCTAAAGCATAAACATGTTTATCACATAAGCATAATTCATAGACATATTCATGGCATATTAAATCATAAAACATGTTCATCATATAGGCATATTTCATGGCATATTACATCATAAACATGTTCATCACATAGGCATATTTCATAAACATATTTCTTGGCATATTAAATCATAAAACATGTTCATCACATAGGCATATTTCATGGCATATTACATCATAAACATGTTCATCACATAGGCATAATTCATAAACATATTTCTTGGCATATTAAATCATAAAACATGTTCATCACATAGCCATATTAAAGTCATCCACCTAACATAACTTCATAAGGGGGTGTTTTCATGAAACCCTAACCCTAAACCCAAGGTTGGCCGAAACATATAGGGGCACAAAGCTTGGATTTTGTCACCTAAATTTATTCATGTAGGCATATATCATAACATAACTTCATAAGGGGTATTTCATGAAACCCTAACCCTAAAACCATTGGGGGCCGAAACATATAGCGGCACAAGGCTTGGATTTTTGTCACCTAATTTATTCATGTAGGCATATATCATAGCATAACTTCATAAGGGGTATTTTCATGAAACCCTAACCCTAAAACCATTGGTGGCCAAAACTTATAGGGGCACAAAGCTTGGATTTTTGTCACCTAAATTCATTCATGTAGGCATATATCATAACATAACTTCATAAGGGGTATTTTCATGAAACCCTAACCCTAAAACCATTGGTGGTCGAAACATATAGGGCCATTATCTTGGATTGTTGACACCTAAAAATCCTACTTGAAGCATACCATCTATGAACATAACCTTAGAATCAAGTTCATGCAACCCTAACCCCAAAAGCTTGGGTTGGCCGAAACATGTAGTGCTATAATCTTTGGACTTTTGACAACTAAAGATTCCTACTTGAAGCATACAACCTATAAAAATTTCCCTAGTAGCATTTTCATGATTCCTAGCCCATAAACTTTGTTGGTCGAAACATATAGGGCTACAAACTTCATATTTCTTTCATGTAACCTATCCTACAAAACTAATATACTGCAGGTGAGGGAATCTTACATCCTTCACTTGCTTTTAGTGGGTAGTTGACCATATGGAAGCCAAGAACTAGCTTCTCCTTGCTTGGATGGGGTTTGGCCAAAGGTGAAAAAGGAGAGGGGGAGAGATGGTTTTCGGTGAGGAAGAAGAAGGGAAGAAGAAGTGGCCAAGTGGAAACTTCCTTCTTCTTTATAAAGGGAGGAAGAGAAGTTTCTCTTCTCTTTTTCATGCCCCTTCATTTACCCTCATCACACTTATCTACAATTTTTCCCTCTTCTTCTAATGATATAATCCTATTGGGCTTCTGGTTAGTGGGTGCATCTATAGGGCTTGGCTATCTCTAGAGGTTTGGGGTTCAATTCCTAGGCCTTGCATCTCTTTTTGGCTATTTTCTTTTATTTTTCGAAAAAAGCCCACATCAAGCCCATTATTGTAAAGCCAAAAACTCTCGTAAAATTGCTAGAAATTTTACGGGCGTTACAATCCCTCATACCTTGTAAAAGTTTCGTCCTCGAAACTTAAAACAATTCTGGGTATTTCTGCTTCATGTCCTCCTCTCGTTCCCAGGTAGCTTCCTCGTATCGTTGATTCTGCCACAGGACCTTTACTAAGGGCACCTCTTTGTTCCTTAGCCTCTTGACCTCTCGGTCCAGTATCTGGATAGGCCGACTTTCCATACTCAGGTCCTCTTGAACTTGTACAGTCTGTGGCTCAATCACTTGGTCCGCACTGGATATGCATTTCTTGAGCACAGAGACATGGAACACGTTGTGTATAGCTGACATCTCTTGAGGCAGCTCCAGCTTGTAAGCTACCTTGCCAACCCTCTGCAATATCGGATACGGTCCCATGTAGCGTTGACTCAGTTCACCCTTCCTACCGAATCTCATCACTCCCTTCATAGGGGCCACTTTGAGGAATACCAGGTTCCCGACTTCAAATTCTAACGGTCTATGCCGCATATCCGCATAGCTCTTTTGTCGGCTCTGAGCAGTTTCGATTCTCTGACGGATATTCTGTATAGCTCAGGTGGTATCGTCAATAATATCGGCCTGAAGCCCCATTTCCCTCCTTTCACAACCCTCGTACCAACAGATAGGAGACCTGCATCTTCTCCCGTATAGAGCTTCATAGGGTGCCATTCCAATAGTAGCCTGGTAACTGTTGTTGTAAGCAAATTCTGCCAAGCACAAATATCGACACCAGCTCCCCTTAAAGTCTAGAGCACAGGCCCGCAACATATCTTCCAGCACCTGGTTCACTCTTTCTGTCTGACCGTCGGTCTGAGGATGAAACGCAGTGCTGAATCTCAACTTAGTGCCAAGAGCCTTCTGAACACATTCCCAGAAATGGGAGGTAAAATGGCCATCACGATCAGAAATAATAGCCTTAGGCACTCCATGTAATTTGATAATTTCCTTGACATATAATTGAGCTAGCTGCTCAACCGGATAGGTCATCTTAATTGCCAGGAAATGGGCAGACTTTGTTAACCGGTCTATGATTACCCATATAGTATCATAACCATTTGTTGTTCTGGGTAATCCCGTAATGAAATCCATAGAAATTTCTTCCCATTTCCACTCTGGAATCTGAATCAGTGCAGTAGTCCCCGTGTTTCGTGTTCTCGCCTTAACCCTCTGCGGTCGACAAGTCTGACGTACTGAGCCACATCCCTTTTCATGCCGGACCACCAAAATTTATCTCGTAAGTCCTGATACATTTTTGTAGATCCAGGATGCATGGTATAAGGTGTTCCATGGGATTCCTCGAGTATCTTCTTCCGTAATTCCGGATCATTCGGAATACATAGGCGGTCCCGAAAGTATAATAATCCATCGTCGGCGATGCGGAATCCATTATGCCTTCCTTCCCGGACTTCCTGTTTGATTTTCTGGATGTCTAAATCACCATCTTGCTTTCCCAATATATCGTCGAACAATGTCGGTGCTATAGCCATGGTGGAAAGTTATCCAGAAATAATCTCTATTCCGTAATTCATTATTTCCCTTTTCAGGGGATGCGATAGCATTGATAAGGACATCAAAGTGGCACCGGACTTTCTGCTCAGTGCATCTGCCACTTTGTTGGCCTTTCCGGGATGATAGAATATCTCACAATCATAATCTTTGACTAGCTCGAGCCATCGGCGTTGCCTCATATTTAGGTCTTTCTGAGTGAAGAAATATCTCAGACTCTGGTGGTCTGTATAAATCCTGCACCGAGCTCCGTATAAGTAGTGCCTCCATTTTTTCAGAGCGAACACCACGGCTGCAAGTTCTAAGTCATGGGTAGGGTAATTTCTTTCTTGCTCCTCGAGCTGTCTAGAGGCGTAAGTGATAACCTTGCCATTTTGCATAAGTACAGCTCCGAGCCCCAGTTTAGAAGCGTCACTATACATATCGAAGCTTTCATTATCTTCAGGGAGAGTCAGAATGGGAGCGCTGGTTAGTCTCCTCTTCAGTTCTGTAAAACTCCTCTCACAGTCCTCAGTCCATTTCTATTGCTGGTCCTTTCGGGTGAGGGCTGTCATAGGGGCTGCAATTCTAGAGAAGTCCTCTACAAATTTTCTGTAATAGCCTGCTAGCCCGAGAAAACTTCTGATTTCACTCGCATTCCTTGGCCTATTCCAGTTCCTCAAAGCTTCAATCTTTATTGGGTCTACCATGATTCCTTTTTTAGAGATGACATGACCCAAGAACGACACTTGATTGAGCTAGATCTCAAATTTGGTGAATTTCGCATATAGTTGCTCTTTCTGAAGAATCTATAGTACAGTCTTCAGATGTTCAGCATGCTCTTCTCGGTCTCTCGAGTAGATAAGAATATCGTCGATGAAAACGATTACAAATTTGTCGAGGAAGGCTGAGAATACTCATTCATCAGGTCCATGAACATCGCAGGAGCATTGGTTACCCTGAAGGGCATAACTACGAACTCATAAGTAATTTCGAAAGAACCGAACTTATCATCTCTTATTCATACTTTCATACCTTCATACCAGAAGGAAAAATGTTAACATATAACATTTCTTATTTCTAATCTAAACAAAAACTACTTGAGAAGATAGTTCATTATGACTCCCACTAGGACAAACCCTAGTGCAGTCGTAATTATTTTTAGTCCTATCTGCCTTGGCCTGACTAGGGTAGTCTCAGGCTGGCCAATAAGTTGACTTTTTATAGAACTCTCTTCATTCTTCTCGAGGCTATCTACCACCAGATTCTCTACCACGGGCTTCTCTTGAACCTTGTGCTCCAGTAGTTCCTAACACAACTCCACATATGTTATCCGCCCTTCATAGCGGCCCCATACGTGATGTACAACTACCATGAGGTCATTTGGCAGAGAGCGTACCAAGGCCCATATCCTATAATTGTCCAGTAACGGAAACTCCGCCTGCTCGAGTCTCCTAAAAAGACCATCGAGCCTTCTCATGTGTCCACTGACCCCACCATCAGGTTTATAAACTATCTCTTCAATAGCTTCCCTTAGTCGGTTTCGTAACACATCACGACGGGTCATAGTGGTCATCGTCCGTGCCATCTGAAATTGAAAATGAAGTCGAAGATAAACATCGACTAACCCGCATTTAAACCGGCTTAATTCAATTCATATGAGCATAGACCTTACACAAATAATTACGAAAATCAAATCTTCGTAATTTTAAGAGTTTTTTTTTTCTCTAGGGGTATTTCTGGGTTAGAGACATGTTTCCATCATATAAAGCTTGGTAAGGTATCCTTCTTAGTTGAAATTCTAGGTGAGAGACCTGTTTCCATCCTATAAGGCATGGTAAGGTATCCTTACTATCTAGGACACAAGTATGGTCTCATTCTACTAAAACATGACGAGGTATTATTTCTATCTAAATCACGAGTGTGATTCTATTCTACTAAAACATGATGAGGTATTAATTCTAACTAGATAGAAGACACTCTTAATTATAAAAGAAACTTAGGTATGCATAAAGTTACTTACTTGGAAACAGCAGGAAGGAGGCTTGATGTGTGATAGTGGAAAGGTGAACCCGCTCTGATACCAACCTGTAACGCCCGCCCTTATCTGCTCTCAGGGCGGCGCTACTTTTTTTTCTTTTTCCTTATAACATAACATATATGGATCATTTCTCCTTCTACATACTTAAACATGTTATCATGGCTTAAACCTTCTTTTATACATGCATCACATATCATATTCATAATTAGCATGTTATCTCATCTTATCTCATTTTATAACATGCATAACATCAAGATTCATCCATGAGTTCTAACATACCAAACTTTCATAAGTAATTGAACAGTAACATAACTAAGCAACATTCAATCATGGTACTAATAAATCATAGGTCGTATAAGCGGAAGCACATGTCTTAAGGTGTTCACTGAGCATATAAATATAAGCAGATAGTAATAGGGTCTCTTTCCACCATGCCACTATCCCACACACTTGGCCCCTCCTGCTACTTCCTCTTAGTTCAGGTTTCCTTTATCTGCAGTATATGGACAACATAAACTATAAGCATATAGCTTAGTAAGATTCTTGCCTACTCACAAAAGCCACAAACTTCATCAAACAATTAGAAAATAGGAGCATACTAGCAAAAATAGTATAAGTATTTCATAGCAACACTATTCATCAACATACCAATGTAATGAAAACATAAGCATGGCATACAATTTACATAAGCATGCTAAACATAATTAACTCTAAGCAAGGCATAAATTAAACATAAGCATTCATAATTGCATAAATCCTAAACATGCATCAAAGACATAATCATAAGCATTCTTAAACTTGATCATAAGCATTCATAATTACATAAATCCTAAACATGCATCAAAAACATAATCATAAGCATTCTTAAACTTGAATATAAGCATTCATAATTTCTTAAATCCTAAACATGCATCAGAGACATAATCATAAGCATTCTTAAACTTGAACATAAGCATTCATAATTTCTTAAATCCTAAACATGCATCAAAGACATAATCATAAGCATTCTTAAACTTGAACATAAGCATTCATAATTACATAAATACTAAACATGCATCAAAGACATAATCATAAGCATTCTTAAACTTGAATATAAGCATTCATAATTCCTTAAATCCTAAACATCCATCAAAGACATAATCATAAGCATTCTTAAACTTGAATATAAGCATTCATAATTTCTTAAATCCTAAACATGCATCAAAGACATAATCATAAGCATTCTTAAACTTGAATATAAGCATTCATAATTTCTTAAATCCTAAACATGCATCAAAGACATAATCATAAGCATTCTTAAACTTGAACATAAGCATTCATAATTTCTTAAATCCTAAACATGCATCAAAGACAAAATCATAAGCATTCTTAAACTTGAACATAAGCATTCATAATTACATAAATCCCAAACATGCATCAAAGACATAATCATAAGCATTCTTAAACTTGAATATAAGCAATCATAATTCCTTAAATCCTAACATGCATCAAAGACATAATCATAAGCATTCTTAAACTTGAATATAAGCATTCATAATTCCATAAATCCTAAACATGCATCAAAGACATAATCATAAGCATTCTTAAACTTGAATATAAGCATTCATAATTTCTTAAATCCTAAACATGCATCAAAGACATAATCATAAGCATTCTTAAACTTGAATATAAGCATTCATAATTCCTTAAATCCTAAACATGCATCAAAGACATAATCATAAGCATTCTTAAACTTGAACCTAACATTCATAATTTCTTAAAGGTCTTTTCTTTTCAAAACATATACATATAGATACTTCAACATAATCATAACTTGCATGGGGGGCCCCAGGTTAAGTACCACATAATGCGCCTAATAGGTCAGTAGCGAGCCACTAGACCTACTAGAGCAAGACCTCTTACGTCTTACCAGGGCAAGACCTCTTACGTCTTCTTATGTCCCTATGGATTTGATTAACGACCACCTGACGGGTCGGGTACTTAACCTCTTACAAAGTAAAATACTTAATTCCTTTCTTTCTTGTCTTATCATAAGGAGAGCTCTTAATCCCTACTTGAAAGGGAAGCATCTCCATCTTATCTTATCATAAGGAGAGCTCTTAATCCCTACTTGAAAGGGAAGCATCTCCATCTTATCTTATCATAAGGAGAGCTCTTAATCCCTACTTGAAAGGGGAGCATCTCCATCTTATCTTATCATAAGGAGAGCTCTTAATTCCTACTTGAAAGGGAAGCATCTCCATCTTATCTTATCATAAGGAGAGCTCTTAATCCCTACTTGAAAGGGAAGCATCTCCATATTAGACATTTCATAGCATACATGCATTCATAACATAAGAGTACCCTAAAGGGGTCCTAAAGCATAAACATGTTTATCACATAAGCATAATTCATAGACATATTCATGGCATATTAAATCATAAAACATGTTCATCATATAGGCATATTTCATGGCATATTACATCATAAACATGTTCATCACATAGGCATATTTCATAAACATATTTCTTGGCATATTAAATCATAAAACATGTTCATCACATAGGCATATTTCATGGCATATTACATCATAAACATGTTCATCACATAGGCATATTTCATAAACATATTTCTTGGCATATTAAATCATAAAACATGTTCATCACATAGGCATATTAAAGTCATCCACCTAACATAACTTCATAAGGGGGTGTTTTCATGAAACCCTAACCCTAAACCCAAGGTTGGCCGAAACATATAGGGGCACAAAGCTTGGATTTTGTCACATAAATTTATTCATGTAGGCATATATCATAACATAACTTCATAAGGGGTATTTCATGAAACCCTAGCCCTAAAACCATTGGGGCCGAAACATATAGGGGCACAAGGCTTGGATTTTTGTCACCTAATTTATTCATGTAGGCATATATCATAGCATAACTTCATAAGGGGTATTTTCATGAAACCCTAACCCTAAAACCATTGGTGGCCGAAACTTATAGGGGCACAAAGCTTGGATTTTTGTCACCTAAATTCATTCATGTAGGCATATATCATAACATAACTTCATAAGGGGTATTTTCATGAAACCCTAACCCTAAAACCATTGGTGGCCGAAACATATAGGGCCATTATCTTGGATTGTTGACACCTAAAAATCCTACTTGAAGCATACCATCTTTGAACATAACCTTAGAATCAAGTTCATGCAACCCTAACCCCAAAAGCTTGGGTTGGCCGAAACATGTAGGGCTATAATCTATGGACTTTTGACACCTAAAGATTCCTACTTGAAGCATACAACCTATAAAAATTTCCCTAGTAGCATTTTCATGAATCCTAGCCCATAAACTTAGTTGGTCGAAACATATAGGGCTACAAACTTCGTATTTCTTTCATGTAACCTATCCTACAAAACTAATATACTGCAGGTGAGGGAATCTTACATCCTTCGCTTGCTTTTAGTGGGTAGTTGACCTTATGGAAGGCAAGAACTAGCTTCTCCTTGCTTGGATGGGGTTTGGCCAAAGGTGAAAATGGAGAGGGGGAGAGATGGTTTTCGGTGAGGAAGAAGAAGGGAAGAAGAAGTGGCGAAGTGGAAACTTCCTTCTTCTTTATAAAAGGAGGAAGAGAAGTTTCTCTTCTCTTTTCCATGCCCCTTCATTTACCCTCATCACACATATCTACAATTTTCCCCTCTTCTTCTAATTATATAATCCTTTTGGGCTTCTGGTTAGTGGGTGCATCTATAGGGCTTGGCTATCTCTAGAGGTTTGGGGTTCAATTCCTAGGCCTTGCATCTCTTTTTAGCTATTTTCTTTTATTTTTCGAAAAAAGCCCACATCAAGCCCATTATTGTAAAGCCAAAAACTCTCGTAAAATTGCTAGAAATTTTACTGGGCGTATAATCCTCATACCTTGTAAAAGTTTAGTCCTTGAAACTTAAAACAATTACAGGTATTTCGCTCATGTCCTCCTCTCGTTCCCGGGTAGCTTCCTCGTATCGTTGATTCTGCCACAGGACCTTTACTAAGGGCACCTCTTTGTTCCTTAGCCTCTTGACCTCTCGGTCCAGTATCTGGATAGGCCGACTTTCCATACTCAGGTCCTCTTGAACTTGTACAGTCTGTGGCTCAATCACTTGGTCCGCACTGGATATGCATTTCTTGAGCACAGAGTCATGGAACACGTTTTGTATAGCTGACATCTCTTGAGGCAGCTCCAGCTTGTAAGCAACCTTGCCAACCCTCTGCAATATCGGATACGGTCCCATGTAGCGTGGACTCAGTTTACCCTTCCTTCCGAATCTCATCACTCCCTTCATAGGGGCCACTTTGAGGAATACCAGGTTCCCGACTTCGAATTCTAACGGTCTATGTCGCATATCCGCATAGCTCTTTTGTCGTCTCTGAGTAGTTTCGATTCTCTGACGGATATTCTGTATAGCTCAGGTGGTATCGTCAATAATATCGGCCTGAAGCCCCATTTCCCTCCTTTCACAACCCTCGTACCAACAGATAGGAGACCTACATCTTCTCCCGTATAGAGCTTCATAGGGTGCCATTCCAATAGTAGCCTGGTAACTGTTGTTGTAAGCAAATTCTGCCAAGCACAAATATCGACACCAGCTCCCCTTAAAGTCTAGAGCACAGGCCCGCAACATATCTTCCAGCACCTGGTTCACTCTTTCTGTCTGACCGTCGATCTGAGGATGAAACGCAGTGCTGAATCTCAACTTAGTGCCAAGAGCCTTCTGAACACATTCCCAGAAATGGGAGGTAAAACGGTCATCACGATAAGAAATAATAGCCTTAGGCACTCCATGTAATCTGATAATTTCCTTGACATATAATTGAGCTAGCTGCTCAACCGGATAGGTCATCTTAATTGCCAGGAAATGGGCAGACTTTGTCAACCGGTCTATGATTACCCATATAGTATCATAACCATTTGTTGTTACGGTAATCCGTAATGAAATCCATAGAAATTTCTTCCCATTTCCACTGGAATCAGTCGCAGAGTCCCCGGGTTTCTAGTGTTCGCTTAACCCTGGCAGTCGACAGTCGACATCTTGAGCCACATCCCTTTTCATGCCGGACCACCAAAATTTATCTCGTAAGTCCTGATACATTTTTCTAGATCTAGGATGCATGGTATAAGGTGTTCCATGGGATTCCTCGAGTATCTTCTTCCATAATTCCGGATCGTTCGGAATACATAGGCGGTCCTGGAAGTATAATAATCCGTCGTCGGTGATGCGGAATCCATTATCCCTTCCTTCCCGGACTTCCAGTTTGATTTTCTGGATGTCTGAATCACCATCTTGCTTTCCCAATATATCGTCAAACAACGTTGGCGCTATAGCCATGGTGGAAAGTTGTCCAGAAATAATCTCTATTCCGTAATTCATTATTTCCCTTTTCAGGGGCTGCGATAGCATTGATAAGGACATCAAAGCGGCACCGGACTTTCTGCTCAGTGCATCTGCCACTTTGTTGGCCTTTCCGGGAAGATAGAATATCTCACAATCATAATCTTTGACTAGCTCGAGCCATCGGCGTTACCTCATATTTAGGTCTTTCTGAGTGAAGAAATATCTCAGACTCTGGTGGTATGTATAAATCCTGCACCGAGCTCCGTATAAGTAGTGCCTCCATATTTTCAGAGCGAACACTGCGGCTGCTAGTTCTAAGTCAAGGGTAGGATAATTTCTTTCGTCCTCCTTGAGCTGTCTAGAGGCATAAGTGATAACCTTGCCATTTTGCATAAGTACAGCTCCGAGCCCCAGTTTAGAAGCGTCACTATACATATCGAAGCATTCATTATCTTCAGGGAGAGTCAGAATGGGAGTGTTGGTTAGTCTCCTCTTCAGTTCCGTAAAACTCCTATCACAGTCCTCAGTCCATTTGTATTGCTGGTCCTTTCGGGTGAGGGTTGTCATAGGGCCTGCAATTCTAGAGAAGTCCTCTACAAATTTTCTGTAATAGCCTGCTAGCCCGAGAAAACTTCTGATTTCACTCGCATTCCTTGGCCTATTCCAGTTCCTCACAGCTTCAATCTTTATTGGGTCTACCATGATTTCTTCTTTAGAGATGACATGACCCAAGAACGACACTTGATTGAGCCAAAACTCACATTTGGAGAATTTCACATATAGTTGCTCTTTCTGAAGAATCGGTAGTACGGTCTTCAGATGTTCAGCATGCTCTTCTCGGTCTCTCGAGTAGATAAGAATATCGTCGATGAAAACGATTACAAATTTGTATAGGAAGGCTGAGAATACTCGATTCATCAGGTCCATGAACATCGCAGGAGCATTGGTTACCCTGAAGGGCATAACTACGAACTCATAAGTAATTTCGAAAGAACCGAACTTATCATCTCTTATTCATACTTTCATACCTTCATACCAGAAGGAAAAATGTTAACATATAATATTTCTTATTTATAATCTAAACAAAAACTACTTGAGAAGATAGTTCATTATGACTCCCACTAGGACAAACCCTAGTGCAGTCGTAATTATTTTTAGTCCTATCTTCCTTGGCCTCACTAGGGTAGTCTCAGGCTGGCCAATAAGTTGACTTTTTATAGAACTCTCTTCATTCTTCTCGAGGCCAGCTACCACCAGATTCTCTACCACGGGCTTCTCTTGAACCTTGTGCTCCAGTAGTTCCCGACACAACTCCACATATGTTATCCGCCCTATTGGGATGTATACTGAAAGCCTAGCTCTTTAGTATGAACATCTTTATTTTGAAATAAGAATCACATGATCATTGTTTGCACTTTTATATTTATTATATATTGTGCATATTGTCTAATACTTTACATTATAGATAACATGGTGCTTGGGTGATGGCACAGAAGATCATGTTATCAGTCCCTTGTAGAGTATAAGTAGAGGGTCACAACCAAGATGGTCTTGGACAAACCATTGGCATGGTTGTAGTGTAGCTTGGTATTGTTTTATCTTGAACATAGAGTTACACTAGTACACTTAGGTGCATTGAGTAGGACCGACATAAAGGTGATTCAATTTATTGCTGACTGCATAATTGAATCGGACCTCGGATATTATGTTGTACATGCTCTTAATCCCAATATAATAACGGGCACATGTACTTAGTATTTATTTCTTTGATTTACCAGAGGGTGAGATTTCTATGGATTAAATCAATATGCCCGGTAAGTTGGGAAATGATATTATTTACATGGTGTGTCGTTGATTATAGGAGGAATCCGTGTCCTATATATTAGGTTGATGATGTCCCCTTGAGGAGCTCATAAGGTTTATCATGTAAACCCCGCGGGTTGACTTAGTCAACATGATAATAAGGTTGAGTGGTACTACTCGAGGAGTTAGATGTTAATTGATTGATGGTCAGTAAATCAATCGATTGACGGACATTCGATATCTTAAACACGGGGAGATAAATGTACAAATAATATATGGAGCCCATATTAATTTATGGGGGTTGGTGAGGTAGTTCGATGATGATCCTCTAGTGGAATGGAACATCATTGATGGATCAAGTTTGTGTGGTTCCGATCCATCGGGTGGCCAAGACCCAACTCCTCCTCATGGTCCCTATCGTAGCCTTATATAAACCTCATGAAGTCTAGATCAAATGATGGAAAACAAATCTCTAAATCCGACGGTTAGGATTAAATTCCTAGAACCGACGGTTGAGATTAAATCTCTAAATCCGACGGTTGAGATTAAATCTCTAGATTCGACGGTTGGGATTAAATTCCTAGAACCGACGATTGAGATTAAATCTCTAGATCCGACGGTTGGGATTAAATTCCTAGAACCGACGGTTGAGATTAAATCTCTAAATCCGACGGTTGAGATTAAAACCCTAAGAACCGACGGTGGAGATTAAACCAAGGCCTAACCCTAACTCTATAAAAGGATGGCTATGGGTTGGGCGGCAAGGGGGTTAATGGTTCATGATGGATGCTAAGGAAATTAGGGTTTTTGCCTAGTATGCTTGGGCGGCAAGCAACCTCATGGAGGAAACCCTAATTAGGGTTTTGGCTCCTTAGGTTGGGCGGCCAAGGTGATGAAGGAGGGTGGGCGGCAACCTATGGAGGAGCTTGTCTTCTTCATTGAAGGTGGCTAGCTCCTAGATCTCTCCTCTCCACCATGCTTAGGCGGCAAGAAACCTATGAAGGAAACCCTAATTAGATTAGGGTTTGGCTCTTTGGATTGGGCGGCTAGGTTGGAAGTTAGGTTGGGCGGCAACTATAGGGGAAGGGCTCATCTTCTTCCTTCTAAGGGTTGGCCGGCCATTACCTTCTCTTCCTCTACCTTGGGCGGAAAGAAATCCAAAGGAAGCTTGATTGGGCGGCTAGGGTTTGGAAGGTAAGGTAGGTGGCAACTATAGGGGAAGTGTTCTTCTTCTTCCTAGGGTGTTGGCCGGTTCCTATCCTTTTTCCTATACCTTTGGTGGTGCCCAACCTATTCCTCTTTTCCTTTTGTTTTCCTCTTGGTCGGCGGCACTAGGAGCTAGGGTTTGTCCCTAGTTCGGTTGCTTGGTTGTTTCCATTATGTTCTCTTTATTCTTGGGGCCGGCGGCATCAATCCTTTGTGGATTGGTGGTTGGCTCAAGCAAGAAGGGAAAGAGACTTCTTCCTTCTTTGGATTGAAGAAGATCTAATAAGCTTCAACTTGTGGAGGATCTTCGCCCACACGAAGTCTACAAGGAGGTTAGGACATACGATAGAAGATCAAGAGGTATAAAAGTTTTATAACTTTTATTTATGATCTTTGCATGTTTCTATTCTTAATTGATAGCTGGCTTAAGTTCTTTATGTTAGTATATGTTGATTATACTAGTTTACATTTGCATGTATTTGTATAATCATGGACCCCGATAAGAAACACAAAAACCGGCGATCCGTCCGTTGTCTCTTCCGCGGCTAATCGACTAGGAGAGTTGGTTGCTTGAGCAACTAGTTTGTTCAAGCGATCACTCGAGTCGTTAGCACGACGACGAATTGGTTGTGCTTAGGAAACTCATCCCATCCGGATTAGTTTTCACTAATGAAAATTTTAATCCGGGGACATGGGAGCCAATGAGCATTCCGAGGACTAGCACATTGCCAACAATTGGTATCAGAGTCATGGTTTCCGGTTTTGTGTGTTTTTGGATTCGGTTACTTTCATGCACATATCATATATTTTGTATGCCGGATAATAGTAGGATGTGCGTAGGCTAACTTTTTGGTTGCAGGCATAAGATCCGACTATTATGGCTATATGGGTGTATGTGATTGTTTGTGTATGATTGTATATTATTTGAATCCTCGGGGTTGACGAGGCTAGATTAGTATTTAATTTTTGTAATTAAATACGGCATTGTTTAGCCACTCTTTATTTTATTTTACTTTCGATCTAGATTTCATGTACACTCCCTCGTGGAGTATAGGATCGATGGATGTAAAATAAAATAGGTTTTATACTCGGCTCGGATCTCCGGATGGCTCGTACATGGCGTAGGAGGAGCGGACGAGGTGGCGACACGACGGGACGCATATTGGAGAACAATGCCATAATAGTTGGAAAAATTCTGATTTTTCCATATTTATTGCTGATTTGTTTTATATGCATGTTGTGTGTGCTTGAAAATTCCTCATTTTCAATTTACTAAGTGGGAGAGGGATATTTTAATTAATTCCCGCGGCCTCCATTACTATTTGACATGTGATGCAACAAACTTGCGCGTCGGCTCTGAGTGCCTTCCTCCCCATCGGATGAGTTTGTTTGCGGATCACTAGGTCAAATAATGGTTATAGGAAATTATCTAGGAGCGTGTGTACTTCCACAGCGGTAAGGCACATAATCCGAAATAATTCCCTTAGTACCGTGTAATGGTGCACACTTAGATGCAAATAAAAAGTAGTTTTATTTGTAGGGCCAAAGAGAAACCAACTATTAATTTTATTTGTCAAAAAGTAAGGTTGACAAGATAATAAAATTAATGGGTAAAACCTCCTCTTACAAATGTAGAATTCGTATACGTCCACACTATCGTGGCATGCGATATTCTCGGTGTTTGATGTTGGGTTTCCGGCACCGCGGCGTGTGTGTGTTCGATCATGTTTCGCAAACATGAGCACAGCGGAAGCAATTAAAAATAATAAATCTATATTTATTACAACACACACAACACACGCATGCATATTACAACAAGTGTAGACATAACCGTAAATTAAAATTTGCAATAAAAGAAATTTATCTACGTTATACCTTTCGTATGACGTGTAGCGGGAACGGGATCAACCGGAACGATCCTCGTAAGAATCGTCTCTATCCGTATCCACGCCGAGCTCCTCGGGATGACTTCGCTAAGTCACGAGCTTCGTCTTCGTACGGGTTACTAGCCTCGTGTTGAAGACGACGTGATCGAGAGATGATCACGATCCGAATCCAAATTCGGATCCTAAAACGAGTTCTCAAAACTCGCTTCTCCGGAGAGGTATTCGTCAACCGTTTGACGAATCCTTCGCCCTCCACCTCAGAGGATTACCGGAGATCAAATCCCCGTAAGTTAGCCGCTATCGAGCACTAACCGCCGCCCAAACGACGCCCGACAACAAGAAACAAGCTGTCCAGAAAACTGGACAGCTTTGGTGGAGGAATAGAGGCCGGCCAAGGAGAGATGGAAGCTCACCTTATCACCGAACCTAGAGGAGATCACCGGAGGGTCGCCGGAGGTTCACCGGCTGAAGCTTGGTCACCGGCAACAAGTTGGACGGCGGCACAAAAGCTGGACGGCGGCAGCTCAGGGTTGGCGCCAAAACTCCAAGGAGGTTGGCGGCAACTAGGTTGGGCGCCAAAAACTAGATTAGGGTTAGGGTTAGGGTTTTAAGCCCTATTTTATAGAGAACTAATTCTATTAATGGTTAATGGATCATATCCATAAAGCCCGTTAACCCGCTCCATTAAGATAAGTTAAAATAAACCAAACCATGATGGTTTATTTTAAGTTAAAACAACCCGAACCAACTTTTGGTTCATTCGTTTAAAATAAACCAAACCCTTTGGTTTATTCTCATCCATTGGATTAGAACCAAACCATTTTGGTCCATCCATTATGTCTTCATAAGACACGGCCCATCCACGCTTCCATTGCGACTGAAACACTTTTATGCTCGCTTTATGTTTGGTCCAACCAAACATAGTTTCTCTCGGTCTGAGAATCCCATTCTCAAGCTCGTTTTAAATCCTTTGGATTACACTCGTTGTGCGTGTGACCAAATAGGTTCTCGGTTTATGTTGGCCGCCTATAATTAACCATTAATTATAGAACGATCATGAGTGGCACCTAGTAGTACATCATGATCCCCAATTAACCAAAAGATCAACGGTTGATCCGTAACTATTTCTCAAACCCTTCAAAGAGCTCGAATGAATTGTGCCCCATTCCCTTCACTCATCTTATACCCACTTGGTTCGTGACATGGTCTATTGTGTCACCCTCACTAGGGTCGACTACGCCACACCTAGCCCAAGTATCATTTCCTCGCCCTACTGATTCTAGCGTTACTCCACATGTATCAAGAGTACTACTCTAAACATGTAATGCTTTGGCCAAAGACTTTAGTAACAATCCGACGAGAGGCCATGGGTATACATCTCTCGCAAGGAGTGGTGAATCCTTTATAGGCTATTCAAACACCTTCGATCACTTCGACTTATACCCAATCATCCCGGGTCCACATCTCCTTAGAGATGTTTGCTTAAGATGTCAAAGCATAAGTCTCCATGATCAAGATGACTTGAATACCGCAAGTCAAAGGAACATCGCACTTAAGCCACAAGAAGAACTTCATTGACATATCTATATATGCAGAGAACCATATGAAGTCTTACTACCTGGTCACTCCAATGAACTAGTTACCATAACTAGCATCCACGATTAACTCCGACATCACTATGTCTCCAAACTGAGAATCACCGCTTGATACACCAAGGAGTATACTGTAGTCTCGAGAACTGATGGTGTCCAAATCCATCAATTCATCGACTAGGATAATTCCGATACATCACAATTACACATGTAGAGATACTCACTAGTTGTGATCCAATCACAAATTCTCTCATGCGTGAATCGTATCGTGGACATTCAAGAAATGAGTTTAAGATCCAATCAAATACAAACATGTATACTCAAATAGTGAATCTTCATTTATCATATAAATGGTTCATACATAAGGCGATTGCCTTAGGACATCTCTCATATATTACTAACAGACTCCCACTTGGCCTAATGCCAATCGCTACGGTATCCAATACCATAAGCTCTAACATGACCCTCAATCTTGCATTGATGTAATGCTTTAGTCAAGGGATCCGCTAAGTTCCTTTCAGTGGGAATTTTCTCGATTTGTATTTCGTTCTTACTGATAATCTCTCTGATAAGATGATAGTGGCGAAGCACATGTTTGGATCATTGATGAGACCACATCAAGTTCATAGATGAACTTCTTGATCCAAACCACTTCCTTTGCTGCTTCCAAAGCTGCAATGTATTCTGCCTTAGTGGCAGAATCCGCTATAGTGTCAAGCTTGGAACCTTTCCAACTTATTGCGCCTCCATTCTAGGTGAATACATACCTGCATCGAGACATGGAATCATCCTTGTCCGTCTCGAGTCCGCATCCGTGATACCCACGTATCACCATGTACCCTTCTCCATATATTAGGAACACATCCTTAGTTCTTCTCAAGTACTTAAGGATCGCCTTAATACCCACCCAATGATCCATTCCTCGATCGACCGTATCCGCCGTGACACTCAGAGCGTACGATACATCGGGCCTTGTACATAACATAGCATACATGATAGATCCTATTGCGGATGCATAGGGAATCTTACTCATGCAAATCCTCTCGTCTTCTGTGCGCGGACACATAGACTTCAAAAGGTGTACCCCATGCTTGATGGGTAGAAACCTTTCTTGGATTCCGACATGCTAAACCTCTTTAGCACTCGGCATATATGTAGATCGCGAAAGACCAAGCAAACCGCTTCGATCTATCTCTATAGATCTTAATCCCGAGGATGTAGGTTGCTTCTCCTGTGTCTTTCATGGAGAATGTCTTGATAACCAAACCTTAATCGATCAGTAAGATTGAAACATCATTTCCTATAAGTAATATGTCATCGACATACAATACTAGGAACACGATCGCACTTCCCACTAACCTTCTTGTACACACAAGGTTCGTCTCGATTTTGTGAGAAATCAAACTTTTGATTGTCTCATCAAAACGGATATTCCAGCTCTCGATGCTTGCTTCAATCCATAAATGGACCGCAATTTGCATACCTTGGTTTTATCAACCGATGTGAAACCTCAGTGTATCATATACACGCCCTCGAGCAAGTTTCCATTAAGGAAAGCCGTTTTCACATCCATCCGCCATATCTCATAATCATAATGAGCCGCTATGGCCAGAGCATCCGAATGGATTTAAGCATAGCTACAAAGTAATAGGTTTCGCCATAATCAACACCTTGTTTTTGACGATATCCTTTCGCCACCAATCTAGCCTTATAGGTAATCACATTACCATCCATGTCGGTTTTCTTCTTGAAAACCCACTTGCACCCTATAGGCTTTATGCCTTCAGTGGGTCAACCAAGTTCCAAACTTGGTTTTCATACATGGAATCCATTTCCACTTCATGGCACCAAGCCACTTATCCCTTTCTCAACTTGTCAAGACTTCTTCATAACGTAGGCTCTCATCATCAATGAGTAACACGTCGCTCGATTCACTTACGAAATCCATATCTCTCGTGAATATTGCGTGTTCTACCAGATCTACGAAGATGTGGTGTTACAATAGGTCCAAATTGCTCATCACTATGAGTTGTCTGTCATGTGCTTCACTGTATCTCATCAATGTCTATTTGAGTCTCTCGAGCCTCCTCAAGCTCGACGACACTCCCAATCGCTTTCTTGCAAGAGAAACTCTTTCTCTAGAAACACAAGATGCCTTGAAACAAACACCTTTTGTTCCACAGATGATAGAATTGGTAACCCTTGTTTCCTTAGGGTATCCAATAAATAGACATTTATCGACTTAGCATCCAATTTGTCCGACATCCGCTTCACATAAGGTGACAACCCCATATCTTCAAGTAAGATACATGAGGTTTCTTACTATTCCATATCTCATATGGAGTAGTTGAGACTACCTTGGTAGGCATTCTGTTTAACAAGTAAACAGCTGTCTGAAGTGCATAGCCCCAAAAGGACTTGGGAAGAGTCGCATGATTCATCATTGACCTGACCATGTCCAACAAGGTCCTAAGCATGCCTCGATACACCATTATGCCGTGGTGTATAGGGCGGAGTCCATTGAGACAATATGCCATTGTCTCTAGATAATCAAGAAACTCTTGACTTAAGTATTCACCACCTCGATCCGATCAAGTATTTTAATACTTTGTCATGTTGTTTCTCTACTTCATTTCAATTCTTTGAACCTTTCAAAGGCTTCAGACTTGTGTTTCATCAAGAACACATACCCAAACCGTGAGTGATCATCTATGAAGGTAATGAAGTAGCTATAGCCTCCTAAAGCTTGAGTTGACATAGGTCCACATACATCGCATGTATTAGACCTAGTAACTCTCCCACTGCTCACCTTTCCAAAAGGTAACTTAGTCATCTTGCCTTTAAGCATGATTCGCATGTATCGTATGAATCCAATTCAACGATTCCGATTCCACATCGGTGTAATTCGACATGCATTTCTGCTTACATGGCTAAACGACAATGCCACATGTAGGAGTCTATTTGATTATCCTTCGAGCACTCTTGTTGCTCGCCGATATTGCAAATGTCAGAACGTCAACGATAAACACCATTGCTTAAAGTTCGTCCATAAAGAACCCCATTCAAAGTTATGTAACAACAATTGTTACTAAGCGTCAAATGGAAACCATTTCTATTTAAACAAGAAATAGAAATGATGTTCTTTATCAACAAAGGAATATAAAAGCAATTGTCGTTCTAAGACAAGTCAGGAGTTTAAACAAATACGCTCCGATGGCGAGTGCGAACCTCTTCATTCCCAACACGTAAATTTGACTCTCCTTGATGAGTCTTCTTCTATTCCTTAGCCCATGTATGTCATTACATATATGTGAGCCATGTTGGGTTTCCGATCACAAGGCAGGTGTGTTCGATCATGTTTCGTAAATACGAAAGCACAAATCAAAATAATAATAAATCCTATTTATTACAACACACACAACACACGCATGCTATTACAACAAGTGTAGACATAACCGTAATTAAAATTGCAATAAAGGAAATTAAACTACGTTATACCTTCAGTATGACGTGTAGCGGGAACGGCATCAACCGGAACGATCCTCGTAAGAATCGTCTCTATCCGTATCCACGCCGAGCTCCTCGGGATGACTTCGCTAAGTCACGAGCTTCGTCTTCGTACGGGTTACTAGCCTCGTGTTGAAGACGACGTGATCGAGAGATGATCACGATCCGAATCCAAATTCGGACCTAAAACAAGTCCTCAAGACTTGCTTCTCCGGAGAGGTATTCACAACCGATTGACGAATCCTTCGCCCTCCACTCAGAGGATTACCGGAGATCAAATCCCGTATGTTAGCCGCTGTCGGAGCACTAACCGCCCAAACGACGCCCGACGAGAGGAGAAGAAGCTGTCCAGAAAACTGGACAGCTTGGTGGAGGATATAGGCGCCGGCCAACCAAGGAAAGAAAAGCCTCACCTTGATGCCAAACCTATAGGGGATCACCGGAGGGTCGCCGGAGTGTTCACCGGCTGAGCTTGACGCCGACAATGACTTGACGGCGCAAGCTGGGCGGTGCTTTTTTGAGTTGCCAAATCCTTCAACAAGGGTGGGCAACTTGATGTTAGCCACAATTTGGATTAGGTTTAGGTTAGGTTTAATCCGCCCTATTTTATAGAGAACTAATTCTCTTAATGGTTAATGGATCATATCCATAAAGCCCGTTAACCCGCTCCATTAAGATAAGTTAAAATAAACCAAACCATGATGGTTTATTTTAATTTAAACCGAACCTAACCAACTTTTGTTTAATTCGTTTAAAATAAACCTAACCCTTTTGTTTATTCTCATCATTTGTATTTGAACCAAAGCATTTTTGTACATGCATTATGTCTTCATAAGACACGGCCCATCCACGCTTCCATTGCGACTGAAACAATTTCATGCTCGCTTTATGTTTGGTCCAACCAAACATAGTTTCTTGGCCCGAGAATCCCATTCTCAAGCTCGCTTTTAAATCCTTTGGATTACACTCGCAGCGTGACCAAATAGGTTCTCGGTTTATGTTGGCCGCCTATAATTAACCATTAATTATAGAACGATCATGAGTGGCACCTAGTAGTACATCATGATCCCCAATTAACCAAAAGATCAATTTGATCCGAACTATTTCAAACCCTTCAAGAGCTCGAATGAATCGTGCCCCATTCCCTTCACTCATCTTATACCCACTTGGTTCAGGACATGGTCTATAGTGTCCTCACTAGTCGACACCTAGCCCAAGTATCATTTCTCGTCCTACGGATTCTAGTTACTCCACATGTATCGAAGAGTACCTTACTCTAAACATGTAATGCTTTGGCCAAAGACTTTAGTAACAATCCGACGAGGCCATGGGTATACATCTCCTCGCAAGGAGTGGTGAATCCTTTATAGGCTATTCAACACCTTCGATCACTTCGACTTATACCCAATCATCCCGGGTCCACATCTCCTTAGAGATGTTTGCTTAAGATGTCAAAGCATAAGTCTCCATGATCAAGATGACTTGAATACCGCAAGTCAAAGGAACATCGCACTTAAGCCACGAAGAACTTCATTGACATATCTATATATGCAGAAAACCATATGAAGTCTTACTTGGTCACTCCAATGAACTAGTTACCATAACTAGCATCCACGATTAACTCCGGACATCACTATGTCTCCAAACAAGGAGAATCACCGCTTGGATACACCAAGGAGTATACCTCGTGCTAGTCTCAGAATTGATGGTGTCCAAATCCATCAATTCATCGACTAGGATAATTCGATACATCACAATTACACATGTAGAGATACTCACTAGTTGTGATCCAATCACAAATTCTCTCTCATGCCGTGAATCGTATCGTGGACATTCAAGAAATGAGTTTAAGATCCAATCAAATACATTAAACATGTATACTCAAATAGTGAATCTTCATTTATCATATAAATGGTTCATACATAAGCATTGCCTTAGGACATCTCTCATATATTACTCAATCACTACTAGATCCAATACCATAAGTTTCTAACATGACCTCAAACTTACTTTGAGGTAATGCTTTAGTCAAAGGATCCGCTAAGTTCCTTTCAAAGGGGAATTTTCTCGATTTGTATTTCGCTCCGATGATCTCTCCGATAAGATGATAGCGGCAAGCACATGTTTGGATCATTGATGAGACCACATCAAGTTCAGATGAACTGAACTTGATCCAAAACCGCCTTTCATGTCGCCTTCCAAAGTGCAATGTATTCTCGCCTAGTGGCGTAATCCGCTATAGTGTCAAGCTTGGAACCTTTCCAACTTATCGCCCATTCTAGGTGAATACATACCTGCATCAAAGACATGGAATCATCCTTGTCTCTCGAGCCGCATCCGTGATACCCACGTGATCACCATGTACCCTTCTCCATATATTAGAACACATCCTTAGTTCTTCTTAAGTACTTAAGGATCGCCTTAATACACCCAATGATCCATTCTCGATCGTGATATCCGCGTGACACTCGAGCATACGAATACATCGGGCCTACATAACATAGCATACATGATAGATCCTATTGCGGATGCATAGGAATCTTACTCATGCAAATCCTCTCGCTTCGTGGACACACATAGACTTCGAAAGGTGTACCCCATGCCTGATGGGTAGGAAACCTTTCTTGGATTCCGACATGCTAAACCTCTTTAGCACTCGGTCTATATATAGACTGTGAAAGACCAAGCAACCGTTTCGATCTATCTCTATAGATCTTAATCCCGAGGATGTAGGTTGCTTCTCCCAGGTCTTTCATGGAGAATGTCTTGGATAACCAAACCTTCAATCGATAAGATTGACACATCGTTTCCTATAAGTAATATGTCATCGACATACAATACTAGGAACACGACTGCACTCCCACTAACCTTCTTGTACACACAAGGTTCGTCTGGATTTTGTGAGAAATCAAACTTTTTTTGATCGTCTCATCAAAACGGATATTCCAGCTCCTGGATGCTTGCTTCAATCCATAAATGGATAATTTGCATACCTTGGTTTTATCAACCGATGTGAAACCCTCAGGCTGTATCATATACACGTCCTCGAGCAGTTTCCATTAAGGAAAGCTGTTTTCACATCCATCTGCCATATCTCATAATCATAATGAGCCGCTATGGCCGTGGAGCATCCGAATGGATTTAAGCATAGCTACAAAGTAATAGGTTTCTGGCCATAATCAACACCTTGCTTTTGACGCATATCCTTTCGCCACCAATCTAGCCTTATAGGTAATCACATTACCATCCATGTCGGTTTTCTTCTTGAAAACCCACTTGCACCCTATAGGCTTTATGCCTTCAGGTGGGTCAACCAAGTTCCAAACTTGGTTTTCATACATGGACTTCTTCATAACCGTAGGCTCTCATCATCAATGAGTAACACGCTGCTCGATTCACTTACGAAATCCATATCTCTCGTGAATATTGGCGTGTTCTACCAGATCTACGAAGATGTGGTGTTAATAGGTCCAAATTGATTGCTCATCACTATGAGTTATCTATTGTTGTGCTTCACCGTATCTCATCAATGTCTATTTGAGTCTCTCGAGCCTCCTCAAGCTCGACACACTCCCATCGCTTTTCTTGCAAGAGAAACTCTTTCTCTAGAAACACAAAGATGCCTCAAACAAACACCTTTTGTTCCACAGATGATAGAATTGGTAACCCCTTGTTTCCTTAGGGTATCCAATAAATAGACATTTATCGACTTAGCATCCAATTTGTCTCGACATACCGCTTCACATAAGCAGGACAACCCCATATCTTCAAGTAAGATACATGAGGTTTCTTACCATTCCATATCTCATATGGAGTAGTTGAGACTACCTTGGTAGGCATTCTGTTTAACAAGTAAACAGCTGTCTGAAGTGCATAACCCCAAAAGGACTTGGGAAGAGTCGCATGATTCATCATTGACCGACCATGTCCAACAAGGTCCTAAGACGCCTCTCGGATACACCATTATGTCAGGTGTATAGGGCGGAGTCCATTGAGACAATATGCCATTGTCTCTTAGATAATCAAGAAACTCTTGACTTAAGTATTCACCACCTCGATCCGATCGAAGTATTTTAATACTCTTGTCATGTTGTTTCTCTACTTCATTTCTGAATTCTTTGAACCTTTCAAAGGCTGCAGACTTGTGTTTCATCAAGAACACATACCCAAACCGTGAGTGATCATCGGTGAAGGTAATGAAGTAGCTATAGCCTCCTAATGCTTGAGTTGACATAGGTCCACATACATCAAGCATGTATTAGACCTAGTAACTCTCCCACTGCTCACCTTTTCAAAGAAAGGTAACTTAGTCATCTTGCCTTTTAAGCATGATTCGCATGTATCGTATGAATCCAATTCAACGATTCCGAATTCCACATCGGTGTAATTCGGACATGCGTTTCTTGCTTATATGGCCAAGACGACAATGCCACATATAGGAGTCTATGTGATTATCCTTTCGAGCACGCTGTTGCTCGCCGATATTGAAGATGTCACGATACGCCCAACGATAAATGCCATTACTTAAAGTTCCAGTCCATAAAGAACCCCATTCAAAGTTATGTAACAACAATTGTTACTAAAGTCAAATGGAACCCATTTCTATTTAGACAAGAAATAGAAATGATGTTCTTTATCAACGAAGGAACATAAAAGCAATTGTCCAGCTTCTAAGACAAGTCCACAGGAGTTTCAACAAATACGTTCTGGCGATCGCAAAGAACCTTGCTCCATTCCCAACACGCAAATTTGACTCTCCTGAGAGTCTTCTTCTATTCCTTAGCCCATGTATGTCATTACATATATGTGAGCCACACCCAGTATCAAATACCCAAGTGTCTGAGGAAATAGAATGACAATCAATAAAGAAGATTTCTGAAGAAGATGGGGCATCCGATGCCTTATCCTTCTTCACGAACTCAAGATAAATCTTGCACTTTCTTCACAAATGGCTCTCCTTGCCATAATGATGGCAAGTTTCCTTTTGTGCTAGTTCTACCTTCTTAGCCTTTCTCTTCTTTCCCTTCTGCTGTTCCTTTGACTTCCTCTTAGAACCTTTCTTCGAGGAATCAACTAACAGCACCGTCCCCTGCTCATGCTTCTCAAAAGACTCCACAGTCTTCAGCATATTGAGCAGTACCACAGATGAACCTTCTAGCATCTCAGAGGTGAAGAGGAGCTTTGAGACTTCGAACCTTTCGAATCTCACTTGCTCATCAACCAACTCACAAAGATGAAGGACTACGATATGAGCATCCATATGCTCATGCTGCTTTCGTAGCTTGGGTTCCATCGCGGCTAGCATGATGCAACTCACCATTTCAGAATCATTCACATGTTTCTGATAGGCCAACAATTGGTCCAGAGTTGCATTGTCACTAGGACGGGCGGGAAGAGGCGCTTCGAGGACATTTGCAAGCTTTTCCACCTTGAGAACAATTCTCAAGTTTCTAAGCCAGTCCAAGAAGTTCGGCCCAGTCAATTTATTCGAATCCAAAATGGAACGCAAATTCAAAGACATCATGATCAATCTTAGAAATACAAAACGAGCATATATGAGAAAGATGATTTTAAAATGCATCAATATACATTTATAAATCCCATTCATTTTTCGAATTTCAAAACCCCAAAATCACTTCGGGAGATCGTAGGTCCATCTCCGAATGGGCTGATATCCATCATAGTTATGAACAACCTTGGAGAGAGTCCAACAAGCCATTCATAACTACGACGGTAGGTATCTTCTATACCGATTGCATATCACGTATATGCAACTATCACAATGTGCTATCAACTAATTGAATGTTCACACATACATCGGGTTGTTAACACATTAACAAGTATGCATCATATGCATAGCACCCAACTTCACCTCCCTTTACATCGACCTTGGAGAGAGTCCAACAAGCCGATGCTCCAGGTTAAAGCCAACCCATTAATCGGGACATAGTTTTAATATGGTTAGAGCGCATTCAACCAATTAGCCCAGCTTGGAGAGAGTCCAACAACCAAAGCTAACGATTGACCTCTGACTCTTACCATATTAGTATTAAACTATTCCATGGTTTGAACATATTCGGGTTCGAGCCGGGCTTGGAGAGAGTCCAACAACCCAAACAAGAAACAGAACTCTGGTTCTAACCATATTAATGGAAGGTGTAGGCTTTAATATTGATTAAGGGTTTTTATGTCTCATCCTCTTTGCATGCAAATAACTATTATCTACATGGCATGGCATACATGGCATACATCTACATGTCACGACACGCATGGCATAATGTTATGCATCTAATGCAATTACATGTCATACAATTATGTCATGTATATATTTCCTTATATGTCATAACTATTTATGGAAATAAAATATGTTTAAGATTTGATTCTCCAAATCAAATCATAATTAAATTAGGAAACAAATTTCCAAATCTAATCACATATTTTATTCATGGAATTATTTGATTAAGGAAAATCTATTTAGGAAACCAATTTCCTAAATCATTAAAACTACTTATGGAAATAGAATATTTTAAGATTTGATTTCCCAAATCAAATCATGATTAAATTAGGAAACAAATTTCCAGAATCTAATCAAATATTTTATTTATGGAAAATATCAATTTCCATAAATACTTCCAACTTTCCAAAAGTGGAAGATTTCCATAAATACTTCTAGACTTTCCAAAATTGAAAAATTTCCATAAATACTTCTAAATTTCCAAAATTTAGAAAATTTCCAGAAATACATTATGACTATCGCAAAACCAATTTTACGATTATGTCGAAACACAACCTGGGCTCTGATACCACTATTGGGTTTCCGGCACCGCGGCGTGTGTGTGTTCGATCATGTTTCGTAAACATGAGCACAGCGGAAGCAATAAAAATAATAAATACTCCTATTTATTACAACACACATAACACACGCATGCTATTACAACAAGTGTAGACATAACCGTAAATTAAAATTGCAATAAAAGGAAATTAAACTACGTTATACCTTTCGTATGACGTGTAGCGGGAACGGCATCAACCGGAACGATCCTCGTAAGAATCGTCTCTATCCGTATCCACGCCGAGCTCCTCGGGATGACTTCGCCAAGCCACGAGCTTCGTCTTCGTACGGGTTACTAGCCTCGTGTTGAAGACGACGTGATCGAGAGATGATCACAATCCGAATCCAAATTCGGACCTAAAAACAAGTCCTCAAGACTTGCTTCTCCGGAGAGGTATTCGTCAACCGATTGACGAATCCTTCGTCCTCCACCTCAGAGGATTACCGGAGATCAAATCCCCGGTATGTTAGCCGCTGTCGGAGCACTAACCGTCGTCCAAACGACGCTCCGACGAGAGGAGAAGAAGCTGTCCAGAAAACTGGACAGCTTGGTGGAGGAGATAGGCGCCGGCCAAAACAAGGAGAGAAGAACTCACCTTGATGCCAAACCTATAGGGGATCACCGGAGGGTCGGAGGTTCACTGGAGCTTGGACGCCGCAATGACTTGGACGGCTGCACACAAGCTGGGCGGTGGCTCTTTGAGTTGGCGCCAAATCCTTCAACAAGGGTGGGCGGCAACTCGATGTTGGGCGCCACAATTTGGATTAGGTTTAGGGTTAGGTTTAATCCCTATTTTATAGAGAACTAATTCTTCTTAATGGTTAATGGATCATATCCATAAAGCCCGTTAACCCGCTCCATTAAGATAAGTTAAAATAAACCAAACCATGATGGTTTATTTTAAGTTAAAACGAACAACCAACCTTTGGTTCATTCGCTTAATATAAACCAAACCCTTTGGTTTATTCTCATCCATTGGATTAGGACCAAACCATTTTGGTCCATCCATTATGTCTTCATAAGACACGCCCATCCACGCTTCCATTGCATCAAACAATTTCATGCTCGCTTATGTTTGGTCCAACCAAACATAGTTTCTCTGCCGAGAATCCCATTCTCAAGCTCGCTTTAAATCCTTTGGATTACACTCGTTGTGCGTGTGACCAAATAGGTTCTCGGTTTATGTTGGCCGTCTATAATTAACCATTAATTATAGAACGATCATGAGTGGCACCTAGTAGTACATCATGATCCCCAATTAACCGAAAAGATCAATCTTGATCCGTAACTATTTCTCAAACCCTTCAATGCTCGAATGAATCGTGCCTCATTCCCTTCACTCATCTTATACCCACTTGGTTCAGGACATGGTCTATAGTGTCAATCCCCACTAGGTTGACTACGTCACACCTAGCCCAAGTATCATTTCTCCGTCCTACGGATTCTAGTTACTGCACATGTATCGAAGAGTACCTTACTCTAAACATGTAATGCTTTGGCCAAAGACTTTAGTAACAATCCGACGAGAGGCCATAGGTATACATCTCCTCGCAAGGAGTGGTGAATCCTTTATAGGCTATTCAAACACCTTCGATCACTTCGACTTATACCCAATCATCCCGGGTCCACATCTCCTCAGAGATGTTTGCTTAAGATGTCAAAGCATAAGTCTCCATGATCAAGATGACTTGAATACCGCAAGTCAAAGGAACATCGCACTTAAGCCACAGTAAGAACTTCATTGACATATCTATATATGCAGAGAACCATATGAAGTCTTACGGTTGGTCACTCCAATGAACTAGTTACCATAACTAGCATCCACGATTAACTCCGGACATCACTATGTCTCCAGCCAGTGAGAATCAGCTGCTTGGATACACCAAGGAGTATATCTCGTGCTAGTCTCGACAGAATTGATGGTGTCCAAATCCATCAATTCATTGACTAGGGATAATTCCGATACATCACAATTACACACGTAGAGATACTCACTAGTTGTGATCCAATCACAAATTCTCTCATGCTGTGAATCGTATCGTGGACATTCAGTAAATGAGTTTAAGATCCAATCAAATACATTAAACATGTATACTCAAATAGTGAATCTTCATTTATCATATAAATGGTTCATACATAAGGCGATTGCCTTAGGACATCTCTCATATATTACTAACAAGCCACACCCAGTATCCAATACCCAAGTGTCTAAGAAAATAGAATGACAATCAATAAAGAAGATTTCTGAAGAAGATGGGGCATCCGATGCCTTATCCTTCTTCACGGACTCTTGATAAACCTTGCAATTTCTTCGCCAATGACCCTCCTTGCCATAATGATGGCAAGTGCCCTTTTGAGCTAGTTCTACCTTTTAACCTTTTTCTTCTTCCCCTTCTGTTGTTCCTTTGACTCCCTCTTAGAACCTTTCTTCGAGGAATCAACTAACAACCCCTACTCATGCTTCTAAGGCTCCACAGTCTTGGCATGTTATGCACGGATGAACCTCCTTGCATCTCGAGGTGAAGAGGAGCTTGGAGACTTGAACCTTTCAATCTAACGCTTGCATCAACCAACTCACGAGAGATGAAGGACTACGATATGAGCATCCATATGCTCATGCGCTGTAGCTTGGGTTCCATCGCGGCTAGCATGATGCAACTCATTTGTTGTAATCACTCACATGTTTCACGATAGGCCAATAATAATTGGTCCAAAGTTACATCGTCACTAGGACGGGCGGGAAGAGGCGCTTCGAGGACATACACAAGCTTTTCACCTTGAGAACAATTCTCAAGTTTCTAAGCCAGTCCAAGAAGTTCGACCCAGTCAATTTATTTGAATCCAAAATGGAACGCTAATTCAAACACATCATGATCAATATATTAACTTAGAAATACAAAATGAGCATATATGAGAAAGATGATTTTAAAAATGCATCAATATACATTTATAAATCCCATTCATTTTTCGAATTTCAAAAACCCCAAAATCACTTCGGGAGATCGTAGGTCCATCTCCGAATGGGCTGATATCCATCATAGTTATGAACAACCTTGGAGAGAGTCCAACAAGCCATTCATAACTACGACGGTAGGTATCATCTATACCGATTGCATATCACGTATATGCAACTATCACAATGTGCTATCAACTATTTGAATGTTCACACATACATCGGGTTGTTAACACATTAACAAGTATGCATCATATGCATAGCACCCAACTTCACCTCCCTTTACATCGACCTTGGAGAGAGTCCAACAAGCCGATGCTCCAGGTTAAAGCCAACCCATTAATCAGGACATAGTTTTAATATGGTTAGAGCTCATTCAACCAATTAGCCCAGCTTGGAGAGAGTCCAACAACCAAAGCTAACGATTGACCTCTGACTCTTACCATATTAGTATTAAACTATTCCATGGTTTGAACATATTCAGGTTCTAGCCGGGCTTGGAGAGAGTCCAACAACCCAAACAAGAAACAGAACTCTGGTTCTAACCATATTAATGGAAGGTGTAGGCTTTAATATTGATTATGGGTTTTTATGTCTCATCCTCTTTGCATGCAAATAACTATTATCTACATGGCATGATATACATGGCATACATCTACATGTCACGACACGCATGGCATAATGTTATGCATCTAATGCAATTACATGGCATACAATTATGTCATGTATATAATTTCCTTATATGTCATAACTATTTATGGAAATAAAATATGTTTAAGATTTGATTCTCCAAATCAAATCATAATTAAATTAGGAAACAAATTTCCAAATCTAATCACATATTTTTATTCATGGAATTATTTGATTAAGGAAAATCTATTTAGGAAACCAATTTCCTAAATCTTTAAAACTACTTATGGAAGTAAAATATTTTAAGATTTGATTTCCCAAATCAAATCATGATTAAATTAGGAAACAAATTTCTAGAATCTAATCAAATATTTTATTTATGGAAAATATAAATTTCCATAAATACTTCCAACTTTCCAAAAGTGGAAGATTTCCATAAATACTTCTAGACTTTCCAAAATTGAAAAATTTCCATAAATACTTCTAAATTTCCAAAAATTTAGAAAATTTCCAGAAATACATTATGACTATCGTAAAACCATTTTACGATTATGTCGAAACACAACCTGGGCTCTGATACCATTGTTGGGTTTCCGGCACCGCGGCGTGTGTGTGTTCGATCATGTTTCGCAAACATGAGCACAGCGGAAGCAATTAAAAATAATAAATCTATATTTATTACAACACACACAACACACGCATGCATATTACAACAAGTGTAGACATAACCGTAAATTAAAATTTGCAATAAAAGAAATTTATCTACGTTATACCTTTCGTATGACGTGTAGCGGGAACGGGATCAACCGGAACGATCCTCGTAAGAATCGTCTCTATCGGTATCCACGCCGAGCTCCTCAGGATGACTTCGCCAAGTCACGAGCTTCGTCTTCGTACGGGTTACTAGCCTCGTGTTGAAGACGACGTGATCGAGAGATGATCACGATCCGAATCCAAATTCGGATCCTAAAACGAGTTCTCAAAACTCGCTTCTCCGGAGAGGTATTCGTCAACCAATTGACGAATCCTTCGTCCTCCACCTCAGAGGATTACCGGAGATCAAATCCCCGGTAAGTTAGGCGCTATCGGAGCACTAACCGTCGTCCAAACGACGCTCCGACAACAAAGACACAAGCTGTCCAGAAAAACTGGACAGCTTTTGGTGGAGGAATAGAGGCCGGCCAAGGAGAGATGGAAGCTCACCTTATCACCGAACCTAGAGGAGATCACCGGAGGGTCGCCGGAGGTTCACCGGCTGAAGCTTGGTCGCCGGCAACAAGTTGGACGGCTGCACAAAAGCTGGACGGCGGCAGCTTAGTGTTGGGCGCCGAAAAACTCCAAGGAGGTTGGCGGCAACTAGGTTGGGCGGCCAAAACTAGATTAGGGTTAGGGTTAGGGTTTAAGCCCTATTTTATAGAGAACTAATTCTCTTAATGGTTAATGGATCATATCCATAAAGCCCGTTAACCCGCTCCATTAGGATAAGTCAAAATAAACCAAACCATGATGGTTTATTTTAAGTTAAAACGAACCGAACCAACTTTTGGTTCATTCGTTTAAAATAAACCAAACCCTTTGGTTTATTCTCATCCATTGGATTAGAACCAAACCATTTTGGTCCATCCATTATGTCTTCATAAGACACGGCCCATCCACGCTTCCATTGCGACTGAAACAATTTCATGCTCGCTTTATGTTTGGTACAACCAAACATAGTTTCTCTCGGTCTGAGAATCCCATTCTCAAGCTCGTTTTAAATCCTTTGGATTACACTCGTTGTGCGTGTGACCAAATAGGTTCTCAGTTTATGTTGGCCGTCTATAATTAACCATTAATTATAGAACGATCATGAGTGGCACCTAGTAGTACATCATGATCCCCAATTAACCGAAAAGATCAGATCGCGGTTGATCGAACTATTTACGAAACCCTTCAAGATGCTTCGAATGAATCGTGCCCCATTCCCTTCACTCATCTTATACCCACTTGGTTCAGGACATGGTCTATTGTGTCAGTCCCCACTAGGCTGACTACGTCACACCTAGCCCAAGTATCATTTTCTCGTCCTACGGATTCTAGTTACTCCACATGTATCGAAGAGTACCTTACTCTAAACATGTAATGCTTTGGCCAAAGACTTTAGTAACAATCCGACGAGAGGCCATGGGTATACATCTCCTCGCAAGGAGTGGTGAATCCTTTATAGGCTATTCAAACACCTTCGATCACTTCGACTTATACCCAATCATCCCGGGTCCACATCTCCTCGGAGATGTTTGCTTAAGATGTCAAAGCATAAGTCTCCATGATCAAGATGACTTGAATACCGCAAGTCAAAGGAACATCGCACTTAAACCACGGTAAGAACTTCATTGACATATCTATATATGCAGAGAACCATATGAAGTCTTACGGCTGGTCACTCCAATGAACTAGTTACCATAACTAGCATCCACGATCAACTCCGGACATCACTATGTCTCCAGCCAGTGAGAATCAGCTGCTTGGATACACCAAGGAGTATACCTCGTGCTAGTCTCGACAGAATTGATGGTGTCCAAATCCATCAATTCATCGACTAGGGATAATTCCGATACATCACAATTACACACGTAGAGATACTCACTAGTTGTGATCCAATCACAAATTCTCTCATGCTGTGAATCGTATCATGGACATCCAGTAAATGAGTTTAAGATCCAATCAAATACATGAAACATGTATACTCAAATAGTGAATCTTCATTTATCATATAAATGCTTCATACATAAGGCGATTGTCTTAGGACATCTCTCATATATTACTAACATTTGAGGTGTTGGTTGATTTCAAATTTTATTGTTTGAGGAATCAATAATTTTTTATTGAAATCTACAGTAATAATAAGCATGTTGTGTGTGCTTAAAAATTTTTCATTATCAATTTACTAAGTGGGAGAGGGATATTTTAATTAATTCCCGCGGCCTCCATTACAATTTGACATGTGATGCAACAAACTTGCGCGTCGGCTCTGAGTGCCTTCCTCCCCATCGGATGAGTTTGTTTGCGGATCACTAGGTCAAATAATGGTTATAGGAAATTATCTAGGAGCGTGTGTACTTCCACAGCGGTAAGGCACATAATCCGAAATAATTCCCTTAGTACCGTGTAATGGTGCACACTTAGATACAAATAAAAAGTATCCTCCCCATCGGAGTCACTGCTTTTATTTGTAGGGCCAAAGAGGAACCAACTATTAATTTTATTTGTCAAAAAGTAAGGTTGACAAGATAATAAAATTAATGGGTAAAACCTCCTCTTACAAATGTAGAATTCATATACGTCCACACTATCGTGGCATGCGATATTCTCGGTGTTTTGAGGTGTTGGTTGATTTCGAAATTTTATTGTTTGAGGAATCAATAATTTTTTGAAATCTAAAGTAATGATCTATGTGATTCTTAGGATTTTCAAAATGACTTTCATCCACTTATTTTGATACTAAAGGAAATAAACTTCTATCCCAAATTATATTGATTGGAAATGAATCCAAATATTGTCTTATTTGCTAGTATGCACTCTTCAAAGAGTGTCCTCAAGCCATGGTTTCTCAAAAAGGTTTCTACTTCTAAGCCGAAAGGCAAGAAGAAGAAGAAACAAGGTGGATCAAAGGTGGTGGGAGGATCTCAGGGAAGAGTGAATAAGCCGAAAGGCAAATACTTCACTTACTAGCAGACCGGACATGAGAAAGAAGGATTATCCCAATCAAGCAAGAACAAAGTATATCTTTTGGTCTAGTCATTTATAACATGGTTAGCGGTGTTATCTATCTATGACTGTGTGTAGATACGAGAGCCACTAATCATGTCTCGCAATACTTTGCAGGTTCCAGTGAAACCCGACGACTAGCTAAAGGGGATATTACCATTTACTTGGGCAATGCCATGAAGATGGCGCTTATTGATGGGGAGATGTTTTATTTATCTTTTGAGAAAAATAAAGGTTTTGGTTCTTAAGAATTTCCTTTATGTACCCTTATTTAGAAAGAATTGATTTGGTTTCTAAATAGTTTTTGGATGGATAATCTATTTCTTTTCATGATGATTTGTTATAAAAGGAATAGGGACATTATCTATTAGTACATAGATAGGAAATTTATAACTTGAACCACAAGCTCCCACGATGCAAATAGAAGTTAATAACTCATCTTCTAATTCCAATAAGAGAAAAGAACCTTCGAAGATGAACCAAACATATCTTTGGCTTCTTAGGCTTGGTCACATTAACCTAAGCAGAATTCAAAGGTTGATAGCTGATGAACCTTTGGGTTCATTAGTGGTGGAGGATCTCCCAACCTACGAATCTTGCTTAGAGGGTAAGATGACCAAGAGGCCTTTTTAAAGCCAAGGGGTATAGAGCCAAAGATTTGTTAGAAATGGTTCATTCTGATTTGTGAGGTCCTATGACTATCTAGGCAAGAGGTAATCTTGAATATTTCGTCTCTTTCATAGACGATTATTCAAGATATGGATGACACTACGATCTGATCGTGGTGGTGACAACCTCTTGGGAGAGTTTAGGAACTACTTATCAGAGGTTGGGATTCAATCCCAATTGACTGCACCTGGCACACCCCAGCAGAACGGTGTAACAGAGCGAAGGAATAGGACTCTTATGGAGATGGTTAGATCGATGATGAGTTATTCTGACTTGTTTTGTAGTCCTAGAGATCAGAGGGTGATCGTTAACACGAATGCCAGATTTCTAGAGGAAGACTATGTGATGAGCCACAAGCCCAAGAGTAAAATTGTTCTGGAGGAGTTAAAAGGGAAGTCACTTCTTTAGTACCACCGGTACAAGAGGATATACCACATGTCATCGCACCGCTGCGGTCACGAGGATACACAGAATATACCTCGTCGTAGTGGGAGGGTTGTTAGACAACCTCTTAGATTCATGTTTTTGGATAAATCTTCTGATTTGGTCCCTAGCAAACATGAACCTGATCCCTATACATACAATGAGGCAATCCAAGATATAAATACAACATCTTTGCAAAGTGCAATGAATACTGAGATTGAATCTATGGATTCAAGTCAGGTCTGGGAGCTCTTATGCATTGTAGCTCATATGGATTATGAGGTGTGATAGATGGATGTCAAGACAGCTTTCCTTAATGGAAGTCTTGAGGAAAACATCTATTTGAAGCAACCAGAGGGATTCATTGCTAAGGGCAAAGAGTGATTGTATATGTTTAATCGGTCCGTTAATGGATCAAGCAAGCTTGTCTTGGGACATCCGCTGAGGAGGTAACCACTTATGGATTTATTCAAAGTTCGATGAGTCTTGTGTATATCGTAGATGTGACGGAAACGTAGTGGTATTTTTGTACTATACGAGATGACATTTTGGTGGTTGGCGACAACATCAAGTGTTATCGACGTAAGGGTATGGTCGTCCAAACAAAGATGATATGAAGGACTTGGGAGAAGTGGTCACAACCTTGGGATCAAGGTTGTTGTGCTTATCCCAAGCTTCATACATAGACATGGTTTTGGATCGCTTTAGCATACAAAACTCCAAGAAGGGTTTTCTACCTTCGCATGGAGTTCCTTTATCTAAGGAGATGTGTCCTAGATCATCCGAGGAGATAGAGGAGATATAGGCTTCCTTATGCTTCGCAGTAGGAAGCCTAATGTATGCTATGTATTTAGACCAGAGATATCCGCTGGCTGAGGCATGGTTAGCAGATATCGAGTATCCAGACAGGGACATTGGATCGAAAGCATATATTGTAGTGCCCGAGAAGGACTAGGGATTATATGCTAGTTTACTGCACTAATTACTCCTCGTGGGTTACATGGATTCGATTTCCAACTGATAGGGATAACAGAAGTCTACCTCGTGTTTTGTGTTTACTTTGGGAGGTGGAGCCATTGTATGGAGGAGTGCCCAGAGAAATGCGGGCGGACTCCACCATGGAAGCCGAGTATGTGGCACTATGAGGCGCCAAAGAAGTTGGGTGGCTCAGGAACTTCCTGATGGACTTGGATGTGATTCCTGGTTTGCCCAGAACTATCACAATTTATTGTGATAATAATGGTGCAATTGCAAACTCGAAGGAACCACGAGCCCATAAGGCTAGCATGTGGAGGGAAGGGGAATCAGATGTATGGCAGTATAATGACAGCATAGTCTTTTAGTATAAGTGGGAGATTGTTGGGATGTATACTGAAAGCCTAGCTCTTTAGTATGAACATCTTTATTTTGAAATAAGAATCACATGATCATTGTTTGCACTTTTATATTTATTATATGTTGTGCATATTGTCTAATACTTTACATTGTAGATAACATGGTGTTTGGGTGATGGCACAGAAGATCATGTTATCAGTCCCTTGTAGAGTATAAGTAGAGGCTCACAACCAAGATGGTCTTGGACAAACCATTGGCATGGTTGTAGTGTAGCTTGGTATTGTTTTATCTTGAACATAGAGTTACACTAGTACACTTAGGTGCATTGAGTAGGACCGACATAAAGGTGATTCAATTTATTGCTGACTGCATAATTGAATCGGACCTCGGATATTATGTTGTACATGCTCTTAATCCCGATATAATAACGGGCACATGTACTTAGTATTTATTTCTTTGATTTACCAGAGGGTGAGATTTCTATGGATTAAATCAATATGGCCGGTAAGTTGGGAAATGATATTATTTACATGGTGTGCCGTTGATTATAGGAGGAATCCGTGTCCTATATATTAGGTTGATGATGTCCCCTTGAGGAGCTCATAAGGTTTATCATGTAAACCCCGCGGGTTGACTTAGTCAACATGATAATAAGGTTGAGTGGTACTACTCGAGGAGTTAGATGTTAATTGATCGATGGTGAAATCAATCGATTGACGGACATTCGATATCTTAAACACGGGGAGATAAATGTACAAATAATATATGGAGCCCATATTAATTTATGGGGGTTGGTGAGGTAGTTCGATGATGATCCTCTAGTGGAATGGAACATCATTGATGGATCAAGTTTGTGTGGTTCCGATCCATCGGGTGGCCAAGACCCAACTCCTCCTCATGGTCCCTATCGTAGCCTTATATAAACCTCATGAAGTCTAGATCAAATGATGGAAAACAAATCTCTAAATCCAGATTAAATTCCTAGAACCGACGGTTGAGATTAAATCTCTAAATCCGACGGTTGAGATTAAATCTCTAGATTCGACGGTTGGGATTAAATTCCTAGAACCGACGATTGAGATTAAATCTCTAGATCCGATGGTTGGGATTAAATTCCTAGAACCGACGGTTGAGATTAAATCTAAATCCAACTTGAGATTAAAACCCTAAGAACAGCGGTGGAGATTAAACCAAGGCCTAACCCTAACTCTATAAAAGGATGGCTATGGGTTGGGCGGCGAGAGAGTTAATGGTTCATGATGGATGCTAAGGAAATTAGGGTTTTTGCCTAGTATGCTTGGGCGGCAAGCAACCTCATGGAGGAAACCCTTATTCGGGTTTTGGCTCCTTAGGTTGGGCGGCCAAGGTGATGAAGGAGGGTGGGCGGCAACCTATGGAGGAGCTTGTCTTCTTCATTGAAGGTGGCTAGCTCCTAGATCTCTCCTCTCCACCATGCTTAGGCGGCAAGAAACCTATGAAGGAAACCCTAATTAGATTAGGGTTTGGCTCTTTGGATTGGGCGGCTAGGTTGGAAGTTAGGTTGGGCGGCAACTATAGGGGAAGGGCTCATCTTCTTCCTTCTAAGGGTTGGCCGGCCATTACCTTCTCTTCCTCTACCTTGGCCAAGAAATCCAAAGGAAGCTTGGTTGGGCGGCTAGGGTTTGGAAGGTAAGGTAGGTGGCAACTATAGGGGAAGTGTTCTTCTTCTTCCTAGGGTGTTGGCCGGTTCCTATCCTTTTTCCTATACCTTTGGTGGTGCCCAACCTATTCCTCTTTTCCTTTTGTTTTCCTCTTGGCCGGCGGCACTAGGAGCTAGGGTTTGTCCCTAGTTCGGTTGCTTGGTTGTTTCCATTATGTTCTCTCTATTCTTGGGGCCGGCGGCATCAATCCTTTGTGGATTGGTGGTTGGCTCAAGCAAGAAGGGAAAGAGAGTTCTTCCTTCTTTGGATTGAAGAAGATCTAAGAAGCTTCAACTTGTGGAGGATCTTCGCCCACACGAAGTCTACAAGGAGGTTAGGACATACGATAGAAGATCAAGAGGTATAAAAGTTTTATAACTTTTATTTATGATCTTTGCATGTTTCTATTCTTAATCGATATGCTGGCTTAAGTTCTTTATGTTAGTATATGTTGATTATACTAGTTTACATTTGCATGTATTTGTATAATCATGGACCCCGATAAGAAACACAAAAACCGGCGATCCGTCCGTCGTCTCTTCCGCGGCTAATCGACTAGGAGAGTTGGTTGCTTGAGCAACTAGTTTGTTCAAGCGATCACTCGAGTCGTTAGCACGACGACGAATTGGTTGTGCTTAGGAAACTCATCCCATCCGGATTAGTTTTCATTAGTGAAAATTTTAATCCGGGGACATGGGAGCCAATGAGCATTCCGAGGACTAGCACATTGCCAACACGCCCTTCATAGCGGCCCCATACGTGATGTACAACTACCATGAGGTCATTTGGCTGAGAGCGTACCAAGGCCCATATCCTATAATTGTCCAGTAACGGAAACTCCTGCTGCTCGAGTCTCCTAAAAAGACCATCGAGCCTTCTCATGTGTCCGCTGACCCCACCATCAGGTTTATAAACTATCTCTTCAATAGCTTCCCTTAGTCGATTTCGTAACACATCACGACGGGTCATGGTGGTCATCGTCCATGCCATCTGAAATTGAAAATGAAGTCAGTACAAAACCGACTAACCCGTACGAAACCGGCTTAATTCAATTCATATGAGCATAGACCTTACACAAATAATTACGAAAATCAAATCTTTGTAATTTTAAGAGTTTTTTTTTCTCTAGGGGTATTTATGGGTTAGAGACATGTTTCCATCATATAAAGTTTGGTAAGGTATCCTTCTTAGTTGAAATTCTAGGTGAGAGACCTGTTTCCATCCTATAAGGCATGGTAAGGTATCCTTACTATCTAGGTCACAAGTACGGTCCCATTCTACTAAAACATGACGAGGTATTATTTCTATCTAAATCACGAGTGTGATTCTATTCTACTAAAACATGATGAGGTATTAATTCTAACTAGATAGAAGACACTCTTAATTATAAAAGAAACTTAGGTATGCATAAAGTTACTTAAGAAGGAGGCTTGATGTGTGATAGTGGAAAGGTGAACCTCGACACCAACTATGCGCTGCCCTTATCTGCTCTCGAGTGGCGCTTTTTTTTCTTTTTCATTATAACATAACATATATGGATCATTTCTCCTTCTACATACTTAAACATGTTATCATGGCTTAAACCTTCTTTTATACATGCATCACATATCATATTCATAATTAGCATGTTATCTCATCTTATCTCATTTTATAACATGCATAACATCAAGATTCATCCATGAGTTCTAACATACCAAACTTTCATAAGTAATTGAACAGTAACATAACTAAGCAACATTCAATCATGGTACTAATAAATCATAGGTCTTATAAGAGGAAGCACATGTCTTAAGGTGTTCACGAGCATATAAATATAAGCAGATAGTAATAGGGTCTCTTTCCACCATGCCACTATCACACACACTTGGCCCCTCCTGCTACTTCCTCTTAGTTCAGGTTTCCTTTATCTGCAGTATATGGACAACATAAACTATAAGCATATAGCTTAGTAAGATTCTTGCCTACTCACAAAAGCCACAAACTTCATCAAACAATTAGAAAACAGGAGCATACTAGCAAAAATAGCATAAGTATTTCATAGCAACACTATTCATCAACATACCAACGTAATGAAAACATAAGCATGGCATACAATTTACATAAGCATGCTAAACATAATTAACTCTAAGCAAGGCATAAATTAAACATAAGCATTCATAATTGCATAAATCCTAAACATGCATCAAAGACATAATCATAAGCATTCTTAAACTTGAACATAAGCATTCAAAATTACATAAATCCTAAACATGCATCAAAGACATAATCATAAGCATTCTTAAACTTGAATATAAGCATTCATAATTTCTTAAATCCTAAACATGCATCAAAGACATAATCATAAGCATTCTTAAACTTGAACATAAGCATTCATAAATTCTTAAATCCTAAACATGCATCAAAGACATAATCATAAGCATTCTTAAACTTGAATATAAGCATTCATAATTACATAAATCCTAAACATGCATCAAAGACATAATCATAAGCATTCTTAAACTTGAATATAAGCATTCATAATTCCTTAAATCCTAAACATGCATCAAAGACATAATCATAAGCATTCTTAAACTTGAATATAAGCATTCATAATTTCTTAAATCCTAAACATGCATCAAAGACATAATCATAAGCATTCTTAAACTTGAATATAAGCATTCATAATTTCTTAAATCCTAAACATGCATCAAAGACATAATCATAAGCATTCTTAAACTTGAACATAAGCATTAATAATTTCTTAAATCATAAACATGCATCAAAGACATAATCATAAGCATTCTTAAACTTGAACATAAGCATTCATAATTACATAAATACTAAACATGCATCAAAGACATAATCATAAGCATTCTTAAACTTGAATATAAGCATTCATAATTCCTTAAATCCTAACATGCATCAAAGACATAATCATAAGCATTCTTAAACTTGAATATAAGCATTCATAATTCCTTAAATCCTAAACATGCATCAAAGACATAATCATAAGCATTCTTAAACTTGAATATAAGCATTCATAATTTCTTAAATCCTAAACATGCATCAAAGACATAATCATAAGCATTCTTAAACTTGAATATAAGCATTCATAATTCCTTAAATCCTAAACATGCATCAAAGACATAATCATAAGCATTCTTAAACTTGAACCTAACATTCATAATTTCTTAAAGGTCTTTTCTTTTCAAAACATATACATATAGATACTTCAACATAATCATAACTTGCATGGGGGGCCCCAGGTTAAGTACCACATAATGCGCGTTCCCTAATAGGCTGGGGTAGCGAGCCACCAGACCTACTAGAGCAAGACCTCTTACGTCTTACCAGGGCAAGACCTCTTACGTCTTCTTATGTCCCTATGGATTTGATTAACGACCACCTGACGGGTCGGGTACTTAACCTCTTACAAAGTAAAATACTTAATTCCTTTCTTTCTTGTCTTATCATAAGGAGAGCTCTTAATCCCTACTTGAAAGGGAAGCATCTCCATCTTATCTTATCATAAGGAGAGCTCTTAATCCCTACTTGGAAGAGAAGCATCTCCATCTTATCTTATCATAAGGAGAGCTCTTAATCCCTACTTGAAAGGGAAGCATCTCCATCTTATCTTATCATAAGGAGAGCTCTTAATCCCTTCTTGAAAGGGGAGCATCTCCATCTTATCTTATCATAAGGAGAGCTCTTAATCCCTACTTGAAAGGGAAGCATCTCCATCTTATCTTATCATAAGGAGAGCTCTTAATCCCTACTTGAAAGGGAAGCATCTCCATCTTAGACATTTCATAGCATACATGCATTCATAACATAAGAGTACCCTAAAGGGGTCCTAAAGCATAAACATGTTTATCACATAAACATAATTCATAGACATATTCATGGCATATTAAATCATAAAACATGTTCATCATATAGGCATATTTCATGGCATATTACATCATAAACATGTTCATGACATAGGCATATTTCATAAACATATTTCTTGGCATATTAAATCATAAAACATGTTCATCACATAGGCATATTTCATGGCATATTACATCATAAACATGTTCATCACATAGGCATATTTCATAAACATATTTCTTGGCATATTAAATCATAAAACATGTTCATCACATAGGCATATTAAAGTCATCCACCTAACATAACTTCATAAGGGGGTGTTTTCATGAAACCCTAACCCTAAACCCACGGTTGGCCGAAACATGTAGGGGCACAAAGCTTGGATTTTGTCACCTAAATTTATTCATGTAGGCTTATATCATAACATAACTTCATAAGGGGTATTTCATGAAACCCTAACCCTAAAACCATTGGGGGCTGAAACATATAGGGGCACAAGGCTTGGATTTTTGTCACCTAATTTATTCATGTAGGCATATATCATAGCATAACTTCATAAGGGGTATTTTCATGAAACCCTAACCCTAAAACCATTGGTGGCCGAAACTTATAGGGGCACAAAGCTTGGATTTTTGTCACCTAAATTCATTCATGTAGGCATATATCATAACATAACTTCATAAGGGGTATTTTCATGAAATCCTAACCCTAAAACCATTGGTGGCCGAAACATATAGGGCCATTATCTTGGATTGTTGACACCTAAAAATCCTACTTGAAGCATACCATCTTTGAACATAACCATAGAATCAAGTTCATGCAACCCTAACCCCAAAAGCTTGGGTTGGCCGAAACATGTAGGGCTATAATCTTTGGACTTTTGACACCTAAAGATTTCTACTTGAAGCATACAACCTATAAAAATTTCCCTAGTAGCATTTTCATGAATCCTAGCCCATAAACTTAGTTGGCCGAAACATATAGGGCTACAAACTTCATATTTCTTTCATATAACCAATCCTACAAAACTAATATACTGCAGGTGAGGGAATCTTACATCCTTCGCTTGCTTTTAGTGGGTAGTTGACCTTATGGAAGCCAAGAACTAGCTTCTCCTTGCTTGGATGGGGTTCGGCCAAAGGTGAAAATGGAGAGGGGGAGAGATGGTTTTCGGTGAGGAAGAAGAAGTGGCCAAGTGGAAACTTCCTTCTTCTTTATAAAGGGAGGAAGAGAAGTTTCTCTTCTCTTTTCCATGCCCCTTCATTTACCCTCATCACACTTACCTACAATTTTCCCCTCTTCTTCTAATGATATAATCCTATTGGGCTTCTGGTTAGTGGGTGCATTTCTAGGGCTTGGCTATCTCTAGAGGTTTGGGGTTCAATTCCTAGGCCTTGCATCTCTTTTTGGCTATTTTCTTATATTTTTCAAAAAAAGCCCTCATCAAGCCCATTATTGTAAAGCCAAAAACTCTCATAAAATTGCTAGAAATTTTATGGGCGTTACATGTATAATGTTAGTAATATATGAGAGATGTCCTAAGGCAATCGCCTTATGAATGAACCATTTATATGATAAATGAAGATTCACTATTTGAGTATACATGTTTAATGTATTTGATTGGATCTTAAACTCATTTACTGAATGTCCACGATGCGATTCACAGCATGAGAGAATTTGTGATTGGATCACAACTAGTGAGTATCTCTACATGTGTAATTGTGATGTATCGGAATTATCCCTAGTCGATGAATTGATGGATTTGGACACCATCAATTCTATCGAGACTAGCATGAGGTATACTCCTTGGTGTATCCAAGCAGCTGATTCTCACTGGCTGAAGACATAGTGATGTCCGGAGTTAATCGTGGATGCTAGTTATGGTAACTAGTTCATTGGAGTGACCAGCCGTAAGACTTCATATGGTTCTCTGCATATATAGATATGTCAATGAAGTTCTTACTGTGGCTTAAGTGCGATGTTCCTTTGACTTGCGGTATTCAAGTCATCTTGATCATGGAGACTTATGCTTTGACATCTTAAGCAAACATCTCTAAGGAGATGTGGACCCGGGATGATTGGGTATAAGTCGAAGTGATCGAAGGTGTTTGAATAGCCTATAAAGGATTCACCACTCCTTGTGAGGAGATGTATACCCATGGCCTCTCGTCGGATTGTTACTAAAGTCTTTGGCCAAAGCATTACATGTTTAGAGTAAGGTACTCTTCGATACATGTGGAGTAACTAGAATCCGTAGGACGAGGAAATGATACTTGGGCTAGGTGTGACGTAGTCAGCCTAGTGGGGACTGACACTATAGACCATGTCCTGAACCAAGTGGGTATAAGATGAGTGAAGGGAATGAGACATGATTCATTAGAGCTACTGAAGGGTTTCAGAAATAGTTCGGGATCAACCGTTGATCTTTTCGGTTAATTGGGGATCATGATGTACTACTAGGTGCCACTCATGATCGTTCTATAATTAATGGTTAATTATAGACGGCCAACATAAACCGAGAACCTATTTTGTCACACGCACAACGAGCGTAATCCAAAGGATTTAAAACGAGCTTGAGAATGTGATTCTTAGACCGAGAGAAACAAGGTTTGGTTGGACCAAACATAAAGCGAGCATGAAATCGTTTCAGTCGCAATGGAAGCGTGGATGGGCCGCGTCTTATGAAGACGTAATGGATGAACCAAAATGGTTTGGTTCTAATCCAATGGATGAGAATAAACCAAAGGGTTTGGTTTATATTAAACGAATGAACCAAAGGTTGGTTCGGTTCGTTTTAACTTAAAATAAACCATCATGGTTTGGTTTATTTTAACTTATCCTAATGGAGCGGGTTAACGGGCTTTATGGATATGATCCATTAACCATTAAGAGAATTAGTTCTCTATAAAAGAGGGCTTAAGGGATTGTTAAACCCTAACTAATCCAAACCCTAGCCCCCAACCCTAAAGCCGCCGCCACTTGTGTGCAGCGCCCAAGTCTTTGCCGGCCCAAGCTTCCTAGCGGCCGAGAACCTCCGAGTTCCTCCGTGATCTCCTATAGGGTTCGTGATAAGGTGAGCTTCCATCTTTCCTTGGCCGCCTCTATTCTCTCCACCAAGCTGTCCAGTTTTTCTGACAGCTTGTTTCTTTGTTGTCGAGCGCCGCTTGACGACGGTTAGTGCTCCGACAGCGGCTAACTTACCGGGGATTTGATCTCCGGTAATCCTCTGAGGTGGGGGATGAAGGATTCGTCAAACGGTTGACGAATACCTCTCCGGAGAAGCGAGTTTTGAGAACTCGTTTTAGGATCCGAATTTGGATTCGGATCGTGATCATCTCTCGATCACGTCGTCTTCAACACAAGGCTAGTAACCCGTATGAAGACAAAGCTCGTGACTTAGCGAAGTCATCCCGAGGAGCTCGGCGTGGATACGGATAGAGACGATACTTACGAGGATCGTTCCAGTTGATGTCGTTCCCGCTACACGTCATACGAAAGGTATAACGTAGATAAATTTCTTTTATTGCAAATTTTAATTTACGATTATGTCTACACTTGTTGTAATATGTATGCGTGTGTTGTAACAAATATAGATTTATTATTTTAATTGCTTCCGCTTTGCTCATGTTTACGAAACATGATCGAACACACACACGCCGCGGTGCCGGAAACCCAACAGTGGTATCAGAGCTCAGGTTGTGTTTCGACATAATCGTAAAAATGGTTTTGCGATAGTCATAATGTATTTCTGGAAATTTTCTAAATTTTGGAAATTTAGAAGTATTTATGGAAATTTTTCAATTTTGGAAAGTCTAGAAGTATTTATGGAAATCTTCCACTTTTGGAAAGTTGGAAGTATTTATGGAAATTTATATTTTCCATAAATAAAATATTTGATTAGATTCTGGAAATTTGTTTCCTAATTTAATCATGATTTGATTTGGGAAATCAAATCTTAAAATATTTTATTTCCATAAGTAGTTTTAAAGATTTAGGAAATTGGTTTCCTAAATAGATTTTCCTTAATCAAATAATTCCATGAATAAAATATGTGATTAGATTTGGAAATTTGTTTCCTAATTTAATTATGATTTGATTTGGAGAATCAAATCTTAAACATATTTTATTTCCATAAATAGTTATGACATATAAGGAAATTATAAACATGACATAAGTGTATGCCATGTAATTGCATTAGATGCATAACATTATGCCATGCGTGTCGTGACATGTAGATGTATGCCATGTATGCCATGCCATGTAGATAATAGTTATTTGCATGCAAAGAGGATGAGACATAAAAACCTTTAATCAATATTAAAGCCTACACCTTCCATTAATATGGTTAGAACCAGAGTTCTGTTTCTTGTTTGGGTTGTTGGACTCTCTCCAAGCCCGGCTCGAACCTGAATATGTTCAAACCATGGAATAGTTTAATACTAATATGGTAAGAGTCAGAGGTCAATCGTTAGCTTTGGTTGTTGGACTCTCTCCAAGCTGGGCTAATTGGTTGAATGCGCTCTAACCATATTAAAACTATGTCCTGATTAATGGGTTGGCTTTAACCTGGAGCATCGATTTGTTGGACTCTCTCCAAGGTCGATGTAAAGGGAGGTGAAGTTGGGTGCTATGCATATGATGCATACTTGTTAATGTGTTAACAACCCGATGTATGTGTGAACATTCAATTAGTTGATAGCACATTGTGATAGTTGCATAAATGTGATATGCAATCGGTATAGAAGATACCTACCGTCGTAGTTATGAATGGCTTGTTGGACTCTCTCCAAGGTTGTTCATAACTATGATGGATATCAGCCCATTCGGAGATGGACCTACGATCTCCCGAAGTGATTTTGGGGTTTTTGAAATTCGAAAAATGAATGGGATTTATAAATGTATATTGATGCATTTTAAAATCATCTTTCTCATATATGCTCGTTTTGTATTTCTAAGTTAATATATTGATCATGATGTGTTTGAATTTGCGTTCCATTTTGGATTCAAATAAATTGACTGGGCCGAACTTCTTGGACTGGCTTAGAAACTTGAGAATTGTTCTCAAGGTGAAAAGCTTGTGTATGTCCTCGAAGCGCCTCTTCTCGCTTGATCTAGTGACGATGCAACTTTGGACCAATTGTTGTGATCGAAACATGTGAGTGATTCTGAACAAATGAGTTGCATCATGCTAGCCACGATGGAACCCAAGCTCTGGCGGCATGAGCATATGGATGCTCATATCGTAGTCCTTCATCTCTGTGAGTTGGTTGATGAGCAAGTGAGATTGAAAGGTTGAAGTCTCCAAGCTCCTCTTCACCTCGAGATGCAAGGAGGTTCATCTGTGGTCTTGCTCAACATGTCAAGACCTGGAGCCTTTAGAAGCATGAGTAGGGGGCAGTGTTGTTAGTTGATTCCTCGAAGAAAGGTTCTAAGAGGGAGTCAAAGGAACAATAAGGGAAGAAGAAAAGGCTAAAAGCGAACCAGCTCAAAGGGCACTTGCCATCATTATGGCAAGGAGGGTCATTCATGAAGAAATTGCAAGGTTTATCAAGAGTCCGTGAAGAAGGATAAGGCATCGGATGCCCCATCTTCTTCAGAAATCTTCTTTATTGATTGTCATTCTATTTCCTTAGACACTTGGGTATTGGATACTGGATGTGGCTCACATATATGTAATGACATACATGGGCTAAGGAATAGAAGAAGACTCGTCAAGGGAGAGTCAAATTTACGTGTTGGGAATGAAGCAAAGGTTCTTTTTTCGCCATCGGGCGTATTTGTTGAAACTCCTGCAGGACTTGTCTTAGAACTGGACAATTGCTTTTATATTCCTTTGTTGATAAAGAACATCATTTCTATTTCTTGTTTAAATAGAAATGGTTTCCATTTGACGTTTAGTAACAATTGTTGTTACATAACTTTGAATGGGGTTCTTTATGGGACTGGAACTTTAAGCAATGGTGTTTATACGTTGGACGTATCCAGTGACATTTGCAATATCGAAGCGAGCAACAATAGTGCTCGAAAGGATAATCAAATAGACTCCTACATGTGGCATTGTCGTCTTGGCCATGTAAGCAAGAAACGCATGTCCGAATTACACCGATGTGGAATTCTGGAATCGTTTGAATTGGATTCATACGATATATGCGAATCATGCTTAAAAGGCAAGATGACTAAGTTACCTTTTACTGGAAAAGGTGAACGAGTGGGAGAGTTACTTTGTCTAATACATACTGATGTATGTGGACCTATGTCAACTCAAGCTTTAGGAGGCTATAGCTACTTCATTACCTTCACCGATGATCATTCACGGTTTGGGTATGTGTTCTTGATGAAACACAAAGTCTGAAGCCTTTGAAAGGTTCAAAGAATTCAGAAATGAAGTAGAGGAACAACATGACAAGAGTATTAAAATACTTCGATCGGATCGAGGTGGTGAATACTTGAGTCAAGAGTTTCTTGATTATCTAAGAAACAATGGTATATTGTCTCAATGGACTCCGCCATATACACCACAGGATAATGGTGTATCTGAGAGGCGTAACCGGACCTTGTTGGACATGGTCAGGTCAATGATGAATCATGCGACTCTTCCCAAGTCCTTTTGGGGTTATGCACTTCAGACAGCTGTTTACTTGTTAAACAGAATGCCTACCAAGGTAGTCTCAACTACTCCATATAAGATATGGAATGGTAAGAAACCTCATGTATCTTACTTGAAGATATGGGGTTGTCCTGCTTATGTGAAGCGGACTGTATCAGACAAACTGGATGCTAAGTCTGATAAATGTCTATTTATTGGATACCCTAAGGAAACAAGGGGTTACCAATTCTATCATCCTGTGGAACAAAAGGTGTTTGTTTCAAGGCATGCTGTATTTCTAGAGAAAGAGTTTCTCTTGCAAGAAAACAGTGGGAGTGTCGTCGAGCTTGAGGAGGCTCGAGAGACTCAAATAGACATTGATGAGATAACAGTGAAGCACTGCATACAACTCATAGTGATGAGCAATCGGCTGGACCTATTGTAACACCACATCTTCGTAGATCTGGTAGAACACGCAATATTCCTGAGAGATATGGATTTCTCGTAAGTGAATCGAACGATGTGTTACTCATTGATGATGAGGAGCCTACCAGTTATGAAGAAGTGCTGACAAGTTCAGAAAGGGATAAGTGGCTTGGTGCCATGAAGTCGGAAATGGATTCCATGTATGAAAATCAAGTTTGGAACTTGGTTGACCCACCTGAAGGGATAAAGCCTATAGGGTGCAAGTGGGTTTTCAAGAAGAAAACCGACATGGATGGTAATGTGATTACCTATAAGGCTAGATTGGTGGCGAAAGGATATCGTCAAAAACAAGGTGTTGATTATGACGAAACCTATTCGCTTTGTAGCTATGCTTAAATCCATTCGGATGCTCCTGGCCATAGCGGCTCATTATGATTATGAGATATGGCAGATGGATGTGAAAACAGCTTTCCTTAATGGAAACCTGCTCGAGGACGTGTATATGATACAGCCTGAGGGTTTCACATCGATTGATAAAACCAAGGTATGTAAATTACGACGGTCCATTTATGGATTGAAGCAAGCATCCAGGAGCTGGAATATCCGTTTTGATGAGACGATCAAAAAGTTTGATTTCTCGCAAAATCCAGACGAACCTTGTGTGTACAAGAAGGTTAGTGGGAGTGCAGTCGTGTTCCTAGTATTGTATGTCGATGACATATTACTTATAGGAAATGATGTGTCAATCTTACAGTCAGTTAAGGTTTGGTTATCCAAGACATTCTCCATGAAAGACCTAGGAGAAGCAACCTACATCCTTGGGATTAAGATCTATAGAGATAGATCGAAACAGTTGCTTGGTCTTTCGCAGTCTACATATATAGACCGAGTGCTAAAGAGGTTTAGCATGTCGGAATCCAAGAAAGGTTATCTGCCCATCAGGCATGGGGTACACCTTTCGAAGTCTATGTGTCCGCGCACAGAAGACGAGAGGATTTGCATGAGTAAGATTCCCTATGCATCCGCAATAGGATCTATCATGTATGCTATGTTATGTACAAGGCCCGATGTATCGTATGCTCTGAATGTCACGAGCAGATACCAGTCTGATCCAGGAATGGATCATTGGGTGGCTGTTAAGACGATCCTTAAGTACTTGAGAAGAACTAAGGATGTGTTCCTAATATATGGAGAAGGGGACATGGTGATACGCGGGTATACGGATGCCAGCTTCCAGACAGACAAGGATGATTCCAGGTCTCAGTCTGGATACGTGTTCACCTTGAATGGGGGCGCAATAAGTTGGAAAGGTTCCAAGCTTGACACTATAGCGGATTCTGCCACTAAGGCAGAATACGTTGCAGCTTTGGAAGCAGCAAAGGAAGCGGTTTGGATCAAGAAGTTCATCTCTGAACTTGATGTGGTCTCATCAATGATCCAAACATGTGCTTCGCCGCTATCATCTTATCAGAGAGATCATCAGTAGGAAGGAAATACAAATCGAGAAAATTCCCACTGAAAGGAACTTAGAGGATCCTTTGACTAAAGCATTACCTCAAAGTAAGTTTGAGGGTTAAGTTAGTGCTTATGGTATTGGATACCGTAGCGATTGGCATTAGGCCAAGTGGGAGTCTGTTAGTAATATATGAGAGATGTCCTAAGGCAATCGCCTTATGAATGAACCATTTATATGATAAATGAAGATTCACTATTTGAGTATACATGTTTAATGTATTTGATTGGATCTTAAACTCATTTACTGAATGTCCACGATGCGATTCACAGCATGAGAGAATTTGTGATTGGATCACAACTAGTGAGTATCTCTACATGTGTAATTGTGATGTATCGGAATTATCCCTAGTCGATGAATTGATGGATTTGGACACCATCAATTCTGTCGAGACTAGCACGAGGTATACTCCTTGGTGTATCCAAGCAGCTGATTCTCACTGGCTGAAGACATAGTGATGTCCGGAGTTAATCGTGGATGCTAGTTATGGTAACTAGTTCATTGGAGTGACCATCCGTAAGACTTCATATGGTTCTCTGCATATATAGATATGTCAATGAAGTTCTTACTGTGGCTTAAGTGCGATGTTCCTTTGACTTGCGGTATTCAAGTCATCTTGATCATGGAGACTTATGCTTTGACATCTTAAGCAAACATCTCTAAGGAGATGTGGACCCGGGATGATTGGGTATAAGTCAAAATGCTCGAAGGTGTTTGAATAGCCTATAAAGGATTCACCACTCCTTGCGAGGAGATGTATACCAATGGCCTCTCGTCGAAAAGTCTTTGGCCAAAGCATTACATGTTTAGAGTAAGGTACTCTTTGATACATGTGGAGTAACTAGAATCCGTAGGACGAGGAAATGATACTTGGGCTAGGTGTGACGTAGTCAGCCTAGTGGGGACTGACACTATAGACCATGTCCTGAACCAAGTGGGTATAAGATGAGTGAAGGGAATGAGACACGATTCATTAGAGCTACTGAAGGGTTTCAGAAATAGTTCGGGATCAACCGTTGATCTTTTCGGTTAATTGGGGATCATGATGTACTACTAGGTGCCACTCATGATCGTTCTATAATTAATGGTTAATTATAGACGGCCAACATAAACCGAGAACCTATTTGGTCACACGCACAACGAGCGTAATCCAAAGGATTTAAAACGAGCTTGAGAATGGGATTCTTAGACCGAGAGAAACAAGGTTTGGTTGGACCAAACATAAAGCGAGCATGAAATCGTTTCAGTCGCAATGGAAGCGTGGATGGGCCGCGTCTTATGAAGACGTAATGGATGAACCAAAATGGTTTGGTTCTAATCCAATGGATGAGAATAAACCAAAGGGTTTGGTTTATATTAAACGAATGAACCAAAGGTTGGTTCGGTTCGTTTTAACTTAAAATAAACCATCATGGTTTGGTTTATTTTAACTTATCCTAATGGAGCGGGTTAACGGGCTTTATGGATATGATCCATTAACCATTAAGAGAATTAGTTCTCTATAAAAGAGGGCTTAAGGGATTGTTAAACCCTAACTAATCCAAACCCTAGCCCCCTTGAGTTGCCGCCCACCTCCACCTTGGAGTTAATTGGCGCCAACCCTAAAGCTGCCGCCGCCCAGCTTGTGTGCAGCCGTCCAAGTCTTTGCCGGCGTCCAAGCTTCAGCCGGAGAACCTCCGGCAACCCTCCGGCGATCTCCTTTGGGTTCGGTGATAAGGTGAGCTTCCATCTTTCCTTAGCCGGCCTCTATTCCTCCACCAAAAGCTGTCCAGTTTTTCTGGACAGCTTGTTTCTTTGTTGTCAGAGCGTCGTTTGGACGACGGTTAGTGCTCCGACAGCGGCTAACTTACCGGGGATTTGATCTCCGGTAATCCTCTGAGGTGGGGGACGAAGGATTCGTCAAACGGTTGACGAATACCTCTCCGGAGAAGCGAGTTTTGAGAACTCGTTTTAGGATCCGAATTTGGATTCGGATCGTGATCATCTCTCGATCACGTCGTCTTCAACACAAGGCTAGTAACCCGTACGAAGACGAAGCTCGTGACTTAGCGAAGTCATCCCGAGGAGCTCGGCGTGGATACGGATAGAGACGATACTTACGAGGATCGTTCCGGTTGATGCCGTTCCCGCTACACGTCATACGAAAGGTATAACGTAGATAAATTTCTTTTATTGCAAATTTTAATTTACGATTATGTCTACACTTGTTGTAATATGCATGCGTGTGATGTGTGTGTTGTAATAAATATAGATTTATTATTTTTAATTGCTTCCGCTGTGCTCATGTTTACGAAACATGATCGAACACACACACGCCGCGGTGCCGGAAACCCAACACATAATATCTAGTTCTTCATAATCTATTAGAACTTCCAGCACATAACAAGTATATGTCCCTCCATGATTCACTTGGACTTCACCCATCATATGTCAAGCATCCAGTTCTCTATGACCCACTTTGGTTTCACCCATCTCATGCCAAATGTTTGATCTAGTTCCACTCAATTCAGTGCACCAGGTAGGACGTGACTCATCCAACCTAGACATGCACTTTGATGAGCTTTCCTAATGTACTATTAGCTCATCTAATTCTGATACTATATTATCAAGTTTGAACTACTTTTTTCCTATCTAGAAATTCTAAATTAAATAATAAGAAAGTAACTAAACATGGAAGTGACTTATCTAATTAAAGAAATATACAAGTTATTAGCTTCCCCTGAATTGCAGCCTTGATAAGTATTGTTCACATAATGAACTTGACTTTTGGGGATCCAATATTTGTTATGTTCAATTTGATTAATTAAGTAAGTTTTAGGGACCCATGATTAGACTTAATTTTCAACATTTCAACTAAGTAAAGATATATAAGATGTTGGTGCAATGATGCCCCAAGCATTTATGTATTTTGATTTTTGGATAATCATTTATAGTTAGGCAATATTTGTGTTCTAACCATGAATGTGTTAAGTGAAAAGAAAATCCAAGTGTTAAGACTTGGTAAAGAAAAGTCCAAGTGTGATCTTGGCAAGAGAAGTCTAAGGGAAGGTCTTGGCAGCATAAGTCCAAGCATGTAGTGTTGGTGCAATCGGCCCGGGTTGACTTGAGTTTGAATCGAGCAGTATTTTGATGATAGACAAAACTTATGATATGGGATTGTCATAGGAAAGTTCAACATGGAGTTGGCATGGAAAATCGAAGCATGGGGCTTGGTGTGGAAAAGTCCAAAGCATTGCGAAGTCGTGCGCTTGGTGCATTTGGGAAGTCTTGGGGACTTGCCAAGTTCACTAGGCTCGGGGTCCTTGAGTCGGTGAAGGATGGCATTGCAAAGCCGTGCGCTTGGTGCATCCGAGGTACCGCCGGACGGAGACCGAATGGAGTGAGGTCCAAGGGAAGCATACTTCGAGGGCAAGAGACACGAAGGATGGCATTGCAAAGTCGTGCACTTGGCGCATCCGAGGGACGTAGACCGAGGGGAGAGAGCTTCGGTGGGGAACTCCATGAGGGATGAGGTGGACTTGGCCAAGTGGCTAAGACTGAGTGTCATATGCACAAACTTGGTGTTTGAGGGTTTACCCAATGGTCGGATGTTCAAACTGTTAGTGAAAGCCCTAGAGCCAATTATGTGATGATTGTTGTATGGACTTTATTGTATCATATTCCTATTTATAAAGGCCTGGTTATTATATTTACTTGTATTGGTGTCAAATAACTAAGTATAATAATGTCCTTGAGTAGTAGGTTCTTATCTATATAAATCGATTGGTTGAATCGATAATGAGATGATATAGAGAACACTACTCTAAATCATTCCTAGTCAAGTATTAACATTCAGGGACAATGTTAATGCATAGAGACTAGCATGTAGGTCAACACGATGACTTGATCTCACAAGTCATGGATATGAGATATCAAGTTGACATATGGGTACGCATTAGAGAATGTATACTGAATGACCCGCCACGAGAAAGTATTATGGATCATTATATGAGTGTCATATACTTTCTCATGTGGCTATTAGTATGACTATTAGTCCTTAGACCTGAAGTCACCATGGTTCCCTACATAAGGAGTTGCATACTTTGGCTTCGTCAAACGTCACCCATAAATGGGTGGACTATAAAGGCGATTACTGGGTATGTGACAAATTATATGGAGGGATGTGAGTGATCTAGATGGGATCTATCTCTCCTATATGACGGGAGAGACATCGTTATTCTTGATAGAGTGAGACCACGAAGTGCATGGCCATGCCCAAATGAGTCAATATGAGATATTGATCTCATTTGATTAGAGTGAGTCTACTTGGAGTTCAAGATATAGATTGTACCGAGGATAACATGGTCTATGCCTAGATTGGTCAATCTAGATGTCAAGGATAGAGGAACATTGTCACATATTGTGAGAGTCACAATTAGTAGACACAAAGGTGATGTTGGAGCTCAACATTCTTGTAACTTGGGTAGCAATGATGTGTTGCTAGATACCGCTCATTGCTTATGTTCCTAAATCGGTTTAGGGACATTGCCAACGTTACAAGAACCTACAGGGTCACACACAAAGGGCAATTAGATGGAGATTAGGTTCATATGATGGACCATGAGGATTAGGTTCATGTGATGAACCAAATTGGATTAAGAGTAATCCAAATTAGACTAATTGAGTTAGACTCAAGTTGATTCAAGTGTTGAATGAGTCTAATTTAGATTTGATTCATTTAGTCAATTTAAATTAATGAATAGAGATTCATTAAATCAAATTGACTTGAATCAAGTGGTTGAATTTGATCAACCATGGGAGATAAGAGGTCAAGTTTGACTTGACTTGAGAGGGAAGATGAAAGGTCAAGTTTGACTTGACCAAATGTCATGTCATGATGATGACTTGGCATGGCCAGCCAATGATGATGCTCCACATCATCATTGACTTATCAAGTGGTGCAACATCATAAGGGAGACCAAGAGACATTGACTCTTGGAGTTACATGCATGCATGTAACCCCCCCCCCCCTCCATGAAGTGGTCGACCACATATTCCATTAGATGGAATTGATTTTGTGAGTTACTCCAACTTCATCTTCCTCCTTGGATCATCCTCTCAAGCTCCCTCTCCTCCTTGGCCGAACCATCCATAGGGTGCTAGCACACTCAAGGGTGTGTTTTCTCCACCTATTGCTTGTGTGGATACTGTTAGGGCAATCTCTTGCCATGATAAGGTTTTGATGTGTGTGGCAAAGAGTTTAAGTTAGGTTGTGATTATGATTTGATATGTGCGTTGGAGTCTTGCAGGGCTTAGTAATTCTCACATGGAGCCTAGGCGGGTTCACCACTCATAACCTCGTGCTTGAGTCGGAGAAGGAGCATTGCAGAGTCGTGCGCTTGATGCTGCTAAGGGACCGCCGGATGAGATGACTTGAAGCGAAGCCAAGGAAGCAGACTTCGGAGGCAAGAGACGCAAAGGAGCATTGCAGAGTCATGCGCCTGATGCTGCTGAGGGATGTGGCCACGAACGAAGAGAGCTTCGGAGAGGGACTTCGAGTGAGATGAGAGAACGAGTGAAATGTAAGTAGCTCATTAGGTGAACTTGGCCATTTGGTTAAGTGTCAGATGGGATTTCCTGACATCAAGTTGACTACCATGTTATGGTAGTCAACTACTCTAAGTCGACGCTGACTCGACTAGTATTCGAGTCCGGTTCAACTGCCAATAGTCGACTGCCATGGATTGGCAGTCGACTGCGAGACCACCAGTCGATTGATGAAGGCATCAGTCGACTGGTCGCAAGTGTTTCTGGCACAGAATGGAGTCGAGCTTGCGGAGCACTCGACTGATCGAGTATCAGTCGACTGATGGCAATATCAGTCGACTGATGTCAGTGTCATTGGATGAAATCCAATGTGGAAAGCAGTCGTTATTGGGCAACGGCTACAGGACCAATCGATTGATAGGGACATCAGTCGACTTCTCCTGTGTCAACGGGAAGAAACCCTCTTCCTCTATAAAGAGGAAGGGTATGGGGCTTTGGGGGGCTAATGCTTCAACTCTAATCTTCTCCCAAAGTGCTCAAAAGTATTCCCACTCTTCTTACTTGCTATTATTCTCATTCTATTGTAAGAAGAGGGATTGTAAAGAGGTTACCTCCACCTAGCTTGGTGCAAAGGAGAGACTTAGTGATTTGGTTGCGGAGTGATTCACCGGGGACGAATCGGACCATGGATTAGCGGTGTAGCTGTGAACCACGTTACATATTGTCTTAGCGTTTGTATTCTTGTCATTTCTATTTGCTTGTCTTGTTTTATCTTTCCGCTTGCGCTAATCTTGTTTGTAGACGAGCAAATTCCGTTATCCAACGAAAGAGGGCTATTCACCCCCCCTCTAGCCGGTCAACACCACACCTCATCGATCCTACAAGTGGTATCAGAGCCAAGGAAAGCTTATCGAGGACTAACCACCACAACAAGCACATTCAAGGATGGCCGGCTCAAACATTCACCCACCAAAGTTCGAAGGCGAATTCTCTTGGTGGAAAAAGAGAATGGAGGTATTCTTTGAAACTGACTTTGAAATTTTATTAATTATGGAAAACGGTTTCGAGTTGCCTAGGAATGAAGAAGGGGAACTATTGGAGAAATCAAGGTGGAGCAAGAGGCAAAGAGAAGAATATTTGGCGAATTCAAAAGCCAAGCACCACCTATACAATGTACTTCCCCAACAAGAAGTGAATAGGATAGGGGAATGTTCTAGTGCAAAGGAGATGTGGGAGAAGCTAGTAGAGCTTCATGAAGGTACCTCGGAGGCTAAACTTGCAAGGAGAGACCTCCTCCTCTCCCAACTATCAAATATCAAGCTTGAAAAGGGAGAAAAGGTAACCTCCTTACATTCTAGATTCAAAGAAATTTTGATTGGACTAACGAGTGTAGGAGAAAGTCTCTCGAACCGGGACATGCTCATGAAAGCAATTGATGCTTTTCCCTGGTCATCAAAATGGAGCTCAATGGTGGACTCCTTCTACATGTCCAAGAATTTAGAAGTGAGCACCTTGGAGGAGTTCTTCTCAACAATGGAGCTCCACGAAGCAAGACTTGAAGGAATAGTTGAAGAGCCTAGAATCCAACCTTCAAGAGGAGTAGCACTTTTGGCCAACAAGGGGAAGAAGAAGATGGAGATCCCCTCCTCCTCCGATGATGAAGCATCCTCCTCCTCCTCCATGGATAGTACGAAAGAAGCCTATATGGTAAGGAGGGTAAGACATGCATTAAAAGGTTTTAGATTTAATAAATCTAATGATAGGAGTAGAAGACCAAGGGGGAAAATTATTTTCTACAATTACCAAGGAGAGGGACACATAAGAGACAATTGCCCCCTCTTGAACAAGAGCAAGGAGGAGAAGAGAAAGAAAGAAGAAAAGAAGAAGAAGAAGGGTAGCAAGAAGAAGAAAGAAGAAGAGAAAAAGGCCAAAGAGAAAGGGAAGGCAAAGGCATTAAAAGCAAGGACATGGGATGACCCCTCTTCATCATCTTCATCATCATCGGAAGAGGAGAATGCCTTTGTCACCAACTTAGCCCTAATGTCCTTTGACGACCTAGATTGCTCCTCCACCAAAAATGAAGGATCAAGCACAAGTGAGGAGAGCTCTAGTGAAGGGGGAGCTTCTTCACCACCTTCATCCGAAGAAGAGGAAGACATGGAGACTATGGTAACGAATCTCTCACCCCATAAGATAGTTTCCATGATTTCTAGTCTCACTAAGGACTTATTTAGAGCCAAAAAGAAAAATAAAAGCATGCTTAATCAAATTAAGGATTTAGAAAATAAGCTAGAAAAAGCATGCTTAAATGATAATGATCGTATTTCTTATAGCTTAAATGATGCATGCTCACATGAATATATGTCATTTAATGTTAATGATGCATGCATAGAAGAAAATAGGGCTTTAAGGGAAAAGGTAGACTATTTGACCAAAGCCCTAGAAAAGTTTACTATAGGCTCCAACACTTTGAACATGATAATTGGGAGCCAAAGAGCTAGCTTCAATAAGAAAGGCCTAGGTTATAAGGAAAATAAAAATGAAAAGGCCTATAAATGCCTAATTGCTAGGGGTCAAGACAAAAGGAAGGAAATAGCTAGAAAATGAATTTCTAAGGAGTATCTAGTGAACCCCATAGGCAAGAATTTGTATTGGGTTCCAAAATCCATCCTAAAGGGTTAGGAAACCGCTAGGATAGTCAACCATAAGGATTTCATCTATATCATATCTATTTGTTGACTTAGGATGGCGAGACATAATTTTTGAAATAGTGTTAGGTGATGATAATGTGCCCATAAATAGATAATAATGCTTAAATCATGATAGTTAATGAAATTGCTATGTATGTTTGAAATCATGATTTATGATTTTGATATTTGGCATATAATCATGAGAAATAGGGTTTAAATCATGCTTTAGGAGATACTTTGGTTATTATCATGATGTTATATCTAATGCATGATTATTATTTGATGAATACATGTGTTTCATGATCATAATATGAAATTAATTCATATATGTCTTTATGATCATGAGGATTGTTAGGATGATACTTAACCTTGATAGAATTGCATGAATACAAATACCTCTAGGATGCATCTCACACTCACCATTGGCTACCTTTATTGAAAACTTAGCATGAGTGAGATGTTAGGATGATACAAATGTCCACTAATGCCTATGGCATTTAGATGGTCATTTAAGGTATCAAAATAGCAATAATAGACCAATCATGGGGAAGGCTTATGTTTAATTCATAGACATATTGCCCAAAGATCATGGTTGGATATTTCATATGTTTTTAAAACAATTTCTTACTTTAAAATCTATGTGTTCATGTTTTGAAACAATTGAAAGCAAAACTAGGTGTTAAAATGGATACTAACATGATCAAAAACCTAGTGGTTTTTAAAGCTTTTGGATTTTTGGGAAATACTTGAAAATATAATGATTTTTCATGGGCAAATATTTTTCATTGATAAATATACTTACAAGAAATGTGTTCCCCAAATTTCATGATTTTTCGAATTTTATAGAATTTTTTATGCATTTCTGAAATTCACCCCAGAAAATCAGAAATCCTGAAATCCATGTGCCAGTCGACTGGTAGTCTGAACCAGTTGACTAGTAGTCTGATAACATGCCCAATAACCTTTTGTATCCAATTTTAAGGCATATTTTGGCTTATGTTTCTCTCTAGACTTGATGCCATGCTGTATAAACCTTGTTAATTATTTTTGATGGTGTCAAAGGGGGAGAAATATATTTGTTTAAGTAAGGGGGAATATATTTAGGGGGAGTTTCATGTATTAAGGGGGAGAGTTGTTATTCATGTTATTCACATGCTTTCTTTCCTTAATAGTTTTATCAAATGTTTTACCTAACTTAAACGGATTGCCACACATCAAAAAGGGGGATATTGTTAGGGCAATCTCTTGCCATGATAAGGTTTTGATGTGTGTGGCAAAGAGTTTAAGTTAGGTTGTGATTATGATTTGATATGTGCGTTAGAGTCTTGCAGGGCTTAGTAATTCGTACATGGAGCCTAGGCGGGTTCACCACTCACAACCTCGTGCTTGAGTCGGAGAAGGATCATTGCAAAGTCGTGAGCTTGATGCTGCCGAGGGACCGCCGGACAAGATGACTTGAAGTGAAGCCAAGGAAGCAGACTTCGGAGGCAAGAGACGCGAAGGAGCATTGCGGTGTCGCCTTATCTTCTTGAGGGCGTGGCGCGAATGATGAGAGCGAGGACTTCGAGTGAGATGAGAGAATGAGTGAAATGTAAGTAGCTCATTAGGTGAATTTGGCCATTTGGCTAAGTGTCGGATGGGATTTCCCGACACCAAGTTGACTACCATGTTATGGTAGTTAACTACTCTAAGTCGACGGTGACTCGACTAGTGTTCGAGTCCGGTTCAAGTGCCAACAATTGACTACCATGGATTGGTAGTCAACTGTGAGACCACCAGTCGACTGATGAAGGCATTAGTCGACAAGTCGCAAGTGTTTCGAGCACAGAATGGAGTCGAGCTCGCGGAGCACTCGACTGATCGAGCATCAGTCGACTGATGGCAATATCAATCGGCTGATGCCAGTGCCGTTGGATGAAATCCAACGTGGAAAGCAGCCGTTATTGGGCAACGGCTATAGGACCAGTCGACTGATAGGGACATCAGTCGACTGCTCCTGTGTCAAGGGGAAGAAATCCTCTTCCTCTATAAAGAGGAAGGGTATGGGGCTTTGGGGGGCTAATGCTTCAACTCTAATCTTCTCCCAAAATGCTCAAAAGTATTCCCACTCTTCTTACTTGCTATTATTCTCATTCTATTGTAAGAAGAGGGATTGTAAAGAGGTTACCTCCACCTAGCTTGGTGCAAAGGAGAGACTTAGTGATTTGGTTGCGAAGTGATTCACCGGGGACGAATCGGACCGTGGATTAGCGGCGTAGCCGTGAACCACGTTACATATTGTGTTAGCATTTGTATTCTTGTCATTTTTATTTGCTTGTCTTGTTTTATCTTTCTGCTTGCGCTAATCTTGTTTGTAGACGAGCAAATTCCATTATCCAACGAAAGAGGGCTATTCACCCCCCTCTAGCCGGCCAACACCACACCTCATCGATCCTACAGATACCAATAGAGGAGTGTACACTTGACACTCTAGAGTTCCGGCAAGCTATTTAGACGAGCGGGATTTGCGAAGGGCGTCGCATCGAGGGTAACACTCTCACCTTCTAGATCTAAAGTAGATCTAGGTTTACTTAGCACATACATGTAGTTATTTTTATATATCTTTGCACAGATCCGTGGCTCGACTTCTGGGGTTTCCGCAACGCAAAAAGCGGTTTTTGTGGCTCGGAAAGTCCAATAGTGGTATCAGAGTCACGTGCGAAGCATGTATGTGTTTCGTATTTGTAGTTTTTGTATTAGATATAAAAATTATAGATTTTTAAGTTTCTGTAAATTTCCTATTTTTATAGAATTTTTGGGTATTTTTCTCTAAGAGTCGAAGCAACAAGTGTTGGGACACTTGTATGCTTCAACCGCCGAGAAAAACTCTCCGAAACAGCGAGTTCTCACTTTAGGTTTTTGGGAGAGCAACTTAAGTCACTGTAAGATCTAGTTGGGACACTCACAAAGTCTATTTTTGCGAGTAGGGGCATTGCCCCTATCCCCGAAAGGGGCCTTGTCCCGCGATCACGCCCGGAAACCGCTTAGCGGGACCGTTACGGAGAGGTGACTCATAAAATTAAAATAAAATAGGAAAAATTATAGAAATTTTCTGTAAAATACATAATTTAGTATTATGTATAATTTTTTGATGGTCATGGCCCAAGAACCCCAATATGATTGGACGTTAATGTATTGTAATTCATAATACAGCCTGCGTGCCATTTTTGTGATTGTGCTTGTTGTATAGGTTATGCGACCTGCGTGTCGTGCCTCTTCTTTTAAAATTATAGTTATAAATAGTTTTAGACTCGAATGTAACTCGAGTTTCAGTTTTGTAATGTACAAAATGGAGCGATGGAAGGTCCACTTGTAGACGGAGTTACGAGAAGGGTGCCGACGACACATGGCGGTCAAAGGAGGCGCTTGGAGAAGTCGCTAACCCTAGGTTGACCGTCCGATCTTCTCATTGGCTTGAGAAGATCGTAGTAGGGCCATGACCTAATCACAATTAATATATATATATATATATATATATGTTGACATATATATATATGTGTGTGTGTGTGTGTGTGTGTGTGTGTGTGTGTGTGTTATGCTTGTGTGTATGTGATGCATGCTAGTAGAATAATGCTTGTATGTATATGATGCATGCTAGGATATTTTTCTTGTATGTATATGATGCATGCTAGAATAATGCTTGTATGTATGTGATGCATGCTAATATAGGATAATAAAGGCCTCAATGCGTATATGATACACATTACGATTAGATTAGATCTTAATCGAATCAACTCGAAAAATGCCTACCAAGTCCTTGATACCCATCACTACCTCGATCATTTGTAGTTGTTGAATCTGCCAAAGCAGATCAACGCATATTATCTTGGTAGGGTGCGGAGGGACAATCTTGGTCCCGCCTATCACGGCTTGGGTTAGAGTAAGCTCAATTAGATTGAGTAAAACTAGTTAACTCAATTGGATCGAGTAGAACTATAAGCATATTCCAACCGTTGGAAAGATAGGATAAGATCACATTTACACTAAATCTTGGGTGATTTAGCCAAAGCTAACTCAAGGTGTTTTGTAAATGTGGGTCTTGATCTTATAAACAAGAGTTGCATAGAGATGTAATCGGTAATGTGTTACCCACCGATTGTACTAAGTCTTGGGCGATTTAGCCAAAGCTAACTCAAGGCTTAGTATGATGTGGATCTTGTCCCGCAAGAATTATAGCTAGTTTGTATGAATCTAGTAGTGTGGTTTGACCACATCCATAACTCGATTCTACAAAATTCCTATAATTCAGTGGGAGCATCATTTGATTAAAGGCCTAATTAAATGATAAAAGGAATATGATATTAATTCTCTGCATTGTATGTTGTAGATTACTATGTCGACAAACACGAACACTCTCTCTCTGCGTTCTGTCCTTGAGAAGGACAAGCTCAATGGAGCAAATTTCCTGGACTGGTACAGGAACCTGAGAATTATTCTCACCCAAGAAAGGAAACTGTACGTCTAGGCGGCCCATTCGGAGGCACCTCTGCCCTTGCCTCATGGTGACAAAGATGCTTACAAGAAGCATCAAGATGATGCATTAGATGTGTCATGTCTAATGCTCGCGACCATGAACTCTGAGCTTCAGAAGCAACACGAGTTCATGAATGCTTATGATATGGTTGAACATCTTCGTCAACTATATCAAGGACAAGCAAGGCACGAGAGATATGAAGTCTTTAAGGCATTGTTTGGTTCAAAAATGCAAGATGGGACTCCCGTAGGTCCATATGTACTCAAGATGATTGGGTACGTAGAAAACCTATAGAGATTAGGATTCTCACTTGGCCAAGAGTTGGCCACTGACCTGATCTTGCAGTCTTTGCCGCAAAGTTACAATCAATTTCTCATGAATTACAACATGAATGAAATTAATAAGCCATTGCCTGAGATGCTCAGCATGTTGAGAACTGCTGAGCTCAACCTTAAGAAGGGAAAATATGACGCCATTTTGATGGTGCAAAAGAAGAAAGGCAAGGGCAAGCCTAAAGTTAAGGGAAAGTCCCAAGCCAAGGGCAAAGGCAAGGAACTGAAACTCAAAGGAGGGGTGGCCAAGGAAGGGGCTTGCTTCCACTGTAAGGAAGCTCGACACTGGAAGCGTAACTATAAAGCTTACCTGGAATATCTTAAGAAGAAGAGAAGTGAGACTTCTACTTCAGGTATAAATGTTATAGAAGTCAATCTATCTATTTCTTCATCATAGGTATTAGATACCAGATGTGCATCTCACATTTGTACCAATGTGCAGGCGCTGAGAAATAGCAAGGCATTGACAAAGGGCGAGGTGGACCTATGAGTAGGCAATGGAGCAAGAGTTGTTGTTGTTGCTGTAGGAACTTATGATCTATCTCTGCCCTCTGGGCTTGTACTAGAATTAGATGAATGTTGTTATGTGTCTGCATTAACTAAGAATATAATTTCGGTTTCTTATTTGGACAAGAAAGGATTTACATTTATAATAAAGAACAAATGTTGTTCAGTTTATTTAAATGATATGTTCTATTGTAGTGCACCTCTAATGAACGGACTCTACTTTCTAGACTTAGAGAGCCCTATCTATAACATAAGTACCAAAAGGTTCAAGTCAAATGAGTTGAACCAAACCTATCTCTGGCATTGTCGCTTAGGTCACATAAATGAGAGTCACTTATCCTAGCTCCAAAAGGATGGGTTGCTGGACTCATTTGATTTTGAATCATATGAGACATGTGAGTCTTGCCTGTTAGGCAAGATGACCAAGACTCCCTTTAGTGGACACAGTGAAAGAGCAACAGACTTGTTCAGAGTTATACATAGTGATGTATGTGGCCCTTTCAATGTCGCTGCTAGAGGTAGTTACAGGTACTTCATTACATTTACTGATGACTTCAATAGATATGGTTATGTGTATCTCATGACACATAAATCAGAATCCTTTGAAAAGTTCAAAGAATTCAAGAATGAAGTACAAAATCAGCTTGGCAAGAGTATTAAGATACTTCGATCAGATCAAGGTGGTGAATACCTTAGCCATGAGTTTCGTGACTATCTAGCTGAGTGTGGGATTCTATCCCAACTCACTCCTCCTGGAACACCATAGTGGAATGGTGTATCCGAAAGGAGGAATCATACCCTATTAGATATGGTAGGATCTATGATGAGTCACACAAATCTTCCTATATCCTTTTGGGGATATGCTCTAGACACAGCAGCCTTCACCCTTAACCGTGTACCATCTAAGGCTGTGATAAAGACACCATATTAGATATGGATAGGGAGAAATCCCAAGATGTCTTGCATGAAGATTTGGGGTTATGAGGCTTACGTTCGACGTCAAGTCTCAGACAAATTGGGATCAAAATCCGATAGGTTCTATTTTGTTGGATATCCCAAGGACACGAAGGGATATTACTTCTACATTCTCAGTCAGCACAAAGTGTTTGTGGCAAAGACTGGGGTTTTTCTTGAAAGGGATTTTGTTTCTAGAAAAACTAGTGGGAGTACATTCGATCTTGAAGAAATTCAAGATAAGGACTATAGCATTGAGACCTTGATGGGGGTTGAACAGGAACCACAAAGTGTTGTGGGTGATGAGATTGTTGCACAAAGAGTTGTGGAACAACCACCTGTTTAGGTAGACCTACCACTTCGCAGGTCTGATAGGGTACATCGTCAGCCTGAGAGATACTCATTTCTCTTGTCTGACCATGATGACGTTATGCTCATTGAGAATGAGCCTACCTTCTATCAGGAAGCTGTGATGAGCCCAGATTCTGAGAAATAGTTAGAGGCCATGAGATCCGAGATGGAGTTCATGTACACCAACCAAGTATGGACTTTGGTTAATCCACCTGAAAATATCAAACCCATTGGGTGTAAGTGGGTCTTTAAGAGAAAGACTGACATGGATGGACATATGCATACCTATAAGGGTCGATTGGTGGCTAAAGGTTTCAAGCAAATTCATGGTATTGACTATGATGAAATCTTTTCTCCAGTGGCGATGTTTAAGTCCATTCGGATCATGCTTGCTATTGCAGCATACCACGATTATGAGATCTGGCAAATGGATGTCAAAACCGTATTTCTGAATGCAAACTTACTCGAGGATGTGTACATGACACAACCTGAGGGTTTTGTAGATCCACAACATACTGGGAAAGTATGTAAGCTGCATAGGTCCATTTATGGGTTAAAGCGAGCTTCTCAGAGCTGGAATCTTCGATTCGATGATGCGATCAAACAGTTTGGTTTCATCAAGAATGAAGATGAACCCTGTGTCTACAAGAGGGTTAATGGGAACACAGTTATCTTCCTTGTATTGTATGTGGATGACATACTACTCATTGGGAATGACATCCCTTCACTACAGTCTGTGAAGACTTGGTTGGGGACGTGCTTCTCAATGAAGGACTTAGGTGAAGTAGCATGTATTCTAGACATCAAGATCTATAGAGATAGATCTAAGAGATTGCTTGGCCTAAGTCAGAGTACATATATTGACACGGTATTACTACGGTTTGCCATGCAGAATTTCAAGAAGAGACTTCTGCCGATGTCAAATGGTGTGAGTCTTTCGAAGACTCAAAGTCCCTCTTCTAGAAAGGAGAGAGATCGCATGGATAAGATGTAACGCCCGTAAAATTTCTAGCAATTTTATGAGAGTTTTTGGCTTTACAATAATGGGCTTGATGTGGGTTTTTTTTTCGAAAAATAAAAGAAAATAGCCAAAAAGAGATGCAAGGCCTAGGAATTGAACCCCAAACCTCTAGAGATAGCCAAGCCCTATAGATGCACCCACTAACTAGAAGCCCAATAGGATTATATCATTAGAAGAAGAGGGGAAATTGTAGATAAGTGTGATGAGGGTAAATGAAGGGGCATGGAAAAGAGAAGAGAAACTTCTCTTCCTCCCTTTATAAAGAAGAAGGAAGTTTCCACTTGGCCACTTCTTCTTCCCTTCTTCTTCCTCACCGAAAACCCTCTCTCCCCCTCTCCATCTTCATCCTTTGGCCGAAACCCCCATTCAAGCAAGGAGAAAGCTAGGTGGCTTCCATTAGGTCATCTCCCAAGCAAAGCGAAGGAAGTAAGATTCCCTCACCTGCAGTATATTAGTTTTGTAGGATAGGTTACATGAAAGAAATATGAAGTTGTAGCCCTCTATGTTTCAGCTAACTAAGTTTATGGGCTAGGATTCATGAAAATGCTACTAGGGAAAATTTTTTATGGGTTGTATACTTCAAGAAGGAATCTTTAGGTGTCAAAAGTCCAAGGGTTTTAGCCCTTACATGTTTCGGCCAACCCAAGCATTTGGGGTTAGGGTGGCATGAACTTGATTCTAAGGTTGTGTTCATAAATGGTATGCTTCAAGTAGGAATCTTTAGGTGTCAAAAGTCCAAGGATTTTAGCCTTATATGTTTCGGCCAACCCAAGCTTTTGGGGTTAGGGTTGCATGAACTTGATTCTAAGGTTGTGTTCATAAATGGTATGCTTCAAGTAGGAATCTTTAGGTGTCAAAAGTCCAAGGATTTTAGCCTTACATGTTTCGGCCAACCCAAGCTTTTGGGGTTAGGGTTGCATGAACTTGATTCTAAGGTTATGTTCATAGAGTGTAGGATTCAAGTAGGAATGTTTAGGTAATAAAAACCCAAGCTTGAGCCCTTACATGTTTCGGCCAACCATGATATTTAGGGCTAGGGTTGCATGAAAAGGCTTCTAAGGGAAGTAGGAGATGTTATATGCTTCATGTAGAAGTTTTAAGTGACAAAAAAAAAATATACGAGGTTTGGTACCACCCCCCCCCCCTTATGAAGTTATGTTATGTGTATGAGTTTAATATGTTAGGAAATGAAAATATTCCTAGGAAATATGCTCATGTGATGAACATGTTTATGATATAATATGCCATGAAATATGCCTATGTGATGAACATGTTTTATGATTTAACATGCCATGAATATGCCTATGAAATATGCTTAGGTGATGAACATGTTTGTGATGTAATATGCCATGAATATGCCTATGAAATATGCTTAGGTGATGAACATGTTTGTGATGTAATATGCCATGAATATGCCTATGAAATATGCTTAGGGTTCATGATGTAATAGGCTATGAAATATGCTTAGGTGATGAACATGTTTTATGATTTAATATGCCATGAATATGCCTAGAAAATATGCTCATGTGATGAACATGTTTATGATATAATATGCCATGAAATATGCCTATGTGATGAACATGTTTTATGATTTAACATGCCATGAATATGCCTATGAAATATGCTTGTGTGATGAACATGTTTGTGCTTTAGGACCCCTTTATGTTATGAATGCATGTATGCTATGAAATGTCTAAGATGGAGATGCTTCCCTTTCAAGTAGGGATTAAGAGCTCTCCTTATGATAAGATAAGATGGAGATGCTTCCCTTTCAAGTAGGGATTAAGAGCTCTCCTTATGATAAGATAAGATGGAGATGCTTCCCTTTCAAGTAGGGATTAAGAGCTCTCCTTATGATAAGATTGTTGGGGATCGGTACGGCCGGCTAGAGGGGGTGAATAGCCCTTTTCGTTTGGATGCCGGTATTTGCTCGTCTACAAAACTAATTAGCACAAGCGGAAGACTAATAAAGACAAGCAAATAAAAATACGAGAAAAACAAATGCTAACAAAGAATGTAACGTGGTTCACGGCTACGCCGCTAATCCACGATCCCCGATTCGTCCTCGGTGAATCACTCCGCTTAACCAATCCACTAAATGGTCTCTCCTTTGCACCAAGCTAGGTGGAGGTAACCTTTACAATCAAGATCACTCTTCTTACAAATAGAATGGAGTAAAAGCAAGTAAGAAGAGTTTAGAGCTTGTGGGGCACTAGGAAGATCACTTGGAGCATAAGCATTAGCCTCTCAAAGGCTTGCACCCTCTCTTTTTATAGAGAGGGATGATTTCTTCCCATTGGCCGCCATCGATCATCGCCCTTGGCGATCATGCCGTCATCGCAACGGCCTCGAACACGTCGGATCCCGGCCGTTGTAGTCCAGCGAACTCTTGGCGGTCGGTGATGGACCTCATCGATCATTCGCTAGTCGATCAATCGGCTTCTCGATCGGCTATGAGCGGTCAGCGAAACCCTATTGACGATCGATCACGCTTTGATCGGATAATCTTGGATGACCCGCCGCGTATGGCGATCATGCCACTCCTAATCCGATCGATTATATACGGTCGAACTCACTCGGACTCGGAGCGATCATCGCCATGACATGGCAGTCGACTGGTGTCGGGAAAACCCATCCGACACTTGGCCAAATGGCCAAGTTTCACCTAAGAGCTACCCTTCCCCGGGTTACAATCGCTCACTCTCATCTCTCGGAGTCCCTCGCCTTCGAAGTTCTCTTCGTTCTCGGCCATGTCCCTCGGCAGCATCAGGCGCACGGCTCTGCAATGCTCCTTCGCGTCTCTTGCCTCGAAGTCTACTTCCTCCGGCTTCACTCCAAGCTTCTCGTCCGGCGGTCCCTCGGATGCTCCAAGCGCACGGCTTCCGCAAAGCTATCCTTCACCGACTCAAGGCACGAGTCATGAGATGTGAAACTCGCCACGGCTCCATGTGCGAATTACTAAGTCCTGCATGACTTCAACGCACATATCAAATCATCATAACACACTAACTTAAACCCTTTGCCACACCATCAAAACCATATTACGGCAAGAGATTGCCCTAACAATCTCCCCCTTTTTGATGTGTGGCAATCCGTTTAAGTTAGGTAAAAACATTTGATATAAATTCTAAGGTAAGAAAGCATGTAAAGATAAACATGATATAGCAACATGTCACTCCCCCTTAATCCATGAAACTCTATATTGCAAATTTTCTCCCCCTATCATATATTTTCTCCCCCTATAATATATTTCTCCCCCTAAAATAATTAACTTAAACATAAATTATTTCTCCCCCTTTGACACCATCAAAAAGATTAACACTAAGTTATAAGCTCATGGCATCAAGTATAATGGAGGGAAAATACCAAAAACATGATTAAAATCTGAAATCAGAAAATTGCAGGCTGATTTTCAGGTGAGCGATCATTGCTATCGTATGGCAATGATTGCACAATTGATTCGAAATTTTGATTTTAAATGCATTAAAAATTCCAGAAAATTTGAAAAATCATGAAATTTGAGGAGAATATTTCTATTAAGTATATCTATCAAGGAAAAATAGTTTTTCATGAAAAATCATTATATTTTCCGAGATTTGCCAAAAATCCAAACACTTGAAAAACCACTAGTTTTTGAGCATGTTAGTATCCATTTTAACACCTAGTCTTGCTTTGAATTGTTCCAAAACATGAATACATAGATTTTAGATTAAGGAATTGTTTTGAAAACATATGAAATATCCAACCATGATCTTTGGAAAATATGTCTATGAATTAAACAAAAGCCTTCCCCATGATTGGTCTATTATTGCTATTTTGATACTTTAAATGACCATCTAAATGTCATAGGCATTAGTGGACATTTGTATCATCCTAATATCTCACCCATGCTAAGTTTGCAATCAAGTTAGCCTATAGTGAGTGTGAGATGCATCCTAGGGGGTATTTGTATATACTTAACCAATATATTCATGCAATTCTATCATGGTTAAGTATCACCCTCACAATTAACATGATCATAATGACATATATGAATGAATTTCACATTATGATCATGAAATACATGAATTTCATTAAATTATAATCATGTATTAGGTATTATATGATGATAATAAACAAAGTATCACCTAAAGCATTATTCAAACTTATTTCTCATGATAACGTGCCAAATTTCAAAAACATAAATCATGATTACAAATATACATAGGAATTACATCAATCATCATGATTTAAGCAATATTATCTATTTATGGGCACGTTATGATCACCCAACACTATGTAAAAAATGTTGTCCCGTCATCCTAAGTCAACCAAAATATAATATAGGTTAATTCCATATGGTTGACTACCCTAGGGGTTTTCTAACCCTTAAGGATGGATTTTGGAACCCAAAATAAGTTCTTTCCTATTGGGTTCACTAAGTATTCCTTGGGGATCCATTTTCTAGCTATTACCTTCTTCTTATCTTGTCCCCTAGCTATAAGGCATTTGTAGGCCTTTTCATTTTTCTTTTCCTTGTAGCCTAGGCCCTTTTTGTTAAAACTAGCTCTTTGGCTCCCTAAGATCATATTTAAGGTGTTGGAGCCAATTGTGAATTTCTCTAGGGCTTTGGTTAAATAATCTACCTTTTCCCTTAATGCCCTATTTTCCTCTATGCATGCATCATTAACATCCAAAGGCATATAATCATGTGAGCATGCATCATCATGGCAAGAAGAGGTATCATTATTATTTAAACATGCATTTTCTAGCTTATATTCCAAAGCCTTAATTTGATTAAGCATGCTTTTATTTTTCTTTTTCATTCCAAATAAGTCCTTGGTTAAACTAGAAATTATGGAAACTATTTTCTTAGGAGAAGCTTTCGTTACCATAGTTTCCATATCTTCTTCTTCTTTTTCGGATGAGGAGGATGTAGAAGCTCCCCCTTCATTTGAGCTCTCCTCACTTGAGCTTGATCCTTCATTTTCGGAGGAAGAGCAATCCAAGTCATCAAAGGCCATCAAGGCCAAATTGGTGACAAAGGCATTCTTCTCATCCGATGATGATGAAGAGGATGAGGATGGATCATCCCAAGTCCTTGCCTTTAGGGCTTTGACCTTTCCCTTTTCCTTTGTCTTCTTCTCCTCTTCCTTTTTCTTCTTGCTCCCCTTTTTCTTCTTCTTTTCTTCCTTACAATTATCTCTTATGTACCCTTCTCCTTGGCAATTGTAGCATATGACCTTCCCCCTTGGTCTTCTATTCCTATCATTAGATTTATCAAATCTAAAATTCTTAAATGCACGTCTTACCCTCCTTACCATATAGGCTTCTTCGGTGCTATCCATGGAGGAGGAGGAAGACGCTTCATCATCGGAGGAGGAGGGGATTTCCATCTTCTTCTTCCCCTTATTTGCCAACAATGCTACTCCTCTTGAGGGTTGAATTCTAGGCTCCTCTTGTATTCCTTCAAGCCTAGTTTCGTGGAGCTCCATTGTTGAGAAAAATTCTTCCAAGGTACTTACTTCCAAGTTCTTGGAGATGTAGAACGAATCCACCATGGAGCTCCACTTTGAGGACCGGGGAAAGGCATCTATAGCCTTCATGAGCATGTCCCGGTTTGATAGCTTCTCACCTACACTTGTTAGCCCAATTAAAATTTCTTTAAACCTAGAGTGTAGTGAGGTTACCTTTTCTCCCTTTTCTAGTTTTATATTGGATAGTTGGGAGCGGAGGAGGTCTCTCCTTGCTAGCTTTGCCTCGGATGTGCCTTCATGAAGCTCTATAAGCTTCTCCCACATCTCTTTGGCACTAGCACATTCTCCGATCCGGTTGATCTCTTGTTGGGGGAGCACATTGAAAAGATGATGTTTTGCCTTTGAGTTCGCAAGGTGCTCCTCTCTTTGCTTCTTAGTCCATCGTGATTTTTCGATTTGTTCACCCTTTTCATCCCTAGGCAACTCGAACCCATTTTCCATTATTAGCATAATATCAAAATCGGTCTCGAAGAATACCTCCATTCTCTTTTTCCACCAAGAGAATTCGCCGTCGAACTTCGGTGGGTGGATGTTTGAGCCGGCCATTTTGAATGTTGCTTGTTGTGGCGGTTAGTCCTCGACAAGCTTTCCTTGGCTCTGATACCACTTGTTGGGGATCGGTACGGCCGGCTAGAGGGGATGAATAGCCCTTTTCGTTTGGATGCCGGTATTTTCTCGTCTACAAAACTAATTAGCGCAAGCGGAAGAATAATAAAGACAAGCAAATAGAAATACGAGAAAAACAAACGCTAACAAAGAATGTAACGTGGTTCACGGCTACGCCGCTAATCCACGATCCCCGATTCGTCCTCGGTGAATCACTCCGCTTAACCAATCCACTAAATGGTCTCTCCTTTGCACCAAGCTAGGGGGAGGTAACCTTTACAATCAAGATCACTCTTCTTACAAATAGAATGGAGTAAAAGCAAGTAAGAAGAGTTTAGAGCTTGTGGGGCACTAGGAAGATCACTTGGAGCATAAGCATTAGCCTCTCAAAGGCTTACACCCTCTCTTTTTATAGAGAGGGCTAATCTTGGTAGTCGATCGATGGAACTCATCGGCCGACCATCGCCTCCGTAGTCGACCGTCACGGCCACGAACCGCTCGGGTCGAAACCCTATTGACTACCGATCGGCCGCCAGAATGATCGATGGTCTCGGCGCGACGCCCGACGATGGGCCGACATCACGCTGGCTCAATCCACCAATGATACCGCCGAACTCACTCGACTTAGAGCGATCCGCCGCTATGACATGGCTGACCGGTCTGAAAAACCCATCCGACACTTGGCCAAATGGCCAAGTTTCACCTAAGAGCTACCCTTCCTGGGTTACAACCGCCACTCTCATCTCTCGAGTCCTCGCCGAAGTTCTCGTTCTCGCCACGCCCCTCGGCAAAGATCGGCGCGACGGCTCTGCAATGCTCCTTCGCGTCTCTTGCCTCGAAGTCTACTTCATCCGGCTTCACTCCAAGCTTCTCATCCGGCGGTCCCTCGAATGCTCCAAGCGCACGGCTTCCGCAAAGCTATCCTTCACCGACTCAAGGCACGAGTCATGAGATGTGAAACTCGCCACGGCTCCATGTGCGAATTACTAAGTCCTGCATGACTTCAACGCATATATCAAATCATCATAACACACTAACTTAAACCCTTTGCCACACCATCAAAACCATATTACGGCAAGAGATTGCCCTAACAAAGATAAGATGGAGATGCTTCCCTTTCAAGTAGGGATTAAGAGCTCTCCTTATGATAAGACAAGAAAGAAAGGAATTAAGTATTTTACTTTGTAAGAGGTTAAGTACCCGACCCGTCAAGTGGTCTTTAATCAAATCCATAGGGACATAAGAAGACGTAAGAGGTCTTGCCCTGGTAAGACGTAAGAGGTCTTGCTCTAGTAGGTCTGGTGGCTCGCTACCCCAGCCTATTAGGGAACGCGCATTATGTGGTACTTAACCTGGGGCCCCCCATGCAAGTATGATTATGTTGAAGTATCTATATGTATATGTTTTGAAAAGAAAGGACTTTTATGAAATTATGAATGCTTATGGTTAAAGTTTATGAATGCTTATGAACTTGTCCTTTATGCATGTTTAGATTTCATGATGCCATGAATGCTTATAGTTATGTTTAAGAATATTGGTGACTATGGACTTTATGCATGTTTAGATTTCATGATGCCATGAATGCTTATAGTTAAGTTTAAGAATATTTGTGACTATGGACTTTATGCATGTTTCAGATTTATGATGTTTCGGATACTTATGTTATGAATGCTTATGGTTAAGTTTATAAATGCTTATGAACTTGTCCATTATGCATGTTTAGATTTCATGATGCCATGAAAGCTTATAGTTAAGTTTAAGAATAGTTGTGACTATGTACTTTATGCATGTTTCAGATTTATGATGTTACGGATACGTATGTTAGGAATGCTTATGGTTAAGTTTATGAATGCTTATGAACTTGTCCTTTATGCATGTTAGATTTTAAGAAGTTATGATGCTTATAGTTGAGTTAAGAATTATTGTGATTATGTACTTTATGCATGTCTAAGATTTATAATGTTATGGATTGCTGATGTCATGAATGCTTATGTTAAATTATGCCCTGCTTAGGTTTAATTATGCTTAGCATGCGGATGTAAACTCTATGCCATGCTTAGGTTTTATTACGTGGGTATGTTGATAATTAGTGTTGCTCTCAAACACTTAGGCTATTTATGCTAGTATGCTCATGTTTCTAATTGCTTGATGAAGTTTGTGGCTTTTGTGAGTAAGCAAGAATCTTACTAAGCTATATGCTTATAGATTATGTTGTCCATATACTGCAGATAAAGGAAACCTGAACTAGCAGGAAGGGCCGAGTATGTTTGATAGTGGCATGGTGGAGAAATACCTCACATTACTATCGCTTATATTACATGCACAATGAACCACTTAAGACTTTGCTTCCGCTTATAAGACTTATGAATCATTAGTATCATGTTGGATGATGCTTATTTATGTTACTGTTCAAGTACTTAAGAACTCATGAATGACTCTTTATGTTATGCATGTTAGAAATGAGACAAGATATGTTAACATGCTGATTATGAATATGATATGTGACGCATACGCAAAAGAAGGTTTAAGTTATGATAACATGTTAAAAAAAAATAGTAAAGTAGCGCCGCCCTGAGAGCAGATAAGGGCGGGCGTTACAGGTGGTATCAGAGCGGGTTCACCTTTCCACTATCACACATCAAGCCTCCTTCTCTTTGTTTCCAAGTAAGTAACTTTATGTATACTTAAGTTTCTTTTATAATGAAGAATGTCTTCTATTTAGATAGAAATAATACCTCATCATGATTTAGTAGAAGGGAATCACACTTGTGATTTAGATAGAAATAATACTTCGTCATGCCTAGTATAATGGAACCATACTTGTGGCTTAGATAGTGATGATACCTTACCAAGCTTTATATGATGGAACACGTCTCTAACCTAGAAATATCACTAGAAAGGATACCTTGCCTTGTTTACGATGTGGGATGTTAGATGCCTGTATATGAGAAGAAATTATAATAATACCTTAATTAATTATTTATTTATCACTTAGATAACATGAACGGGAGACGTAGTGCTAGAGGGAATGACTCAGCACCCCCACCAGATTTGATGCATGTGGTTACAGAGCTACAGCGTCAGGTCGCAGAACAACAGCTGGTTATCAATGCTCTCACGAATCAACAAGGGAACCCTAGCACCACACCAGGGACGCAGAACGTAACTCCTAACACGACCACTATGGTGCAAGCACCGCTAATCAATGCTGCCACCGGGGTCCGGCCCGAAGCCTATCTGATTCAGTGGTAGAGGCTGAAACCAGAAAATTTCTCTGGTGCCGGCGAACCATGGGATGCCCAAGCCTGGTTCAAAACCGTTGAGAGCATCGTGGAGCTGCTGGATTGGCCCGAGCATGAAAAGATAAAATGTGCCTCGTTCTGTCTTTCCGGAGATGCAAGGATGTGGTGGGAGAGAGTCAAAGCAAAGAGACAAGTAAATCAAATGAGGTGGACAGACTTTGAATCGGAGTTCTTCGAGGAGTTCTTTCAGAGACGGATCACAAATAAGCACTATGATGAGTTCCTCGAGTTTCGACAAGGTGATCTATCAGTTAGTGAAGCTATGAAAAGGTTCAACCGACTGGCACGTCTCTGCCCAGAGTTAGTCGGTACTGAAAGGGAGAAGTGATGCCATCCACCCATATTCTGCGCGCCGCACCAATTAGACTCACAGACAGGGAGCTCTATTGTGACCTGATAGTCCTAGATATGTGGGACTATGATGTTATATTGGGCATGGATTTTCTACACAAGTACGGTGCTTCAATTGAGTGCCGTAAACGGAGGGTGACCTTCCGACCCGAAGCAGAGGTTTCATTTGAGTTTATCGGGGAGTCAAAGAAAGGAACGAGGAAATTTTTATCGGCGATAAAATCCCGAAGAATGTTAGAAAAGGGATGCACCGGATTTCTAGCACATGTGGTGGAAACCATATCAGCAAAGAACCAGAAGATAGAAGATGTCAGGGTGGTATGTGACCATCCGGAGGTATTCCCTGATGACCTACCTGGATTACCTCCTGATAGAGAAATTGAGTTCGAGATCGAATTGATTCCCGGAACTAATCCGATCTCCAAGGCACCTTACCGTATGGCACCGACTGAGTTGAAAGAACTTCAGAAACAGCTACAGGAGTTACTTGACCAGAGATTTATCCGCCCCAGTCACTCACCATGGGGAGCTCCAGTGTTGTTCATAAAGAAAAAAGATGGGTCTATGCGAATGTGTATAGACTATCGGGCACTGAACAACGTGACCATCAAGAATAGGTACCCCCTTTCCAGGATCGACGACCTGTTTGACCAACTGAAGGGAGCTACTGTCTTTTCCAAGATCGATCTCAGGTCTGGCTATCATCAAGTAAAAGTAAAGCCAGGCGATATTCCGAAGATGGCCTTCCGGACGAGATACAGACATTATGAGTTCATAGTTATGCCCTTCGGAGTAACCAATGCTCCTGCGATGTTCATGGACCTGATGAATCGAGTATTCTCGGCCTTCCTCGACAAATTTGTAATCATTTTCATCGATGATATTCTTATCTACTCGAGAGACCAAGAAGAGCATGTTGAACATCTGAAGACCGTAATACAGATTCTTCAGAAAGAGCAACTATATGCGAAATTCTCCAAATGTGAGTTCTGGCTCAATCAAGTGTCGTTCCTGGGTCATGTCATCTCTAAAGAAGGAATCATGGTAGACCCAATAAAGATTGAAGCTGTGAGGAACTGGAATAGGCCAAGGAATGCGAGTGAAATCAGAAGTTTTCTCGGGCTAGCAGGCTATTACAGAAAATTTGTAGAGGACTTCTCTAGAATTGCAGGCCCTATGACAACTCTCACCCGAAAGGACCAACAATACAAATGGACTGAGGACTGTGAGAGGAGTTTACTGAATCGAAAAGGAGACTAACCGGCTCCCATTCTCGACTCTCCTCAAGATAATGAAAGCTTCGATATGTATAGTGACGCTTCTAAACTAGGGCTCGAGTCGACTTATGCAAAATGGCAAGGTTATCGCTTACGCCTCTAGACATCTCAAGGAGCACGAAAGAAATTATCCTACCCATGACTTAGAACTAGCAGCCGTGGTGTTCGCTCTGAAAATATGGAGGCACTACTTATACGGAGCTCGGTGCAGGATTTATACTGTACTCACCAGAGTCTGAGATATTTCTTCACTCAGAAAGACCTAAATATGAGGCAACGCCGATGGCTCGAGCTAGTCAAAGATTATGATTGTGAGATATTCTATCATCCCGGAAAGGCCAACAAAGTGGCAGATGCACTGAGCAGAAAGTCCGGTGTTGCTTTGATGTCCTTATCGATGCTATCTCAACCCTTGAAAAGGGAAATAATGAATTACGGGATAGAGATTATTTCTGGACAACTTTCCACCATGACGATAGCGCCGACGCTGTTCGACGATATAATGGGAAAGTAAGATGGCGATTCAGACATCCAGAAGATCAAACAGGAAGTCCTGAAAGGAAGGGATAATGGATTCCGCATTTCCAACAGCGGACTATTATACCTCCGGGATCGACTATGTATTCCAGACGATCCGGAATTACGGAAGAAGATACTCGAGGAATCCCATGGAACACCTTATACCATGCATCCTGGATCTAATAAAATGTATCAGGACTTAAGAGATAAATTTTGGTGGTCCGGCATGAAAAGGATGACAAGTCGACTGCGGAAGGTCAAGGCGGAACACGAAACCCGGGGATTACCGCAGATCTGATTCCAGAGTGGAAATGGGAAGAAATTTCTATGGACTTTATCTCGGGATTACCCAAAACAGCAAATGGTTACGATGCTATATGGGTAATCATAGACCGATTGACAAAGTCTGCCCATTTCCTGGCGATTAAGATGATCTATTCGGTGGAGCAGCTAGCTCAATTAAATGTCAAGGAAATTATCAGATTACATGGAGTGCCTAAGGCTATTATTTCTGACCGTGATGGCCATTTTACCTCCCATTTTTGGGAATGTGTTCAGAAGGTTCTTGGCACAAAGTTGAGATTCAAGATCGATTTCATCCTCGTAATCGACTACGATGTAAAGAGTGAACCAGGTGATGGAAGATATGTTGCGGGCTTGTGCTCTAGACTTTAAGGGGAGCTGGTGTCGATATTTGTGCTTGGCGGAATTTGCTTACAACAACAGCTACCAGGCTACTATTGGAATGGCACCATATGAAGCTCTATACGGGAGAAGATGCAGGTCTCCTATCTGTTGGTACGAGGGTGGTGAAAGGAGGGAAATGGGTCCTCAGGCCATTATTATTGACAATACCACCCGCGCTATACAGAATATCCGTCAGAGAATCGAAACTGCTCAGAGCCGACAAAAGAGCTATGCGGATATGCGGCGTAGACCGTTAGAATTCGAAGTCGGAGACCTGGTATTTCTCAAAGTGACCCCTATGAAGGGAGTGATGAGATTCGGAAGGAAGGGTAAACTGAATCCACGCTACGTGGGACCGTATCCGATATTGCAGAGGGTTGGCAAGGTAGCGTACAAGCTGGAGCTGCCTCAAGAGATGTCGGCTATACACAACGTGTTCCATGTCTCTGTGCTCAAGAAATGCATATCCAGTGCGGACCAAGTGATTGAGCCACAGACTGTACAAGTTCAAGAGGACCTGAGTATGGAAAGTCGGCCTATCCAGATACTGGACCGAGAGGTCAAGAGGCTAAGGAACAAAGAGGTGCCCTTAGTGAAGGTCCTGTGGCAGAATCAACGATATGAGGAAGCTACCTGGGAACGAGAGGAGGACATGAAGCAGAAATACCCAGAATTGTTTTAAGTTTCGAGGACGAAACTTTTACAAGGTAGGAGGGATTGTAACGCCCGTAAAATTTCTAGCAATTTTATGAGAGTTTTTGGCTTTACAATAATGGGCTTGATGTGGGTTTTTTTTCGAAAAATAAAAGAAAATAGCCAAAAAGAGATGCAAGGCCTAGGAATTGAACCCCAAACCTCTAGAGATAGCCAAGCCCTATAGATGCACTCACTAACCAGAAGCCCAATAGGATTATATCATTAGAAGAAGAGGGGAAATTGTAGATAAGTGTGATGAGGGTAAATGAAGGGGCATGGAAAAAAGAAGAGAAACTTCTCTTCCTCCCTTTATAAAGAAGAAGGAAGTTTCCACTTGGCCACTTCTTCTTCCCTTCTTCTTCCTCACCGAAAACCCTCTCTCCCCCTCTCCATCTTCATCCTTTGGCCGAAACCCCCATTCAAGCAAGGAGAAAGCTAGGTGGCTTCCATTAGGTCATCTCCCAAGCAAAGCGAAGGAAGTAAGATTCCTCACCGCAGATATTAGTTTTGTAGGATAGGTTACATGAAAGAAATATGAAGTTGTAGCCCTCTATGTTTCGGCTAACTAAGTTTATGGGCTAGGATTCATGAAAATGCTACTAGGGAAAATTTTATGGTTTGTATACTTCAAGAAGGAATCTTTAGGTGTCAAAAGTCCAAGGGTTTTAGCCCTTACATGTTTCGGCCAACCCAAGCTTTTGGGGTTAGGGTGGCATGAACTTGATTCTAAGGTTGTGTTCATAAATGGTATGCTTCAAGTAGGAATCTTTAGGTGTCAAAAGTCCAAGGATTTTAGCCTTACATGTTTTGGCCAACCCAAGCTTTTGGGGTTAGGGTTGCATGAACTTGATTCTAAGGTTGTGTTCATAAATGGTATGCTTCAAGTAGGAATCTTTAGGTGTCAAAAGTCCAAGGATTTTAGCCTTACTTGTTTCGGCCAACCCAAGCTTTTGGGGTTAGGGTTGCATGAACTTGATTCTAAGGTTATGTTCATAGAGTGTAGGCTTCAAGTAGGAATGTTTAGGTAATAAAAACCCAAGCTTGAGCCCTTACATGTTTCGGCCAACCAAGATATTTAGGGCTAGGGTTGCATGAAAAAGGCTTCTAAGGGAAGTAGGAGATGTTATATGCTTCATGTAGAAGTTTTAAGTGACAAAAAAAAAAATATACGAGGTTTGATACCTTACATGTTTCGGCCAACATTGGTTCTAGGGTTAGGGTTTCATGAAACCACCCCCCCCCCCCCTTATGAAGTTATGTTATGTGTATGAGTTTAATATGTTAGGAAATGAAAATATGCCTAGGAAATATGCTCATGTGATGAACATGTTTATGATATAATATGCCATGAAATATGCCTATGTGATGAACATGTTTTATGATTTAACATGCCATGAATATGCCTATGAAATATGCTTAGGTGATGAACATGTTTGTGATGTAATATGCCATGAATATGCCTATGAAATATGCTTAGGGTTCATGATGTAATATGCTATGAAATATGCTTAGGTGATGAACATGTTTTATGATTTAATATGCCATGAATATGGCTAGGAAATATTCTCATGTGATGAACATGTTTATGATATAATATGCCATGAAATATGCCTATGTGATGAACATGTTTTATGATTTAACATGCCATGAATATGCCTATGAAATATGCTTGTGTGATGAACATGTTTGTGTTTAGGACCCCTTTATGTTATGAATGCATGTATGCTATGAAATGTCTAAGATGGAGATGCTTCCCTTTCAAGTAGGGATTAAGATCTCTCCTTATGATAAGATAAGATGGAGATGCTTCCCTTTCAAGTAGGGATTAAGAGCTCTCCTTATGATAAGACAAGAAAGAAAGGAATTAAGTATTTTACTTTGTAAGAGGTTAAGTACCCGACCCATCAGGTGGTCGTTAATCAAATTCATAGGGACATAAGAAGACGTAAGAGGTCTTGCTCTAGTTGGTCTGGTGGCTCGCTACCCCAGCCTATTAGGGAACGCGCATTATGTGGTACTTAACCTGGGGCCCCCCATGCAAGTTATGATTATGTTGAAGTATCTATATGTATATGTTTTGAAAAGAAAGGACTTTTATGAAATTATGAATGCTTATGGTTAAAGTTTATGAATGCTTATGAACTTGTCCTTTATGCATGTTTAGATTTCATGATGCCATGAATGCTTATAGTTAAGTTTAGGAATATTGGTGACTATGGACTTTATGCATGTTTAGATTTCATGATGCCATGAATGCTTATAGTTAAGTTTAAGAATATTTGTGACTATGGACTTTATGCATGTTTCAGATTTATGATGTTACGGATACTTATGTTATGAATGCTTATGGTTAAGTTTATGAATGCTTATGAACTTGTCCTTTATGCATGTTTAGATTTCATGATGCCATGAATGCTTATAGTTAAGTTTAAGAATAGTTGTGACTATGTACTTTATGCATGTTTCAGACTTATGATGTTACGGATACGTATGTTAGGAATGCCTATGGTTAAGTTTATGAATGCTTATGAACTTGTCCTTTATGCATGTTAGATTTTATGAAGTTATGATGCTTATAGTTGAGTTAAGAATAATTGTGATTATGTACTTTATGCATGTATAAGATTTATAATGTTATGGATTGCTGATGTCATGAATGCTTATGTTAAATTATGCCCTGCTTTGGTTTAATTATGCTTAGCATGCGGATGTAAACTCTATGCCATGCTTAGGTTTTATTACGTGGGTATGTTGATAATTAGTGTTGCTCTCAAACACTTCGGCTATTTATGCTAGTATGCTCATGTTTCTAATTGCTTGATGAAGTTTGTGGCTTTTGTGAGTAGGCAAGAATCTTACTAAGCTATATGCTTATAGTTTATGTTGTCCATATACTGCAGATAAAGGAAACCTGAACTAGCAGGAAGGGCCGAGTGTGTGTGATAGTGGCATGGTGGAGAAAGACCCTGTTACTATCTGCTTATATTACATGCACAATGAACCACTTAAGACTTTGCTTCCGCTTATAAGACTTATGAATCATTAGTATCATGTTGGATGATGCTTATTTATGTTACTGTTCAAGTACTTAAGAACTCATGAATGACTCTTTATGTTATGCATGTTAGAAATGAGACAAGATATGTTAACATGCTGATTATGAATATGATATGTGACGCATGCGCAAAAGAAGGTTTAAGTTATGATAACATGTTAAAAAAAAATAGTAAAGTAGCGCCGCCCTGAGAGCAGATAAGGGCGGGCATTACATAAGATCCCTTACACATCAACTATAGTATCTATCATGTACGCCATACTGTGTACTCGTCCTGATGTCTCGTATGCTTTGAGCATGACGAGTAGATACCAGTCAGATTCAGGTGAGCATCACTGGATAGCAGTCAAGAATATTCTTAAGTACTTGAGAAGGACTAAAGAATATTTCTTGATATTTGGAGGCGATGAGGAGCTTGCTGTAAAGGGTTACAGCGATGCCAACTTCCAAACTGACCAGAATGATTATAGATCGCAGTCAGGGTTCGTGTTTTGCTTGAATGGTGGCGCTGTTAGCTGGAAGAGTTCCAAGCAAGACACAGTTGCTGATTCTACAATGGAGGTCGAATATATCGGTGTTTCCATCTCATTCGAGATATTATCGATAAAGGAAATGTGAAGATTTGCAGAGTACCCACAGAGGCTAACATCGCAGATCCCTTGACCAAGGCTTTGGCATAGAAAAAGCATGATGGACACACTAGGTCATTGGGTATTAGATACTACGGTGATTGACACTAGTGCTAGTGGGAGATTGTTAGTGAAAGCCCTAGAGCCAATCATGTGATGATTGTTGTATGAACTTTATTGTATCATATTCCTATTTATAAAGGCATGGTTATTATATTTACTTGTATTGGTGTCAAATAACTAAGTATAATAATGTTCTTGAGTAGTAGGTTCTTATCTATATCAATCGATTGATTGAATCGATAATGAAATGATATAGAGAACACTACTCTAAATCATTCCTAGTCAAGTATTAACATTCAGGGACAATGTTAATGCGTAGAGACTAGCATGTAGGTCAACACGATGACTTGATCTCACAAGTCCTGGATATGAGATAACAAGTTGACACATGGGTATGCATTAGAGAATGTATACTGAATGACCCGCCACGAGAAAGTATCATGGATCATTATATGAGTGTCATATACTTTCTCATGTGGCTATTAGTATGACTATTAGTCCTTAGACTTGAAGTCACCATGGTTCCCTACATAAGGAGTTGCATACTTTGGCTTCGTCAAACGTCACCCGTAAATGGGTGGACTATAAAGGCGATTACTGGGTATGTGACAAATTATGTGGAGGGATGTGAGTGATCTAGATGGGATCTATCCCTCATATATGACGGGAGAGACATCATTATTCTTGATAGAGTGAGACCACGAAGTGCATGGCTATGCCCAAATGAGTCAATATGAGATATTGAGCTCATTTGATTAGAGTGAGTCTACTTGGAGTTCAAGATATAGATTGTACCGAGGATGACATGGTCTATGCCTAGATTGGTCAATCTAGATGTCAAGGATAGAAGGACATTGTCACATATTGTGAGAGTCACAATTAGTAGACACAAAGGTGATGTTGGAGCTCAACATTCTTGTAACTTGTGTAGCAATGATGTGTTGCTAGATACCGCTCATTGCTTATGTTCCTAAATCGGTTTAGGGACATTGCCAATGTTACAAGAACTTATAGGGTCACACACAAAGGGCAATTAGATGGAGATTAGGTTCATATGATGGACCATGAGGATTAGGTTCATGTGATGAACCAAATTGGATTAAGATTAATCCAAATTAGTCTAATTGAATTAGACTCAAGTTGATTCAAGTGTTGAATGAGTCTAATTTAGATTTGATTCATTTAGTCAATTTAAATTAATGAATAGAGATTCATTAAATCAAATTGACTTGAATCAAGTGGTTGGATTTGATCAACCATGGGATATAAGAGGTCAAGTTTGACTTGACTTGAGAGGGAAGATGAAAGGTCAAGTTTGACTTGACCAAATGCCAAGTCATGATAATGGCTTGGCATGGCCGGCCAATGATGATGTTCCACATAATCATTGACTTATCAAATGGTGCCACATCATAAGGGAGACCAACAGACACTTTGAGTTACATGCATGCATGTAACCCCCCCCCCCCTCCATTAAGTGGCCGGCCACTTATTCCATTAGATGGAATTGATTTTGTGAGTTACTCCAACTTCATCTTCCTCCTTGGATCATCCTCTCAAGCTCCCTCTCCTCCTTGGCCGAACCATCCATAGGGTGCTAGCACACTCAAGGGTGTGTTTTCTCCACCTATTGCTTGTGTGGATACCAATAGAGGAGTGTACACTTGACACTCTAGAGTTCCGGCAAGCTATTTGGACGAGCGGGATTTGTGAAGGGCATCGCATCAAGGGTAACACTCTCACCTTCTAGATCTAAGGTAGATCTTGGTTTACTTAGCACATACATGTAGTTATTTTTATATATCGTGGTTTCGAAAAGTCCAACACAAACAACTTAGTGTTTGAGGTTTGATTAGGTTCGATTGGTGTCCGATCAAGGGATGGCCGACTCAAGGGATATCGACCGATCGTGGTGTTTACGAAGGTCTTCCAATGAGTCATCACCGTGACCACTGATCGATGGGATCATCGGATACATGATCGGCGATGATGGATCCATTGGATTTTGGCCAGCGTGGATCTGGCCGTTGTGAGACAATGGCTACATGACCAGTCGACTGATGGTCATGATCAGTCGACTGATGGGCGTGAAATCAGCTTGATGCAGGTTATAAATGGAGCTCAAGATGGAGGATTTTGGCAAGACTTTAAGGGAGACTTTGAAGGGGAATTGTTGTTGCATTTCAGTCATTCAAGAGCCAACCAAAGAAAGCAACAAGTAAGTGATCAAAGAAATTGTGTAAAAGTTCTCTTTTATATTGTCTTTGTATTTTAGCTTGTATTTCTATATTACTGTTGTAATTGCTTGTACAAGGTTTCTCCACCTCCGACGTGTTGTCGAGAAGGAGTTTAGTTAATGTCGTGCGCATAACTAGAGCTCGGTGAGCTCACCCGTGGAGTAGGAACCATTCAGTTCTGAACCACATATATCTTGGTGTATTGCATGTGCTTGTGTTGTTGTTAGTATTTCTATTTTTTTCTATTGTTTCCATTGTGCTAACGACAATTGTAGACAAGCGACGCATGACGAACGACCGTATTTCACCGTACGACAATTGAGGGCTTTTCACCCCCCCCCCCCCCCGCCTCTAGTCGGCCACCTACGTTCCAACAAGTGGTATCAGAGCTAGGAGCTTGTTGAGGACTAACCGCCGACACAAGCACTACAAGATGGCCGGCTACAAACTCCAACCACCAAAATTCGAAGGAGATTTTCAATAGTGGAGAAGAAAAATGGAGGTATATCTAGAAACCGATTTTGACTTTATGCTAATCTTAGAAAATGGTTTCAAATTGCCTAGGGATCAAAGCAATAGGCAAATTGAGAAGTCAAGGTGGACCCAAGACCAAATCAAGGACTTTAAGACAAATCTCAAGGTAATAGAATTACTTAGTGATTTTATTCCTAACAATATTTGGTCTAGGCTAGGTAATTTTAGGGATGCTAAGGACCTATGGGACAAGGTGATAAGATTTCATGAAGAGCCCACATTGGTCCATGAAGAGGAAGAATGCCCATCAACATCCGAATCCGAGGATGTTGAAGAATTGCCCACCACATTTGAAGATGTTGATGATTTGGTGGAGACCTCCACCTCTAGCATTGAGGGGGAGGAGAGGCCTTCTATCCCGGAACAAGTTCAAGAAGAAGCTTCAACATCCGGGAGAAGCGAAAATTCCCTAGGTAACTCAAGTGTTGTTATTATAAATAAAAATCATATAACATGCTTTGAATGTAGGGAACAAGAGCACTATAAAAGTAAGTGTCCTAAGAAGGTGAATAAGGTTCAACCGGCACCAAAAGTCAAAAATGTCGGAGTCCCAACAATTAAGAGCAAAGAGAACATTGTGTGTTTCAAATGCAACCAACGGGGAAACTACCGAAGCCAATGCCCTAGGGGGAAGAAAATGCAAGAAGGGGCATCTCATGTAGGGGGAGCTTCTAAAGCTAACCCTAAGGTAAATTTAATTAATGCACCTTCAATTTCTAGGGTTAACAAGCATGCTAGGAATTATTTTAGTTCTCTTGCAATTATTAATGAAAAGCATGCTAGTAGAAATAATAAGGTTTATTGTTTAGGTGCTAAGCATATAAATTTATCTAAGGATAAACCTAGGACCAATAACACTAGAACTATTTTACCTAGGGAATCAATTAGGAGAATAGAAGAAAATTTGGGTATTAATCCCAAAAAGACTAGGCACATGCCTAAGAAGAAGAGGCCTTCCCAAAAACCTAATGATAAATCAAAATTGGGAAAATTAGAATTAGAAAACCAAGTCTTGAGGTCAAGACTTGAGAGAATGGAAAAGACCCTTAAGATTATAGAAAATTCTATTCAAGGGTCAAATGCCCAAAAGTCAAGACCTAGGGTTTAAGAACGGTCTAAGGGCAAGAAAGGTTTGAGTCACAAACCTATGTCCTATCATAATGTTTCATTTGATTATGGAACAACATCTAGGTCTAGGAAAACCAAGGCTAATAGGGAAGTTATCCCTAAGATTAGCCATGGTGTTTGCTTAGTGGCTAAGGACTTAAGAAAAACCAAGAAAGCCACTAAGAAGGTCAAAAGGGGAGTTACCCCTAGGTTTGACTTAGCAATGACCCAAAAGACTATGTCTTCATGTTGGAATGTATACTGAAAGCCTAGCTCTTTTTGTATGAACATTTTTATTTTGAAATAAGAATCACATGATCATTGTTTGCACTTTATATTTATTATATGTGTGCATATTGTCTAATATTTTACATTGTAGATAACATGGTGCTTGGTGTGGCACAGAAGATCATGTTATCAGTCCCTTGTAGAATATAAGTAGAGGCTCACAACTAAGATGGTTTTGGACAAACCATTGGCATGGTTGTAGTGTAGCTTGGTATTGTTTTGTCTTGAACATAGAGTTACACTAGTACACTTAGGTGTATTGAGCAAGACCGACATAGAGGTGATTCAATTTATTGCTGACTACATAATTGAATCGTACCTCAGATATTATGTTGTACATGCTCTTAATCCCGATATAATAACGGGCACATATACTTAGTATTTATTTCTTTGATTTACCAAAGGGTGAGATTTCTATGGATTAAATCAATATGCCCGGTAAGTTGGGAAATGATATTATTTACATGGTGTGTCGTTGATTATAGGAGGAAACCGTCTCCTATATATTAGGTTGATGATGTCCCCTTGAGGAGCTCATAAGGTTCATCATGTAAACCCTGCAGGTTGACTTAGTCAACATGATGATAAGGTTGAGTGGTACTACTCGAGGAGTTAGGTGTTAATTAATTGATGGTCAGTAAATCAATTAATTGACGGACATTCGATATCTTAAACACGGGGAGATGGATGTACAAATAATATATGGAGCTCATATTAATTTATGGGGGTTGGTGAGGTAATTCAATGATGATCCTCAGTGGAATGGAACATCATTGATGGATCAAGTTTGTGTGGTTCCCATCCATCGGGTGGCCAAGATCCAACTCCTTCTCATGGTCCCTATCGTAGCCTAATATAAACCTCATGAAGTCTAGATCAAATGATGGAAAACAAATCTCTAGATCCGACGGTTGAGATTAAATCTCTAGATCCGACGGTTGAGATTAAATCTCTAGAACCGACGGTTGAGATTAAATCCCTAGAATCGACGGTTGAGATTAAATCTCTAGATCCGACAGTTGAGATTAAATCCCTAGAATCGACGGTTGAGATTAAATCTCTAGATCCGACGGTTGGGATTAAATCCCTAGAACCGACGGTTGAGATTAAATCTCTAGAACCGACGGTGGAGATTAAATCCCTAGAACCGATGGTTGAGATTAAATCTCTAGATCCGACGGTTGAGATTAAATCTCTTGATCCGATGGTTGAGATTAAATCCCTAGGTGGAGATTAAATCTCTAAGATCTGACGGTTGAGATTAAATCTCTAAGATCCGACGGTTGAGATTAAATCTCTAGAACAAATGAAGGAGATTAAACCTAGGCCTAAACCTAACTCTATATATATGGGAGAATAGGTTGGGCGGCAACAAAGGATTTGGTTTTTGGAAATTAGGGTTTAGCCTCTCATTGCTTGGGCGGCAAGAAATCCAATGGAAGAAAGGTTGGGTGGCTAGGGTTTGAAAGCTTGGTTGGGCGGCAACTATAGGGGAAGTGCTCTTCTTCTTCCTAGGGTGTTGCCAGCTCCTTCTCTTTTCCATATACCTTGGCCGGTGCCCAACATATTCCCTTTATCCTCTTCACTCCCTCTTGGACGGCGGCACTAGAAGCTAGGGTTTGTCCCTAGTTTGGTTCCTTGGTGGTTTCCATTTAGTTCTCTCTATTCTTGGGGCCGGTGGCATCAATCCTTTGTGGATTGGTGGTTGGCTCAAGCAAGAAGGGAAGGAGAGTTCTTCTTTCATTGGATTGAAGAAGATCTAGGAAGCTTCAACTTGTGGAGGATCTTCGCCCACACGAAGTCTACAAGGAGGTTAGGACATACGATAGAAGATCAAGAGGTATAAAAGTTTTATAACTTTTATTATTGATCTTTGCATGTTCTTATTATTTTGATTAGTATGTGTTGATTATACTAGTTTGCATGTGTATGTATTTGTATAATCATGGACCCCGAAGATAAACACAAAAACCGACGATCCGTCTGTCGTCTCTTCCGCGGCTAACCGACTAGAAGAGTTGTGTTGCTTGAACAACTAGTTTGTTCAAGCGATCACTCAAGTCGATAGCACGACGACGAATTGGTTGAGCTTAGGAAACTCATCCCATCCGGATTAGTTTTCATTAGTGAAAATTTTAATCTGGGGACATGGGAGCCTATTTCTATGATTTTATATGCTTCTGTTCAAGTTTAGGATTCAAGAGCTCTAAGCAATAATGTATGGATTCGGTTACTTTCATGCACATATCATATATTGAGTATGTCGGATAATAGTAGGATGTGCGTAGACTAACTTTTTGGTTGCAGGCATAAGATCCGACTATTATGGCTATATGTGTGTATGTGATTGTTTGTGTGTGATTGTATGTATATCATTTGAATCCTCGGGGTTGACGAGGCTTGATTAGTATTTAATTTTTGTAATTAAATACGACATTGTTTAGCCGATCATTTTAGTTTACTTTCGATCTAGATTATTTATACACTCCTTCGTGGAGTATAGGATCGATGGATGTAAATTAGAATGATATATCTCGGCTCGGATCTCTTTATGTGGCTTGCGCACGGAAAAGGTGGAGCGAACGAGGTGGCGACACGGCGGGACGCATATTGGAGAACAAAGCCATAATAGTTGGAAAAATTCTATTTTTTCCATATTTATTGCTGATTTGTTTTATATGCATGTTGTGTGTGCTTGAAAATTCCTCATTTTCAATTTACTAAGTGGGAGAGGGATATTTTAATTAATTCCCGCGGCCTCCATTACAATTTGACGTGTGATGCAACAGACTTGCGTGTCAGCTCTGAGTGCCTTCCTCCCCATCGGATGAGTTTTTTGCGGATCACTAGGTCAAATAATGGTTATAGGAAATTATTTAGGAGCATGTGTACTTCCCCATCGGTAAGGCACATAATCTGAGATAATTCCCTTAGTATCATGTAATGGTGCACACTTAGATGCAAATAAAAAGTATCCTCCCCATCGAAGTCACTGCTTTTATTTGTAGGGCCAAAGAGGAACCAACTATTAGTTTTATTTGTCAAAAAATAAGGTTGACAAGATAATAAAATTAATGGGTAAAACCTCCTCATACAAATGTAGAATTCGTATACGTCCACACTATCGTGGCATGCGATATTCTCGGTGTTTTGAGGTGTTGGTTGATTTCAGAATTTTATTGTTTTGAGGAATCAATAATATTTGAAATCTAATATTTTGATCATTGTGATTCTTAGGATTTTCAAATGGCTTTCAACCCACTTACTATGATGTTAAAGGAAACAAACTTACTGTACCCAAATAATATTGATTGGAAAAGAAATATGGATAGTGTCTTAACTGTCGATGAGTGTCCTCCTAGGCCTGTAGATGATTCTGGGGAAAAGGAACTTTTTGGATACCAGAATCGAGCTGCTAGGCAGGAAGCTATGATTGCTCAGAAGGTTTCTACTTCTAAGGCGAAAGGCAATAAGAAGAAGAAACAAGGTAGAGCAAAAATGACAGGTGGACCTCAGGGAGGAGTGAAGAAGCCGAAAGGCAAGTGCTTCACTTGTAGACAGACTGGACATGGGAAGAAAGACTTCCCCTTCCTAAAGCAGAACATAGGTATATCTTCTGCCTTAGTCATTGAAACATGTTTATTGGTGTTATCTATCGGTACCTGGTGTGTAGATACGGGAGCCACTGATCATGTCTGCAATTCTTTGCAGGGGTTCCAGGAAACCCGACGACTAGCTAAAGGAGAAATTACCGTCTACATGGGCAATGCTACAAAGGTAGCGGCTATTGCAGTGGGAGACGTTTATTTATCGTTTGATAGAAATAAAGTTTTGGTTTTGAGAAATTGTCTTTATGTACCTACATTTAGAAAGAATTTGATTTCGGTTTCTAAATTGTTTATGGATGGATATTCTGTTTCTTTTAATGACAGAGTTGTTATAAAAAGAAATAGAGAGATTATCTGTTCAGGTACATTGGTTGGCAATTTGTATGCTCTTGAACCAAAAGCTCCCACGATGCATATAGAAGTGAATAACTCATCTTCTAAGTCCAATAAGAGAAAAGAGCCTTCGAAAATGAACCAGACATATCTTTGGCACCTAAGACTTGGTCATATTAACCTGAGTAGAATTCAAAGGTTGATAGCTGATGGAATTTTGGGTTCATTAGTGGTGGAGGATCTCCCAACCTGCGAATCTTGCTTGGAAGGTAAAATGACAAAGAGGCCTTTCAAGGCCAAGGGGTATAGGGCTAAAGATGTGTTAGAATTGGTTAATTCTGATCTGTGCGGTCCTATGTCTATCCAGGCTAGAGGTGGCTTTGAATACTTCATCTCTTTTATAGACGATTATTCAAGGTATGGATACATTTACTTGATGCGCCGCAAGTCTGAGTGCTTTGACAGATTCAAAGAATTCAAGGCTGATGTGGAGAACTGTCAAGGTAAAAGTATCAAGACACTACGATCTGATCGTGGTGGCGAGTACCTCTTGGGAGAGTTTAGGAGTTACTTATCAGAGGCTGGGATTCAATTCCAATTGTCCGCACCTGGCACACCCCAGCAGAATGGTGTGGCGGAGCGAAGGAATAGGACTCTTATGGAGATGGTCAAATCGATGATGAGTTATTCTAAGTTACTTGATTCATTCTGGGGGTTTGCTCTGGAAACGACAGCACACATTCTGAACTTGGTTCCATCTAAGTCAGTACCTTCTACTCCCACAGAATTGTGGACTGGGTGAAAGCCTAGTCTAAGACATATTTGGATTTGGGGTAGTCCAGCACATGTGCTGAAGGCTGATGCTGGTAAGTTGGAACCTCGTACAGAAGTGTGCATGTTCGTGGGGTACCCTAAAGGAACGAAAGGTGATTTATTTTATAATCCTAGAGATCAAAAGGTGATCGTGAGTACGAATGCCAAATTTCGAGAGGAGGACTATGTGATGAACCACAAGCCCACAAGTAGGATTGTTCTTGAGGAGTTGACAAGGGAAGTCCCGACTTCAGTACCACCGGTACAAGAGGAGATACCACAAGTCACTACACCGCGTGTCACAGAGCATACACAGGAGGCACCTCGTCGTAGTGGGAGGGTTGTTAGGCAACCCGAGAGATTCATGTTCTTGGGAGAATCTTCTGATTTGGTCCCTGGCGAACATGAACCTGATCCCTGGACATATGACGAGGCACTCCAAGATAGAGATGCGGTATCTTGGCAAAGAGCGATGAATTCAGAGATAGAATCTATGGATTCTAATCATGTCTGGGAGCTAGTAGAACCACCCGATGGTGTGAAAGTCATTTGATGCAAGTGAATCTACAAGAGAAAGAAAGGAGTAGACGGGAAGGTTGAGACCTTCAAAGCTAGGCTTGTTGCGAAAGGGTATACTCAGAAAGAGGGTATCGATTATGAGGAGACTTTTTCGCCAGTAGCTATGCTTAAGTCTATCATGATTCTCTTATCTATAGCTGCTCATATGGATTATGAGATTTGGAAGATGGATGTCAAGACAGCTTTCCTTAACTGAAGTCTTGAGGAGAACATATATATGCGGCAACCAGAGGGATTCATTGCTAAAGGCAAAGAGCATCTAGTGTGTAAGCTTAATCGGTCCTTATATGGATTGAAGCAAGCTTCGAGATCTTGGAACATCCGTTTTGATGAGGTAATCCAGTCATATGGATTTATTCAAAGTCCGGATGAGCCATGTGTATACAAAAGATGTGACAGAAACGTAGTGGTATTTCTTGTACTATACGTAGATGACATTTTGTTAGTTGGCAACAATATCAAAGTGTTATCAGACATAAGGGTATGGTTGTCCAAATAGTTTGACATGAAGGACTTGGGAGAAGTGGGACACATCCTTGGGATCAAAGTTATAAGGGATCGCAAGAAAAGGATGTTGTGCTTATCTCAAGCTTCATACATAGACACGGTCCTAGCTCATTTTAGCATGCAGAACTCCAAGAAAGGTTTTCTACCTTTTAGGCATGGAGTTCCTTTATCTAAAGAGATGTGTCCTAAAACATCAAAGGAGATAGAGGAGATGAAGGCGGTTCCTTATGCTTCGGCAGTAGGAAGGCTCATGTATGTTATGCTATGTACGAGACCAGATATCTACTTTGCTGTGGGCATGGTTAGCAGATATCAGAGTAATCCTGGACAAGGACATTGGACTACGATAAAGCATATATTGAAGTACCTGAGAAGGACTAGGGATTATATGCTGGTTTACCGGGCAGATCAATTAGTCCCTGTGGGTTACACGGATTCGGATTTCCAATCAGATAGGGACAAGAGTAAGTCTACCTCAGGGTTTGTGTTTACTTTTGGAGGTGGAGCCATAGTATGGAGGAGTGTCAAGCAGAAATGCGTGGCGGACTCTACCATGGAAGCTGAGTATGTGGAAGCCTCTGAGGCAGCCAAGGAAGTTGTATGGCTTATCCCCTTAATGTCATCGATGGTATAGCCCAACACCTTTTTGTATGTCCTGAGCACCTCCAGCAACTTCCTTGTCTCCACTTCACTCAAATGGGCGTTTATAATCACTGAATAAGTTGAAGCCAAGCCCAAAAATTCATACCTGAGATTCGAGGGAAGTGGTTTCATCTCATGCCTTAGGTGTTTTTCTATCACCACAAGCTTCGGTTTTTCTTCTCCTTCGGATCTGGAAGACAGGGAAGCTTCTTCCACCCAGTACTCCTTCTCCTTGCCTCCACCCTATACTTTGCAAGCCACCTCAAGCTTTCCTACCTCCTTTGCGAGGGAAGACTCTAGAAAATCCTGCTCGCTATCTGCCCACATTTGAAGGGTCCATACCACTGTTTCTATAATGCGATAGGCTTTGTCCGTGCTCCTTTTCATCAATACCTCCCCCCCCCCCCCGCGGCTATGTCCAAGATTTCCTTGGATGAGCTAAAGATTCCTGAATAAAAAATATGGATGAGTAACCAATCCTGTAATCCATGATGTCGCCATTGAAGAATCAACACTTGGAGTCTCTTCCATGCTTCGGCCAGAGTCTCTTCGTGACCTTGCTTAAACGAGAGGATTCTATTCTTAAGGGTAGGCTATTTTGCTGGGCAGGAAGAATTTACCCAGAAAAGCACATCCCAACTACCTTAGCAAGGGAACCGTGTCTTTTAGGAATAGTGGTAAACTCAAAATTCTAGGTAAAGGCACAATTGAGGTATCCCCAAAACTTATTATTCATAAAGTCTTTCTAGTTAAAAACATGAAATTCAATTTACTTAGTGTTAGCCAACTTTGTGATGCCGATTTTAATGTTGAATTCAATTCAACAAAGTGTTTTATTAGACACAAAAAATTGAATGATTTCAATTTTGTTGGATATAGGAAATCCAATATTTACTATGTTGATTTATCCTATGCTTCTAACATTTCCACTAGGTGCCTTATGGCAAAAGAAGAGGAAGGGTGGCTATGGCATAGAAGGTTAGGGCATATCAATATGAAGAACATTGCCAAGGTAGCTAAATTGGAGTTAGTGAAGTGGTTACCAAAGAACAAATACATTAAAGATAAGATGTGTGATGCATGCCAAGAAGGAAAACAATCAAAATCATCACACAAAGGTAAAACCCTAACTAGTACTTTATTAACTTTAGAGCTTTTACAGTTGGATTTATTTGATTACCATAGTACTCCTTTGAATGGTAGTAAATATTGCTTAGTCATAGTTGATGATTTTTCTAGGTATACATGGGTTTACTTTATGAAACATAAGGATGATACCTTAGAAATAATCATAGGTTTTAGCAAAAGAGTTGAGAATGAAAGAAATCTCAAAATCAACTGGATCCGTAGTGATCATGGTGGAGAATTTGAGAATTCTAATTTCTCAAATTTTGCTTAGAACAAGGGTACAAGCATGAGTTCTCTTATCTTAGAACACCCCAATAAAATGGGGTGATGGAAAGGAGAAATCGTGCCCTACAAGAGGCAACTAGGACTATGCTTAATGCATATTCTCTACCTAGCTACTTGTGGGCGGAAGCGGTTAATATCGCTTGCTATATCCAAAATCGAGTCCTAATCCATAAGTTTTTAGGTAAAACACTGATAGCTGCATTTTTTATTGCGCTATATTTACTTGTTGATTAGATCTTTTAGGCTCTTTGATGGGATAATTATTGTTATTTGAGATGTTTTTACATATTGAGCCTATTTGCGATTAATTACATTAATTCCTATAATTTCAGTATTTTTCATGAATTTCATGTGATTTTGTAGGAACATCTAATGAGGATCTAATTGGAGCAATCACAACCGTCGATCCAGATCAGATCTGAGCATTATGGACCGTCCAAGGAAAGTGATTGATTTTGAGCCATCCATCTGGATCTGGAGCGATCCGGCCCGTACATTAAGATCTACACATCTTGGCCGTTCATCTGGACCGTTGGATCGTGATTATACCTTCAAACGGATCAGATCCGTCCATTGCAATTCAGATTGATCACAGCCGTTGGATCACAGCATGCTTAGGAGATTAATTGGACTCATTTAACCTAGCTCTATTTGGACGGTAGGGATCAAAGGAGGCTCCCATCGGATGGCCCAAAAAAATCACTTAATAAACCAACTTCTTCCCAGCTGTGAGAGAACCACGACAGAAACTTCGAGCGGTGTCTTCCTCCTCTCGCGAGCGCGGCCACCGGCGACTACACGAGCGATCGACGGCAGGACGGCACTATTTTGGTGAGTTCCCTCCGACAGCTGGCGACGATCCCATCTGATCCTTGGTGGCGGATCCAGATGTCGTGATTCGAGCAGCTGATCCAAAGCGAGGCGAGGCGGGATTCCGGCGAGTTCATCCTTCACCGACATTTCTCCTTCATTTTGGCGACTGGAATAGGCCGTTCTAGATTCACCGGAGTCACCCACAGGTTGTACCGATTGGACAATCCCATTTTCACCGCCGGAGAAGAATTCCATTCCACTGTCCGGTGAAATCCAGATTCGTCGGAGCAGTGATCGCAATCATCCATCTTTCCTTTCTTCCTGCTGACGCCGATTGGGCAGCTTCGCATTCACCGCCGGAGTGTTTGTTCGGTTTGTTGTGACCGCCGTGTGGTTACCATTCGTATTTTATATGGATTTAGTACTGAGTGTGGTTGTGTTAAACACTCGGGATTTCATGTTATTTACATTATGCAGTTTATTCCAGTCAGTTATGCAATTGTTAGTAGTTGATGATGTTTGTTTCGGTTACTTGTTAATTTGTTTACATGCAATGCTATTTCTATCGGTTTGTTATGCTTAGTTGTTAATTCTGTTCATCGTGCATTTTTATTAGATTTAATATTGGTGTTTGTTATTTAGTTGTAGGTTAGTTTAATTTGATGTTGCTGATGTACTAACCCCATCCATTAAAATTGTACAATCAATGCATCGTATAGTGATAGTATGGTGTTTTGGTTGGAGTGATTTCATTATTAGGTTAGATTTCCTTTACATTCGACCAGTTGCCGTATAGTGACAGTGCGGTACCTGGTTGAATTGCTTTCGTTTATTGCATTTCATTTATTGCAATTTTTAGTGACTGTTTGACTACTATGTCGTATAGTGACAGTGCGGTACATGGTTAAATTGTTCACCTTTGTTTCGTGATCATTATACCGTATAGTGACAGTGCGGTGCGTGATTACTTACTTTTGCGCATTAGTTAGATTTACTTCCTGCAGATTCAATTTCCATGTCTGTTTACCAGAATTGTTTGACCATTGCATCGTATAGTGACAGTGCGGTGCAAGGTTGAATCGTTCTTGCATTAGGTTAGCTTTGAATAATTGTTTTGATAATTATAAAAACCCCCCAGTGTTTACCTCTGTTTAAAAACAAACGTTCAGCCATTAGGTTCATTGGGAGATGACCCGAGTCAGTCCTATACTGCATTAGTGTAGTTAGGGGGTTCGGTAAATAATTTAGGAACGGTATCACGACAATTCATTAACCGATTCTATCAAACACCATTTAAATTATGGAATGACACAATTCCTACAATTCATTACTTCAAAGTCTTTGGATATAAAGTCTACATTTTAAACACCAGAGACAACTTAGGAAAATTTAGTCCAAAGCGGATGAGGGAATCCTAGTTGGATACTCATCCACTAGTAGAGGATATAGAGTCTACAACAAGAGGACTCAAAAGGTTGAGGAATCCTCTAATGTGATGAGACCTCTAGTACCTATCCTAGAAAATTCTCCATTGATAAGGATATCAATGACAATAATCAAGACATTACCCAAAAACTTCAAAACTTGACCTTAGGGGGTAATGATCAAGGGGGAGGAAGAGGAGACTCCGATGATGAGAGGAGGAAGGAAGACAACCATGATCAAAATAAATTTGAATCACCTCCTAGAACATTAAGGATTCATCAAAATCATCCCCTAGACCAAGTTGTAGGAGAACTATCCCAAGGAGTGAGAACTAGGTCCTTTCATAGAGCTCCTACTAGTCAAGTAGCTCTCATCTCCCAAATTGAGCCCAAATCAATCAATGATGCATTACTTGATCCGGATTGGATTTTAGCAATGAAAGAAGAATTAGCTAAATTTAAGAGAAGCCAAGTGTGGGAGCTACTCCCTAGACCCAATAATAGCACTATTGTTACCACAAGATGGGTCTTTTGGAATAAGCTAGATGATCAAGGAAACATAACTAGAAACAAAACTAGGTTAGTTGCAAGGGGTTTCAATCAAGTTGAGGGACTTGACTATGATGAAACTTATGCCCTGGTTGCTAGGTTAGAGTCAATTAGAATCCTATTAGGATATGTTGCTTACATCGGGTTTAAACTTTATCAAATGGATGTAAAATTGGCATTCTTAAATGGATTTATTAAGGAAGAAGTATATGTAGAACAACCTCCAGGGTTTAAGAGTGTAGACTATCCAAACCACATATATAAGCTTAGAAAAGCTTTATATGGGTTAAAACAAGCTCCCCGGGCTTGGTATGAAAGATTGTCATCTTTCTTAATTACTAAGAATTTTAGAAGGGGCCAAGTAGATCAAACTCTTTTAATTAAGTCAAGGTCAAAGGATATCTTTATTGTCCAAGTGTATGTTGATGACATCATTTTTGGGTCAACAAATGATAAACTTGATGTGAGCAAAACATATAGGATTTTAGGAGTAGTTTTTGATCATATCTTGCTGCATTTTATACTTGTTTCATGCATATAGTACTTTGTTTTATATGCATTTCCTATTTTCTGGTTCGGAGATCTGCTCTTTATACTTTTGTGTGCAGGATAACATTTCATAAGGAAAACGGTGCACTTTCGAAGCGAGAATGGGCATTTGGAAGTTGGATGCAGTAGGGGACACGCCCGTGTCCGAAGCTCGAGATTGGCCACCACAGGGCCACACATGGCCTAGCCGTGTGGAAACACACGGTCATGTGGCGGCCAACCGTTTTGACGCGATTAGGTCTTTTTTTGGATTTCGTGAAGAGCTAGCCTCATGGTTATATAAAGAAAGCTACGCCCAAACCCTAGGGGGAGGCACGACGGCCGGAACGGCACTCCGACGCCCTAAAAAGCTTCGAAAACTCGCAACGTGGAGGAAGGAAGCCGCTCGAGTATCAAGTTATGCACCTCAACGCCAGAGAGAAGAGCCCCATTGCATTGTAATTTACTTTCTGTGCATAATTTCCATTGTATATCTGAACATGATCATGCTTTGTGTTTCTTCTCTTATATTCATGGAGTAAATTTACCGATTCTAGGATTAGAGAGTAGTTTGTGTGCGTAGGACATGTTATTCCAAATATATTTCTGATTCATTAGTTTATATTTGCAATTGGTGATTGTTTAGATCTATAGCTATTTGTTTTGGTCTTCTATTTACTGTGCGAAGCTTATATGAAGGGTGACAACCCTCATATCAAAGATTTAGGAGAATTAAGGAGGAACCTAAGGGTTGGCCTCATCTCTCGTAACCGTAGATAGAAGGATGCGATAGAGTCGGAAACGAGATACGTTCCGTCTCACCGTAGGGATTGATTCAGCATCCTCATACTGCCTACCCCATCCTAACGCCAGGGGTCGACCTAGTATGGCAAAGGTAGCTTCCGATAGATGTGAAAGTTCATCGGGGGAGTGTATGATGTCCCTTCCACAAGGTTGTAGTTAGACGTCTAAATAATACTAATTGGTAGCATGTTCTGCGACATACAAGCGAAACCGAAATCCTAGGATTCCCTCAAAGACTTGTAGCAACCCTTCTCTTCCTCCGTGTGACACCGTACTAGAGTTAGAACCATCGACAACCCTCTTAATCGCAACCATTAGAACTGAACTCCAAACAATAACGTCCACTGAACAGATCGATACTTGAATCTCAGTCCCTGTGGGATCAATAATCTATTTATTACTTGAAGACATTTGTGCACTTGCGGGCATTGAGCGCGAGTGCGTGCTTCGAGCCCTCGACATTCTCCATCGCGAGATTTGAAGTCACGTTCGCGTGCATCATGTTTTTGGCGCCGTTGCCGAAGACTGATTGATTCGATATCGAATCAAGAAGCGGATAATTGCATCAAACTTAGGTTAGCTTTATTTACTTGCTTTACTTTTATCTTTTATTTTTCTTTATTTACTTCAATTTTAGATTTTCCATATCTAGATTTAATTTTTATTTTAGCAGTAGTATTACGATTTCTTTTATAATTAGCTCGTCTTCATTTGATTTAGTAATCTAGATTAGTTTATTTCCTATTTCTGAGCATTAGGTAATACTCCTAATTTTGTGGCTCAGTTCTTCGTATGCATAGATGCCTAGGATCGGAAGGCCAGATTCCGATCGATCTTGAAATCGAACGAACCTACCATCTCAGGAGAGTTGAACACAAGAGAATGGAGGGCCAAGACGCATCCGTGGTAAACATAGGTAGCTGACCTTTGTGGGATTACGCAACCCCTAGTGCCAGAGGATTTAGCCCGAGTATAGCTGGACCGTGCATTTCGGCAAACAACTTTGAATTGAAACCTGTTCTTGTATGCATGGTCCAGCAAAGTCAATTCGGGGGAGCTGCGACTAAAGACCCGAAGCAGCACCTAGAGATATTTTTGGAAATCTGCTCGACAATGAAGATCAATGGAGTACCTGCCAACGCGATCCGCCTAAGCCTATTCCCTTTCTCATTGCGGATGAGGCTAAGGCATGGCTTCACTCCTTGCCATCGGGAAGCATTACAACATGGGAGCAGTATGAGCAGGGATTTTCGGACAAATTTATTCCATCAAGCAGGACTGATCACATGCACCATCTAATCACGAGCTTCCGTCAAAAGGAGGGGGAGTCTTTATTTGAAGCCTGAGATCACTACAAGGGGCTACTCTACCAATGCCCCCACCATGGACTAGAAAGGTGGCTGGTGATCCACATCTTCTATAATGGGATCACGCATGCCACAAAGATGTCCCTCGATTCTACTGCAGGAGGAGCGCTAATGAACAAGACTATCGAGGAAGGGGAGGAGTTGATTGAAGAGGTGACCCAGAACCACCATAAATGGGCTTCCGAGCATAGTCACCCAGCTGTTGCAGTGGGACGATATGCTGTCAACTCCGTCGACCACCTAGCGGCGAGGATGGACGCACTTAGCAGACGGTTCGACTCTTTAAATCATTCATCTGCATGTGTGGCCAATGACATTGGAGAGGGAGCAACAACATATCAGGAGGACTACTTTGGAGGGCAGGGTGGTTTAGAAGAGCGGATCGAGCACATCGACGTGGTTGGGGATCATAATCAAAGGCTCAACAACCCGTATTTCAGCACTTACAATCCCAGATGGAGGAACCACCCAAATTTTTCCTATCGGAATAACTCGGGGAATTTCCAACTATCAGGAGGGTATGGGAAACAACAAGGCAATGGGCAGCAACAACCACAGAAGTCTAGACTGGAACTAATGATGAAAGACTTCATTGCTACTCAAACTAAGGTCAATGCAAAATTTCGACGCCAACATAAAAAATCTGAAGAGGCACTTAGGGACTTGAAGGCCACTGTTGATGGCCTTAAAAGTCACACAAAGATGTTGGAGACACAGGTGGCCCAGATAGACCAAACTATGTAGCAGACCATGGATAATTCTCTGCCACCTACCGAGCTGAGTCAGGTTAAGAAAGAGGAAGTGTGTAGCGAGAGAGTAGCACAAAAAATAGATTCGTGAAGGGATGTGTGGCCATGATGTCGACCTTGCCAATCCAGGCTGAGATTGAAGATAAGATTCCACCCCAGCTGGAGGACCCCGATGAATTTGTTATACCCTGCTCGATTTATGGGGAGAACTTCGATGAAGCACTATGCAACTTGGGGTCATCAATCAGTGTGATGCCCTACGCACTCTATATGAAGATGGGACTGAATGGGATCCAACCAGCAGGCCTTGGTATTCATATGGGAGACGACTCAGTCAAAGAACCCATCGGAATGCTAGCACATGTGCCTGTGGTCATTGAGAATTTTGTGATACATATGGATTTTATTATACTCGACACAAGACTAAACCCCCAGAATCCCATCATCTTGGGAAGACCCTTTCTGGTGACTGTAAGAGCATGTATAGACGTAAAGGCACACAAGATCTCCTTGGAAGTATACGGGGAGATCATCCTCTTCCACCTGTCAGAGTGTAGAGCTCCCTTCTTAGACGGCTACGCTTTCAACCGGGTAAAGCCGAGCCCACCGGAAGACAACTCAAAGACAGATGATTGAAGGTTTACAGATCCTCTGGAGCCAAGTTAAATATAATGGAGTGTGATCGAGCTAAACAAACATAAACAAAGCGCTTCTTGGGAGGCAACCCAAGTTTAATTTTACATGTTTTTAATCTTTTTACATTCATGTGTATAATTTAAACTTTGATTTATTGTCACTTATGTTCTTTGCAATTAGCTTAGGATTAGGGAGAACTTGCTAGGAAGAAGCAAAGATCATTTTGAGCCCACCTAGTCCACAATGAGAGCCTGCACCTACACCACCATTTTTTCTTCTACTCTTGAGCAGGAGGTACAACCACCTATGACTTCTCTGCGTTCCAATTGCACCTCAACGACATATATGTTGAGCAGTAGGCACAGAGGTAATGATGGGAGGAGCAGAGCGCCTACACGTAGGCAGAGTTTCAGGGCTTCCAGGAGCACTTCCAGTGGGCCGAGGAGTTCTACGGCGAGGCCCGTATCTACTTCCAAGCGGAGGTTGACCATCGCCAGGAGGAGGCCACCTATCGCCAGGAGATGCAGTGACACATGTGTGCTCAGCAGGCACAGTGGGCCCGGGAGGAGGAGCACCGAGCAACCGCTGCATCCACCAGCTCTCAAATTGACCACATGTACATGTGGCATCAGCAGCTCAACACCAGATTCTCCCATGATCCCTAGATGTCGAGGCTATCGAACTTTCCACCTCGTCCACCATACAAGAGGTATGTTTTGCTTAAGTCTGGGGGAGGCCCCAAGTTTTGATTTATTTTGTTTCTAGCAGTAGTTTCTTTCCTGTTATTTGTATTTTAGTTAGCATTCATTTGTTCATGCATAGGTTGTTTAGTTTCTTTCAGCACTTAGTTTTTGCTATCTATAAGCTGCCTCAGTAGTATTTTTAAGGTTTTCTTCATGAGATTGTTTTCATGGGTAGGTTAGTTCATTTACCTCGTGGTATTTTATTTTATTTGCTTTAATGAATATTCTAGACTTACACTGGTTAGCTTTTATTTTTACAACTACACATGACGAATATTCTGAAAGGGAAAATCTAGTACGTACCTAATTATGATTCATCTCGGTATTCTAGTACTTTGGAATCCATAGGTGACTCTAGATTTAGCATTTTAGTTATTGGAGATGCTCAAATTGTAGAAGCCCATTTGGAAAAATCAAAATCCTAAGAGAGAGAGAGAAAAGAAAGAAAGAAAATAATAATAATAATAATTGAAAAAAAAAGATTATGAGGGATAAAAAAACATTTGTCGTGGTTGGAAATGGTTAGGTGCCCCTTTGAGACCGAGTTAGGTTACTGGGGAAACACCTATCAATTTCTCTCAATACCGAGAATGCCTTTGAGACTTTGTGCTAGATCTAGGGAATGACCCTCTCTTTGGGCAGGTAAGTGTCTAAGAGCCGAAGACCTTAGGAAAGCTATAGGATAACGACTTAACTTACCATGGAACGAGAATCCCCTAAGAAGATTTGCTTGGCACGTGCACGAGGAGCTAACTTAGTGAATTTTTAGAACACATCTATTTTGCTTTGATTGAAAATACCACTTGATAAATCTTGGTAATATGCTAAGTATGGAACAATACTTTTTAAAATTTATTGGCACTGAGGTTTGTTTGAGGACAAGCAAAGATTTAAGTCTGGGGGAATTAATGTGAGAAAAACATACAGGGTTTTAGGAGTAGTTTTTACTCACATCTTGCTATATTTTATACTTGTTTCATGCATAAAGTACTTTGTTTTGTATGTATTTCCTATTTTTTGGTTCGGAGATTTGCTCTTTGTACTTTTGTGTGCAGGATAGCATTTCATAGGGAAAATGGCACACTTTCGGAGCGAAAAAGGGCATTTGGCAGCTGGATGAAGTAGGGGACACGACCAGGGTGTGTGGCTACACACGACCATGTCCGAAGCTCAAGATTGGCCACCACAGGGCCACACACATCCTGGCCATGTAGAAACACACGATCATGTGGCGGCCAACCATTTTGATGTGAATAGATCTTTTTTCGGATTTCGTGAAGAGCCAGCCTCATGGTTATATAAAGAAAGCTACGCTCAAACCCTAGGGGGAGGCATGACAGACGGAACGGTACTCTGACGCCCTAAAAAGCTTTGGAAACTCGTAATGGGGAGGAAGGAAGCCACTCGAAGATCAAGTTCTACACCTCAACGCTAGAGAGAAGAGCCCCATTGCATTGTAATTTACTTTCTGTGCATAATTTCCATTGTATATCTGAACATGATCATGCTTTGTGTTTCTTCTCTTATATTCATGGAGTAGATTTACCGATTCTAGGATTAGGGAGTAATTTGTGTGCGTAGGACATGTTATTCCAAATATATTTCTGATTCTTTAGTTTATATTTGCAATTGGTGATTGTTTAGATCTATAGCTATTTGTTTTGGTCTTCTATTTACTATACGAAGCCGATACGAGGGGTGACAACCCTCGTATCAAAAATTTAGGAGAATTAAGGAGGAACCTAGGGGTTGGCCTTATCTCCTATAACCGTAGATAGAAGGATGTGATAGAGTCAGAAACGAGATACGTTCCATCTCACTACAGGGATTTTTTCAGTATCCTCGTACCTCCTACCCCATCCTAACGCTAGGGGTCAACCTGGTATGGCAGAGGTAGCTTCCGATAGATGCGAAAGCTCATTAGGGGAGTGTATGATGTTAGGAACGATGCGCTCGCTAGAGGGGGGTGAATAGCATCGTCGATGCTTGATGGAATTTGATCATGTTCATCTCTACATTACTTGTTAACATAGTGGAATATATAATAACAAAAATAAACACAAGCACAAGAGACACAGCGATATATCGTGGCTCAGAACCGAATGGTTTCTACTCCACGGATTGGGCTCGTAAGAGCCCTAGCGATGCACACAACACCACTAAGCAATAATACTCCTTCTCGACAATAGGTTGGAGGCGGAGAAACCTCTTACAACAATTCTTACAACTATAAGAAGTAAATGAAAGCTAATACAAGTAAACTACACAAATACAAGTAAAGAAAACTTTATACAATGTGAACTTGAGCGCTTGCTTTTGGTTGCTTGAAGAGTAGCCTTGGAGATCCTGAATCACACCAACAATTCGCCCCAAAAGCTCCCAAAGAACCATACTCCTTCCTCCCTCCACGAGCTCCATTTAAAGCTATTTGCACAGGATGGATTTCACCTATCGATCATTGGTCATATCCATCGATCGTGATGGCTCAATCGATCGAGTGGTGGTGATCACTCAAGCTGGAGAACCTTACATGCTGAGAATTCGCCATCAATCGGCCGATCACCTTGATCGGTTAAGCTGCTCGAGCGGCGATCAGCTGTCCACCTACGCGATCATTGTCAGGGCACTTCCCACAGTCAAACCCTAGTTGACTCCCACCAGTCGACTGACCCATGGTCCTAGTCGATTGATACACCTCAAACATGAGGTTTTAACCCAAGTATGGTTCCCCCATTCTTGCTAGACCACTCGTAGCCTAGACCTAAGCCTTCTAGCCACCTTCATCAGCCTCGCGCCTATCGGATCCCTCCAAGTCATCCATGACTTGTTCATCCATACGCTAGCCTTTAGGTGCTTCCATCAGCTATTGTCATGCTAACGGTGTCTACACCACCAAGGCACATTGGGCTTACACTGCCAAGACTCCGTTTGGACCTTACGCTACCAACCATTGGACTTATGCTGCCAAGACTTCACCCTTGGACTTTATGTTGCCAATATTCCCCTTGGACTTTCCAAATGCCAAGACTCAAGCTTGGACTTTCCCTTACCAATCCATGTTGGACTTTCCATGCCAAGACCCATGCTTGGACTTTCCTTTGCCAACCCATGTTGGACTTTCCCTTGCCAAGACCCATGCCTGGACTTTACATGCCAAGTACTCAAGACTTGGACTTTTCCCATGACAATGGTCACACCATCGTCAAACATCAAATACTAACCTGGGTTGATTGCATCAGCAATCTCCCCAACACATGTCAGACATCCATGTCAAACATCAAAACACTTACTCGAGTCAAACTCGAGTCTGGTCAATCATGACCTGGGCTGATTGCACCAACATATGATGTCCCTTCCACAAGGTTGTAGTTAGATGTCTAAATAATACTCAATTGAAAGCGTGTTCTACGACGCACAAGCAAAACTGAAATCCTAGGATTCCCTCAAAGACTTATAACAACCCTTCTCGTGTGACACCATACTAGAGTTAGGACCGCTGATAACCCTATTAATCGCAACCATTAGAACTGAACTCCAAACAATAACGTCCACTGAATAAATCAGTACTCGAATCTCAGTCCATGTGGGGTCGATAATCTATTTATTACTTGACAACATCTGTGCACTTACAGGCGTTGAGCGTGAGCGCGCGCTTCGAGTCCTCGATGGTCTCTGTCGCGAGATTTATGGTCGCGTTCGCATACATCAGAACTCTTTCAAGACTTTATTAAAAAGATTGAAAATGAGTTTGAAATTAGTCTAGTTGGGGAGTTAAATTTCTTTTTAGGTTTACAAGTTAAACAAACCAATGAGGGAATCCACATATACCAAACCAAATATGCCAAAGAAATGATCAAGAAATTTGGCTTGGAAAATGCTAAGGTAGTAAACACCCCTCTGGCAACCAACACAAAAATAGACAATGATCAAGAAAGTAAATTAGTTGACTCAAAACTATATAGAAGCATGATTGGTAGCCTTCTATACCTAACTGCTAGTAGACCCGATATTTTATTTGTGGTAGGTATGTGTGCTAGATACCAATCTTGTGTCAAAGAGTCTCACTTAGTGGTCGTTAAAAGAATTTTAAGATACATTAAAGGCACACTAAGTGTAGGACTTTGGTACCCTAGGACTAGGTCTTTTGACTTGGTTGGGTATATCGATTCCGATTATGTGGGCTGCAAATTGGATCGGAAGAGTACTAGTGGTGGGTGCCAATTTCTTGGATCCTCCCTAGTGTTGGAATGTATACTGAAAGCCTAGCTCTTTCTGTATGAAAATTTTATTTTGAAATAAGAATCACATGATCAATTTTTGAACTTTATATTTATTATATGTGTCCATATTGTCTAATATTTTACATTGTAGATAACATGGTGCTTGGTGTGGCACAGAAGATCATGTTATCAGTTCCTTGTAGAAAATAAGAAGAGGCTCACAACCAAGATGGTTTTGGACAAACCATTGGCATGGTTGTAGTGTAGCTTGGTATTGGTTTGTCTTGACCATAGAGTTACACTAGTACACTTAGGTGTATTGAGCAGGACCGACATAGAGGTGATTCAATTTATTGCTGACTACATAATTGAATCGGACCTCGGATATTATGTTGTACATACTCTTAATCCCGATATAATAACGGGCACATGTACTTAGTATTTATTTCTTTGATTTACCAAAGGGTGAGATTTATATGGATTAAATTAATATACCCGGTAAGTTGGGAAATGATATTATTTACATGGTGTGTCGTTGAATATAGGAGGAAACCGTGTCCTATATATTAGGTTGATGATGTCCCCTTGAGGAGCTCATAAGGTTCATCATGTAAACCCTGCAGGTTGACTTAGTCAACATGATGATAAGGTTGAGTGGTACTACTCGAGGAGTTAAATGCTAATTGATTGATGGTCAGTAAATCAATCAATTGACGGACATTCGATATCTTAAACACGAAGAGATGGATGTACAAATAATATATGGAGCCCATATTATCATATGGGGGTTGGTGAGGTAATTCAATGATGATCCTCTAGTGGAATGGAACATCATTGATGGATCAAGTTTGTGTGGTTCCGATCCATCGGGTGGCCAAGATCCAACTCCTCCTCATGGTCCCTATTGTATCCTATTAACACCTCATGAAGCCTAGATCCAATGATGGAAAACAAAACTCTAGATCCGACGATGGAGATTAAATCCCTAGATCCGACGGTTGGGATGAAACCCTAGATCCGACGGTTGGGATGAAACCCTAGATCCGACGGTTGGGATGAAACCCTAGATCCGACGGTTGAGATTAAATCCCTAGAACCAATGGAGGAGATTAAACCAAGGCCTAAACCTAACTCTATATACATGGGCTTAGTCTTGGGCGGCAAGATGGATGAAAAAGAAAAAGAAAACCTAATTGAGATAAGGTGGCTTGGGCGGCAAGAAATAGGAGGAGGTTAGGTTAGGGTTTGGTTCATGGTATTGGGCGGCAACAAGAAGAAGAAGCCTCCTCTTCTTCTTCCCAATGGTGGCTGGCAACCCTACTTCCTCCTTCCTCCTTGGTTTGGCCGGCGCCCAAGCTTCTCCCTTCCTTCTATGGCTTAGGTTGGATGGCATTAGGATAGCTTCCCTTGGGCGACAATCAAATCCTAGTTGGGATAGGATTGGGGTTGGGCGGCTAGGGTTAGGGTTTTGGGATTTGGGTGGGCGGCAACAAGAAGATGAAGATCCTTTTCTTCTTCCTTCTAAGTGTTGGCCGGCTACTATCCTTGTTCCCTCTACCTTGGCCAGAGCTCAACCTATTCTCCTTCCCTTCATCCTTGGCCAGAAATTAGGAGAGCTTTGTCTAGGGTTTGGGCGGCAACAAGGAGGAGGATTGTTTTCCTTTCCTTTCTCCAAGTGTTGGCCGGCACCCATGCCCTTGTTGTTTCTCTTTTGGTTGGTTTCCATACTCCACTTTATCTTCCTTGTCCGGCGGCAACATCGAGTTTATTGATTTGGTGGCCGGTTCTAGAAAGGAAGATGAGTTTTGTTTTAGGATCTTCCTTTGTTCCTAGTGAACAAGAAAAGGAAGATTGGTGATCTAGGAGGCTTCAACTTTTGGTAGATCGTCGCCCACACGACGTCCAAAAGGAGGGAGGACATACAATAGAAGATCAAGAGGTATAATCTTGTTTATTTTGGTTAATGTTCTTTTGTATTATGTTTATAATTGCTTTTCAATTATATGCATGTTTTGTGTGGATGGTTACTTGCTTGTATTTGTTATGAGCATGTTTACTTTATGTATGTGTTGATTATACATGTCTACATTCATATGTATTTGTATAATCATGGACCCCGAAGATAAACACAAGAACCGGCGATCCATCCGTCGTCTCTTCCGCGGCTAACCGACTAGAAGAGTTGATTGCTTGAATAACAAGTTTGTTCAAGCGATTGCTCGAGTCGTTAGCACGATGACGAATTGGTTGTGCTTAGGAAACTCATCCCATCCGGATTAGTTTTCATTAGTGAAAATTTTAATCCGGGGACATGGGAGCCGACGAGCCTTCGAAGCAATTCCCATCAATTGGTATCAGAGCCACGGTTTCCGGTTTTGTGTGTTTAGGATTCGGTTAATTTTTATGCACTTTTTCATATATTATATGTGTCGGATAATAGTAGGATATGCGTAGTTTAACTCTTTGGTTGCAGGCATAAGATCCGACTATTATGGCCATATGTGAGTATGTGATTGTATGTGTGTAAATTGTTGGTGCAGTAGGCACCTAAGTCAAACCTGAGTTTTGATTATAGCAAACGATACAAAGTTAAGCTCATGTCGTTATCTCACGAGCTGAATCGAGTGTGCAGAAGATTGCTATAGCTGGAGCTAAAGGCTAGCGACACCCGGAGGAAGCTGCGATGGTCGGGCGACACCGGGAGGACTTCGGAGGGAGCCGAAGGAATCAGGTGGAGACCGAAAGCAAGGCTTCAAAGGTAAATGTTGAGGTAAGCTCATGTGAGTGAGCGTAAGTAAGGTCGAGTCCTCCATACAGGGATATCCTTAGGCGACGATCCGACCAAGACTTCCCATGGAAGGCCTATGTTGAGATCGGATGGCAAGTGGTCGTCGAATTCACTTATATTTCGAGCTAAATCTTTATTACAGTCGAAAAGTCTAAAAATCAGTTCAACCGGCCAAAAATTAGTTCAACTGCTAAGCCATCAGTTCAACCGGCCAAGAATCAGTTCAACTGCTAAGCCATCAGTTCAACCGGCCAAGAATCAGTTCAACTGCTGAGCCATCAGTTCAACCGGCCAAGAAATCAGTTCAACCGATGGTCAAAAATCATCCTCGAGGAGTCAAGCTTTATCACCATTTTTCAAGGAGTTTTGTGCCCAATTCCTATTGGTTGAAGACCCATTCGATGAGGGGCTTAAAGGCTATAAAAGGAGGTCCTAACCTAGGGTTTCATCATCAATTTTAAGCCTCCAAAAGCCTCCGCAAAGCTACAACTTCTCTGACAACGAAGTGCTTCTTGTCCGACGTCTAGGTTTATTTGTTTTCATTTTATTACGTCGGTTAGAGTTTTATTTCAGTTTAGTACTTTCATTTTCGGAGCTTTTATCGTAACGAGGAGAGGGGGAGTGTCCCTCTACCTCAAGCTTTGTGCTTTACTTGTATCGATTAAACTCCTACCTCTAAAGGGGAGGAGTTCTTTAGTGTTTTTGCCCTCCGTACGTGGTCGAGGACCGCTAGGGCCTTGGAGTAGTAGCCGAAGGCTACGAACCAAGTAAAACTCCTTTGTCTCTTTTTACTTTACATTTACATTTCCACTGCAATTAATTATCTCTCGAGTTTTAACGAACGAAAAGAAAAGAAAAAGGTTTTATCACTATTCACCCCCCCTCTAGCGATCCGCTTCGATCCAACAATTGGTATCAGAGCTGGGGGTTGCTAAGATTTGTTGAAACCACCAATCTAGCCATTTTACAGATTTTTTTTCTTTTTAATTCTGTTTATTTCAGATTTATTTCGCTTTGTTATTTTTTCTCCCGCACTACTAATCCAAGACGCGAGTCTTGGTACTTTTTTTTTGTGTTTTTGTCGTTGCTAGTTTCTTCGTCTTCGTCTCCTTGTGTCTTTTGTTCTAATGGCCCATCTCGAGGGTTTTAGCACCTTCCGACCTCCATTTTACAATGGAGATGACTTCCGTTATTGGAAGGGTCGGATGGAATGCTTTCTCAAAACCCAAATCGAGATGTGGATCATAATCCAAATGGGTTTCACACTTCCGACTAATGAAGTGGGTGACTCCTTGGATTATGATCAATGGAACATTGCGACAAAATGACAAGTCGAAGCCGACGCCAAGGCAACACAAATCCTCCAATGCGGCTTATCCAAGGAAAAGCTAAATCGCGTCGGCCCCTTCATAAGCGCAAAGGACCTTTGGACAAAACTAGTGGAGCTACACGAAGGGACCGATGAAGCCAAGGTATGTAAGCGTGATCTTCTATTCAATAAACTATATAACCTAAAAATGCAGGAACACGAGTCCGCGATGCAACTTCATGCCCGAGTCCAGGACATAGTCAACAACCTACATGTAATCGGGCAAAAGGTCGAAAACCGCAATCTTATAAGGTATGTCCTAAACTCCTTTCCAAGGACTACCTTGTGGGCATCCATGGTCGATGCCTACAAGGTCTCCAAGGATCTTTCTAAACTTAGATTAGATGAACTTTTTTCTGATTTTGAACTTCATGAGTAGTCTAATTCGGAACCCGAGAAAGGTATAGCTTTATTTGCAGGTTCAAAGAAGAAAACCGCTAGCAAGCCACCTCCGAAGGAAGAAGAGGATGAGTCAGATTCGGAGGTCGACTTGGAAATGGAAGCCGAACTAGTCAACCTAGTTCGAAGGATAGTCAAGGGACAAAAATGAGCCGTCACTCGACCCAACGAAGGTAAGCCTAAAAGTTCAAACATAAGATGTTATGAATGCAACAGGTTTGGACACATTAAGTCTAAGTGCCAAAACTCAAGAGCAAGGCACCAAAACATAAAAAGGCACTCAACGATACTTGGGAAGAAGCCTCCGACATGGCTAAATGGAATCGGAGATGGAGCCGAACCAACTTGAATCGAAACCGAGGAGTCGACTCGACCACGAAACACTATTCAAGACAAGCCACGGATACGCATCCGGTTCAAAAGATACACTCAAGGTAAGTTGGTCTCTTATTACTACTCTTTATAGTGCAATTAAGTTTTTAAATAAAAAGTTAGCTAAGTCCGAGTCCAAGGTCGAGACCCTGGTTGAGGAAGTTAAACTCCTCAAACACGAGGTCTCCCTAACCTCTTCGACTAGTCGAGTTCAAGAGAAGGGCTCAACTCGAGTTGAAAAACTCGAAGTTGAGAACTCACTCTTGAAAAGTCAAGTCGAAGATCTTAGGAATACGTTGGAAAGATTTACTTTGGGATCCAAAGGACTTGACCTCCTACTTGGATCGCAAAGGGCCGTGTACAACAAGGTCGGGCTAGGGTTTAGCTCAAACACGACCAATAAGTCGTATATGTCAATCGTAAGTAGACATAGAAAATGTGTCCAAGCATGGGTCCCTAAGACCACCTTGATTTCAAACTTAGGATCAAACCAGTACTAGGTTCCCAAGGACCAAATCCACTATGTGGAGAGACCGAATCGATTCAACGGTCCAGGGGGAGCTAGTACGAAATTTGTTTGTGTTTTAACTTAGAAATTGCATGCTTAGGTTTTTATTTAGTTTGATTTTCCTTTTTAGAATGGTTAGATAGGACTATAACTCGTCAATACTTGATAACATAGTACCAGGACATGGCGAGATGATAGTACGCTAGGAAAGCGGAGTCTTGTGTATTCGGGCTAGATAAGGCGTATCTAGTTCGGTGCACTTGACCGAGCGGAACTAGCTGAAGCTACCTCACCATATCCTAGACTAGTTAGACCAGGAAGTGGTCTTAGGTGAGTCAAGTCTCTATTTTCTTGAAAATGGCTTTGTCTAAGGAAGTGGTCGTTGTTCCGATCAAAGAAGGCCTCTGTGCCTCGCCACGACCTGGAAGCCATGATCTTGAAAAGGTGACTTGATGAGCCTAAGGACAAATCCAAATCTAACGCAAGGTTGACAAGTGTTTAAGTCATTAAACTTAATTCAACTAAAATATTGGAAGTCATCTCACAAGAACATATAGGATTAACATGTTTGATCATATAGACATGGGTGAGATGATTTAGGTTAATAATCTTCAACCAATTTTTAATAAATCCAATATCCGATCCAACTACCTTGTGTGTAGGATCAATGGATGTTGGGATGGTTGCTCCCACATGATCGGGATCAACTCAAGTTTTCGAAGCTTCGATTCAAACGACAAGGATCGGTAGCCTTCGGAAATAACGGCAAGCTCAAAATCATCGGATCAGGTGATATTGAGCTCAATTCAAATTTTGTTATTCAAAATGTTTTATTAGTAGAAAATTTTCAATATAATTTACTTAGTGTAAGCCAATTGTGTGATAATAACTATAAGGTCATATTTCTAGAAAATGAATGCATAATTAATACAAAAAAAACCTCTAAAACAATTCTTAAAGGGACTAGAAATAACAACATTTACACTATCAACTTAACTAACTCCTCAACTAAGTGTCTTATGACACGGCAAGAGGAATCATGGTTGTGGCACCGACGACTCGGTCACTCACACCCAAGACTCATCCACAAGATGAGTCAGAGTGATTTAGTCAGAGGTTTGCCTAACCTCAACAACTTGGATAATAAAATATGTAATGCTTGTCAACAAGGTAAACAATCTAGGACACAACATCAACTAACTAGTCAAGAATGAACCAAAAGTGTGCTTGAGCTCCTACACATGGATCTATTTGATTCACACGGAGCTAAGTCACTTAATGGAAGTAAAGTATGCTTAGTCATAATTGATGACTATTCTAGATTTACTTGGGTTAGGTTCATCAAACACAAAAGTGATACACTAGATCAATTAATCAAACTATTTAAATTAATAGAAAATCAACAAAGTATTAAAATCAAAATACTTAGGACTGATCATGGTGGTGAATTCGAGAACCATAGGTTTACTGACTCAGAACCTAAATGGATACCACCATGAGTTCTCTTGCCCTAGAACTCCACAACAAAATGGCCTAGTAGAACGAAAAAATAGAACCCTACAAGAAGCCGCTAGGACAATGTTAAATGAGTATAACCTACCCGATAGGTTTTGGGCGGAAGCCGTGAGTACGACATGCTATGTCCAAAATAGGATCCTTATGGTAAAGAGGCACCTTAAGACCTCATACGAAATTTATCACGATAAAATACCTAACATCAAGTACTTTAGAGTATTTTGGTGTAAGGTACATATCCTAAACACTAAGGATTACCTAGGAAATTTACATCCAAAACCACAATGAATCTTTCTAGGATACTGACTACAAGCGAGCTTATAGAGTATATAACCACGACACCCTTAGAGTCGAGGAGACTATCAATGTAGTATTTGATGAAGGACACGAACCTACAAAACCCCAAAGAACCCCAATTAGCGAACCGACTCATACTAGACCTAACTCGATCCGAGATCAGTCTAGTGTTAATCCTAACCTAAGTCAACCAAGTCACTCTATCGACCAAGTGATAGATGACTCCAACCAAACTAGAACTCAAACGAGTCATCCTATGGATCAAGTTGTAGACTCAAACCGAAATCCAACTAGGACTCAAATGAATAATCCTATCGACCAAGTGATAGGTGATCCAAGTCTAGGAGTTCGAACTAGAGCCTCATACAGAAACCTTAGTCAAATATCCTTGATTTCTAAAATTGAACCCAAAACTATTGACCAAGCTCTTCTTGATCCCGATTGGATTATTGCAATGCAAGAAGAGTTGGCTCAATTCACTAGGAACGAAGTATGGGAATTAGTACCACCACCTAAAGATAAAACAATCATTGGAACAAGGTGGGTGTTTAGAAATAAAATTGATGATAAAGGTGAAGTAGTTAGAAATAAAGCTAGACTAGTTGCTAAAGGGTTTAGTCAAGTCGAAGGTTTAGATTACGACGAGACCTATGCCCCAGTAGCTAGATTAGAGTCCATTCGAATGCTATTAGCATATGCAGCACATCGAGGATTTAAGTTGTTTCAAATGGATGTGAAATCTGCATTCTTAAATGGATACATTAAAGAAGAAGTTTATGTTAGTCAACCCCCCGGTTTCGAAAGTTTAGACAAACCCGATCATGTCCTTAGGTTAAAGAAAGCTCTTTATGGACTTAAACAAGCTCCTCGAGCTTGGTACGAGAGACTTTCGATTTATCTTAAGTCCAAAGGCTTTAACCAAGGTGTAGTTGACCCAACCCTTTTCGTAAAAACCTTAGGTAAAGACATATTCATAGCCCAAATCTACGTAGATGATATTATTTTCGGAACCACCAACTCAATCCTACTAAATGAGTTCATTTCACTTATGGAAAGTGAATTTGAAATGAATTTAGTAGGTGAGTTAAGTTTCTTTTTAGGTCTACAAATTAAACAAACTAAAGATGGAATATACCTACATCAACGCAAATATACTAGGGAATTAATTAAACGCTTTGGAATGCAAGACGCTAAAATTATTAATACCCCAATGGCAACTAATGTGAATATAGAAGAAGATGTAATCGGAAATTCAATTGATTTAAAATACTATAGGAGCATAATAGGGAGTCTCCTTTACTTAACTGCAAGCCGACCTGATATCTTATTTGCAGTAAGTATGTGCGCAAGGTTTCAAACCTGTGCCAAGGAGTCTCACCTAACTCTAGTCAAGCGTATCCTTAGATATCTAAAGGGTACACTTAATATTGGTATTTGGTATCCTAGATCTACCGAGTTCAAACTAATCGGCTACTCTGATTCGGACTATGTCAGTAGTAAGCTCGATAGAAAGAGTACGAGTGGTTGTTGTCAACTTCTCGGCTCGAGTCTAGTGAGTTGGTGCAGTAGGAAGCAACATTGTGTTGCCTTATCTACCACCGCCGAATACATCGCGATGGGTGAGTGTGTCACTCACTTCTTTGGATGAAGCACACTCTCCGTGACTTTAAGTTAGACTTTACAAATACTAAACTTCACGTAGATAACATTAGTTCAATTAATCTTACAAAGAATCCGATATGTCACTCTAGGACCAAACATATAGAGGTCAAACACTATTTCATTCGAGAACATGTGGCCAACGGAGCAATACAACTCAATACGTCGAATCAAGTCTAACTTAGCATCTATTTACTAAACCCCTACCCAAGCCGAATTTAGTCTATTAAGACGAAAATTGGGCATGTGCGTAGTAGAATAGGAACTTGCAAATTATATTTTCTTACTACTATTTCTTACTTTCATTTTTATGGAACTAGTATAGGACATACCTTAGATATCATGCACCTATAGATTTAAGGAGCCAATACATCTCACAACACATAGACTAATGTGTTTGTGTACATAGCCACGAGATGAGGCGTGAGATGTTAGAACCTTACTCTGGTTCGGATGTAGAGCTAGTGCATCACTATGAACCACAGTATAATCATACATACTAACCGACTACGGACAGATGGTTGATCTTTCATATCAATCAAGCCAAATATGAGTCGAACATCTTATAGATGAACTTATTTTCAGTATATTATTTTCAAAATAATGTGGAACATGCTTGGACTTTAAATTTAACACTTATTTTTGTTTTCCACACACACACTCACTCTTTTCGATATATGGCAAAAGGGGGAGAAAAAGGCCAAAGTTAAGGGGTCAAATTTTTTTTGATAACTTAACTCTTACTTTATATTTAAACCAAAAGTTAACTTTAAGTTTTGAAAACTTATTAAAGGCCAAGTTAAGAGAATTCTTAACTTAAACTTATTTGTGGCGTCAACGTTTTACTTATTTTTTATTATGCCCTTAATGTTTTACTTAAGGGGGAGAAAGGGCCAAGTTAAGAAGAACTCTTAACTTAAACGTTTTACTAAGGCAAACTTTAAGTAATGTTAATTACTTAAAGAAACCCTCAAAGGGGAGGATTAAGGTCTTTCTTCAAGACTCACCCTCGGTCAAGGGGGAGGTTTCCTCAAGGGGGAGTACTTGAAGAAAATCCTTACTACTCCAACTTAAGCTTGTTTTTCCAATTTTAATTCATAAAAAAGTTCATTTAATCTAATTAAGGAAAGATCCCTGGACACTTTATACGCATCGACCATAGGTGCCTATAAGGTATTCCAAAGAAAAGCTTTTAATTCGTACTTTATTATGTCACTATTTTCTATTTGATGGTTGATGACATGGAGACCATTAAGGATGTCCTTAATCTTGTGTGAATTTGACTAGTAGTTTCTCCGTCCTACATCTTATAATTAAACAATTGATTTAATAGTAGATCTCTTTTTAGTTACCTTGGAATTGCTTGTTCCCTTGTAAAGTTCAATTAATTTTTCCTAAAGCTTCTTGGAATTCTCGAATGACCCAACCCTATTGTGCTCTTTTTTTGTAAGTCTGCATTGCAAGGTGTTATGCACCTTGTAGTCAATTAATGCACGTGAGCACGACTCTCAAATCTTCAACGGGAATCGCCAGGGACTCGAAGCGCATGCTTGCGCTCAACACCCGCAAGTGCACGGATGTCATCAATTAATAAAAGATTATCGACCCAACAGAGACTGAGATTCGAATACCGTCTGTCCAGTGGATGTTGTTGTTCGGAATTAATCTCCTAAGAGTATAGATTACGAGGTTAACGGTAGTCCTAACTCAAGTATGGTGTCACTCGGAGGAAGGGAAGGTTGGTGTTCTCAAAAAGAGATTCTAGGACTTCGGTTTCACTTGTGCGTCGTGGAATATGCTATCAATTAAGTGCGTTGAGATATCTAATTACGATCTTGAGGGAGGATCATTATGCATTTGCCTGATGAACTTTTGTTTCTACCGGGAGCTATCTATTCCTAACCAAGTTTACCTTTCGAATCATCAGAGCTCAGGGGGTTGATACCGTTGGAAGCCCTCTGTCACTAAGGTCCTTCAACCCTTCTAGAGTTAATTTCTCCTACTTTGGCTCTTTTGCTAAGATAAATTATTGAGGTACCTGTTAGTGCTTATAAGCTCCACATATCTCCACAATGGTATGATATTGTCCACTTTGGGCCTAGACCCTCATGGTTTTATTTTTGGGCTTTACCCAAAAGGCCTCATTCCAATGGAGATATCTTTTTTCTTATAAGCACATGATCTTTTCCATGTCTTACCAATGTGGGACTTTGATTGTATTCCTCATACTCCCAACAATCCCCCCCTCAAACGAAGGACCACATTGGGCCCCCCCTCAAGCCTATCCCTCCTCGAAGGATTTTCTCTGCTTGATGTCCGATCTTCAACCCACTAGGACTTCCTGCCAGTTGTTCGGTCCCCCCGACCCAACTAGACTTCCTTCCTAATGTCTGGTTCTCTTGATCCGGACGTGGGAGCTCAACTTCCTTCGTTCGAGGTTCATGGCTTGACATGGACCATGGCTCTGATACCAATTGTTAGTGCTTATAAGCTCCACATATCTCCACAATGGTATGATATTGTCCACTTTGGGCCTAGACCCTCATGGTTTTATTTTTGGGCTTTACCCAAAAGGCCTCATTCCAATGGAGATATCTTTTTTCTTATAAGCACATGATCTTTTCCATGTCTTACCAATGTGGGACTTTGATTGTATTCCTCATACTCCCAACAGTACCAAGACGTCCTAATAATTTCCTATGTAGAGGCGGATCTTATTTCATATCCTGTCCTATCATATTCTGTCTTATACGATTACGAGAGGTAGGATAACCACAAGGCTCATCCTTGATTCTCCTAGGTTTTTGATAGGAAGGTTGTCACCCTTTGTATCGACTACGCACAGTAGAATCAGAATCAAAACATAAATTTCATAAATCTCAACAACACAAAATTGCAAATAGAATCAAATGAGATGAATGACTATTTGAACTAGTATGTCCACAAACACAAGTTTCTTCATAATCATAGAATCAAAGTATCTACTCACTAGACAAGGAAGAATAAACGCAAGACATCTTAGAAAACATAATTACAATGCAAGTAGAACAAGAAAATAAAGAAGGTACTTTCTGTCCTAGCCAATATGCGTGTCTTGGTTGTTCTCCAAAATGTTGGAGTGTTGGGATGAATCTCCTAGCCACATCCTTCCTCCCTATTGTAAGTGTCCAGTGCTTTTTAGGGCACTGTCTTACCGTCCTAACCGTCGGGCCTCCTCCCTAGGGTTTAGGCGTGCCTTTCTTTTTATAGACGTGAAGCCTACACTTCATAAATCCCATGAAAACCCTAATCGCGTCAAAATTGCCCAGCGCCACATGACCGTGTGGGGCACTGGGATGGCTGGCTTCGGGGTTTGGACACGATCATGTGGAATCAACATGGTCGGTCATCTCTGCCTCTATTCCACCTGATAAATGCCTCCCTTTTGCTCCAAAAGTGTGTCGTTTTACCTATAAAATGTCGTCCTGGACACAAAAGTAATAAAAGCAGATCTCCGAATCAGAAAATAGGAAATTCATGCAAAACAAAGTAGAATATGCATGAAACAAGGATAAAATGTAACGAGATGTGTACGAAAACTATGCCTAAAAACTTATATGTTTTGCTCACATTAATCCCTCCAAACATATATCTTTGCTTGTCCTCAAGCAAACCTCAGTGTCGTGAAATTTTTTTTAAAAAGTATTGTTCCATACTTAGCATGCTAACTGGATTTATCAAGTGGCATTTTCAATCAAAGCAAAATAGATATATTCTAAAAGTTCACTAAGTTAGCTTTTCGTGCATGCGCTAAGAGAATTTTTCTAAGGGATACTCGTTCCACAGTGAGTTAAATCGTCATCCTATAGCTTTCGTAAGGTCTTCGGCTATTAGGGACTTACCTGCCCTAAGTGAGGGTCATTCCTTAGATCTAGCACAAAGTCTCAAAGCCATGCTTGGTATGAGAGAAATTGGTAGGTTTTTTCCCAGTAACCTAACTCGGTCTCAAAGGGGCACCTAACAATTTCCACCCACGACAACTGTTTTTAACTCTCTTTCTTTTTTTCTCTCTTTTTTTTTTCTCTTTCTCTCTTTTTTTTCTATCTTTTTATTTTTATTATTTTTTTTCAAGGAACTTTGTTCCTCTCTAGCTCACTAGTATTTAGATTTTTCCAAATAGGCTTACACAATCCGAGCATCTCCAGTAACTAAAATGTTAAATCAAGACTCACCTATGGATTCCAAAGTACTAGACTATTGGGATGAATCATAACTATGTATGTAATAGATTCTCCCTTCTGGAATTTTTGTCAGGTGTGAGTGAAAGATAAAAGCTAACCAGTTCAAGTCTAGGAAATTCATTAAAGCAACTAAAATAAATACCAAAATATAAATGAAGTTAAGCTATCTAAGGGAGCAATTCATGAAGAGATTCTAAAAATATTACTGAGGCAGCTTAAAGATGGAAAAAACTAAGTACTGAAAGGAAACTAAACACTCTATGCATGGATAAATGAATGCAAACTAAAACTAAACCTAAATGTTAAGAAAGAAACTACTGCATGGAAGAAAGACATATCGAAATTCAAGCCCCCCCAGACTTAAGTAAAATAGTACCTATAATATGGTGGATGAGATGGGAAGTCTGGTAGTCTTGGCATGTCGGACTCCTGGAAAAATCTAGTGCTCAGCCACTGATGTCACATGTACATGTGGTCCATCTGGGAACTGGTGGATGCAGCGGCTCCTCTGTGCTCCTCCTCCCTGGCCTACTGTGTCTGCATGGCACACATGTGCTGCTGAACCTCGTAGCGGTAGGCATCCTCTTCCTGGCGATGGGCAGCCTCCTCCTAAAAATAGACACGGGCCTCACCGTAGAACTCCTCGGCTCGCTAGAAGTGCTCCCATAGGCTCTGAAATTCTGCCTATGTGTAGGTGCTCTGCTCATCCCATCGCTGCCTCTGTGTCTGCTACTCGGTGTATATGTCGTCAAGGTACGATCGAAACTCAGAAAAATCATAGGCATACGTACCTGCATCCTGCTCAAAAGTAGAAAAAGAAGGAGGTGTAGGTGTAGGCTCTCAGCGAGGACTAGGGGGACTCCTATACCTATGTGGACTCGAGGGAGAGTGATGGGTAGGGTGTGAGAGGGGCGCCTCAGTGGAAGGCCCCGCATGTCGTGGGGACTCCACTACTCGATCCAACCTCCAGTTGGCATTGTTGGTGATGGTGGTACGATCAGTGTTGGGGAGCCTAAAGGGTGGCAAGTTCTTCCTTATAAAGCAAAAATAGTGCCCCTCTCTCACTATCATTTTCATAGCCATGCACACCCCTAGGTCGATACTAGGGCTCCCATTTGTTCTATCCAATGAGGTATAATCGTACCCCATGCTATAGCAAATGTGGGTAATCAATACCCCTAAAATAATCTCTCCCCTTGTTGCCTTGCTCATCTTCACTAGGTACCTAATGAAATGGGACCCTACATGAATGTTATTCCTCTCTTGTAGCATGTTCCATAGGCAAAGGAGCTCACTCATTCTTACCACTCCATCACTCTCTCCCCTCCCAAAGATAGTACTCTCCATAACTCGGTGAATGTACCAAAAATTAGGGTTATGTAACCAGGACACCTTAGCTCTAGAGGGGGCATAGGAGGTTTCTCCGGTTAGCTCCGTCTAAAATAATCTTGCATTGAACTCATTAGGGGTTCTCCTCTCTCCTCCACTAGGAAATTCGAAACATGAGTTCCATTGGTGAAACGTCCACTCATATTCAATGTTAAAAAGCCTAAAAGTAATCTTACCCTCTTCACTATCTCTCCCCATCAAGATCTCCGCTTCCAATGAACTTAAAAATTCCAAGGCTATCCTAGGGTAGGTTGGGCATCTCACCCCCATGATCTCTCCCCAACCCATTTTTGCAAAAAGACCTTGTACATCCCCAAGCAAACCTAGGCTTTCTAAAAGAGCTTCATCCAAATACCTAGTAGCAGTGATTTTATGGTTGGAAAGCATGTTAAATATATCCCTATGCTCGTTATTAAGAAATAAGATGCTTGGGAGAGTATTACGTTCCTTCGGAGCATGACGAGCACCTCTTCCCCTTGATCTTGACCTTGAAGGGGCAGCCCTCGTTGCCACATGCTTAGTCCTCCTCATCGTGGCTTCTTTAGAGCTTCTCTGAGGATGGAGAGGCTCCTTGGAGGTTGGAGAAGGCAATTACGCATGGCTAGGGCAAGAGGGTTTGAAGTGCATGGTGGATTTGGGGCAAAACACACGATGTTTCACCTTTTAAAGTCACGCGACATGACCGTGTGGAATCCACATAGTCAGCCGTGTGCGACGCTGGGAGACAGGCTAGAATTTAGCACGGTTGTGTGAAATTCACATGATCAACCATGTGAGCCCTTGATTTTCTCCCAGAGTGCAACACAGTCTGAATCTTTCACACACCCCGCCGTGTGCACTTTTGATCATTAGGCATGATCGTGTGCAATCCACACGGTCGCCCGTACTTTTTACTGAGAGTTTGAAAAGGAATCTCATTTCTACTTAGCAAGTTCTTTCTGACTCTAAACTATTTGCAAAGACGTTAATGACCATAAATTAAAGTCTAAATTATACACATGAATGCAATAAAATTAAAAAAACATTAAAAAAAATTAACTTGGATTGCCTCCTAAGAAGCGCTTTGTTTAAGGTCTTTTAGCTCGACCATACTGTGTCGCTTCAGCTCGGCTCCGGTGGCTCCGTGAACCTCCATTCATCCGTGTCAAAAATCTGGATACTCCCCTAGATACTTCTTTAGTCGCTGTCCATTCACTTTGATATTTCTTGATTCTTTACTTCATATGTCCACCGTACCATATGGATATACCCTTTTTATTCGAAATGGTCCTGACCACCTCGACTTCAGCTTCCCTGGCAAGAGTTTTAGTCTAGAATTATATAGAAGAACTAAGTCTCCTTCCTTAAATTCCCTTCTCAAGATATGTTGGTCATGCCATTTTCTCGTTCTCTCCTTATATGCCTTAGCGTGCTCATAAGCATCTCTTCGAATTTCGTCCAACTCACTTAACTGCAGTTTCCTTTTCTCTCCCGTTGCACATAAGTCCAAATTAAGCTTCTTGATGGCTCAATAGACCTTGTGTTCTAATTCAACAGGGAGGTGACAAGGTTTCCCATAAATTAAGCGAAAAGGGGTCATGCCTATCGGGGTCTTGTAGGTTGTGCGGTAAGCCCAAAGAGCATCATCCAGTTTTTGTGACCAATCTCTCCTCGATGCCATAATTGTCTTCTCTAGAATTCTTTTAATCTCCCGATTCAAAATTTCCACTTGTCCACTCGTTTGTGATGGTAAGCTATCGAGACTTTGTGGATTACCCCATATTTGTGTAGCAATTTTTCAAATTGCTTTTCGATGAAGTGAGATCCCCCATCACTGATTATGGCTCGGGGAACTCCGAATCTAGAGAATATATTTCTTTTGAATATTTTTATGACAGTTCTAGCATCGCAGTGGTGGGATGCTACAACCTCCACCTACTTGGAGACGTAATTCATAGCTACCAGGATATATCTATTTGTGCCAGAAGTAGGAAAGGGACCCATGAAATCTATCCCCCATACGTCAAAGAGTTCTACTTCTAATATGGTGATTGTCGGCATCTCATGTCTCCTACCTATATTTCCAGTTCACTGGCACCGATCGCAGGAGACTGCATAGTTACGCGTGTCCTTAATAGACTAGGCTAGTAGAACCCTGCCTAAAGCACCTTCGCAACTATTTTTGAGATTCCGACATGCCCCCCATATGCTGAGGAATGGCAATGAAAGAGGATTCTACCCACTTCCTCTTCTGGTACACATCTTCGATATATGCTATCTGTACATTTTCTAAACAGGAAGGGATCATCCCATACATATTGCCTAACCTCTGCAAAGAATCTTTTTCTTTGTTGGGTTGTGTACTCTGGCGGGATCACCCTCCCTGCCAAAATATTCACCAAATCTGCATACCAAGGGGTGGAAACCTTAGCAACCGCCATGAGAGTATCATCCCATAGGGTGTCATCTATTCGAGCACTGTCGCTCCCTTCTAACCCGCCGTCTATTGACATACGTGATAAGTGGTCTGCAACGACATTTTCTGAGCCTTTTATCCCTAATTTCTATATCAAATTCTTGTAATAGTAGGATCCAATGGATAAGGTAGGGTTTAGCCTCTTTTTTACTCAACAAGTAGCGAACTACTATATGGTCAGTGTAAACTATCACCTTCGACCCTACTAAGTACGGTCTGAACTTGTTAAACACAAACACGACTACCAGTAATTCTTTTTCAGTCGTGGCATAGTTGATCTATGCTCCATCCAGTGTCTTACTATCATAGTGAATAGTGTGCAGCTTCTTATCCTTTCGTTGCCCTAAAACTGCTCCTACTGCATAATTACTAGCATCGCACTAACCTCAAATGCTCCAGTCAGGAGATTGTATTATCGGGGTGATCACTAAGGCCTTTTTTATTTCTTCAAATGCTATTAAAAATTGCCGATCAAAGATAAAGTTTGTGTCCTTAGCCAGTAGATTTATTAGGGGTTTAGTTATCTGAGAAAAATTCTTTATGAACCTCCGATAAAAACCTGCATGCCCCAGGAAGCTCTGGATGGCCTTTACGTCCCTAGGTGGCGGTAACTTCTCAATTACTTCGACCTTCGCCTTATCTACTTAGATACCACTTCACGATATCTTATGTCCCAGAACTATCCCTTCAGTTACCATGAATTGACATTTTTCCCAATTCAAAACCAAGCTATTCTCCTCACACCTCTGTAGGACCCTCGCCAGGTTTTTTAGACATGCATCAAAACTTGTTCTGTAGACTGAAAAATCGTCCATGAATACTTCCATGATTCGTTCAATCATATCTGAAAAAATAGCTATCATACAATGCTGAAAAGTGGTTGGGGCATTGCATAGGCCAAAGGGCATTCTTCTGTATGCAAAGGTTCCATAAGCGTAGGTGAAGGAAGTCTTCTCCTGGTCATTGTGGTGAACAGGGATTTGGAAAAAACCTGAGTACCCGTCAAGGTAGCAAAAATGGGAGTACTTAGCAAGACGCTTCAACATCTGATCGATGAATGGAAATGGAAAGTGATCCTTGTTGCCTTGTTTAGTTTACAATAGTCTATACACATTCTCCATCCTGTTACCATTCGAATAGGGATCAACTCATCTTCTTCGTTTTTGACTATCGTAGTTCCGCCCCTTCTTTCGAACTACGTGAACCGGACTTACCCACTCACTATCTGAAATTGGATAGATTATTCCGACATCCAATAGTTTAAGCACTTATTTCTTCACAACCTCCTATAGGTTTGGGTTAAGTCGCCTCTTACACTCCACGGTTGACATATACCCATCCTCGAGTACTATCCTGTGCATGCAGAGAGATGGGCTTATCCCCTTAATGTCATCGATGGTATAGCCCAACACCTTTTTGTATGTCCTGAGCACCTCCAGCAACTTCCTTGTCTCCACTTCACTCAAATGGGCGTTTATAATCACCGAATAAGTTGAAGCCAATCCCAAAAATTCATACCTGAGATTCGAGGGAAGTGGTTTCATCTCATGCCTTAGGTGTTTTTCTATCACCACAAGCTTCGGTTTTTCTTCTCCTTCGGATCTGGAAGATAGGGAAGCTTCTTCCACCTAGTACTCCTTCTCCTTGCCTCCACCCTATACTTTGCAAGCCACCTCAAGCTTTCCTACCTCCTTTGCGAGGGAAGACTCTTGAAAATCCTGCTCGCTATCTGCCCACATTTGAAGGGTCCATACCACTGTTTCTATAATGCGATAGGCTTCGTCCGTGCTCCTTTTCATCAATACCTCCCCCCCCCCCCCACGGCTATGTCCAAGATTTCCTTGGATGAGCTAAAGATTCCTGAATAAAAAATATGGATGAGTAACCAATCCTGTAATCCATGATGTGGCCATTGAAGAATCAACACTTGGAGTCTCTTCCATGCTTCGGCCAGAGTCTCTTCGTGACCTTGCTTAAACGAGAGGATTCTATTCTTAAGGGTAGGCTATTTTGCTGGGCGGGAAGAATTTACCCAGAAAAGCACATCCCAACTATTCCCACATTGTTATACTCCCTTTCAGCAAAGTGTATATCCACTACCTAGCCTCCCCTTTTAGGGAGAATGGAAACGTAATAAGCTTAATGGGGTGTGTTGGGTCTCCTTCATAGTGCATTGTGCCACAGTACGGCAGGAACTCTTCAATGTGTTGATAAGGTTCCTCAATCTGAGTCCCTCCGAATTGCTTATTTTGAATAAGGGTGATTAATGCAAGGTTTATCTCCCAGCTTGCAGCCTGGATTTGCGGAATAATTATGTTGGAGTTCCATGCTTTTCGTCTAGGCACTATGTAATCTCTCAAGGGTCGAGCGTGTTGTATTGTCATGACAGTGCTTCTCATTGGGAGGGGATTAGATAATCCAGATGTAACGAATAAAATAAACCTAGGGGCTGAACCAAAGCGAGATGTAATGTGACTACTAAAATTAAGCTAAACTGAATTTAAATAGCAAAAATCCAAAACTGAATAAATTGTAATGAAATAAGACAAGAAAGAAAATTCGACCTATGTCCGATCCAAGCTATCTACTTTCGATTCGATATCGAATCAATAGTCTCCAGCAATGGCGCCATAAACTTGATGCACGTGAGCACGACTCTCAAATCCCCGACGAGAATCGTCAGGGACTCGAAGCGCGTGCTCGCGCTCAACGCCCACAAGTGCACGATGTCGTCAAGTAATAAAAGATTATCAATCCCACAAAGATTGAGATTTGAATACCGTCTGTCCAGTGGATGTTGTTGTTCGGAATTAATCTCTTAAGAGTATAGATTGTGAGGTTGACGGTAGTCCTAACTCAAGTACGGTGTCACTCGGAGGAAGGGAAGGTTGGTTCGAAGATCTCAAAAATGGATTCTAGGACTTCGGTTTCATTTGTGCCTCATGGAACATGCTATCAATTAGGTGCATTGAGATCTCTAATTATGATCTTGAGGGAGGATCATTATGTATTTTCCCGATGAACTTTTGCTTCTACTGGGAGCTACCTATTCCTAACCAAGTTTACCTTTCGGATCATCAGAGCTCAAGGGGTTGATACCGTTAGGAGCTCTCTGTCACTAAGGTCCCTCAACCCTTCTAGAGTTAATTTTTCCTACTTTAGCCCTTCTGCTAAGATAGGTTATTGAGGTACCAAGACGTCCTAATAATTCCCTATGTAGAGGCGGATCTTATTTCATATCCTGTCCTATCATATTCTATCTTCTACGATTACGAGAGGTAGGATGATCACAAGGCTCATCCTTGATTCTCCTAGGTTTTTGATACGAAGGTTGTCACCCTTTGTATCGACTATGCACAGTAGAATTAGAATCAAAACATAACCTTCATAAATCTCAACAACACAAAATTGCAAATAGAATCAAAGGAGATGAATGATTATTTGAATTAGCATGCCCACAAACACAAGTTACTCCCTAATCCTAGAATCGAAGTATCTACTCCATAGACAAGGAAGAATAAACACAAGAAATCTTAGAAAATATAATTACAATGCAAGTAGAACAAGAAAATAAAGAAGGTACTTTCTGTCCTAGCCAATATGCGTGTCTTGGTTGTTCTCCACAATGTCGGAGCGTCGGGATGGATCTCCTAGTCGCTTTCTTTCTTACCTTTGCAAGTCTCCGGTGCTTTTAGGGCAACGTCTTACCGTCCTAGCCGTCGGGCCTCCTCTCTAAGGTTTGGGCATGCCTTCCTTTTTATAGACGTGAAGTCAGCTCTTCATAAATCCCATGAAAGCCCAAGTCATGTCAAAACTACTATGGGGCGCTAGGATGGCTGGCTTCGAGGTTTGGACACAGTTGTGTAGATCCACATGGTTGACTGTGTTCGCCTCTATTCCACCCAGTGAATGCCTTCCTTTTGCTCCAAAAGTGTGTTGTTTCACTTATAAAATGTCGTCCTGCACACAAAAGTAACACGAGCATATCTCCGAACCAGAAAATAGGAAATGCATACAAAACAAAGTAGAATATGCATGAAATAAGGATAAAATGTAACGAGATGTGTGCGAAAATTACTCTTAAAACTCTATATGTTTTGTTAACATCATCAATCTGGGCCTTCTTCTTCATTGCAGAGGTCCACTTTTCTAGTTCTAATAAATCTCCAGAGTCATCAATGTTGGTGCAATCGGCCCAGGTCATGATTGACCAGACTCGAGTTTGACTCGAGCAGTATTTTAATGTTAGACAAAACATATGACATGTGATTGTCATGGGAAGACCAAGTGTTTAGCCTTGGCAGTGAAAGTCCAAGCATGGGGCTTGGCATTGGGAAAGTCCAACATGGGTTGGCCACGTAAGTCCAAGTGTGTAGCCTTGACGGTGAAAGTCCGAGCATGGGGCTTGGTGTTGGGAAAATCCAAGCATAAGACTTGGTGTTGGTAAAGTCCAAGTGTGTAGCCTTGGTATGGAAATTCCAAGCATGGAGCTTGGTGTTGGTAAGTCCAAGTGTGTAGCCTTGGCATTGAGAAGTCTTGAGGACTTGGCAAGGTCACTAGTCTCGTAGGCTCAGGGTCCTTGAGTCGGTGAAGGATGACATTGCATAAGTCATGCACTTGGTGCATTTGAGGAACCGCCGGACGGGGAGTGAATGGAGTGAGGCCAAAGGGAAGCAGACTTCGAGGGCAAGACTCGAAGGATGACATTGCGAAGCCATGCACTTGGTGCATCCGAGGGACGTAGGTCGAGGGAAGAGAGCTTCAATGGGGAACTCCATGAGAGGATGAGGTTGACTTGGCCAAGTGGCTAAGACGAAGTGTCGGATGCTCAAACATGATGTTTGAGGTTTTACCCGATGGTCGGATGCTCAAACAAAGTGTTTGTTTGAGGTTTTAACAGACATCAGTCGACTGGTATAGGTGCCGATTCGACTGATCCAAGGCGACAGGGATGACTGGTGTGCGACTGGTGGTTTCTATCCCAGCGATCATTGCCAGTATGCGATCATTGCTAGACCATCGATCATTGCCAAGGGATGACGATCGATTGATGAAGGTAGTCATGAGCGACGCGCTCGATGATCGATTGATCGATTAAGCCGAGGTCAGCGGATGATATTGGTCAGTCGACTACCAGTGTATCTGTTGGCTGGATGTCAATGTGGATTAGGTCGTTGTCTCACAACGACTGCAGGAGAAGTCGACTGGGGCCTTATGGTAGTCGACTAATGGGCGCAAAATCAGCTCGATGCAGGTTATAAAAGGAGCTCGAGTTGGAGGATTTTGCAGCGATATTTGGAGAGATTTTGGAGGGGAATTGCTGCTGCATTCCAGACCTTCAAGAGCAAACCAAAGCAAGCAACGAGCAAGAGTTCAAAAGCCTTTTATTGTAAAGTTTTCTTTACGTATTTCATTTCGCCTTTGTATTTACTTGTACATTTTTGTATTACTTTGTAATTGATTGTACGAGGTTTCTCCACCTCCGACTTGTTGTCGAGAAGGAGTTTGAGTAGTGGTGTGGTCATCACTCGAGCTCGTTGAGCTCACCCTATGGAGTACGAACCCTAAGGTTCCAAACCGTGTATATCATCGTGTATTGTGTGTGCTTGTATATTTCCTTTGTGTTTGTATTCGTATTTCCAATGCGCATACTAACGAATTGTAGACGAGCACGCAAGAGCAAACGATTCCCATTGTACACGCGAATTGGGCTATTCACCCCCCTCTAGTCAGCCACCGATCCTCCAACAAGTGGTATCAGAGCGAAGAGCTTACCGTCAGACTCATCGCCGCGATAAGCAATCAAAATGGTCGGTATCAACATCCGTCTATCAAAATTCGAAGGAGACTTTTCTTTGTGGAAGAAAAGGATGGAGGTATACTTCGAAACCGATTTCGATACAATGCTAATCATTGAAAATGGTTTTGAAGTGCCTAGGGGTGAAGACAGCGTGTCGTTAGTAAAATCAAGATGGATCGAGGAGCAACGACAACAATTCAAAACAAACATTAAGGTAACAATTATGCTAGTAAAATTGATACCTAACATTATTTTGTCTAGGCTAGGTGAATATAGGGATGTGAAGGAATTGTGGAATAAATTAGTCCAATTCCACAAAAATTTCGAACCGGTACAAGTAGAGAAGGAAGCCGAAGAAGAGTATTCATCCTCCCATGCTCAAGAGGAAGAATCACCATCAACATCGGAGAATGTCGACAAATTGGAGGAAACCTCCACCTCTAGCATTGAGGGGGAGGAGAGATCTTCTATCTCGGAGCAAGAATGAGAAGAAGCATCTACATCCGGGAGAAGTGAAGATCAAGAGGCTTCCACTACCCTAGGTAACTCAAATGCAATTCATAATAATAAAGATCACATAATTTGCTTTGAGTGTACGGAGAAAGGGCACTACAAGAGTAAATGCCCAAAATTGGCAAAGGAAAAAGTACCAACACCAAAAGTCAACCAAAAGTCAAAGGATGTTGGAGTCCTCGCTAGGAAAAATAAAGAACACATTGTGTGTTTCAAGTGCAATCAACAGGGACACTATTGTAGGGGGATCGATTGGCTGGCTAGAGGGGGGGTGAATAGCCCTCTTACGTAGGATGTCGAATTTCTCTCGTTCGTTTGCTCGTCTACACAATCGTTAGCGCAAGCGGAAGCATAAACAATAAAGACAAAGCGATAAACGAAAATACAAACGCTAACAAAGGATGTAACGTGGTTCACGGCTACGCCGCTAATCCACGGTCCCCGATTCATCCTCGGTGAATCACTCCGCTAAATCAATCCACTAAATGGTCTCTCCTTTGCACCAAGCTAGGTGGAGGTAACCTTTACAATCAAGATCACTCTTCTTACAAATAGAATGGAGTAAAAACAAGTAAGAAGAGTTTAGAACTTGTGGAGCACTTGGAAGATCACTTAGAGCATAAGCATTAGCCTACCAAAGCTCCACACCCTCTCTTTTTATAGAGAGGGCTGATTTCTTCCCGTTGGCCGCCACACGTCATTCGCCCTTGGCGTCGATTCGCCACTCCAACGACCTCCGAACATGTCGGATCCGGTGTAGTCAGCGGAACACTTGGCGATCGGTGATGGACCTCGATTAGTCATTTCACGCCTCCGTAGTCATTGCCCGATCGGCTACTACGAGCTTCATGGCAAAACCCTATTGACTAGTCATTCGCCTTGTCGTGATCGATGGTCTTAGCGGTCGGCCCGCGTATGGCGATCATTGCTGGCCTAATCCGGTCGATCGGATACCAGTCGAACTACATTCGACTCAGCGATCTCGACACTTGGACAAATGGCCAGATTTCACCTAAGAACTACCCTTCCGGGTTACAATCGCTCACTCTCAGTCCCTTGGAGTCCCTCGCCTTGAAGTTCTCTTCGTTGCGGCCGCGTCCTCGGCGACGCATCGGCGCCGCGGCTGCAATGCTCCTTCGCGTCTCTTGCCTCGAAGTCTACTTCCTCCGGCTTCACTCCAAGCTTCTCGTCCGGCGGTCCCTCGGATGCTCCAAACGCACGACTTCTGCAAAGCTATCCTTCACCGACTCAAGGCACGAGTCATGAGATGTGAAACTCGCCACGGCTCCATGTGCGAATTACTAAGTCCTGCACGACTTCAACGCACATATCAAATCAACATAACACACTAACTTAAACCCTTTGCCACACCATAAAAACCATATTACGACAAGAGATTGCCCTAACAATCTCCCCCTTTTTGATGTGTGGCAATCCGTTTAAGTTAGGTAAAAACATTTGATATAAATTTTAAAGGAAAGAAAGCATGTAAACATAAACATGATATAGCAACATGCAACTCCCCCTTAATCCCTGAAACTCCCCCTTAATTTCTCCCCCTATCATAATTAACTTAAAGATAATCATTTCTCCCCCTTTGACACCATCAAAAAGATTATCACTAAGTTAAAAGCACATGGCATCAAGTCTAATAGAAAGAAAATACCACAAGTTGATTTAAAATCGGAATTCAACCTTTACTAGTCTGATATTCAGGTCATCAGTCGATTGGTTGGACTACCGATCGGTAGCATTATTTCGGGATTTCGATTTGGTGAATTTGAAATGCATTAAAAATTCAGAAAATTTGAAAAATCATGAAATTTGGGGAACACATTTCTTTTAAGTATAGTTATCAGTGAAAAATATGTTTTCATGAAAAATCATTATATTTCCACGTATTTGCCAAAAATCCAAAAGCTTTAAAAACTACTAGGTTTTTGATCATAAGAGTATCCATTTTAACACCTAGTCTTGCATCCAATTGTTTTAAAACATGAATACATGTATTTTAAAGTAAGAAATTGTTTTGAAAACATATGAAATATCCAACCATGATCTTTGGGCAATATGTCTATGAATTAAACATAAGCCTTCCCCATGATTGGTCTATTATTGCTATTTTGATGCTTTAAATGACCATCTAAATGCCATAGGCATTAGTGGACATTTGTATCATCCTAACATCTCACTCATGCTAAGTTTTCAATCAAGGTAGCCTATGGTGAGTGTGAGATGCATCCTAGGGGGTATTTGTGTATACTTAACCAATATATTCATGCAATTCTATCAAGGTTAATTATCAACCTAATAATCCTCATGATCATAAAGGCATATATGAATGAATTCTACATTATGATCATGAAACTCATGTATTCATCAAATAATAGTCATGCATTAGGTATTATATGATGATAATAAACAAAGTATCACCTAAAGCATGATTCAACCCTATTTCTCATGATTACGTGCCAAATATTAAAATCATGATTTCAAACATACATAGAAATTACATTAATCATCATGATTTAAGCATTATTATCTATTTATGGGCACGTTATCATCACCCAACACTATTCTAAAAATGTTGTCCCGCCATCCTAAGTCAACCAAAATATGATATAGGTCAATTCCATATGGTTGACTACCCTAGAGTTATCCTAACCCTTAAGGATGGATTTTGGAACCCAAAATAAGTTCTTTCCTATTGGGTTCACTAAGTATTCCTTGGGGATCCATTTCCTAGCTATTACTTTCTTTTTATCTTGTCCCCTAGCTATTAGGCATTTGTAGGCCTTTTCATTTTTCTTTTCCTTGTAGCCTAGGCCCTTTTTGTTGAAGCTAGCTCTTTGGCTCCCAATAATCATATTTAATGTGTTGGAGCCAATTGTGAATTTTTCTAGGGATTTGGTTAAATAGTCTACCTTTTCCCTTAGGACCCTATTTTCATTTATACATGCATCACTAACATCTAATGGCACATAAAGATCATGTGAGCATGCATCATTTAAGCTAGAAGAAATATTATCATTTAAGCATGCATTTTCTAGCTTATTTTCCAATGCCTTAATTTGATTAAGCATGCTTTTATTTTTCTTTTTCATTCCAAATAAGTCCTTAGTTAAACTAGAAATTATGGAAACTATTTTCTTAGGAGAGACTTTCGTTACCATAGTTTCCATATCCTCTTCTTCTTCTTCGGATGAGGAGGATGTAGAAGCTCCCCCTTCACTTGAGCTCTCTCCTCTTGAGTTTGATCCTTCATTTTCGGATGAAGAGCAATCCAAGTCATCAAAGGCCATCAAGGCCAAATTGGTGACAAAGGCATTCTCCTCATCCGATGATGATGAGGAGGATGAGGATGGGTCATCCCAAGTCCTTGCCTTTAGAGCTTTGGTCTTCCCCTTTTCTTTTGTCTTCTTCTCCTCTTCCTTCTTTTTCTTGCTCCCCTTTTTCTTCTTCTTTTCTTCTTTCTTTTTCCTCTCTTCTTTGCTCTTGTTTAAGAGAGGACAATTGTCCATTATGTGCCCCTCTCCTTGGCAATTGTAGCATATGACCTTCCCCCTTGGTCTTCTATTCCTATCATGAGATTTATCAAATCTAAAATTCTTAAATGCACGTCTTACCTTCCTTACCATATAGGCTTCTTCGGTGCTATCCATGGAGGAGGAGGAAGACACTTCATCATCATCGGAGGAGGAGATCTCTATCTTCTTCTTTCCCTTATTTGCCAACAATGCTACTCCCCTAGAAGGTTGTATTTTTGGCTCTTCTTGTATTCCTTCAAGCCTAGATTCATGTAATTCCATAGTGGAGAAAAATTCATCTAGAGTACTTACCTCTAGATTCTTTGAAATGTAAAATGAGTCCACCATTGAACTCCACTTGGATGATCGGGGGAAAGCATCTATGGCCTTCATTATCATATCGCGATTGGAGAGCCTTTCTCCTACACTTGTTAGTCCATTTAAAATTTCTTTGAATCTAGAATGCAAAGAAGTTACCTTTTCTCCCTTTTCTAATTTAATGTTGGATAGTTGGGAGCGGAGGAGATCTCTCCTTGCTAGCTTTGCCTCGGATGTGCCTTCATGAAGCTCAATTAGCTTCTCCCACATCTCCTTGGCGCTTAGGCATTCTCCTATTCGGTTGATTTCTTGTTGGGGGAGCACATTGAAGAGATGATGCTTGGCTTTTGAATTTGCAAGGTGCTCTTCCCTTTGCCTTTTGGTCCACCTAGATTTCTCTATTGGCTTCCCCTCTTCATCCCTAGGCAAAACGAAACCGGATTCCATTGTAATCATAATATCAAAATCCGTTTCGAAAAATACCTCCATTCGCTTCTTCCACCAAGCGAATTCTCCTTCAAATTTCGGAGGATGGATGTTGGAGCCAGCCATTTTGAAAGTTGCTTGTTGTGGCGGTTAGTCCTCGACAAGCTTTCCTCGGCTCTGATACCACTTGTAGGGGGATCAATTGGCCGGCTAGAGGGGGGGTGAATAGCCCTCTTACGTAGGATGTCAGATTTCTCTCGTTCGTTTGCTCGTCTACACAATCGTTAGCGCAAGCGGAAGCATAAACAATAAAGACAAAGTGATAAACAAAAATACAAATGCTAACAAAGGATGTAACGTGGTTCACGGCTACGCCGCTAATCCACGGTCCCCGATTCGTCCTCGGTGAATCACTTCGCAAAACCAATCCACTAAATGGTCTCTCCTTTGCACCAAGCTAGGTGGAGGTAACCTTTACAATCAAGATCACTCTTCTTACAAATAGAATGGAGTAAAAACAAGTAAGAAGAGTTTAGAGCTTGTGGGGCACTAGGAAGATCACTTAGAGCATAAGCATTAGCCTCTCAAAGGCTCACACCCTCTCTTTTTATAGAGAGGGCTGATTTCTTTCCGTTGGCCGCCATCGAGTCATTTGCCGCCCTTGGCGATCATTGCCGTCATCTAGCGGCCTCCGAACACGTCGGATCCAGCCGTTGTAGTCAGGAACTCTTAGCGATCGTGATGGACCTCATCCCGATCATTCTTTGCTCTCATCAATCGTGCCCGATCGGCTCTGAGCGGAATGGCCAAAACCTATTGAGTCATTGCGCCTTCGGTGGTCGGTGATCGTATCGATCATTGCTGGCCTATCGATCGATCGGATACGGTCGAACTATATTCGATTGAGCGATCGGCCCGCCATGACATGGCAGTCGACTGGTGTCGGGAAAACCCATCCGACACTTGGCCAAATGGCCAAGTTTCACCTAAGAGCTACCCCTTCCCAGGTTACAATCGCTCACTCTCATCCCTTGGAGTCCCTCGCCTTCGAAGTTCTCTTCGTTCGCGGCCACGTTCCTCGGCAGCATCAGGCGCACGGCTCTGCAATGCTCCTTCGCGTCTCTTGCCTCGAAGTCTACTTCCTCTGGCTTCACTCCAAGCTTCTCGTCCGGCGGTCCCTCGGATGCTCCAAGCGCACGACTTCCGCAAAGCTATCCTTCACTGACTCAAGGCACGAGTCATGAGATGTGAAACTCGCCACGACTCCATGTGCGAATTACTAAATCCTGCACGACTTCAACGCACATATCAAATCAACATAACACACTAACTTAAACCCTTTGCCACACCATCAAAACCATATTACGGCAAGAGATTGCCCTAACAACTACCGAAGCCAATATCCTAGGGGGAAGAAGAAGGGGCAAGAAGGAGCTACACAAGTAGGGGAGCTTCCAAAGCAAACTCTAAGGTATACTTTAATGCACCTTCTAGTTCTAGGGTTAAAAAGCATGCTAGAAGTTATTTTAGTACTCTTGCAATTGTTAATGAAAAGCATGCTAGTAGGAATAAATACTATTGTTTAGGTGCCAAGCATGTAGATTTAACTAAGGACAAACCTAGAACTAATAACACTAGACCTATTTTACCTAGGTAGAGCATAAGGAGGATAGAAGAGAATTTGGACATTAACCTCAAAAAGTCTAAGCATATGCCTAGGAAGTGTCATTCTCAAAGAAAGAATGAAAAATCAAAATTGGAAAGACTAGAATTAGAAAATCAAGCCTTGAGGTCAAGGCTTGAGAAACTTGAAAAGACCCTAGCAATTATGACAAATTCATTTAAGGGGTCAAACGGTCAAAATCTCGGTCCTAGAAGGCATGAATCGTCTAGGAGTAAGAAAGGTTTGGGTCACAAACCTAACCCTAAGAAGACTTATCATAATGTTCCATTCAATTATGGAACTATTTCTAGGTCTAGGAAAACCAAGGTTAATAGGGAAGTTATCCCTAAGATTAGCCATGGTGTGTGTCTAGTGGCTAAAAATTTAAGAAAATCTAAGGTAGCCACTAAGAAGGTCAAAGGGGGAGTTACCTCTAGAGTGGACCTAGGAAAGATCCAATTGACTAAGGCTTCAAAGCCAAAAAGGGTCATTAGGAAGGTATCTAGGGAAGTTATCCCTAGTGAATACCTTGTTAACCCAAGGAGCTCCAATAGGTATTGGGTTCCTAGGAGCATGATCGATTCATGCTAGATGGGTTAGGGTGTGTCAACCCTAAGTGGATGGGTAGTTAACCTAGCCATGGTAGAGTTGACACTTTAGGATGTGCCAATGTAGTTTGAGAAGATGAAAATTGATTAAATTGGCACAAGTAGGTCTTAGAAGTCATGGTGTGCCATTTTGGGTTTTTGGCACACTTGGTAGAGTTGGTTAATATGGCAAAATAAACTTAATTCTATCAAATGGCAACTAATGTTAAAATCTAGGCATTCCTATACCTTTACCTTTTATTTTCCATGCTTTGATTGCCATTTAACATGCCATGACATCATATTTATGTTTTATCATTGAAAATGTCATGCTTAGGATTTATTTTTAATGTCATGATATGCTTAAATTAGAATCACATGCCATGACATCATGATTATTGGCACATGCTTATTCATGTTATCAATTATTCCATAATCATCATTCATGAATTAATTTAAATTGAGTTAAGGACAATGGCATGATTTGAAGTCCCATGCATAAGGGAATGAAATTGTGTTGCCTAGAAAAATGCGTGAGTCCCTAAATGAACAAAGCTCACATCTCACAAGAAGACTTGACTTGTATGTGTTTATACACTTAGATACAAGTGAGATGTTAGGAAAAGAAATTAAGGTTTTAAAAATCATTTCAAAACCATTTTAGAAAACCTTGGTGAAGTCTATGTTTTGATAGCAAACGCCATTGAATGAGGTGATACAAAGAAGGGTCAAGCATTGAAACTTTCATAAGTTTTGAACTTTGTATCAATCTCACTATTTAATAGGTAATTTATTTTTCAAATATTTTTCGCCCATAATGTTTGTAATAAATAATGTACGTATGAATTTTCAAGATTATTCAAAATATATATTTTTACTTATGAATTTTTGAAATTCGGTTCTGAAACTTGATTTTTGCACAATGCAGAAATCAATTGGCTATATGGATGGCGATCGGGCACCAATGATGATCATTGTGGTAGTGAAGAGTCGATGCCAATCGATTTCGGATAAAGAAGGTTTGTTAGGCTCATGTTCAGCTATGTTTTGGTTCCCTAAGTACTCCTAACCCTAGGACATTCTTTGGAGAGCATTAGAAAGGGTGAAAATCCATTGGACATTGATTAGAAGAAGTGTTTAGGGTGTGTATCGAATTTTAAGGGAGGTAAAAGTTCAATGTTGAATCTTTTCCTTTAATTTTGATTGTTTAGTGTTCCTATTGGCTTAGGGACTCTCCAAGGACATTGTTGGTGCAATGGTCAAGGGGGAACAAGCTTTTAGGGGGAGGTATCCATCATGGGAAGATGGATGTATATTTTTTCCTCATGGGAGGAAAATTGGGGGATTGCCTCTCTTAAGTGATATGGGACTTATCACTAGGAAGATTAAAGGTATCCTAGATGTTTTTGTACCAAGGGGAAGATTGTAAGATCTCATTGGAATATGAAACATTGACACCCTTGAGGAGGACCTTTTTGATGTTTGTCAAAAAGGGGGAGAAGTTACCAATTGGGGTTAGTTGGAATTCTCATTGGGATGTGAGAATTGCTAATTGGGGATAATTGGTAGACTTGAATTTGAAGTTTTGTCAAACATCAAAAAGGAGGAGATTGTTGGTGCAATCGGCCCTGGTCACGATTGACCGAACTCGAGTTTGACTCGAACAGTATTTTGATATTAGACAAAACATATGACATGTGATTGTCATGGGAAGACCAAGTGTGTAGCCTTGGACACGTAAGTCTAATTGTGTAGCCTTGGCAGTGAAAGTCCAAGCATGGGGTTTGGCATTAAGAAAGTCCAACATGGGTTGGCCACGTAAGTCCAAGTGTGTAGCCTTGGCGGTGAAAGTCCAAGCATGGGGCTTGGTGTTGGGAAAATCCAAGCATAGGGATTGGTGTTGGTAAAGTCCAAGTGTGTAGCCTTGGCATGGAAATTCCAAGCATGGGGGTTGGTGTTGGTAAGTCCAAGTGTGTAGCCTTGGCAATGAGAAGTCTTGAGGACTTGGCAAGGTCACTAGTCTCGTAGGCACAGGGTCCTTGAGTCAGTGAAGGATGGCATTGCGGAAGGCATGCGCTTGGTGCATCCGAGGGACTGCCGAAAGAGGAGCGAATGGAGTGAGGCCAAAGGGAAGAAAACTTCGAGGGAAAGATGCGAAGGATAACATTGCGAAGTTGTGCGCTTGGTGCATCCGAGGGACATAGGCTGAGGGAAGAGAGCTTCGGTGGGGAACTCCATGAGAGGATGAGGTGGACTTGGCCAAGTGGTTAAGACGAAGTGTCAGATGCTCAAACATGATATTTGAGGTTTTACTCAACTATTGGATGCTCAAACAAAGTTTTTGTTTGAGGTTTTACCCGACAGCAGTCGACTGGTATAGGTGTCGGTTCGACTGATCCAAGTCGATAGGGATCGACTGGTGTGCGACTTGTGGTTTCTAGCCCAACAGTCGACTGCCAAGGTATGACAGTCAATTCCTAGACCATCAGTCGACTACTAAGGGATAGCAGTCGACTGATGAAGGTGGTCGCTGGTACAAAATGCTCGGTAGTCGACTGATCACTACCTCGTGATCGATTGATGATATTGGGCGATCGGTGTATCCGTTGTATTGTGGATTAGGCCATTGTCTCACAACTACTGCAGAAGAAGTCGACTGGGGCCTTATGGTAGTCGACTAATGACTGCGAAATCAGCTTGATGCAGGTTATAAAAGGAGCTCGAGTTGGAGGATTTTGCAGTGATATTTGGGAAGATTTTGGAGGGAAATTGCTACTGTATTCCAGACCTTCAAGAGCAAACCAAAGCAAGCAACATGAAAGAGTTCAAAAGCCTTTTATTGTAAAGTTTTCTTTACGTATTTCATTTTGCCTTTGTATTTGCTTGTATGTTTTTGTATTACTTTATAATTGCTTGTAAGAGGTTTCTCCACCTCCAACTTATTGTCAAGGAGTTTGAGTAGTGGTGTGGCCATCACTCGAACTCGTTGAGCTCATTTCGTGGAGTAGGAATCCTAAGGTTTTAAACCAGGTATATTGTCGTGTATTGTGTGTGCTTGTATATTTCCTTTGTGTTTGTATTCATATTTCTACTGCACATACTAACGAATTGTAGACAAACATGCAAGAACGAACGATTTCCATCATACACCCAAATTGGGCTATTAACCCCCTCTAGCCGGCCACCGATCCTCCAACAATCGATTGGAGGTAAGTATTCTTTCTTTATGCTAAACTACATCTCTATGTTCATCTTAAGGAAACATTCCATCTGCCATTTCTAGTAACCAAAATCATCTTCATTAAAGAGAGGAGGATGGATAGTATTGTATCCCTTTTGATGGGACATTGACATTTTGAAAAATATCTTGCAAGACAAAATCAACTAAAATTTTCCAAGACTAAGTCTTGGGTAAGTATTGTGGTACAAAAGGAAATTAAAAAAAAAAAAATAAAGAAAATTTTTGTAATGCTCAATTCGGTCATTGAACCAAAATAGAACATCCATGCTTTGATATCAATTGTTGGATCGGAATAGATCAAGAGGGGGAGGGTAAATCTTGTCAGGAATTGCGTCCCACTTCGATTGCTCATGCATGGGGATCCTATCTACGTCCCCAGATTAAAAAAAAAATAATCCTTGACGAAGATGGATTACCTAAGCAACCGATTCATCATCGTGCTATTCGATTCGAGTGGTCTCTTGAACAAACTTGTTGTTCAAGCAACCTAACTCTTTTCCTCGATTAGCCGCGAAATAGATGATGTACGGATCGCCGGTTTTTGTGTTTATCTTCGGGGTCCAAGTGAATTAGCCACATACAATTATAAACAAATTGCAAAGGAACATAAGGAAACCAAAACAAGAATTATACCTCTTGTTTACCTCTTGGTCTTCTATTGTATGACCTATCCTCCTCTTGGACGTTGTGTGGGCAACGATCCTTCAAGAGTTGAAGCCTCCTAGAACTCATTCTTCCCTTCCTTGCTCGGTCCGAACAAAGGGAAGAATACTTCTCCCTTCTTCTGCTTACTTGCACCAACCACCAAATGCCAAAACCTTGGTGTCCGCCGGCCCTAAGACGAGGGAGAAGAAGAACCGGCCAAGGCAATGGAAGAAAGGACCCTCTCCACCTTGCTCTGCCGCCGGCCCTTGAAGAGGAAGAAGAAAGGGGCACCGGCCTTGGTGATGAAGAAAAGGAGGGGCACCGGCTATACCTTAGGAAGAGAGGAAAACAAAACTCTAAACCTTCCACTTGTTGCCACCCAAACCTTCTCCAAACCCTAGCCGCCCAAGCCTTGGGAGAAAACCCTAGAATTCTAATTCTCTTTGCCACCCAAGCCAATGGAAGAAAACCCTAATCTCCAAAGATTACTTTGAAACTCTTATCGCCCAAGCCTTGGAGCCTTATTTATAGATTTTGCCCAAGCCTCCTTTTAATCGTGTCCGTTGGATCTAGGCTTCATGAGGGTTTTAATAGGCTACAATAGGGACCATGAGGAGGAGTAGGATCTTGGCCACCAAATGGATCCGGCCCACATAAAATCCGATCCATTAATGATAAACCATTCCACTAGAGGATTATCATTGATCTACCTCACCAACCCCCATAAATAAATTTGGGCTCCTTATATTAATTGTACAAATGTCTCCCTGTGTTTAAGATATCGAATGTCCATTAATTAATTAATTTACTGATAATTAATTAATCAACATCTAACTCCATGAGTAGTACCACTCAACCTTATCATCATGCCAGACCAAGTCCACCTACAGGATTTACATGATGATCCTTATGAGCTCCACAAGGGGACATCATCATCCTAATACATAGGACACGGTTTCCTCCTATAATCAATGGCACACCATGTAAATAATTATTTCAAACTTACCGAGCCTCTCAATTTAATCCATAAATCTCACCTATTGGTAAATCAAAGAAATAAATACTAAGTACATGTGCCTGTTATTATATCAGCATTAAGAGCATGTACACCATAATATCCGAGGTCCGATTCAATTATATAGTCAGCAATAAATTGAATCACCTCTAAGTTGGTCTTGCTCAATGCACACAAAGTGTACTAGTGTAATTCTATTGTCAAGACAAACCAATACCAAATTACACTACAACAATGCCAATGGTTTATCCAAAACCATCTTGGTTGTGAGCCTCTACTTATACTCTACAAGGAACTGATAACATGATCTTCCATGTGACACCACACACCATGTTATCTATAATGTACAATATTAGATAATATGCATAACTATAAATATGCAAACAATGATCATGTGATTATTATTTCAAAAATAAAGATGTTCATACAAAGAATAAGATTTTCAGTATACATCCCAATAATCTCCCACTTATACTAAAAGACTATGCTATCCTCATATTATCATACATCTGATTCTCATTCCCTCCACATGCCTATCAAAAGCTCTCGCTGGAAGGGCCTTAGTGAAAGGATCCACCAGTTTATCCTCTGATGCAATCTTAGCGACAGTAACTTCTCCTCGCTTTATGATCTCTCGTATCGGCTGGTACTTGCGCTATATGTGTTTACTTGCCTTATGGGCTCGTGGTTCCTTCGAGTTTGCAACTGCACCATTGTTATCACAATAAATTGTGATAGTTCTGGGCAAACCAGGAATCACATCCAAGTCCATCAAGAAGTTCCTGAGCCATATAGCTTCTTTGGCTGCCTCAGAGGCTGCCAGATACTTAGCATCCATGGTGGAGGCTGCCATGCATTTCTGCTTGACACTCCTCCTTGTTGGGATGTATACTGAAAGCCTAGCTCTTTAGTATGAACATCTTTATTTTGAAATAAGAATCACATGATCATTGTTTGCACTTTTATATTTATTATATGTTGTGCATATTGTCTAATACTTTACATTGTAGATAACATGGTGCTTGGGTGATGGCACAGAAAATCATGTTATCAGTCCCTTGTAGAGTATAAGTAGAGGCTCACAACCAAGATGGTCTTGGAAAAACCATTGGCATGGTTGTAGTGTAGCTTGGTATTGTTTTATCTTGAACATAGAGTTACACTAGTACACTTAGGTGCATTGAGTAGGACCGACATAAAGGTGATTCAATTTATTGCTGACTGCATAATTGAATCGGACCTCGGATATTATGTTGTACATGCTCTTAATCCCGATATAATAACGGGCACATGTACTTAGTATTTATTTCTTTGATTTACCAGAGGGTGAGATTTCTATGGATTAAATCAATATGCCCGGTAAGTTGGGAAATGATATTATTTACATGGTGTGCCGTTGATTATAGGAGGAATCCGTGTCCTATATATTAGGTTGATGATGTCCCCTTGAGGAGCTCATAAGGTTTATCATGTAAACCCCGCGGGTTGACTTAGTCAACATGATAATAAGGTTGAGTGGTACTACTCGAGGAGTTAGATGTTAATTGATTGATGGTCAATAAATCAATCGATTGACGGACATTCGATATCTTAAACACGGGGAGATAAATGTACAAATAATATATGGAGCCCATATTAATTTATGGGGGTTGGTGAGGTAGTTCGATGATGATCCTCTAGTGGAATGGAACATCATTGATGGATCAAGTTTGTGTGGTTCCGATCCATCGGGTGGCCAAGACCCAACTCCTCCTCATGGTCCCTATCGTAGCCTTATATAAACCTCATGAAGTCTAGATCAAATGATGGAAAACAAATCTCTAAATCCGACGGTTAGGATTAAATTCCTAGAACCGCGGTTGAGATTAAATCTCTAAATCCTAGGGTTGAGATTAAATCTCTAGATTCGACGGTTGGGATTAAATTCCTAGAACCGACGATTGAGATTAAATCTCTAGATCCGATGGTTGGGATTAAATTCCTAGAACCGACGGTTGAGATTAAATCTCTAAATCCGACGGTTGAGATTAAAACCCTAAGAACCGACGGTGGAGATTAAACCAAGGCCTAACCCTAACTCTATAAAAGGATGGCTATGGGTTGGGCGGCAAGGGGGTTAATGGTTCATGATGGATGCTAAGGAAATTAGGGTTTTTGCCTAGTATGCTTGGGCGGCAAGCAACCTCATGGAGGAAACCCTAATTAGGGTTTTGGCTCCTTAGGTTGGGCGGCCAAGGTGATGAAGGAGGGTGGGCGGCAACCTATGGAGGAGCTTGTCTTCTTCATTGAAGGTGGCTAGCTCCTAGATCTCTCCTCTCCACCATGCTTAGGCGGCAAGAAACCTATGAAGGAAACCCTAATTAGATTAGGGTTTGGCTCTTTGGATTGGGCGGCTAGGTTGGAAGTTAGGTTGGGCGGCAACTATAGGGGAAGGGCTCATCTTCTTCCTTCTAAGGGTTGGCCGGCCATTACCTTCTCTTCCTCTACCTTGGGCGGCAAGAAATCCAAAGGAAGCTTGGTTGGGCGGCTAGGGTTTGGAAGGTAAGGTAGGTGGCAACTATAGGGGAAGTGTTCTTCTTCTTCCTAGGGTGTTGGCCGGTTCCTATCCTTTTTCCTATACCTTTGGTGGTGCCCAACCTATTCCTCTTTTCCTTTTGTTTTCCTCTTGGCTGGCACTAGTAGCTAGGGTTTGTCCCTTGTTGCTTGGTTGTTTCCATTATGTTCTCTCTATTCTTGGGCCGGCGGAATCAATCCTTTGTGGATTGGTGGTTGGCTCAAGCAAGAAGGGAAAGAGAGTTCTTCCTTCTTTGGATTGAAGAAGATCTAAGAAGCTTCAACTTGTGGAGGATCTTCGCCCACACGAAGTCTACAAGGAGGTTAGGACATACGATAGAAGATCAAGAGGTATAAAAGTTTTATAACTTTTATTTATGATCTTTGCATGTTTCTATTCTTAATTGATATGCTGGCTTAAGTTCTTTATGTTAGTATATGTTGATTATACTAGTTTACATTTGCATGTATTTGTATAATCATGGACCCCGATAAGAAACACAAAAACCGGCGATCCGTCCGTCGTCTCTTCCGCGGCTAATCGACTAGGAGAGTTGGTTGCTTGAGCAACTAGTTTGTTCAAGCGATCACTCGAGTCGTTAGCACGACGACGAATTGGTTGTGCTTAGGAAACTCATCCCATCCGGATTAGTTTTCATTAGTGAAAATTTTAATCCGGGGACATGGGAGCCAATGAGCATTCCGAGGACTAGCACATTGCCAACAATTGGTATCAGAGCCATGGTTTCCGGTTTTGTGTGTTTTTGGATTCGGTTACTTTCATGCACATATCATATATTTTGTATGCCGGATAATAGTAGGATGTGCGTAGGCTAACTTTTTGGTTGCGAGCATAAGATCCGATGGCTATATGGGTGTATGTGATTGTTTGTGTATGATTGTATATTATTTGAATCCTCGGGTTGTGAGGCTAGATTAGTATTTAATTTTTGTAATTAAATACGGCATTGTTTAGTTACCACTCTTTATTTTATTTTACTTTCGATCTAGATTTCATGTACACTCCTCGTGGAGTATAGGATCGATGGATGTAAAATAAAATAGGTTTTACTACTCGGATCTCGGATCTCGGATGGCTCGTACATGGCGTAGGAGGAGCGGACGAAGTGGCGACACGACGGGACGCATATTGGAGAACAATGCCATAATAGTTGGAAAAATTCTGAATTTTCCATATTTATTGCTGATTTGTTTTATATGCATGTTGTGTGTGCTTGAAAATTCCTCATTTTCAATTTACTAAGTGGGAGAGGGATATTTTAATTAATTCCCGCGGCCTCCATTACAATTTGACATGTGATGCAACAAACTTGCGCGTCGGCTCTAAGTGCCTTCCTCCCCATCGGATGAGTTTGTTTGCGGATCACTAGGTCAAATAATGGTTATAGGAAATTATCTAGGAGCGTGTGTACTTCCACAGCGGTAAGGCACATAATCCGAAATAATTCCCTTAGTACCGTGTAATGGTGCACACTTAGATGCAAATAAAAAGTAGTTTTATTTGTAGGGCCAAAGAGAAACCAACTATTAATTTTATTTGTCAAAAAGTAAGGTTGACAAGATAATAAAATTAATGGGTAAAACCTCCTCTTACAAATGTAGAATTCGTATACGTCCACACTATCGTGGCATGCGATATTCTCGGTGTTTGAGGTGTTGGTTGATTTCAAATTTTATTGTTTGAGGAATCAATAATTTTTTATTGAAATCTACAGTAATAATAAGCATGTTGTGTGTGCTTAAAAATTCCTCATTATCAATTTACTAAGTGGGAGAGGGATATTTTAATTAATTCCCGCGGCCTCCATTACAATTTGACATGTGATGCAACAAACTTGCGCGTCGGCTCTGAGTGCCTTCCTCCCCATCGGATGAGTTTGTTTGTGGATCACTAGGTCAAATAATGGTTATAGGAATTATCTAGGAGCGTGTGTACTTCCACAGCGGTAAGGCACATAATCCGAAATAATTCCCTTAGTACCGTGTAATGGTGCACACTTAGATACAAATAAAAAGTATCCTCCCCATCGGAGTCACTGCTTTTATTTGTAGGGCCAAAGAGGAACCAACTATTAATTTTATTTGTCAAAAAGTAAGGTTGACAAGATAATAAAATTAATGGGTAAAACCTCCTCTTACAAATGTAGAATTCGTATACGTCCACACTATCGTGGCATGCGATATTCTCGGTGTTTTGAGGTGTTGGTTGATTTCGAAATTTTATTGTTTGAGGAATCAATAATTTTTTGAAATCTAAAGTAATGATCTATGTGATTCTTAGGATTTTCAAAATGACTTTCAGTCCACTTATTTTGATACTAAAGGAAATAAACTTACTGTACCCAAATTATATTGATTGGAAATGAATCCAAATATTGTCTTATTTGCTAGTATGCACTCTTCAAAGAGTGTCCTCAAGCCATGGTTTCTCAAAAAGGTTTCTACTTCTAAGCCGAAAGGCAAGAAGAAGAAGAAACAAGGTGGAGCAAAGGTGGTGGGAGGATCTCAGGGAAGAGTGAATAAGCCGAAAGGCAAATACTTCACTTACTAGCAGACCGGACATGAGAAGAAGGATTATCCCAATCCGAAGCAAGAACAAAAGTATATCTTTTGGTCTAGTCGTTGTAACATGGTTAGCGGTGTTATCTATCGGCACCTGGTGTGTAGATACGAGAGCCACTAATCATGTCTGCAATACTTTGCAGGGGTTCCAGGAAACCCGACGACTAGCTAAAGGGGATATTACCATTTACTTGGGCAATGCCATGAAGATGGCGGCTATTGCAGTGGGAGATGTTTTATTTATCTTTTGAGAAAAATAAAGGTTTTGGTTCTTAAGAATTTCCTTTATGTACCCTTATTTAGAAAGAATTGATTTCGGTTTCTAAATAGTTTTTGGATGGATAATCTATTTCTTTTCATGACAGATTTGTTATAAAAGGAATAGGGACATTATCTATTCAGGTACATAGATAGGAAATTTATAACTTGAACCACAAGCTCCCACGATGCAAATAGAAGTTAATAACTCATCTTCTAATTCCAATAAGAGAAAAGAACCTTCGAAGATGAACCAAACATATCTTTGGCTTCTTAGGCTTGGTCACATTAACCTAAGCAGAATTCAAAGGTTGATAGCTGATGAACCTTTGGGTTCATTAGTGGTGGAGGATCTCCCAACCTACGAATCTTGCTTGGAGGGTAAGATGACCAAGAGGCCTTTTTAAGGCCAAGGGGTATAGAGCCAAAGATTTGTTAGAAATGGTTCATTCTGATTTGTAAGGTCCTATGACTATCTAGGCAAGAGGTAATCTTGAATATTTTGTCTCTTTCATAGACGATTATTCAAGATATGGATGACACTACGATCTGATCGTGGTGGTGACAACCTCTTGGGAGAGTTTAGGAACTACTTATCAGAGGTTGGGATTCAATCCCAATTGACTGCACCTGGCACACCCCAGCAGAACAGTGTAGCAGTACGAAGGAATAGGACTCTTATGGAGATGGTTAGATCGATGATGAGTTATTCTGACTTGTTTTGTAGTCCTAGAGATCAGAGGGTGATCGTTAACACGAATGCCAGATTTCTAGAGGAAGACTATGTGATGAGCCACAAGCCCTAGAGTAAAATTGTTCTGGAGGAGTTAAAAGGGAAGTCACTTCTTTAGTACCACCGGTACAAGAGGAAATACCACATGTCACTGCACCGCGTGTCACAGAGGATACACAGAAGATACCTCGTCGTAGTGGGAGGGTTGTTAGACAACCTCTTAGATTCATGTTTTTGGACAAATCTTCTGATTTGGTCCCTAGCAAACATGAACCTGATCCCTAGACATACGACGAGGCAATCCAAGATATAAATACAGCATCTTTGCAAAGTGCAATGAATACTGAGATTGAATCTATGGATTCAAATCAGGTCTGGGAGCTCTTATGCATTGCAGCTCATATGGATTATGAGGTGTGATAGATGGATGTCAAGACAGCTTTCCTTAATGGAAGTCTTGAGGAAAACATCTATTTGAAGCAACCAGAGGGATTCATTGCTAAGGGCAAAGAGTGTTTTGTATATAAGCTTAATCGGTCCGTTAATGGACTGAAGCAAGCTTTGAAGTCTTGGGACATCCGTTTTGAGGAGGTAAATCCAGTCTTATGGATTTATTCAAAGTTCGGATGAGTCTTGTGTATATCAGAGATGTGACGGAAACGTAGTGGTATTTTTGTACTATACGTAGATGACATTTTGGTGGTTGGCGACAACATCGAAGTGTTATCAGACGTAAGGGTATGGTCGTCCAAACAGTTTTGAAGGACTTGGGAGAAGTGGGTCACAACCTTAGGATCAAGGTTGTTGTGCTTATCCCAAGCTTCATACATAGATATGGTTTTGGATCGTTTTAGCATACAAAACTCCAAGAAGGGTTTTCTACCCTTCAGGCATGGAGTTCCTTTATCTAAGCAGATGTGTCCTAGATCATCTGAGAAGATAGAGGAGATATAGGCAGTTCCTTATGCTTTGGCGGTAGGAAGCCTAATGTATGCTATGTACGAGACCAGATATACGCTGCCAGTGGGCATGAGAGCGAATATCGAGTAATCGGAGACAGGGATATTGGACTGCGGTAAAGCATATATTGTAGTGCCTGAGAAGGACTAGGGATTATATGCTAGTTTACCGGGCAGACCAATTACTCCCTGTGGGTTACATGGATTCTGATTTCCAATCTGATAGGGATAATAGTAAGTCTACCTCAGGGTTTGTGTTTACTTTGGGAGGTGGAGCCATAGTATGGAGGAGTGTCAAGCAGAAATGCATGGCGGACTCCACCATGGAAGCTGGGTATCTGGCAGCTCCTGTGGCGGCCAAAGAAGTTGTATGGCTCAGGAACTTTCTGATGGACTTGGATGTGATTCCTGGTTTGCCCAGAAATATCACAATTTATGGTGATAATAATGGTGCAGTTGCAAACTCGAAGGAACCACGAGCCCATAAGGCTAGTAAACACATAGAGTGCAAGTACCACCTGATACGAGAAATCGTAAAGGAGGTAGAAGTTGTTGTCGCCTAGATTGCATCAGAGGATGACCTGGTAGACCCTTTCACTAAGGCCCTTCTAGCGAGAGCTTTGAGAGGCATGTGGAGGGAAGGGGAATCAGATGTATGGCAGTATAATGACAGCATAGTCTTTTAGTATAAGTGGGAGATTGTTGGGATGTATACTGAAAGCCTAGCTCTTTAGTATGAACATCTTTATTTTGAAATAAGAATCACATGATCATTGTTTGCACTTTTATATTTATTATATGTTGTGCATATTGTCTAATACTTTACATTGTAGATAACATGGTGTTTGGGTGTGCACGAAGATCATGTTATGGGTCCCTTGAAGTATAAGTAGAGGCTCACAACCAAGATGGTTTGGACAAACCATTGACATGGTTGTAGTGTAGCTTGGTATTGTTTTATCTTGAACATAGAGTTACACTAGTACACTTAGGTGCATTGAGCAGTACCGACATAGAGGTGATTCAATTTATTGCTGACTACATAATTGAATCGGACCTCGGATATTATGTTGTACATGCTCTTAATCCCGATATAATAACAGACACATGTACTTAGTATTTATTTCTTTGATTTACAGGTGAGATTTCTATGGATTAAATCAATATACATTAAGTTGGGAAATGATATTATTTACATGGTGTATGGGTTGATTATAGGAGGAATCAAGTATCCTATATATGGTTGATGATGTCCTTGAGGAGCTCATAAGGTTTATCATGTAAACCCCGCAGTTGACTTAGTCAACATGATAATAAGGTTGAGTGGTACTACTCGAGGAGTTAGATGTTAATTGATTGATGGTCAGTAAATCAATCGATTGACGGACATTCGATATCTTAAACACGGGGAGATAAATGTACAAATAATATATGGAGCCCATATTAATTTATGGGGGTTGGTGAGGTAGTTCGATGATGATCCTCTAGTGGAATGGAACATCATTGATGGATCAAGTTTGTGTGGTTCCGATCCATCGGGTGGCCAAGACCCAACTCCTCCTCATGGTCCCTATCGTAGCCTTATATAAACCTCATGAAGTCTAGATCAAATGATGGAAAACAAATCTCTAAATCCGACGGTTAGGATTAAATTCCTAGAACCGACGGTTGAGATTAAATCTCTAAATCCGACGGTTGAGATTAAATCTCTAGATTCGACGGTTGGGATTAAATTCCTAGAACCAACGATTGAGATTAAATCTCTAGATCCGACGGTTGGGATTAAATTCCTAGAACCGACGGTTGAGATTAAATCTCTAAATCCGACGGTTGAGATTAAAACCCTAAGAACCGACGGTGGAGATTAAACCAAGGCCTAACCCTAACTCTATAAAAGGATGGCTATGGGTTGGACGGCAAGGGGGTTATTGGTTCATGATGGATGCTAAGGAAATTAGGGTTTTTGCCTAGTATGCTTGGGCGGCAAGCAACCTCATGGAGGAAACCCTAATTAGGGTTTTGGCTCCTTAGGTTGGGCGGCCAAGGTGATGAAGGAGGGTGGGCGGCAACCTATGGAGGAGCTTGTCTTCTTCATTGAAGGTGGCTAGCTCCTAGATCTCTCCTCTCCACCATGCTTAGGCGGCAAGAAACCTATGAAGGAAACCCTAATTAGATTAGGGTTTGGCTCTTTGGATTGGGCGGCTAGGTTGGAAGTTAGGTTGGGCGGCAACTATAGGGGAAGGGCTCATCTTCTTCCTTCTAAGGGTTGGCCGGCCATTACCTTCTCTTCCTCTACCTTGGGCGGCAAGAAATCCAAAGGAAGCTTGGTTGGGCGGCTAGGGTTTGGAAGGTAAGGTAGGTGGCAACTATAGGGGAAGTGTTCTTCTTCTTCCTAGGGTGTTGGCTGGTTCCTATCCTTTTTCCTATACCTTTGGTGGTGCCCAACCTATTCCTCTTTTCCTTTTGTTTTCCTCTTGGCCAGTAGCACTAGGAGCTAGGGTTTGTCCCTAGTTCAGTTGCTTGGTTGTTTCCATTATGTTCTCTCTATTCTTGGGGCCGGCGGCATCAATCCTTTGTGGATTGGTGGTTGGCTCAAGCAAGAAGGGAAAGAGAGTTCTTCCTTCTTTGGATTGAAGAAGATCTAAGAAGCTTCAACTTGTGGAGGATCTTCGCCACAATCTAAGTCTTAGGAGGTTAGGACATACGATAGAAGATCAAGAGGTATAAAAGTTTTATAACTTTTATTTATGATCTTTGCATGTTTCTATTCTTAATTGATATGCTGGCTTAAGTTCTTTATGTTAGTATATGTTGATTATACTAGTTTACATTTGCATGTATTTGTATAATCATGGACCCCGATAAGAAACACAAAAACCGGCGATCCGTCCGTCGTCTCTTCCGCGGCTAATCGACTAGGAGAGTTGGTTGCTTGAGCAACTAGTTTGTTCAAGCGATCACTCGAGTCGTTAGCACGACGACGAATTGGTTGTGCTTAGGAAACTCATCCCATCCGGATTAGTTTTCATTAGTGAAAATTTTAATCCGGGGACATGGGAGCCAATGAGCATTCCGAGGACTAGCACATTGCCAACACTCCTTACAATGGCTCCACCTCCCAAAGTAAACACAAAACCCGAGGTAGACTTACTGTTATCCCTATCTGATTGGAAGTCGGAATCTGTGTAACCTATAGGGAGTAATTAATCTACCTGATATACCAGTATATAATACCTAGTCCTTCTCAAGTACTTCAATATATGCTTTATCACTGTCCAATGTCCCTGTCCTAGATTACTCTGATATTTGCTAACCATGCTCACGGCAAAGCAGATATCCGACCTCGTACATAACATAGCATACATGAGGCTTCCTACTGCCGAAGCAAAAGGAACCGCCTTCATCTCCTCTATCTCCTTTGATGTTATAGGACACATCTCTTTAGATAAAGGTACTCCATGCCTAAAAGGTAGAAAACCTTTCTTGGAGTTCTGCATGCTAAAACGAGCCAAAATAGTGTCAATGTATGAAGCTTGAGATAAGCACAACATCCTTTTCCTGTGATTCCTTATAACCTTGATCCCAAGGATGTGTCCCACTTCTCCCAAGTCCTTCATATCAAACTGTTTGGACAACCATACCCTTATGTCTGATAATACTTTGACATTGTTTCCAATTAACAAAATGTCATCTACATATAGTACAAGAAATACCACTACATTTCCATCACATCTCTTGTATACACAAGACTCATCCGGACTTTGAATAAATCCATAAGACTGGATTACCTCATCAAAGTGGATGTTCTAAGATCTCGAAGATTGCTTCAATCCATAAATGGATTGATTAAGCTTGCACACAAGATGCTCTTTTCCCTTTGCAATGAATCCCTCTGGTTGCTCCATATAGATGTTTTCCTCAAAACTTACATTAAGGGAAGCTATCTTGACATTCATCTGTCACACCTCATAATCCATATGAGCAGCAATAGATAAGAGAATCCGGATAAACTTAAGCATGGCTACCGATGAAAAGGTCTCCTCATAATCGATACCCTCTTTCTGAGTATACCCTTTCGCAACAAGCCTTGCTTTGAAGGTCTCAACCTTCCCGTCTATTCCTCTCTTTCTTTTGTAGATCCACTTGCATCCAATGGTTTTTACATCATTGGGTGGTTCTACTAGCTCCCAGACCTGATTTAAATCCATAGATTCTATCTCAGAATTCATTGCACTTTGCCAAGATACCGCATCTTTATCTTGGATTGCCTCGTCATATGTCCAGGGACCAAATCAGAAGATTCTTCCAAGAACATAAATCTATTAGGTTATCTAACAACCCTCCCACTACGATGAGGTATCACCTGTGTATCCTCTGTGACACGCGATGTAGTCACTTGTGGTATATCCTCTTGTACCGATGGTACTGAAGTAGTGACTTCCCCTCTCAATTATTCCAGAACAATCTTACTCATGGGCTTGTGGTTCATCACATAGTCTTCCTCTAAAAATCTGGCATTCGTGCTAATGATCACCCTCTGATCTCTAGGACTATAGAACAAACCACCTTTCATTCCTCTAGGATAGCCTACGAACATGCTCACTTCTGTACAAGGTTCCAACTTACCAGCATCTGCCTTCAGCATATGTGCTGGAATCCTCTAAATCCGAATATGTCTCAGGCTAGGCTTTCGCCTAGTCCATAATTCTATGGGAGTAGAAGGCACTGATTTAGATGGTATCTGTTAGGGCAATCTCTTTCCATGATAAGGTTTTGATGTGTTGCAAAGGGTTTAGGGTTATTGTGATTTTATATGTGCGTTGAAGTCGTGAAGGACTTAGTAATTCGCACATGGAGCCATGGCGAGTTTCAAATCTCATGACTCGGTTCTTGAGTCGGTGAAGGATAGCTTTGCGGAATCCGTGCGCTTGGAGCATCCGAGGGACCGCCGGACGAGGAGCTTGGAGTAAAGCCAGAGCAAGTAGACTTCAGGGTGAGACACGAAGGATGGCGCTGCAGAGTCGTGCGCTTGGCGCATCCGAGGGATGTGGCTGGACGAAGATAACTTCGAAGGCGAGGGACTCCGAGGGATGAGAGTGAGCGAATGTAACCCGGGAAGGGGTAGTAGCTCTTAGGTGAAACTTGGCCATTTGGCCAAGTGTCGGATGAGTTTTCCCGACACCAGTCGACTGCCATGTCATGGCAGTCGACTAGTCTGAGTCGATGGTTCGATCGACTGGTTTAAGGAGCTGAATCAAGTGGATCAGTTGACTGAAGACATGGGCAGTCGACTGCTCATGAGCAATAGTCAACTGATAGCACTGTGCACGGGCACAGAATGGAGTCGAGCTCGCGAGCACACGACTGATGGTTCATCAGTCGACTGATGCCTGTGTCGTTGGATGAAATTCAACGTGGAAAGAAGTCGTTATTGGGCAACGACTACAGGACCAGTCGACTGATTGGGGTCATCAGTCGACTGCTCCTGTGTCAACGGGAAGAAACCCTCTTCCTTTATAAAAAGGAAGGGTATGGGGCTTTAGGGGGATAATGCTTCAACTCTAATCTTCTCCCAAAGTGCCATAAACATCTTCCCACTCTTCTTACTTGCTTTTACTTCATTCTTATTGTAAGAAGAGTGATCTTGATTGTAAAGGTTACCTCCACCTAACTTGGTGCAAAGGAGAGACCATTAGTGGATTGGTTTTGGCGGAGTGATTCACCGAGGATGAATCGGGGATCGGGGATTAGTGGCGTAGCCGTGAACCACGTTACGACTTTGTGTTAGCATTGTTTATTTCCTTTGCTTTGTCTTTATTTGTTTAATTTGCTTGTCTTGTTGTTTCCGTTGCGCTAATCTTGTTTGTAGACGAGCAAATACCGTTATCCATCGATCGAGGGCTATTCACCCCCCTCTAGCTGGCCACCACAACTACACATCGATCCTACAAGTGGTATCAGAGCCAAGGAAAGCTTGTCGAGGACTAACCGCCACAACAAGCATATTCAAAAGATGGCCGGCTCCAACATTCATCCACCGAAGTTTGAAGGAGAATTCGCTTGGTGGAAGAAGCGAATGGAGGTATTTTTCAAAACGGATTTTGATATTATGATTACAATGGAATCCGATTTCGTTTTGCCTAGGGATGAAGAGGGGAAGCCAATAGAGAAGTCAAGGTGGACCAAGAGGCAAAGAGAGGAGCACCTTGCAAACTCAAAAGCCAAGCACCATCTATACAATGTGCTTCCTCAACAAGAAATAAATAGAATTGGAGAATGCCTAAGTGCCAAGGAGATGTGGGAGAAGCTAGTAGAGCTTCATGAAGGTACCTCGGAGGCTAAACTTGCAAGAAGAGATCTCCTCCACTCCCAATTATCCAACATAAAATTAGAAAAGGGAGAAAAGGTAACTTCATTGCATTCTAGGTTTAAAGAGATTTTAATTGGGCTAACAAGTGTAGGTGAAAAGCTCTCCAACCGAGATATGGTAATGAATGCCATAGAGGCTTTTCCCCGATCATCCAAGTGGAGTTCAATGGTGGACTCATTCTATATTTCAAAGAATCTAGAGGTAAGTACTCTAGATGAATTTTTCTCCACTATGGAATTACATGAATCTAGGCTTGAAGGAGTAGTAGAAGAGCCAAGAATTCAACCATCAAGGGGAGTGGCACTATTGGCTAACAAGGGGAAGAAAAAGATGGAGATCCCCTCCTCCTCCGATGATGAAGCATCCTCCTCCTCCTCCATGGATAGCATGGAAGAAGCCTATATGGTAAGGAGGGTAAGGCGTGCATTAAAAGGTTTTAGATTTAACAAATCAAATGATAGGAGTAGAAGACCAAGGGAGAAGATCATTTGTTATAATTGCCAAGGAGAGGGACACATAAGGGACAATTGTCCCCTCTTGAACAAAAGCAAGGAGGAGAAGAGAAAGAAGGAAGAAAAGAAGAAGAAAAAGGGGAGCAAGAAGAAAAAGGAAGAAGAGAAGAAGGTAAAGGAAAAGGGGAAGACCAAAGCTCTCAAGGCAAGGACTTGGGATGATCCCTCCTCATCCTCTTCATCATCATCAGAAGAAGAGAATGCATTTGTCACCAACCTTGCATTGATGGATTTTGACGACTTGGATTGCTCCTCCTCCAAAAATGAAGAATCAAGCTCAAGTGGAGAGAGCTCAAGTGAAGGGGGAGCCTCCTCTACATCCTCATCATCGGAAGAGGACTTGGTAAGTGAGGTAACAAATCTACCCCCTAAGCAAATTATGGCAATGATTTCTAGCCTCACTAAGGACCTATTTAAAGCAAAGAAAAAGAATAAAATCATGCTTGATCAAATTAAGGAATTAGAAGAAAAATTAGAAAAAGCATGTCTTAATGATAATGATGATGATGCATGCTCACATGATAACTATATGCCATTTAATTTAGTGATGCATGTATGGATGAAAATAGGGCTTTAAGGGAAAAGGTAGATCACTTGACCAAAGCCCTAGAAAAATTCACTATTGGCTCAAACACTTTGAACATGATCATAGGGAGCCAAAGAGCAAGTTTTAACAAAAAAGGCCTAGGATATAAGGAAAAGAAAAATGAAAAGACCTATAAATGCCTAATTGCTAGGGGACAAGATAAGAAGAAGGTAATAGCTAGAAAATGGATTCCTAAGGAATTTCTAGTGAACCCCATAGGAAAGAATTTGTATTGGGTTCCAAAATCCATCTTTAAGGGTTAGGAAAACCCTAGGATAGTCAACCATATGGACTTGACCTATATCAGATTTTGGTTGATTTAGGATGGCGGGACAACATTTTTGAAATAGTGTTAGGTGATGATAATGTGCCTATAAATTGATAATAATGCTTAAATCATGATATTTAATGAAATTGCTATGTATGTTTGCAATCATGATTTATGATTTTGATATTTGGCACATAATCATGAGAAATAGGACTTAAATCTTGCTTTAGGTGATATTTGCTTATTATCATGATATAATACCTAATGCATGATAACAATTCAATGAATACATTTGTCTCATGATCATAATGTAAAATTAATAAATATACATCTTTATGATCATGTAGAATGATAGGATGATACTTAACCTTGATAGAATTGCATGAAAATAATGGTTAAGTATGTACAAATACCTCTAGGATACATCTCACACTCACTATAGGCTACTTTGATTGAAAACTTAGCATGAGTGACATGTTAGGATGATACAAATGTCCACTAATGCCTATGGCATTTAGATGGTCATTTAAGGCATCAAAATAGGAATAATAGACCAATCATGGGGAAGGCTTATGTTTAATTCATAGACATATTGCCCAAAGATCATAGTTGGATATTTCATATGTTTTCAAAATAATTTCTTACTTTAAAAACTATGTGTTCATGTTTTGAAACAATCCAAAGCAAAACTAGGTGTTAAAATGGATACTAACATGCTCAAAAACCTTGTGGTTCTTAAAGCTCTTGGATTTTTGGCAAATCTCTAAAATTATAATGATTTTTCATGAAAAACTATTTTTCGTTGATAGATATACTTACAAGAAATATGTTCCCCAAATTTCATGATTTTTCGAATCTTCTAGAATTTTTAATGCATTTATGAATTTCGGTCAGAAAATCAGAAATTCCTGAAAACCATGTGTCAGTCGACTGGTAGTCTGAACCAGTCGACTGGTGGCCTGAAAACTAGAACTGTAAAGGTTGAATTCAGTTTTTAAACCAATTTTTGGTATTTTCCTTCTATTAGACTTGATGTCATGAGTTTATAACTTAGTATTGATCTTTTTGATGGTGTCAAAGGGGGAGAAATGATTATGTTTAAGTAAATTATGATAGGGGGAGAAATATGTATGGGGAGTTTCATGGATTAAGGGAGAGTTGCATGTTGCTATATCATGTTTATGTTTACATACTTTCGTACCTTATAAATTTCTATCAAATGCTTTTACCTAACTTAAACGAATTGCCACATATCAAAAAGGGGGAGATTGTTAGGGCAATCTCTGGCCATGATAAGGTTTTAATGTGTGTAGAAAAGGGTTTAAGTTAGTTTGTTATTGTGATTTGATATGTGCGTTGAAGTCGTGCAAGACTTAGTAATTTGCACATGGAGCCTTGGCGAGTTTCACATCTCATGACTCGGTCCTTGAGTCAGTGAAGGATAGCTTTGCGGAAGTCGTGCGCTTGGAGCATCTGAGGGACCGCCGGACGAGGAGCTTGGAGTGAAGCCGGAGGAAGTAAACTTCAGGGTGAGACGTGAAGGATGACGCTGCAGAGCCGTGCGCTTGGCACATCTGAGGGACGTGGCCGGACGAAGATAACTTCGAAGGCGAGGGACTCCGAGGGATGAGAGTGAGCGAATGTAACCCGGGAAAGTGTAGTAGCTCTTAGGTGAAACTTGGCCATTTGGTCAAGTGTCGGATGAGTTTTCCTGACACCAGTCGACTGCCATGTCATGGCAGTCGACTGCTCTGAGTTGATGGTTCGATCGACTGGTTTAAGGAGCTGAATCAAGTGGATCAGTCGACTTAAGACATGGCGATCGATGGCTTGATCGCCGATCGCTCATGAGCGTAGTCGATCGATAGCCGCGGCACGCACAGAATGGAGTCGATCTCGCGAGCACTCGACTGATGGTTCATCAGTCGACTGATGTCTGTGTCATTGGATGAAATCCAACGTGGAAAGCAGCCGTTATTGGGCAATGACTACAGGACCAGTCGACTGATTGGGGTCATCAGTCGACTGATTGGGGTCATCAGTCGACTGCTCCTATGTCAACGGGAAGAAACCCTCTTCCTCTATAAAATGGAAGGGTATGGGGCTTTGGGAGGCTAATGCTTCAACTCTAATCTTCTCCCAAAGTGCCATAAACGTCTTCCCACTCTTCTTACTTGCTTTTACTTCATTCTTATTGTAAGAAGAGTGATCTTGATTGTAAAGGTTACCTCCACCTAGCTTGGTGCAAAGGAGAGACCATTAGTGGATTGGTTTTGGTGGAGTGATTCACCGAGGACGAATCGGGGATCGTGGATTAGCGGCGTAGCCGTGAACCACGTTACAACTTTGTGTTAGCATTATTTATTTCCTTTGCTTTGTCTTTATTTGTTTAATTTGCTTGTCTTGTTGTTTCCGTTGCGCTAATCTTGTTTGTAGACGAGCAAATACCGTTATCCATCGATCAAGGGCTATTCACCCCCCTCTAGCCGGCCACCACAACTACACATCGATCCTACATTATCAAGTTCAGAATATACACTGTCGTATCCAGAGCATACCCCCAGAATGAATCTGGTAACTCAGAATAACTCATCATCGATCTAACCATCTCCATAAGAGTCCTATTCCTTCGCTCCGCTACACCATTCTGCTGGGGTGTGCCAGGTGCAGACAATTGGGATTGAATCCCAGCCTCTGATAAGTAATTCCTAAACTCTCCCAAGAGGTACTCACCACTACGATCAGATCGTAGTGTCTTGATACTTTTACCTTGACGTTTCTCCACATCAGCTTTGAATTCTTTGAACCTGTCAAAGCATTCAGATTTGCGGCGCATCAAATAAATGTATCCATATCTTGAATAATCGTCTATAAAAGAGACGAAATATTTAAAACCACCTCTAGCCTGTATAGACATAGGACCACACAAATTAGAATGAACCAATTCCAACACATCTTTGGCTCTATACCCCTTGGCCTTAAAAGGCCTCTTGGTCATCTTACCCTCCAAGCAAGATTCACAGGTTGGGAGATCCTCCACCACTAATGAACCCAAAGGTCCATCAGTTATCAACCTTTGAATTCTGTTTAGGTTAATGTGACTAAGCCTAAGATGCCAAAGATATGTTTGGTTCATTTTCGAAGGTCCTTTTCTCTTATTAGATTTAGAAGATGAGTTATTTACTTCTATTTGCATCGTGAGAACTTTTGGTTCAAGAGTGTACAAATTACCTATCAACGTACCAGAACAGATGATCTCCCTATTCCTTTTTATAACAACTCTATCATTAAAAGAAATAGAATATCCATCCAAAAACAATTTAGAAACTGAAATTAAATTCTTTCTAAATGAAGGTACATAAAGCTAATTTCTCAAAACCAAAGTTTTATTCCTATAAAAAGATAAATAAACATCTCTCACTGCAACAGCAGCAACCTTTGTAGCATCGCCCAAGTAAATGGTAATCTCCCTATCAGCTAGTCGTCTGATTTCCTGGAACCCCTGCAAAGTATTGTAGACATGATCAGTGGCTCCCGTATCTACACACCAGGTGCCAGTAGATAACACCGCTAAACATGTTTCAACGACTAGACCAAAAGATATACCTTTGTTCTTCTTCCTGTTGGGGCAGTCCTTCTTCCAATGTCCAGTCTACTTGCAAGTGAAGCACTTACCTTTCGGCTTCTTCACTCCTCCCTAAGATCCTCCCGCAACCTTTTCTCCACCTTGTTTCTTCTTCTTCTTGCCTTTCGGCTTAAAAGTAGAAACCTTCTGAGCAACCATGGCCTGAGCCTAAGCACTCTGACGAAAAAGCCCCTCTGCCGCCTGGAGTTCTGTCAGAAGCTCCGCCAACGAATACAACCTCTTATTCATGTTGTAGTTCAGGCAAAACTGCTCAAAACTCCTAGGTAGAGATTGGAGAATGATATCGACCTGGGTTTCCCCATCGATCTCAGCTCCAAGGACTTCTAGTTCATTCAAATGAGCCATCATCTAGAGAACATGATCCCTCACAGGTGTTCCCTCAACCATGATGGTGGTCATCAAGTTCATCATGGCTTCCTGCCTAGCACCCCGATTTTGGTGTTCGAAAAGTTCCTTGAGATTGAGCATCAAGTCATAAGTAGTAGGCATGGCTTGATGATGATGTTGCAATACATTTGACATATAAGCCAAAATATAACACCGCGCCATCTCATCAGCCTTTATCCACTTCTTATAACTCTCTTTCTCCATTTCCTCAGAATCATCTGTAGGCTTAGGAGGACACTCTTCGAGAAGTACATACTTGTACTCCTCAGCAGTCAAGACTATATCCAGATTCCTTTTCCAATCCACATAGTTAGGTCCAGTAAGTTTATTTTCCTTTAGTATCACAGCAAGTGGGTTGAAAGTCATTTTTGAAAAACCTAAGAATCACATAGATCAAAACATTATATTTCAAAAATTTATTGATTCCTCAAACAATAAAATTTTAAAATCAACCAACACCTTAAAACATCGAGAATATCGTATGCCACGATAGTGTGGACGTATATGAATTCTACATTTGTAAGATGAGGTTTTACCCATTAATTTTATTATCCTGTCAACCTTACTTTTTGACAAATAAAATTAATAGTTGGCTCCTCTTTGGCCCTACAAATAAAAGCAGTGACTCCGATGGGGAGGATACTTTTATTTGCATCTAAGTGTTCACCATTACCCGATACTATGGCAATTATCTCAGATTATGTGCCTTCCGATGGGGAAGTACACACGCTCCTAAATAATTTTCTATAACCATATTTGACCTAATGATCCACAAAACAAACTCATCCGATGGGGAGGAAGGTACTCAGAGCTTACGCGCAAGTTTGTTTGCATCACATGTCAAATTGTAATGGAGGCCATGGGAATTTGAAAAAAAATATCCCTCTCCCACTTAGTAATTTAAAATGAGGAATTTTCCAAGCACACAACATGAATATCAAACAAGAAGCAATAAATATGAAAAAAATATTTTTCAAATATTATGGCTTTTGTATTCCAATATGCCTCCCGTCGTGTCGCCATCTCATCCGCTCCTCCCTACGCCATGTACAAGCCATCCGGTGATCCGAGCCGAGAAAAATTATTTTAATTTACATCCATCGATCCTATACTTCACAAAGGAGTGTACATGAAATCTAGATCAAAAGTAAACTAAAATAAAAGAGTGGCTAAACAATGCTCTACTTAATTACAAAAATTAAATACTAACCTCGTCAACCCCAAGGATTCAAATAATATTACAATTACACACATCCAATCACATACACACACATATGGCCATAATAGTTTGATCTTATGTCTGCAACCAAAAAGTTAGTCTACGCACATCCTACTATTATCTGGAAAACATAATATATGATAAGTGCATAAAAGTAACTGAATCCTAAACACACAAAACTGAAAATCATGGCTCTGATACCACTTGTCGGGAATTGCTTCCCACTTTGGTTGCTCATGCATGGCGATCCTATCTACGTCCCCGGATTAAAAAAAATTAATCCTTGATGAAGATGGATTACCTAAGCAACCGATCCATCATCGTACTATTCGATTCGAGTGGTCTCTTGAACAAACTTGTTGTTCAAGCAACCTAACTCTTTTCCTCGATTAGCCGCGAAATAGATGATGTACGGATCGTCGATTTTTGTGTTTATCTTCGGGGTCCAAGTGAATTAGCAACATACAATTATAAACAAATTGCAAAGGAACAAAAGGAAACCAAAACAAGAATTATACCTCTTGGTCTTCTATTGTATGACCTATCCTCCTCTTGAACATTGTGTGGGCAACGATCCTCCAAGAGTTGAAGCCTCCTAAATCTCATTCTTCCCTTCCTTGCTTACTTCGAACAAAGGGAAGAATATTTCTCCCTTCTTCTCCTTACTTGCGCCAACCACCAAATGCCAAACCCTTGGTGTCCGTTGGCCCTAAGGAGAGGGAGAAGAAGAACCGGCCAAGGCAATGGAAGAAAGGACCCTCTCCTCCTTGCTTTGTCGTCAGCCCTTGAAGAGGAAGAAGAAAGGGGCACCGACCTTGGTGATGAAGAAAAGGAGGGGGGTCGGCTATACCTTAGGAAGAGAGGAAAACAAAACCCTAATCTTTCCACTTGTTGCCGCCCAAGCCTTGGGAGAAAACCCTAGAATTCCAATTCTCTTTGCCACCCAAGCCAATGGAAGAAAACCCTAATCTCCAAAGATTACTTTGATACTCTTACCGCCCAAGCCTTGGAGCCTTATTTATAGATTTTTCCCAAGCCTCCTTTTAATCATGTTCGTTGGATCTAGGCTTCATGAGGGTTTTAATAGGCTACAATAGGGACCGTGAGGAGGAGTAAGTTCTTGGCCACCCAATGGATCCGGCCCACATAAAATCCGATCCATTAATGATAATCCATTCCACTAGAGGATTATCATTGATCTATCTCACCAACCCCCATAAATAAATATGGGCTCCTTATATTAATTGTACAAATGTCTCCCGGTGTTTAAGATATCAAATGTCCATTAATTAATTAATTTACTGACAATTAATTAATCAACATCTAACTCCATGAGTAGTACCACTCAACCTTATCATCATGCCGGATCAAGTCCACCTACAGGGTTTACATGATGATCTTTATGAGCTCCTCAAGGGAACATCATCATCCTAATACATAGGACACGGTTTCCTTTTATAATCAATGGTACACCATGTAAATAATATTATTTCCCAACTTACCGAGCCTATCGATTTAATCCATAAATCTCACTCATTGGTAAATCAAAGAAATAAATACTAAGTACATGTGCCCGTTATTATATCGGGATTAAGAGCATGTACACCATAATATCTGAGGTCCGATTCAATTATGTAGTCAGCAATAAATTGAATCACCTCTAAGTCGGTCTTGCTCAATGCACACAAAGTGTACTAGTGTAATTCTATGGTCAAGACAAACCAATACTAAATTACACTACAACCATGCCAATGGTTTGTCCAAAACCATCTTGGTTGTGAGCCTCTACTTATACTCTACAAGGAACTGATAACATGATCTTCCATGTGACACCACACACCATGTTATCTATAATATACAGTATTAGACAATATGCATAATTATAAATATGCAAACAATGATCATGTGATTCTTATTTCAAAAATAAAGATGTTCATACAAAGAATAAGCTTTTCAGTATACATCCCAACAAATCTCGATAATTAAAATTTCTTTATTTTCCTTAAAAAAAACTTTTCTGATCTTTTCAAATCAAAGTTATGCAATGGAAAGTAAAATAAGATGCTTAAGAATATTTACTTAGTTCGTAATCCTCATCGGATTACTACTCTAAGGCTTGTAACCTTCTTAGGATTACCTCAATGGACAATCAACTAAGAAACTCTTCGATTCGAAAACTTTCGAACTCGGAGAGTTTTTTGAAAACAAGAAATGAGGGCAAGGTAACACCCTACCTTCCTTCTATAATTGAATACAAATGAAAGCTACAATATGAAAGTATACTGACAATAATAAATTCTACAGGGTAACTCGGTTGTTGATGCTTGATGTGACGACATGAAGAAGTTTTTGGAATGAGAAAATAAGGCATGGCACAATGAGAATGAATGAATTGAATTGTATCTCGAAACTTGTTAAACCTTTCTTTTTAGGCCATTTCCAGTCGCCTAGAATACCCTCCAGACCCCTCTAGGTTGAACTATCAAAAAGGCAACTTAACCCTCTAGGTCACCTAGACCTAGTTCAGTTGCCTCCAAGTTAGCCTTATCCATGTCAATGCTTTTTTGATATTTTCCTACCTCAATTGCCTGGACTCACCTGCCATCTGTATTGGGTTCATCCTAGGATCCTCAAGTCCAATCTGACCATATTTGTATTTCTAGTCACCTGGACTTTACTAAGGTGCCTAAAAACCTACAACACAAAGTTAACACAAGAAAAAAAAATCAATCGACAATAGTAGTGTCGTCCAATCTCGATCTTGATGTCAAATTGGACCCATAGTCAGATTGTCACCTATCTTTGTCCTCAAATGATAATTCAACCTCTTCACTCACCTCCGAGAGCATACCTACCAAACCTTCTGATTTACCTAACATGTTTAGACTTCTTCTACTTGACCCACTAGGACTTCCTTGTCTCGATATCCAATCCTCACTGACCTATCAAGTTGTCCTGCTATTTGTCCAGTCCTTCTAATCCATCTGAACTTTCTACCTGATTTTTTGGTCATCTTGATCTATCAAGACTCCATGCTTAGTGTCCAGTCTCTCTGTACACTTAACAACATAATCAGCTCATAGGTGCTTAACTTTAAACCTTTGCTGACATTAAAACTCTAGGTTCGATCTGGTGCTCACTGCACCAACATGCAAATCATTGGGGACATTCACTAGCCATTGAAGATCAGTTGTTATAATAAAGTTGTAGATTTGTATTCTAAAAATAACCATAGTATGTCGAACTCTAAACATATTGACATAGAATTTTCAATGGTTGAAGAAAGAGTTTAGGGGGGGCAGGTGATGATAGAGTATATAAGAATAGATTCCATGTTGGCGGATCCACTTACTAAGAGCTTGTCATCTAAAGTGTTTCATCATGTGCTAATTATGAGGGTTCTTCTTTTTGATGAAATACCCATATAGTGAGAGAGAGTCTATATTTGATGTAATGCTCTATAATAATAAACTATGTATTTTTTTGACTTATTGTACGTACTCTGATTTATTGAAACATGTCTATAATTTTTTTTTACTCTCTAAAATAAAGACATTATGATTTATTATTAGAGTTTGCATATGGTGTTTGTAAATATAATGTAGGACTTTATTTTGAATTATAAAGGTTGAAATCATTATTTACTACTGCAATTTAGTATAAAGTATCTGTAAACATGATTTTTGGATGCTTTTGGGTCATAAGGTAGACCAGTTGAAAACGAGCATGTACAAATCACATTTTGTGTCCTTACACTATACATCCACATTAGATCTATATTGTTGATGAAGTTGGTATTGTGATTATTGTTGTATATCATTATAGGCGAGGTAACTCTCACTTTTTTAGTCATGTACTGATGGAATTAATGGACCAGATTGTTTAAGAGAATATTTAACTAATAAAGTTTTGCCATTATTGAGCCTAACTAAAGTGTTGCATGTGTCTATATACTATATCATATGTAGTCTAAGTGGAAGATCATTGAATTTAGTCTACAGAAGGTGGACTTATGATGCACGCAAGTACGACCTCAAATCTCCGATCGAGATTGCCAAGAACGTGAAGCACATGCTTGCACTTAATGCCTACAAGTGCACGGTTATCGTTAAGTAATAAATTATGCATCGATCCCACAGAGACTATGATTCGAGTACTGGATGTCCAGTGAACGTATGTCGCTCGGAGTGAATCTTTTATGAGTTAGAAGTGTGGTTGGCGACGGTCTTCACTCAATTATGGTGTCACTCAGATAATATGGTAAGAGGTTCCGCTTAAGCCTCCTAAGATGACATGTTTCGGCGACTATCAATCTTAAGAGATCTCATTTACCAATGTCCACGATACGCATAATAGCAATACGTAACCAAGATATTTTACGTGGTTCACAATCTTTCGATTGCTAATCCACGGCCCTAGTGATCCTTGATCACGTCACGGAGGGCAATTCACTAAAACCACTCCTCCTCGTTGGAGGTAGGAGCAACGATTACAAAAGAAATCAAGGCAAAGGACACTCCCCTTTCCTTGTTACGATTAAAGCACAAAGACAATTTAAAGAAGTAGAACTTAAATAAATATACCGACAACTCTTATAAGTAGAAGATGTAGCTTTCGTTTGTCGTGACGCCGTCGTAGCAAATGTGAGTAGTAGTAGCGGCGTTACGTGCGTGTTGAAAGCTCTTGAATTCTTGTTATTTGCTTGGCTTGAACATGTCTATTTATGGATATTGATCTATGAATTTAGACATAGGTAGTGTCCAAGGTGAGGTTCTTATCCCAACTCAAGGATGAGGTGTTTCATCCAACCACCTTGTGCCACCTCCAACCTTCTTGTGCCAACTCAAGGATGAGGTGTTTCATCCAACCACCTTGTGCCACCTCCAACCTCCTTGTCGCCAACTCAAGGATGAGGTGTTTCATCCAACCACCTTGTGCCACCTCCAACCTCCTTGGGCGCCAACTTGAGGATGAGGTGTTTCATCCAACCACCTTGTGCCACCTCCAGCCTCCTTGGGGCGCCAACTTGTTGGAGCCATTCAACTGTGCCACATCATGGGAGCCAACCATCTTGTGCCAACTCACCTTATTTTGGGCGTCCACCACAAGGAAGCTTGGTGATGGTTTGGATGTCCACCTTGATGCCACATCACCCTTTGTACCAAAACACGAGTCAAGTCCAAATTCACCCCTTGAAATTGAGCTCTTCTCGATTTGGAACTTGACTAGCAGTTGGTGTAGTCAAAGGGTTTTGGGCTGATACAAGTTAGCTTAAAATATAAAATGCGATGGTTCTAACCATCGATCTAAACCTAGACCTTCCATTGGAGGTATTGGGTCGGATCTCGCTTAACCTTGGCTTTCACGAGCTTACCTTGTAGCCTCGCTTCGGTCTTCACCCGAGTACCTCGGCTTCCTCCGAAGTCCCTCACGGCGTTGCCCGACCACCTCGGTTCCCACCGGGTATCGCAGACCTTCCGCTCAACTTTAGCATTTCTGCACACTTAATTGAGCTCGTAAGATAACAAATATACCCTTAACTATTGAGCCTTTTGCCATAATCAAAATACCGGTTCGACTTTGGTGCCCACGCACCAACAATCTCCCCCTTTTGATTCATGGCAAACCGACACAAAAGTTAAGGAAAAATTAAGCATAACGATGGCTAGCATAATGATTAAGCATGAATGAGCTAGCATAAAGATTAAATATGAATGAGCTAGCATAATGATTAAGCATGAATGAGCTAGCATAAAGATTAAATATGAATGAGCTAGCATAAAGATTAAATATGAATGAGCTAGCATAATGATTAAGCATGAGTGAGCTAGCATAAAGATTAAATATGAATGAGCTAGCATAAAGATTAAATATGAATGAGCTAGCATAATGATTAAATATGAATGAGCTAGCATAATGATTAAGTATGAATGAGCTAGCATAAAGATTAAGCATGAGTGAGAAATATTATTGTTTCAAGTTCTCCCCTTTGAGGTAACCTCCCCCTTAATAGTTCTTGAAAAATAATTTTTACTCCCCCTTAATAGTTGCTTAAGTAAACGGAATTACTTAATATAAAAGGTAATAATTTTGTTTACTTTCTTCCTTACTTTAAGGGGGAGTAAAAATTATTGTTTCAAGTTCTCCCCTTTGAGGTAACCTCCCCCTTGACCGAAGGTGAGTTCTTGAAAAATAATTTTTACTCCCCCTTAATAGTTGCTTAAGTAAACGGAATTACTTAATATAAAAGGTAATAATTTTGTTTACTTTCTTCCTTACTTTTGTGACTTTCTCCCCCTTTTGCCTTAACTCAAAAAGTTTGTAAATATATTTTAGGGTTTGTAAGTCCAAGCAAGTTCCCAATATAAATATATATATATTTTTTTAAATAATAATAAGCTTGAAAATATGTTCATCTAAAATGTACAACTCCGGTTGGACTTGATTGATATAGAATGATCAATAAGTCTTGAAGGAGTTGATTAATTTTAAATAATTATACTCCATGGTTCATGTCGATGCACTGAATCTACGTCTGGAACCAGGAGTAAGGTCCTAACATCTCACGCCCGTCTACGTGGCTAAGTACACAAACACATTAGTCCTATGTGTTGTGAGATGTGTTGGCTCCTTAAATCTATAGGTATATGATTTCTAAGGTAAGACTTAGGCTAATTTCATAAAAAGAAGCAAAAGTAGAGTACATATATAGAAAAATTTAAATCCTACTCTATTACACACATACCTAACTTTCGTCTTAATAAACTAAATTCGGCTTCGGGTAGTGGTTTGGTGAAGATGTCCGCTTGGTTTGATTTGGACTCAACATACTCTAGTTGTATAGTTCCATTAGTTACATGTTCCCTAATGAAGTGGTGTTTAACTTCTATATGTTTTGTCCTAGAATGACATATTGGATTTTTAGTTAAGTTAATTGAACTAATGTTATCTATGTAGGTTTTAATGTTGTTAAAGATTAAGCTAAAGTCTTGGAGAGTGTGCTTCATCCACGAGGGTGAGAGACACACTCACCCATCGCAACGTATTCGGCCGGTGGTAGATAAGGCAACGCAATCGCTTCCTCTGCACCAACTTACTAGACTCGAGGATTTGACAACAACCACTCGTGCTCTTTCTATCGAGTTTACTACGGCATAGTCGAGTCGGAGTAGCCGATTAGATTAAACTCGGTAGATCTAGGGTACCAAATACCTCGTTTAGCGTGCCCTTTAGATATCTAAGGATACGCTTGACTAGGGTTAGGTGAGACTCCTTGGCACAGGTTTGTAACCTTGCACATACTTACCATGAATAAAATGTCATTCGGCTCAGCGGTTAAGTATAGGAGACTTCCTATTGCGCTCCTATAGTATTTTTAGGTCAACGGGTTTTCCTTCTACATCTTCGTTTATATTAACATTAGTTGCCATAGGTGTATTGATTATTTTAGCATCTTGCATTCCAAATCGATTTATTAAGTCCTTAGTATATTTTTGTTGATGTAAATATATTCCATCTTTAGTTTGTTTAATTTGTAAACCTAAGAAGAAACTTAACTCTCCCACTAAATTCATTTCAAATTCACTTTCCATAAGTGAGATGAATTCGTTTAGCAGGATCGAGTTGGTAGTTCCAAAAATTATATCATCTACATAGATTTGGGCTATAAAGATTTCTTTTCCTACGGTTTTAACGAATAAGGTTGGGTCGACTAAACCTTGGTTGAATCCTTTGGACTTAAGATAGATCGAAAGCCTTTCGTACCAAGCTCTTGGGGCTTGTTTGAGTCCATATAGGGCTTTCTTAAGTCTAAGGACATGGTCAGTTTTATCTAGATTTTAGAATCCGGGAGGTTGACTGATGTAAACTTCTTCCTTAATGTATCCATTCAAAAATGCTGACTTGACATCCATTTGAAACAATTTAAAACCTCGATGTGCAGCATATGCTAACAACATTCGGATGGACTCTAGTCTGGCTACGGGGGCGTAGGTCTCATCGTAATCTAAACCCTCGACTTGACTAAACCCTTTTGCGACTAACCTAGCTTTATTTCTAACTACTTCACCTTTATCATCAAGTTTATTTCGAAATACCCACCTTGTTCCAATAATTGATTTTTCTTTAGGTGGTGGTACTAATTCCCGGACTTCATTTCTAGTGAATTGAGCTAGCTCTTCTTGCATAGCAATAATCCAACGGGATCAAGAAGTGCTTGTTCAATAGTTTTGGGTTCGATTTTGGAAATTAACGAGATTTGACTAAGGTTTCGATATGAAGCTCTAGTTCGAACCCCTAAATTTGGATCACCTATAACTTGATTGATAGGATGATTTGTTTGAGTCTTAGTGTGACTCGGGTTAGGGTCATCTATCACTTGGTCGATAGGATGACTTGGGTGAGTTCTAGTTTGACTTGGGTTAGAGTCATCTATCACTTGGTCGATAGGATGACCTGGGTTAGGACGAGATTCAAGTTCAAGATCAGAGTCGGGTTTGCTATAAGTTGATTTGCTAGTTGGTTTTGTTAAGGATTGAGACGGGTTCGTGTCCTTAAGTCGAAAACTATATTAATGGTTTCTTCGACTCTTATGTGTAGGATCAATGGAATTACTAAAGGGTTGTTTGTAAGTTTTTAAACCTAAATCATCTCACCAATATCTACATGATCAAAACATGTTATTCCTATGTGTTACTGTGAGATGACTTTCAATTTTACTTGATTAATTTTAACCAACATTAGGTTAGATTCGTATTTAGTCTAAGCTCATCAAGTAATCTTTTCAAGAGATTAGCTTCCAGGTCGTGGCGAGGCACAGAGGCCTTCTTTGATCGGAACAACGACCACTTCCTTAGACAAAGCTAATTTCAAGAAATTGATAACTCGACTTACTTGAGACTACGTCTTGGTCTAACTAGTTATTTTTGAAAAGAGGCTCCCCGAGGCTCAATCTTTTCGTAGGATTTTAGTTGGTTTATTTTTGAAAAGAGGCTCCCCGAGGCTCAATCTTTTCGCAGGATTTTAGTTGGTTATGAGTCCTATCTAACCATTCTAAAAATAAAGGAAAAACTAAGCATGCAATTTCTAAGACTTAACAAAAATAAATTTTGTATTGGCTCCCCCTGGACCATTGAATCGAGTGGGTCTATTCACATAGTGAATTTGGTCCTTGGGAACCCAATACATGTTAGATCCTAAAGTTGAAATCAAAGTGGTCTTAGGGACCCATGCTTGGACATTTTCTTATGTTGGTTTACTATAGACATATATGACTTATTGGTTGTATTTGAGTTAAACCCGAGTCCGGCCTTGTTGTACCACGGCCCTTTGTGATCCAAGTAAGAGGTCAAGTCCCTTGGATCCCAAAGTGAACCTTTCCAACGTGTTCCTAAGGTCTTGACTTGTGTTTTCAAAAGCGAGTTCTCAACTTCAAGCTTTTCAGCAGGTTGAGTCCTCCTCTTGAATCTGAGTGTCGAAGAGGTTAGGAGACCTCATGTTTGAGGAGGTTAACCTCCTCAATTAGAGTCTCGACCTTGGACTCGGACTTAGCTAGTTTCTTATTTAAAAATTTAATTGCACCATACAAAGTATTAAGTAACGACTTACCCTTAATGATTCTTTTGAACCGGATACGGATCCGTGGCTTGTCTTGAATGGAAGCTCATCATCGGATTCGGACTCGGACTCTTCTTGGTTTCGGAGTCGTGCTCGGTCGGCTTGGCCATTAGAGCTTGGATATCGTCTTCTTCCTCCGACAACTCCTCCCAAGTAGCGTTTAGCGCTTTCTTGGTCTTTGATGCGTTATTCTTTAGCTTTGGGCACTCGGACTTGATGTGACCGAACACATAGCACTCATAGCATCTAAAATTAGAAGTATTTGAATTAGGTTTAGGCTTACCTTGAGTTGTTGGTCGTTTCGTCTCTTGATCATCTTCCAACTAGATTGACTAGTTCGGATTCTATTCGAGTCTACTTCCGATTCGGACTCGTCTTCTTCCTTGGGGTGGCTTGCTTGCGGGCTTCATCTTCTTGGAACCTCGCAACTAACGCAATACTCTTCTCGGCTGGACCACGTTAGTTTGCTCATGTAATTCAAGTTCAAACAATTCGTCTAACCTAATTTTAGAAAGGTCCTTGGAGACCTTGTAGGCATCGACCATGGATGCCACAAGGTGGTCCTAGGAAGCGAGTTAAGAGAATACGATAAGGTCGCGATTCTCGACCTTTTGTCCGATGGCATGGAGTTGGTTGACGATGTCTTGGATACGAGCATGTAGTTGAGTTGCGGTCTCGTTTTCCTGCATTTTCAAGTTATACAATTTATTTAAAAGTAAATCTCTTTTACATACCTTCGTGTCGTCGGTGCCTTCGTGTAGTTCCACTAGCTTGGTCCATAAGTCCTTTGCACTAATGAAGGGGCCGACGCGGTTGAGCTCTTCCTTGGACAACCCACATTGCAAGATTTGAGTTGCCTTGGCATCGGCTTCTACTTGTTTTTTCATGGAATTTGACCATTGATCATAACCCAAAGATTCACCATCTTCATTAATAGGAAGTGTGAAACCGGTTTGGATTACGATCCACATCTCGATTTGGGTTTTAAGAAAGCATTCCATCCGACCCTTCCAATAACGAAAGTCATTACCGTTGTAAAACGGCTAAACCCTTCGAGATGGGCCATTTAAAAACAAGAAGAAGAACGACGAAAAGAATCTTGCAAAACACACACGGAAAGAATATTCCAAGACTTTCGTCTTGGATTAGTAGTGCGGGAAGTAAAAAAAGATATATAAAATGTAACTTGCAAAAAGAAATAAACAATCAAATGCGAATGTCGTTGAAGTTCCGGAGGACAACCTTACTCGGGATCTAACCCGAAGGACAACCTTATCCGGATCCTAAAGCCTCTAATGCAATTCTATATGTAGGAGAAGATAAGCAAGTGAAATAATTATACGAAAATAGAAATAAATAAATAAAAAATCTGTAAAAAAAAGAAAAACAAAGCTAGATTGGTGGTTTCACCGAATCTTAGCGCCCCCGGCTCTGATACCAATTGTTGGATCGAAAGTGTCGCTAGAGGGGGGGGTGAATAGCGATACGGTGTCGTTAAAAACTTTTGCAATAAGTAAAAAGCAAGTAGAGAATGCACAGCGGAAATATAAAGTAGACAAGATATTTTTATGTGGTTCACAATCTTTCGATTGCTAATCCACGGCCCTAGTGATCCTTGATCACGTACGGAGGGCAATTCACTAAAACCACTCCTCCTCGTTGGAGGTAGGAGCAACGATTACAAAAAGAAATCAAGGCAAAGGGACACTCCCCTTTCCTTGTTACGATTAAAGCACAAAGACAATTTAAAGAAGTAGAACTTAAATAAATATACCGACAACTCTTATAAGTAGAAGATGTAGCTTTCGTTTATCGTGCACTTCGTCATGTAGCAAATGTGAGTAGTAGTAGCGGCGTTACGTGTTGAGAGCTCTTGAATTCTTGTTATTTGCTTGGCTTGAACATGTCTATTTATGGATATTGATCTATGAATTTAGACATAGGTAGTGTCCAAGGTGAGGTTCTTATCCCAACTCAAGGATGAGGTGTTTCATCCAACCACCTTGTGCCACCTCCAACCTTCTTGAGCCAACTCAAGGATGAGGTGTTTCATCCAACCACCTTGTGCCACCTCCAACCTCCTTGTGCGCCAACTCAAGGATGAGGTGTTTCATCCAACCACCTTGTGCCACCTCCAACCTCCTTGGGCGCCAACTTGAGGATGAGGTGTTTCATCCAACCACCTTGTGCCACCTCCAACCTCCTTGGGCGCCAACTTGTTGGAGCCATTCAACTTGTGCCACATCATGGGAGCCAACCATCTTGTGCCAACTCACCTTATTTTGGGCGTCCACCACAAGGAAGCTTGGTGATGGTTTGGATGTCCACCTTGATGCCACATCACCCTTTGTACCAAAACACGAGTCAAGTCCAAATTCACCCCCTTGAAATTCGAGCTCTTCTCGAGGCTGGAACTTGACTAGCAGTTGACTGTAGTCAAAGGGTTTTGGACTGCAGTACAAGTTAGCTTAAAATATAAAGTACGATGGTTCTAACCATCTGATCTCGACCTAGACCTTCCATTGGAGGTATTGGGTCGGATCTACGCTTAACGACCTTGCTTCGCTTTCACACGAGCTTACCTTGTAGCCTCGCTTCCGGTCTTCACCCGAGTACCTCGGCTTCCTCCGAAGTCCCTCTGGCGTTGCCCGACCACCTCGGTTCCCACCGGGTGTCGCAGACCTTCCGCTCAACTTTAGCATTTCTGCACACTTAATTGAGCTCGTAAGATAACAAATATACCCTTAACTATTGAGCCTTTTGCCATAATCAAAATACCGGTTCGACTTTGGTGCCCACTGCACCAACAGAGGCTCCCAGACTTTCCACCTCGTCCACCATACTAGAAGTATATTTTCATTTAAGTCTGGGGGGACCCCAAAGTTTATTTTGTTTTTTTCCTAGCAGTAGTTTCTTTTCTGGTATTTTCATTCATTTATTCATGCATGGGTTGTTGAACTTCTTTTAGTACTTAGTTTTTGTTATCTATAAAGCTGCCTCAGTAGTATTTATAAAAAGTTGCTTACATGAGTTGTTCCCATAGGTAGCTCAACTTTATTTATCTCGTGGTATTTTATTTTATTCTCTTTAATGAATGTTCTAGACTTACACTGGTTATCTTTATTTCTTTACACTTACACATATCGAACATTCTGGAAGGGATAATCTAGTACATACCTAGTTATGATTCATCTCAGTAGTCTAGTACTTTGGAATCCATAGGTGACTCTAGGTTTAGCATTTTAGTTACTGGAGATGCTCGGATTATGTAAGCCCATTTGAAAAAATTAAAATCCCAGTGAGAAGAAAAAAAAGAAGAGAGAAAGAGAAAAGAATGAAAAAGAAAACAAGAAAAAGAGAGAGAGATATATAGAAGATTATGAGGGATAAAAAAACAGTTGTCGTGGGTGGAAAACACCTACCAATTTCTCTCAATACCGAGCACGCCTTTGAGACTTTATGCAAGATCTAGGGAATGACCCTCGCTTTGGGCAGGTAAGTGCCTAAGAGCCGGAAACCTTAGGAAAACTATGGGGTGATGACTTAACTCACCATGGAATGGGCATCCCCTAAAAATGATTCGCTTAGCATGAGCACGAGGAGCTAGCTTAGCACGAGCACGAGAAGACCACGAAAGCATTGTAATCCTTTGTTCCTGCGTTTTATTCATTATGTATTCGAACATAAACATGCTTTGTGATTCTTCCTTCATATACATGGAGTAGTTCTTTTGATTATAGGATTAGGGAGTAACTTGTGTGCACATTACAATGTTGGTTCATGTTAAATTCTGCCTTTGAATTTAATTTGGTAATTGGTAGTTGTTTTTACTATATCTATGTGTGTTTGGTTTTCTATCTGCTGTGCTTAGGTGATACGAGGGGTGACAGCCCTCGTATCTAAGATTTAGGGGATTTTATACAAGGAACCTAGGGGTAAACCTGATCCCCTGTAACCGTGGGTAGAAGGATACGATGGAATCGAAAATGGTTCATCGTAGGGATTGATTCGGCATACTCATACCTTCTATCCCGTCCTTTAGGCAGAGATAGCTCCCGGTAGATGCAACGGCTCATCGGGAGAGTGTATAATATCCCTTCCACAAAACCATAGCTAAACATCTAGACAACGTCAATTGACAAGATTGTTTTGTGACACACAAGCGAAACTGAAGTTCTAGAATCACCTTTGAAGACCTCGGCACACTTCTTTCCTCCTCCGTGTGACACCGTATAGAGTATAGTCCATCGATAGCCCTCACCAATCGAAACCTCTTAGAGTTACGTCCGAATAATTACAACCACTGAACATATCGATATTCGAATCCCAGTCCCTATGGGATCGATAATCTTTTATTACTTGACGACATCCGTGCACTTGCGAGCGTTGAGCATGAGCGCGCACTTCGAGTCCTCGACGGCCTCCGTCGCGAGATTTGAGGTTGCGATCGCGTGCATCATGAGGCTCCGAAAATTTTTTCTTCTTTTACCTGGTAAAATTATATGAAACTAAACACACATAATAATAATAATAGGCAAAAATTAAAACCTAAACTAGTATGCATGAATGCAAAAACTGAAAACAAATAAAGTTAAATTTGTGTTGCCTCCCAAGAAGCACTTGTTTAAGGTCTTTAGCTCAACCATACTCCTGTGATCAACTAGGCGCTAGTGGCTCTGTAAACCTCCACTCATCGACGTCTGATGTAAGCATTTTATATAGGGTTTTAGCTAACATTTTAGCACACATCTTACCTTATTTTTAGGGTATTCATTGCATATTATCTTTATTTACTCCACTTTTCTATATTTTTCGTTCGAAGATCTACTTTTGTTAATTTATGTGTAGGATGCATTTTTGGAGCAAAAATGAAGTATTTTATGAAGAACGAACTTTAGGGAACATGCTCTAGTCGTGTCCCAAGACACGAGCAAGTTCCCGAAGCGAACCGAATCAAAACGTAGGCTCCAGGGTGAGACATGGACGGTCATGTCAAATTAGCACGACCATGTCTTTTTTCTAGCTCAATTTTCAGCCTAGATTTCAGTCATTTCTAGCCTTGTACACAGCCTGACTGTGTGAAATTCACACGACCGTGTGGCGGCAGTGCAAGTTCAAGGAAATATGGTTTTTCGAGAATTTATGGAAAGTCAGAGCCACCTCTATATATAGGAAACTCATCTAAGAGGCTAGGATCATTTTGGATCATGAAGATCGAGAGGGGAGCCACCCTAGGGCTCCCAAGCCCAGAAAGGTTCCAAGGGCCCCCACCCTAGGGTCGGATAAGCAAAGTTTAAGTCTTGAGGATTTTGATGTGAGCATTTTATATAGGGTTCTAGCCATCATTTTAGTGCACATCATACTTTGTTTTTAGGGTATTCATTGCATAGTATCTTTGTTTACTCCACTTTCCTATATTTTTCATTCGGAGACCTACTTTTGTTAATTTATGTGCAGGACGGTATTTTTGAAGCAAAAATGAAGCATTTTATGGAGCACGGACTTTAGGGAGCACACTCTAGTCGTGTACCAAGACATGGGCATGTTCCTGAAGCGAAACTGATCAAAACTGAGGCTCCAGGGTGACACATGGTCAATCGTTTCAAATTAGCACGACCGTGTCTTTTTTCCAGCTCAATTTTTATCCTAGATTTCAGTCGTTTCCAGCCTTGCACATGGTCGTGTGGCGGCACCACAAATTCGAGGAAAAAGGATTTTTCGAGCATTTATGGAAAGTTAAAGCCGCCTCTATATATAGGAAACTCATCTAAGAGACTAGGATCATTTTGGATTGTGAGGATCGAAAGGGGAGCAACCCTAGGGCTCCAAAGCCCCAAAAGGGGGTCGTCCAAGGTCCCCCACCCTGCCAAAGCATTTTCTAGAGCTTCTCTACCTACCGAGATCATATTGATGTAGATTTCTTCGTCGTGACTCCAGTCCTTAATGCGAGCCTCACCTTGATGTGAGTGAAACATATAGGGTTTTAGGAGTAGTTTTCGGTCACATCTCATTACATTTTATGTTAGTTTCATGCATATGTTACTCTGTATTACACACATTTCCTATTTTCTGGTTTGGAGGTCTGCTCTTTGTACTTTTGCGTACAGGACAACATTTTGGGGGGAAAAGGTGCACTTTCAAAGCAAAAGGACATTTTACAGCTAGACGTAGAGTGGGACACGGCCAGGGCATGTGGCTACACACGGTCGTGTCCAATGGGCAAGATCATCTACCCAAGGGTCACACACGGCCTGACCGTGTGAAAACACACGGCCATGTGGTGGCCCGCTAGATTTGTGCGACTAGGGCTTTTTCCAGATTTTGCAGCGGTCTGAGGTGATGTCTATATAAGGATGGCTATGCCCAAACCCTAGGGGGGAGGCACGATGGCTAGGATGGCACACCGAAGTCCTAAAAAGATTCGGGAACTCGCAACGGGGAGGAAGAACGTCGTCGGAGGTCCACGCTTGCACTTCAATGCCGGAGAGAAGACCACGAAGGCATTGTAATCCCTTGTTCCTGCGCTTTATTTCTGATGTATTCGAACATATACATGCCTTGTGATTCCTCCCTTATATACATTGAGTAGTTCCTTCGATTCTAGGATTAGGGAGTAGCTTGTGTGCACATTACATGTTGGTTCACGTTAAATTCTGTCTTTGAGTTTAATTTGGTAATTGGAAGTTGTTTATACTATATCTATGCGTGTTTGGTTTTCTACCTGCTGTGCTTAGGCGATACGAGGGGTGACAGCCCTCGTATCTAAGATTTAGAGGATTTTATACAAGGAACCTAGGGGTAAACCTGATCTCCTGTAACCGTGGGTAGAAGGATGCGATGAAACCGGAAACAGTTCATCATAGGGATTGATTCGGCATCCTCGTACCGTCTATCCCATCCTTTTAATGCGAAGATAGCTCCCGGTAGATGCGGTGGATCATCGGGAGAGTTTATGATGTCCCTTCCACAAAACCATAGCTAAACATCTAGACAATGCCAGTTGACAACATTGTATTGCGACACACAAGCAAAACCGAAGTCCTAGAATCACCTTTGAAGACCTCAGGATGCTCCCTTCTTCCTCCGTGTGACGCTGTATAGAGTATAGTCCACTGAAAACCCTCACAAATTGAAACCTCTTAGAGTTTACTTCCGAATAATTTCAACCACCGAACATATCGATATTCGAATCCCAATTCCTGTGGAATCAATAATCTTTTATTACTTGACGACATTCATGCACTTGCGAGCATTGAGCGCGAGCGTGCGCTTCGAGTCCTTGACAGCCTCCGTCGCAAGATTTTAGGTCGCGTTCGCATGCATCAAGTTTTTGGCTCCATTGTCGGGGACTAATCGATTCGATATCGATCCGAACATTGGAAATCGGAATTAGGATTAGATTTATTTACTTGCTTTATTTTCTTTCTAGTTTTCTTTATTTACTTTAGTTTTTAATTTTTGTTTTTAGTAGTAGTTCTCCATTTCCTTATTGCATCTTAGGTTTTATTAGCTAGATTGTTTTATTTTCTACCTCCTAGGATTAACTAGCACTCCTAATTTTTTTGTGGCTCGGTTCGTCGTATGCTTAGACGCTTAGGATCAGAAGGCCTGATTCCGATCAACTTAGAAATCGAACGAACCTTTTATCGCCGGAAAGCAGAGCAGCGAAGGATGTGAAGGAAGTTTGCTTCGGAGGCTCATTGGCTCCCATGTCCCCGGATTAAAATTTTCACTAATAAAAGAACTAATCCAGATGGGATGAGTTTCCTTATCACAACCAATTCGTCGTCGTGCTAACAACTTGAGTGATTGCTTGAACAAACTAGTTGTTCAAGCAACACAACTCTTCTAGTTGGTTAGCTGCGGAAGAGACGACGGACGGATCGCCGGTTTTTGTGTTTGTCTTCGGGGTCCATGATTATACAAAATATATACAAATGCACACTTGTATAATCAACACATAAAAGAACATGCTAAGATCAGAAAATAAAGTTGTAAAACTTTTATACCTCACGATCTTCTACCGTATGTCCTATCCTCCTCGTGGACGTCGTGTGGGCAAAGATCCTCCACGAGTAGAAGCCTCCTAGATCGCGTTCTTCCCTTCCTTGTTCGCTGCGAACAAAGTGAAAAACCAAACAAAAACCCTTCTCCTTTCTAGAACCGGCCACCAAGCCAAGGAGCTCAATGTAACCGCCAGCCAAGGAGTGAATGATTAGGCACCGGCCAACTTTGGATAGAAGATGCCGCCGGCCACCAAGGTGATGGATCAATGAACGCCGGCCAACCTTGAAGAGAGGTTGCCGCCGGCCAAGGAATAAGAGAAGGAACAATGAGGATGGGCGCCAGCCAAAACAAGTTGGAAGAAGATCGGCGTCGGCTTTTCCTTTCCAAGAATTGCCGCCCAAGCCTCTCTTCCAAACCCTAGCCTCCCAACCTAAAACCCTAACTTCCTTGATTGTTCTTGCCGCCCAACCCTTAGCCTTCCTTTTATAGAGTTAGGCCAAGGCCTCCTTTAATCTCCACCGTCGGATCTAGGGATTTAATCTCCACCGTTGGATCTAGGGTTTTATCCCAACCATCGGATCTAGGATTTCATCCCAACCGTCGGATCTAGGTTTTCATCCCAACCGTCAGATCTAGGGTTTCATCCTAATCATCGGATCTAGGGTTTCATCCCAACCATCGGATCTAGGGATTTAATCCCAACCATCGGATCTAGGGATTTAATCTCAACTGTCGGTTCTAGAGTTTTGTTTTACATTCTTGGATCTAGACTTCACGTGGATTATATTAGGCTACGATAGGGACCATGAGGAGGAGTTGGATCTTGGCCACCCGATGGATCGGAACCACACAAACTTGATCCATCAATGATGTTCCATTCCACTAGAGGATCATCATTGAACTACCTCACCAACCCCCATAAATTAATATGGGCTCCATATATTATTTGTACATCCATCTCCCCGTGTTTAAGATATCGAATGTCCATCAATTAATTGATTTACTGACCATCAATTAATTAACATCTAACTCCTCAAGTAGTACCACTCAACCTTATCATCATGTTGACTAAGTCAACCAGCTGGGTTTACATTATGAACCTTATGAGCTCCTCAAGGGGACATCATCAACCTAATATATAGGACACGGTTTCCTCCTATAATCAACGACACACCATGTAAATAATATCATTTCCCAACTTACCGGGCATATTGATTTAATCCATTTAAATCTCACCCTTTGGTAAATCAAAGAAATAAATACTAAGAACATGTGCCCATTATTATATCGGGATTAAGAGCATGTACAATATAATATCCGAGGTCCGATTCAATTATGTAGTCAGCAATAAATTGAATCACCTCTATGTCGGTCCTGTTCAATACACCTAAGTGTACTAGTGTAACTCTATGTTCAAGACAAACCAATACCAAGCTACACTACAACCATGCCAATGGTTTGTCCAAAACCATCTTGGTTGTGAGCCTCTACTTATATTCTACAAGGGACTGATAACATGATCTTCTGTGCCACACCAAGCACCATGTTATCTACAATGTAAAATATTAGACAATATGCACACATATAATAAATATAAAGTGCAAACAATGATCATGTGATTCTTATTTCAAAATAAAAATGTTCATACAAAAAGAGCTAGGCTTTCAGTATACATTCCAACAATCTCTCACTTATACTAAAAGACTATGCTGTCATCACACTGTCATACATCTTATCCCTATGTCCTCAATATGCCTATCAAACGCTTTCGCTGGAAGGGCCTTAGTGAATGGATCCGCCAGGTTATCCTCTGATACAATCTTGGCAACAGCTACTTCTCCTCGCTTTACGATCTCTCGTATCAGGTGGTACTTGATCTCTATGTGTTTACTCGCCTTATGGGCTCGTGGTTCCTTCGAGTTTGCAACTGCACCACTGTTATCACAATAAATTGTGATAGTTCTGGGAAAACCAGGAATCACATCCAAGTCCATCAAGAAGTTCCTGAGCCATCTGACTTCCTTGGCGCCTCGGAGGTGCCACGTACTCGCTTCCATGGTAGAGTCCGCGCATTTACCTTGACACTCCTCCATACTATGGCTCCACCTCCAAAAGTAAACACAAACCCCGAGGTAGACTTACTCTTGTCCCTATCTGATTGGAAATTTGAATCCGTGTAACCCACAGGGACTAATTGATCTGCCCGGTAAACCAGCATATAATCCCTACTCCTTCTCAGGTACTTCAATATATGCTTTACCGCAGTCTAATGTCCCTGTCCAGGATTACTCTAATATCTGCGAACCATACCCACAGCAAAGCAGATATCTGGTCTCATACATAGCATAGCATACATGAGGCTTCCTACTGCCGAAGCATAAGGAACCGCCTTCATGTCCTCTATCTCCTTTGATGTTTTGGGACACATCTCTTTAGATAAAGGTACTCCATGCCTAAAAGGTAGAAAACCTTTCTTGGAGTTCTGCATGCTAAAACGATCAAGGATAGTGTCAATGTATGAAGCTTGAGATAAGCACAACATCCTTTCTTGCGATCCCTTATAACTTTGATCCCAAGGATGTGTCCCACTTCTCCCAAGTCCTTCATGTCAAACTGTTTGGACAACCATACCCTTACGTCTGATAACACTTTGATATTGTTGCCAACTAACAAAATGTCATCTACGTATAGTACAAGAAACACCACTACGTTTCCGTCACATCTCTTGTATACACAAGGCTCATCCGGACTTTGAATAAATCCATATGACTGGATTACCTCATCAAAGCGGATGTTCCAAGATCTAGAAGCTTGCTTCATTCCATAAATGGACCGATTAAGCTTACATACAAGATGCTCTTTGCCTTTAGCAATGAATCCCTCTGGTTGCCGCATATAGATATTCTCCTCAAGACTTCCGTTAAGGAAAGCTGTCTTGACATCCATCTGCCAAAATTTCATAATCCATATGAGCAGCTATAGATAAGAGAATCCGGATAGACTTAAGCATAGCTACCGGCGAAAAGGTCTCCTCATAATCGATACCCTCTTTCTGAGTATACCCTTTCGCAACAAGCCTAGCTTTGAAGGTCTCAACCTTCCTGTCTGCCCCTCTCTTTCTCTTGTAGATCCACTTGCATCCAATGGCTTTTACACCATCGGGTGGCTCTACTAGCCTCCAGACCTGATTAGAATCCATAGATTCTATCTCTGAATCCATCGCTCTTTGCCAAGATATCGCATCTCTATCTTGGAGTGCCTCGTCATATGTCCAGGGATCAGGTTCATGTTCACCAGGGACTAAGTCCGAAGACTCTCCCAAAAACATGAATCTCTCGGGTTGTCTAACAACCCTCCCACTACGACGAGGTGCCTCCTGTGTATGCTCTGTGACACGCGGTGCAGTGACTTGTGGTATCTCCTCTTGTACCGATGGTACTGAAGTCGGGACTTCCCCTGTCAACTCCTAAAGAACAATCCTACTCTTGGGCTTGTGGTTCATTACATAATCCTCCTCTAGAAATCTGACGTTCGTGCTAACGAGCACCCTTTGATCTCTAGGATTATAAAACAAACCACCTTTCGTTCCCTTAGGGTAGCCAACAAACATGCACACTTCTGTACGAGGTTCCAACTTACGGCCATCTCCCTTGGCACATGTCTTTGGACTCCCCATATTCAATATGTCTTAGACTAGGCTTTACGCCCGATCCACAATTCTCTGAGGTAGAAGGTCAGATTTAGATGGAACCAAGTTAAGAGTATACATTGTCGTATCCAGCGCATACCCCCAGAACGAAACAGGTAACTCAGAATAACTCATCATCGATCTGACCATCTCCATAAGAGTCCTATTCCTTCGCTCCTCTACACCATTCTACTGTGGTGTGCAGTCTGAACAATTGGGATTGAATACGACCTCGATAAGTAATTCCTAAACTCTCCCAAGAGGTACTCACCACCACGATCGGATCGTAATGTCTTGATACTTTTACCTTGACGGTTCTCCATGACCTTGAATTCTTTGAACACTGTCAAAGCATTGGACTTGGCGCATCAAGTAAATGTATCCATATCTTGAATAATCGTCTATAAAAGAGACGAAATATTCAAAACCACCTCTTGCCTGGATAGACATAGGACCGCACAAATCAGAATGAACCAATTCTAACACATCTTTGGCTCTATACACCTTGGCCTTGAAAGGCCTCTTGGTCATTTTACCTTCCAAGCAAGATTCGCAGGTTGGGAGATCCTCCACCACTAATGAACCCAAAGGTCCATCAGCTATCAACCTTTGAATTCTACTTAGGTTAATATGACCAAGCCTTAGATGCCAAAGATATGTCATTGCAGTTCATTTTTCTCTTATTAGACTTAGAAGATGAGTTATTGACTTCTATATGCATCGTGGGAGTTTTCGGTTCAAGAGTATATAAATTGCCAACCAATTTACCAGAACAGATAATCTCCCTATTCCTTTTTATAACCACTTTGTCATTAAAAGAAACAGAACATCAATCCATAAACAATTTAGAAACTGAAATTAAATTCTTTCTAAAAGTAGGTACATAAAGACAATTTCTCAAAACCAAAACTTTATTCCTATCAAAATATAAATAAACGTCTCCCATTGCAATAGTCACAACCTTTGAAGCATTGCCCATGAAGACGGTAATCTCTCCCTCAGCTAGTCGTCGGGTTTCCTGGAACCCCTGCAAAGTATTGCAGACATGATCAGTGGCTCCTGTATCTACACACACAGTAGATAACATGTTTCAACAACTAAACAAGAAGATATACCTTTGTTCTTTCGGCGAGGACAGTCCGCCTTCCAATGTCCAGTATGCTTGCAAGTGAAGCACTTGCCTTTTGGCTTCTTCACTCCTGCTTGAGGTCCCACTGCCACTTTCTTTGCTCCACCTTGCTTCTTCTTCTTCTTACCTTTCGGTTTAGAAGAAGAAACTTTCTGAGCAACCATGGCTTGAGCACTTTGACGAAAAAGCCCCTCTGCCGCCTGGAGTTCTGTCAGAAGCTCCGCCAACGAATACAACCTCTTTTTCATGTTGTAGTTGAGGCGGAACTGCTCAAAACTCCTAGGCAGAGACTGGAGAATGATATCGACCTGGGTTTCCCCATCGATCTCAGCTCCGAGGACTTCCATCTCATTAAGATGAGCCATCATCTTGAGAACATGATCCCTAATGGGTGTTCCCTCGATCATAGTGGTCGTCATCAAGTTTCTCATCACCTCCTGTCTAGCTACCCTACTCTGATGTCCGAAAAGTTCCTTGAGATTGAACATCATGTCATAAGCTGTGGCCATGGCCTGATGCTGATGTTGTAGCACATTTAACATAGATGTCAAAATGTAACACCGCGCCATCTCATCTGCCTTGATCCATTTCTTATAACTTTCTTTCTCCTTTTCATCAGAGTCATCGGTGGGCTTAGGAGGACAGACCTCGAACAGTACAAATTTGTACTCCTCCGCAGTTAAGACAATATCCATATTTCTTTTCCAATCAATGTAGTTTGTTCCAGTAAGTTTATTTTCTTTTAATATGACAGCAAGTGGGTTGAAAGCCATTTGAAAAACCTAAGAATCACAATGATCAAAATATTAGATTTCAAATATTATTGATTCCTCAAAACAATAAAATTCCGAAATCAACCAACACCTCAAAACACCGAGAATATCGCATGCCCGATGGTGTGGGCGTATCTGAATTCTACATTTGTAAGAGGAGGTTTTACCCATTAATTTTATTATCTTGTCAACCTTACTTTTTGACAAATAAAATTAATAGTTGGTTCCTCTTTGGCCCTACAAATAAAAGCAGTGACTCCGATGGGGAGGATACTTTTATTTGCATCTAAGTGTGCACCATTACATGATACTAAGGGAATTATTTCGGATTATGTGCCTTACCGTTGTGGAAGTACACACGCTCCTAGATAATTTCCTATAACCATTATTTGACCTAGTGATCCACAAACAAACCCGTCCACAGGGAGGAAGGCACTCAGAACCGACACGCAAGTTTGTTGCATCACACGTCAAATTGTAATGGAGGCCGCGGGAATTAATTAAAATATCTCTCTCCCACTTAGTAAATTGAAAATGAGGAATTTTTAAGTATACACAACATGCATATAAAACAAATAAGCAATAAATATGGAAAAAAACAGAATTTTTTCAACTATTATGGCATTGTTCTCCAATACGCATCCCGTCGTGTCGCCACCTCGTCCGCTCCATCTTTTCCGTCACATAAGTCACCAAAGAGATTCAGCTATTTTAATTTACATCCATCGATCCTATACTCCACGAAGGAGTGTACAAATAATCTAGATCGAATGTAAACTAAAATGAGTGGCTAAACAATGCCGTATTTAATTACAAAAATTAAATACTAATCTAGCCTCGTCAACCCCGAGGATTCAAATAATATACATACAATCACACACAAAACAATCACATACACACAAATAGCCATAATAGTCGGATCCTATGCCTGCAACCAAAAAGTTAGCCTACGCACATCCTACTATTATCCAGCATACTCAATATATGATATGTGCATGAAAGTAACCGAATCCAAAACACACAAAACCGGAAACCATGGCTCTGATACCATTTGAAGATAATTTGCTTCGGAGGCTCATTGGCTCCCATGTCCCCGGATTAAAATTTTCACTAATGAAAGAACTAATCCGGATGGGATGAGTTTCCTTAGCACAACCAATTCATCGTCATGCTAACAACTTGAGTGATTGCTTGAACAAACTAGTTGTTCAAGCAACACAACTCTTCTAGTTGGTTAGCCGCGGAAGAGACGACGGACGGATCGCCGGTTTTTGTGTTTGTCTTCGGGGTCCATGATTATACAAAATATATACAAATGCACACTTGTATAATCAACACATAAAAGAACATGCTAAGATCAGAAAATAAAGTTGTAAAACTTTTATACCTCACGATCTTCTACCGTATGTCCTATCCTCCTTGTGGACGTCGTGTGGGCGAAGATCCTCCACGAGTAGAAGCCTCCTAGATCGCGTTCTTCCCTTCCTTGTTCGCTGCGAACAAAGAGAAGAACCAAACAAAAACCCTTCTCCTTTCTAGAACTGGCCACCAAGACAAGGAGCTCAATGTAACCGCCAACCAAGGAGTGAATGATTGGGCGCCGGCCAACTTTGGATAGAAGATGCCGCCGGCCACCAAGGTGATGGATCAATGAGCCGGCTGGAGTGAAGAGACCGCCAAGGAATAAGAGAAGGAACAATGAGGATGGGCGCCGGCCAAAACAAGTTGGAAGAAGATGGGCGTCGGCCCCAAGAATTGACTTCTGCCTCTCTTCTAAACCCTAGCCGCCAACCTAAAACCCTAACTTCCTAATGATTGTTGCCGCCCAACCTTAGCCTTCCTTTTTATAGAGTTAGGCCTAGGCCTCCTTTAATCTCCACCGTCGGATCTAGGGATTTAATCTCACCGTCGGATCTAGGGTTTTATCCCAACCGTCGGATCTAGGATTTCATCCCAGCATCTAGGATCTATTTCATCCCAAGCCATCTAGGTTTCATCCCTCGGATCTAGGGTTTCATCCCAACCGTCGGATCTAGGGTTTCATCCTAACCATCGGATCTAGGGATTTAATCCCAACCGTTGGTTCTAGGTTTTGTTTTACATTCTTGGATCTAGACTTCACCAGGATTATATTAGGCTACGATAGGGACCATAAGGAGGAGTTGGGTCTTGGCCACCCGATGGATCGGAACCACACAAACTTGATCCATCAATGATGTTCCATTCCACTAGAGGATCATCATTGAACTACCTCACCAACCCCATAAATTAATATGGGCTCCATATATTATTTGTACATCCATCTCCCGTGTTTAAGATATCGAATGTCCGTCAATTAATTGATTTACTGACCATCAATTAATTAACATCTAACTCCTCAAGTAGTACCACTCAACCTTATCATCATGTTGACTAAGTCAACCAGCTGGGTTTACATGATGAACCTTATGAGCTCCTCAAGGGGACATCATCAACCTAATATATAGGACACGGTTTCCTCCTATAATCAACGACACACCATGTAAATAATATCATTTCCCAACTTACGGGCATATTGATTTAATCCATCTAAATCTCACCTTTGGTAAATCAAAGAAATAAATACTAAGTACATGTGCCGTTATTATATCGGGATTAAGAGCATGTACAACATAATATCAAGTCGATTCAATTATGTAGTCGGCAATAAATTGAATCCACCTCTGTATGGTCTGCTCAATACACCTAAGTGTACTAGTGTAACTCTATGTTCAAGACAAACAATACCAAGCTACACTACAACCATGCCAATGGTTTGTCAGCTCATCTTGGTTGTGAGCCTCTACTTATATTCTACAAGGGACTGATAACATGATCTTCTGTGCCACACCAAGCACCATGTTATCTACAATGTAAAATATTAGACAATATGCACACATATAATAAATATAAAGTGCAAACAATGATCATGTGATTCTTATTTCAAAATAAAAATTTCATACAAAAAGAGCTAGGCTTTCAGTATACATTCCAACAGGATGGAGGATCAAGTCACATCCGAAGTGAACATAAGTAGTCGACCTTTGTGGGACTACGCAGCTCCTAGCGCTAGAGGATTTAGGCCGAGTATAGCTGGACCATCTATTTCGGCAAATAACTTTTAGCTGAAACCAACACTCATACATATGGTCCAACAGAGTCAATTCGGGGAAGCTGCGACTGAAGACCCGAACCGACACCTTGAGGTATTTCTAAAAATCTGCTCGAAAATGAAAATGAACGGAGTCCCTACTAACGCGATCTGCCTGAGCCTATTCCCGTTCTCATTGCGGGATAAGGCTAAGGCATGGCTTCACTCCTTACCTTCGAGGAGCATCACTACATGGGAGCAATGCGAGCAGAAGTTTCTGAACAAATACTTCCCACTAAGCAAGACTGCTCAAATACACCATCTCATCACGAGCTTCCGCCAGAAGGAGGGGAGTCCTTATTCAAAGCTTGGGATCGTTACAAGGGGCTACTCTACCAATGCCCGCACCACGGACTGGAGAGGTGGCTAGTGATCCACATCTTCTACAATGGGATCGTGTACGCCACGAAGATGTCCCTGGATTCTGCTATAGGAGGAGCACTAATGAACAAGATCATAGAGGAAGCAGAGGAGCTGATAGAAGAGGTGGCCCAGAACCACCATCAATGGCCTTCCGAACGTGGTCAACCTACGCCTGCAGCGGGACGATACACTGTCAACTCCATGGACCACCTGACAGCAAGGATGGATCGCTCAGTAGACGGTTCAAATCTTTGAATCCTTCATCTGCATGTGCGGCCATTGACTTTGGAGAGGGAGCGGCAGCATATTGAGAGGATCACTATGAAGGGCAGGGAACCTCAGAGGAGCAGATTGAACATATTAACGCGGTTGGGGACTACGACCAAAGGCCCAACAACCCATACTCCAATACCTACAATCCCGAATGGAGGAATCACCCAAATTTCTCCTATAAGAATAAGTCGGGAAACTCACAACCATCAGGGGGGTATGGGCAGCAGCATGGCAACGGGTAGCGACCACAAAAGTCCAGACTGGAACTGATGATGGAAGACTTTATTGCTACCCAAACTAAGGCCAATGAGGAATTTCGTCGCCAACATCTGAAGTCTAAAGAATCACTCAGAGACTTGAAGGCCACTGTTGACATCCTTACAAGTCACACCAGGATGTTGGAGATGCAAGTGGCCCAAATAGCTAAAACCATGTCGCAACCTATGAAGAGCTCTCCGGTGAGTCAAGCTAAAGAGGAAGGAGTGGGGAAGAGTAGCAAATTCGCCAAGGGGTGTGCAGCCATGATTACCACCCTACCTGACCAAGCTGAAATTGAAGATAAGACTCCACTACAACTTGAGGACCCCGGTGAATTTGTTATCCTCTGCTCAATTTATGGGGAGATCTTTGATGAAGCTCAATGCGACTTGGGGTCATCAGTCAGTGTGATGCCCTATGCACACTATCTGAAGATAGGACTGAATGGGCTCCAACCAGTGAATCTTGGTATTCATATGGGGGATGACTCAGTCAAGGAACCCGTCGGCTTGCTGGCACACGTGCCTGTGGTGATTGAGGATTTCGTGATACCCACGAACTTCATCATACTGGACATAGGACCAGATCCCCAAAATTCCATCATTCTGGGAAGGCCTTTTCTAGCGACTACAGGGGCATGCATAGACATGAAGGCACACCAGATATCCCTGGAGGTAGATGGGGAGATCCTCCTCTTCATCCTTTCAGAGCACAAATCCCCTACCTCGACGACTTCACATTTAGCAGAATGAAGCTGGAACCACCGGATGAAGCTTCCGAGATGGATTAATGGAGGTTCACTGAACCTCCAAAGACAAGTTGATAGTGGAGTGTGGTCGAGCTAAATGACCTTAAACAAAGTGCTTTTTGGGAGGCAATCCAAGTTTAGTTTTAGATTTCCCTTTGATTGGATTGCCTGCATTTATTTAATTTTAATTTTGATTTCCACCCATTTAAAATTAGGACTATAAAAGAACATTGCTAGGCAAAAATAAAATCCATATTAGCTTACACGGCGAAGTGTATGAGGAAATTCGGACCGTGGTGCATAAATGGGCAAAAAAATGGGGACACACGGCCTAGTCGTGTGTTTTCCCACGACCATGCCCGACTGACTTGAGTCGCACATGGCTGTGTTACACAAGGTTAAAAGGAGTGAGCCGTGTGTTTTCACCCCATTTGCGTCATGTGCTTCGAGTGCTCTTGCCCTAGCCATGTGGTTTCGTCTTCCTTGCCACCTAGAAGCACTTCTAACCTCAAAGGAAGCCAAAAGAAGCAAGGATGAGGAGGACCAAGCATGTAGCACCTCGATCCGGTGCTTCGGAACGACGAACAAGGAGAGTCAACGCCCCTCAAGCTCTGGAGGAGGGTAACGCCCTACCCACTCTTCTTTTTCACAATAATGAACATAGAGATAGATATAATATACTTTCTACTCCTAAACTCACTGCTACTAGGTGCTTAGATGAAGATTTGCTAGAGTCTTTAGGGTTGTTGGGCCCTATTTGCAAAAATGGGGTGGGAAGAGATGATGAGAATAAGGCACCCAACCTACCCTAGGATAGTTCTATAATTTTTGAGTTCCTTAGAGGTGGAAATTTTAACGAGTAGAGAGAGCGAGAAGGGTAGGATAACTTTTAGGCTTTTTAACGTTGATCATGAATGGACCCTTCACCAGTGGAACACATGCTTTGGCTTGTCGAGTGGTGGAGAGAGAAAAATCCCTATTGGGTTCAACGCTCAGGTGTTTTGGACCGAGTTAACGGGGGAGCACGCTTATGACCCCTCTAGGGCCAAAGCGTCGCGCCTCCAAAATCCCATCTTCTGATACCTCCACCGCATCATGGCCAGTACTATATTTGGTCGTGGGAAGAGTGACGGTGTAGTTAAAGCTAGCGAGCTACTTTGCCTCTAGGACATGCTACAAGAAAGGAGTAGCATCGATGTAGGGTTCTACTTCATCAGGCACTTAGTGAAGATGGGCAAAGCAGCACGAGGAGAGATTATTGTGGGGGGCCTACTTACCCACATTTTCCATAGGATGGGGTACGATTACACTGCATGAGAGAGTATAGAGGGGAGCCCTAGGATAGACCTAGGAGTGTGCATGGCCATGAAGATGATTGTGAGAGAAGGACACTCCTTATGCTTTGTAAGGAAAAATCTAATGGCCCTTAGGCTCCCCGACCCCGATCGTACCACCATCACTGCACGTGCCAACTAGCACTTGGACCGGATAGTGGAGTCCCCTCCACATGAGGGACTACCCACATCGGCGCCCATCTCTCCCCCTTTACAGCACTCTCCCTTCAGTCCACAAATGCATAGGAGCCCACCTAGTCCACGCTGACATGAGTATGCACCTTTACCACCACATTTTTCCACCTTTGAGCAAGATGCAAGTACATCGGCCTATGATTTCTTGGAGTTTCGATCACGCCTCGACGACATATACACCGAGCAGCAGATGTAGAGGCAGCGATGGGAGGAGCAGAGCGTCTACACACAGGAGAAGTTCCACAGCTTCCTAGAGCACTTCCAGTGGGCTGAGGAGTTCTATGACGAGGCATGCATATACTTCCAGGAGGAGGCTTCTCGTCGCCAGGATGAGGTCGCCTACCGCCAGGAGATGCGACAGCACATGCATGCCTAGCAGGTACAGTGGGCCAGGGAGGAGGAGCATCGAGTAGCTGCTGCATCCACCAGCTCCCAGATTGACCACATGTACATGTGGCATCAGCGGCTCAGCAGCAGGTTCTCTCAGGATCCAGAGATGCCGAGGCTCCCAGACTTTCCACCTCGTCCTCCATACTAGAGGTATATTTTCGTTTAAGTCTGGAGGGAACCCCAAAGTTTATTTTGTTTGTTTCCTAGCAGTAGTTTCTTTTCTGGTATTTTTCATTCATTTATTCATGCATGGGTTGTTGAGTTTCATTCAGTACTTAGTTTTTGTTATCTGTAAAGCTTCCTCAATTGTATCTTTTTTTTAAAAAAAAAGTTACTTACACGAGATGTTCCCATAGGTAGCTTAATTTCATTTATCTCGTGGTATTTTATTTTATTCGCTCTAATGAATGTTCTAGACTTACACTGGTTAGCTTTTATTTTTACACCTACACATGTCGAACAGTCTGAAAGGGAGAATCTAGTACATACCTATTTATGATTCATCTCAGTAGTCTAGTACTTTGGAATCCATAGGTGACTCTAGGTTTAGCATTTTAGTTACTGGAGATGCTCGGATTGTGTAAGGCCATTTGAAAAAATCAAAATCCCAGTGAGAAGAAAAAAAAAGAGAGAAGAGAAATAAAAGAGAAAGAGAAAAAGATGAAAGAGAGAGAGAGAGAGAGAGAGAGAGAGAGAGAAGATTATGAGGGATAAAAAAATAGTTATCATGGGTGGAAATGGCTAGGTGCCCCTTTGAGACCAAGTTAGGTTACTGGGAAACACCTACCAATTTCTCTCAATACCGAGCACGCTTTTGAGACTTTATGCTAGATCTAGGGAACGACCCTCGCTTTGGGCAGGTAAGTGCCTAAGAGTTGGAGACCTTAGGAAAACTATGGGATGACGACTTAACTCACCATGGAACGGGCATCCCCTAAGAATGATTCGCTTAGCACGAGCACGAGGAGCTAACTTAGTGAATTTCTAGAACATATTTATTTTGCTTTGATTGTAAATACTGTAGGATGTATACTGAAAAGTCTACCTTTTGTATGAACATCTTTATTTTGAAATTAAGAATCACATGATCATTGTTTGCATATTTTTATGGTTATGCATATTGTCTAATACATTACATTGTAGATAACATGGTGTGTGGTGTCACACGGGAGATCATGTTATCGGCTCCTTGTAAAGTATAAGTAAAGGCTCACAACTGAGATGGCTTTGGACAAACCATCGGAATGGTTGTAGTGTGATTTGGTATTGGTTTGTCTTGACCATAGAATCACACTAGTGCACTTTGAGTGTATTGAGCAAAACTGACTTAGAGGTGATTCGATTTATTGCTGACTACATAATCGAATCGGACCTCAGATATTATTATGTACATGCTCTTAATCCCGATATAATAACGGGCACATATACTTAGTATTCATCTCTTTGATTTACCAATGGGCGAGATTTATAAATTAAATCGATAAGCTCGGTAAGTTGGGAGATGATATTATTTATATGGTGTGTCATTGATTATAGGAGGAAACCGTGTCCTATATATTAGGATGATGATGTCCCCTTGAGGAGCTCATAATGTTCATCATGTAAACCCTGCAGGTGGACTTGGTCCGGCATGATGAAAAGGTTGAGTGGTACTACTCATAGAGTTAGATGTTGATTAATTAATGGTCAGTAAATTAATTAATCGATGGACATTCGAGATCTTAAACACGGGGAGAAAATGTACATATAATATATGGAGCCCATATTAACATATGAGGGTTGGTGAGGTAGATCAATGATAATCCTTTTGAGGATTGGATTATCATTTATGGATCGGACTTTATGTGGTCTTGATCCATGGGTGGCCAAGATCCAACTCCTCCTCATGGTCCCTAATGTAGCCTATTAACACCTCATGAAGCTTAGATCCAATAGATAGAAACAAAACTCTAGATCCATAGGTAGAGATTAAATCTCTAAGATCCGACTGTTGAGATTAAATCTCTAGATCCGACGATTAAGATTAAATCCCTAGAACCAATGGTAGAGATTAAAAGGAGGCTTATCCCTCACTCTATAAAAGGAGCTTGAGGGGTTGGTGTGGGAGAATAATCAAGAGAGTCTTAGGTTTTGGAGTTGGCAGCAAAGCTAGGGTTAGGGTTTTGGAGGAAGTGGCGACACAAAATAAGGAAGGTAATCCCTTTCTTCTTCTTCCTTCAAGGTGGCCGGCATCCAGTTTGTTCTCCCAGCCCTTTTCCAGCCATTGGCCCGTGGCCAAAGACTCTCCTCTCTTCTCCTTGAGTGGTGGAAACAAGACTTAGGGGTCTCCCTTGGTGTCTTGGTTGTTTTCCATCATCATCTCCTTCTCCTAGTTGGCCGGCGGCAAGGATTCCTTTTGTTCCTTGTTGGTTGGTTTTAGGAAGGAGAAGAACCTTGTTTCTATTCTTTCTCTTGCTTTGGAAGAGCAAGGAAGGAAGATTTGCGATCTTGGATCTTCGACTTTTGGTAGATCGTCGCCCACACGACTTCCGAAAGGAGGAAGGTCATACATTAGAAGATCGAGAGGTATATCTATTCTTCATTCTCTTTTGTAACATGTTTGTTTTTTGTTTTTCAATTATGAGCATGTAATATTCTGTTTGTCGCTAAATAATACTTGGATCCCGATCATAATTACAAAAATCGGCGATCCGTACATCGTCTATTCCGCGGCTACTCGTAGAATAGAGGATGGTCGCTTGAACAACGAGTTTGTTCATGTGACCTCTCTAAACAAATAGCACGACGATGACTTGGTTGTTTGAGCAATCCCTTTTGTCTAGGATTAATTTTTTTTTAATCCGGGGGCATCGATGGGATCACCATGAACAAGCGACCGAGGTGAAGTGGGAAGCGAAGTTTCCCCTCACGGACTCGCTAAGCAAAACCCTTCAATTGGTATCAGAGCCAAGGCTTCCGGTTTTGTGTGTTTAGGATTCGGTTAATTTTTATGCACTTTTTCATATATTATATATGTCGGATAATAGTAGGATATGCGTAATTTAACTCTTTGGTTGCTGGCATAAGATCCGACTATTATGGTCATATGTGTGTAAATATTTATTTTGTTGGATTCTCGGGGTTGACAAGGCTAGTATTTGATTTTTTGTAAATTAGATACGGCTTTATTTAGCCACTCTTTATTTTAGTTTACTTTCGATCTAGATTTCATGTACACTCCCTCGTGGAGTATAGGATCGATGGATGTAAATTAAAATAGGTTTTAGTCTCGGCTCGAATCTCCGGATGGCTTGTACATGGCATAGGAGGAGCGAACGAGATGGTGTTGCGACGGGAGGCATATTGAAGACAAAAGCCATAATAGTTGGAAAATAATTTATTTTTCATATTTATTGCTTTTTTTTATATGCATGTCGTAGGCTAGGAAAATTCCTCAAATTCAAATTACTAAGTGGGAGAGGGAATTTTTTTTAAAATTCCCATGGCCTCTATTACGATTTGACAAGTGATGCAAACAAACTTGCGCGTCGGCTCTGAGTGCCTTCCTCCCCATCAGATGACTTTGTTTGTGGATCACAAGGTCAAATATGGTTATAGGGAATTATCAAGGAGCGTGTGCACTTCCCCATCGGAAGGCACATAACCCGAGATAATTGCCTTGGTACTGAGTAATGGTGAACACTTAGATACAAATATAAGTATCCTCCCCATCGGAGTCACTGCTTTTATTTGTAGGGCCAAAGAGGAACCAACTATTAATTTTACTTGTCAAAAGGTTAGATTGACAAGATAATAAAATTATTGGGTAAAACCTCCTCTTACAAATGTAGAATTCGTATACGTCCACACTATCGTGGCATACGATATTCTCGGTGTTTTGAGGTGTTGGTTGATTTTAAAATTTTATTGTTTGAGGAATCAATAATTTTTTAAAATCTAATATTTTGTTTTATGTGATTCTTAGGTTTTCTTTCAAAATGACTTTCAACCCACTTGCTGTGATACTGAAAGAGAACAAACTTACTGGACCCAATTATGTTGATTGGAAGAGGAATCTAAACATTGTCTTGACTGCTGAGGAATACAAATATGTACTCCTCGAAGAGTGCCCTCCCAAGCCTGCAGATGATTCTAGGGAAAAGGAGAGAGAGAGCTATAAGAAGTGGGTAAAGGACGATGAGATGGCGCGGTGTTACATTTTGGCATCTATGTCAAATGTACTGCAACATCAGCATCAAGTCATGTCCACTGCTTATGATATGATGCTCAATCTCAAGGAACTTTTCGGACACCAGAATCGGGCTGCGAGGTAAGAAGCCATGAGAAACTTGATGACGACCACCATGATTGAGGGAACACCCATAAGGGATCATGTTCTCAAGATGATGGCTCATTTGAATGAGCTGGAGGTCCTATGAGCTGAGATCGATGGGGAAACCCAGGTCGATATCATACTCCAGTCTCTACCTAGGAGTTTTGAGTAGTTTCGTCTGAACAACAATGTGAACAAGAGGTTGTATTCGTTGGTAGAACTTCTGACAGAACTCCAGGCGGCATAGGGGCTATTTCATCAGAGTGCTCAGGCACATGCCATGGTGACCCAAAAGATTTCTACTTCTAAGCCAAAATGCAAGAAGAAGAAGAAACAAACTGGGGTGAAGGCGGTGGGAGGTACTCAGGGAGTAGTGAAGAAGTCGAAAGGCAAGTGCTTCACTTATAAGCAGACTGGACACTGGAAAAAGGACTGCCCCAACCGCAAGAACAAAGGTATATCTTTTGGTCTAGTCATTGAAACATGTTTAGCAGTGTTATCTACCGACACCTGGTGTGTAGATACGGGAGCCACTGATCATGTCTGCAATACTTTGCAGGGGTTCCAGGAAACCAGGTGACTAGCTGAAGGGGAGATTACCTTGTACTTGGGCGATGCCACGAAGGAGGCGGCTATTGCAGTGGGAGATGTTCATTTATCTTTTGAGAAAAATAAACTTTTGGTTCTTAAGAATTGCCTTTATGTACCCTTATTTAGAAAGAATTTAATTTCGATTTCTAAATAATTTATGGATGGATATTCTATTTCTTTTAATGACAGAGTTGTTATAAAAAGGAATAGGGACATTATCGTTCGGGTGCATTGATAAGAAATTTGTACACACTTGAACCAAAAACTCCCACGATGCAAATTGAAGTTAATAACTCATCTTCTAATTCCAATAAGAGAAAAGAACTTTCGAAGATGAACCAAACATATCTTTGGCATCTTAGGCTTGGTCACATTAACCTAAACAGAATTCAAAGGTTGATAACTGATGGACCTTTGGGTTCATTAGTGGTGGAGGATCTCCCAACCTGTGAATCTTGCTTGGAGGGTAAGATGACCAAGAGGCCTTTTAAGGCCAAGGGGTATAGAGCCGAAGATGTGTTAGAATTGGTTCATTCTGATTTGTGTGGTCCTATGTCTATCCAGGCTAGAGGTGGTTTTGAGTATTTTGTCTCTTTTATAGACGATTACTCAAGATATGGATACATTTACCTGATGTGCCATAAGTCTGAATGCTTTGACAAGTTCAAAGAATTCAAGGCTGATGTGGAGAAACATCAAGGTAAAAGTATCAAGACACTACGATCTGATTATGGTGGCGAGTACCTCTTAGGAGAGTTTAAGGATTACCTATCATCGACTGGGATTCAATCCCAATTGACTGCACCTGGCACACCTTAGCAGAATGGTGTAGCAGAGCGAAGGAATAGGACTCTTATGGAGATGGTTAGATCGATGATGAGTTATTCTGACTTGCCAGATTCATTTTGGGGATATGCTCTAGATACGGTGGTGTACATTCTGAACTTAGTTCCATCTAAATCAGTGCCTTCTACTCCCACAGAATTGTGGACTAGGCGAAAGCCTAGTCTAAGATATATTCGGATATGGGGGAGTCTAACACACGTGATGAAGGCAGATACTGGTAAGTTAGAACCTCGTACAGAAGTACGCTTGTTCGTTGGCTATCCTAGAGGAATGAAGGGTGGTTTATTTTATAGTCCTAGAGAACAAAGGGTGATCGTTAGCACGAATGCTAGATTTCTAGAGGAAGACTATGTGATGAGCCACAAGCCCAAGAGTAAAATTGTTCTGGAAGAATTAAAAGGGGAAGTCACTTCTTTAGTACCACCGGTACAAGAGGATATACCACATGTCACTGCACCGCGTGTCACAGAGGATACACAGGTGATACCTCATCGTAGTGGGAGGGTTGTGAGATAGCCTGATAGATTCATGTTCTTGGGAGAATCTTCTAATTTGGTCCCTGGTGAACATGAACCTGATCTCTGGACATATGACGAGGCAATCCAAGATAAAGATGCAGCATCTTGGTAAAGTGCAATGAATGCTGAGATTGAATCTATGGATTCGAATTAGGTCTGGGAGCTAGTAGACCCATCCGATGGTGTAAAAACCATTGGATGCAAGTGGATCTACAAGAGAAAGAGAGGAATAGATGGGAAAGTTGAGACCTTCAAAGTGAGGCTTGTTGCGAAGGGGTACACTCAGAAAGAGGTTATCGATTATGAGGAGACCTTTTCGCCGGTAGCCATGCTTAAGTCTATCCGGATTCTCTTATGCATAGCAGCCCATATGGATTATGAGGTGTGGCAGATGGATGTCAAGACAACTTTCCTTAATGGAAGTCTTGAGGAAAACATCTATATGAAGCAACCAGAGGGATTCATTGCTAAGGGCAAAGAGCATCTTGTATGTAAGCTTAATCGGTCTATTTATGGATTGAAGAAAGCTTCGAGGTCTTGGAACATCCGCTTTGATGAGGTAATCCAGTCTTATGGATTTATTCAAAGTACGGATGAGTCTTGTGTATACAAGAGATGTGTTGGAAACGTAGTGGTATTTCTTGTACTATACGTAGATGACATTTTGTTGATTGGCAACAATATCAAGGTGTTATCGGACGTAAGGGTATGGTTGTCCAAATAGTTTGATATGAAGGACTTGGGAGAGGTGGGACACATCCTTGGGATCAAGGTTATAAGGGATCGTAGGAAAAGGATGTTGTGCTTATCCCAAGCTTCATACATAGACACGATTTTGGATCGTTTTAGCAAGCAGAACTCCAAGAACGGTTTTCTACCTTTTAGGCATGGAGTTCCTTTATCTAAGGAGATGTATCCTAGATCATCTGAGGAGATAGAGGAGATGAAGGCGGTTCCCTATGCTTCGGCAGTAGGAAGCCTCATGTATGCGATGCTATGTATGAGATCAGATATTGGCTTTGTCGTGGGCATGGTCAATAGATATCAGAGTAATCCAGGACAGGGACATTGGATTGTGGTAAAGCATATATTGAAGTACCTGAGAAGGACTAGGAATTATATCCAGTTTACGCACTAATTACCAATTACTCCTCGTGGGTTACAAGATTCGACTTCCAACTGATAGGGATAACAGTAAGTCTACCTCAGGTTTTGTGTTTACTTTGGGAGGTGGAGCCATTGTATGGAGGAGTGTCAAGCAGAAATGTGTGGCGGACTCCACCATGGAAGCTAAGTATATGGCAGCCTCTGAGGCGGCCAAAGAAGCTATGTGGCTCAGAAACTTCCTGATGGACTTGGATGTGATTCCTGGTTTGTCCAGAACTATCACAATTTATTGTGATAATAGTGGTGCAGTTGCAAACTCGAAGGAACCACTAGCCCATAAGGTTAGTAAACACATAGAGCACAAGTACCACCTGATACGAGAAATCGTAAAGAGAGGAGAAGTTATTGTGGCCAAGATTGCATCAGAGGATAACCTGGCAGATCCTTTCACTAAGGCCCTTCTGGAGAGAGCTTTTGATAGGCATGTGGAGGGAATAGGGATCAGATGTATGGCAGTTTAAGGATAGCATAGTCTTTTAGTATAAGTGGGAGATTGTAGGGATGTATACTGAAAAGTCTACCTTTTGTATAAACATCTTTATTTTGAAATAAGAATCACAAGATCATTGTTTGCATATTTTTATGGTTATGCATATTGTCTAATACATTACATTGTAGATAACATGGTGTGTGGTGTCACACGGGAGATCATGTTATCGGCTCCTTGTAAAGTATAAGTAAAGGCTCACAACTGAGATGGCTTTGGACAAACCATCGGAATGGTTGTAGTGTGATTTGGTATTGGTTTGTCTTGACCATAGAATCACACTAGTGCACTTTGAGTGTATTGAGCAGGACCGACTTAGAGGTGATTCGATTTATTGCTGACTACATAATCGAATCGGACCTCAGATATTATTATGTACATTCTCTTAATCCCGATATAATAACGGACACATATACTTAGTATTCATCTCTTTGATTTACCAATGGGCGAGATTTATAGATTAAATCGATAGGCTTGGTAAGTTGGGAGATGATATTATTTATATGGTGTGTCGTTGATTATAGGAGGAAACCATGTCCTATATATTAGGATGATGATGTCCCCTTGAGGAGCTCATAAGGTTCATCATGTAAACCCTGCAGGTGGACTTGGTCCGACATGATGAAAAGGTTGAGTGGTACTACTCATGAAGTTAGATGTTGATTAATTAATGGTCAGTAAATTAATTAATCGACGGACATTCGATATCTTAAACACGAGGAGAAAATGTACATATAATATATGGAGCCCATATTAACATATGGAGGTTGGTGAGGTAGATCAATGATAATCCTTTAGTGGATTGGATTACCATTTATGGATCGGACTTTATGTGGACTTGATCCATGGGTGGCCAAGATCCAACTCCTCCTCATGGTCCCTAATATAGCCTATTAACACCTCATGAAGCTTAGATCCAATGGATAGAAACAAAACTCTAGATCCATAGGTAGAGATTAAATCTCTAAGATCCGACGGTTGAGATTAAATCTCTAGATCCGACGGTTGAGATTAAATCCCTAGAACCAATGGTAGAGATTAAAAGGAGGCTTATCCCTAACTCTATAAAAGGAGATTGAGGGGTTGGCGTGGGAGAATAATCAATAGAGGCTTAGGTTTTGGAGTTGGCGGCAAACCTAGGGTTAGGGTTTTGGAGGAGGTGGAGGCACCAAATAAGGAAGGTAATCCCTTTCTTCTTCTTCCTTCAAGGTGGTCAGCATCCAGCTTGTTCTCCCAGCCCTTTTCTAGCCATTGGTTGGCGGCCAAAGACTCTCCTCTCTTCTCCTTGAGTGGTGGAAACAAGACTTAGGGGTCTCCCTTGGTGTCTTGGTTGTTTTCCATCATCATCTCCTTCTCCTAGTTGATCGGCGGCAAGGATTCCTTTTGTTCCTTGTTGGTTGGTTTTAGGAAGGAGAAGAACCTTGTTTCTATTCTTCCTCTTGCTTTGGAAGAGCAAGGAAGGAAGATTTGTGATCTTGGAGCTTCGACTTTTGGTAGATCGTCGCCCACATGATGTCCGAAAGAAGGAAGGTCATACATTAGAAGATTGAGAGGTATATCTATTCTTCATTCTCTTTTGTAACATGTTTGTTTTTTGTTTTTCAATTATGAGCATGTAATATTCTGTTTGTGGCTAAATAATACTTGGATCTCGATCATAAATACAAAAATCGGCGATCCGTACATCGTCTATTCCGCGGCTACGTGTAGAATAGAGGATGGTTGCTTGAACAATGAGTTTGTTCAAGTGACCTCTCTAAACGAATAGCATGATGATGACTTGGTTGTTTGAGCAATCCCTTTTGTCTAGGATTAAATTTTTTTTAATCCGGAGACATCGATGGGATCACCATGAACCAACGACCGAGGTTAAGTGGGAAGCGAAGTTTCCCCTCACGGACTCGATAAGCAAAACCCTTCAAATACCACTTAATAAATTTAGTTAACATGCTAAGTATGGAACAATGTCTTTTTAAATTTCATGGCACTGAGGTTTGCTTGAGGACAAGCAAATATTTAAATCTGGGGGAAGTGATGTGAGTGAAACATATAGGATTTTAGGAGTAGTTTTCGCTCACATATAATTACATTTTATGTTAGTTTCATGCATATGTTACTCTATTTTACACGTATTTTTTATTTTCTGGTTCGGAGGTCTACTCTTTATACTTTTGCATGGAGGACAACATTTCAGGGGAAAAGGCGCACTTTCAGAGCAAAAGAAGGACATTTTACAACTAGATGCAGAGTGGGACACGGTCAGGGCGTGTGGCTACACTCGACCGTGTCCAATGAGCGAGAGCAGCCACCCTAGGGTTGCACACGGCCTGGCCATGTGGAAACACACCGTCGTATGGTGGCCCACGAGATTTGCATGACTAGGGCTTTTTTCGGATTTTGCAGCGGTCCAAGGTGATGTGTACATAAGGATGGCTCCACCCAAACCCTAGGGGGGAGGCACGACGGCTAGGATGGCACACCGAAGCCCTAAAAAGCTTCGGGAACTCGCAACGGGAGGAAGAACGCCGTCGGAGGTCCACGCTTGCACTTCAATGCCGGAGAGAAGACCATGAAGGCATTGTAATCCCTTGTTCCTGCGCTTTATTTCTGATGTATTCGAACATGTACATGCCTTGTGATTCCTCCCTTATATACATGGAGTAGTTCCTTCGATTCTAGGATTATGGAGTAGCTTGTGTGCACATTACATGTTGGTTCACGTTAAATTCTGTCTTTAAATTTAATTTGGCAATTGGAAGTTGTTTATACTATATCTATGCATGTTTGGTTTTCTAAAGATCTGAGGGATTTAGGAGATTTTATATAAGGAACCTAGGGGTAAACCTGATCTCCTATAACCGTGGGTAGAAGGATGCAATGGAACTAGAAACGGTTCGTCGTAGGGATTGATTCGACATCCTCGTACCATCTATCCCATCCTTTTAAGGTGAAGATAGCTCCCGGTAGATGCGGTGGCTCATCGGGAGAGTGTATGATGTCCCTTCCACAAAACCATAGCTAAACGTCTAGACAACGCCAGTTGACAGCATTGTTTTGCGACACACAAGCGAAACCGAAGTCCTAGAATCACCTTTGAAGACCTCGGCACGCTCCCTTTTTCCTTCGTGTGACACCGTATAGAGTATAGTCCACCAATAGCCCTCATAAATCGAAACCTCTTAGAGTTTACTTCCAAACAATTTCAACCACTGAACATATCTATATTCGAATCCCAGTCCCAGTGGGATCGATAATCTTTTATTACTTGATGACATCCGTGCACTTGAGGGCGTTGAGCATGAGCGCGCGCTTCGAGTCCTCGACGGCCTCCGTCACGAGATTTGAGGTCGCGTTCACGTGCATCACACCCCAAGACCCTCTTCACATCGAGACTAAGCCTTTTTTTTTCCTTTTATGCAATTCCTTTAGATTTACTCTTGGTTTGTCGATGTCTTATGGTTGGATCTCCATCTTATGGAGTAGATTTCTATGATTCTTTGATTAGGGAGTAGCTTATCTTGACTTGTAAACATATGTATGCAATGAATTCATGTGTATCTTACATCTCTTTCATTATATATGCTTTATTTTTATTCTATGATATGATTATTCATTGTATGACTTTATTGTGTTAATTCGATTTAGATGTCAAAAGCACTAGGTCATATTTTAGAGGTATGGGGAAGGTAGGAAAGGAGAACCCAATCCTTTCAACCATAAAGAACCGAGACGTGGGGGAATCGACTATGAGGGAGGAGTTAATCCGTTGGGGTTCACATGGCAGGTTCCCTATGTGACTAAGCTGGTTACCCCACAAGTAGATTGATTCACCATGAGGACCCATAGGTATCATAGAACATAATGAACCTATTCTAGCATAAGGCCAAAAGTAGGAGAAATTAACTCTAGAAGGGTTGTGGGACCCAGTGGCAGGGGGCTTCCCAAAGATAACAACCCCCTGAGCTCTAACAATCTGAAAGGGAAACTTGGCTAGGAATAAGGCAATTCAATGTAGTTCCAAAAGATACACATCAGATAAAATAGGATATTCTACCTACATGAACAACCATTGAGAATTATGAGTAAGACATATGTTTACAATCATTTAGGTGAAATCAAAAATATAGAATCATTGCATCAATCATAACAGGGACCCAGTGATAGTGGCGTCCCTATAAAAGTGATCTCCTAGTCCTCTCATTTTCACTTTCAACCCTTTTTGCGTATCAACCAACTGATTCGGTCTAAACAATCTATATTCGCTTAGTAAATCAATACTTGATTTCCAGTCCCTATAGGATTGATATTTTATTACTTGACGACAACCGTGCACTTACGAGCATTGAGCGCGAGCGCGCACTTCGAGTCCTTGGTGATTCTCGTTGGAGATTTGAGGTCGTGCTCGCATGCATCAAGTTTTTGGCGCCATTGTCAGGGACTAGTTTAAATTGATATTGGTCGAAAGGTAAGTTGATTGGATTAAACCACTTTATTTTTTATTTTTTCATTGTTCTTACTTTTCTAGTATTGTCTTTTCCATTTTTATCTTTTTCAATTATCACTACAATTTCCCTTTTTCTATTTTACTGCTTTCTTTTATTTCATTTTCCCAACTGACTAATGGTGCACATGAATACACAGACGCTTTAACTGCCGTATCTTCCTCCACGACCACCTTAATTGCTTCACCTGCAAAATTATGCTCAATGTAAGTCGGGGGGGATTTCATTTTGATATAACTACTCGTGTGCTCATTTAGTTTTCTTACCTGCATAGTTTAGTTATTTCTTTAATAATTTTAAGATTTAGTTTTCGTTATTTTTCCAAGATGCATTAGGTTTATGAATTTGCATATTATGAGTGCAAGCATCTACTTGTCCTTTAAGTAGGCTTCATTATGTACTATTTTGATGGTATCATGTTGATATGCTTTATTATTTTTAGTAATCCAAATTCTTCTATCTTGTGGTGCAAAATTTTATAAAAGTTATATGAGCATTTACTAAGTTCTACTAGCTAGTTTTTATTTTTCACTTACACTTAAACTGAATTCCAAAAAGTTGATCTAGTACATAATTAGTCATGATTCATCTCGTTTGACTAGTACTTTGGAATCCATAGGTAACTTTTGTACGACCGTTCGTGACCGCTAGAGGGGGGTGAATATCACATTGCTTGTCGATGAAATTGATTCGCGTTTGATCGTCTACACTCTTGTTACCATAGTGGAATAGTAATGACAAATAAAAATAACAAGAAACACAATCACAACGCAAGATATAACGTGGTTCGGAACCAAATGGTTCCTACTCCACGGATTGAGCTCTACGAGCTCGAGTGATGACAACACCACTAATAGAACTCCTTCTCAACAACACGTCGGAGGCGGAGAAACTTCGTACAAGTGTTTACAATAATAAACGAAAGAAATACAAGCAAATACAAAGAAAATGTAAAGAACACTTTACAAACTAGGGTTTCAGCGCTTTTCTTATTGGTTGCTTGGATGAGCTTGAAAGACCCTGAAATGCACCTGCAATTCGCCTTCAAATTGCCTTAACAAAGCTCCCAAAAGACCATAAGCCGAATCTCCCACAAACAGCTCCTATTAACCTACATCGAGCTGGATTCTCGCCTAGCAGTCGACTGCCATAAGGCCTCAGTTGAATGTCAACACTATTGTTGTGAGACAACGGCTCGATCTATACTGGAAAAACTCCAACGAGACTCTCATCAGTCGACTGCCAACATTGGCAGTCGACTGACAGCGCCCGTAGCTGACTTCCCAGTCGACTACGGAGTGTTCTGTCCTCGCGACTAAACCATCAGTCGACTGCCATATATGGTAGTCGACTGCTATGCCTTTTCTTCCCTTAAATGGCATTTGAGCACTAGTCGACTCACAGCAGTCGAACCGGCCATAATCCCAGTCGACTACTGAGTGTCGACTTGGCTACCAAGTGTCAAAACACTTGACCAGTCGACTGGTCCATAATCCCAGTCGACTGACAACCTCAACCATGAGGTTTAACCCCAAGTATGGTGCCCCCATACTTGCTAGACCACCCTTAGCCTAGACCTAAGCCTTCTATCTACCTCCATCAGCCTCGTGCCTATCGGATCCCTCCAAGTCATCCATGACTTATTCATCCATAAGCTAGTCTTCAAGTGCTTCCATTAGCTATTGTCATGCTAATGTGGTCTACACCGCCAAGGCATATTGGGCTTACGCTGTCAAAACTCCGCTTAGACTTTACGTCGCCAAACATTGGACTTCTCAATTGCCAAGACTCAAGCTTGGACTTTCCCTTGCCAACCCATGTTGGACTTTCCATGCCAAGACCCATGCTTGGACTTTTCCTTGCCAAGACCCATGCTTGGACTTTCCTTGCCAAACCATGTTGGACTTCCCATGCCAAGACTCAAGCTTGGACTTTTCATGCCAAGTACACAATGTTGGGATGTATGCTGAAAAGTCTATCTTTTGTATGAACATCTTTATTTTTGAAATAAGAATCACATGATTATTGTTTGCATATTTATGGTTATGCAATATTGTCTAATACATTACATTGTAGATAACATGGTTAGTGGTGTCACACGGGAGATCATATTATCGGCTCCTTGTAAAGTATAAGTAAAGGCTCACAACCGAGATGGTTTTGGACAAACCATTGGTATGGTTGTAGTGTGATTTAGTATTGGTTTGTCTTGACCATAGAATCACACTAGTGCACTTTGTGTGTATTGAGCAGGACCTACTTAGAGGTGATTCGATTTATTGCTGACTACATGATCGAATCGAACCTCAGATATTATATTGTACATGCTCTTTATCACGATATAATAACGGGCACATATATTTAGTAGTCATCTATTTGATTTACCAATGGGTGAGATTTATAGATTAAATCGATAGACTCGGTAAGTTGGGAGATGATATTATTTATATGGTGTGCCATTGATTATAATAGGAAACCGTGTCCTATATATTAGGATGATGATGTCCCCTTGAGGAGCTCATAAGGTTCATCATGTAAACCCTGCAGGTGGACTTGGTCCGACATGATGAAAAGGTTGAGTGGTACTACTCATGAAGTTAGATGTTGATTAATTAATAGTCAGTAAATAAATTAATCGACGGACATTCGAGATCTTAAACATGGGGAGAAAATATACAAATAACATATGGAGCTCATATTAACTTATGGGGGTTGGTGAGGTAGATCAATGATAATCCTTTAGTGGATTGGATTATCATTAATGGATCGGACTTTATGTGGGCTTGATCCATGGGTGGCCATGATCCAACTCCTCCTCATGGTCCCTATTGTAGCCTATTAACACCTCATAAAGCTTAGATCCAATGGATGAAAACAAAACTCTAGATCCAAAGGTAGAGATTAAATCTCTAGATCCGACGGTTGAGATTAAATCTCTAGATCCGACGGTTGAGATTAAATCCCTAGAACCAATGGTGGAGATTAAATCAAGCCTTAAGCCTAACTCTATAAATATGGGCTTGAGGGTGGGCGTAAAAAAAAATCAAGAGGAGCTAGGGTTTTGGAGTTGGCGGCAAGAAGAGGAGCTAGGGTTTGGGCTTGGGCGACACCTAATAAGGAAAGTTTTCCTTGACTTCTCCTTCTTCCTCAAGATGTCGGCGCCCCTTGAAGCTCTTCCAGCCCTTGGCCAGCATCCAAACTCCCTCTTCTCCTTCTCCTTGGCTGATGGAACAAAGGTTTAGGGTCCTCCCTTGAAGTTTTTGGCCGACAACCCTTAATCTCTTCTTCCTTCTTGGCCGGCGGCAAAGCTCCATCCTTGGAGGTTGTTGGTTGGTTGAAAGAAGGAATAGAGTTTTGTTTCTATTCTTCCTCTTGCTCGGAAAGAGCAAGGAAGGAAGATTGGCGATCTAGGAGCTTCAACTTTTGGTAGATCTGCTAGAATGTATACTGAAAGCCTAGCTCTTTTTGTATGAACATTTTATTTTGAAATAAGAATCACATGATCATTGTTTGCATTTTATATATTCATTATATATGTGTGCATATTTTCTAATATTTTACATTGTAGATAACATGGTGCTTGGTGTGGCACAGAAGATCATGTTATCAGTACCTTGTAAAATATAAGTAAAGGCTCACAACCAAGATGGTTTTGGACAAACCATTGGCATGGTTGTAGTGTAGCTTGGTATTGTTTTATCTTGAACATAGAGTTACACTAGTACACTTAGGTGTATTGAGTAGGACCGACATAGAGGTGATTCAATTTAGTACTGACTACATAATTGAATCGGACCTCGGATATTATGTTGTACATGCTCTTAATCCCGATATAATAACGGGCACATGTACTTAGTATTTATTTCTTTGATTTACCAGTGGGTGAGATTTATATGGATTAAATCAATATGCCCGGTAAGTTGGGAAATAATATTATTTATATGGTATGCCGTTGATTATAGGAGGAAACCGTGTCTTATATATTAGGTTGATGATGTCCCCTTGAGGAGCTCATAAGGTTCATCATGTAAATCCAGCTGGTTGACTTAGTCAACATGATGATAAGGTTGAGTGGTACTGCTCGAGGAATTAGATGTTAATTAATTGATGGTCAGTAAATCAATTAATTGACGGACATTCGATATCTTAAACACGGGGAGATTAATGTACAAATAATATATGGAGCCCATATTGATTTATGGGGGTTGGTGAGGTAGTTCAATGATGATCCTCTAGTGGAATGGAACATCATTGATGGATCAATTTTGTGTGGTTCCGATCCATCAGGTGGCCAAGACCCAACTCCTCCTTATGGTCCCTATCGTAGCCTAATATAATCCTTGTGAAGTCTAGATCCAAGAATGTAAAACAAAACCTAGAACCAACGGTTGGGATTAAATCCCTAGATCCGATGGTTGGATGAAACCCTAGAACCAACGGTTGGGATTAAATCCCTAGATCCGATGGTTAGGATGAAACCCTAGAATCGACGGTTGGGATTAAATCCCTAGATCCAACGGTTGGGATGAAACCCTAGAACCGACGGTTGGGATGAAACCTTAGATCCGAAGGTTGGGATGAAATCCTAGATCCGATGGTTGGGATTAAACCCTAGATCCGACGGTTGGGATAAAACCCTAGATCCGACGGTGGAGATTAAATCCCTAGATCCGACGGTGGAGATTAAAGGAGGCTTAAGCCTAATTCTATAAATAGGGGGCTTAGGCTTGGGCGGCAAGTATTTGTTTTAGAATTGGAATTAGGGTTTGGCTCATCCACAAGTGGGCGGCTAGGGTTCATTGGGCGGCTAGGGTTTGGAGCAAAGTGGACGGCAACCTCTTCCATCTTGTTGATTGCCGGCGCCCACTTCCATTGATAATTACTTGGCTGGCGCCCATCCTAGAAGCCTCTCCCTTCTTCCTTGGCCGGCGGTTCTCCTCCCATTGGTGGCCGGTTCTCTTCCTCCTCCCTATTCTCCAAAGTGGCCGGCGGCAACTCTTCTTGAAGTTGGTCGGCGCATCATCCATTGCTCCTTGGGCGGCGGTTGCACCAAATTCCCTAATTTGGTGGCCGATTCTAGATAGGAAAGGTATTTGCGAGTTCTTCTCTTTGTTCGCAGCGGACAAGGTAGAGAAGAAAGCGATCTAGAAGGCTTCTACTCGTGGAGGATCTTCGTCCACACGTCGTCCACGAGAAGGATAGGACATATGGTAGAAGATCATGAGGTATAAAGTTATTTTAACTTTATGTACAGATCTGAGCATGTTCTTATTTGTTTTGATTATGCATGTGTGTGTATGAATATATATTGTATAATCATGGACCCCGAAGACAAACACAAAAACCGGCGATCCATCCGTCGTCTCTTCCGCGGCTAACCAACTAGAAGAGTTGTGTTGCTTGAACAACTAGTTTGTTCAAGCGACCACTCAAGTTGTTAGCACGACGATGAATAGGTTGTGCTAAGGAAGCTCATCCCATCCGGATTAATTCTTTCATTAGTGAAAATTTTAATCCGGGGACATGGGAGCCAATGAGCCTCCGATGCGGCCCACCTAACAATTGGTATCAGAGCCATCGGTTTCCGGTTTTGTGTGTTTAGAATTCAGTTAATTTTTTATGCATTTTTCATATATTATATGTGTCGGATAATAGTAGGATATGCGTAGTTTAACTCTTTGGTTGCAGGCATAAGATCCGACTATTATGGCCATGTGTGTGTATGTGAATGGATGTGTGTAAAAATTTATTATTTGAATCCTCGGGGTTGACGAGGCTAGATTAGTATTTAATTTTTGTAATTGAATACGGCATTGTTTAGCCGATCATTTTAGTTTACTTTCGATCTAGATTATTTGTACACTCCTTCATGGAGTATAGGATCGATGGATGTAAATAAAATGATTTATCTCGGCTCGGATATCTTTGGTGACTTGCGCACGGGAAAAGGTGGAGCGGACGAGGTGGCGACACGACGGGATGCATATTGGAGGACAATGCCATAATAGTTGGAAAAAATTCTGTTTTTCCATATTTATTGCTTATTTGTTTTATATGCATGTTGTGTATGTTTAAAATTCCTCGATTGCAATTTACTAAGTGGGAGAGGGATATTTTAATTAATTCCCGCGACCTCCATTACAATTTGACGTGTGATGCAACAAACTTGCGCGTTGGCTTTGAGTGCCTTCCTCCCCATCGGATGGGTTTGTTTGCGGATCACTAGGTCAAATAATGGTTATAGGAAATTATTTAGGAGCGTGTGTACTTCCCCATCGGTAAGACACATAATCCGAAATAATTCCCTTAGTATCGTGTAATGGTGCACACTTAGATACAAATAAAGGTATCCTCCCCATCGGAGTCACTGCTTTTATTTGTAGGGCTAAAGAGGAACCAACTATTAATTTTATTTGTCAAAAAGTAAGGTTGACAAGATAATAAAATTAATGGGTAAAACCTCCTCTTACAAATGTGGAATTCGTATACGTCCACACTATCGTGGCATGCGATATTCTCGGTGTTTTGAGGTGTTGGTTGATTTCGGGATTTTATTGTTTTGAGGAATCAATAATATTTGAAATCTAATATTTTGATCATTGTGATTTTTAGGATTTTCAAATGGCTTTCAACCAACTTGCTGTGATTTTAAAAGAAAACAAACTTACTGGTCCAAACTACATTGATTGGAAAAGAAACCTGGATATTGTCTTAACTATGGAAGAGTACAAATTTGTACTCTTCGAGGTCTGTCCTCCTAAGCCCTCAGATGAGTCTGATGAAAAGGAGATAGAACGTTATAAGAAATGGGTTAAGGCAGATGAGATGGCGCGGTGTTACATTTTGGCATCTATGTCAAATGTGATGCAACATCAGCATCAGGGCATAGCCACAGCTTATGACATGATGTTCAATCTCAAGGAACTTTTCGGACATCAGAGTAGGGCGGCTAGGCAGGAGGCAATGAGAAACTTGATGACGACCACCATGGTCGAGGGAACACCCGTTAGGGATCATGTTCTCAAGATGATGGCTCATCTTAATGAGATGGAAGTCCTCGGAGCTGAGATCAATGGAGAAACCCAGGTCGATATCATTCTCCAGTCTTTGCCTAGGAGTTTTGAGCAGTTCCGCCTCAACTACAACATGAACAAGAGGTTGTATTCGTTGGCGGAGCTTCTGACAGAACTCCAGGCGGCAGAGGGGCTTTTTCGTCAGAGTTCTCAAGCCATGGTCGCTCATAAGGTTTCTTCCTCTAAACCGAAAGGTAAGAAGAAGAAGAAGCAAGGTGGAGCGAAGAAGGTGGCAACAGGACCTCAGGCAGGAGTGAAGAAGCCGAAAGGCAAGTGCTTCACTTGCAAGCAGACTGGACATTGGAAGGCAGACTGTCCTCGCCGAAAGAACAAAGGTATATCTTCTTGTTTAGTTGTTGAAACATGTTTAGCGGTGTTATCTACCAGTGCCTGGTGTGTAGATACAGGAGCCACTGATCATGTCTACAATACCTTGCAGGGGTTCCAGAAAATCCGACGACTAGCTGAGGGAGAGATTACCGTCTTCATGGGCAATGCTTCAAAGGTGGCGGCTATTGCAGTGGGAGACGTTTATTTATCTTTTGATAGGAATAAATTTTTGGTTTTGAGAAATTATCTTTATGTACCTACTTTTAGAAAGAATTTAATTTCAGTTTCTAAATTGTTTTTGGATGGATATTCTGTTTCTTTTAATGACAAGGTGGTTATAAAAAGGAATAGGGAGATTATCTGTTCTGGTACATTGGTTGGCAATTTATATACTATTGAACCAAAAACTCCCACGATGCAAATAGAAGTAAATAACTCATCTTCTAAATCTAATAAGAGAAAAGAACCTTCGCAAATGAACCAAACATATCTTTGGCATCTAAGGCTTGGTCATATTAACCTAAGTAGAATTCAAAGGTTGATAGCTGATGGACCTTTGGGTTCATTAGTGGTGGAGGATCTCCCAACCTGCGAATCTTGCTTGGAAGGTAAAATGACCAAGAGGCCTTTTAAGGCCAAGGGGTATAGAGCCAAAGATGTGTTAGAATTGGTTCATTCTGATTTGTGTGGTCCTATGTCTATCCAGGTAAGAGGTGGCTTTGAATACTTCGTCTCTTTTATAGACGATTATTCAAGGTATGGATACATTTACTTGATGCGCCGCAAGTCTGAATGCTTTGACCAGTTCAAAGAATTCAAGGCTGATGTGGAGAACCGTCAAGGTAAAAGTATCAAGGCATTATGATCTGATCGTGGTGGCGAGTACCTCTTGGGAGAGTTTAGGAGTTACTTATCAGAGGCTGGGATTCAATCCCAATTATCCACACCGGGCACACCCCAGCAGAATGGTGTGGCGAAGCGAAGGAATAGGACTCTTATGGAGATGGTCAGATCGATGATGAGTTATTCTGAGTTACCTAATTAGATTACGGGGTTTGCTCTGAAAGCAAGACACAGACACATTCGAACTTGGTTCCATCTAAGTCGCTACCCTCTACTCCCACAGAGTTGTGGGTAGTGGCGAAAGCCTAGTCTAAGACATGTCCAGTTGGGTAGTCCGGCACATGTCTTTGAAGGGAGATGCTGGTAAGTTGGAATCTCGTACAGAAGTGCGCTTTTTTGTTGGCTACCCTAAGGGAACGAAGGGTGGTTTATTCTATAGTCCTAGAGATTAGAAGGTGATCGTGAGTACGAATGCCAGATTTCTAGAGGAAGACTATGTGATGAACCACAAGCCCACGAGTAGGATTGTTCTTGAGGAGATGACAGGGGAAGTCCCGACTTCAGTACCACCGGTACAAGAGGAGACACCACAAGTCACTGCACTGCGTGTCACAGAGCATACACAGGAGGCACCTCGTCGTAGTGGGAGGGTTGTTAGACAACCCGACAGATTCATGTTTTTGGGAGAGTCTTTGGACTTAGTCACAGTGAACATGAACCTGATCCCTGGACATATGACGAGGCAATCCAAGATAGAGATGCAGTATCTTGGCAAAGAGCGATGAATTCAGAGATAGAATCTATGGATTCTAATCAGGTCTGGGAGCTAGTAGAGCCACCCGATGGTGTAAAAACCATTGGATGCAAGTGGATCTACAAGAGAAAGAGAGGAGTAGACAGGAAGGTTGAAACCTTCAAAGCTAGGCTTGTTGCGAAAGGGTATACTCAGAAAGAGGGTATCGATTATGAGGAGACCTTTTCGCCGGTAGCTATGCTTAAGTCTATCCGGATTCTCTTATCTATAGCTGCTCATATGGATTATGAGATTTGGCAGATGGATGTCAAGACAGCTTTCCTTAACGGAAGTCTTGAGGAGAACATCTATATGCGCCAACCAGAGGGATTCATTGCTAAAGGCAAAGAGCATCTTGTATGTAAGCTTAATCGGTCCATTTATGGATTGAAGCAAGCTTCTAGATCTTGGAACATCCGCTTTGATGAGGTAATCCAGTCATATGGATTTATTCAAAGTCCGGATGAGCCTTGTGTATACAAGAGATGTGACGGAAACGTAGTGGTGTTTCTTGTACTATACGTAGATGACATTTTGTTAGTTGGCAACAATATCAAAGTGTTATCAGATGTAAGGGTATGGTTGTCCAAACAGTTTGATATGAAGGACTTGGGAGAAGTGGGGCACATCCTTGGGATCAAAGGTATAAGGGATCGCAAGAAAAGGATGTTGTGCTTGTCTCAAGCTTCATACATTGACACTATCCTTGCTCGTTTTAGCATGCAGAACTCCAAGAAAGGTTTTCTACCTTTTAGGCATGGAGTTCCTTTATCTAAAGAGATGTGTCCCAGAACATCGAAGGAGATAGAGGATATGAAGGCGGTTCCTTATGCTTCGGCAGTAGGAAGCCTTATGTATGCTATGCTATGTACGAGACCGGATATCTGCTTTGCCGTGGGCATGGTTAGCAGATATCAAAGTAATCCTGGACAGGGGCATTGGACTGCGGTAAAGCACATATTGAAGTACCTGAGAAGGACTAGGGATTATATGCTGGTTTACCGGGCAGATCAATTAGTCCCTGTGGGTTACACGGATTCGGATTTCCAATCAGATAGGGACAAGAGTAAGTCTACCTCGGGGTTTGTGTTTACTTTTGGAGGTGGAGCCATAGCATGGAGGAGTGTCAAGCAGAAATGCGTGGCGGACTCTACCATGGAAGTAGTATGTGGCGACCTCCGAGGCGCCAAGGAAGGCTGTATGGCTCAGAACTTCTTGATGGACTTGGATGTGATTCCTGGTTTGCCCAGAACTATCACAATTTATTGTGATAATAGTGGTGCAGTTGCAAACTCGAAGGAACCACGAGACCATAAGGCGAGTAAACACATAGAGCGCAAGTACCACCTTATACGAGAGATCGTAAAGCGAGGAGAAGTTCTTGTCGCCAAGATTGCATCAGAGGATAACTGGCGGATCCATTCACTAAGGCCCTTCCAGTAGCGTTTAGGCATGTGAGGACATGGGGATCGGATGTATGGCGAGTGATGACGGCATAGTCTTTTAGTATAAGTGGGAGATTGTTGGAATGTATACTGAAAGCCTAGCTCTTTTTGTATGAACATTTTATTTTGAAATAAGAATCACATGATCATTGTTTGCATTTTATATATTCATTATATATGTGTGCATATTGTCTAATATTTTACATTGTAGATAACATGGTGCTTGGTGTGGCACAGAAGATCATGTTATCAGTACCTTGTAAAATATAAGTAAAGGCTCACAACCAAGATGGTTTTGGACAAACCATTGGCATGGTTGTAGTGTAGCTTGGTATTGTTTTATCTTGAACATAGAGTTACACTAGTACACTTAGGTGTATTGAGTAGGACCGACATAGAGGTGATTGATTTAGTCGACTACATAATTGAATCGGACCTCGGATATTATGTTGTACATGCTCTTAATCCCGATATAATAACGGGCACATGTACTTAGTATTTATTTCTTTGATTTACCAGTGGGTGAGATTTAGATGGATTAAATCAATATGCCCAGTAAGTTGGGAAATAATATTATTTATATGGTGTGCCGTTGATTATAGGAGGAAACCGTGTCCTATATATTAGGTTGATGATGTCCCCTTGAGGAGCTCATAAGGTTCATCATGTAAACCCAGCTGGTTGACTTAGTCAACATGATGATAAGATTGAGTGGTACTACTCGAGGAATTAGATGTTAATTAATTAATGGTCAGTAAATCAATTAATTGACGGACATTCGATATCTTAAACACGGGGAGATTAATGTACAAATAATATATGGAGCCCATATTGATTTATGGGGGTTGGTGAGGTAGTTCAATGATGATCCTCTAGTGGAATGGAACATCATTGATGGATCAAGTTTGTGTGGTTCCGATCCATCGGGTGGCCAAGACCCAACTCCTCCTTATGGTCCCTATCATAGCCTAATATAATCCTTGTGAAGTCTAGATCCAAGAATGTAAAACAAAACCTAGAACCAACGGTTGGGATTAAATCCCTAGATCCGATGGTTGGATGAAACCCTAGAACCAACGGTTGGGATTAAATCCCTAGATCCGATGGTTAGGATGAAACCCTAGAATCAACGGTTGGGATTAAATCCCTAGATCCGACGGTTGGGATGAAACCCTAGAACCGACGGTTGGGATGAAACCTTAGATCCGAAGGTTGGGATGAAATCCTAGATCCGATGGTTGGGATTAAACCCTAGATCCGACGGTTGGGATAAAACCCTAGATCCGACGGTGGAGATTAAATCCCTAGATCCGACGGTGGAGATTAAAGGAGGCTTAAGCCTAATTCTATAAATAGGGGGCTTAGGCTTGGGCGGCAAGTATTGGTTTTAGAATTGGAATTAGGGTTTGGCTCATCCACAAGTGGGCGGCTAGGGTTCATTGGGCGGCTAGGGTTTGGAGCAAAGTGGGCGGCAACCTCTTCCATCTTGTTGATTGCCGGCGCCCACTTCCATTGATAATTCCTTGGCCGGCGCCCATCCTAGAAGCCTCTCCCTTCTTCCTTGGCCGGCGGTTCTCCTCCCATTGGTGGCCGGTTCTCTTCCTCCTCCCTATTCTCCAAAGTGGCCGGCGGCAACTCTTCTTGAAGTTGGCCGGCGCATCATCCATTGCTCCTTGGCCGGCGGTTGCACCAAATTCCCTAATTTGGTGGCCGGTTCTAGATAGGAAAGGTATTTGCGAGTTCTTCTCTTTGTTCGCAGCGGACAAGGTAGAGAAGAAAGCGATCTAGAAGGCTTCTACTCGTGGAGGATCTTCGTCCACACGTCGTCCACGAGAAGGATAGGACATACGGTAGAAGATCGTGAGGTATAAAGTTATTTTAACTTTATGTACAGATCTGAGCATGTTCTTATTTGTTTTGATTATGCATGTGTGTGTATGAATATATATTGTATAATCATGGACTCCGAAGACAAACACAAAAACCGGCGATCCATCCGTCGTCTCTTCCGTGGCTAACCAACTAGAAGAGTTGTGTTGCTTGAACAACTAGTTTGTTCAAGCGACCACTTAAGTTGTTAGCACGACGACGAATAGGTTGTGCTAAGGAAGCTCATCCCATCCGGATTAATTCTTTCATTAGTGAAAATTTTAATCCGGGGACATGGGAGCCAATGAGCCTCCGATGCGGCCCACCTAACAAGATCATCGCCCACACGACGTTCGAAAGGAGGAAGGTCATACATTAGAAGATCGAGAGGTATACCGATTCTCTATTCTCTTTTGTAACATGTTTGTTTTTGTTTTTCAATTATGAGCATGATATAATTCTGTTTGTGGCTAAATAATACTTGGATTCTGAACATAAACATGAAAACCGGCGATCCGGACATCGTCTTTTTTGCGGCTACTCGTAGAATAGAGGTTGGTCGCTTGAACAACAAGTTTGTTCAAGTGACCTCTCTAAACGAATAGCACGACGATGACTTAGTTGTTTGAGCAATCCCTTTTGTCTAGGATTAAATTTTTTTAATCCGGGGACATCGATGGGATCGCCATGAACAAACAACCGAGGTGAAGTGGGAAGCGAAGTTTCCCCTCACGAATCAATGAAACCAAACCTTCAATTGGTATCAGAGCAAGGTTTCCGATTTTGTGTGTTTAGGATTCGGTTAATTTTTATGCACTTTTCATATATTATATGTGCCGGATAATAGTAGGATATGCGTAGTTTAACTCTTTGGTTGCAAGCATAAGATCCAACTATTATAGCCATATGTGTTTATGTGATTGTATGTGTGTAAATGTTTATTTTGTTGAATCCTTGGGGTTGACGAGGCTAGTATTTAATTTTTTGTAAATTAGATACGACATTGTTTAGCCACTCTTTTTATTTTAGTTTACTTTTGATCTAGATTTCATGTACACTCCCTCGTGGAGTATAGGATCGATGGATGTAAATTAAAATAGATTTTAGTCTCGGCTCGGATCTCCGGATGACTCGTACATGGCATACGAGGAGCAGACGAGAAGGCGATACGATGGGAGACATATTGAAGACAAAAGACATAATAGTTAGAAAATTTTTATCTTTCATATTTATTGCTTATTGTTTGGTATGCATGTCGTAGGCTAGAAAATTCCTCAATTTCAAATTACTAAGTGGGAGAGGGATATTTTTATAAATTCCCATGGCCTCCATTACGATTTGACATATGATGCAAACAAACTTGTGCGTCGGCTCTGAGTGCCTTCCTCCCCATCGGATGAGTTTGTTTGCGGATCACAAGGTCGAATATGGTTATAGGAAATTATTAAGGAGCGTGTGTACTTCCCCATCGTAAGGCACATAACCCGAGATAATTACCTTGGTACCAAGTAATGGTGAACACTTAGATACAAATATAAGTATCCTCCCCATCGGAGTCACTGTTTTATCTGTAGGACCAAAGAGGAACCAACTATTAATTTTACTTGTCGAAAAGTTAGGTTGACAAGATAGTAAAATTAATGGGTAAAACCTCCTCTTACAAATGTAGAATTCGTATACGTCCACCCTATCGTGGCATACGATATTCTCGGTGTTTTGAGGTGTTGGTTGATTTTAAAATTTTATTATTTGAGGAATCAATAATTTTTTGAAATCTACAGTAATAATCTATGTGATTCTTAGGATTTTCAAAAATGACTTTCAGTCCACTTGCTATGATACTAAAGGAAAATAAACTTACTGTACCCAAATAATGTTGATTGGAAAAGAATCTAGATATTGTCTTAACTGCTAAGGAGTACAAGTATGTACTCTTCGAAGAGTGTCCTCCTAAGCCTGCGAATAAGTTGGAAGTCCTTGGAGCTGAGATCGATGGGGAAACCCAGGTTGATATCATTCTCCAGTCGACAGAAAGGCTTGCTCAGGCTCAAGCCATGGTTGCTCAGAAGGTTTCTACTTCTAAGCCGAAAGGCAAGAAGAAGAAGAAACAAGGTGGAGAAAAGGTGGTGGGAGGATCTCAAGGAGGAGTGAAGAAGCCGAAAGGCAAGTACTTCACTTGCAAGTAGGATGGACATTGGAAGAAGGTCTGTCCCAATCCGAAGCAGAACAAAGGTATATCCTTTGGTCTAGTCGTTGAAACATGATTAGCGATGTTATCTACCGGCACCTAGTGTCTGTTGGGTTTCCAGCACCGCGGCGTGTGTGTGTTCGATCACGTTTCGTAAACATGAACACAGCGGAAGCAATAAAAATAATAAATCTACATTTATTAAAACACACACAACACACGCATGCATATTACAACAAGTGTAGACATAACCGTAAATTTAAATTTGCAATAAAAGGAAATTTATCTACGTTATACCTTTCGTATGACGTGTAGCGGGAACGACATCAACCGGAACGATCCTCGCTAGAATCGTCTCTATCCGTATCCACGCCGAGTTCCTCGGGATGACTTCTCTAAGCCACGAGCTTCGTCTTCGTACGGGTTACTAGCCTCGTGTTGAAGACGACGTGATCGAGAGATGATCACGATCCGAATCCAAATTCGGATCCTAATACGAGTTCTCAAAACTCGCTTCTCCGGAGAGGTATTCGTCAACCAATTGACGAATCCTTCATCCTCCACCTCAGAGGATTACCGGAGATCGAATCCCCGGTAAGTTAGCCGCTGTCGGAGCTCTAACCGTCGTCCAAACGACGCTCCGACGAGAGGAGAACAAGCTGTCCAGAAAACTGGACAGCTTTGGTGGAGGAGATAGGCGCCGGCCAACCAAGGGAAGAAAAGGCTCACCTTGATGCCAAACCTATAGGAGATCACCGGAGGGTCGCCGGAGGATCACCGGCAAGGAGCTGGACGGCGGCACAACAAGCTGGGCGGCAATGGAGGTTGGGCGGCAATGAAGGTTGGGCGGCAACTCCAAGCTAGGGTTTTGGATTAGGGCTTAATTATCCCTTAAGCCCTCTTTTATAGAGAACTAATTCTCTTAATGGTTATTGGATCATAACCATTAGGCCCGTTAACCCGCTCCATTAAGATAAGTTAAAATAAACCAAACCATGATGGTTTATTTTAAGTTAAAACGAACCGAACCAACTTTTGGTTCATTCATTTAAAATAAACCAAACCCTTTGGTTTATTCTCCTCCATTGGATTAGAACCAAACCATTTTGGTTCATCCATTATGTCTTCATAAGACACGGCCCATCCACGCTTCCATTGCGACTGAAACGATTTCATGCTCGCTTCATGTTTGGTGCAACCAAACCTTGTTTCTCTCGGTCTGAGAATCTCAATCTCAAGCTCGTTTTAAATCCTTTGGATTATGCTCGTTATGCGTGTGACCAAATAGATTCTCGGTTTATGTTGGCCTCTATAATTAACCATTAATTATAGAACGATCATGAGTGGCACCTAGTAGTACATTATGATCTCCAATTAACCGAAAAGATCAACGGTTGATCCAGAACTATTTCTGAAACCCTTCAGCAGCTCGAATGATTCGTGCCCCATTCCCTTCACTCATCTTATACCCACTTGGTTCAGGACATGGTCTATTGTGTCAGTCCCCACTAGGCTGACTATGTCACACCTAGCCCAAGTATCATTTCCTCGTCCTACGGATTCTAGTTACTCCACATGTATCGAAGAGTACCTTACTCTAAACATGTAATGCTTTGGCCAAAGACTTTAGTAACAATCCGACGAGAGGCCATGGGTATACATCTCCTCGCAAGGAGTGGTGAATCATTTATAGGCTATTCAAACACCTTCGATCACTTCGACTTATACCCAATCATCCCGGGTCCACATCTCCTTAGAGATGTTTGCTTAAGATGTCAAAGCATAAGTCTCCATGATCAAGATGACTTGAATACCGCAAGTCAAAGGAACATCGCACTTAAGACACAAGAGACATATCTATATATGCAGAGAACCATATGAAGTCTTACGGCTGGTCACTCCAATGAACTAGTTACCATAACTAGCATCCACGATTAACTCCGGACATCACTATGTCTCCAGCCAGTGAGAATCAGCTGCTTGGATACACCAAGGAGTATACCTCGTGCTAGTCTCGACAGAATTGATGGTGTCCAAATCCATCAATTCATCGACTAGGGATAATTCGATACATCACAATTACACATGTAGAGATACTCACTAGTTGTGATCCAATCACAAATTCTCTCATGCTGTGAATCGTATCGTGGACATTCAGTAAATGAGTTTAAGATCCAATCAAATACATAAAACATGTATACTCAAATAGTGAATCTTCATTTATCATATAAATGGTTCATACATAAGGCGATTGCCTTAGGACATCTCTCATATATTACTAACAGACTCCCACTTGGCCTAATGCCAATCGCTACGGTATCCAATACCATAAGCTCGAACATGACCCTCAAACTTATTTTGAGGTAATGCCTTAGTCAAGGGATCCGCTAAGTTCCTTTCAGTGGGAATTTTCTCGATTTGTATTTCGTTCCTACTGATGATCTCTCTGATAAGATGATAGCGGCGAAGCACATGTTTGGATCGTTGATGAGACCTTGGCTCTTTCGCCTGTGCAATTGCTCCATTGTTGTCGCAGTAGACCGGTATTGCTTCAACAATGGCCCGAATCACACCAAGTTCATGAACGAACTTCTTGATCCAAACCGCTTCCTTTGCTGCTTCCGAAGCTGCAATGTATTCTGCCTCAGTGGTAGAATCCGCTACAGTCTCTTGTTTGGAACTTTTCCAACTCACTGCGCCCCCATTCAAGGTGAACACGTATCCAGACTGAGACCTGGAATCATCCTTGTCTGTCTGGAAGCTGGCATCCGTATACCCGCGTATCACCATGTCCCCTTCTCCATATATTAGGAACACATCCTTAGTTCTTCTCAAGTACTTAAGGATCGTCTTACCGCCAATGATCCATTCCCAGTTGGGTATTTGCTCGTGACACTCGGAGGCGTCACGATCGTACGCCTTGTACATAACATAGCATACATGATAGATCCTATTGCGGATGCATAGGGAATCTTACTCATGCAAATCCTCTCGTCTTCTGTGTGCGGACACAGACTTCGAAAGGTGTACCCCATGCCTGATGGGTAAGAAACCTTTCTTGGATTCCGACATGCTAAACCTCTTTAGCACTCGGTCTATATATGTAGACTGCGAAAGACCAAGCAACCGTTTCGATCTATCTCTATAGATCTTAATCCCGAGGATGTAGGTTGCTTCTCCCAGGTCTTTCATGGAGAATGTCTTGGATAACCAAACCTTCACTGACTGTAAGATTGAAACATCGTTTCCTATAAGTAGTATGTCATCGACATACAATACTAGGAACACGACTGCACTCCCACTAACCTTCTTGTACACACAAGGTTCGTCTGAATTTTGTGAGAAATCAAACTTTTTGATTGTCTCATCAAAACGGATATTCCAGCTCCTGGATGCTTGCTTCAATCCATAAATGGACCGTCGCAATTTGCATACCTTGGTTTTATCAACCGATGTGAAACCCTCGGTCAATCATATATCACGCGTCCTTGGCGAGGTTTCCATTAAGGAAAGTTGTTTTCACATCCATCTGCCATATCTCATAATCATAATGAGCTGCTATGGCCAGGAGCATCCGAATGGATTTAAGCATAGCTACAGGCGAATAGGTTTCGTCATAATCAACACCTTGTTTTTGACGATATCCTTTCGCCACCAATCTAGCCTTATAGGTAATCACATTACCATCCATGTCGGTTTTCTTCTTGAAACCCCACTTGCACCCTATAGGCTTTATCCATTCAGGTGGGTCAACCAAGTTCCAAACTTGGTTTTCATACATGGAATCCATTTCTGACTTCATGGCACCAAGCCACTTATCCCTTTCTGAACTTGTCAACACTTCTTCATAACTAGTAGGCTCCTCATCATCAATGAGTAACAAGTCATTCGATTCACTTACGAGAAATCCATATCTCTCAGGAATATTACGTGTTCTACCAGATCTACGAAGATGTGGTGTTACAATAGGTCCAGCCGATTGCTCATCACTATGAGTTGTCGGCTGTTGTGCTTCACCAGGTATCTCATCAATGTCTATTTGAGTCTCTCGAGCCTCCTCAAGCTCGACGACACTCCCACTATTTTCTTGCAAGAGAAACTCTTTCTCTAGAAACACAGCATGCCTTGAAACAAACACCTTTTGTTCTGCAGGATGATATAATTGGTAACCCCTTGTTTCCTTTTGGTATCCAATAAATAGACATTTATCAGACTTAGCATCCAATTTGTCTGATACAGTCCGCTTCACATAAGCAGGACAACCCCATATCTTCATGTAAGATACATGAGGTTTCTTACTATTCCATATCTCATATGGAGTAGTTGAGACTACCTTGGTAGGCATTCTGTTTAACAAGTAAACAGTTGTCTAAAGTGCATAACCCCAAAAGGACTTGGGAAGAGTCGCATGATTCATCATTGACCTGACCATGTCCAACAAGGTGTTGAGAGTATGGGGAATACAATCAAAGTCCCACATTGGTAAGACATGGAAAAGATCATGTGCTTATAAGAAAAAAGATATCTCCATTGGAATGAGGCCTTTTGGGTAAAGCCCAAAAATAAAACCATGAGGGCTTAGACCCAAAGTGGACAATATCATGCCATTGTGGAGATATGTGGAGCTTATAAGCACTAACAATTGGTATCAGAGCCATGGTCCATGTCAAACCATGAACCTCGAACGAAGGAAGTTGAGCTCCCACGTCCGGATCAAGAGAACCAGACATCAGGAAGGAAGTCTAGTTGGGTCGGGGGGACCGAACAACTGGCAGGAAGTCCTGGTGGGTTGAAGATCGGACATCAAGCAGAGAAAATCCTTCGAGGAGGGATAGGCTTGCGGGGGGGCCCAATGTGGTCCTTCGTTTGAGGGGGGGATTGTTGGGAGTATGGGGAATACAATCAAAGTCCCACATTGGTAAGACATGGAAAAGATCATGTGCTTATAAGAAAAAAAGATATCTCCATTGGTATGAGGCCTTTTGGGTAAAGCCCAAAAATAAAACCATGAGGGCTTAGACCCAAAGTGGACAATATCATGCCATTGTGGAGATATGTGGAGCTTATAAGCACTAACACAAGGTTCGGTTACGCCTCTCAGATACACCATTATGCTGTGGTGTATAGGGCGGAGTCCATTGAGACAATATACCATTGTCTCTTAGGTAATCAAGAAACTCCTGACTCAAGTATTCACCACCTCGATTCGATCGAAGTATTTTAATACACTTGTCATGTTGTTTCTCTACTTCATTTCTGAACTCTTTGAACCTTTCAAAGGCTTTAGACTTGTGTTTCATCAAGAACACATACCCAAATCGTGAGTGATCATCGGTGAAGGTAATGAAGTAGCTATAACCTCCTAAGACTTGAGTTGACATAAGTCCACATACATCAGTATGTATTAGACCAAGAAACTCACCCACCGGTTCACCTTTTCCAGTAAAAGGTAACTTGGTCATCTTTCCTTTTAAGCATGATTCACATGTATCGTATGAATCTAATTCAAACGATTCCAGAATTCCACATCAGTGTAATTCGGACATGCGTTTCTTGCTCACATGGCCAAGACGACAATGCCACATGTAGGAGTCTATTTTTGATTATCCTTTGAGCCAGCGTGTTGCTCCGATATTGAAAATGTCCTTTGAATCGTCAGCGTATAAATGTCATTACTCAAAGTTCCAGTTCCATAAAGTACGCCATTCAAAGTTATATAACAACAATTGTTACTAAACGGAAAATGGAAACCATTTCTATTTAAGCAGGAAATAGAAACAATGTTCTGTATTAGAGAAGGAACATAATAGCAATTGTCCAGTTCTAAGACTAGTCCACTAGGAGCTTGACAAATAAGTTTCGATGGTGACGCGGCAACCTTTGCTCCATTGCCAACTCGCAAATTTGACTCCCCTCGACAAGTCTTCTTCTATTCCTTAGCCTGTATGTCATTACATATATGTGAGCCACACCCGATTATCCAATACCCAAGTGTCTAAGGAAATAGAATGACAATCAATAACTTGAAGATACACGAAGAGGATGGGGCATCGGATGCTTCTTCTTCTTCATGGACTCAAGATAAATCTTGCTAGCTTTCTTCTTAGGTGGCCTTCCTTGCCACAGTGATGGCAAGTGCCCTTTTTAGTTCGCCTTCTTTGCCTTTTTTGTTCTTTCCTTTCTTACATTCTTTTGCCTTCCTCTTAGAACCTTTCTTGAGGAATCAACTAACGTAATCAGCCTTCTCCTCATGCTTCACAGAAGGCTCCACAGTCTTCAGCATATTGAGGAGCTCGGGAATGGTGGATTCCAATTTGTTCATCCGATAGTTCATCACAAATTGCGAGAAACTCTTGAGAAAACAATGCAGAATTAAGTCAATACTTAACTCATGATCCATCACAAAACCGAGGCTAGCTAGCCGCTCAATGTACCCGTTCATCTTTAGCACAAACTGCACTATAGACGAACCTTCTTGCATCTTCGTGGTGAAGAGGAGCCTAGAGACCTCGAACCTTTCGGATCTCGCTTGCTCATCGAACAACTCATGAAGATGGAAGACCATAGTATTAGCATCCATATGCTCATGCTGCTTTTGCAGCTCAGGTACCATCGCCGCTAGCATGATGCAACTCACTAGCTCAGAATTTGCCACATGCTTCTGATAGACCCACATTTGGTCTGGAGTTGCATCGTCCTTAGGACGGTCAGGAAGAGGCTCTTCAAGGACATATGCAAGCTTTTCCGCCTTGAGAACAATTCTCAGGTTTCTAAGCCAGTCCAGGAAGTTAGGCCCAGTCAGTTTGTTTGAATCCAAAATAGTGCGCAAATTCAAAGACGTCATGATCAATTTATTGACCTAGAAATACAAAACGAGCATATATGAGAAAATGATTTTAAAATGCATCAATATACATTTATAAATCCAATTCATTTTTCGAATTTCAAAAACCCCAAAATCACTTCAGGAGATCGTAGGTCCATCTCCGAATGGGCTGATATCCATCATAGTTATGAACAACCTTGGAGAGAGTCCAACAAGCCATTCATAACTACGACGGTAGGTATCAACTATACCGATTGCATATCACGTATATGCAACTATCATAATGTGCTATCAACTAATTGAATGTTCACACATACATCGGGTTGTTAACACATTAACAAGTATGCTTCATATGCATAGCACCCAACTTCACCTCCCTTTACATCGACCTTGGAGAGAGTCCAACAAGCCGATGCTCCAGGTTAAAGCCAACCCATTAATCGGGAAATAGTTTTAATATGGTTAGAGCGCATTCAACCAATTACCCCAGCTTGGAGAGAGTCCAACAACCAAAGCTAACGATTGACCTCTGACTCTTACCATATTAGTATTAAACTATTCCATGGTTTGAACATGTTCGGGTTCGAGCCGGGCTTGGAGAGAGTCCAACAACCCAAACAAGAAACGGAACTCTGGTTCTAACCATATTAATGGAAGGTGTAGGCTTTAATATTGTTTAAGGGTTTTTATGTCTCATCCTCTTTGCATGCAAATAACTATTATCTACATGGCATGGCATACATCTACATGTCACGACACGCATGGCATAATGTTATGCATCTAATGCAATTACATGGCATACAATTATGTCATGTATATAATTTCCTTATATGTCATAACTATTTATGGAAATAAAATATGTTTAAGATTTGATTCTCCAAATCAAATCATAATTAAATTAGGAAACAAATTTCCAAATCTAATCACATATTTTATTCATGGAATTATTTGATTAAGAAAAATCTATTTAGGAAACCAATTTCCTAAATCATTAAAACTACTTATGGAAATAAAATATTTTAAGATTTGATTTCCCAAATCAAATCATGATTAAATTATGAAACAAATTTCCAGAATCTAATCAAATATTTTATTTATGGAAAATATCAATTTCCATAAATACTTCCAACTTTCCAAAAGTGGAAGATTTCCATAAATACTTCTAGACATTCCAAAATTGAAAAATTTCCATAAATACTTCTAAATTTCCAAAATTAGAAAATTTCCAGAAATACATTATGACTATCGCAAAACCATTTTTACGATTATGTCGAAACACAACCTGGGCTCTGATACCCTTTGTTGGGTTTTCGCACTATGGCGGTGTGTGTTCGATCACGTTTCGTAAACATGAACACAGCGGAAGCAATAAAAATAATAAATCTACATTTATTACAACACACACAACAAACGCATGCATATTACAACAAGTGTAGACATAACCGTAAATTTAAATTTGCAATAAAAGGAATATTATCTACGTTATACCTTTCATATGACGTGTAGCGGGAACGGCATGAACCGGAACGATCCTCTCTAGAATCGTCTCTATCCGTATCCACGCCGAGTTCCTCGGGATGACTTCACTAAGCCACGAGCTTCGTCTTTGTACGGGTTACTAGCCTCGTGTTGAAGACGACGTGATCGAGAGATGATCACGATCCGAATCCAAATTCGGATCCTAATACGAGTTCTCAAAACTCGCTTCTCCGAAGAGGTATTCGTCAACCAATTGACGAATCCTTCGTCCTCCACCTCAGAGGATTACCGAAGATCGAATCCCCAGTAAGTTAGTTGCCGGGCTAACCTCTCGTCCAAACGACGCGCTCCGAGAGGAGAACAAGCTGTCCAGAAAACTGGACAGCTTTGGTGGAGGAGATAGGCGCCAGCCAACCAAGGGAAGAAAAGGCTCACCTTGATGCCAAACCTATAGGAGATCACCGGAGGGTCGCCGGAGGATCACCGGCTGAAGCTTGGTCGCCGGCAAGGAGCTGGACGGCGGCACAACAAGCTGGGCGGCAATGGAGGTTGGGCGGCAACTCCAAGCTAGGGTTTTGGATTAGAGCTTAATTATCCCTTAAGCCCTCTTTTATAGAGAACTAATTCTCTTAATGGTTATTGGATCATAACCATTAGGCCCGTTAACCCGCTCCATTAAGATAAGTTAAAATAAACCAAACCATGATGGTTTATTTTAAGTTAAAACGAACCAAACAAACTTTTGGTTCATTCGTTTAAAATAAACCAAACCCTTTGGTTTATTCTCCTCCATTGGATTAGAACCAAACCATTTTGGTTCATCCATTATGTCTTCATAAGACACGGCCCATCCACGCTTCCATTGCGACTGAAACGATTTCATGCTCGCTTCATGTTTGGTCCAACCAAACCTTGTTTCTCTCGGTCTGAGAATCCCATTCTCAAGCTCGTTTTAAATCCTTTGGATTATGCTCGTTGTGCGTGTGACCAAATAGGTTCTCGGTTTATGTTGGCCGTCTATAATTAACCATTAATTATAGAACGATCATGAGTGGCACCTAGTAGTACATCATGATCCCCAATTAACCGAAAAGATCAACGGTTGATCCAGAACTATTTCTGAAATCCTTCAGTAGCTCGAATGATTCGTGCCCCATTCCCTTCACTCATCTTATACCCACTTGGTTCAGGACATGGTCTATTGTGTCAGTCCCCACTAGGCTGACTACGTCACACCTAGCCCAAGTATCATTTCCTCGTCCTACGGATTCTAGTTACTCCACATGTATCGAAGAGTACCTTACTCTAAACATGTAATGCTTTGGCCAAAGACTTTAGTAACAATCCGACGAGAGGCCATGGGTATACATCTCCTTGCAAGGAGTGGTGAATCCTTTATAGGCTATTCAAACACCTTCGATCACTTTGACTTATACCCAATCATCCCGGGTCCACATCTCCTTAGAGATGCTTGCTTAAGATGTCAAAGCATAAGTCTCCATGATCAAGATGACTTGAATACCGCAAGTCAAAGGAACATCGCACTTAAGCCACAGTAAGAACTTCATTGACATATCTATATATGCAGAGAACCATATGAAGTCTTACGGCTGGTCACTCCAATGAACTAGTTACCATAACTAGCATCCACGATTAACTCCGGACATCACTATGTCTCCAACCAGTGAGAATCAGCTTCTTGGATACACCAAGGAATATACCTCGTGCTAGTCTCGACGGAATTGATGGTGTCCAAATCCATCAATTCATCGACTAGGGATAATTCCGATACATCACAATTACACATGTAGAGATACTCACTAGTTGTGATCCAATCACAAATTCTCTCATGCTGTGAATCGTATCGTGGACATTCAGTAAATGAGTTTAAGATCCAATCAAATACATAAAACATGTATACTCAAATAGTGAATCTTCATTTATCATATAAATGGTTCATACATAAGGCGATTGCCTTAGGACATCTCTCATATATTACTAACAGTGTATAGATACGGGATCCTCTGATCATGTCTGCAATACTTTACAGGGGTTCCAGGAAACCCGACGACGAGCTAAGGGAGAGATTACCATTTACTTGGGCAATGCCATAATGGTGGCGGCTATTGCAGTGGGAGAAGTTTTATTTATCTTTTGAGAAAAATAAAACTTTGGTTATGGAAAATTCCCTTTATGTACCTTTATTTAGAAAGAATTTAATTTCAGTTTCTAAATTGTTTATGGATGGATATTCTATTCCTTTTAATGATAGAGATGTTATAAAAAAGAATAGGGAGAATATCTATTCAGGTACATTGATAGGAAATTTATATACACTCGAACTAAAGGCTCCCACGATGTAAATAAAAGTTAAATAACTCATCTTCTAATTCCAATAAGAGAAAAGAACCTTCATGTTGGAATGTATACTGAAAGCCTAGCTTTTTTTGTATGAACATTTTTATTTTGAAATAAGAATCACATGATCATTGTTTGCACTTTATATTTATTATATGTGTGCATATTGTCTAATATTTTACATTGTAGATAACATGCTGCTTGGTGTGGCACAGAAGATCATGTTATCATTCCCTTATAGAATATAAGTAGAGGCTCACAACCAAGATGGTTTTGGACAAACCATTGGCATGGTTGTAGTGTAGCTTGGTATTGTTTTGTCTTGAACATAGAGTTACACTAGTACACTTAGGTGTATTGAGCGGGACCGACATAGAGGTGATTCAATTTATTGCTGACTACATAATTGAATCGGACCTCGGATATTATGTTGTACATGCTCTTAATCCCGATATAATAACGGGCACATGTACTTAGTATTTATTTCTTTGATTTACAAAAGGGTGAGATTTCTATGGATTAAATCAATATGCCCGGTAAGTTGGGAAATGATATTATTTACATGGTGTGCCGTTGATTATAGGAGGAAACTGTGTCCTATATATTAGGTTGATGATGTCCCCTTGAGGAGCTCATAAGGTTCATCATGTAAACCCTGCAGGTTGACTTAGTCAACATGATGATAAGGTTGAGTGGTACTATTCGAGGAGTTAGATGTTAATTAATTGATGGTCAGTAAATCAATTAATTGACGGACATTCGATATCTTAAACACGGGGAGATGGATGTACAAATAATATATGGAGCCCATATTATCATATGGGGGTTGGTGAGGTAATTCAATGATGATCCTTTAGTGGAATGGAACATCATTGATGGAACAAGTTTGTGTGATTCCGATCCATCGGGTGGCCAAGATCCAACTCCTCCTCATGGTTCCTATCGTAGCCTAATATAAACCTCATGAAGTCTAGATCAAATGATGGAAAACAAATCTCTAGAACCGACGATTGAGATTAAATCTCTAGAACCGACAGTGGAGATTAAATCTCTAGATCCGACGGTTGAGATTAAATCTCTAGATCCGACGGTTGAGATTAAATCTCTTGATCCAACGGTTGAGATTAAATCTCTAGAACCGACGGTGGAGATTAAATCTCTAGAACCGACGGTTGAGATTAAATCTCTAGAACCGACGGTAGAGATTAAATCTCTAGAACCGACGATTGAGATTAAATCTCTAGAACCAATGGAGGAGATTAAACCTAGGCCTAAACCTAACTCTATATATATGGGAGAATGGGTTGGGCGGCAACAAGGATTTGGTTTTTTGGAGATTAGGGTTTTGCCCATCAATGGCTTGGGCGGCAAGAAACCCTAAGGAGGAAACCCTAATTAGATTAGGGTTTGGCTCCTTTGGTTGGGCGGCAAGGTTTGGAAGGAGAGGGGCGGCAACTATAGGAGAAGAGCTCTTCTTCTTCCTAGGTAAGGTGGCCGGTTCCTAGATCTCTTCCTTCCACCTTGGTTGGGCGGCAAGAAAGCCTAAGGAGGAAACCCTAATTAGGGTTTGGCTCCTATGGTTGGGCGGCTAGGGTTTGCAAGAAGGTGGGCGGCAACTATAGGAGAGGAGCTCTTCTTCTTCCTACGGTGTGGCCGGCTCCTTCCTCTATTCCCTCCACCTTGACCGGCGCCCAATATATTCCCTTTCTCCTCTTCACTCCATCTGTGCCGGCGGCACTAGAAGCTAGGGTTTGTCCCTAGTTTGGTTCCTTGGTGGTTTCCATTTAGTTCTCTCTATTCTTGGGGCCGGCAGCATCAATCCTTTGTGGATTGGTGGTTGGCTCAAGCAAGAAGGGAAGGAGAGTTCTTCTTTCTTGGATTGAAGAAGATCTAGGAAGCTTCAACTTGTGGAGGATCTTCGCCCACACGAAGTCTACAAGGAGGTTAGGACATACGATAGAAGATCAAGAGGTATAAAAGTTTTATAACTTTTATTATTGATCTTTGCATGTTCTTATTGATATGCTAGCTTATGTTCTTTATGTTAGTATGTGTTGATTATACTAGTTTACATTTGTATGTATTTGTATAATCATGTACCCCGAAGATAAACACAAAAACCGGCGATCCGTCCGTCGTCTCTTCCGCGGCTAACCAACTAGAAGAGTTGTGTTGCTTGAACAACTAGTTTGTTTAAGCGATCGCTCAAGTTATTAGCACGACGACGAATTGGTTGTGCTTAGGAAACTCATCCCATCCGGATTAATTTTCATTAGTGAAAATTTTAATCCGGGGACATGGGAGCCAATGAGCCTCCCGAGAAGCATGATGATTCCCAACAATCGGTATCAGATCCACGGTTTCCGGTTTTGTGTATTTTGTATTCGGTTATTTTTATGCACTTTTTCATATATTATATGTGTCGGATAATAGTAGGATATGCGTAGTTTAACTCTTTGCTTGCAGGCGTAAGATCCGACTATTATGGCCATATGTGTGTATGTGATTGTATGTGTGTAAATATTTATTATTTGAATCCTCGGGGTTGATGAGGCTAGATTAGTATTTAATTTTTGTAATTAAATACAGCATTGTTTAGCTGCTCATTTTAGTTTACTTTCGATCTAGATCGTTTGTACACTCCTTCGTGGAGTATAGGATCGATGGATGTAAATTAAAATGATATATCTCGGCTCGGATCTCTTTATGTGGCTTGTGCACAGAAAAGGTGGAGTGGACGAGGTGGCGACACGGCGGGACGCATATTGGAGAACAAAGCAATAATAGTTGGAAAAATTCTGTTTTTTCCATATTTATTGCTGATTTGTTTTATATGCATGTTGTGTGTGCTAGAAAATTTCTCATTTTTAATTTACTAAGTGGGAGAGGGATATTTTAATTAATTCCCGCGGCCTCCATTATAATTTGACGTGTGATGCAATAAACTTGTGTGTCGGCTCTGAGTGCCTTCCTCCCTACAGATGAGTTTGTTTGCGGATCACTAGGTCAAATAATGGTTATAGGAAATTATCTAGGAGCGTGTATACTTCCACAGCGGTAAGGCACATAATCCGAAATAATTCCCTTAGTATCGTGTAATGGTGCACACTTAGATGCAAATAAAGGTATCCTCCCCATCGGAGTCACTGCTTTTATTTGTAGGGCCAAAGAGGAACCAAGTATTAATTTTATTTGTCAAAAAGTATGGTTGACAAGATAATAAAATTAATAGGTAAAACCTCCTCTTACAAATGTAGAATTCGTATACATCCACACAGCGTGGCATGCGATATTCTCGGTGTTTTGAGGTGCTGGTTGATTTCGAAATTTTATTGTTTTGAGGAATCAATAATATTTGAAATCTAAAGTAATGATCTATGTGATTCTTAGGATTTTCAAAAATGACTTTCAGTCCACTTACTATGATACTAAAGGAAATAAACTTACTGTACCCAAATAATATTGATTGGAAAGAATCTAGATATTGTCTTATCTGATAAGAAGTACAAGTATGCACTCTTCAAAGAGTGTCCTCAAGCCATGGTTGCTCAAAAGGTTTCTACTTCTAAGCCGAAAGGCAAGAAGAAGGAGAAACAAGGTGGAGCAAATGTGGTGGGAGGATCTCAAGGAGGAGTGAAGAAGCCGAAAGGCAAGTACTTCACTTACTAGCAGGATGGACATTGGAAGAAGAAGGATTATCCCAATCCAAAGAAGAACAAAGATATATTCTTTGAACTAGTCGTTGAAACATGATTAGCGGTCTTATCTCTGGCTGGTGAGTAGGTATAGAGCCACTAATCATGTCTGCAATACTTTGCAGGGGTTCCAGGAAACCCGACAACTAGCTAAAGGGGATATTACCATTTACTTAGGCAATGCCATGAAGATGGCGGCTATTGCAGTGGGAGATGTTTTATTTATCTTTTGAGAAAAATAAAGTTTTTGGTTCTTAGAAATTTTCTTTATGTACCTTTATTTAGAAAGAATTGATTTCGGTTTCTAAATTATGGATGGATAATCTATTTCTTTTGATGACAGATATGTTATAAAAGGAATAGGGACATTATCTATTTAGGTACATAGATAGAAAATTTATAACTTGAACCACAAGCTCCCACGATGCAAATTGAAGTTTACAACTCATCTTCTAATTCCGATAAGAGAAAAGAACCTTCGAAGATGAACCAAACATATCTTTGGGATCTTAGGCTTGGTCATATTAACCTAAGCAGAATTCAAAGGTTGATAGCTGATGGACCTTTGGGTTCATTAGTGGTGGAGGATCTCCCAACCTGCGAATCTTGCTTGGAGGGTAAGATGACCAAGAGGCCTTTCAAGGGCAAGGGGTATAGATCCAAAGATGTGTTGGAATTGGTTCATTCTGATTTGTATGGTCCTTTGTCTATCCAGGCAAGAGGTAGTTTTGAATATTTCGTCTTTTTCATAGACAATTATTCAAGATGACACTACGATCTGATCGTAGTGGTGAATACCTCTTGGGAGAGTTTAGATATTACTTATCAGAGGCTGGGATTCAATCCCAATTGTCTGCACCTGGCACACCCCAGCAGAATGGTGTAGCGGAGCGAAGGAATAAGACTCTTATGGAGATGGTTAGATCGATGATGAATTATTCTGACTTGCCAGATTCGTTCTAGGGGATATGCTCTAGATACGACGGCGTACATTCTGAACTTGGTTCCATCTAAATCAGTGTCTTCTACTCTCACAGAGTTGTGGACTGGGCGGAAGCCTATTCTAAGACATATTCAGATATGGGGGAGTCCAGCACATGTCTTTGAAGGCGATCTTTGGTAAGTTGGAACCTCGTATGCGAAGTGCGCTTGTTTGTTGGCTATCCTAGGGAACAAAGAGTGGTTTGTTTTATAGTCCTATATATCAGAGGGTGATCGTTAATGCAGAATGCGATTTCTAGAGAAGGACTATGTGATGAACCACAAGCCCACGAGTAGGATTGTTCTTGAGGAGTTGGCGGAAGTCACCGGTACCACCGGTACAAGAGGATATACCACATGTTCCTTTGCGTGTCACGGAGGATACCGCGGGTGATACCTCGTCGTAGTGGGAGGGTTGTGAGACGGACATGATAGATTCATGTTCTTGGGAGAATCTTAGATTTGGTCCCTGGCGAACATGAACTGATCCTGGACATATGAGGCAATCCAAGATAAAGATGCAACATCTTTGCAAAGTGCAATGAATCTTGAGATTGAATCTATGGATTCAAATCAGTGCAGGAGCTCTTATGCATAGCGGCTCATATGGATTATGAGGTGTGGCGGATGGATGTCAAGACAACTTTCCTTAATGGAAGTCTTGAGGAGAACATCTATATGAAGCAACCGAGAGATTCATTGCTAAGAGCGAAAGAGCATCTTGTATGTAAGCTTAATCGGTCCATTTATGGATTGAAACAAGCTTCGAGGTCTTGAAACATCCGCTTTGATGAGGTAAATCCAGATTTATGGATTTATTCAAAGTCTGGATGAGTCTTGTGTATACAAGAGATGTGACGAAAACGTAGTGGTATTTCTTGTACTATACGTAGATAACATTTTGATAGTTGGCAACAATATCGGAATGTTATCGGACGTAAGGATATGATTGTCCAAATAGTTTTGAAGGACTTGGGAGAAGTGGGACACATCCTTGGGATCAAGGTTAGTGTGCTAATCCCAAGCTTCATACATAGACAAGATTATGGATCGTTTTAGCATGCAAAACTCCAAGAAAGGTTTTCAACCATTCAGGCATGGAGTTCCTTTATCTAAGGAGATGTGTCCTAGATCATCTGAGGAGAGAGAGGAGATGAAGGCGGTTCTTTATGCTTCGGCAGTAGGAAGCCTCATGTATCACGATGCTATATGCGAGACCGATATACTGCTATCTAGTGGGCATGGTCGTGAATATCGAGTAATCAGGAGAGGACATTGGACTACGGTAAAGCATATATTGTAGTGCCTGAGAAGGACTAGGGATTATATGCTGGTTTACCGGGCAGACCAATTACTCCCTGTGGGTTACATAGATTCCGATTTCCAATCTGATAGGGATAACAGTAAGTCTACCTTAGGTTTTGTATTTACTTTGGGAGGTGGAGCCATTGTATGGAGGAGTGTCAAGCAGAAATGCGTGGTGGACTCTACCATGGAAGCTGAGTATGTGGCAGCCTCTAAGGCGGCCAAAGTAGCTGGGTGGCTCAGGAATTTCCTGATGGACTTGGATGTGATTCCTGGTTTGCCCAGAAATATCATAATTTATTGTGATAATAATGGTGCAGTTGCAAACTCGAAGGAACCACGAGCCCATAAGGTAAGTAAATGCATAGAGCGCAAGTACCACCTGATACGAGAAATCGTAAAGGAGGTGGAAGTTGTTGTCGCCAAGATTGCATCAGAGGATGACCTGGTAGACCCTTTCACTAAGGCCCTTCTAGCGAGAGCTTTGATAGGCATGTGGAGGGAAGGGGAATCAGATGTATGGCAGTGTGATGATAGCATAGTCTTTTAGTATAGTTAGGAGATTGTTGGAATGTATACTGAAAGCCTAGCTTTTTTTGTACGAACATTTTTATTTTGAAATAAGAATCACATGATCATTGTTTGTACTTTATATTTATTATATGTGTGCATATTGTCTAATATTTTACATTGTAGATAACATGGTGCTTGGTGTGGCACAGAAGATCATGTTATCAGTTCCTTGTAGAATATAAGAAGAGGCTCACAACCAAGATGGTTTTGGACAAACCATTGGCATGGTTGTAGTGTAGCTTGGTATTGGTTTGTTTTGACCATAGAGTTACACTAGTACACTTAGGTGTATTGAGCAGGACCGACATAGAGGTGATTCAATTTATTGCTGACTACATAATTGAATCGGACCTCGGATATTATGTTGTACATGCTCTTAATCCCGATATAATAACGGGCACATGTACTTAGTATTTATTTCTTTGATTTACCAGAGGGTGAGATTTCTATGGATTAAATCAATATGCCCGGTAAGTTGGGAAATGATATTATTTACATGGTGTGTCGTTGATTATAGGAGGAAATCGTGTCCTATATATTAGGTTGATGATGTCCCCTTGAGGAGCTCATAAGGTTCATCATGTAAACCCTGCAGGTTGACTTAGTCAACATGATGATAAGGTTGAGTGGTACTACTCGAGGAGTTAGATGTTAATTAATTGATGGTCAGTAAATCAATTAATTGACGGACATTCGATATCTTAAACACAGGGAGATGGATGTACAAATAATATATGGAGCTCATATTATCATATGGGGGTTGGTGAGGTAATTCAATGATGATCCTCTAGTGGAATGGAACATCATTGATGGATCAAGTTTGTGTGGTTCCGATCCATCGGGTGGCCAAGATCCAACTCCTCCTCATGGTCCCTATCGTAGCCTAATATAAACCTCATGAAGTCTAGATCAAATGATGGAAAACAAATCTCTAGAACCGACGGTTGAGATTAAATCTCTAGAACCGACGGTGGAGATTAAATCTCTAGAACCGACGGTTGAGATTAAATCTCTAGATCCGACGGTTGAGATTAAATCTCTAGATCCGACGGTTGAGATTAAATCTCTTGATCCGACGGTTGAGATTAAATCTCTAGAACCGACGGTGGAGATTAAATCTCTAGAATCGACGGTTGAGATTAAATCTCTAGAACCGACGGTGGAGATTAAATCTCTAGAACCGACGGTTGAGATTAAATCTCTAGAACCAATGGAGGAGATTAAACCTAGGCCTAAACCTAACTCTATATATATGGGAGAATGGGTTGGGCGGCAACAAGGATTTGGTTTTTTGGAGATTAGGGTTTTGCCCATCAATGGCTTGGGCGGCAAGAAACCCTAAGGAGGAAACCCTAATTAGATTAGGGTTTGGCTCCTTTGGTTGGGCGGCAAGGTTTGGAAGGAGAGGGGCGGCAACTATAGGAGAAGAGCTCTTCTTCTTCCTAGGTAAGGTGGCCGGTTCCTAGATCTCTTCCTTCCACCTTGGTTGGGCAGCAAGAAAGCCTAAGGAGGAAACCCTAATTAGGGTTTGGCTCCTATGGTTGGGCGGCTAGGGTTTGCAAGAAGGTGGGCGGCAACTATAGGAGAGGAGCTCTTCTTCTTCCTAGGGTGTGGCCGGCTCCTTCCTCTATTCCCTCCACCTTGACCGGCGCCCAATATATTCCCTTTCTCCTCTTCACTCCATCTTTTCCGGCGGCACTAGAAGCTAGGGTTTGTCCCTAGTTTGGTTCCTTGGTGGTTTCCATTTAGTTCTCTCTATTCTTGGGGTCGGCGGCATCAATCCTTTGTGGATTGGTGGTTGGCTCAAGCAAGAAGGGAAGGAGAGTTCTTCTTTCTTGGATTGAAGAAGATCTAGGAAGCTTCAACTTGTGGAGGATCTTCGCCCACACGAAGTCTACAAGGAGGTTAGGACATACGATAGAAGATCAAGAGGTATAAAAGTTTTATAACTTTTATTATTGATCTTTGCATGTTCTTATTGATATGCTAGCTTATGTTCTTTATGTTAGTATGTGTTGATTATACTAGTTTACATTTGTTTGTATTTGTATAATCATGTACCCTGAAGATAAACACAAAAACCGGCGATCCGTCCGTCGTCTCTTCCGTGGCTAACCAACTATAAGAGTTGTGTTGCTTGAACAACTAGTTTGTTTAAGCGATCGCTCAAGTTATTAGCACGACGACGAATTGGTTGTGCTTAGGAAACTCATCCCATCCAGATTAGTTTTCATTAGTGAAAATTTTAATCCGGGGACATGGGAGCCAATGAGCCTCCCGAGAAGCATGATGATTCCCAACACTTCAAAGGTGAACCAAACATATCTTTGGCATCTTAGGCTTAGTCATATTAACCTAAGCAGAATTCAAAAGTTGATAGCTGATGGACCTCTGGGTTCATTAGTGGTGGAAGATTTCTCAACCTGCGAATCTTGCTTGGAGGATAAAATGACCAAGAGGCCTTTTAAGGCCAAGGGGTATAGAGCCAAATATGTGTTAGAATTGGTTCATTTTGATTTGTGTGGTCCTATGTCTATCCAGGCTAGAGGTGGTTTTGAATATTTCATCTTTTTCATAGACGATTATTCAAGATATGGATGACACTACAATTTGCTCGTGGTGGCAAATACCTCTTGGGAGAGTTTAGGAACTACTTATCAGAGGCTGGGATTCAATTCCAATTGTCTGCACCTGGCACACCCCAGCAGAACGGTGTAGTAGAGCGAAGGAATAGGACTCTTATGGAGATGGTTAGATTGATGATGAGTTATTCTAAGATTGCCAAATTCATTCTGGGGATATGCTCTAGATACGACGGTGTACATTCTGAACTTGGTTCCATCTAAATCAGTGCCTTCTACTCCCACAGAGTTGTGGACTGGGCGAAAGCCTAGTCTAAGACATATTCGGATATGGGAGAGTCCAGCACATGTGCTGAATAATGATGCTAGTAAGTTGGAATCTCGTACAGAAGTACGCATGTTCGTTGGCTATCCTAGAGGAACGAAGGGTGGTTTGTTTTATAGTCCTAGAGATCAGAGGGTGATCGTTAGCACGAACACCAGATTTCTAGAGGAAGACTATGTGATGAGCTACAAGCCCAAGAGTAAAATTATTCTGGAGAAATTAAAAGGGGAAGTCACTTCTTCAGTACCACCGGTACAAGAGGATATACCATAAGTCACTGCACCGTGTGTCACAGAGGATACACAAGAGATACCTCATCGTAGTGGGAGGGTTGTTAGACAGCCTAATAGATTCATGTTCTTGAGAGAATCTTCTGATTTGGTCCCTAGCGAACATGAACCTGATCCCTGGACATATGACGAGGCAATCCAAGATAAAGATGCAGTATCTTGGCAAAGTATAATGAATGCTGAGATTGAATCTATGGATTCAAATCAGGTTTGGGAGCTAGTAGAACCACTCGATGGTGTAAAAACCATTGGATGCAAGTGGATCTACAAGAGAAAGAGAGGAATAGATGGGAAGGTTGAGACCTTCAAAGCAAGGCTTGTTGCGAAAGGGTATACTCAGAAAGAGGGTATCGATTATGAGGAGACTTTTTCGCCGGTAGCCATGCTTAAGTCTATCCGGATTCTCTTATGTATAGAAGCTCATATGAATTATGAGGTGTGGCAGATGGATGTCAAGACAGCCTTCCTGAATGGAATTCTTGAGGAAGACATCTATATGAAGCAACCAGAGGGATTCATTGCGAAGGGCAAAGAGCATCTTGTATGTAAGCTTAATCGGTCCATTTATGGATTGAAGCAAGCTTCAAGGTCTTGGAACATCCGCTTTGTTGAGGTAATCCAGTCTTATGGATTTATTCAAAGTCTGGATGAGTCTTGTGTATACAAGAGATGTGACGGAAACGTAGTGGTATTTATTGTACTATACGTAGATGACATTTTGGTGATTGGCAACAATATCAAGGTATTATCGGACGTAAGGGTATGGTTGTCCAAACAGTTTGATATTAAGGACTTGGGAGAGGTGGGACACATCCTTGGGATCAAGGTTATAAGGGATCGCAGGAAAAGGATGTTGTGCTTATCCCAAGCTTCATACATAGACACGATTATGGATCATTTTAGCATGCAAAACTCTAAGAAGGGTTTTCCACCTTTCAGGCATGGAGTTCCTTTATCTAAGGAGATGTGTCCTAGAACATCTGAGGAGATAGATGAGATGAAGGTGGTTCCTTATGCTTCGGTGGTAGGAAGCCTCATGTATGCGATGCTCTGTACGAGACCAGATATCTGCTATGTCGTTGGCATGGTCAGCAGATATCAAAGTAATCCAGGACAGGGGCATTGGACTGCGGTAAAGCATATATTGAAGTACCTGAGAAGGACTAGGGATTATATGCTAGTTTATCGGGCAGACCAATTACTCCCTATGGGTTACACGGATTCCGACTTCCAATCTAATAGGGATAACAGTAAGTCTACCTCAGGTTTTGTGTTTACTTTGGGAGGTGGAGCCATTGTATGGAGGAGTGTCAAGCAAAAATGCGTGGCAGACTCCACCATGGAAGCTGAGTATGTGGCAGCCTCTGAGGCGGCCAAAGAAGTTGTGTGGCTTAGGAACTTCCTGATGGACTTGGATGTGATTCCTAGTTTGCCCAGAACTATCACAATTTATTGTGATAATAGTGGTGTAGTTGCAAACTCGAAGGAACCACGAGCCCATAAGGTAAGTAAATACATAGAGCGCAAGTACCACCTGATATGAGAAATTGTAAAGGAGGTAGAAGTTGTTGTCGCCTAGATTGCATCAGAGGATGACCTGGTAGTCCCTTTTCACTAAAGCCCTTCTAGCGAGAGATTTGATAAGCATGTGAAGGGAAGGGGAATCAGATGTATGGTTGTATGAGGACAGCATAGTCTTTTAGTATAAGTGGGAGATTGTTAGGATGTATACTGAAAAGTCTATCTTTTGTATGAACATCTTTATTTTTGAAATAAGAATCACATGATCATTGTATGCATATTTATGGTTATGCAATATTGTCTAATACATTACATTGTAGATAACATGGTGTGTGGTGTCACACGGGAGATCATGTTATCGGCTCCTTGTAAAGTATAAGTAAAGGCTCACAACCGAGATGGTTTTGGACAAACCATTGGTAAGGTTGTAGTGTGATTTGGTATTGATTTGTCTTGACCATAGAATCACACTAGTGCACTTTGTGTGTATTGAGCAGGACCAACTTAGGTGATTCGATTTATTGCTGATTACATAATTGAATCGGACCTCAGATATTATATTGTACATGCTCTTAATCCCGATATAATAATGGGCACATATACTTAGTAGTCATCTATTTGATTTATTAATGGGTGAGATTTATAGATTAAATCGATAGGCTCGGTAAGTTGGGAGATGATATTATTTATATGGTGTGTCGTTGATTATAGGAGGAAACCGTGTCCTATATATTAGGATGATGATGTCCCCTTGAGGAGCTCATAAGGTTCATCATGTAAACCCTACAGGTGGACTTGGTCCAGCATGATGAAAAGGTTGAGTGGTACTACTCATGAAGTTAGATGTTGATTAATTAATGGTCAGTAAATTAATTAATCGACGGACATTCGAGATCTTAAACACGGGGAGAAAATGTACAAATAATATATGGAGCCCATATTAACTTATGGGGGTTGGTGAGGTAGATCAATGATAATCCTTTAGTGGATTGGATTATCATTAGTGGATCGGACTTTATGTGGGCTTGATCCATGGGTGGCCAAGATCCAACTACTCCTCATGGTCCCTAATGTAGCCTATTAACACCTCATGAAGCTTAGATCCAATGGATAGAAACAAAATTCTAAGATTCATAGGTAGAGATTAAATCTCTAGATCCGACGGTTGAGATTAAATCCCTAGAACCAATGGTGGAGATTAAATCAATCCTTAAGCCTAACTCTATAAATATGGGCTTGAGGGTGGGCGGAAAAAAAAATCAAGAGGAGCTAGGGTTTTGGAGTTGGCGGCAAGAAGGGGAGCTAGGGTTTGGGCTTGGGCGGCACCTAATAAGGAAAGTTTTCCTTGACTTCTCCTTCTTCCTAAAGCTGCCGGCGCCCCTTGAAGCTCTTCCAGCCCTTGGCCGGCATCCAAACTCCCTCTTCTCCTTCTCCTTGGCCGGTGGAACAAAGGTTTAGGGTCATCCCTTGAAGCTTTTGGCCGGCAACCCTTAATCTCTTCTTCCTTCTTGGTCGGCGACAAAGCTCCATCCTTAGAGGTTGTTGGTTGGTTGAAAGAAGGAATAGAGCTTTGTTTCTATTCTTCCTCTTGCTCGGAACGAGCAAGGAAGGAAGATTGGCGATCTAGGAGCTTCAAACTTTGGTAGATCATCGCCCACATGACGTCCGAAAGGAGGAAGGTCATATATTAGATGATCGAGAGGTATACCAATTCTCTATTCTCTTTTGTAACATGTTTGTTTTTGTTTTTCAATTATGTGCATGATATAATTCTGTTTGTGGCTAAATAATACTTGGATCCCGAACATAAACACGAAAGCCGGCGATCTGGACATCGTCTATTCCGCGGCTACTCGTAGAATAGAGGTTGGTCACTTGAACAACAAGTTTGTTCAAGTGGCCTCTCTAAACGAATAGCACGACGATGACTTGGTTGTTTGAGCAATCCCTTTTGTCTAGGATTAAATTTTTTTAATCCGGGGACATCGATGGGATCGCCATGAACAAACAACCGAGGTGAAGTGGGAAGCGAAGTTTCCCCTCACGGATCAATGAAACCAAACCTTCACACAAGACTTGGGCTTCTCCCATGACAATGGTCAAACCATCGTCAAACATCAAATACTAACCTTGGTCGATTGCACCAACAATCTCCCCAACACATGTCAAACATCAATGTCAAACATCAAAACACTACTCGAGTCAAACTTGAGTCTGGTTAATCGTGACATGGGCCGATTGCATCAATAATCTCCCCCTTTTTGATGTTTGACAAAAATACCCTTGAGTTAGGCCTAAACCCTAACTCAAATCTCCTTACCAATTATCCCAAATTGATAGTTGCATTTTCTCCCCCTTTTTTACATACATCAAAAAGGTTCTCTCCAAGGAGGCCAATGTCTCACATCCCAATGAGATCTTACAATCTTCCCCTTGGTCCAAAAACATCTAGAATGCCTACAATCTTCCCAGTGATAAGTCTCATATCACTTAAGAGAGGCAATCCTAACATCTCCAAAATTCTTCACATTCTCTCCCTTACAAGGAAGAATATACATCCATCATCCCATGATGGATACCTCCCCCTAAAGGCTTGCTCCCCCTTGACCATTGCGCCAACAATGTCCTTGGGAAGTTCCTAAGCCAATAGGAATACTAAACTCTCAAAATTAAGGTTAAAAGTTCAACATTGAACTTTTACTCACCTTAAATTGATACACACCCTAAACAACTCTCCTAATCCATATCCAATGGATTTTTGCCCTTTCTAATGCTTATTAAAGCATATCCTAGGGTTAGAAGTGGTTAGGGAACCTTACCATAGTTGAAATCAGGCTAAACAAACCTTGTTTACCTGAAATCAGACCTGGCAGTCGACTCCTTATAGTCACCAGTTCGACTTGATGGTAGGGGAAACTTCGCTTCCCCTTTTGCCTTAGTCGTTTGTTCATGGCGATCCCTTCTACGTCCCCGGATAAAAAAATTTATCCTTGACAAGAGGGATTACCCAAGCAATCTTGTCATCGTCGTGCTATTCGTTTAGAGTAGTCACTTGAACAAACTTGTTGTTCAAGCGACCACCCTCTATTCCACGAATAGCCGCGGAATAGACAATGTACGGATCATCGGCTTTTGTGTTTATGTTCGGGGTCCAAGTATATTTAGCCACAAAAAGAATATATATCATGCATATAATTGAAAAATAAATATAAACATGTAACAAATAAAAATAGAGAATCGATATACCTCTCGATCTTCTATTGTATGACCTTCCTCCTTTCGGACGTCGTGTGGGCGTCGATCTACCAAAAGTTGAAGTTGCTAGATCACCAATCTTCCTTCCTTGCTCATTCCGAGCAAGAGGAAGAATAGAAACAAGACTTTTCTTCTTCCTTTAGCCAACCAACAAGCAACAAGCAAGTTGCTTGCCGCCGGCCAACAAGGAGAAGGGAGAAGAGATGATTGCCGGCCAAGAGCTTCAAGGGAAGACCCTAAGCCTTGGTTCCACCGGCAAAGGAGAAGGAGAAGAGCTGCTATGGATGCTAGCCAAGGTGAGGAAGGGGTTGTATGGATGCCGGCCACCAAAGAAGAAGAAGGAGATAAGGAAAAAATTTCCTTAATAGGTGCCGCCAACTCCAAACCCTAGCCTCCAAGCCTTGCCGCCCAAAACCCTAATCCTATCTCTAATTGGATTCTTAGTTGCCGCCCACCCCTTGCCCTCCTTTTATAGAGTTAGGAATAAGCCTTGTTTTAATCTCCACCATTGGTTCTAGGGATTTAATCTCAACCGTCGGATCTAGAGATTTAATCTCAACTGTCGGATCTAGAGATTTAATCTCTACCTTTGGATCTAGAGTTTTGTTTCTATCCATTGGATCTAAGCTTCATGAGGTATTAATAGGCTACAATAGGGACCATGAGGAGGAGTTGAATCTTGGCCACCCAATGGATAAAGTCCGATCCATAAATGATAATCCAATCCACTAAAGGATTATCATTGATCTACCTCACCAACCCCCATAAGTTAATATGGGCTCCATATATTATATGTACATTTTCTCTCCATGTTTAAGATCTCAAATGTCCGTTGATTAATTAATTTATTGACCATTAATTAATCAACATCTAACTCCATGAGTAGTACCACTCAACCTTTTCATCATGTCGGACCAAGTCCACCTGCAGGGTTTACATGATGAACCTTATGAGCTCCTCAAGGGGACATCATCATCCTAATATATAGGACACGGTTTTCTCCTATAATCAACGACACACCATATAAATAATATCATTTCCCAACTTACTGAGCCTATCGATTTAATTTATTAATCTCGCCCATTGGTAAATCAAAGAGATGAATACTAAGTATATGTGTCCATTATTATATCGAAATTAAGAGTATGTACAATATAATATCTGAGGTCCGATTTGATTATGTAATCAGCAATAAATCGAATCACCTCTAAGTCGGTCCTGCTCAATACACACAAAGTGCACTAGTGTGATTCTATGGTCAAGACAAACCAATACCAAATCACACTACAACCATTCCAATGGTTTGTCCAAAGTCATCTCGGTTGTGAGCCTTTACTTATACTTTACAAGGAACCGATAACATGATCTCCCATGTGACACCACACACCATGTTATCTACAATGTAATGTATTAGACAATATGCATAGCCATCAAAATATGCAAACAATGATCATGTGATTCTTATTTCAAAATAAAGATGTTCATACAAAAGATAGACTTTTCAGTATACATCCCAACACGACTGTCATTCATCATTCGACTGTTATTAAGTGGCAGTCGACTGATAACTGAAACTGCCCATTTTCAGTTTTAGAAATCGAGTTTTCTAAAAACATAAGTAATTCTACATATTTTGAAAAATCATGAAAATTCATACGTACATTACTTATAAGCAATACAATGGGTGAAAAATATATGAAAAATAATTTACCCATAAAATAGTGAGTTTGATACAAAGTTCAAAAATGAAAAAAAAAAACTTCATTGTTTTGAGCTCACTTTGTATCAACATTATCAATGGTGACTTCTATCAAAAGATAGACTATACCAAGATTTTTCAAAATGATTTTGAAATAGTTTTAAACCCTTATATTGAACCATAGTCTATGTGCTTGATGCACATGACTTATACATAAGCTCTCCTTATGATTCATCCGTGGTATAAGTTGAGTTTAAGTTCATCTAGATGCAAAAACTATGCACCTTGAACTTGACTCATATCCTAGCATCTCACATGTATCTAGAGTGTATCAATACACATACATGTCAATATGATGTGAGATGTGGGTTTTGTTCTCCTAAACTAGAGTTTCATGCATTTTCTAGGCAACTCTATTTGACTCTTTTATACATGGGACTTCAAATCATGTCATAGTCCTTAACTCAATTTTAATTAATGCATGAATGATCATTACAGAAGTGATAATCATAAATAAACATGGCCAATGATCATGATGTCATGGCATATGATTAAATTTAAATACACATGACATTAAACTGTAACTCTAAGTAATATCATGACATATTAAATGATTAAAAGTAGATATGATGTCATGACATGTTATATGACAAATCAGGCATGTCAAATAAAATATAAAGATATATAATACCTAAATTTTAACATTAATTGTCATTTGTTATTATTAAACTCATTTTTCCATATTACTATTAAGCTCCCAAGTGTGCCAAAAACCCAAATGGCACACCTCAACCTCTAAACCTAAATTGTGCCACTTTGATTGATTTTTCAACTTCCATAAATTATATTGGCACATTCTAAAATCTTTTAAGATTATAATCAAAACACATTTCCAAGGTACCCATGACCTTGAAAATGACCTAAGGTGCCACCTTTACCATGGTTAGGTTAACTACCTATCCATTCAAAGTTGGCACACCTAAACCCATTTAGCGTGAATCGATCACACTCATAGGAACCCAATATCTATTGGAGCTCCTTGGATTTACTAGGTATTCACTAGGGATAACTTCCCTAGATACCCTCCTAATGACCCTCCTAGGCTTAGAATCCTTGGTCATTTTGGTCTTGCCTAGGTCAACTCCAGAGGTAACTCCCCCTTTGACCTTCTTAGTGGCTTTCCTAGGTTTCCTTGAAACCCTAGCTACTAGGTACACACCTTGGCTACCCTTACGGATGACTTTCCTAGTAACCTTGGTCTTCCTAGACCTAGGTTGTGTTCCATAATTGAATAGAACACTATGATAGACCTCTTTGGGCTTAGGTTTGTGACCCAAATATCTCTTGCCCTTGGTTGACCCTTGTCTCCTAGACCCTTGACTTTGACCATTTGACCCCTCAAATTGATTTTGTATATTCCTAAGGGTCTTTTCCATTTTCTCAAGCCTTGACCTCAAGACTTGATTTTCCTTTTCTAATATCTCAATTTTTTATTTTTCATTAACTCTTGAGATATTTTTATTTCTAGGCATATGTCTAATCCATTTAGGGTTAAAACCTAGGTAGTCCTCAATTTTCCTAATACTTGCCTTAGGTAAAACATTTTTAGGGACATTAGTCCCAAATTTCTCCTTATTCCTAAGGTTGACACTCTTAGCACCTAGACAATAAAATCTATTATTTCTACTAACATGCTTTTCATGATGAATTGCAAGTGAATTAAAAGCATGCTTTTGCCTATAAATTAAAGAAGATGCATTAATAGATTTTACCTTAGGGTTTGCCTTAGAGGCTCCCCCTACATGTGATGCTCCCTCTTTCTCCTAGAGCATTGACTCCTATAATGCCCCCTAGAATTGCACTTGAAGCAAATCATGTGCTCCTTTCTCTTCCTCATTGGGGCATCAACATCCTTGACTTTTTCGTTGACTTTTGGTGTAGGACGACTTTTCTTGACCTTCTTTGGCCACTTGCTCTTGTAGTGCCTGGATTCCCTACACTCAAAACATATTATATGATTTTTTATTATTAATCAAAATGCTTGAGTTACCTAAGGTGGTCGGTGCCGGAGTTGATTCTTCACTTCTTCCAGAGGTTGAAGCAACTTCTTGATTTTGTTCCCACTCCGACGTGGATGGTCTCTCATCCCCCTCAATCCTAGAGGTGGAGACTTATTCCAATTCCACTTCTTCTTCCTTCTCGGATGTTGAATCCTCTTCAACTTCTGAATCCCCACTTTCTTGTGAGGATGATGAAGCTTCTACTTCGGGCTCTCTTTCTACTTGAGCCATGAATGGTTCTTCATTGAGCTTTGCCAATTCACTCCAAAATTCCTTCACATCCTTGTATTCACCTAACTGGACACAACATTGTTAGGTATTAATTCAACCAAAAATTTTATTACCTTTTGATTTTTCTCAAACTCTTAGAGTTGTTCCTCGGTCCACTTCTTCATCTTGAGGAATCCTCCTTTTGTCCCTCTTGGAAATTCAAACCCTTCCATCAAGGCAGACCAATCTTTGAAGTCCTTCATCATAATGAATTCTTCGATCCGTGCCTTCCATTGCCTAAACCCTTCTTGTCCACAGAAGGTGTACGGGATCAGAGTGTTGATATCCCATCCTAATTGTTCTTTAAACTCCATCTTCTTCTTCTAGCGGTGCTCCCTTGGTTGTTAATCCTAGAAGAGCGGCCTCGCTCTGATACCAATTATAGGACCGTTCATGACCGCTAGAGGGGGGTGAATAGCGCATTGCTTGTCAATGGAATTGATTAGCATTTGATCGTCTACACTCTTGTTAGCACAACGGAATAGTAATGACAAATAAAAATAACAATAAACACAATCACAACACAACATATAACATAGTTCGGAACTGAATGGTTCCTACTCCACGGATTGAGCTCTACGAGCTCGAGTGATGACAACACCACTAATAGAACTCCTTCCCAACAACACGACGAAGGAGAAGAAACCACATACAAGTGTTTACAACAATAAACGAAAGAAATACAAGCAAATACAAAGAAAATGTAAAGAACACTTTACAAACTAGGGTTTGAGCGCTTTGATTATTGGTTGCTTGGATGAGCTTAAAGGACCCTGAAATGCACTTGCAATTCGCCTTCAAATCGCCTCAACAAAGCTCCCAAAAGACCATAAGCCGAATCTCCCACGAACAACTCCTTTTAACCTGCATCGGGCTGGATTCCCACCAGGCAGTCGATTTCCATAAGGCCCCAGTCGACTGTCAACACCGTTGTTGTGAGACAACGGCTCGATCCATGTTGGAAAAACTCCAACGGGACTCTCATCAATCGACTGCCAACATTGGCAGTCGACTAACATCACCCAAAGCCGACTGCCCAGTCAGCTACGAAGCGTTCTGTGCTCATAGACGAACCATCAGTCGACTGCCATGACTTTTCTTCCCTTAAACGACAGTCGAGCACTAGTCGACTCACAGCAGTCCAACCGGCCATAATCTCAGTCGACTGCTGAGTGTCGACTCGGTTGCCAAGTGTCAAAACACTTGACCAATCGACTGGTCCATAACCCCAGTCGGCTGACAACCTCAACCATGAGGTTTAACCCCAAGTATGGTGCCTCCATACTTGCTAGACCACCCTTAGCCTAGTCCTAAGCCTTCTAGTCACCTCCATTAGCCTCACGCCTATCGGATCCCTCCAAGTCATCCATGACTTGTTCATCCACACGCTAGCCTTCAGGTGCTTTCATCAGCTATTGTCATGCTAATGTGGTCTACACCGCCAAGGCATATTGGGCTTACGCTCCCAAGACTCCGCTTGAATTTTACGCCGCTAACCATTGGACTTCTCAATTGCCAAGGCTCAAGCTTGGACTTTCCCTTGCCAACCCATGTTGGACTTTCCATGCCAAGACCCATGCTTGGACTTTTCCTTGCCAAGACCCATGCTTAGACTTTCCTTGCCAAACCATGTTGGACTTCCCATACCAAGACTCAAGCTTGGACTTTTCATGTCAAGTACACAAGACTTGGGCTTCTCCCATGACAATGGTCAAACCATCGTCAAACATCAAATACTAACCTTAGTCGATTGCACCAACAATCTCCCCAACACATGTCAGACATCAATGTCAAACATCAAAACACTACTCGAGTCAAACTCGAGTCTGGTCAATCGTGACCTAGGTCGATTGCACCAACAACTTTCAATTATCATTTTAGTTACTGGAGATGCTCGGATTGTGTAAGTCCATTCATAAAAATCAAAATTCTATTAGCATGAGGGGAACAAAAGTTCTTTGATAAGAAAAAAAAAGAGAGAAAAGAAAAGAGAGAGAGAGAGCAAACATAAAAATTGTGAGGTAAAAAAAAAAGAGAAAAAAATTTGAGGGATAGAAAACAGTTGTCATGAGTGGAAATAGTATGATGCCCCTTTGAGATCGAGTTAGGTTACTAGGGAAATACCTACCAATTTTTCTCAATACCGAACACGCCTTTGAAACTTTGTGTTAGTTTAGGAGGATCACCCTCGCTTAGGGCAGGTAAGTGCCCAGAGTTGGAAATCTTAGGAACACAATGAGATGACGACTAGACTTAACATGGAATTTGAAAACTCTAGGATAAAATTTTACACTTGCATGAAAAACTTTCTTTGTAGACTTGGTAAACTTATTTATTTGATTTAACAATAGCACCACTTGATAGGATTAAATGAATATACTAGATAATGAAGCTATTCATTTATATACATTGAGTCGAACACAGAAGTTTTCTTGAGGACAAGCAAAGTTTAAGTCTAGGGGATTTTGATTTGAGCATTTTATATAGGGTTCTAGCTATCATTTTAGCGCACATCAACTTTGTTTTTAGAATATTCATTGCATATTATCTTTGTTTACTCCACTTTCCTATATTTTTCATTTGGAGATCTACTTTTGTTAATTTATGTGTAGGACGGCATTTTTGGAGCAAAAATGAAGCATTTTATGGAGCACGTGTCACGCCCGCCCTTTCCAGGGGTTGGAAGGGCAGCGCGACGCGATCATACATACATGCACTTACAGCGGAAGACTACATATACTTCTTACAGCAGAAGACTTTAAACTTCTTTTTTTTATTTCTTTTAAACATAAAGCATGCATCATCATTTCATAAGTACTTAGTTCAAGTTCATGACATTCAACTTAAAGGACACCAAGTAGCGACCATTCATCATCAAGTAGAGTTCGACTCTTAACAACTAACATGCAAAAATTAAAGGAAAACATGCATAAGTATGGGAACATAAACAAATCTCCTCCACCATGCCTGTCACGCCCCGAGAGTATACCATGCCGAAAATCAAACGGACGGCATCTCCCCTGTACGTTGCAATATTTCGAGTTAATACAAGGCCCATAGGCCCACAACAACAATATAATATATCATAATAACAGCAGCGAAAATAAAGAGCACATACCCACAACATACATACCAAAAACATACAGGTGTACACCACCTGACAAATCCACAATCATAAAATCGTAAATAAAACGACTACACAAATAGAGTCCACGACATCACGACAAAATCCATAACAACAACAAGTCCATACATATCAAAGTCCAAGACATAGCCAAAAACGAACTCCTCGGGAGACTCGGAAAATGGAGATGGGATGGATCACAAGGCACCCAAGTCATCACAAAGGTGTCACACCATACTGGCATGAAAAACCCAGGGTCGGTGGTGGTGAGTAAAACTCAGCAGGTAATCAGAGAAAACATGTAAATATATATATCAATATTACATGTCATTCAACAGTTTAAATCTACTCGAACAATGGGTATACATCAGCATAACAGGTATATATGCATGCATACACTAAATAAACTGAACAACAACGATGCTGACATACCGATAATACTACTCTATCCTGATCCAACCTGGGCATATAACCACATCATAGGGTATAAAAGAATAGTTCTAACTCACACAATATCCTGAATATGATCCAAGGGTATCACCGTGAATAACCAATAGGTATACAAGTACCAGCCTACTATTATACAGGAAATGCAGTAGCATGTATGAATACGTACAAACAAATGCAACAAGCATAGTATATACAAATGCATCATCAAAGTGAGTGTACATATAGACTGTATCTGTATGTATACTAATCACCATCATCCATATATATATATATATATATATACAAGCAGGTATGTATATATATATAACCATATGCAAAACACCGTATGATACGGCAATGCAGCATGCATGGTCATGTCTGCTCACCCCTACTCGCTACCACGACCCCAGTGTGGCCTAGGTGGCACGACATGACAACTGTCCCAACTCACACCAACCACTACTATAGAGTGGCCGAGTGGGCAGTATGATCAAGTAGCATATGAGCGTAAAGAGCTCGCTACGCAACGGGGGTCCCTGCTGCTGGCTACTCCGACTGACACTACCAATAAGCGGTCGAGTGTCATGCACCCAGGACAACTGCACGCAACTCCAACAACCATCGTCAATAATGGTAGAGTGCGGCACAACAAATTCTATGCCCTCACACCAGTTACTCCTCTGGAAGTAACCTGGGAGGCAGGATGACTGACGACTCTCTCTCAACCCCAAGGGGAGACGATGTCGTCAGTATGCATGCAATGACATGAGGGTACTGTCTCACATACATACATCTACCATAGACTCTCTGTTCAACAGAGAGTCACACCCAATTGATCAGTACACTCTCTATCCTGTAGAGAGTCATACTCATCTGATCATGAGAAGCTAGGACCATCGGTTCGTAGCGACACACTGTCCATGACTCACCTGACCATTTACACAACCCGTGGTTGGTAAATAAATGTGCAACATATAGGTATGGAATGAGTCCTACATTTAGGGCCATACTTATCCACAGAGAACCTGTTTTGCCAAATTTACAATTTAAGTCATCCTCCGTACTCTAACATCTACACTCTACTAAACAGTTAGACCTACTTACATCACATCTGTAATCCTAGATCATGCTAGGGAATATGTGATATCAACAATTGAGCACACATATATATCAATGATAAGTTCAAGCATACGATAAACAGAGCAGGGTCAAGGTAATATGAACACCTAACATACTCATATCTATGGCTAAATCTGAAAGTCAATACATCTACCCGACCAGTAGAAAATTACCTACCTGCTGTCAATGCACGTGGTAATAGAGTCATCACGTCCGCGGACTAGTCTCGTATCCACATCCTGTAAATATCATCAATTATCATTCAGTGAGAGCATATAACAACAATACGAATTAGCTACTATGTTATCCACATATTCGTATCCCTTATCGAATACGATTTAGAAACCCCAATTAGCCAGACTTGACCATTTATTTTAAATCCATCGGTTTCAATTAGAAAAAGTGCTAACTCCCTCATCTAATTCTATATTCGACTTAACAAAGTTAATCTCATAAAGATTTAACCTTTTTACCCCCACCTGATTTTATAGTATCATCAACAGAATCAGTTATAAATCTAATTTATAAACACAACCCTTAAATTACAGTTGTCCCGTACTACAATTAATTCTATAATTACCTCCATCATTCCTGGTTAACAAGTATGCTAACCTATAATCATTTACAACCATTTCAACCAACCCATACCCATCCAATTTCACAGCCAACACTTACAATTCTAATTCAAGAATATTAACAGATGAAGGTGATAGCATAGGTCAGCTTACCAACCCTAGAATTGTCACCGGTGGAAATCCTTTCCAACTCTGCCCTATACAACCGTTCGACACCCCTGCCCAAACCAAATCAACAACTCATAAGCATTCATCTCCTGTCCATCAATGAATTGAATGGAATTTACAGCACAAGAATGGAAACTGATTTGCTTACCCCACAATTGAAACCTCACGGTAGCAGCAAGATCCCCACTGATCGGCAGCCTACAGAAACGTCGCTGCCCTATTCGCCTGCCACAATCTCTGGTGCCCCATCTCCTGCGCTGATCGACAGTGAGAACCCCTAAAATCGACAACCCACAGCACATTGCTCGCTCCCGCAACCACCGGCACAGCCTCCAGCCGCACGCTCCTTCACCACCAGCACGTTCGCGGGCACCGTTGAGGGTGGTCGGTCTCCACTTGCAGAGAAGAGGGAGAGTTGGCTGCGGACGGGGAGATGGCTCAGGCGGTGAAGTCGCGAGGAGAAAGGGAATCACGCGAAGAAGGAATCGTGAGCGACGATGATCGACCGCGGCGAGGGAAGAAAATGTTGGTGCAATCGGCCCAAGTCACGATTGACCAGGACTCGAGCTTGGCTCGAGTGATGTTTTTGTTGGGTGGATGCTTCGGAGGCTCATTGGCTCCCATGTCCCCGGATTAAAATTTTCACTAATGAAAGGATTAATTCGGATGGGATGAGCTTCCTTAGCAACACCATTTCTTCGTCGTGCTAACAACTCGAGTGGTCGCTCGAACAAACTAGTTGTTCAAGCAACTCTACTCATCTAGTTGATTAGCCGCGGAAGAGACGACGGATGGATCGCCGGTTTTTGTGTTTGTCTTCGGGGTCCATGATTATACAATATATATTCATACACACACATGCATAATCATCATATATAAGAACATGCTCAGATCTGAACATAAAGTTAAAATAACTTTATACCTTACGATCTTCTACCGTATGTCCTATCCTTCTCGTGGACGACGTGTGGACGAAGATCCTCCACGAGTAGAAGCCTTCTAGATCGAGTTCTCCTCTACCTTGTCCGCTGCGAACAAAGAGAAAAACCACAAATACCTTTCCTATCTAGTACCGGCCACCAAGCTAGGAAGTTTGATGCAACCGCCGGCCAAGGAATGGATGAAGATGCGCCGGCCACCAAAACAAGAGGAGCCGCCGGCCACCTTTGGGAATTGGAAGAAGATGATCTTGCCGGCCACCAATGGGAGGAAAACCACAAGAAAGGAAGAAGAGAGTGGCTAAGATGAAGGGCTCCGCCAAGGAAAGCTTGAAATTGGGCGCCGCAACAATGTTGGATGAAGATGGTTGCCAACCTAGCTCCAAACCCTAGCCGCCCAACTCTCTCCAAACCCTAATCCCTATTCGAAAATCTATCTCTTGCCGCCCAACCCTAAGCCTTTATTTATAGAATTTAGGAGAAAGTTGGTTAGCCAAAATTATAGGAACTAACTCCTATATTCTTGCCGCCCAACCCCTAACTCCTTTAAGATTTGTTGTCACTAACCTATGGATGAGCCAAACCCTAATTCTAGAATTTAGGCTTAAGCATCCTCTAATCTCCACCGCCTGGGATCTAGGATTTAATCTCCACCGTCCGATCTAGGATTTAATCTCCTCCGTCGGATCTAGGGATTTTATCTCCACCGCCGGATCTAGGATTTTATCCCAACCATCGGATCTAGGATTTCATCCTAACTGTAGGATCTAGGATTTCATCCCAACCGTAGGATCTAGGATTTCACCCCAACCGTCGGATCTAGGATTTCATCCTAACTGGCCGGATCTAGGATTTCATCCTAACCGTCGATCTAGGATTTCATCCTAACCATCGATCTATGGATTTAATCCAACCGCTGGTTCTAGGGTTTCATCCCAACCATCGGATCTATGGATTCAATCCAACCGCTGGTTCTAGGTTTTGTTTTACATTCTTGGATCTAGACTTCACAAGGATTATATTAGGCTATAGGGACCATAAGGAGGAGTTGGGTCTTGGCCACCCGATGGATCGGAACCACACAAATTGATCCATCAATGATGTTCCATTCCACTAGAGGATCATCATTGAACTACCTCACCAACCCCATAAATCAATATGGGCTCCATATATTATTTGTACATTAATCTCCCCCTGTTTAAGATATCGAATGTCCGTCAATTAATTGATTTACTGACCATCAATTAATTAACATCTAATTCCTCGAGTAGTACCACTCAACCTTATCATCATGTTGACTAAGTCAACCAAATTGGTTTACATGATGAACCTTATGAGCTCCTCAAGGGGACATCATCAACCTAATATATAGGACACGCTTTCTCCTATAATCAACTACACACCATGTAAATAATATTATTTCCCAACTTACTGCATATTGATTTAATCCATCTAAATCTCACCCACGTAAATCAAAGAAATAAATACTAAGTACATGTGCCCTATTATATCGGGATTAAGAGCATGTACAACATAATATCCGAGGTCCGATTCAATTATGTAGTCAAGACTAAATCAATCACCTCTATGTCGGTCCCCGCCAATACACCTAAGTGTACTAGTGTAACTCTATGTTCAAGACAAAACAATACCAAGCTACACTACAACCATGCCAATGGTTTGTCCAAAACCATCTTGGTTGTGAGCCTCTACTTATATTTTACAAGGGACTGATAACATGATCTTACATGTACACCAAGCACCATGTTATCTACAATGTAGAATATTAGACAATATCACACATATATAATGAATATATAAAATCTGAGCAATGATCATGTGATTCTTATTTCAAAATAAAATGTTCATACAAAAGAGCTAGGCTTTCGATACATTCTAACAATCTCCCACTTATACTAAAGACTATCGTCATCACTCTGCCATACAATCTGATCCCCATGTCCTCCACATGCCTATCAAAGCGCTTTTGGAAGGGCCTTAGTGAATGGATCCGCCCGGGTTATCCTCGATGCAATCTTGGCGGCAACAACTTCTCCTCGCTTTACGATCTCGTATGAGGTGGTACTTGCGCTCTATGTGTTTACTGCCTTATGGGCTCGTGGTTCCTTGAGTTTGCAAGCGCACCACTATTATCACAATAAATTGTGATAGTTCGGCAAACCAGAATCACATCCAAGTCCATCAAAGTTCTGAGCCATACTGACTTCCTTGGCGCCTCGGAGGTGCCACATACTCGGCTTCCATGGTAGAGTCCGCCACGCATTTACGCTTGACACTCCTCCATGCTATGGCTCCACCTCCAAAGTAAACACAAACCCCGAGGTAGACTTACTCTTGTCCCTATCGATTGGAAATCCGAATCGTGTAACCCACGAGGACTAATTGATCTGCCCGTAAACCGGCATATAATCCCTAGTCCTTCTCGGGTACTTCAATATATGCTTTACTGCGATCCAATGTCCTGTCGAGATTACTCGATGTCGCTAACCATGCCTGGCAGCGGATATCCGGTCTCGTACATAGCATAGCATACATAAGGCTTCCTCTTGCGAAGCATAAGGAACCGCCTTCATGTCCTCTATCTCCTTTGATGTTTTGGGACACATCTCTTTAGATAAAGGAACTCCATGCCTAAAAGGTAGAAAACCTTTCTTGGAGTTGCATGCTAAACGAGCAAGGATAGTGTCAATGTATGAAGCTTGAGACAAGCATCCTTTTCTTGCGATCCCTTATAACTTTGATCCCAAGGATGTGTCCACTTCTCCCAAGTCCTTCATATCAAATTGTTTGGACAACCATACCCTTACGTCGATAACACTTTGATATTGTTGCCAACTAACAAAATGTCATCTACGTATAGTACAAGAAACACCACTCGTTTCCGTCACATCTCTTGTATACACAAGGCTCATCCGGACTTTGAATAAATCCATATGATTTGGATTACCTCATCAAAGCGGATGTTCCAAGATCTAGAAGCTTGCTTGATCCATAAATGGACCGATTAAGCTTACATACAAGATGCTCTTTGCCTTTAGCAATGAATCCCTCTGGTTGCCGCATATAGATGTTCTCCTCAAGACTTAGTTAAGGAAAGGTGTCTTGACATCCATTTAAATCTCATAATCCATATGAGCGGCTATAGATAAGAGAATCGGATAGACTTAAGCATAGCTCTACCGTGAAAAGGTCTCCTCATAATCGATACCCTCTTTACGAGTATACCCTTTCGCAACAAGCCTAGCTTTGAAGGTCTCAACCTTCCGTCTACTCCTCTCTTTCTCTTGTAGATCCACTTGCATCCAATGGTTTTACACCATCGGGTGGGTTTACTAGCTCGGACCTGATTAGAATCCATAGATTCTATCTCTGAATTCATCGCTCTTTGCCAAGATCATCTCTATCTTGGATTGCCTCGTCATATGTCCAGGATCAGTTCATGTTCACGGGGACTAAGTCCAAGACTCTCCCAAAAACATGAATCTGTCGGGTTGTCTAACAACCCTCCCACTGACGAGGTGCCTCCTGTGTATGCTCTGTGACCGCAGCGGTCGATGACTTGTGTGTCTCCTCTTGTACCGGTGTCTTGAAGTCGGGACTTCACTGTCAACTCCTCAAGAACAATCCTACTCGTGGGCTTGTGGTTCATCACATAGTCCTCCTCTAGAAATCTGGCATTCGTACTCACGATCACCTTTTGATCTCTAGGATTGTAGAATAAACCACCCTTCGTTCCCTTGGGGTAGCCAACAAACAAGCGCATGCGAGATTCCAACTTACCATCTCCCTTCAAAGACATGTCTTTGGACTACCCAAATCCGAATATCTCTTAGACTAGGCTTTCGATCCACAACTCTTGGGAGTAGAGGGTACGGACTTAGATGGAACCAAGTTCGAATGTGTGCGATGTTTCCAGAGCAAACCCCGAGCGAATCGGTAACTCGAATAACTCATCATCGATCGACCATCTCCATAAGAGTCCTATTCCTTTCGCCTGCTACACCATTCTGTTTGGGTGTGCAGTGCATAATTGGGATTGAATCGACCTCGATAAGTAACTCCTAAACTCTCCCAAGAGGTACTCGCCACCACGATCAGATCGTAATGTCTTGATACTTTTACCTTGACGGTTCTCCACATCAGCCTTGAATTCTTTGAACCTGTCAAAGCATTCAGACTTGCGGCGCATCAAGTAAATGTATCCATACCTTGAATAATCATCTATAAACAAGACGAAGTATTCAAAGCCACCTCTTGCCTGGATAGACATAGGACCGCACAAATCAGAATGAACCAATTCTAACACATCTTTGGCTCTATACCCCTTGGCCTTGAAGGCCTCTTGGTCATTTTACCTTCCAAGCAAGATTCGCAGGTTGGGAGATCCTCCACCACTAATGAACCCAAAGGTCCATCAGCTATCAACCTTTGAATTCTACTTAGGTTAATATGACCAAGCCTTAGATGCCAAAGATATGTTTGGTTCATTTGCGAAGGTTCTTTTCTCTTATTAGATTTAGAAGATGAGCTATTTACTTCTATTTGCATCGTGGGAGTTTTTGGTTCAAGAGTATATAAATTGCCAACCAATGTACCAGAACAGATAATCTCCCTATTCCTTTTTATAACCACCTTGTCATTAAAAGAAACAGAATATCCATCCATAAACAATTTAGAAACTGAAATTAAATTCTTTCTAAAAGTAGGTACATAAAGACAATTTCTTAAAACCAAAAATTTATTCCTATCAAAAGATAAATAAACGTCTCCCACTGCAATAGCCGCCACCTTTGAAGCATTGCCCATGAAGACGATAATCTCTCCTTCAGCTAGTTGTCAGGTTTCCTGGAACCCCTGCAAAGTATTGCAGACATGATCAGTGGCTCCTGTATCTACACACCAGGCACTGGTAGACAACACCGCTAAACATGTTTCAACAACTAAACAAGAAGATATACCTTTGTTCTTACGGCGAGGACAGTCCGCCTTCCAATGTCCAGTCTGCTTGCAAGTGAAGCACTTGCCTTTCGACTTCTTCACTCCTACCTGGGGTCCCACTACCACTTTCTTCGCTCTACCTTGCTTCTTCTTCTTCTTACTTTTCAGTTTATAGGAAGAAACCTTCTGAGCGACCATGGCTTGAGAACTCTGATGAAAAAGCCCCTCTGCCGCCTGAAGTTCTGTCAGAAGCTCCACCAATGAATACAACCTCTTGTTCATGTTGTAGTTGAGGCGGAACTGCTCAAAACTCCTAGGCAGAGACTGGAGAATGATATCGACCTGGGTTTCCCCATCGATCTCAGCTCCGAGGACTTCCATCTCATTAAGATGAGCCATCATCTTGAGAACATGATCCCTAACGGGTGTTCCCTCGACCATGGTGGTCGTCATCAAGTTTCTCATTGCCTCCTGCCTAGCCACCCTACTCTGATGTCCGAAAAGTTCCTTGAGATTGAACATCATGTCATAAGCTGTGGCTATGGCCTGATGCTGATGTTGCAGCACATTTGACATAGATGCCAAAATGTAACACCACGCCATCTCATCTGCCTTAACCCATTTCTTATAATGTTCTTTCTCCTTTTCATCAGAGTCATCGGTGGGCTTAGGAGGACAGACCTCGAAGAGTACAAATTTGTACTCCTCATGATTAAGACAATATCGAGTTTCTTTACCAATCAATGTAGTTTGGACCAGTAAGTTTGTTTTCTTTTAAAATCACAGCAAGTGGGTTGAAAGCCATTTGAAAATCCTAAAAATCACAATGATCAAAATATTAGATTTCAAATATTATTGATTCCTCAAAACAATAAAATCCCGAAATCAACCAACACCTCAAAACACCGAGAATATCGCATGCCATGATAGTGTGGACGTATACGAATTCTACATTTGTAAGAGGAGGTTTTACCCATTAATTTTATTATCTTGTCAACCTTACTTTTTGACAAATAAAATTAATAGTTGGTTCCTCTTTGGCCCTACAAATAAAAGCAGTGACTCCGATGGGAGGATACTTTTTATTTGCATCTAAGTGTGCACCATTACGATACTAAAGGGAATTATTTGGATTATGTGCCTTACATGGGAAGTACACTCCTAGATAATTTCCTATAACCATTATTTGACCTAGTGATCCGAAACAAACCCATCCGATGGGGAGGAAGGCACTCAGAGCCAGCACAAGTTTGTTGCATCACACGCGTCAAATTGTAATGGAAGGCGAGAATTATTTAAAATGTCCCTCTCCCACTTAGTAAATTGACAATGAGGAATTTTAAAACAAACACAACATGCATATAAAACATATAAGCAATAAATATGGAAAAATCAGAATTTTTCCAACTATTATGGCATTGTTCTCCAATACGCATCCCGTCGTGTTGCCACCTCGTCCGCTCCATCTTTTCCCGTGCGCAAGTCACCAAAGAGTTCCGAGCCGAGATAAATCATTTTATTTACATCCATCGATCCTATACTCCACGAAGGAGTGTACAAATAATCTAGATCGAAAGTAAACTAAAATGATCGGCTAAACAATGCCGTATTTAATTACAAAAATTAAATACTAATCTAGCCTCGTCAACCCCGAGGATTCAAATAATAAATTTTTACACACATCCATTCACATACACACACATGGCCATAATAGTCGTATCTTATGCCTGCAACCAAAGAGTTAAACTACGCATATCCTACTATTATCCAGCACATATAATATATGAAAAATGCATAAAAAATTAACCGAATCCAAAACACACAAAACCGGAAACCATGGCTCTGATACCAATTGTTGGGTGGATGCTTCGGAGGCTCATTGGCTCCCATGTCCCCGGATTAAAATTTTCACTAATGAAAGGATTAATCCGGATGGGATGAGCTTCCTTAGCAACACCATTTCTCCGTCGTGCTAACAACTCGAGTGGTCGCTCGAACAAACTAGTTGTTCAAGCAACTCTACTCATCTAGTTGATTAGCCGCGGAAGAGACGACGGATGGATCGCCGGTTTTTGTGTTTGTCTTCGGGGTCCATGATTATACAATATATATTCATACACACACATGCATAATCATCATATATAAGAACATGCTCAGATCTGAACATAAAGTTAAAATAACTTTATACCTTACGATCTTCTACCGTATGTCCTATCCTTCTCGTGGACGACGTGTGGACGAAGATCCTCCACGAGTAGAAGCCTTCTAGATCGAGTTCTCCTCTACCTTGTCCGCTGCGAACAAAGAGAAAAACCACAAATACCTTTCCTATCTAGTACCGGCCACCAAGCTAGGAAGTTTGATGCAACCGCCGGCCAAGGAATGGATGAAGATGCGCCGGCCACCAAAACAAGAGGAGCCGCCGGCCACCTTTGGGAATTGGAAGAAGATGATCTTGCCGGCCACCAATGGGAGGAGAACCGCCGGCAAAGGAAGAAGAGAGTGGCTAAGATGAAGGGCTCCAGCCAAGGAAAGCTTGAATGAATTGGGCGCCGGCAACAATGTTGGATGAAGATGGTTGCCGCCCAACCTAGCTCCAAACCCTAGCCGCCCAACTCTCTCCAAACCCTAATCCCTATTCGAAAATCTATCTCTTGCCGCCCAACCCTAAGCCTTTATTTATAGAATTTAGGAGAAAGTTGGTTAGCCAAAATTATAGGAACTAACTCCTATATTCTTGCCGCCCAACCCCTAACTCCTTTAAGATTTGTTGCCGCCCAACCTATGGATGAGCCAAACCCTAATTCTAGAATTTAGGCTTAAGCCTCCTCTAATCTCCACCGTCGGATCTAGGGATTTAATCTCCACCGTCGGATCTAGGGATTTAATCTCCTCCGTCGGATCTAGGGATTTAATCTCCACCGTCGGATCTAGGATTTTATCCCAACCGTCGGATCTAGGATTTCATCCTAACCGTAGGATCTAGGATTTCATCCCAACCGTAGGATCTAGGATTTCACCCCAACCGTCGGATCTAGGATTTCATCCTAACCGTCGGATCTAGGGTTTCATCCTAACCATCGGATCTATGGATTTAATCCAACCGTTGGTTCTAGGGTTTCATCCCAACCATCGGATCTATGGATTCAATCCACCCGTTGGTTCTAGGTTTTGTTTTACATTCTTGGATCTAGACTTCACAAGGATTATATTAGGCTACGATAGGGACCATAAGGAGGAGTTGGGTCTTGGCCACCCGATGGATCGGAACCACACAAACTTGATCCATCAGTGATGTTCCATTCCACTAGAGGATCATCATTGAACTACCTCACCAACCCCCATAAATTAATATGGGCTCCATATATTATTTGTACATCCATCTCCCCGTGTTTAAGATATCGAATGTCAGTCGATTAATTGATTCTTGACCATCGATTAATTAACATCTAACTCCTCGAGTAGTACCACTCAACCTTATCATCATGTTGACTAAGTCAACCGGTGGGTTTACATGATGAAATTTATGAGCTCCTCAAGGGGACATCATCAACCTAATATATAGGACACGGATTCCTCCTATAATCAACACCATGTAAATAATATTATTTCCCAACTTACCGGGCATATTGATTTAATCCATCTAATTCTCACCTTTGGTAAATCAAAGAAATAAAAACTAAGTACATGTGCCCGTTATTATATCGGGATTAAGAGCATGTACAACATAATATCCGAGGTCCGATTCAATTATGTAGTCAGTACTAAATTGAATCACCTCTATGTCTGTCCTACTCAATACACCTAAGTGTACTAGTGTAACTCTATGTTCAAGATAAAACAATACCAAGCTACACTACAACCATGCCAATGGTTTGTCCAAAACCATCTTGGTTGTGAGCCTCTACTTATATTTTACAAGGGACTGATAACATGATCTTCTGTGCCACACCAAGCACCATGTTATCTACAATGTAGAATATTAGACAATATGCACACATATATAATGAATATATAAAATGCAAATAATGATCATGTGATTCTTATTTCAAAATAAAATGTTCATACAGAAAAGAGCTAGGCTTTCAGTATACATTCTAACAGTTTTGATGTTTCGACAAAAATATATGACAATGTAATTGTCATGGGAAAGTCCATGTCTTGAGTACTTGGCACAAGGAAAGTCCAAGCATGGGTCTTGGCATGGAAAGTCCAACATAGGTTGGCAAGGGAAAGTCCAAGCTTGAGTCTTGGCATTTGAAGTCCAAGGGGTTTGGTATTGGCGGCATAAAGTCCAAGCGGGAGTCTTGCCAGCGTAAGTCCAATGTGCCTTGGCGGTGTAGACACCGTTAGCATGACATAGCCGATGGAAGCATCTGAAGGCTAGCGCGATGGATGAACAAGTCATGGATGACTTGGAGGGATCCGAGAGGCGTGAGGCTGATGGAGATGATTAGAAGGCTTAGGTCTAGACTAAGGGTGGTCTTGCAAGTATGGGGGCACCATACTTGGGTTTAAACCTCATGTTTGAGGTGTGTCAGTCGACTGGTGCCATGTGACAGTCGACTAGCGTAGTCAACTAGGGTTTGACTATAGGGAATGGCCAAACAATGATCACGGAGCTTGGCACTTGCGTCGGCCAAGTAGTCGACTGATCATGGGATCAGTCGACTGATGCTCGGATTTTCGGCCACAGAATGGAGTCTCACTCGACTGCTGGGACAAGCAGTCGAGTGATGGCTCATCAGTCGACTGATGCTCATGATCAGTCGACTGATGTCCTAGCCGTTGGATTTTTTCCAGCGTGGATTACACCGTTGTCTCACAGCAACAGTGTGATCAGTCGACTGATGGTCCCGAGCAGTCGACTGATCGACTTTTTCCAGCACGGGTTGAAGCTATATAAGGAGCTCGTGATGGAGGAAAAGATAGCGATTTTCTTGGGCGAAATTGAAGGGGAAAGTTGGTGCTTTTCAGTCCTTCAAAGCTAGTTCAAGGCAATCAAAGATCAAGCAATCAAAAGCTCTTGTAAAGTGTTTTTCTTTACTTGCATTTCATATAAATTGTTGTAATTGCTTGTTTTAGTTTCTTACTGTTGTAAGATTACTTGTAAGGGGTTTCTCCGCCTCCGACTTGTGTCGAGAAGGAGTGTTTATTATAGTGGTGTGTGATTGGCATCGCTAGGGTTTGCACAAACCCGATCCGTGGACTAGGAACCGTCGGCCCAACCACGCTAACGATCATTGTGTTTGCGTGTTGTTAATTGTTTCGTTATTGCTTTCATTACTATTCCGCTGCGTACTAACGAAATTGTAGAGACGAACATGCGATCGAATTCCAACTACGAACGAACTCTACGCTATTCACCCCCCCTCTAGCGGCTTCAAATTTCCTTCAAATGGTATCAGAGCCCGGGGCTCTTCTACAGATTAACCGCCGGGAGCTAAAAGGCTAGAGAGAAGATGGAATTCCAAAACAAGCTCGGATGGGACATAAACACTCCACCGCCATATGATCAAGAAGACTTTTCGGCATGGAGAGCAAGAATGGAGACATTCTTTATGATGGATATAGAGGATTGGTTCATCCTCGTAGAAGGTTTTGAACCCCCTCGGGATAGGAAGGGACAAGTCCTCAAGTTGAAGAAATGGACCCAAGAGCAACAACAAAAATTCAAAACCGAAGCTAAGGTAACAAAACTTTTAGAAGATTTGATACCTAATGATGTTTTGTCTAGGCTAGGTGAATATCTTGATGCCAAGGAGCTATGGGACAAATTAGCCAAGTTCAATGAGAAGCCCCACTTGGCACAAGTAGAAGAAGACAAGGAAGAGGATGAAGAGAGTTCATCTTCCTCACGAACAAGTGAGGAATCGGAAGTTTAAGAGGAGTCAACTTCCGAATCGATGGAAGAAGAAGAAGTAGAAGACACCTCCACCTCTAGGATTGAGGGGGAGGAAAGAATATCCACTCCGGAGCAACAAGAGAAAGCTTCGACATCTAGTCAAGATAAAGAAGCTCCAATTCCGGTCTCAATTAACCTAGGTAACTCAAACACTCTAATTTCAAATAAAATCCATATATTGTGTTTTGAGTGTAGGGAGTATGGGCACTACAAGAGCAAGTGCCCAAAGAAGGTTAAGAAGACTCCACCGGCGCCTAAAAGTCAACAAAAGTCAAAGGATGTTGGTTCCCCATCACCTAAAGGCAAGGAGCACATCATTTTCTTCATATAAACAACCGAGGCATTCTGAAATCAATGTCCTAGTGGGAGCAAAAGACTCAAAATGGAGCTTCACAAGTAGGGGGAGCTTCTAAGGCAAACCCTAAGGTATATTTTCATAATGCTCATTCTTTAAATTCTAAGCAAAAGCATGCTAGAATTAATTCAAATAACTTTGCTATTACTCATGAATCAAAGCATGCTAGGAATGATAACTCTAGATCTATTTCAAAGAAGGAGAAATTTGGGACTAATGTCCCTAGAAATGTCATTCCTAGGAAAACAATTAAGAAAATCGAAAGTCATTTAGGTATCAATCCCAATAAGGGTAGATATATGTTTAAGGTGAATGGTAATGCCCAAAAACCTAATCAAAAATCATTTGGGCAATTAGAATTAGAGAACCAAGCCTTAAGGTCAAGGCTTGAAAAACTAGAAAAGACCCTAAATAAGATACAAAATCAATTTCAAGGGTCTAATGGTCAAAGTCAAGGGTCAAGATCTCAAAGTCAACATCTAGGACCCAAAAGACAAAAGTCAACCAAGGGCAATCAAGGTTTGGGTCACAAACCTAAGCCTAAGGTGGCTTACCATAGTGTTCCATTTGATTATGGAACACAAACTAGGTCTAGGAAGACCAAGGTTGCAAGGGGAGTTACCTCTAGAGTCAACCTAGGTAAGACCGCCATGACCAAGGCTAATAGGCCTAGGAGGGTCATTAGGAAGGTATCCAGGGAGGTTATCCCTAAGGAATACCTAATTAATTCAATGAGCTCAAATAGATTTTGGGTTCCAAAGAGCGTGATTGATTCACGTTAAATGAGTTAGAATGTGCCAACCATGATTGGATGGGTAGTTAACTCAACCATGGTAAAGGTGGCACTTTAGGTTATTTTCAAGGTTATGGTTACCTTAGAAATACATTTGAGTTTTAATTCTAAAAGATCTTAGGATGTGCCAATATATTTTTTTGAAATCATGAAAATCAATAAAATTGGCACAATCTAGATTTAAAGGTCATAGTGTGTCACTTTGATCTTTGGCACACTTTAGGAACCAATGTATCAAGAGAAGTGTGTTTAAAGTATAGAAGTTACATCAAGAGTGATACTCAAGTGTCACACACCTTGATGTCTTGCACTTACCATGCTTCATGTGGTTCACCATGTGTTTGCATGGAAGGAATGTCTAGAGTGGATTGCATCTCACAAAACAAGTCTTTTACCTTGATTGTGTATTTCAATACTTAGAAAGGGTGAGATGTTAGGATTTTGAAACCTTTGAATGTTAATGTTTGCTAAAATGAAATAAAATATCAAAATACATTAACGAATACATGAATATAAGCATAACAACAATATGTTCGATATACAAGATTAAACATGAGAAAATGGAATAAGTTAGATAAAGAAATCAAGATTTTCTGAATTTCAGAACTGGAAATCAGATATCGCGTGATATAGTTATCGATCGATCTAACACGATATCGTGAGTCAAGCATTCGAGTGTTGCTTCCAGGACTCGACTATTTGCACATCAGTCGACTGATGGGATACATCGATCGGTGATGGTACTGCATTCCGAGGCCGAGGGTCATCGGTCAGTGTTCATCAGTGGTGATCGCGCGATCGTGATGAGCAACATCGATCGACCGATGCTATTGTAGCACGACGACGAAGACTTCGTGATCGATTGGCCGGAGCGATCGTCGGCTCGATAAACCCGCTAATAAACCGCGATCAGTCGACTGATGCTGCACATCAGTCGACTGGCGTCGCGATTTTATAATGCGAACTGCTAGGGTTCGGCATCTTCACGCGTCCACTTCCTGTTTTCCCTCTCCTCTCCGTTCGCCACTCCTTTCTCCGACAAGAGTTTTCGACCGCTCCAGCCACCTAGGTCCTAGGTTTGATAGCCTAACTCTTCCTCTCGCGTTTTCACTCATCTCACAACCCTAGTTCACTCCTTTTTAGCGGTTGTTTCTTCTTTTCCAGTTAGGGTTCCAGCGTCCAGTCCTCTGGCAAACTTTCCGGCCGAGGGTACATCGATAGGGACTTTTTTGCACGTTACTGTAGTGATGTCCTCTGGCAATCTAATCATGTATTGGTGCCCTTGCATTTCATATTGTTGCATTACATTCATATAGGAGATCCCGTAGAAATGATCCACCCGAGGGTGAATCACGATTGTACCAACCTATGTTGGTTAGGTACATCGATAGGGACTTTTTTGCACGTTACTGTAGTGATGTCATGGACATATTTGCATATTATCATCTCATGAAAATTGTCTTATGCACACATGCCATTAACGATGATCTCCTTAAGAAGTTTTATCATAACCTAAAGAAGGTAGACGATGGCCCTACCTACACTACTCGCATTGCAAAACGCGATTTAGAGTTCACTTCTGCGATATTGCAGGAGCTTCTTGACTGTAAGCCATCGGATGACACCTTCATTTTCTACCCTACCTTTGATGCTCCTTTACCCGAGCCATTTGACCATATCTCTTTAGACTCCATGCATGAGCATGTTTTTGGTCATCCTCGTCCACCAGCCTAGAATTTATTTCTTATTACTGAGTTATCTGCACCTGACAATGTACTCTACAAGGTCATTGTTGGGTGTTTTCTTCCGATCGTCACTCGGGGTCTGGCCAAGATTCGGCCTCCCCATCTCTTTCTACTGTATGCCATGCATAATAGGTTAGACATAAACATTGCATTAAACATGTTTCATTGTATTGTGCATTTCATTTCCCCTGTACAAGGGAAAGTGCATATGCCTTATGGGAACATTATCACAGCATGGTTAGAGTCAGTAGGCATCAACATTCACAGGGGATCACTGAGGTCGCTATCTGAGGTGTACGACTGCATATCAGTTCGTAACTTCTCGTTAGCGAAGCTGCGGATGGGGCTTGGGCAGATGGAGTTGGCACCTCGACCACTGCCCAGGGCACGTGGAGTGTAACGCCCGTAAAATTCCTAGCAATTTTACAAGAATTTTTGGCTTGATGATCATGGGCTTTATGTGGGCCTTTTCAAAAATAAAAGAAAATAAGCCAAAAAGGGGTGCAAGGCCTAGGAATTGAACCCCAACCCTCTAGAGATAGCCAAGCCCTATAGATGCACCCACTAACCAAAAGCCCAATAGGACTATATCATTAGAGGAATAAGGGAAATTATGGTTAAGTGTAAGGGAGATTAAGGGACTCTTTAGGTGAATAAATAGGGGGGGATGAGGAGGCATGAGTGAGCAACTTCACTTTCTCCACTTCTCTTCTTCTTCTCACCGAAATCCTAAAGCCCTCCCTCTCCATTTCCTCTCCATTTCCACTCTTGGCTGAAACTCCTTCAAGCAAGAAGCAAGGGCTAGGTTTTGTGTTCCTTAGTTTATCTCACACTACAAGCAAAGCGAAGGATGTAAGTATCCCTCACCTGCATACGAGTAGCTTCGATTGATGTTTGTAAAAGAAATCTATATGTTATATCCGGCCAAGCTATGTTTTAGTTTATCAATGAAGTTGTATGCTATGTTTAGGAAGTAGATGATGATGTTAACATGGAAATGTTAGTAATATATGAGAGATGTCCTAAGGCAATCGCCTTATGTATGAACCATTTATATGATAAATGAAGATTCACTATTTGAGTATACATGTTTAATGTATTTGATTGGATCTTAAACTCATTTACTGAATGTCCACGATACGATTCATAGCATGAGAGAATTTGTGATTGGATCACAACTAGTGAGTATCTCTACATGTGTAATTGTGATGTATCAGAATTATCCCTAGTCGATGAATTGATGGATTTGGACACCATCAATTCTGTCGAGACTAGCACGAGGTATACTCCTTGGTGTATCCAAGCAGCTGATTCTCACTGGCTGGAGACATAGTGATGTCCGGAGTTAATCGTGGATGCTAGTTATGGTAACTAGTTCATTGGAGTGACTAGCCGTAAGACTTCATATGGTTCTCTGAATATATAGATATGTCAATGAAGTTCTTACTGTGGCTTAAGTGCGATGTTCCTTTGACTTGCGGTATTCAAGTCATCTTGATCATGGAGACTTATGCTTTGACATCTTAAGCAAACATCTCTAAGGAGATGTGGACCCGGGATGATTGGGTATAAGTCGAAGTGATCGATGGTGTTTGAATAGCCTATAAAGGATTCACCACTCCTTGCGAGGAGATGTATACCCATGGCCTCTCGTCGGATTGTTACTAGTCTTTGGCCAAAGCATTACATGTTTAGAGTAAGGTACTCTTCGATACATGTGGAGTAACTAGAATCCGTAGGACGAGGAAATGATACTTGGGCTAGGTGTGACGTAGTCAGCCTAGTGGGGACTGACACAATAGACCATGTCTGAACCAAGTGGGTATAAGATGAGTGAAGGGAATGGGGCACGATTCATTCGAGCCATCAAGGGTTTCGTAAACAGTTCTCGATCAACCGCTGATCTTTTCGGTTAATTGGGGATCATGATGTACTACTAGGTGCCACTCATGATCGCTCTATAATTAATGGTTAATTATAGACGGCCAACATAAACCGAGAACCTATTTGGTCACACGACAACGAGTGTAATCCAAAGGATTTAAAACGAGCTTGAGAATGGGATTCTCGCATCGAGAGAAACTAGGTTTGGTTGGACCAAACATAAAGCGAGCATGAAATCGTTTGAAATCGCAATGGAAGTGGATGGGCCGTGTCTTATGAAGACATAATGGATGAACCAAAATGGTTTGGTTCTAATCCAATGGAGGAGAATAAACCAAAGGGTTTGGTTTATTTTAAACGAATGAACCAAAAGTTGGTTCGGTTCGTTTTAACTTAAAATAAACCATCATGGTTTGGTTTATTTTAACTTATCTTAATGGAGCGGGTTAACGGGCTTTATGGATATGATCCATTAACCATTAAGAGAATTAGTTCTCTATAAAATAGGGGTTAAACCCTAACCCAAAAACCCTAATCAAGTTTTGGCCGCCCAACCTAGTTGCCGCCCACCTCCTTGGAGTTTTCGGCGCCCAACCCTAAGGTGCCGCCGCCCAGCTTTTGTGCAGCCGTCCAACTTGTTGCCGGCGACCAAGCTTCAGCCGGTGAACCTCCGGCGACCCTCCGGTGATCTCCTCTAGGTTCGGTGATAAGGTGAGCTTCCATCTCTCCTTGGCCGGCCTCTATTCCTCCACCAAAAGCTGTCCAGTTTTTCTGGACAGCTTGTTTCTTTGTTGTCGGAGCATCGTTTGGACGACGGTTAGTGCTCCGACAGCGGCTAACTTACCGGGGATTTGATCTCCGGTAATCCTCTGAGGTGGGGGACGAAGGATTCGTCAAACGGTTGACGAATACCTCTCCGGAGAAGCGAGTTTTGAGAACTCGTTTTAGGATCCGAATTTGGATTCGGATCGTGATCATCTCTCGATCACGTCGTCTTCAACACGAGGCTAGTAACCCGTACGAAGACAAAGCTCGTGACTTAGCGAAGTCATCCCGAGGAGCTCGGCGTGGATACGGATAGAGACAATTCTTACGAGGATCGTTCCGGTTGATGCCGTTCCCGCTACACGTCATACGAAAGGTATAACGTAGATAAATTTCTTTTATTGCAAATTTTAATTTACGATTATGTCTACACTTGTTGTAATATGCATGCGTGTGTTGTGTGTGTTGTAATAAATATAGATTTATTAATTTTAATTGCTTCCGCTGTGCTCATGTTTACGAAACATGATCGAACACACACACGCCGCGGTGCCGGAAACCCAACAGTGGTATCAGAGCCCAGGTTGTGTTTCGACATAATCGTAAAATTGGTTTTGCGATAGTCATAATGTATTTCTAGAAATTTTCTAAATTTTGGAAATTTAGAAGTATTTATGGAAATTTTTCAATTTTGGAAAGTCTAGAAGTATTTATGGAAATCTTCCACTTTTGGAAAGTTGGAAGTATTTATGGAAATTGATATTTTCCATAAATAAAATATTTGATTAGATTCTGGAAATTTGTTTCCTAATTTAATCATGATTTGATTTGGGAAATCAAATCTTAAAATTTTTTATTTCCATAAGTAGTTTTAATGATTTAGGAAATTGGTTTCCTAAATAGATTTTCCTTAATCAAATAATTCCATGAATAAAATATGTGATTAGATTTGGAAATTTGTTTCCTAATTTAATTATGATTTGATTTGGAGAATCAAATCTTAAACATATTTTATTTCCATAAATAGTTATGACATATAAGGAAATTATATACATGACATAATTGTATGCCATGTAATTGCATTAGATGCATAACATTATGCCATGCGTGTTGTGACATGTAGATGTATGCCATGTATGTCATGCCATGTAGATAATAGTTATTTGCATGCAAAGAGGATGAGACATAAAAACCCTTAATCAATATTAAAGCCTACACCTTCCATTAATATGGTTAGAACCAGAGTTCTGTTTCTTGTTTGGGTTGTTGGACTCTCTCCAAGCCCGGCTCGAACCTGAATATGTTCAAACCATGGAATAGTTTAATACTAATATGGTAAGAGTCAGAGGTCAATTGTTAGCTTTGGTTGTTGGACTCTCTCCAAGCTGGGCTAATTGGTTAAATGTGCTCTAACCATATTAAAACTATGTCCTGATTAATGGGTTGGCTTTAACCTGGAGCATCGATTTGTTGGACTCTCTCCAAGGTCGATGTAAAGGGAGGTGAAGTTGGGTGCTATGCATATGATGCATACTTGTTAATGTGTTAACAACCCGATGTATGTGTGAACATTCAATTAGTTGATAGCACATTGTGATAGTTGCATATACGTGATATGCAATCGGTATAGATGATACCTACCGTCGTAGTTATGAATGGCTTGTTGGACTCTCTCCAAGGTTGTTCATAACTATGATAGATATCAGCCCATTCGGAGATGGACCTACGATCTCCCGAAGTGATTTTGGGGTTTTTGAAATTCGAAAAATGAATGGGATTTATAAATGTATATTGATGCATTTTTAAAATCATCTTTCTCATATATGCTCGTTTTGTATTTCTAAGTTAATATATTGATCATGATGTGTTTGAATTTGCGTTCCATTTTGGATTCAAATAAATTGACTGGGCCGAACTTCTTGGGCTGGCTTAGAAACTTGAGAATTGTTCTCAAGGTGAAAAGCTTGTGTATGTCCTCGGCGCCTCTTCTCGCCCCTAGTGACGATGCAACTTTGGACCAATTGTTGGCCTATCAGAAACATGTGAGTGATTCTGAACAAATGAGTTGCATCATGCTAGCCGCGATGGAACCCAAGCTACGAAAGCAGCATGAGCATATGGATGCTCATATCGTAGTCCTTCATCTCTGTGAGTTGGTTGATGAGCAAGTGAGATTCGAAAGGTTCGAAGTCTCCAAGCTCCTCTTCACCTCTGAGATGCAAGGAGGTTCATCTGTGATCGCTTGCTCAACATGCTGAAGACTGTGGAGCCTTCTGAGAAGCATGAGTAGGGGACAATGTTGTTAGTTGATTCCTCGAAGAAAGGTTCTAAGAGGGAGTCAAAGGAACAACAGAAGGGGAAGAAGAAAAAGGCTAAAAGGCAGAACCAGCTCAAAAGGGCACTTGCCATCATTATGGCAAGGAGGGTCATTGGCGAAGAAATTGCAAGGTTTATCAAGAGTCCGTGAAGAAGGATAAGGCATCGGATGCCCCATCTTCTTCAGAAATCTTCTTTATTGATTGTCATTCTATTTCCTTAGACACTTGGGTATTGGATACTGGGTGTGGCTCACATATATGTAATGACATACATGGGCTAAGGAATAGAAGAAGACTCGTCAAGGGAGAGTCAAATTTACGTGTTGGGAATGAAGCAAAGGTTGCTGCACTCGCCATCGGAACGTATTTGTTGAAACTCCCTGCAGGACTTGTCTTAGAACTGGACAATTGCTTTTATATTCCTTTGTTGATAAAGAACATCATTTCTATTTCTTGTTTAAATAGAAATGGTTTCCATTTGATGTTTAGTAACAATTGTTGTTACATAACTTTGAATGGGGTTCTTTATGGGACTGGAACTTTAAGTAATGGCATTTATACGTTGGACGTATCCAGTGACATTTTCAGTATCGAAGCGAGCAACACGCGTGCTCGAAAGGATAATCACATAGACTCCTATATGTGGCATTGTCGTCTTGGCCATATAAGCAAGAAACGCATGTCCGAATTACACCAATGTGGAATTCTGGAATCGTTTGAATTGGATTCATACGATACATGCGAATCATGCTTAAAAGGCAAGATGACTAAGTTACCTTTTACTGGAAAAGGTGAACGAGTGGGAGAGTTACTAGGTCTAGTACATACTGATGTATGTGGACCTATGTCAACTCAAGCTTTAGGAGGCTATAACTACTTCATTACCTTCACCGATGATCACTCACGGTTTGGGTATGTGTTCCTGATGAAACACAAGTCTGAAGCCTTTGAAAGGTTCAAAGAATTCAGAAATGAAGTAGAGAAACAACATGAAAAAAGTATTAAAATACTTCGATCGGATCGAGGTGGTGAATACTTAAGTCAAGAGTTTCTTGATTATCTAAGAGACAATGGCATATTGTCTCAATGGACTCCGCCCTATACACCACAGCATAATGGTGTATCTGAGAGGCGTAACCGGACCTTGTTGGACATGGTCAGGTCAATGATGAATCATGCGACTCTTCCCAAGTCCTTTTGGGGCTATGCACTTCAGACAACTGTTTACTTGTTAAACAGAATGCCTACCAAGGTAGTCTCAACTACTCCATATGAGATATGGAATAGTAAGAAACCTCATGTATCTTACTTGAAGATATCGGATCGACGTATAAATCGGATGCTAAGTCCGATAAATGTCTATTTATTGATACCCTAAGGAAACAAGGGGTTACCAATTCTATCATCCTGTGGAACAAAAGGTGTTTGTTTCAAGGCATGCTGTGTTTCTAGAGAAAGAGTTTCTCTTGCAAGAAAACAGTGGGAGTGTCGTCGAGCTTGAGGAGGCTCAAGAAACTCAAATAGACATTGATGAGATACCTGGTGAGCACAAATATGACAACTCATAGTGATGAGCAATCTGACTTCTATTGTAACACCACATCTTCGTGAGATCCGATAGAACAAATATTCCCGAGAGATATGGATTTCTCGTAAGTGAATCGAACGACGTGTTACTCATTGATGATGAGGAGCCTACCAGTTATGAAGAAGTGCTGACAAGTTCAGAAAGGGATAAGTGGCTTGGTGCCATGAAGTCGGAAATGGATTCCATGTATGAAAACCAAGTTTGGAACTTGGTTGACCCACCTGAAGGTATAAAGCCTATAGGGTGCAAGTGGGTTTTCAAGAAGAAAACCGACATGGATGGTAATGTGATTACCTATAAGGCTAGATTGGTGGCGAAAGGATATCGTCAAAAACAAGGTGTTGATTATGACGAAACCTATTCGCCTGTAGCTATGCTTAAATCCATTCGGATGCTCCTGGCCATAGCGGCTCATTATGATTATGAGATATGGCAGATGGATGTGAAAATAGCTTTCCTTAATGGAAACCTACTCGAGGACGTGTATATGATACAACCTGAGGGTTTCACATCGGTTGATAAAACCAAGGTATGCAAATTGCGACGATCCATTTATGGATTGAAGCAAGCATCCAGGAGATGGAATATCCGTTTTGATGAGACGATCAAAAAGTTTGATTTCTCGCAAAATCCAGACGAAACTATGCATGAGAGCATGAATGATGCCTTAAGCTTAAAATGACTTTATGTTAGCTTTAGTCTAAGTATGCGTAGGTCAACGAACGAAAACTTATACTAGCTTCACAAGAAACACTTGTGATTGGCCAATGGGGGTCAAAGGTAGACAAGTTAGGTAAATCAAAATTGATCAAAAAAAAGGCTCGATGATCTTTTTAGGAGACTCGAGCAGCAAGAGTTTCCATTACTAGACAATTATCGGATATGGGCCTTGGTACGCTCTCTTCCAAATGATTTCATAGTAGTTGCACATCACGTATGGGGCCGCTATGAAGGGCGGATAACATATGCTGAGTTGTGCTGGGAACTACTGGAGCACAAGGTTCAAGAGAATCCTGTGGTAGCTAGCCTCGAAAAGAATGAAGAGAGTTCTACAAACAATCAACTTATTGGCCAGCCTGAGACTACCCTAATGAGGCCAAGGAAGATAGGACTAAAAATAATTACAACTGCACTAGGGTTTGTCCTAGTGGGAGTCGTAATAAACTATCTTCTCAAGTAGTTTTGTTCCGATTAGAAATAAGGAATGTTATATATTAACATTTTTCTTTTCTGAACGTATGAATAAGAAATGAGGAGCTCGTTTCCTATGAGCTCGTTTCTTTCGAAATTAGTGATTAGTTCATTGCATGGGATGTATGTGGTATAGTTGATTAGATTGGGGACATACGAATGATGAGTGGAAACGAAGTTGCCGCTTGATGTTGTAACCCAATTCAATTTTACATTGAGTCAATCAGCGCATGTGACCTGATCGGTCGTGGCGTGAGGGAGGAGATTCGGTAGGCTCGCATGCCTATACCCGAGTTGGTCAGACGGAAAGAGAAAGGCGGACTCATCGTCAAGATGCTCACCGTAAATAACTTCGGAATATGGCGGCGAGCTCATAGATCGCAGCATCGTAGACCGCAGGAGCCGCTCGAGTGCCCTCGATTCAGGCATTACCGAACGTGAGAGCCGCAGATGGCTCGAGCTCGTCAAGGATTATGACTGTGAGATTCTCTACCATCCGGGGAAAGCTAACAAGGTGGCTGATGCACTCAGCAGGAAGTCCTGCGCCACCTTGATGTCTCTATCAGTGTTATCTCGGCCCTTAGAAAAAGAGATTATGCGTTACGGAGTTGAAATCATCTCCGGACAGCTCTCGACCATGACGATAACACCGACGCTGTTCGATGATATACTGGAAAAGCAAGCCCGTGACCCAAGCCTTCAGAGGATCAAGCAAGAGGTCTTAGAAGGAAAGGACGACGGGTTTCGGATCTCTGATAGTGGAGTACTCTACCTCAGGGATCGCTTATGTATTCCCGACGATCCAGAATTACGGAAGGAGATATTTGAGGAAGCTCACGGAACTCCTTATGCGATGCATCCTGGAACCACCAAGATGTACCAAGACCTAAAACAAAAGTTCTGGTGGTTCGGGATGAAAAGAGATGTGGCTCAGTATGTCAGTACTTGCCTGACCTGCCAGAGGGTTAAGGCAGAACACCAGAGACCTGGAGGAACACTGCAGCCGATCCAGATTCCAGAATGGAAATGGGAGGACATTTCTATGGATTTCATCTCAGGATTGCCCAAGATGACAAACGGTTATGATGCTATATGGGTAATTGGATGATTGAATGAAGTCCGCCCATTTCTTAGAAATCAAGATGACCTATTCGTCTGATCAACTAGCTCAGTTATATGCTAGGGAAATTATCATACTACATTTAATTCCTAAGACCATCATTTCGAGATGATGCGCTTTATTTCATTTCGAATGTGTTGAGAGGCCCTAGCACGAAGCTATTGATCAAGATCGCCTTCCATCCCAGACACGATGCACCAAAGAGTAAATCAAGTCGGAGGATATGTTACGAGCGCGCATACGGATTTCAAAGGTAGCTGGTGCCGATACTTATGTTTGGCAGAATTCGCTTACAATAATAGCTACCACGCTACTATCGGAATGACACCCTACGAGGCTCTATACGGGAGGAAATGTAGATCTCCCATATCTACGAGGGTGGTGAAAAGAAGAGGATGGGACTCGCACGGATTTCATCGACGACACCACCCGAGCTATATGGAACATCCATCAGAGAATTGAAACTGCTCAGAGCCGACAAAAGAGCTATGCGGATATGCGACGTAGACCGTTAGAATTCGAAGTTGGGGACCTAGTATTACTCAAAGTTGCTCCTATGAAGGGAGTGATGAGATTCGGAAGGAAGGGTAAACTGAGTCCACGCTACGTGGGACCGTATCCGATATTGTAGAGGATTGGCAAGGTAGCTTACAAGCTAGAGCTGCCTCAAGAGATGTCGGCTATTCACAACGTGTTCCATGTCTCTGTGCTCAAGAAATGCATTTCCAGTACGGACCAAGTGATCGAGCCACAAACAGTACAAGTTCAAGAGGACCTGAGTATTGAAAGTCGGCCTATCCAGATACTAGACCGAGAAATCAAGAGGCTAAGGAACAAAGAGGTGCCCTTAGTAAAGGTCCTGTGGCAGAATCAACGGTACGAGGAAGCTACCTGGGAACGCGAGGAGGACATGAAGCAAAAGTACCCACAATTGTTCTAAGTTTTGAAGATGAAACTTTTAAAAGGTACGAAGGATTGTAACGCCCGTAAAATTCCTAGAAATTTTACAAGAATTTTTGGCTTGATGATCATGGGCTTTATGTGGGCCTTTTCAAAAATAAAAGAAAATAAGCCAAAAAGGGGTGCAAGGCCTAGGAATTGAACCCCAACCCTCTAGAGATATCCAAGCCCTATAGATGCACCCACTAACCAAAAGCCCAATAGGACTATATCATTAGAGGAATAAGGGAAATTATGGTTAAGTGTAAGGGAGATTAAGGGACTCTTTAGGTGAATAAATAGGGGGGGATGAGGAGGCATGAGTGAGCAACTTCACTTTCTCCACTTCTCTTCTTCTTCTCACCGAAATCCTAAAGCCCTCCCTCTCCATTTCCTCTCCATTTCCACTCTTGGCCGAAACTCCTTCAAGCAAGAAGCAAGGGCTAGGTTTTGTGTTCCTTAGTTTATCTCACACTACAAGCAAAGCGAAGGATGTAAGTATCCCTCACCTGCATACGAGTAGCTTCGATTGATGTTTGTAAAAGAAATCTATATGTTATATCCGGCCAAGCTATGTTTTAGTTTATCAATGAAGTTGTATGCTATGTTTAGGAAGTAGATGATGATGTTAACATGGAAAAAGGGATTAGGTTAAAAGCTAACCCTAATAGCCACTAAAGCCTATTCTGCCAAGCCATGATTCTAGGTTTCAATGAGTTGCATGCTATGTTTTTTGTAACTATATGATGATGCTAGGATTTAAAATGGATTAGGTTGAAGGTTAACCCTAAAGACCTACATGGACCATTCGGCCACCCCTAGATCTTGATGATTCAATGAAGTTTAATCCATATTTTTGTAGGCTTATGATGTTGTTGTTATGTTAAAATGAATTAGGTTAAAGGTTAACCCTAATAGCCACCAAGATCCATTCGGCCAAGCCATGTTTTAGGGTTTTAATGAAGTTCTATGCTATGTTTTTGTAACTATATGATGATGTTAGGATTTAAGATGGATTAGGACAAAAGCTAACCCTAAAAACCTACTTGGATCATTCGGCCACCATGACTTTTGGGTGATTAAATGAAGTCTAGTTCTTGTTTTATATGCAAATGAAGTTGTTGTGTTATGTTAAATGAATTAGGATGAAGGATAGCCCTAGACACCCCTATGGACCATTCGGCCATCATGCATTTTGGGGATTAGATGAAGTTTTAATTCAAGTCTTATGTGCATATGAAGTTGTTGTTAAGTTAAATGAATAGGCTAACATGTGTTTTATGTTGGGTGAATGCATGTTGACTTGTGATATTAATTAATGCTAGATGAAGATAACATGCCTTAGGTTAATTCAAGTCTTATGTGCATATGAAGTTGTTGTTAAGTTAAATGAATAGGCTAACATGTGTTTTATGTTGGGTGAATGCATGTTGACTTGTGATATTAATTAATGCTAGATGAAGATAACATGCCTTAGGTTAATTCAAGTCTTATGTGCATATGAAGTTGTTGTTAAGTTAAATAAATAGGCTAACATGTGTTTTATGTTGGGTAAATGCATGTCATGCCTTATGCCATGTCTATGTGTATGCGATGTTTAAAATATGTTATGAAATGGAAAAGATAAGATTATGAAATGAAACAAAATGATATGTTCACAACATGAATATGACATGATGATGAAATGAAGAATGATATGTTATGAAATGAAGAATGGTATGTTTAAAATGAAAGATGATATGTTCATGAAGGAAGCATGATGTGTTATGAAATGAAGTATGCTATGTTTGCAAAATGAAATAAGCTATGTTATAAAATAAGCATATAAGTATTTTACCTTCTGCATGGCTTGTACCAAGACCTTAACAAGGTCCAAGAAGGGATGGGCTCCTAAGATGCCCTAGGTCGATGGAATAAGACTCGGGCCTAGGATGGGCTTCTATGTATGATTGCCCCTAGGTCGATGGAATAAGACTCGGGCCTAGTACGGGATGGGCTCCAAGATGCCTTAGGTCGATGGAGTAAGACTCGGGCCTAGGATGGGCTTCTACGCTATGACGATTGCCCTAGGTCGACGGACTAAGATCGGGCCTAGTAACCTATTAGGTTCGAGACTTGCTACCTCGGGCCTATTTAGGGATGCGCGCTATGATAATGAAGAAGTGGTACAATGTCGGGCCCAAATATGTTGAGATTTATATTTACGTACCTATAATATATGTTTTCAAAAGCATCTTGCATATGTTACATGATTAGATTGTTATGTTCACATGCCATGTTGATATGTTACATATGATGTATGTTATGTTTGATACGCCATGTTTATGTCTCTATGCTACATATGATGCATGTTATGTTTGATATGCCATGTTTATGTCACTATGCTACATATGATGTATGTTATGTTTGATATGTCATGTTTATGCCACTATGTTACATATGAAGTATGTTATGTTTGATATGCCATGTTTATGTCACTATGCTACATATGAAGTATGTTATGTTTGATATGCCACGTTTATGTCACTATGCTACATATGATGTATGTTATATTTGATATGCCATGTTTATGTCACTATGCTACATATGATGTATGTTATGTTTGATATGCCATGTTTATGCCACTATGTTACATATGAAGTATGTTATGTTTGATATGCCATGTTATGTCACTATGTTACGTATGTTATATGTTATGTTTAATTAAGTCCTAAATGTACATGATATGATGCTATGTTATAGATGATACATGTTATGCTGCCATGCTATGGATGAGACATGTTATGTTTACTCACGTTACTTATGCTACATGTTAAGTTGATTACGCCATGTATGTTACATGTTATATGGCTTATATGTTATGAATGTTACATGCCATGATTAATGTCGATATATGGTTTTGTGAGTAGGACTGGATCTTACTAAGCCTATGTACTTATAGTTTATCTTTCCCTCGTACTGCAGATAAGGGTAAGGGATGGATAAACTAAAGGGAGCAGCAGGAGGGGCCAAATGTGTGTGGCAGTGGCATGGTGGAGAAGATCCGTTAGGTTTATATATATATATGTTTACCTATGATGATGATGTTTATGGATGTCCTTACTTATGTCTCCGTATGACGATGATGTTTAAGAACTTGAACTAAGCACTAAGTATCTATATATGTTATGATGCATGCTCTAGGTTAATAAGAAGAAGTAAGGAAGAAGTAAGAAGAAGTATCTATATATGCTATGATGCATGCCCTATGTTAAGAAGAAGAAGTATATATATATATATATATATATATATATATATATATATATATATATATATATATATATATATATATATATATATATATATATGTCAATGCATATGTTTAAAAGAAAAAAAAATAAGTCTAAAGTCTTCCGCTGTAAGAATAAAGAAGTATGTCTAAAGTCTTCCGCTGTAAGAATAAAGAAGTATGTATAAAGTCTTCCGCTGTATGTAATGTATGTATGGCCCCTCCGGGTTCTAGGTCGAAGGCGGGCGTGACATGGAGCCGCCTGCACCTAGAGAGCGCAGAGGACTATGAGGATGCAGACGCCTGATGAGGAGGATCGGATGCGATGCATCGCCAGGGTCCATCGGGATCGTCTTGGCCACCGAGTCCAGATTCCGACTATCGCCAGACGATCGACTCTAGGTGTCGAGCTCTTAGTAGGCGAGCCTCCATGGGCGCACGTCTTGGTCGGATGGAGGAGAGATACATGCAGATTGCAGAGTCCCAGAATCGCATCGAGTAGCGTCAGCTCGATATGTATGAGATGATGCGGGCCTGGACTTTGAGCCAGCAGCCTCCTCCACCTCCACCTCCTGCAGACGACTAGATCTAGAAGATGTTAGGATTTTCTTTTGTTTCTCAGTTTTTGTAATGAGATTGAGCATATCAAATCTCTAGTTTTGAATGTAAAAAATTGAAATCTTTTAAATTGAATGAAATTTCTATTTGTGAAAATCATGTGTGTTTGAGTGTGTATTTGTATGAATGTATTGGTTTATGAAAATTGCTATATCATGACATGAAATTTCATCCTATCATATAGCATGTCATGCCATTGGTTATGATTATTTTAGGTGTCATGTTTGTTTTTAGATTATATTACATGTCATGACATTATGATTATTGGCCATGCGTTATTATTGTTATGATTTGTGCCATGATCATTCATGCATTTTATTGTGATTAAAATTGATTTAAGGAAAAATGGCATGACTTTAAGTCCTATTTCTAAGGGAATCAAGTAGGGTTGCCTAGAAACTGCATGAAGCCATAATAATCCTAACTCCACATCTCATATCACATTGACATGTATGTGTATTTATACACCCTAGATACATGTGAGATGCTAGGATAATAAGTTAGGTTCAAGGTGCATAGGTAGTGCATCTAGATGAACTCAAACTTATTTTAATTATCACCAAGAATCATAAGGAAAGCTGATATACAAGTTATGTATATTTAGCCAATAAACCATGGTTCAAAATAGGTTTTCAAAAACATTTTAAAATCAATTTAGAAAACCTTGGTGAAGTCTATCTTTTGATAGCCATCGTCATTGTAGAAGTTGATACAAAGTAGATCAAAAACCTTAAAGTTTTAATAGTTTTTGAACTTTGTACCAATCTCCTATTTTCATGGTAAAAATATTTTTCCAAAATTTTTCACCGATTGTATGTGTGATAAGTAATGTACGTATCAAGTTTCGTGATTTTTTGATTTACGTAGAATTACTTATGAATTTCCAAAAGTCGAGTCTGATATCTGAAAATCAGGTTTTCAGTTATCAGTCGACTGCCTCTATAGGGCAGTCGACTGATGGGCGGCGTTTGGACTCGACTGCGATCGATTACCATCATGATGTAGTATCACTCATTGTATGTGCGATCGGTGATGGACACATCGATCGGCTAGTAGTCGACAAAGTCAGTTATCGTCAATCCGATTTCGGAAAACTAGATTTGTTTAACCCAATTTCAGCTGCGGTTAAGGTCCCTAACCACTCCTAACCCTAGGATATGCTTTGGGAAGCATGATGAAGGGTGCAAATCCATTGTATATGGATTAGGAGAGGTGTTTAGGGTTTGTGTCAATTTTAAGGTGTTGGGAAGTTCAATGTTGAATTTCTAACCTTCATTTTGATGGCTTAGAGTTCCTACTGGCTTAGGGACTTCCCAAGGACATTGTTGGTGCAATGGTGAGGAAGCAAGCCTTTAGGGGAGGTATCCATCTTGGGATGATGGATGTGTTTTCTCCTTGAAGAGGAGAGGTTATTGGGAGAGTATCATCAATTGGGAAACTCTTGATACCCAATTTGGAAATTGGGAGAGTGAATAGGATTGCCTCTCTTGAGTGATATGGGACTTATCACTAGGAAGATGATAGGCATCCTAGGTATTTTTAAAACCAAGGAGGAGATTGTAAGATCTCATTGGGACGTGAGACTTTGACCTCCTTGGAGAGATAACCTTTTTGATGTATATCAAAAAGGGGGAGAATGTTTGGGAAATTATTTGGGATTAGCAATTTGGAAAATTGGTAAGAGACTTGAGTTAGTGGTTTAACTCAAATGGTTTGTTTGGTTTTTGTCAAACATCAAAAAGGGGGAGATTGTTGGTGCAATCGGCCCAGGTCACGATTGACCAGGACTCGAGCTTGGCTTGAGTGATGTTTTGATGTTTCGACAAAAACATATGACAATGTAATTGTCATGGGAAAGTCCAAGTCTTGAGTACTTGGCACAAGGAAAGTCCAAGCATGGGTCTTGGCATGGAAAGTCCAACATAGGTTGGCAAGGGAAAGTCCAAGCTTGAGTCTTGGCATTTGAAGTCCAAGGGGTTTGGTATTGGCGGCGTAAAGTCCAAGCGGGAGTCTTGGCGGTGTAAGTCCAATGTGCCTTGGCGGTGTAGACACCGTTAGCATGACATAGCCGATGGAAGCATCTGAAGGCTAGCGCGATGGATGAACAAGTCATGGATGACTTGGAGGGATCCGAGAGGCGTGAGGTTGATGGAGATGGTTAGAAGGCTTAGGTCTAGACTAAGGGTGGTCTAGCAAGTATGGGGGCACCATACTTGGGTTTAAACCTCATGTTTGAGGTGTGCCAGTCGACTGGTGCCATGTGGCAGTCGACTGGCATAGTCAACTAGGGTTTGACTGCAGGGAATGGCCAAACACGATCACGAGCTTGGCACTCGGTGATCGGGAGCGATCGGCCCGATCATGGGATCGATCGGTGATGCTGGATTTTCGGCCATAGAATGGAGTCTCACTCGACCGCTAGGACGAGAAATCGAGTGATGGCTCATCAGTCGACTGATGCTCATGATCAGTCGACTGATGTTCTAGCCGTTGGATTTTTTCCAGCGTGGATTACACCGTTGTCTCACAACACCAGTGTGATCAGTCGACTAATGGTCCCGAGCAGTCGACTGATCGACTTTTTCTAGCACAGGTTGAAGCTATATAAGGAGCTCATGATGGAGGAAAAGATAGCGATTTTCTTGGGCGAAATTGAAGGGGATAGTTGGTGCTTTCCAGTCCTTCAAAGCTAGTTCAAGGCAATCAAAGATCAAGCAATCAAAAGCTCTTGTAAAGTGTTTTTCTTTACTTGCATTTCATATAAATTGTTGTAATTGCTTGTTTTAGTTTCTTACTGTTGTAAGATTACTTGTAAGGGGTTTCTCCGCCTCCGACTTGTGTCGAGAAGGAGTGTTTATTATAGTGGTGTGTGATTGGCATCGCTAGGGTTCGCACGAACCCGATCCGTGGACTAGGAACCATTCGGTTCCGAACCACGTTAAACGATTGTGTTTGCGTGTTGTTAATTGTTTCATTATTGCTTTCATTACTATTCCGCTGCGTACTAACGGAGACGAACACGCGATCAAATTCCAATTACGAACGAACTCTACGCTATTCACCCCCCCCCCTCTAGCGTTTTCAAATTTCCTTCAGAAAAGTGGTCGCAAAGCATTAAAAAGGAAAACAAAGATCACTGCTGGGAAAATAAAAGAACGGCTGTGAAACGCTCGGCTTAAATGATAACGGGTCGGGTTTCTTTTGTTTAACGGGTTAGATTTCCGACCCGTTAAGCCCACTAACACTTACACAAAAAGGGCTTAGAAATCTCCGTTCGAGTCCAGAAAAATTCCTAAAAATTTCTGGAAAATTTCTATAGGGTATTCTCCTAATTACCCAACATCTATTTTATTTTATTTATTTATATTTTTTTTCTGGTATTTTACATTCTCCCCCACTTATTAAAATTTGGTCCCCAAATTTCGTACTTAAATGCAAAAATTAATTCAAGCATATTCTAAAATAACCTCATACCTCAGGTAAACAGATGAGGATATCGAGCTCGGATAGTATCTTCCAGCTCCCATGTAGCCTCCTCATCCGTATGATGCTGCCATCCCACCTTTACGAGTCGGATGGTTTTGTTCCGCAACTGCCGCTCCTTGCGATCAAGAATCCGCACTGGAGTCTCCTCATAAGTCGCATTCGCCTGGAGTGGTATCGAAACTTCTTTCAGAACATGGTCAGATCGTGGCACATATTTCATCAGCATAGATACATGGAATACATTGTGAACACCCGTAAGTGTCAGAGTGAACACCCGTAAGTGTCGGAGGTAAAGCCAACCGATACGCTACACCTCCAATCCGCTTCAATATCTCAAATGGACCAATGTAACGTGGAGCTAATTTTCCTTTTAGCCCAAATCTCTTGACTCCTTTGGTGGGTGACACTCGTAGGAATACATGGTCCCCGACTGAAAATTCCAAAGGCCTTCGCCTCCGATCCGCATAACTCTTCTGTCTATCCTGTGCCTCAGATAACCATCGTCTGATCACTCGTACAAACTCTGCATCATGCTGGATACTCTGAGGCCCCAATATCTGTCGTTCCCCAACTTCCTCCCATAACACAGGAGATCTACAGGGTCTGCCATATAATGCCTCAAAAGGAGCCATCTGGATAGAAGAGTGGTAGCTGTTTTTGTAGGCAAACTCCACTAAAGGAATGTGATCCTCCCAACTGCCACCGAAATCCATGACGCAAGATCTCAATAGATCCTCCAGAGTCTGAATGGTACGTTCGGACTGTCCGTCTGTCTGCAGATGAAAGGTTGTACTGAGTCGAAGCTCTGTGCCCATGGCCTGCTGCAGACTCTGCCAGAATCGCGAAGTAAATCGCGGATCTCTATCAGATATGATACTCAATGGTACTCCATGCAATCTGATGATCTCTTGGCAGTACAATTTCGCTAGATGATCTAATGAATCCGTCTCACGAATCGGAAGGAAGTGAGCTGATTTGGTTAATCGATCCACGATCACCCAAATCGCAGTATGTCCTTTACGGGTTCGGGGTAATCCCGTAATGAAATCCATCGTGATATTTTCCCATTTCCATTCCGGGATCGAAATTTCCTGAAGTAAGCCAGCAGGTTTCTGATGTTCAGCCTTCACTTGCTGGCATACTAGGCATCGTGCAACAAAGTCTGCAATATCCCGTTTCATACTGTTCCACCAGTATAAACGCTTCAAATCACAGTACATCCGAGTACCACCAGGATGTATAGCAAATCTCGACTGATGTGCTTCCTATAGCAATTCTTCTTTAACTGGGTGTGTGTTCGGAACACATAGTCATCCTCAGAAATGAAGTACACCATTCTCGTCACTCAAGAAATCCGTCTGACGTTCTGAGTCTATCATGCTGCTCAAGAACTACAGATGCTGATCACTGACTTGTGCTTCCTTGATCCTCTCGGCAATGGCGGACTGGGCAACCATAGAAACTAATATCCCCCGGGATGTTTGACCGTGTACAGACAATCCCAACTCTGAGAAGCTCGCCGAACTAGGTCGATAATCATTTGCGGATGGTGGCTAGAACTCCACGAGACTTCACCGCGGAGCATCTGCTACCACATTAGCCTTCCCCGGATGATACTGGATGGTGCAGTCGTAATCTTTCAGATATTCCATCCACCGTCTCTGTCTCAGATTCAGCTCTTTCTGTGTGAACAGATACTTCAGACTTTTATGGTCTGTGTAGATCTCAAAGGTAATCCCATACAAGTAGTGCCTCCATATCTTCAATGCAAAAATAATGGCGACTAACTCCAGATCGTGCACTGGGTAATTTCTCTCGTGATCTTTTAGTTGACGGGAGGCACTACATCAGAACTGCTCCCAACCCTTGGATAGAAGCATCCGTATAGAGAACCATCCCATCAACACCAGAAGGAATCACTAAGATGGGTGCAGAAACTAGCAGTCGCTTAAGCTCCTGGAAGCTTGTTTCACAAGCCTCTGACCAGGTGAACTTGACCCCTTTCTGAGTCAGGCGAGTGAGTGGCATGGCGATACTCGAGAATCCCTCCACGAATCTCCGATAATACCCGGCTAGACCAAGGAAACTATGAACCTCCTACACTGATTTTGGCTGCTCCCAACTGGTAATCGCCTCAATCTTCTGGGGATCTACAGAAATACCTCTGTTGGACACCACATGTCCAAGAAAACCCACTGAGGATAACCCGAACGCACACTTGCTAAATTTGGCATACAACTGTTCCTGTCGCAACGTCTCTAATACTATCCGCAGATGTTGTTCATGCTCCTGCTCTGATCGAGAATAAATTAATATGTCATCGATGAACACTATCATGAACTGGTCTATATACCTCAGGAATACCCGGTTCATTAAATCCATAAATGCAACTGGGGCATTCGTGAGACCGAATGGCATCACTAGAAACTCGTAATGCCCATAACGGGTGTGGAAAGCTGTTTTCTGAACATCCTCATCTCTTATCCAAAGCTGATGATATCCTGAGCGCAGATCAATTTTAGAATACACACATGTATCCTTAAGTTGATCGAACAAACTCCACCAAGATAAACGCTTCAAATCACAAGACATCCGTACCACCGTGATGTATAGCAAATTCGATCGATGATTAGCTCGTAGTAAATTCTTCTTGTGTCTACAAATGTGTTCTAACAATAGTCAATAACAATAATGAAAACTACACCACTCGCCACCAAGAAACTGGTTCCGACGCTTCCTACTCTATCGGGCTCAAGAACTAGCGATGCCAATCACACACCACTATCAAATAACTCCTTCTGAACAATGGAGGTGGAGAAACCATAGAATATGATTACAACATAATCAAATGAATACAAACAATATAGTGAAATACAAAGCAATACAAGTAAAGGTCAAGAATCACTTTACAAATGCTCGCCGTTTGAATGCTTGATCACTTGGTTGATCGAGTAGCATTCGAATTACTACATTAGCCTTCCCTGATGAATCGATGGTGCAGAATCCTTTTCTTCCACCACCGCTCCCTAGATTCACTTCTCGTGGAAAAAGTTGATCGTTGATCTGACTTTTATGGTCCGTAGATCTCAAAGGTAATCCCATACAAGTAGTGCCTCCATAACTTCAATGCGGAAAAATACCATCGGCGACTAATTGTGACCATATCGATGGTAATTTCTCGTGATCTAGTTGATGGGAGGCACTACATCGTAATCGCTTCCCAACCCGATAGACGATCCGAGCAGAGAACCATCCCATCAACACCGTAAGGAATCACTAAGATGGGTGCTAAACTAGCGCTAGTTGACTTGGAAGCTTGTTTGCCACATGGCACCAGTGTGCACACTCAAACATGAGGTTTTAACTCAAGTAGTGGTTCCCCATACTTGCTAGAATCCTCCAGCCTAGACCTAAGCCTTCTAGTCACCTCCATCAAGGAAACTATGATCCTCCAAGTCATCCATGACTTGTTCATCCATCCGCTAATCGCCTTCAATCTTCGTGGATCTACAGAATCATGCTACAATTACGTTCACAGAAAACCCATCGAGATAACCCAACGCATTGGACTTGCTAAATTTGGCATACAACTTATCGCAACGCCTCTAATACTATCTGATGTTGTTCATGCTCCCGCCATTGGACTTAGAATAAATTAATATGTCATCGATGAACACTATCATGAATCGTCTATATACTTCAAATACCCATGTTGGATTAAATCCATAAATGCAATCGGGCATTGGAGACTTCAATGCCAAGACCATCACTAGACTCGTAATGCCCATATGTTGGACTTTACATTGCCAAGACATCCTCATCTCTTATCCAATGCCGATGATGTCCCGAGGACTTTCAATTTTAGAATACACACATGACTTGTTGATCGAACAAATCTTCTATCAGTGATATTTGTTCTTAACTATGACTTCATTCAGTTGCCGATAGTCAATACATAACCTCAACGATCCATCCTTCTTCTTTACAAAGAGTACCGGTGCTCCCCATTGTGAAACACTAGGGAGTATGAATCAATTATCCAAAGAACTCCTGAGCTTGAACTTTAAGTTCAGCTCCTTTCGCCATCCGATAAGGAGGTTTCGTTATAGGCGCAGCCTCGAATCACCTCTATCACAAATTCAACTTGCCTAGAGGTGGCAAGCCTGGAAGTTCATCAGGAAATACATCTGGATACTCTCAGACTACTCGCACATCAGAGAGAGGTGGTAGTCCTTCGTTCTCAACTTTGACCAGAGATAGCAAATAACCCTGACAACCCTGGGCCAATAGCTTCTGAGCCTATAAAGCCGATATAATAGATAATCCATAGTCTCTAGTACCAACAAATTCTAAGTCGGGTTGATCCGTGGTCTAATGTCACCACTCTTGCTCTACAATCCATCAGTAGCGTGATAAGCGCCAACCAAATCCATATCGAGAATAATATCAACTCTATCATTTCCAACACCAAGGTCCACTGTAAGGATATGCTCACAAAGTCTAATGGGTAACCCTTGATTTCTTGGTGGCTAGTCAGCACCTCTCCTAATGGCAAGGACACTGCTAACCCACAAGAATGAACCATAGGGATTCTTCCAACTCTACCCAGAAATACTCTAGATACGAATGAATGAGAACTACCGATATCAATCAAAGTATCAGCATATATAGAATAAACTGAAACCATACTACGTATGATTGATCCCTCAGCTCGTTGTGCCTCATCTCTAGTGATGGCAAAACTCATCGCTCTCGATATTCACTACCGCATCCCCGACGAAGTAGTAGTGTGCCTCCACCCTACCGGATCCGCTCGCGGTACTGGAGGCTGAGTAGCTGGTGCAAGCATAAGATATCCCTGAGAGTTGGCTGGTAAAAACTGCTGCGGTGCAGATACTCCCGGGTAGTAGATCACCGGAGATGCAGGGTACTGGATCGCTGTTGGCATCACTGTAGGGGCACCTCCCTGCATCTGATACAAGTGTGCGGGGTGGAGGTACTGGCTGCCTCTGTCCATATGTCTGAGTCCGCGGTGCTGTCCTCTGCTGCCGTTGCTGGGTAGACTTCTTCCCCTTGTTGGAGCTATCAGGAAACTCCAACTGTGCTTTCAGTGTACAATCACGGCTAGTATGACCCGGTTGTTTGCAATAATAGCAAACCGGTTGCTCCAAAGGACACTCTGATACTCTGTGGCTTTCAGATCCACATTTATAGCATCCATTCCTGCCTCGGCCCTTACGGCTACTCTGAGATCCTCCAAAAAACTCTGATGCTAGACGCTTCCCCTTCTGTGATCTAGCTGACCCTTCTGCAGCACTTCGCGTAGTTCCTTTGTGCTCCCCTTTCTTCTGAGTCCCCTGAGCTGAACTCTGGTTTTGCTGCTTGCCCTTAGTCATTTGCTTCTCGATATCTTTCTCCCTGGAAATTTGCTGGGAAGTCATCTCGATGAAGAGGGTGCGGTCCAATGCCTCCCTGTATGAGGTAATGATAGATCCTGACATCCGGCTCCGTATATAGGTAGCAAGACCCTGAGTGAACTGATACATCCGATCTGCATCATGTGCTACTAGGTGAGAACAGAACTCTAATAGTCTGGTAAACTCTGCGTTGTACTCCATGACAGAACGATCACCTTGCTTCAGGCTCATAAATTCCTGACGACGTGTTGTAGAAAATGCCGAAGGAAAGTACTGTAAAGCATCTCAAAGTCGACCCAAGAAATCCCACGCCCCCAACAGAGTCTTCGCACAATTTCCACCAAGTGACACCGATCTCGAGATGATATGCGAAGGCCCACTTTCTCCGTGATTCTATACAGCTCATATATCAAGGTGTCTTCCATATTTTCCACCAAGATCGGGCAATCCATGGGCCTGGACTCCTCAAACAAGGTGAACTTTTCCTTGGTCGATCGTACAACACGAGTATTCGTGCCTTATCATTAAGCCAACTGGACTCTATAGGCTCTGGCATAGTCAGTTGTACATCCGGATTCTGAGGCTCCGAATCACCAATAGGAGAAAACTGAGGTTGTTCCCGAATAACGGGCTCAGTAGTAGCAGCCTCCTGTCCCTCAGCTCCGACAGATCGCCTTGATGAACGACCTCTACTACGAGTCCGCATAGGTGTCATAACCTTTGACGATATACACCTGTTGAACAAATTTAGATAAGTAACTATCTGAAATATGAGTTATCAGGAATACTCACTTCGTGCTGCCTGGAGCTGATGCCGCTGTCAATCCCATCTCATAAAAACCAAATCCGAAAAATATACCGACTCTCGAGAATCCAAGACTCAAAACAAAAATCATTGTATGGCATCACAGAACCTTCGGCTCTGATACCAATAAAGTTGTCACACCCCGAGAGTATACCGTGCCGAAAATCAAACGGACTGCATCTCCCCTGTACGTGGCACCATTTCGGGTTAATACAAGGCTCGTAGGCCCACAACAACAACATAATATATCATAATAACAGCAGCGGAAATAAAGAGCACATACCCACAACATACATACCAAAAACATACAGGTGTACACCACCTGACAAATCCACAATCATAAAATCGTAAATAAAACGACTACACAAATAGAGTCCACGATATCATGACAAAATCCATAACAACAACAAGTCCATACATATCAAAGTCCAAGACATAACCAAAAACGAACTCCTCGGGAGACTCAGAAAATGGAGATGGGATGGATCTACTTCTAGCAGCTCCAAGTCGTCACAAAGGCGTCTACCTGTTACCTGGGCGACAGAAAAACCCAGGGTCAGTGGTGGTGAGTAAAACTCAGCAGGTAATCAGAGAAAACATGTAAATATATATATCAATATTACATGTCATTCAACAGTTTAAATCTACTCGAACAACGGGTATACATCAGCATAACAGGTATATATGCATGCATACACTAAATAAACTGAACAACAACGATGCTGACATACCTGACAGTCAGCTACTCTATCCTGATCCAACCTGGGCATATAACCACATCATAGGGTATAAAAGAATAGTTCTAACTCACACAATATCCTGAATATGATCCAAGGGTATCACCGTGAATAACCAACAGGTGTACAAGTACCATCCTACCACCATACAGGAAATGCAGTAGCATGTATGAATATGTACAAACAAATGCAACAAGCATAGTACATACAAATGCATCATCAAAGTGAGTGTACATATAGACTGTATTTGTATGTATACTAATCACCATCATCCATATATATATATATATATATATATATATATATATATAAGCAGGTATGTATATATATATAACCATATACAAAACACCGTATGATACGGCCATGAAGCATGCATTGTCATGCCTGCTCACCCCTACTCGCTACCATGACCCCAGTGTGGCCTAGGTGGCACGACATGACAACTATCCCAACTCACACCAACCACTGCTATAGAGTGGCCAAGTGGGCAGTATGATCAAGTAGCATATGAGCGTAAAGAGCTCGCTACGCAACGGGGGTCCTCGGCCGGCTACTCGATCGACACTACTACAATGAGCGGTCAGTGCCATGCACCTGTGACAATCGACGCAACTCCAACAACCATCATCAATAATGGTAGAGTGCGGCACAACAAATGTTATGCCCTCACACCAGTTACTCTGGAAGTAACCTGGGAGGCAGGATGACTGACGACTCTCTCTCAACCCCAAGGGGAGACGATGTCGTCAGTATGCATGCAATGACATGAGAGTATTGTCTCACATACAGACATCTACCATAGATTCTATGTTCAACAGAGAGTCACACCCAATTGATCAGTATACTCTCTATCCTGTAGAGAGTCATACTCATCTGATCATGAGAAGCTAGGACCATCGGTCTGTAGCGACACACTGTCCACGACTCACCTGACCATTTACACAACCCGTGGTTGGTAAATAAATGTGCAACATATAGGTATGGAATGAGTCCTACATTTAGGGCCATACTTATCCACAGAGGACCTTTTTTCCAAATTTACAATTTAGGTCATCCTCCGTACTCTAACATCTACACCCTACTAAACAGTTAGACCTACTTACATCACATCTCAGAATTCTAGAGATCATGCTAGGGAATATGTGATATCAACAATTGAGCACACATATATATCAACGATAAGTTCAAGCATACGATAAATAGAGCAGGGTCAAGGTAATATGAACACCTAACATGCTCATATCTATGTCTAAATCTGAAAGTCATTACATCTACCCGACCGGTAGAAAATTACCTACCTGCTGTCAATGCGCGTGGTAATAGAGTCATCACGTCCGCGGACCAGTCTCGTATCCACGTCCTGCAAATATCATCAATTATCATTCAGTGAGAGCATATAACAACAATACGAATTAGCTACTATGTTATCCACATATTCGTATCCCTTATCGAATACGATTTAGAAACCCCAATTAGCCAGACTTGACCATTTATTTTAAATTCATCGGTTTCAATTAGCAAAAGTGCTAACTCCCTCATCCAATTCTATATTCGACTTAACAAAGTTAATCTCATAAAGATTTAACCTTTTTACCCCCACCTGATTTTATAGTATCATCAACAGAATTAGTTATAAATCTAATTTATAAACACAACCCTTAAATTACAGTTGTCCCGTACTACAATTAATTCTATAATTTCCTCCATCATTCCTGGTTAACAAGTATGCTAACCTATAATCATTTACAGCCATTTCAACCAACCCATACCCATCCAATTTCACAGCCAACACTTACAATTCTAATTCAAGAATATTAATAGATGAAGGTGATAGCATAGGTCAGCTTACCAACCCTAGAATTGTCACCGGTGGAAATCCTTTCCAACTCTGCCCTATACAACCGTTCGAGACCCCTGCCTAAACCAAATCAACAACTCATAAGCATTCATCTCCTGTACATCAATGAATTGAATGGGATTTACAGCACAAGAATGGAAACTGATCTGCTTACCACAATTGAAACCTCACGGCAGCAGCAAGATCCCCACTGATCAGCAACCCACAGAAATGTCGCTGCCCTATTCGCCTGCCACAATCTCCGGTGCCCCATCTCCGGTGCTAATCGACAGTGAGAACCCCTACCCAAATGCCCGTGCCTCTGCCACATGGGCATTTTCATGGGGGCAGAGGACTTAGACAAGGTGACCCACTCTCACCTTACTTGTTTGGCATTTGTATGGAGTATTTATCCAGATCCTTGGCACGGGCAAGTACCAGATCAGATTTCAAATTCCATCCCACATGTGAGCACTTGGGCATCTCCCACCTGATATATGCTGATGATCTATTGCTTTTATCACGGGGAGACATAACTTCAGTTAGGAGACTAGTTGATTGCTTGGCATAATTTTCACAGATGGCAGGACTCACTGCAAGTGTGCACAAATCCAGCTGCTACATGGCGGGCATAGATGTGCAGACCAAAGCCCAGATATGTGCTATTACCGGCTTCCAGGAGGGAGAGATGCCTTTCAAATACTTGGGAATCCCATTAGCCTCAAAAAAACTCAAAATCTCGGACTATGGGATACTTCTAGATGGCCTCTCCAGGAGGATTAATGCATGGCCAAAACAGAGCCTCTCTTATGCAAGTAAAGCACAGCTTATCGCATCGGTGCTGCAGGGGGTCAAGTGTTACTGGATGTCCATATTGCCCGCCCGGAGTTATTGAGCATTCATAGCCTATCGCCGGCTTTCATGTGGAAGTAAGAACCCACCATTTCATGGTCACTATATGTGGTGAAAGGAAGGTGGTCTAGGCTTGAGGACTTGAAGTCTTGGAACCTCGTACTACTGACAAAGGTTCTATGGCGTATATAGGACAAGCCAGACTCACTATGGATACGATGGGTGCATCAGCATTACCTCGCATACCAGATGTCGGGGCGCATGAGAGGCACACTCGGATTCGCCACGATGAAAATGATTCTCGCACATCGAGATAGATATATCAGCTATTACAGTAGCCCCACTGCATCACACACACTAGCGGCATGGTTCAGAGGGTAGAGTCGGCGGGCATATGATCATTTCAGAGAGCATAGACCAAAGAAAGCGTGGGTTAAGACTGTATGGCAGAGGGACATCCAGCCAAGCCATCAGTTCACACTGTGGTTGTTGGCTAATGGGAGGTTGCCTACCAGAGATCGACAGAGCTACATGGAGGACAGGAGATGTGCATTTTGTAGACTGGAGGAGGAGACACAGGCACATGTATTCTTCAGATGCCATGTGGTGAGGCTGTTATGGGCACGGGTGAGGAGATGGCTGCAGATGCGATCAGAGATGAGCACGTACAGACGAGCACTACGCATCTTGAGACTTCATTATTGGGGGGACTCAGACGGTATGAGAGCACGACATCTAGCCCTTGGAGCAACTGTACATTATGTCTGGAGGGCTAGAAATGAGATCAGATTTGAGGATTCTCGGTTTGATGAGGAGAGGATATTTAGGAAGATACAGGTACATGTATATAGAGCACTTGATGTATCCCATGCAATATAAAAAAAAAAAAAAGGTTCCCAAACCCTATCTTCAATTTGAGGTTTAGGCATTTTAGGGTTTAGGGTCCCCAAAACCCTAACCCTAAGGTTTTGAAAAAAAAACGTTGCAAATAGGGTTCCCAAACCCTATCTTCAATTTGAGGTTTAGGCATTAAAAACACGTTGCAAATAGGGTTCCCAAACCCTATCTTCAATTTGAGGTTTAGGCATTTTAGGGGTGAGGGTCCCCAAAACCCTAAAAAAAAAAAAACCGTTTCAGATAAGGTTTTCAAACCCTAACCCCAATTTTGGGGTCTTGGTATTTTAGGGTTTAGGGTTCCCAAACCCTAACTTCAAACCCTAACCTAGGTTTAAAAAAAAACGTTTCAGATAGGGTTTCCAAACCCTAACCCCAATTTTGGGGTCTTGGCATTTTAGGTTTTAGGGTTCCAAAACCCCCAAAAAAAAAATTCCAGGTAGGGTTTCCAAACCCTAACTCCAAATTGGGGTTTAGGCACTTTAAGGTTTAGGGTTCCCAAAACCCTAGCCCTAAGGTTTTGTTTTAAAAAAAAAAATTGTGAGAGGTTTCTTATTTTGTATAGTGGGTTGTTTTGGGATGATGAGATATAGGTCCACCATGATGACCTATCTAGTCCACAGATAACGACTGTGGTAGAGACACGCTAAATCCGTTGATGGCTGAGGCTTTGCCAAAAAGCCTAGAGAGGTGAATAGGCCCACCTGAATGGCCTATCTAGTCCGCAAAAAACGGCTCGCGATAAAGACACCGCAAATCCGTTGATAGCTGACCACTTGCTAAAAGTGGGGTCACGACACTAGAGAGGAGGAGGAGGATGGAGACCAGATGGCGCGGAGAGGACACAGATAGGATGTATGGACCTGATCACAGACTGTGCCAGCAGGATTGCATCGATGAGGTGCACTGCATACGGACGCAATAGTCAGAGGATGTGGTTATACTTCCATCTTTGGCAGCAGGATGCGAGAGAAAGGACTGACCGCACAGTACAGGAGAGGGTTGGTACATTGAGCGTGATGGTACACTTGAGAGCACATGTACTTTCTGCCCTGGATGTCTACTCAGATCGGACACTTCGTCGGATATGACATGAGTAGGCTCCTTGGATCATGTATGGTTGTGCTATTTTGATGATATATATATTTACCTTCATCAAAAAAAAAATCGACAACCCACAGCACGTTGCTCGCTCCGGCGACCATCAAGCCTGACCTCCGCGCTCCTTCACCACAGCGTAGCATTGCACCGTTGAGGGTGGTCGGTCTCCGCTTGCAGAGAAGAGGGAGAGTTGGCTGCGGACGGGGAGATGGCTCAGGCGGTGAAGTCGCGAGGAGAAAGGGAATCACGCGAAGAAGGAATCGCGAGCGACGATGATCGACCGCAGCGGGGGAAGAAAATGTTGGTGCAATCGGCCCAAGTCACGATTGACCAGGACTCGAGCTTGGCTCGAGTGATGTTTTGATGTTTCGACAAAAACATATGACAATGTAATTGTCATGGGAAAGTCCAAGTCTTGAGTACTTGGCACAAGGAAAGTCCAAGCATGGGTCTTGGCATGGAAAGTCCAACATAGGTTGGCAAGGGAAAGTCCAAGCTTGAGTCTTGGCATTTGAAGTCCAAGGGGTTTGGTATTGGCGGCATAAAGTCCAAGCGGGAGTCTTGGCAGCGTAAGTCCAATGTGCCTTGGCGGTGTAGACACCGTTAGCATGACATAGCCGATGGAAGCATCTGAAGGCTAGCGCGATGGATGAACAAGTCATGGATGACTTGGAGGGATCCGAGAGGCGTGAGACTGATGGAGATGACTAGAAGGCTTAGGTCTAGACTAAGGGTGGTCTTGCAAGTATGGGGGCACCATACTTGGGTTTAAACCTCATGTTTGAGGTGTGTCAGTCGACTGGTGCCATGTGACAGTCGACTAGCGTAGTCAACTAGGGTTTGACTATAGGGAATGGCCAAACAGTCGACTGCCGGAGCTTGGCACTCGACTGATCGGCCGAGCAGTCGACTGATCATGGGATCACCGATCGATGCCCGATTTTCGCCGACGTATCGGAGTCTCACTCGATCGGACAATGATGATGCTCATGATCGATGCTCATGATCGATCGATGTCCTAGCCGTTGGATTTTTTCCAGCGTGGATTACACCGTTGTCTCACAAGCGGTGATCGATCGATGGTCCCGAGCAATGATCGATCGACTTTCCAAGCATGGGTTGAAGCTATATAAGGAGCTCGTGATGGAGGAAAAGATAGCGATTTTCTTGGGCGAAATTGAAGGGGAAAGTTGGTGCTTTTCAGTCCTTCAAAGCTAGTTCAAGGCAATCAAAGATCAAGCAATCAAAAGCTCTTGTAAAGTGTTTTTCTTTACTTGCATTTCATATAAATTGTTGTAATTGCTTGTTTTAGTTTCTTACTGTTGTAAGATTACTTGTAAGGGGTTTCTCCGCCTCCGACTTGTGTCGAGAAGGAGTGTTTATTATAGTGGTGTGTGATTGGCATCGCTAGGGTTTGCACAAACCCGATCCGTGGACTAGGAACCGTTCGGTTCCGAACCACGTTAAACGATTGTGTTTGCGTGTTGTTAATTGTTTCGTTATTGCTTTCATTACTATTCCGCTGCGTACTAACGAAATTGTAGAGACGAACATGCGATCGAATTCCAACTACGAACGAACTCTACGCTATTCACCCCCCCTCTAGCGGCTTCAAATTTCCTTCAAATGGTATCAGAGCCCGGGGCTCTTCTACAGATTAACCGCCGGGAGCTAAAAGGCTAGAGAGAAGATGGAATTCCAAAACAAGCTCGGATGGGACATAAACACTCCACCGCCATATGATCAAGAAGACTTTTCGGCATGGAGAGCAAGAATGGAGACATTCTTTATGATGGATATAGAGGATTGGTTCATCCTCGTAGAAGGTTTTGAACCCCCTCGGGATAGGAAGGGACAAGTCCTCAAGTTGAAGAAATGGACCCAAGAGCAACAGCAAAAATTCAAAACCGAAGCTAAGGTAACAAAACTTTTAGAAGATTTGATACCTAATGATGTTTTGTCTAGGCTAGGTGAATATCTTGATGCCAAGGAGCTATGGGACAAATTAGCCAAGTTCAATGAGAAGCCCCACTTGGCACAAGTAGAAGAAGACAAGGAAGAGGATGAAGAGAGTTCATCTTCCTCACGAGCAAGTGAGGAATCGGAAGTTTAAGAGGAGTCAACTTCCGAATCGGTGGAAGAAGAAGAAGTAGAAGACACCTCCACCTCTAGGATTGAGGGGGAGGAAAGAATATCCACTCCGGAGCAACAAGAGAAAGCTTCGACATCTAGTCAAGATAAAGAAGCTCCAATTCCGGTCTCAATTAACCTAGGTAACTCAAACACTCTAATTTCAAATAAAATCCATATATTGTGTTTTGAGTGTAGGGAGTATGGGCACTACAAGAGCAAGTGCCCAAAGAAGGTTAAGAAGACTCCACCGGCGCCTAAAAGTCAACAAAAGTCAAAGGATGTTGGTTCCCCATCACCTAAAGGCAAGGAGCACATCATTTTCTTCATATGTCGACAACCGAGGCATTACTGAAATCAATGTCCTAGTGGGAGCAAAAAGACTCAAAATGGAGCTTCACAAGTAGGGGGAGCTTCTAAGGCAAACCCTAAGGTATATTTTCATAATGCTCATTCTTTAAATTCTAAGCAAAAGCATGCTAGAATTAATTCAAATAACTTTGCTATTACTCATGAATCAAAGCATGCTAGGAATGATAACTCTAGATCTATTTCAAAGAAGGAGAAATTTGGGACTAATGTCCCTAGAAATGTCATTCCTAGGAAAACAATTAAGAAAATCGAAAGTCATTTAGGTATCAATCCCAATAAGGGTAGATATATGTTTAAGGTGAATGGTAATGCCCAAAAACCTAATCAAAAATCATTTGGGCAATTAGAATTAGAGAACCAAGCCTTAAGGTCAAGGCTTGAAAAACTAGAAAAGACCCTAAATAAGATACAAAATCAATTTCAAGGGTCTAATGGTCAAAGTCAAGGGTCAAGATCTCAAAGTCAACATCTAGGACCCAAAAGACAAAAGTCAACCAAGGGCAATCAAGGTTTGGGTCACAAACCTAAGCCTAAGGTGGCTTACCATAGTGTTCCATTTGATTATGGAACACAAACTAGGTCTAGGAAGACCAAGGTTGCAAGGGGAGTTACCTCTAGAGTCAACCTAGGTAAGACCGCCATGACCAAGGCTAATAGGCCTAGGAGGGTCATTAGGAAGGTATCCAGGGAGGTTATCCCTAAGGAATACCTAATTAATTCAATGAGCTCAAATAGATTTTGGGTTCCAAAGAGCGTGATTGATTCACGTTAAATGAGTTAGAATGTGCCAACCATGATTGAATGGGTAGTTAACTCAACCATGGTAAAGGTGGCACTTTAGGTTATTTTCAAGGTTATGGTTACCTTAGAAATACATTTGAGTTTTAATTCTAAAAGATCTTAGGATGTGCCAATATATTTTTTTGAAATCATGAAAATCAATAAAATTGGCACAATCTAGATTTAAAGGTCGTAGTGTGTCACTTTGATCTTTGGCACACTTTAGGAACCAATGTATCAAGAGAAGTGTGTTTAAAGTATAGAAGTTACATCAAGAGTGATACTCAAGTGCCACACACCTTGATGTCTTGCACTTACCATGCTTCATGTGTTTCACCATGTGTTTGCATGGAAGGAATGTCTAGAGTGGATTGCATCTCACAAAACAAGTCTTTTACCTTGATTGTGTATTTCAACACTTAGAAAGGGTGAGATGTTAGGATTTTGAAACCTTTGAATGTTAATGTTTGCTAAAATGAAATAAAATATCAAAATACATTAACGAATACATGAATATAAGCATAACATCAATATGTTCGATATACAAGATTAAACATGAGAAAATGGAATAAGTTAGATAAAGAAATCAAGATTTTCTGAATTTCAGAACTGGAAATCAGATATCAGTCGACTGATACAGTTATCAGTCGACTGATCACACTGTAGCACGATATCGTGAGTCAAGCAGTCGAGTGCTGCTTCCAGGACTCGACTGTTTGCACATCAGTCGACTGATGGGATACATCAGTCGACTGATGGGATACATCAGTCGACTGATGGTACTGTTCACCGAGGCTGAGGGTCATCAGTCGAGTGCTCGCTGAGCAGTCGAGTGGTGATCGCACGATCGGTGATGAGCAACATCGATCGTGATGCTATGTAGCACGACCACGAAGACTCGGATCGATTCTTTGAGCCGAGCGATCACGGCTCGGTAAACCCGCTAATAAAGCGATCGGATCGTGATCGTACATCGATCATGGCGTCGCGATTTTATAACGCGAACTGCTAGGGTTCGGCATCTTCACGCGTCCACTTCCTGTTTTCCCTCTCCTCTCTGTTCGCCACTCCTTTCTCCGACAAGAGTTTCCGACCGCTCCAGCCACCTAGGTCCTAGGTTTGATAGCCTAACTCTTCCTCTCGCGTTTTCACTCATCTCACAACCCTAGTTCACTCCTTTTCAGTGGTTGTTTCTTCTTTTCCAGTTAGGGTTCCGGCGTCCAGTCCTCTGGCAAACTTTCCGGCGGCCCCTTCAGCAATATCCGAATATTCCCTCATCACCCCTTCAAATGGCACCGAAGTAAAATTTTCTTACTCAAAAACCCTAATTTTTCCTTTTCGTTGTAATCTATAACAATCTAATCATGTATTGGTGCCCTTGCATTTCATATTGTTGCATTACATTCATATAGGAGATCCCGTAGAAATGATCCACCCGAGGGTGAATCACGATTGTACCAACCTATGTTGGTTAGGTACATCGATAGGGACTTTTTTGCACGTTACTGTAGTGATGTCATGGACATATTTGCATATTATCATCTCATGAAAATTGTCTTATGCACACATGCCATTAACGATGATCTCCTTAAGAAGTTTTATCATAACCTAAAGAAGGTAGACGATGGCCCTACCTACACTACTCGCGTTGCAAAACGCGATTTAGAGTTCACTTCTGCGATATTGCAGGAGTTTCTTGACTGTAAGCCATCGGATGACACCTTCATTTTCTACCCTACCTTTGATGCTCCTTTACCCGAGCCATTTGACCATATCTCTTTAGACTCCATGCATGAGCATGTTTTTGGTCATCCTCGTCCACCAGCCTAGAATTTATTTCTTATTACTGAGTTATCGCTCTACAAGGTCATTGTTGGGTGTTTTCTTCCGATCGTCACTCGGGGTCTGGCCAAGATTCGGCCTCCCCATCTCTTTCTACTGTATGCCATGCATAATAGGTTAGACATAAACATTGCATTAAACATGTTTCATTGTATTGTGCATTTCATTTCCCCTGTACAAGGGAAAGTGCATATGCCTTATGGGAACATTATCACAGCATGGTTAGAGTCAGTAGGCATCAACATTCACAAGGGATCACTGAGGTCGCTATCTAAGGTGTACGACTGCATATCAGTTCGTAACTTCTCGTTAGCGAAGCTGCGGATGGGGCTTGGGCAGATGGAGTTGGCACCTCGACCACTGCCCAGGGCACGTGGAGTGTAACACCCATAAAATTCCTAGCAATTTTACAAGAATTTTTGGCTTGATGATCATGGGCTTTATGTGGGCCTTTTCAAAAATAAAAGAAAATAAGCCAAAAAGGGGTGCAAGGCCTAGGAATTGAACCCCAACCCTCTAGAGATAGCCAAGCCCTATAGATGAACCCACTAACCAAAAGCCCAATAGGACTATATCATTAGAGGAATAAGGGAAATTATGGTTAAGTGTAAGGGAGATTAAGGGACTCTTTAGGTGAATAAATAGGGGGGGATGAGGAGGCATGAGTGAGCAACTTCACTTTCTCCACTTCTCTTCTTCTTCTCGCCGAAATCCTAAAGCCCTCCCTCTCCATTTCCACTCTTGGCTGAAACTCCTTCAAGCAAGAAGCAAGGGCTAGGTTTTGTGTTCCTTAGTTTATCTCACACTACAAGCAAAGAGAAGGATGTAAGTATCCCTCACCTGCATACGAGTAGCTTCAATTGATGTTTGTAAAAGAAATCTATATGTTATATCCGGCCAAGCTATGTTTTAGTTTATCAATGAAGTTGTATGCTATGTTTAGGAAGTAGATGATGATGTTAACATGGAAATGTTAGTAATATATGAGAGATGTCCTAAGGCAATCGCCTTATGTATGAACCATTTATATGATAAATGAAGATTCACTATTTGAGTATACATGTTTAATGTATTTGATTGGATCTTAAACTCATTTACTGAATGTCCACAATACGATTCATAGCATGAGAGAATTTGTGATTGGATCACAACTAGTGAGTATCTCTACATGTGTAATTGTGATGTATCAGAATTATCCCTAGTCGATGAATTGATGGATTTGGACACCATCAATTCTGTCGAGACTAGCACGAGGTATACTCCTTGGTGTATCCAAGCAACTGATTCTCACTGGCTGGAGACATAGTGATGTCCGGAGTTCATCGTGGATGCTAGTTATGGTAACTAGTTCATTGGAGTGACCAGCCGTAAGACTTCATATGGTTCTCTGAATATATAGATATGTCAATGAAGTTCTTACTGTGGCTTAAGTGCGATGTTCCTTTGACTTGCGGTATTCAAGTCATCTTGATCATGGAGACTTATGCTTTGACATCTTAAGCAAACATCTCTAAGGAGATGTGGACCCGGGATGATTGGGTATAAGTCGAAGTGATCGAAGGTGTTTGAATAGCCTATAAAGAATTCACCACTCCTTGCGAGGAGATGTATACCCATGGCCTCTCGTCGGATTGTTACTAGTCTTTGGCCAAAGCATTACATGTTTAGAGTAAGGTACTCTTCGATACATGTGGAGTAACTAGAATCCGTAGGATGAGGAAATGATACTTGGGCTAAGTGTGACGTAGTCAGCCTAGTGGGGACTGACACAATAGACCATGTCCTGAACCAAGTGGGTATAAGATGAGTGAAGGGAATGGGGCACGAATCATTTGAGCTGCTGAAGGGTTTCAGAAATAGTTCTGGATCAACCGTTGATCTTTTCGGTTAATTGGGGATCATGATGTACTACTAGGTGCCACTCATGATCGTTCTATAATTAATGGTTAATTATAGACGGCCAACATAAACTGAGAACCTATTTGGTCACACGCACAACGAGTGTAATCCAAAGGATTTAAAACGAGCTTGAGAATGGGATTCTCAGACCGAGAGAAACTAGGTTTGGTTGGACCAAACATAAAGCGAGCATGAAATCGTTTCAGTCGCAATGGAAGCGTGGATGGGCCGTGTCTTATGAAGACATAATGGATGAACCAAAATGGTTTGGTTCTAATCTAATGGAGGAGAATAAACCAAAGGGTTTGGTTTATTTTAAACGAATGAACCAAAAGTTGGTTCGGTTCGTTTTAACTTAAAATAAACCATCATGGTTTGGTTTATTTTAACTTATCTTAATGGAGCGGGTTAACGGGCTTTATGGATATGATCCATTAACCATTAAGAGAATTAGTTCTCTATAAAATAGGGGTTAAACCCTAACCCAAAAACCCTAATCAAGTTTTGGCCGCCCAACCTAGTTGCCGCCCACCTCCTTGGAGTTTTCGGCGCCCCACCCTAAGGTGCCGCCGCCCAGCTTTTGTGCAGCCGTCCAACTTGTTGCCGGCGACCAAGCTTCAGCCGGTGAACCTCCGGCGACCCTCCGGTGATCTCCTCTAGGTTCGGTGATAAGGTGAGCTTCCATCTCTCCTTGGCCGGCCTCTATTCCTCCACCAAAAGCTGTCCAGTTTTTCTGGACAGCTTGTTTCTTTGTTGTCGGAGCGTCGTTTGGACGACAGTTAGTGCTCCGACAGCGGCTAACTTACCGGGGATTTGATCTCCGGTAATCCTCTGAGGTGGGGGACGAAGGATTTGTCAAACGGTTGACGAATACCTCTCCGGAGAAGCGAGTTTTGAGAACTCATTTTAGGATCCGAATTTGGATTCGGATCGTGATCATCTCTCGATCACGTCGTCTTCAACACGAGGCTAGTAACCCGTACGAAGACAAAGCTCGTGACTTAGCGAAGTCATCCCGAGGAGCTCGGCGTGGATACGGATAGAGACGATTCTTACGAGGATCGTTCCGGTTGATGCCGTTCCCGCTACACGTCATACGAAAGGTATAACGTAGATAAATTTCTTTTATTGCAAATTTTAATTTACGATTATGTCTACACTTGTTGTAATATGCATGCGTGTGTTGTGTGTGTTGTAATAAATATAGATTTATTATTTTTAATTGCTTCCGTTGTGCTCATGTTTACGAAACATGATCGAACACACACACGCCGCGGTGCCGGAAACCCAACAGTGGTATCAGAGCCCAGGTTGTGTTTCGACATAATCGTAAAATTGGTTTTGCGATAGTCATAATGTATTTCTAGAAATTTTCTAAATTTTGGAAATTTAGAAGTATTTATGGAAATTTTTCAATTTTGGAAAGTCTAGAAGTATTTATGGAAATCTTCCACTTTTGGAAAGTTGGAAGTATTTATGGAAATTGATATTTTCCATAAATAAAATATTTGATTAGATTCTGGAAATTTGTTTCCTAATTTAATCATGATTTGATTTGGGAAATCAAATCTTAAAATTTTTATTTCCATAAGTAGTTTTAATGATTTAGGAAATTGGTTTCCTAAATAGATTTTCCTTAATCAAATAATTCCATGAATAAAATATGTGATTAGATTTGGAAATTTGTTTCCTAATTTAATTATGATTTGATTTGGAGAATCAAATCTTAAACATATTTTATTTCCATAAATACTTATGACATATAAGGAAATTATATACATGACATAATTGTATGCCATGTAATTGCATTAGATGCATAACATTATGCCATGCGTGTCGTGACATGTAGATGTATGCCATGTATGTCATGTCATGTAGATAATAGTTATTTGCATGCAAAGAGGATGAGACATAAAAACCCTTAATCAATATTAAAGCCTACACCTTCCATTAATATGGTTAGAACCAGAGTTCTGTTTCTTGTTAGGGTTGTTGGACTCTCTCCAAGCCCGGCTCGAACCTGAATATGTTCAAACCATGGAATAGTTTAATACTAATATGGTAAGAGTCAGAGGTCAATCGTTAGCTTTGGTTGTTGGACTCTCTCCAAGCTGGGCTAATTGGTTAAATGTGCTCTAACCATATTAAAACTATGTCCTGATTAATGGGTTGGCTTTAACCTGGAGCATCGGCTTGTTGGACTCTCTCCAAGGTCGATGTAAAGGGAGGTGAAGTTGGGTGCTATGCTTATGATGCATACTTGTTAATGTGTTAACAACCCGATGTATGTGTGAACATTCAATTAGTTGATAGCACATTGTGATAGTTGCATATACGTGATATGCAATCGGTATAGATGATACCTACCGTCGTAGTTATGAATGGCTTGTTGGACTCTCTCCAAGGTTGTTCATAACTATGATAGATATCAGCCCATTCGGAGATGGACCTACGATCTCCCGAAGTGATTTTGGGGTTTTTTGAAATTCGAAAAATGAATGGGATTTATAAATGTATATTGATGCATTTTAAAATCATCTTTCTCATATATGCTCGTTTTGTATTTCTAAGTTAATATATTGATCATGATGTGTTTGAATTTGCGTTCCATTTTGGATTCAAATAAATTGACTGGGCCGAACTTCTTGGGCTGGCTTAGAAACTTGAGAATTGTTCTCAAGGTGAAAAGCTTGTGTATGTCCTCGGCGCCTCTTCCGCCCGTCTAGTGACGATGCAACTTTGGACCAATTGTTGGCCTATCGAAACATGTGAGTGATTCTGAACAAATGAGTTGCATCATGCTAGCCGCGATGGAACCCAAGCTACGAAAGCAGCATGAGCATATGGATGCTCATATCGTAGTCCTTCATCTCTGTGAGTGGGTTGATGAGCAAGTGAGATTCGAAAGGTTCGAAGTCTCCAAGCTCCTCTTCACCTCTGAGATGCAAGGAGGTTCATCTGTGGTACTGCTCAACATGCTGAAGACTGTGGAGCCTTCTGAGAAGCATGAGTAGGGGACAGTGTTGTTAGTTGATTCCTCGAAGAAAGGTTCTAAGAGGGAGTCAAAGGAACAACAGAAGGGGAAGAAGAAAAAGGCTAAAAGCAGAACCGACTCAAAGGGCACTTGCCATCATTATGGCAAGTAGGGCCATTTGCGAAGAAATTGCAAGGTTTATCAAGAGTCCGTGAAGAAGGATAAGGCATCGGATGCCCCATCTTCTTCAGAAATCTTCTTTATTGATTGTCATTCTATTTCCTTAGACACTTGGGTATTGGATACTGGGTGTGGCTCACATATATGTAATGACATACATGGGCTAAGGAATAGAAGAAGACTAGTCAAGGGAGAGTCAAATTTACGTGTTGGGAATGAAGCAAAGGTTGCTGCACTCGCCATCGGAACGTATTTGTTGAAACTCCCTGCAGGACTTGTCTTAGAACTGGACAATTGCTTTTATATTCCTGTGTTGATAAAGAACATCATTTCTATTTCTTGTTTAAATAGAAATGGTTTCCATTTGACGTTTAGTAACAATTGTTGTTACATAACTTTGAATGGGGTTCTTTATGGGACTGGAACTTTAAGCAATGGTGTTTATACGTTGGACGTATCCAGTGACATTTTCAATATCGAAGCGAGCAACACGCGTGCTCGAAAGGATAATCACATAGACTCCTATATGTGGCATTGTCGTCTTGGCCATATAAGCAAGAAATGCATGTCCGAATTACACCGATGTGGAATTCTGGAATCGTTTGAATTGGATTCATACGATACATGCGAATCATGCTTAAAAGGCAAGATGACTAAGTTACCTTTCTTTGGAAAGGTGAGCAGTGGGAGAGTTACTAGGTCTAAGTACATACGATGTATGTGGACCTATGTCAACTCAAGCTTTAGGAGGCTATAGCTACTTCATTACCTTCACCGATGATCACTCACGGTTTGGGTATGTGTTCTTGATGAAACACAAGTCTGAAGCCTTTGAAAGGTTCAAAGAATTCAGAAATGAAGTAGAGAAACAACATGACAAAAGTATTAAAATACTTCGATCGGATCGAGGTGGTGAATACTTAAGTCAAGAGTTTCTTGATTATCTAAGAGACAATGGCATATTGTCTCAATGGACTCCGCCCTATACACCCACAACATAATGGTGTATCGAGGCGTAGGACCTTGTTGGACATGGTCAGTCAATGATGAATCATGCGACTCTTCCCAAGTCCTTTTGGGGTTATGCACTTGAGGTTTACTTGTTAAACAGAATGCCTACCAAGGTAGTCTCAACTACTCCATATGAGATATGGAATGGTAAGAAACCTCATGTATCTTACTTGAAGATATGGGGTTGTCCTGCTTATGTGAAGCGGACAGTATCAGACAAATTGGATGCTAAGTCTGATAAATGTCTATTTATTGGATACCCTAAGGAAACAAGGGGTTACCAATTCTATCATCCTGTGGAACAAAAGGTGTTTGTTTCAAGGCATGTTGTGTTTCTAGAGAAAGAGTTTCTCTTGCAAGAAAACAGTGGGAGTGTCGTCGAGCTTGAGGAGGCTCGAGAAACTCAAATAGACATTAATGAGATACAGTGAAGCACAGCGGACAACTCATAGTGATGAGCAATCGGCTGGACCTATTGTAACACCACATCTTCGTAGATCTGGTAGAACACGCAATATTCCTGAGAGATATGGATTTCTCGTAAGTGAATCGAACGACGTGTTACTCATTGATGATGAGAGCCTACAGTTATGAAGAAGTCTTGACAAGTTCGAGAAAGGGATAAGTGGCTTGGTGCCATGAAGTGAAATGGATTCCATGTATGAAAACCAAGTTTGGAACTTGGTTGACCCACCTGAAGGGATAAAGCCTATAGGGTGCAAGTGGGTTTTCAAGAAGAAAACCGACATGGATGGTAATGTGATTACCTATAAGGCTAGATTGGTGGCGAAAGGATATCGTCAAAAACAAGGTGTTGATTATGATGAAACCTATTCGCCTGTAGCTATGCCTAAATCCATTCGGATGCTCCTGGCCATAGCGGCTCATTATGATTATGAGATATGGCAGATGGATGTGAAAAAAGCTTTCCTTAATGGAAACCTGCTCGAGGACGTGTATATGATACAGCCTGAGGGTTTCACATCGGTTGATAAAACCAAGGTATGCAAATTGCGACGATCCATTTATGGATTGAAGCAAGCATCCAGGAGCTGGAATATCCGTTTTGATGAGACAATCAAAAAGTTTGATTTCTCACAAAATCCAGACGAACCTTGTGTGTACAAGAAGGTTAGTGGGAGTGCAGTCGTGTTCCTAGTATTGTATGTCGATGACATATTACTTATAGGAAAGCGATGTGTCAATCTTACGATCGATTAAGGTTTGGTTATCCAAGACATTCTCCATGAAAGACACAGGAGAAGCAACCTACATCCTTGGGATTAAGATCTATAGAGATAGATCGAAACGGTTGCTTGGTCTTTCGCAGTCTACATATATAGACCGAGTGCTAAAGAGGTTTAGCATGTCGGAATCCAAGAAAGGTTATCTGCCCATCAGGCATGGGGTACACCTTTCGAAGTCTATGTGTCCGCGCACAGAAGACGAGAGGATTTGCATGAGTAAGATTTCCTATGCATCCGCAATAGGATCTATCATGTATGCTATGTTATGTAGGAGGCCCGATGTATCATATGCTCTGAGTGTCACGAGCAGATACCAGTCTGATCTAGGAATGGATCATTGGGTGACTGTTAAGACGATCCTTAAGTACTTAAGAAGAACTAAGGATGCGTTCCTAATATATGGAGAAGGGTACATGGTGATACATGGGTATACGGATGCCAGCTCCAGACAGACAAGGATGATTCCATGTCTCAGTCTGAGTATGTATTCACCTGGAATGGAGGTGCAATAAGTTGGAAAGGTTCCAAGCTTAACACTATAGCGGATTCTGCCACTAAGGCAGAATACATTGCGGCTTTAGGAAGCAAAGGAAGCGGTTTGGATCAAAGTTCATCTCGAACTTGATGTGGTCTCATCAATGATCCAAACAAGTGCTTCGCCGCTATCATCTTATCGAGAGAGATCATCGGTAGGAAAGCGAAATACAAATCGAGAAAATTCCCCGAAAGGAACTTAGCGGATCCTTTGACTAAGGCATTACCTCGTAAGTTTGAGGTCATGTTAGAGCTTATGGTATTGGATCTGTAGCGATTGGCATTAGGCCAAGTGGGAGTCTGTTAGTAATATATGAGAGATGTCCTAAGGCAATCGCCTTATGTATGAACCATTTATATGATAAATGAAGATTCACTATTTGAGTATACATGTTTAATGTATTTGATTGGATCTTAAACTCATTTTCTTGAATGTCCACGATACGATTCCACGGCATGAGAGAATTTGTGATTGGATCACAACTAGTGAGTATCTCTACATGTGTAATTGTGATGTATCGAATTATCCTAGTCGATGAATTGATGGATTTGGACACCATCAATTCGCCGAGACTAGCACGAGGTATACTCCTTGGTGTATCCAAGCGGTGATTCTCAGCGTGGAGACATAGTGATGTCGGAGTTAATCGTGGATGCTAGTTATGGTAACTAGTTCATTGGAGTGACGGTAGTAAGACTTCATATGGTTCTCTGCATATATAGATATGTCAATGAAGTTCTTCCTGTGGCTTAAGTGTGATGTTCCTTTGACTTGCGGTATTCAAGTCATCTTGATCATGGAGACTTATGCTTTGACATCTTAAGCAAACATCTCTAAGGAGATGTGGACCCGGGATGATTGGGTATAAGTCGAAGTGATAGAAGGTGTTTGAATAGCCTATAAAGGATTCACCACTCCTTGCGAGGAGATGTATACCCATGGCCTCGTCGGATTGTTACTAAAGTCTTTGGCCAAAGCATTACATGTTTAGAGTAAGGTACTCTTTGATACATGTGGAGTAACTAGAATCCGTAGGACGAGGAAATGATACTTGGGCTAGGTGTGACGTAGTCAGCCTAGTGGGGACTGACACAATAGACCATGTCCTGAACCAAGTGGGTATAAGATGAGTGAAGGGAATGGGGCACGAATCATTCGAGCTGCTGAAGGGTTTTGAGAAATAGTTACGGATCAAGTTGATCTTTTGGTTAATTGGGGATCATGATGTACTACTAGGTGCCACTCATGATCGTTCTATAATTAATGGTTAATTATAGGCGGCCAACATAAACCGAGAACCTATTTGGTCACCGCTGCCGGCGAGTGTAATCAAAGGATTTAAAGCGAGCTTGAGAATGGGATTCTCAGACCGAGAGAAACTATGTTTGGTTGGACCAAACATAAGCGAGCATGAAATTGTTTCAGTCGCAATGGAAGCGTGGATGGGCCGAGTCTTATGAAGACGTAATGGATGAACCAAAATGGTTTGGTTCTAATCCAATGGAGGAGAATAAACCAAAGGGTTTGGTTTATTTTAAACGAATGAACCAAAAGTTGGTTCGGTTCGTTTTAACTTAAAATAAACCATCATGGTTTGGTTTATTTTAACTTATCTTAATGGAGCGGGTTAACGGGCTTTATGGATATGATCCATTAACCATTAAGAGAATTAGTTCTCTATAAAATAGGGGTTAAACCCTAACCCAAAAATCCTAATCAAGTTTTGGCCGCCCAACCTAGTTGCCGCCCACCTCCTTGGAGTTTTCGGCGCCCAACCCTAAGGTGCCGCCGCCCAGCTTTTGTGCAGCCGTCCAACTTGTTGCCGGCGACCAAGCTTCAGCCGGTGAACCTCCGGCGACCCTCCGGTGATCTCCTCTAGGTTCGGTGATAAGGTGAGCTTCCATCTCTCCTTGGCCGGCCTCTATTCCTCCACCAAAAGCTGTCCAGTTTTTCTGGACAGCTTGTTTCTTTGTTGTCGGAGCGTCGTTTGGACGACGGTTAGTGCTCCGACAGCGGCTAACTTACCGGGGATTTGATCTCCGGTAATCCTCTGAGGTGGGGACGGCGATTCATCCAAACGGTTGACGAATACCTCTCCGGAGAAGCGAGTTTTGAGAACTCGTTTTAGGATCCGAATTTGGATTCGGATCGTGATCATCTCTCGATCACGTCGTCTTCAACACGAGGCTAGTAACCCGTACGAAGACGAAGCTCGTGACTTAGCAAAGTCATCCCGAGGAGCTCGGCGTGGATACGGATAGAGACGATTCTTACGAGGATCGTTCCGGTTGATGCCGTTCCCGCTACACGTCATACGAAAGGTATAACGTAGATAAATTTCTTTTATTGCAAATTTTAATTTACGATTATGTCTACACTTGTTGTAATATGCATGCGTGTGTTGTGTGTGTTGTAATAAATATAGATTTATTAATTTTAATTGCTTCCGCTGTGCTCATGTTTACGAAACATGATCGAACACACACACGCCGCGGTGCCGGAAACCCAACAGGAAAAAGGGATTAGGTTAAAAGCTAACCCTAATAGCCACTAAAGCCTATTCGGCCAAGCCATGATTCTAGGTTTCAATGAGTTGCATGCTATGTTTTTTGTAACTATATGATGATGCTAGGATTTAAAATGGATTAGGTTGAAGGTTAACCCTAAAGACCTACATGGACCATTCGGCCACCCCTAGATCTTGATGATTCAATGAAGTTTAATCCATATTTTTGTAGGCTTATGATGTTGTTGTTATGTTAAAATGAATTAGGTTAAAGGTTAACCCTAATAGCCACCAAGATCCATTTGGCCAAGCCATGTTTTAGGGTTTTAATGAAGTTCTATGCTATGTTTTTGTAACTATATGATGATGTTAGGATTTAAGATGGATTAGGACAAAAGCTAACCCTAAAAACCTACTTGGATCATTCGGCCACCATGACTTTTGGGTGATTAAATGAAGTCTAGTTCTTGTTTTATATGCAAATGAAGTTGTTGTGTTATGTTAAATGAATTAGGATGAAGGATAGCCCTAGACACCCCTATGGACCATTCGGCCATCATGCATTTTGGGGATTAGATGAAGTTTTAATTCAAGTCTTATGTGCATATGAAGTTGTTGTTAAGTTAAATGAATAGGCTAACATGTGTTTTATGTTGGGTGAATGCATGTTGACTTGTGATATTAATTAATGCTAGATGAAGATAACATGCCTTAGGTTAATTCAAGTCTTATGTGCATATGAAGTTGTTGTTAAGTTAAATGAATAGGCTAACATGTGTTTTATGTTGGGTGAATGCATGTTGACTTGTGATATTAATTAATGCTAGATGAAGATAACATGCCTTAGGTTAATTCAAGTCTTATGTGCATATGAAGTTGTTGTTAAGTTAAATAAATAGGCTAACATGTGTTTTATGTTGGTAAATGCATGCCATGCCTTATGCCATGTCTATGTGTATGATGTTTAAAATATGTTATGAAATGGAAAAAGATAAGATTATGAAATGAAACAAATGATATGTTCACATGAATATGACATGATGATGAAATGAAGAATGATATGTTATGAAATGAAGAATGGTATGTTTACGAAATGAAAGATGATATGTTCATGAAGGGAAGCATGATGTGTTATGAAATGAAGTATGCTATGTTTGCAAAATGAAATAAGCTATGTTATAAAATAAGCATATAAGTATTTTACCTTGCATGGCTTGTACCAAGACCTTAACAAGGTCCAAGAAGGATGGGCTCTAAGATGCCCTAGGTCGATGGAATAAGACTCGGGCCTAGGATGGGCTTCTATGTATGATTGCCCCTAGGTCGATGGAATAAGACTCGGGCCTAGTACGGGATTGGCTCCAAGATGCCTTAGGTCGATGGAGTAAGACTCGGGCCTAGGATGGGCTTATACGCTATGACGATTGCCCTAGGTCGACGGACTAAGATCGGGCCTAGTAACCTATTAGGTTCGAGACTTGCTACCTCGGGCCTATTTAGGGATGCGCGCTATGATAATGAAGAAGTGGTACAATGTCGGGCCCAAATATGTTGAGATTTATATTTACGTACCTATAATATATGTTTTCAAAAGCATCTTGCATATGTTACATGATTAGATTGTTATGTTCACATGCCATGTTGATATGTTACATATGATGTATGTTATGTTTGATACGCCATGTTTATGTCTCTATGCTACATATGATGCATGTTATGTTTGATATGCCATGTTTATGTCACTATGCTACATATGATGTATGTTATGTTTGATATGCCATGTTTATGCCACTATGTTACATATGAAGTATGTTATGTTTGATATGCCATGTTTATGTCACTATGCTACATATGAAGTATGTTATGTTTGATATGCCACGTTTATGTCACTATGCTACATATGATGTATGTTATGTTTGATATGTCATGTTTATGTCACTATGCTACATATGATGTATGTTATGTTTGATATGCCATGTTTATGCCACTATGTTACATATGAAGTATGTTATGTTTGATATGCCATGTTATGTCACTATGTTACGTATGTTATATGTTATGTTTAATTAAGTCCTAAATGTACATGATATGATGCTATGTTATAGATGATACATGTTATGCTGCCATGCTATGGATGAGACATGTTATGTTTACTCACGTTACTTATGCTACATGTTAAGTTGATTACGCCATGTATGTTACATGTTATATGGCTTATATGTTATGAATGTTACATGCCATGATTAATGTCGATATATGGTTTTGTGAGTAGGACTGGATCTTACTAAGCCTATGTACTTATAGTTTATCTTTCCCTCGTACTGCAGATAAGGGTAAGGGATGCATAAACTAAAGGGAGCAGCAGGAGGGGCCAAATGTGTGTGGCAGTGGCATGGTGGAGAAGATCCGTTAGGTTTATATATATATATGTTTACCTATGATGATGATGTTTATGGATGTCCTTACTTATGTCTCCGTATGACGACGATGTTTAAGAACTTGAACTAAGCACTAAGTATCTATATATGTTATGATGCATGCTCTAGGTTAATAAGAAGAAGTAAGGAAGAAGTAAGAAGAAGTATCTATATATGCTATGATGCATGCCCTATGTTAAGAAGAAGAAGTATATATATATATATATATATATATATGTCAATGCATATGTTTAAAAGAAAAAAAAATAAGTCTAAAGTCTTCCGCTGTAAGAATAAAGAAGTATGTCTAAAGTCTTCCGCTGTAAGAATAAAGAAGTATGTATAAAGTCTTCCGCTGTATGTAATGTATGTATGTACGGTCGCGTCACGCGCCGCCCCTCCGGGTTCTAGGTCCGAAAAGGGCGGGCGTGACATGGAGAGCCGCCTCTGGCACCTAGAGAGGCGGCAGAGGACTATGAGGATGCAGACGCCGCTGATGAGGAGGATCAGATGCCAGTAGATGCATCAGCAGCGGGTCCATCAGATCGTCTTGGCCAGCTGGAGTCCAGATTCCAGGACTATCAGCAGACAGTCGACTCTAGGCTGTCAGAGCTCTTAGTAGGGCAGGCCTCCATGGGCGCACGTCTTGGTCGGATGGAGGAGAGATACATGCAGATTGCAGAGTCCCAGAGTCGCATCGAGTAGCGTCAGCTCGATATGTATGAGATGATGCGGGCCTGGACTTTGAGCCAGCAGCCTCCTCCACCTCCACCTCCTGCAGACGACTAGATCTAGAAGATGTTAGGATTTTCTTTTGTTTCTCAGTTTTTGTAATGAGATTGAGCATATCAAATCTCTAGTTTTGAATGTAAAAAATTGAAATCTTTTAAATTGAATGAAATTTCTATTTGTGAAAATCATGTGTGTTTGAGTGTGTATTTGTATGAATGTATTGGTTTATGAAAATTGCTATATCATGACATGAAATTTCATCCTATCATATAGCATGTCATGCCATTGGTTATGATTATTTTAGATGTCATGTTTATTTTTAGATTATATTACATGTCATGACATCATGATTATTGGCCATGCGTTATTATTGTTATGATTTGTGCCATGATCATTCATGCATTTTATTGTGATTAAAATTGATTTAAGGAAAAATGGCATGACTTGAAGTCCTATTTCTAAGGGAATCAAGTAGGGTTGCCTAGAAACTGCATGAAGCCATAATAATCCTAACTCCACATCTCACATCACATTGACATGTATGTGTATTTATACACCCTAGATACATGTGAGATGCTAGGATAATAAGTTAGGTTCAAGGTGCATAGGTAGTGCATCTAGATGAACTCAAACTTATTTTAATTATCACCAAGAATCATAAGGAAAGCTGATATAAAAGTTATGTATATTTATCCAATAAACCATGGTTCAAAATAGGTTTTCAAAAACATTTTAAAATCAATTTAGAAAACCTTGGTGAAGTCTATCTTTTGATAGCCATCGTCATTGTAGAAGTTGATACAAAGTAGATCAAAAACCTTAAAGTTTTAATAGTTTTTGAACTTTGTACCAATCTCCTATTTTCATGGTAAAAATATTTTTCCAAAATTTTTCACCGATTGTATGTGTGATAAGTAATGTACGTATCAAGTTTCGTGATTTTTTGATTTACGTAGAATTACTTATGAATTTCCAAAAAATCATCGATCGGCCGACCGCTCTATAGGCGTGATGGGCGGCGTTGACTCGATCGATCACCGATCGGCGATATCACTCGATCATTGTTTGCGTGCGGCCGACCGATGGACACATCACGACTAGTAGATGACAGTCGATCAATCATACCGATTTCGAAAACTAGATTTGTTTAACCCAATTTCAGCTGCGGTTAAGGTCCCTAACCACTCCTAACCCTAGGATATGCTTTGGGAAGCATGATGAAGGGTGCAAATCCATTGTATATGGATTAGGAGAGGTGTTTAGGGTTTGTGTCAATTTTAAGGTGTTGGGAAGTTCAATGTTGAATTTCTAACCTTCATTTTGATGGCTTAGAGTTCCTACTGGTTTAGGGACTTCCCAAGGACATTGTTGGTGCAATGGTCAAGGGGGAGCAAGCCTTTAGGGGGAGGTATCCATCTTGGGATGATGGATGTGTTTTTCTCCTTGAAGAGGAGAGGTTATTGGGAGAGTATCATCAATTGGGAAAATTGATGGGCTCTTGATACCCAATTTGGAAATTGGGAGAGTGAATAGGATTGCCTCTCTTGAGTGATATGGGACTTATCACTAGGAAGATGATAGGCATCCTAGGTATTTTTAAAACCATGGAGGAGATTGTAAGATCTCATTGGGACGTGAGACTTTGACCTCCTTGGAGAGATAACCTTTTTGATGTATATCAAAAAGGGGGAGAATGTTTGGGAAATTATTTGGGATTACCAATTTGGAAAATTGGTAAGAGACTTGAGTTAGTGGTTTAACTCAAATGGTTTGTTTGGTTTTTGTCAAACATCAAAAAGGGGGAGATTGTTGGTGCAATCGGCCCAGGTCACGATTGACCAGGACTCGAGCTTGGCTTGAGTGATGTTTTGATGTTTCGACAAAAACATATGACAATGTAATTGTCATGGGAAAGTCCGAGTCTTGAGTACTTGGCACAAGGAAAGTCCAAGCATGGGTCTTGGCATGGAAAGTCCAACATAGGTTGGCAAGGGAAAGTCCAAGCTTGAGTCTTGGCATTTGAAGTCCAAGGGGTTTGGTATTGGCGGCGTAAAGTCCAAGCGGGAGTCTTGGCGGTGTAAGTCCAATGTGCCTTGGCGGTGTAGACACCGTTAGCATGACATAGCCGATGGAAGCATCTGAAGGCTAGCGCGATGGATGAACAAGTCATGGATGACTTGGAGGGATCCGAGAGGCGTGAGGTTGATGGAGATGGTTAGAAGGCTTAGGTCTAGACTAAGGGTGGTCTAGCAAGTATGGGGGCACCATACTTGGGTTTAAACCTCATGTTTGAGGTGTGCCAGTCGACTGGTGCCATGTGGCAGTCGACTGGCGTAGTCAACTAGGGTTTGACTGCAGGGAATGGCCAAACAGTCGACTGCCGGAGCTTGGCACTCGACTGATCGGCCGAGCAGTCGACTGATCATGGGATCAGTCGACTGATGCTCGGATTTTCGGCCACAGAATGGAGTCTCACTCGACCGCTGGGATGAGCAATCGAGTGATGGCTCATCAATCGACTGATGCTCATGATCAGTCGACTGATGTTCTAGCCATTGGATTTTTTCCAGCGTGGATTACACCGTTGTCTCACAGCACCAGTGTGATCAGTCGACTAATGGTCCCGAGCAGTCGACTGATCGACTTTTTCTAGCACAGGTTGAAGCTATATAAGGAGCTCATGATGGAGGAAAAGATAGCGATTTTCTTGGGCGAAATTGAAGGGGATAGTTGGTGCTTTCCAGTCCTTCAAAGCTAGTTCAAGGCAATCAAAGATCAAGCAATCAAAAGCTCTTGTAAAGTGTTTTTCTTTACTTGCATTTCATATAAATTGTTGTAATTGCTTGTTTTAGTTTCTTACTGTTGTAAGATTACTTGTAAGGGGTTTCTCCGCCTCCGACTTGTGTCGAGAAGGAGTGTTTATTATAGTGGTGTGTGATTGGCATCGCTAGGGTTCGCACGAACCCGATCCGTGGACTAGGAACCATTCTTGCTCAACCACGTTAAACGATTGTGTTTGCGTGTTGTTAATTGTTTCATTATTGCTTTCATTACTATTCCGCTGCGTACTAACGAAGACGAACACGCGATCAAATTCCAATTACGAACGAACTCTACGCTATTCACCCCCCCCCCTCTAGCGGCTTCAAATTTCCTTCAGAAAAGTGGTCGCAAAGCATTAAAAAGGAAAAAAAAGATCACTGCTGGGAAAATAAAAGAACGGCTGTGAAACACTCGGCTTAAATGATAATCTGCTCGTTTTTGTTTAACGGTTAGATCAATTGCTAAGCCTACCACATCATCTATCGCGGTTCGTGAGAGCAATACGCACCGAACGAAGCACTAAAAATTTCTGGAAAATTTCTATAGGGTATTCTCCTAATTACCCAACATCTATTTTATTTTATTTATTTATATTTTTTTTCTGGTATTTTACATTCTCCCCCACTTATTAAAATTTGGTCCCCAAATTTCGTACTTAAATGCAAAAATTAATTCAAGCATATTCTAAAATAACCTCATACCTCAGGTAAACAGATGAGGATATCGAGCTCGGATAGTATCTTCCAGCTCCCATGTAGCCTCCTCATCCGTATGATGCTGCCATCCCACCTTTACGAGTCGGATGGTTTTGTTCCGCAACTGCCGCTCCTTGCGATCAAGAATCCGCACCGGAGTCTCCTCATAAGTCGCATTCGCCTGGAGTGGTATCGAAACTTCTTTCAGAACATGGTCAGATCGTGGCACATATTTCATCAGCATAGATACATGGAATACATTGTGAACACCCGTAAGTGTCGGAGGTAAAGCCAACCGATACGCTACACCTCCAATCCGCTTCAATATCTCAAATGGACCAATGTAACGTGGAGCTAATTTTCCTTTTAGCCCAAATCTCTTGACTCCTTTGGTGGGTGACACTCAGAGAATACATGGTCCCCGATCGAAAATTCCAAAGGCCTTCGCCTCGATCCGCATAACTCTTCGTATCCCGTGCCTCAGATAACCATCGTCTGATCACTCGTACAAACTTTGCATCATGCTGGATACTCTGAGGCCCCAATATCTGTCGTTCCCCAACTTCCTCCCATAACACAGGAGATCTACAGGGTCTGTAATATAATGCCTCAAAAGGAGCCATCTGGATAGAAGAGTGGTAGCTATTTTTGTAGACAAACTCCACTAAAGGAATGTGATCCTCCCAACTGCCACCGAAATCCATGACGCAAGATCTCAATAGATCCTCCAGAGTCTGAATGGTACGTCTGACCGTGCCGTCTATCTCGCTGCGATGAAAGGTTGTACCGAGTCGGCTCGTGCCCATGGCTCGCCGCAGACTCTGCTAGAATCGCGAAGTAAATCGCGGATCTCTATCAGATATGATACTCAATGGTACTCCATGCAATCTGATGATCTCTTGGCAGTACAATTTCGCTAGATGATCTAATGAATCCGTCTCACGAATCGGAAGGAAATGAGCTGATTTGGTTAATCGATCCACGATCACCCAAATCGCAGTATGTCCTTTACGGGTTCGGGGTAATCCCGTAATGAAATCCATCGTGATATTTTCCCATTTCCATTCCGGGATCGAAATTTCCTGAAGTAAGCCAGCAGGTTTCTGATGTTCATCCTTCACTTGCTGGCATACTAGGCATCGTGCAACAAAGTCTGCAATATACCATTTCATACTGTTCCACCAGTATAAACGCTTCAAATCACAGTACATCCGAGTACCACCAGGATGTATAGCAAATCTCGACTGATGTGCTTCCTGTAGCAATTCTTCTTTAACTGGGTGTGTGTTCGGAACACATAGTCATCCTCAGAAATGAAGTACACCATTCTCGTCACTCAAGAAATCCGTCTGACGTTCTGAGTCTATCATGCTGCTCAAGAACTACAGATGCTGATCACTGACTTGTGCTTCCTTGATCCTCTCGGCAATGGCGGACTGGGCAACCATAGAAACTAATATCCCCCGGGATGTTTGACCGTGTTCAGACAATCCCAACTCTGAGAACTGTCGAACTAGGTCAGTAACCGCTGTCAGATGACTGGCCAGAACTCCACGAGACTTCCTGCTCAGAGCATCTGCTACCACATTAGCCTTCCCCGGATGATACTGGATGGTGCAGTCGTAATCTTTCAGATATTCCATCCACCGTCTCTGTCTCAGATTCAGCTCTTTCTGTGTGAACAGATACTTCAGACTTTTATGGTCTGTGTAGATCTCAAAGGTAATCCCATACAAGTAGTGCCTCCATATCTTCAATGCAAAAATAATGGCGACTAACTCCAGATCGTGCACTGGGTAATTTCTCTCGTGATCTTTTAGTTGACGGGAGGCACTACATCAGAACTGCTCCCAACCCTTGGATAGAAGCATCCGTATAGAGAACCATCCCATCAACACCAGAAGGAATCACTAAGATGGGTGCAGAAACTAGCAGTCGCTTAAGCTCTTGGAAGCTTGTTTCACAAGCCTTTGACCAGGTGAACTTGACCCCTTTCTGAGTCAGGCGAGTGAGTGGCATGGCGATACTCGAGAATCCCTCCACGAATCTCCGATAATACCCGCTGCACTAAGGAAACTATGAACCTCCTACATCGATTTTGGTCATTCCCAACCGTAATCGCCTCAATCTTCTGGGGATCTACAGAAATACCTCTGTTGGACACCACATGTCCAAGAAAACCCACTGAGGATAACCCGAACGCACACTTGCTAAATTTGGCATACAACTGTTCCTGTCGCAACGTCTCTAATACTATCCGCAGATGTTGTTCATGCTCCTGCTCTGATCGAGAATAAATTAATATGTCATCGATGAACACTATCATGAACTGGTCTATATACCTCAGGAATACCCGGTTCATTAAATCCATAAATGCAACTGGGGCATTCGTGAGACCGAATGGCATCACTAGAAACTCGTAATGCCCATAACGGGTACGGAAAGCTGTTTTTTGAACATCCTCATCTCTTATCCAAAGCTGATGATATCCTGAGCGCAGATCAATTTTAGAATACACACATGTATCCTTAAGTTGATCGAACAAATCTTCTATCCTCGGCAGTGGATATTTGTTCTTAACTGTGACTGCATTCAGTTGCCGATAGTCAATACATAACCGCAACGATCTATCCTTCTTCTTGACAAAGAGTATCGGTGCTCCCCATGGTGAAACACTAGGTCGGATGAATCCATTATCCAGCAACTCCTGCAGTTGAACTTTAAGTTCATTCAGCTCCTTTGGCGCCATCCGATAAGGAGGTTTCGTTATAGGCGCAGTTCCTGGAATCACCTCTATCACAAATTCAACTTGCCTAGGAGGTGGCAAGCCTGAAAGTTCATCTGGAAATACATCTGGATATTCTCGGACTACTCGCACATCAGAGAGAGGTGGTAGTCCTTCGTTCTCAACTTTGACCAGAGATAGCAAATAACCCTGACAACCCTGGGCCAATAGCTTCTGAGCCTGTAAAGCCGATATAATAGATAATCCATCATCTCTGGTACCAACAAATTCCTAAGCTGGTTGATCTGGTGGTCGGAATGTCACCACTCTTGCTCTACAATCCACTGTAGCGTGATAAGCGGCCAACCAGTCCATACCGAGAATAATATCGAACTCTATCATTTCCAACACCAGAAGGTCCACTGTAAGGATATGCCTGTCAAAGTCTAATGGGTAACCCTTGATTTCTTGGTGGCTAGTCAGCACCTCTCCTAATGGCAAGGACACTGCTAACCCACAAGAATGAACCATAGGGATTCTTCCAACTCTACCCAGAAATACTCTAGATACGAATGAATGAGAACTACCGATATCAATCAAAGTATCAGCATATATAGAATAAACTGAAACCATACTACGTATGATTGATCCCTCAGCTCGCTGTGCCTCATCTCTAGTGATGGCAAAAACTCATCCAGTCTCGATATTCGTCGGCTGCATCCCTGACGAAGTAGTAGTGTGCCTCCACTCCGGCTGGATCTGGCTCTGTGGTACTGGAGGCTGAGTAGCTGGTGCAGGCATAAGATATCCCTGAGAGTTGGCTGGTAAGAACTGCTGCGGTGCAGATACTCCCGGGTAGTAGATCACCGGAGATGCAGGGTACTGGATCGCTGTCGGCATCACTGTAGGGGCACCTCCCTGCATCTGATACAAGTGTGCGGGTGGAGGTACTGGCTGCCTCTGTCCATATGTCTGAGTCCGCGGTGCTGTCCTCTGCTGCCGCTGCTGGGTAGACTTCTTCCCCTTGTTGGAGCTATCAGGAAACTCCAACTGTGCTTTCAGTGTACAATCACGGCTAGTATGACCCGGTTGTTTGCAATAATAGCAAACCGGCTGCTCCAAAGGACACTCTGATACTCTGTGGCTTTCAGATCCACATTTATAGCATCCATTCCTGCCTCGGCCCTTACGGCTACTCTGAGATCCTCCAGAAAACTCTGATGCTGGACGCTTCCCCTTCTGTGATCTAGCTGACCCTTCTGCAGCACTTCGCGTAGTTCCTTTTTGCTCCCCTTTCTTCTGAGTCCCCTGAGCTGAACTCTGGTTCTGCTGCTTGCCCTTAGTCATTTGCTTCTCGATATCTTTCTCCCTGGAAATTTGCTGGGAAGTCATCTCGATGAAGAGGGTGCGGTCCAATGCCTCCCTGTATGAGGTAATGATAGATCCTGACATCCGGCTCCGTATATAGGTAGCAAGACCCTGAGTGAACTGATACATCCGATCTGCATCATGTGCTACTAGGTGAGAACAGAACTCTAATAGTCTGGTAAACTCTGCGTTGTACTCCATGACAGAACGATCACCTTGCTTCAGGCTCATAAATTCCTGACGACGTGTTGTAGAAAACGCCGAAGGAAAGTACTGTCTCCAGAAAGCATCTCGAAAGCTGGCCCAAGAAATCCCACGCTCCCCGAACAGAGTCTTCTGCAATTTCCACCAAGTGACAGCCTGATCTCTGAGATGATATGCAGCAAGGCCCACTTTCTCCGTGATCTATTCCATATACTCGAAGGTGTCTTCCATATTTTCCAGCCAAGATCGGGCAATCCATGGGTCGGACTCCCCTCGAAACAAGGTGAACTTTTCCTTGGCTGATCGTGCCAACACGAGTATTCGTGCCTTATCATTAAGCCAACTGGACTCTATAGGCTCTGGCATAGTCAGTTGTACATCCGGATTCTGAGGCTCCGAATCACCAATAGGAGAAAACTGAGGTTGTTCCCGAATAACGGCTGCCCAGTAGAGCCGCCGTCCTCCCGACAGATCGCTTGATGAACGACTTACTACGAGTCCGCAGATAGGTGTCATAACCTTTTGACGATATACACCGCTGAACAAATTTAGATAAGTAACTATCTCAAATATGAGTTATAGCTACCGCTGTCAATCCCATCTCATAAAAACCAAATCCGAAAAATATACCGACTCTCGAGAATCCAAGACTCAAAACAAAAATCATTGTATGGCATCACAGAACCTTCGGCTCTGATACCAATAAAGTTGTCACACCCCGAGAGTATACCGTGCTGAAAATCAAACGGACTGCATCTCCCCTGTACGTGGCACCATTTCGGGTTAATACAAGGCCCGTAGGCCCACAACAACAACATAATATATCATAATAACAGCAGCGGAAATAAAGAGCACATACCCACAACATACATACCAAAAACATACAGGTGTACACCACCTGACAAATCCACAATCATAAAATCGTAAATAAAACGACTACACAAATAGAGTCCGCGATATCATGACAAAATCCATAACAACAACAAGTCCATACATATCAAAGTCCAAGACATAACCAAAAACGAACTCCTCGGGAGACTCAGAAAATGGAGATGGGATGGATCGGTCGGCGCAGCTCCAAGTCGTCACAAAGGCGTCTTCACTGGGCGAGTAAAAACCTGTGGTCGTGGTGGTGAGTAAAACTCAAAGAGTAATCGGAGAAAACATGTAAATATATATATCAATATTACATGTCATTCAACGAGCTTTAAATCTACTCGAACAACGGGTATACATCAAGATAATGGTATATATGCATGCATACACTAAATAAATCAACAACAACGATGTCGACATACCGATACTACCTCTATCCTGATCCAACCTGGGCATATAACCACATCATAGGGTATAAAAGAATAGTTCTAACTCACACAATATCCTGAATATGATCCAAGGGTATCACCGTGAATAACCAACAGGTGTACAAGTACCATCCTACCACCATACAGGAAATGCAGTAGCATGTATGAATATGTACAAACAAATGCAACAAGCATAGTACATACAAATGCATCATCAAAGTGAGTGTACATATAGACTGTATTTGTATGTATACTAATCACCATCATCCATATATATATATATATATATATATATATATATATATATATATATATATATATAAGCAGGTATGTATATATATATAACCATATACAAAACACCGTATGATACGGCCATGAAGCATGCATTGTCATGCCTGCTCACCCCTACTCGCTACCATGACCCCAGTGTGGCCTAGGTGGCACGACATGACAACTATCCCAACTCACACCAACCACTGCTATAGAGTGGCCAAGTGGGCAGTATGATCAAGTAGCATATGAGCGTAAAGAGCTCGCTACGCAACGGGGGTCCCTGCTGCTGGCTACTCCGACTGACACTACCAATGAGCGGTCAAGTGCCATGCACCCAGGACAACTGCACGCAACTCCAACAACCATCGTCAATAATGGTAGAGTGCGGCACAACAAATGTTATGCCCTCACACCAGTTACTCTGGAAGTAACCTGGGAGGCAGGATGACTGACGACTCTCTCTCAACCCCAAGGGGAGACGATGTCGTCAGTATGCATGCAATGACATGAGAGTATTGTCTCACATACAGACATCTACCATAGATTCTATGTTCAACAGAGAGTCACACCCAATTGATCAGTATACTCTCTATCCTGTAGAGAGTCATACTCATCTGATCATGAGAAGCTAGGACCATCGGTCTGTAGCGACACACTGTCCATGACTCACCTGACCATTTACACAACCCGTGGTTGGTAAATAAATGTGCAACATATAGGTATGGAATGAGTCCTACATTTAGGGCCATACTTATCCACAGAGGACCTTTTTTCCAAATTTACAATTTAGGTCATCCTCCGTACTCTAACATCTACACCCTACTAAACAGTTAGACCTACTTACATCACATCTGTAACTCCTAGATCATGCTAGGGAATATGTGATATCAACAATTGAGCACACATATATATCAACGATAAGTTCAAGCATACAATAAATAGAGCAGGGTCAAGGTAATATGAACACCTAATATGCTCATATCTATGTCTAAATCTGAAAGTCATTACAAGAAAAATTACCTACCCGTCAATGCGGCGTGGTAATAGAGTCATCACGTCCGTGGACGCCTCAGATATCCACGTCCTGCAAATATCATCAATTATCATTCAGTGAGAGCATATAACAACAATACGAATTAGCTACTATGTTATCCACATATTCGTATCCCTTATCGAATACGATTTAGAAACCCCAATTAGCCAGACTTGACCATTTATTTTAAATTCATCGGTTTCAATTAGCAAAAGTGCTAACTCCCTCATCCAATTCTATATTCGACTTAACAAAGTTAATCTCATAAAGATTTAACCTTTTTACCCCCACCTGATTTTATAGTATCATCAACAGAATTAGTTATAAATCTAATTTATAAACACAACCCTTAAATTACAGTTGTCCCGTACTACAATTAATTCTATAATTTCCTCCATCATTCCTGGTTAACAAGTATGCTAACCTATAATCATTTACAGCCATTTCAACCAACCCATACCCATCCAATTTCACAGCCAACACTTACAATTCTAATTCAAGAATATTAATAGATGAAGGTGATAGCAGATAGTCACTTACTAACCCTAGAATTGTCACCGGTGGAAATCCTTTCCAACTCTGCCCTATACAACCGTTCGAGACCCCTGCCTAAACCAAATCAACAACTCATAAGCATTCATCTCCTGTACATCAATGAATTGAATGGGATTTACAGCACAAGAATGGAAACTGATCTGCTTACCACAATTGAAACCTCACCGCACAAGATCCCCAGCGATCGAGAACCCACGAAATGTCTTGCCTATTCGCTGCCACAATCTCCGGTGCCCCATCTCGGTGCTGCTAATCGACGATGAGAACCCTACCCAAATGCCCATGCCTCTCCATGGGCATTTTCTTGAAGCGAGGACTTAGACAAGGTGACCCACTCACCTTACTTGTTTGGCATTTGTATGGAGTATTTATCCGGATCCTTGGCACGCAAGTACCAGATCAGATTTCAAATTCCATCCCACATGTGAGCACTTGGGCATCTCCCACCTGATATATGCTGATGATCTATTACTTTTATCACGGGGAGACATAACTTCAGTTAGGAGACTAGTTGATTGCTTGGCATAATTTTCACAGATGGCAGGACTCACTGCAAGTGTGCACAAATCCAGCTGCTACATGGCGGGCATAGATGTGCAGACCAAAGCCCAGATATGTGCTATTCTGGCTTCGGGAGGAGAGATGCCTTTCAAATACTTGGGAATCCCATTAGCCTCAAAAAAACTCAAAATCTCGGTCTATGGGATACTTCTAGATGGCCTCTCCAGGTGGATTAATGCATGGCCAAAACAGAGCCTCTCTTATGCGTAAAGCCATCTTATCGACGGTCAGTCGCAGGGGGTCAAGTGTTCGATGTCCATATTGCCCTTTGCCACCGAGTTATTGAGCGCATTCATAGCCTATGCCGGGCTTTCATGTGGACGAGTAAGAACCCCCCCATTTCATGGTCAGCTATATGTGGGCTAAAAGAGGAAGGTGGTCTAGGCTTGAGGGACTTGAAGTCTTGGAACCTCGCACTACTGACAAAGGTTCTATGGCATATACAGGACAAGCCAAACTCACTATGGATACGATGGGTGCATCATCATTACCTCAGACAGTCCAATATCTGGGGGCAGACAGTGAGGCACACGGATTCGCCACTGATTAAAATGATTCTGCACATCAGAGATAGTATCTATTACAGTAGCCCCAACCGCATCACACACACTAGCAAAGATGGTTCGTGAGGGCGGGAGTGCGGCAGGCATATGATCATTTCAGAGAGCATAGACCAAAGAAAGCGTGGGTTAAGACTGTATGGCAGAGGGACATCCAGCCAAGCCATCAGTTCACACTGTGGTTGTTGGCTAATGGGAGGCTGCCAACCAGAGATCGACAGAGCTACATGGAGGACAGGAGATGTGCATTTTGTAGGGGAGGAGGAGACACGAGGCACATGTATTCTTGGATGCCATGTGGTGAGGCATTATGGGCACGGTGAGGAGATGGCTGCAGATGCGATCGAGATGAGCACGCATTTAGGCACTACGCATCTTGAGACTTCATTATTGGGGGGACTCAGACGGTATGAGAGCACGACATCTAGCCCTTGGAGCAACTGTATATTATGTCTGGAGGGCTAGAAATGAGATCAGATTTGAGGATTCTCGGTTAGATGAGGAGAGGATATTTAGGAAGATACAGGTACATGTATATAGAGCACTTGATGTATCCCATGCAATATAAAAAATAAAAAATAAAAAAAAGGTTCCCAAACCCTATCTTCAATTTGAGGTTTAGGCATTTTAGGGTTTAGGGTCCCCAAAACCCTAACCCTAAGGTTTTGAAAAAAAAAACGTTGCAAATAGGGTTCCCAAACCCTATCTTCAATTTGAGGTTTAGGCATTAAAAACACGTTGCAAATAGGGTTCCCAAACCCTATCTTCAATTTGAGGTTTAGGCATTTTAGGGGTGAGGGTCCCCAAAACCCTAAAAAAAAAAAACAGTTTCAGATAAGGTTTTCAAACCCTAACCCCAATTTTGGGGTCTTGGTATTTTAGGGTTTAGGGTTCCCAAACCCTAACTTCAAACCCTAACCTAGGTTTAAAAAAAAACGTTTCAGATAGGGTTTCCAAACCCTAACCCCAATTTTGGGGTCTTGGCATTTTAGGTTTTAGGGTTCCAAAACCCCCAAAAAAAAATTCCAGGTAGGGTTTCCAAACCCTAACTCCAAATTGGGGTTTAGGCACTTTAAGGTTTAGGGTTCCCAAAACCCTAGCCCTAAGGTTTTGTTTTAAAAAAAAAATTGTGAGAGGTTTCTTATTTTGTATAGTGGGTTGTTTTGGGATGATGAGATATAGGTCCACCATGATGACCTATCTAGTCCACAGATAACGACTGTGGTAGAGACACACTAAATCCGTTGTGAGGCTTTGCCAAAAAGCCTAGAGAGGTGAATAGGCCCACCTGAATGGCCTATCTAGTCCGCAGCAAATGGCTCGCGGTAAAGACACCGCAAATCCGTTGATAGCTGACCACTTGCTAAAAGTGGGGTCACGACACTAGAGAGGAGGAGGAGGATGGAGACCAGATGGCGCGGAGAGGACACAGATAGGATGTATGGACCTGATCACAGGACCAGGCCAGGCAGGGATTGCATCAGTATGAGGTGCACTCAGACACAGGACGTGCGATAGTCAGAGGATGTGGTTATACTTCCATCTTTGGCAGCAGGATGCGAGAGAGAGGACTGACCGCACAGTACAGGAGAGGGTTGGTACATTGAGCGTGATGGTACACTTGAGAGCACATGTACTTTCTGCCCTGGATGTCTACTCAGATCGGACACTTCGTCGGATATGACATGAGTAGGCTCCTTGGATCATGTATGGTTGTGCTATTTTGATGATATATATATTTACCTTCATCAAAAAAAAAATCGACAACCCACAGCACGTTGCTCGCTCCGGCGACCACCGGCACAGCCTCCAGCCGCACGCTCCTTCACCACCAGCGCGTTCGCGGGCACCGTTGAGGGTGGTCGGTCTCCGCTTGCAGAGAAGAGGGAGAGTTGGCTGCGGACGGGGAGATGGCTCAGGCGGTGAAGTCGCGAGGAGAAAGGGAATCACGCGAAGAAGGAATCGCGAGCGACGATGATCGACCACGGCGGGGGAAGAAAAGTGGTCGCGAAGCATTAAAAAGGAAAACAAAGATCGCGGCTGGGAAAATAAAAGAACGGTTGCGAAACGCTCGGCTTAAATGATAACAGGTCGGGTTTCTTTTGTTTAACGGGTTGGATTTCTGACCAGTTAAGCCCACTAACACTTACACAAAAAGGGCTTAGAAATCTCCATTCGAGTCCATAAAAATTTCTGGAAAATTTCTATAGGGTATTCTCCTAATTACCCAACATCTATTTTATTTTATTTATTTATATTTTTTTTCTGGTATTTTACAATGCCACTACCACACACATTTTGCCCCTCCTACTGCTCCCTTTAGTTCAGCCATTCTTTACCCTTATCTGCAGTATAAGGGAACACAAAACTATAAGCACATAGGCTTAGTAAGATCCTTTCCTGCTCACAAAATCCATACATCGAGAATTAGACATAGAGTAATGACATGATCATTTAAGAACATATAAGCATAGCATTCATATAAATATACAAGAACATATAAGCATAGCATGCAGATAAACATACAAGAACATCTAATCATAGCATTCATATAAACATACAAGAACATATAAGCATAGCATGCATATAAACATACAAGAACATATAAGCATAGCCTGCAGATAAACATACAAGAACATATAATCATAGCATGCATATAAACATATAAGAACATATAAGCATAGCATTCATATAAACATACAAGAACATATAGGCATAACATTGATGTAAACATCATAATCACCTAGACATGAAATAAGGGTATATGCAAGATGCTCTTTGAAAACATATATCTTATAGGTACTTAAACATAATCTCAACATATTGGGTCCGGCATTGTACCACATACATCATCATCATAGCGCGCATCCCTAATAGACCCGAGGTAGCTAATCCCGAACCTACTAGAGTACTAGGCCCGTACTATGTCCGTCGGCCTAGGGGCAACATAACATAGAAGCCCATCCTAAGCCCGTACTTATGACTGTCGGCCTAGGGCAACTAGGAGCCCATCTCGTATTGGGTTCGTACTACGACCATCAACCCAGGGGCACGTAGGAGCCCATCCCTTGGACCTTATTAGGGTCCGGTACAAGCCATGCAAAAAGTAAAATAGCATATCATGTTCCTTATCATAACATATCATATTTTTTTTCATAACATATCATGTTCCTTATCATAACATATCATATTTCTTTTCATAAACATATCATGTTCCTTATCATGGCATATCATGTTCCTTCTTCATAGCATATCATGTTCCTTCTTCATAACATATCATATTTCTTTTCATAACATATCATGTTCCTTCTTTATGACATATCATACATTCATACAATTAACATGGCAATGAGCAGAACATAATCATACATTCATACAATTAACATGGACATAAGGTAGTGACATAAACCAATCATGCTATCATAAAATCTAACTAACATCATATTTGCATTTTTTTTTTCTACATGTAGCATGGCATGGAGGATTTAGTAGAGGACATGTACATGGGTTGGTCGAAACCCTAAGGGAGGGTTCTTAGGAGTTTACATGTTAAACAACTTGTGCAAGTTCTACTTAACATCATACTAACATCACACACATTTAGAGCATGGCATAAACATCATGAACAAGCATAACATGGTGTGATCTAAACTTCATGGGGTTCTAACAAAATTTTAAACCCTAAACAACTTGTACAAGATCTAACTAACCACATGTTAATCTCCACCACATATAGATCATGGCATGGAAGGCCCTTAGGGGCCTAAATAGGTCTTGGCCGAGAGTTTTAAGAGGCTTAAAGATCCAACACTTAAATCTAGCTTAGCTATCAACATATTATCTTCGTCTACATTCAAAACATAACATGACTACATGTAGATCATAGCATAGAAGACCATTAGGGGCCTAAATGGGTCTTGGCCGAGAGTTTCAAGAGGCTTAAAGGTCCAACACTTAAATCTAGCTTAGCTATCTACATATTATCTTCATCTACATTCAAAACATAACATGACTACATATAGATCATAGCATGGAAGTCCATTAGGAGCCTAAATGGGTCTTGGCCGAGAGTTTCAAGAAGCTTAAAGATCAAACACTTAACCCAAGCCTATCTAGAAACATATTATCATCATATTCATACAAAAACATAGCATGGACAAACATGGGAAGCATGAAGAAGGTATTGGCCGAGAGTTTCAAGAAGCTTGAAGATCAAACACTTAAACCAAGCCTATCTAGAAACATGTTATCATTATATTCATACAAAACATAGCATGGACAATCATGGGAAGCATGAAGAAGGTCTTGGCAGAAAGTTTCATAAAGGATTTTCTTAACAACCATCAACTGAAGCAACTTGTACTGCAGGTGAGGGGATACTTACATCCTTCGCTTTGTTTAGTAGTAGAAAATACCCTATGTGATGCCAAGACTAGAGCCCTCTTCTTGCTTGGTTGGTTTTCGGAAAAAGGGAAGGAGAGGGAGTTAGGGTTTCGGTGAGGAAGAAGAGGAGAAGGGGAGAATGACAAATTTTGTTTCTCTTGTCTCCTCATTCTCCTATTTATTCACTTGAAGGTGTCCCTTAGCCTCCCTTACCCTTATCTATCATTTCCCGTATCCTTCTAATAGCACAACCCTGCTGGGTTTTTGGTTATTGGATGCATCTTAAGGTTTAGCTATCTACTTGGAGGTTTAGGGTTCAAACCCTGGGTCATGCATCCTTTTTGGCTCTATTTCTTTTATATATTTTTTTTGAAGGAGCCCACATAAATCCCATTATAATCATGCAATAATTCTTGTAAAATTGCTAGGAATTTTACGGGCGTTATAGCACGAACTTTAGGGAACATGCTCTAGTCATGTCCCAAGACACGGGCATATTCCCAAAGCGAAACAAATCAAAACGGAGGCTTCAAAATGACACATCGGTGGTCATGTCAAATTAGCACGACCGTGTCTTTTTTCCAACTCAATTTTCAGCATGGATTTCAGCGGTTTCCAGCCTTGCTCACAGCCCAACCGTGTGAAATTCACATGGTCGTGTGGTGGCACCATATATTCGAGGAAAAGGGGTTTTTTTGAGCATTTATGGAAAGCCGAAGCCGCCTCTATATATAAGAAACTCATCAAAGAGGCTAGGATCATGAGGATCAAGAGGGGAGCCACCCTAGGACTCCCAAGCCCTAAAAGGGGGTCATCCAAGGGTCCCCACCCTGCCAGAGGCTACTGTTATAGAGCTTCTCTACCTGCTGAGATCATATTGATGCAAATTTCTTCGCCATGACTCCAGTCCTTAATGCGAGCCACACCCCAAGACCCTCTTCACATCGAGACTAAGCCTTCTTTTCCTTTTATGCAATTCCTTTTGGTTTACTCTTGGTTTGTAATGTCTTGTGGTTGGATCTCCATCTTATGGAGTAAATTTCTGTGATTCTTTAATTAGGGAGTAGCCTATCTTGACTTGTAAACTTATGTATGCAATGTATTCATGTTATCTTACATCACTTTCATTATATATGCTTTCTTTTTATTCTATGATATGATTATTCATGGTCCAGCTTTATTGTGTTAATCCAATTTAGATGCCAAAAGCACTAGGTCATATTTTAGAGGTATGGGGAAGGACTGAAAGGAGAACCCAATCCTTCGAACCATAGAGAACTGAGACGTGGAGGAGTCAACTATGAGTGAGGAGTTAATCTGTTTGGGTTCATGTGACAGGTTCCCTACGCGACTAAGGTTACCCCACAAGTAGATTGATTCACCGCAATGACCCATAGGTATCATAGAATGTAATGAACCTATTCTAGTAGAAGGCTCAAAGTAGGAGAAATTAACTCTATAAGAGTTGTGGGACCCAGTGACAGGGGGCTTCCCAAAGATAGCAACCCCCTGAGCTTTGACGATCAGAAAGGGAAACTTGGCTAGGAATAGGGCAATACAACGTAGTTCCAAAAGATCACATCAGATAAAATAGGATATCCTACCTACATGAAAACCCATTGAGAATTAGGAGTAAGACATATGTTTATAATCATTTAGGTGAAATCGAAAACATAGAATCATTGTGTCAATCATAACAGAGACCCAGTGACAGTGGCATCCCTATAAAAATGATATCCCATTCCTCTCATTTTCGCTTTCAACCCTTTTTTCATATCAACTAACTGATTCGGTCTAAACAATCTATATTCCCTTAGTAAACCTGTACTCGATTTTCAGTCCCTATGGCATCGATATTTTATTACTTGACGATAACCTGCACTTGTGGGCATTGAGAACGAGCGCGCACTTCGAGTCTTTGGTGATTCTTGTCGGAGATTTGAGGTCGTGCTCACATGCATCAACGTCGGAATTTGTAGTCTCAATTGGGGTCTTCGCTCTTGCAAGAATAACGTACTTGTTGTGTGTGGGTACTAAGCATTTCGTGCTAGTGAGCTTTAATTCCAATCCATTCTCTCCCACTGTCAGAGTCAATTTGTGGTTCTTCACGTCGATAACCATACCTGCTATGGCCAGAAATGGTCATCCAAGGATTATCGAGATTTTAGGATCCTCTTCCATTTCTAAAACCACAAAATCAGTCGACTATGTAAAGTCTCCAACCCTAATGGGGACGTCTTCTAGGATCTCCAGCGGATACCACTGTGTGAGATCGGCAAGTTGCAGCATTATAGTGGTCAATTTTAAATTCCCGAGCCTCAACTTCCTGCACATGGTATAAGAGATCAAGCTAACACTTGCACCCAAATCGTAAAATGCCTTGTCAATCATCATGGACCCAATGCAACACTGGATATAAAAACTCCATGAATCTTTCAATTTCTTTGTGGTTCCATATTGGAGATAGGCGCTAGATTCCTCCGTGAGGGCCACTATTTCAGAAACCTCAATCTTACACCAGTGTGCTAAGATGTTCTTCATAAACCTTGCAAACTGAGACATCTAGTGCAACGCATCAAGAATTGGCACTTCCACTAAGATTGATTTCATCATGTTTAGGAACTTTCCAAACTCAGCATCTCTCTTTGTGTTGGTGAGCCACTGTGGGAATGGAATTCTAGTCGATGCTTGCATCTTGTGTGTGTGTGTGGGGGGGGGGGGGGGGGTCCAATTCTGACGTATCACCCTTTTTTCATAGTCTCCTCACGAGACTCTTCCTCCTCTGCTTCCCGCTCTGCATCTTTGTTTGAATTATTCAGTGGCTCATTTAAAGTCTTCCCACTTTGCAACATTACCACATTACATTGCCCTATAGGGTTGACATCTGATTTTCCTAATAACTTGCCTGGTGTTCTAGCAAAATAGCTGGCGATCTGTGCTATCTGAATTTCCAACGTCTTCTGTCAGCTAGCAAGATCCTTCATAGATGACTTTAATTCCTTCAGCATCTCTTCCGTCTCTGAGTGTCGATGCTGGAATTCAACATTTTCCTTCTGTTGAGTTTGAATAAATCCCTCTATCAACTGCTCGAGTGGGGATTTCGATGGTTGTTGTTGCCCACTACTCTGCTATCTGTACCCACCCGACTATTGAAAGTTTCTTGAATTATTCTTGTATGAAAAGTTCAGGTGGTTCTTCCATCTAGGATTGTACGTGCTAGAATATGGGCTATTGGGTTGGTGATTGAAGTCACCCACTGCATCAACCTACTCGATCTACCCTTCCGAGATGTATTGCTCCACATAGTGGTAGCCTTCTTGATTTTCTTTCATCCCATCATTAAAAGAATTAACCGCACAAACAATATTTAGGGTTAAAGAATCAAACCATCTGTTTAGTGCATCGAACCTTGATGCTAGATGATCGATTGAATTGATAGAGTATCTTTTTGCTACAGGTACTTGATGACTGCGCTCAAAAGCCCACTGATGGTGGTTTTGAGCTACCTCTTCTATAAGGTCCTCAACTTCTTCGATTGTCTTGTTCATTAAGGCTCTATCTATAGCAAAATCTAAAGAGACCTTTATGGCGTACGTGATCCCATTGTAGAATATGTGGATCACAAGCCACCTTTCAAGACCGTAGTGGGGGCACTGATGAAGCAAACCTTTGTAGCGATCCCAGGCTTCAAATAGCGACTCTCTTTCCTTTTGACAGAAACTGGTGATAAGATGGCACATGTGGGCTATCTTACTCGGTGGAAAGAACTTATTCAAAAACTACAGCTCACACTACTCCCACGTGGTGATGCTTCCTGATGTTCAACACTATCTCCGTAAAATGATATTGCTCTGTTACAGGTGCTTACGGATAGCAACAATTCATTTCTCAAGATACAATGACGACGTCTCGAAATAGCAGCACTATAAATTTCGAGACCTACGAACCTTCTCATAGGATTTTGGGACTCTTGATGCAGAAGATGAGGGATTGAATGAATGGATGAGAGAACTAATGGGAATAGGCTCAAACGGATTGCATCTACAGGTACTCCATTAAATTTCAGCATTGAGCAGATTTATAGAAATGTCTCCAGGTGTTTGTTAGGGTCTTCTATCATAGCTCCTCTAAACTAATTCTGTTGAACCATGTGTATAAGCGCTGGCTTTAGTTCAAAATTATTAATAGCAATTGTTGGTCTACCGATCCTAGGTCTATGTCCTCTAGCACTCGGAGTTGCATGATCCCTCAAGGGATGGCTACCAATATTTTCTAGAGGAGCATCGTGGTCCTCCATATCTCTTTGTTCAGCTCTTCTTTGATGAAAGGTACGGTCTATCTCTGGGTCAATCAAAAGCATATTTTTCGATCTTGTGCGGTTGTGCATAAGATAAATACCGCAACCAAAGAGAAGTATCTATGCTACTTACTGAAGAGAAATTAAGTAAAATTAAGGTAATGAACTAAATAAAGAAAACTTAAAACAGAATTAAAACTAAATTAAATTGGAAATGAATTACAACTAGTGAACTAAATTTAAACTAGGTCTGATCAAATCTATTCACTTTTGATCCAATATTGAAACTACAATCCCCGGCAACGTCGCCAAACACTTGATGCATGCAAGTACAACCTCAAATCTCTGGCCAAGATTGCCAAGGACTTGAAGCATGCACTTGCGCTCAAATCTTGTAAGTGCACGGTTGTCGTCAAGTAATAAATTATGTATCGATCCCACTGTTAGTGAAAGCCCTAGAGTCAATCATGTGATGATTGTTGTATGGACTTTATTGTATCATATTCCTATTTATAAAGGCATGGTTATTATATTTACTTGTATTGGTGTCAAATAACTAAATATAATAATGTCCTTGAGTAGTAGGTTCTTATCTATATCAATCGATTGGTTGAATCGATAATGAGATGATATAGAGAACACTACTCTTAATCATTCCTAGTCAAGTATTAAACATTCAGGGACAATGTTAATGCGTAGAGACTAGCATGTAGGTCAACACGATGACTTGATCTCACAAGTCATGGATATGAGATTTCAAGTTGACACATGGGTATGCATTGGAGAATGTATACTGAATGACCCGCCATGAGAAAGTATCATGGATCATTATATGAGTGTCATATACTTTCTCATGTGGCTATTAGTATGACTATTAGTCCTTAGACATGAAGTCACCATGGTTCCCTACATAAGGAGTTGCATACTTTGGCTTCGTCAAACGTCACCCGTAAATGGGTGGACTATAAAGGCGATTACTGGGTATGTAACAAATTATGCGGAGGGATGTGAGTGATGTAGATGGGATCTATCCCTCCTATATGACGGGGGTGATATCGATATTCTTGATAGAGTGAGACCACGAATTGCATGGCCATGCCCAAAAGAGTCAATATGAGATATTGAGCTCATTTGATTAGAGTGAGTCTACTTGGAGTTCAAGATATAGATTGTACCGAGGATGACACGGTCTATGCCTCAATTGGTAAATCTAGATGTCAAGGATAGAGGGACATTATCACATATTGTGAGAGTCACAATTAGTAGTCACAAAGGTGATGTTGGAGCTCAACATTCTTGTAACTTGTGTAGCAATGATATGTTGCTAGATATCGCTCATTGCTTATGTTCCTAAATCGATTTAGGGACATTGCCAACATTACAAGAACCTATAGGGTCACACACAAAGGGCAATTAGATGGAGATTAGGTTCATATGATGAACCATGAGGATTAGGTTCATGGGATGAACCAAATTGGATTAAGAGTAATCCTAATTAGACTAATTGAGTTGGACTCAATTTGATTCAAGTGTTGAATGAGTCTAATTTAGATTTGATTCATCAAATCAATTTAAATTAATGAATAGAGATTCATTAAATTAAAATTGACTTGAATCAAATGGTTGAATTTGATCGACCATGGGAGATAAGAGGTCAAGTTTGACTTGACTTGAGAGGGAAGATGAAAGGTCAAGTTTGACTTGACCAAATGCCATGTCATGATGATGACTTGGCATGGCCGACCAATGATGATGCTCCACATCATCATTGACTTATCATGTGGTGCCACCTCATGAGGGAGACCAAGAGCAATGGCTCTTGGAGTTACATGCATGCATGTAACCCCCCAAGGTTAAAGTGGACGACCACTTCATGATGAGGAGTGAATTGTTTTTGGGTAACTCCATCTTCTTCTTCCTTGCATCATCTTCATTCTTGCTCTCCCAATCCTCCATTTCCGAGACCTTCAAAGAGTTCTATCACACTCAAGATTGTCTTTTCTCCACATATTTCTTGTGTGGATACCAATAGAGGAGTGTGCACTTGACACTCTCGAGTTCCGGCAATCCATTTGGACGAGCGGGATAAGAGAAGGGCATCACTTCAAGAGTAACTTCTTATCATGTAGATCTAGAGTAGATCTAAAGGTATTAAACACATACATGTTAGTTTTATTTTTTTTATACTTCGCACGGATCCGTGGCCGGGGCTTCCAAGGTTTCCGCAATGCAAAAAGCGGTTTTTGCGGCTCGGAAAACCCAACAGTGGTATCATAGCCACGTGTGAAGCATGTATGTGTTTCGTTTTTTTTTAATTTTTGTATTAGATATAAAAATTACAGAATTTTATGTTTCTGTAAATTTCCTATTTTTATAGAATTTTTTGGTATTTTTCTCGAAGAGTCGAAGCAACGAGTGTTGGGACACTTGTAGGCTTCAACCATCGAGAAAAACTCTCTGAAATGGTGAGTTCTCGCTTTAGGTTTTTGGGACAACGACTTAAGTTGCTGTAAGATCGTATTAGGGACACTCGCAAAGTTTATTTTGCAAGTAGAGGCACTTTCCCTATCCCCAAAAGGGGCCTTGTCCCGCGATCGTGCCCGGAAACCGCTTAGCGGGACCGTTACGAAGAGGTGACTCATAAAATTGAAAAAAAATAATAGGAAATATTATAGAAATTTTCTGTAAAAATACATAATTTAGAATTATGTATAATTCTGTGATTGTCATGGCCCAAGAACCCCAATTTGATTGGACGTTAATGTGTTGTAATTCATAATACGGCTTGCTTGCCGTTTTTGTGGTTGTGCGTGTTGTATAGTGTATGCGACCTGTGTGTCGTGCCTCTTCTTTTGAAATTTTAGTTGTAAATAGTTTTAGACTCGAATGTAACTCGAGTTTTATATTTGTAATGTACAAAATGGAGCGGTGGAAAGTCCACTTGTAGACGAAGTTACGAGAAGGGTGCCGACGACACATGGCGGTCAAAGGAAGCGCTTGGAGAAGCCGCTAGCCCTAGGTTGACCGTCCGATCTTTTCATTGGCTTGAGAAGATCGTAGTAGGGCCATGAACACATCACAGTTGATTTTATATATATATATATATATATATATATATATATATATATATATATATATATATATTTGATTTTTCTTGTATGTATGTGATGCATGCTAGTAGAATAATGCTTGTATGTATATGATGCATGCTAGGATATTTTTCTTGTATGTATATGATGCAAGCTAGAATAATGCTTGTATGTATGTGATGCATGCTAATATAGGATAATAAAGGCCTTAATGCGTATATGATACACATTACGATTAGATTAGATCTTAATCGAATCAACTCGTAAATGCCTACCAGGTCCTTGATACCCATCACTACCTCGATCATTTGTAGTTGTTGAATCTGCCAAATCAGAGCAACGTATATTATCTTGGTAGGGTGCGGAGGGACAATCTTGGTCCCGCCTATCACGGTTTGGGTTAGAGTAAGCTCAATTATATTGAGTAAAACTAGTTAACTCAATTGGATCGAGTAGAACTATAGGCATATTCCAACCGTTGGAAAGATAGGATAAGAGCGCATTTACACTAAATCTTGGGCGATTTAGCCAAAGCTAACTCAAGGTCTTTTGTAAATGTGGATCTTGATCCTATAAACAAGAGTTGCATAGAGATGTAATCGGTAATGTGTTACCCACCGATCGTACTAAGTCTTGGGCGATTTAGCCAAAGCTAACTCAAGGCTTAGTATGATATGGATCTTGTCCCGCAAGAATTATAGCTAGTTTGTATGAATCTAGTAATGTGGTTTGACCACATCCATAACTCGATTCTACAAAATTCCTATAATTCAGTGGGAGCATCATTTGATTAAAGGCCTAATTAAATGATAAAAGGAATATATATTAATTCTCTGCATTGTATGTTGTAGATTACTATGTCGACAAACACAAACACTCTCTCTCTGCATTCTGTCCTTGAGAAGGACAAGCTCAATGGAGCAAATTTCCTGGACTGGTACAGGAACCTGAGAATTGTTCTCACCCAAGAAAGGAAACTGTACATCCTGGAGCATCCCATTCTGGAGGAACCTCCTGCCACTGCCTCGCAAGCTGACAAAGATGCTTACAAGAAGCATCAAGATGATGCATTAGATGTGTCATATCTAATGCTCGCGACCATGAACTCTGAGCTTCAGAAGCAACACGAGTTCATGAATGCTTATGATATGGTTGTACATCTTCGTCAACTATATCAAGGACAAGCGAGGCATGAGAGATATGAAGTCTCTAAGGCATTGTTTGGGTCTAAAATGCAAGATGGGACTCCCGTAGGTCCATATATACTCAAGATGATTGGGTACATAGAAAACCTACAAAGGTTGGGATTCCCACTTGGCCAAGAGCTGGCCACTGACCTGATCTTGCAATCTTTGCCACAAGCCTACAATCAATTTGTCATGAATTACAACATGAATGAAATTGATAAGCCACTGCTTGAGATGCTCAGCATGTTGAGAACTGCTAAGCTCAACCTTAAGAAGGGAAAATCTGACTCCATTATGATGGTCCAAAAGAAGAAAGGCAAGGGCAAGCCTAAAGGTAAGGGAAAGTCCCAAGCCAAGGGCAAAGGCAAAGAACTTAAACCCAAAGGAGGGGTGACCAAGGAAGGGGCTTGCTTCCACTGCAAGGAAGCTGGACACTGGAAGCGTAACTGCAAGGCATACCTGGAAGATCTTAAGAAGAAGAGAAGTGAGACTTCTACTTCAGGTATAAATGTTATAGAAGTCAATCTATCTATTTCTTCATCATGGGTATTAGATACCGGATGTGCATCTCATATTTGTACCAATGTGCAGGCGCTGAGAAATACCAGGGCATTGACAAAGGACGAGGTGGACCTACGAGTAGGCAATGGAGCAAGAGTTGCTAATGTTGTTGTAGGAACTTATGATCTATCTCTGCCCTCTGGGCTTGTCCTAGAATTAGATGAGTGTTGTTATGTGCCTGCTTTAACTAAGAACATCATTTTGGTTTCTTGTTTGGACAAGAAAGGTTTTACATTTATAATAAAGAACAAATGTTGTTCAGTTTATTTAAATGATATGTTCTATTGTAGTGCACATCTAATGAACGGACTCTACTTTCTAGACTTAGAGAGCACTATCTATAACATAAGTACCAAAAGGTTCAAGTCAAATGAGTTGAACCAAACCTATCTCTGGCATTGTCGCTTAGGTCACATAAACGAGAGTTGCTTATCTCAGCTCCATAAGGATGGGCTCCTAGACTCATTTGATTTTGAATCATATGAGACATGGGAGTCTTGCCTTTTAGGCAAGATGACCAAGACTCCCTTTAGTGGACACAGCGAAAGATCAACAGACTTGTTAGGACTTATACATAGTGATGTATGTGGCCCTTTCAATGTTGTTGCTAGAGGTGGTTACAGGTACTTCATTACATTTACTGATGACTTCTGTAGATATGGTTATGTGTATCTTATGACACATAAATCAGAATCCTATGAAAAATTCAAAGAATTCAAGAATGAAGTACAAAACCAGCTTGGCAAGAGTATTAAGATACTTCGATCAGATCGAGGTGGTAAATACCTTAGCCATGAGTTTCGTGACTATCTAGCTGAGTGTGGGATTCTATCCCAACTCACTCCTCTTGGAACACCACAATGGAATGGTGTATCCGAAAGGAGGAATCATACCCTATTAGATATGGTACGATCTATGATGAGTCACACAAATCTTCCTATATCCTTTTGGGGATATGCTCTAGACACAGCAGCCTTTACCCTTAACCGTGTATCATCTAAGGCTGTGATAAAGACACCATATACGATATGGATAGGGAGAAATCCCAAGATGTCTTTCATGAGGATTTGGGGTTGTAAGGCTTACATTTGACGTCAAGTCTCAGATAAACTGGGACCCAAATCCGATAGGTGCTATTTTATTGGATATCCCAAGGATACAAAGGGATATTACTTCTACATTCCCAGTCACCACAAAGTGTTTATGGCAAAGACTAGGGTTTTTCTAGAAAGGGATTTTATTTCTAGAAAAACTAGTGGGAGTACGTTCGATCTTGAAGAAATTAAAGATAAGGACCATAGCACTGAGGCCTTGATGGAGGTTGAACAGGAACCACAAAGAGTTGTGGGTGATGAGGTTATTGCACAAAGAGTTGTGGAACAACCACCTGTTCATGTAGACCTACCTCTTCGTAGGTCTGATAGGGTACGTCGTCAGCCTGAGAGATATTCATTTCTCTTGTCTGACCATGATGATGTAATGCTCATTGAGAATGAGCCTACCTCGTATCAGGAAGCTGTGATGAGCCCAAATTCTGAGAAATGGATAGAGCCCATGAGATCCGAGATGGAATCCATGTACACCAACCAAGTATGGACTTTGGTTGATGCACCTGAAGGAGTCAAACCCATTGGGTGTAAGTGGGTCTTTAGAAGAAAGACTGACATGGATGGACTTACGCATACCTATAAGGGTCGATTGGTGGCTAAAGGTTTCAAACAAATTCATGGTATTGACTATGATGAAACCTTTTCTCCAGTGGCGATGTTTAAGTCCATTCATATCTTGCTTGCTATTGCAACATACCACGATTATGAGATCTGGCATATGGAAGTCAAAACTGCGTTTCTGAATGGAAACTTACTCGAGGATGTGTACATGACACAACCTGAGGGTTTTGTAGATCCACAACATACTGGGAAAGTATGCAAGTTGCAAAGGTCCATTTATGGGCTAAAGCAAGCCTCTCGGAGCTAGAATCTTCGATTCGATGATGTGATCAAACAGTTTGGTTTCATCAAGAATGAAGATGAACCCTGTGTCTATAAGAGGGTTAATGGGAATACAGTTGTCTTCCTTGTATTGTATGTGGATGACATACTACTCATTGGGAATGACATCCCTTCGCTACAGTCTGTGAAGACTTGGCTGAGGACGTGCTTCTCAATGAAAGACTTAGGTGAAGCAGCCTGTATTCTAGGCATCAAGATCTATAGAGATAGATCTAAGAGATTGCTTGGCCTAAGTCAGAGTACATATATTGACACGGTATTACTACAGTTTGCCATGCAGAATTCCAAGAAGGGATTTCTACTGATATCACATGGTGTGAGTCTTTCGAAGACTCAAAGTCCCTCTTCTAGAGAGGAGAGAGACCGCATGGATAAGATCCCTTACACATCTGCCATAGGATCTATCATGTACGCCATGCTATGTACTCATCCTGATGTCTCGTATGCTTTGAGCATGATGAGTAGATACCAGTCAGATCCAGGTGAGCGTCACTGGATAGCAGTCAAGAATATTCTTAAGTACTTGAGAAGGACTAAAGAATATTTCTTGATATTTGGAGGCGATGAGGAGCTAGTTGTAAAGGGTTATAGCGATGTCAGCTTCCAAACTGACCAGGATGATTATAGATCGCAGTCAGGGTTCATGTTTTGCTTGAATGGTGGCACTGTGAGCTGGAAGAGTTCTAAGCATGACACAGTTGTTGATTCTACAACAGAATCCGAGTATATCGCTGCATCTGAGGCAGCAAAGGAGGCAGTTTGGATCCGCAAGTTCATTACTGAGCTTGGGGTGGTTCCTAGCATAGCAGATCCCATAGAGCTCTATTGTGACAACAATCGAGCAATTGCACAGGCTAAGGAACCTCGCTCACACTAGCGAACCAAACACATACTACGACACTTTTATCTCATTCGAGAGATTATCGATAGAGGATATGTGAAGATTTGTAGAGTACCCACAAAGGCTAACATCGCAGATCCCTTGACCAAGGCTTTGGCACAAAAAAAGCATGATGGTCACACTAGGTCATTGGGTATTAGATACTACGGTGATTGGCACTAGTGCTAGTGGAAGATTGTTAGTGAAAGCCCTAGAGTCAATCATTTGATGATTGTTGTATGGACTTTATTGTATCATATTCCTATTTATAAAGGCATGGTTATTATATTTACTTGTATTGGTGCCAAATAACTAAATATAATAATGTCCTTGAGTAGTAGGTTTTTATCTATATCAATCGATTGGTTGAATCGATAATGAGATGATATAGAGAACACTACTCTTAATCATTCCTAGTCAAGTATTAAACATTCAGGGACAATGTTAATGCGTAGAGACTAGCATGTAGGTCAACACGATGACTTGATCTCACAAGTCATGGATATGAGATATCAAGTTGACAAATGGGTATGCATTGGAGAATGTATACTGAATGACCCGCCATGAGAAAGTATCATGGATCGTTATATGAGTGTCATATACTTTCTCATGTGGCTATTAGTATGACTATTAGTCCTTAGACCTGAAGTCACCATGGTTCCCTACATAAGGAGTTGCATACTTTAGCTTCGTCAAACATCACCCGTAAATGGGTGGACTATAAAGGCGATTACTAGGTATGTAACAAATTATGCGGAGGGATGTGAGTGATGTAGATGGGATCTATCCCTCCTATATGACGGGGGAGACATCAATATTCTTGATAGAGTGAGACCACGAAGTGCATGGTCATGCCCAAATGAGTCAATATGAGATATTGAGCTCATTTGATTATTGTGAGTCTACTTGAAGTTCAAGATATAGATTGTACCGAGGATGACACGGTCTATGCCTCAATTGGTCAATCTAGATGTCAAGGATAGAGGGACATTGTCACATATTGTGAGAGTTACAATTAGTAGTCACAAAGGTGATGTTGGAGCTCAACATTCTTGTAACTTGGGTAGCAATGATGTGTTGCTAGATACCGCTCATTGCTTATGTTTCTAAATCAGTTTACGGACATTGCCAACGTTACAAGAACCTATAGGGGCACACACAAAAGGCAATTAGATGGAGATTAGGTTCATATGATGAACCATGAGGATTAGGTTCATGGGATGAACCAAATTGGATTAAGAGTAATCCTAATTAGACTAATTGAGTTGGACTCAATTTGATTCAAGTGTTGAATGAGTCTAATTTAGATTTGATTCATCAAATAAATTTAAATTAATGAATAGAGATTAATTAAATTAAAATTGACTTGAATCAAATGGTTGGATTTTATCAACCATGGGAGATAAGAGGTCAAGTTTGACTTGACTTGAGAGGGAAGATGAAAGGTCAAGTTTGACTTGACCAAATGTCATGTCTTGATGATGACTTGGCATGGCCGGCCAATGATGATGCTCCACATCATCATTGACTTATCATGTGGTGCCGCCTCATGAGGGAGACCAAGAGCCATTGGCTCTTGGAGTTACATTCATGCATGTAACCCCCCAAGGTTAAAGTGGTCGGCCACTTCTTGATGAGGAGTGAATTGTTTTTGGGTAACTCCATCTTCTTCTTCCTTGGATCATCTTCTTCCTTGGTTCTCTTCCTTTCTTGCTCTCCCAATCCTCCATTGTCGAGACCTTCAAAGAGTGCTAGCACACTCAAGATTGTATTTTCTCCACCTATTGCTTGTGTGGATACCAATAGAGGAGTGTGCACTTGACACTCTCGAGTTCTGGCAATCCATTTGGACAAACGGGATATGCGAAGGGCATCACTTCAAGGGTAACTTCTTATCATGTAGATCTAGAGTAGATCTAAAGGTATTAAACACATACATGTTAGTTTTATTTTTTTTATACTTCGCACAGATCCGTGGCCGGGGCTTCCGAGGTTTCCGCAACGCAAAAAGCGGTTTTTGCGGCTCGGAAAACCCAACACCCACAGAGACTGTGATTCGAGTACTGGGTGTCCAATGAACGTATATCTTTCAGAGTGAATCTCTTACGAGTTAGAAGTGTGGTTGGCGACAATCTTGACTCAATTACGGTGTCACTCGGAGAAAGTAAGGGTGGACTCAAAGTTGATTAAAAGATTTCTGGATTTCAGTTTCACTTATGCATTGTTGGACATGCTATCAATTTAATACTTCTAAGATCTATAGTTATAATCTTGCGGGAGGATCATCGTGTGTAATCCTGATGAACTTTTGCTTCAATGGAGAATTATCTATTCCTAACCAAGTTTCCCTTTTAGATCGATAGAGCTTGATAGGTTGTTGTCACTGGGGTGCCCCTGTCACGGGTCCCACAATCACTGAGTTAATTTCTCCTACTTTGAGCCTTCTGTTAGAGTAAGTTCATGAAGTTCTAGGATATCTTATGGATCTCTATGAATAGGTGGACCATATTTCATATCCTACTCTTTCACAAACTATTTTCTATGGTGATAGGAGGGAGGATGATCGTTCGGTTCCTTCTTGATTCTCTTAGATTTCAATATAAGAGACTTCCACCCTTATATCGACTATGTACGATAGAAATAGAACCAAGATGTAATCTTTCATTGATATAAATAACATAAATTACAAATATAATTCAAAATACAATGAATAGATATTCGAACTAGCATTTCCAACTTGCATAAGTTACTCCCTAATCCTAGAATCAAAGTATCTTCTCTATGAAATTGGAAAAGAAAGCACAAGACATCATTCTATCAATCATTATAATCCAAACATAATTAAAAAGATGAATTATATGTTGGTGCAGTAGGCACCTAGGTCGAACCTGAGTTTTGATTATAGCAAATGATACAAAGTTAAGCTTATGTCGTTATCTCACGAGCTGAATCGAGTGTGCAGAAGATTGCTAAAGCTGGAGCTGAAGGCTAGCGACACCCGGAAGAAGCCGGGTGGTCAGGCGACACTCGAGTGAGGCCGGAAGAAAAAGCAACATGGTAAGTATCGAGGTAAGCTCGTGTGTGCGAGCGTAAGTGAGGTCGTATCCTCCTTACGGGGATGGTCTTAAGCATAGATCCGACCAAAGACATCCCATCGATGGTCTAGGTCGAAATCGGACGGTCGAAGGCCGTCGAAATAATGTTTTCTTTGAGCTAACTTTGCCTTATAGATAGCATCAGTCGACTGCCAACTTGGAGGACTCGATCGCCAAACAATGATCACGAGGTCAAGATCGATCGATAAGCGCGCATCACGATCGATGATGGCCATCAGTCGACTAATGGTCAATGATCAGCTTCGAGGAGTCAAGGCTTATCACCCCATTTCAAGGAGATTGGTGCTCAATTTTGATTGGCTAGGGTTCCTCTCGAAAAGGGGCTCAAAGGCTATAAAAGGAGGGTCAATCCTAGGGTTTAATCATCAATTCTAAGCTTCCAAAAGCCTCTGCAAAGCTACAACTTCTCCGACAACGAAGTGCTTCTTCTCCGATGTCTAGGTTTATTTGTTTTCATTTTATTACGTCGGTTAGAGTTTTATTTCAGTTTAGTACTTTCATTTTCGAAGCTTTTATCGTAACGAGGAGAGGGGGAGTGTCCCTCTACCTCAAGCTTTGTGCTTTACTTGTATCGATTAAACTCCTACCTCTAACGGGGAGGAGTTCTTTAGTGTTTTTGCCCTCCGTACGTGGTCGAGGACCGCTAGGGCCTTGGAGTAGTAGTCGAAGGCTACGATCCAAGTAAAACTCCTTTGTCTCTTTTTACTTTACATTTACATTTCCGCTGCAATTAATTATCTACTCAGTTTTTGATACGAACTCGAAAAAAAAAAGATTTTATCGCTATTCACCCCCCCCCCTCTAGCGATCCGGTTCGATCCAACAATTGGTATCAGAGCCGGGGGTGCTAAGATTTGGTGAAACCACCAATATAGCATTTTCACAGATTTTTTTTATTTTTTTCTGTTTATTTCGAATTTAATTCGTTCGCTTAGTTTTTCTACCGCACAACTAATCCAAGACGCGAGTCTTGGTACTTTCTTGTGTGTTTTTTGTTGGGGATCTATTGGCCGGCTAGAGGGGGGGTGAATAGCCCTTGTACGTTGGACGTCGTAAATTGCTCGTCTACAAAAGATTAGCGCAAGCGGAATATACAAATACAAAGCAAAAGACAAACAATAAAACAAACGCTAACACGATGGTATAACGTGGTTCACGGCTACGCCGCTAATCCAGGGTCCCCGATTCGTCCTCGGTGAATCACTCCGTTAAACCAATCCACTAAATGGTCTCTCCTTTGCACCAAGCTAGGTGGAGGTAACCTTTACAACCAAGATCACTCTTCTTACAATAGGATTGAAGTAAAGACAAGTAAGAAGAGTTTAAAGCTTGTGGGGCACTAGGAAGATCGTTTGGAGTATGAGCATTAGCCTCTCAAAGGCTCACACCCTCTCTTTTTATAGAGAGGGCTAACTTCTTCCCGTTGGCCGCCATCATTCGACTGCCGTCACTACAATGGCCTCCGAACACGTCGGATCCCGACTGTTGTAGTCCAACGGAACTCTGGCGCCGATCGATGGACCTCATCACGATCACGCCTCGTAGTCGATCGCCACGGCCGCTCGCTCTGCGGGAAACCCTATTGACTAGTCGATCACGCCTTCAGAATAATCGATGGTGCGATGCGCCACGTATGGCGATCGCCCACGATAGCTATCGCCGCCACAATCCGGCCAGATACCGAACTACACTGATTGAGGCCGATCCGCTATGACATGGCAATGATCGTGTCGAAAACCCATCCGACACTTGGCCAAATGGGCCAAGTTTCACCTAAGAGCTACCCTTCCCGGGTTACAATCGCCACTCTCATTTCTCGAGTCCTCGCTCGAAGTTCTCTTCGTTCTCGCCACGCCCTCGGCAAAGATCAGTGCACGGCTCGCAATGCTCCTTCGCGCCTCTTGCCTCAAGTCTACTTCCTCCGGCCACTCCAAGCTTCGTCCGGCGGTCCCCTGATGCTCCAAGCGCACACGCCTGCAAAGCTATCCTTCACCGACTCAAGGCACGAGTCATGAGATGTGAAACTCGCCACGGCTCCATGTGCGAATTACTAAGTCCTGCACGACTTCAACGCACATATCAAATCAATATATCAAACTAACTTAAACCCTTTGCCACACCATCAAAACCATATCACGGCAAGAGATTGCCCTAACAATCTCCCCCTTTTTGATGTGTGGCAATCCGTTTAAGTTAGGTAAAAACATTTGATATAAATTCTAAGGTAAGAAAGCATGTAAAGATAAACATGATATAGCAACATGCAACTCCCCCTTAATCCATGAAACTCTCTATGCAAATTTTCTCCCCCTATCATATATTTCTCCCCCTAAAATAATTAACTTAAACATAATTATTTCTCCCCTTGACACCATCAAAAAGATTAACACGGTTATAAACTTATGGCATCGTATAATGGAAGGAAAATATAAAAACATGATTAAAATCTGAAATCGTAAAATTGCGGCTGATTAGGTGAGCAATGATCGCTATCAAGATGGCAAATGACCGCACAATTGATTCAAATTGATTTTAAGGCGAATTTCAGAAATGCATTAAAAATTCCAGAAAATTCAAAAAATCATAAAATATGAGGAGCATATTTCTCTTAAGTATATCTATCAAGGAAAAATAGTTTTTCATGAAAAATCATTATATTTTCCGAGATTTGCCAAAAATCCAAACACTTGAAAAACCACTAGTTTTTGAGCATGTTAGTATCCATTTTAACACCTAGTTTTGCATCCAATTGTTTCAAAACATGAATACTTGTATTTTAAAGTAAGAAATTGTTTTGAAAACATATGAAATATCCAACCATGATCTTTGGGCAATATGTCTATGAATTAAACATAAGTCTTCCCCATGATTGGTCTATTATTGCTATTTTGATACTTTAAATGACCATCTAAATGCCATAGGCATTAGTGGACATTTGTATCATCCTAATATCTCACCCATGCTAAGTTTTCAATCAAAGTTAGCCTATAGTGAGTATGAGATGCATCCTAGGGGGTATTTGTATATACTTAACCAATATATTCATGCAATTCTATCATGGTTAAGTATCAACCTAACAACCTACATGATCATAATGACATATATGATTTAATTTCACATTATGATCATGAAACTCATGTATCCATCGAATAATAGTCATGCATTAGGTATTATACGATGATAATAAACAAATTATCACCTAAAGCATGATTTAAACCTATTTCTCATGATGAAGTGCCCAATTTCATAAATCATAAATCATGATTGTACATATGTGTAACAGTTACATTAATCATTATGATTTAAGCATTATTACCTATTTATGGGCACGTTATCATCACCCAACACTATCTAAAAAATGTTGTCCCGTCATCCTAAGTCAACCAAAATATGATATAGGTCAAGTTCATATGGTTGACTACCCTAGGGGTTTTCTAACCCTTAAGGATGGATTTTGGAACCCAAAATAAATTCTTTCCTATTGGGTTCACTAAGTATTCCTTGGGGATCCATTTTCTAGCTATTACCTTCTTTTTATCTTGTCCCCTAGCTATTAAGCATTTGTAGGCCTTTTCATTTTTCTTTTCCTTATATCCTAGACCTTTCTTATTAAAGCTAGCTCTTTGGCTCCCTATGATCATATTTAATGTGTTGGAGCCAATTGTGAATTTCTCTAGGGCTTTGGTTAAATAATCTACCTTTTCCCTTAATGCCCTATTTTCCTCTATGCATGCATCATTAACATCCAAAGGCATATAATCATGTGAGCATGCATCATCATGGCAAGAAGAGGTATCATTATTATTTAAACATGCATTTTCTAGCTTATGTTCTAATGCCTTAATTTTATCTAGCATGCTCTTATTTTTCTTTTTCATGCCAAATAAGTCCTTAGTTAAACTAGAGATTATGGAAACTATTTTCTTAGGAGAAGCTTTCGTTACCATAGTTTCTATATCTTCTTCTTCTTCTTCGGATGATGAGGATGTAGAAGCTCCCCCTTCATTTGAGCTCTCCCCACTTGAGCTTGATCCTTCATTTTCGGATGAAGAGCAATCCAAGTCATCAAAGGCCATCAAGGCCAAATTGGTGACAAAGGCATTCTCCTCATCCGATGATGATGAGGAGGATGAGGATGGATCATCCCAAGTCCTTGCCTTGAGAGCTTTAGCCTTTCCCTTTTCCTTTGTCTTCTTCTCCTCTTCCTTCTTTTTCTTGCTCCCCTTTTTCTTCTTCTTTTCTTCTTTCTTTTTTCTCTCTTCCTTGCTCTTGTTTAAGAGAGGACAATTGTCCCTTATGTGCCCTTCTCCTTGGCAATTGTAGCATATGACCTTCCCCCTTGGTCTTCTATTCCTATCATTAGATTTATCAAATCTAAAATTCTTAAATGCACGTCTTACCCTCCTTACCATATAGGCTTCTTCGGTGCTATCCATGGAGGAGGAGGAAGACGCTCAAATCATCGGAGGAGGGATTTCCATCTTCTTCTTCCCTTATTTGCCAACAATGCTACTCCTCTTGAGGGTTGAATTCTAGGCTCCTCTTGTATTCCTTCAAGCCTAGTTTCGTGGAGCTCCATTGTTGAGAAAAATTCCTCCAAGGTACTTACTTCCAAGTTCTTGAAGATGTAGAACGAATCCACCATGGAGCTCCACTTTGAGGACCGGGGAAAGGCATCTATAGCCTTCATGAGCATGTCCCGGTTTGATAGCTTCTCACCTACACTTGTTAGCCCAATTAAAATTTCTTTAAACCTAGAGTGTAGTGAGGTTACCTTTTCTCCCTTTTCTAGTTTTATATTGGATAGTTGGGAGCGGAGGAGGTCTCTCCTTGCTAGCTTGGCCTCGGATGTGCCTTCATGGAGTTCTATAAGCTTCTCCCACATCTCTTTGGCGCTAGCACATTCTCCGATCCGGTTGATCTCTTGTTGGGGGAGCACATTGAAAAGATGATGTTTTGCCTTTGAATTCGCAAGGTGCTCCTCTCTTTGCTTCTTAGTCCATCGTGATTTTTCGATTTGTTCACCCTTTTCATCCCTAGGCAACTCGAACCCATTTTCCATTATTAGCATAATATCAAAATCGGTCTCGAAGAATACCTCCATTCTCTTTTTCCACCAAGAGAATTTTCCGTCGAACTTCGGTGGGTGGATGTTTGAGCCGGCCATTTTGAATGTTGCTTGTTGTGGCGGTTAGTCCTCGACAAGCTTTCCTTGGCTCTGATACCACTTGTTGGGGATCTATTGGCCGGCTAGAGGGGGGGTGAATAGCCCTTGTACATTGGACGTCGTAAATTGCTCATCTACAAAAGATTAGCGCAAGCGGAATATACAAATACAAAGCAAAACACAAAAAAAAAACAAACGCTAACACAATGGTATAACGTGGTTCACGGCTACGCCGCTAATCCACGGTCCCCGATTCGTCCTCGGTGAATCACTCTGTTAAACCAATCCACTAAATGGTCTCTCATTTGCACCAAGCTAGGTGGAGGTAACCTTTAGAACCAAGATCACTCTTTTTACAATAGGATTGAAGTAAAGACAAGTAAGAAGAGTTTAAAGCTTGTGGGGCACTAGGAAGATCGTTTGGAGTATGAGCATTAGCCTCTCAAAGGCTCACACCCTCTCTTTTTATAGAGAGGGCTAACTTCTTCCCGTTGGCCGCCATCAGTCGACTGCCGTCACTACAATGGCCTCCGAACACGTCGGATCCCGACCGTTGTAGTCCAACGGAACTTGGCGCCGACCGATGGACCTCATCACGATCCCGCCTCAGAGTCGACCGCCTTCGGCCAGCCAACGAATCCTGCGGGTCAAACCCTATTGACTACGATCCGCCAGCAGCCGATCGATGGTTCGGCGCCGATCGCCCACGAGGGCGACGGCCGCCACAATCCGCATCGTAGATACCACCGAACTACACTCGACTGAGCGCCGATCGCCATGACATGGCGGCCGATCGTGTCGAAAACCCATCCGACACTTGGCCAAATGGCCAAGTTTCACCTAAGAGCTACCCTTCCCGGGTTACAATCGCCACTCATTTTCGAGTCCTCGCCGTTCTCTTCGCTTCTCGCCACGCCCTCGGCGATCAAGCGACGGCTCTGCAATGCTCCTTCGCGTCTCTTGCCTCGAAGTCTACTTCCTCCGGCTTCACTCCAAGCTTCTCGTCCGGCGGCCCCTCGGATGCTCCAAGCGCACGGCTTCCGCAAAGCTATCCTTCACCGACTCAAGGCACGAGTCATGAGATGTGAAACTCGCCACGGCTCCATGTGCGAATTACTAAGTCCTGCACGACTTCAACGCACATATCAAATCAATATATCAAACTAACTTAAACCCTTTGCCACACCATCAAAACCATATCACGGCAAGAGATTGCCCTAACATTTTTGTCATTGCTAGTTTTTTGTCTACTTGTTTCTTTTGTTCTAATGGCCCATCTCGAGGGTTTTAGCACCGTTCGACCTCCATTTTACAACGGAGATGACTTCCGTTATTGGAAGGGTCGGATAGAATGCTTTCTCAAAACCCATATCGAGATGTGGATCATAATCCAAACGGGTTTCACACTTCCGACTAATGAAGTGGGTGACTCCTTGGATTATGATCAATGGACCATTGCGACAAAACGACAAGTCGAAGCCGACGCCAAGGCAACACAAATCTGTAGGGAATCGATACGGCCGGCTAGAGGGGGGTGAATAGCCCTTTTCGTTTGGATGTCGGTATTTGCTCGTCTACAAAACTAATTAGCGCAAGCGGAAGACTAATAAAGACAAACAAATAGAAATACGAGAAAACAATCGCTAACAAAGAATGTAACGTGGTTCACGGCTACACCGCTAATCCACGATCCCGATTCGTCCGAGGTGAATCACTCCTCCAAAGCCAATCACTATTGGTCTCTCCTTTGCACCAAGCTAGGTGGAGGTAACCTTTACAATCAAGATCACTCTTCTTACAAATAAAATGGAGTAAAAATGAGTAAGAAGAGTTTAGAGCTTGTGGGGCACTAGGAAGATCACTTGGAGCATAAGCATTAGCCTCTCAAAGGCTTACACCCTCTCTTTTTATAGAGAGGGCTAATTTCTTCCCGTTGGCCGCCACCAGTCGACTGCTGCCCTTGGCAGTCGACTGCCATCACTACAACGGCCTCCGAACACGTCGGATCCCGACCGTTGTAGTCCAACGGAACTCTTGGCAGTCGACTGATGGACCTCATCAGTCGACTGTTGCCTCCGTAGTCGACTGCCCAGTCGACTACGAACGGTTTTGTGGCCAAAACCCTATATTACCGATCGCCGCCTCGAATGATCGATGGTCTGGCTGATCGCCCACGATATGGCATCGATCCGCCACAATCCGGGCCGCGATCAGATACCGATCCGAACTCACTGACAGTAATGATCGCCATGATATGGCGATCCGTGTCGAAAACTCATCCGACACTTGGCCAAATGGCCAAGTTTCACCTAAGAGCTACCCTTCCCTGGGTTACAATCGCTCACTCTAATCTCTCGGAGTCCCTTGCCTTCGAAGTTCTCTTCGTTCTCGGCCACGTCCCTCGGCAGCATCAGGCGCACGACTCTGCAATGCTCCTTCGCGTCTCTTGCCTCGAAGTCTACTTCCTCCGGCTTCACTCCAAGCTTCTCGTCCGGCGGTCCCTCGGATGCTCCAAGCACACGGCTTCCGCAAAGCTATCCTTCACCGACTCAAGGTATGAGTCATGAGATGTGAAACTCGCCACTGCTCCATGTGCGAATTACTAAGTCCTGCACGTCTTCAACGCACATATCAAATCAACATATCAAACTAACTTAAACCCTTTGCCACACCATCAAAACCATATTACGGCAAGAGATTGCCCTAACAATCTCCCCCTTTTTGATGTGTGGCAATCCGTTTAAGTTAGGTAAAAACATTTGATATAAATTCTAAGGTAAGAAAGCATGTAAAGATAAACATGATATAACAACATGCAACTCCCCCTTAATCCATGAAACTCTCTATACAAATTTTCTCCCCCTATCATATATTTCTCCCCCTAAAATAATTAACTTAAACATAATTATTTCTCCCCCTTTGACACCATCAAAAAAAAAGATTAACACTAAGTTAAAGGCACATGGCATCAAGTATAAAGAGAAACATACATTAAAATCAGTCAAAACCTGATAAAATTAGGTTACTGTACTTGTTCACAGTCCATCAGTCGACTGCTATCAGTATGGCAGTCGACTGGCACAAAGGAATCCGAATTTTTGATTTTCTGGATGAATTTCAGAAATGCATTATTAATTCCAGAAAATTCGAAAAATCATGAAATTTGGGAAACATATTTCTTTTAAGTATATCTATCAGTGAAAAATAGGTTTTCATGAAAAATCATTATATTTCCATGTATTTGCCAAAAATCCAAAAGCTTTAAAAACTACTAGGTTTTTGATCATAAGAGTATCCATTTTAACACCTAGTCTTGCATCCAATTGTTTCAAAACATGAATACATGTATTTTAAAGTAAGAAATTGTTTTGAAAACATATGAAATATCCAACCATGATCTTTGGGCAATATGTCTATGAATTAAACATAAGCCTTCCCCATGATTGGTCTATTATTGCTATGTTGATACTTTAAATGACCATCTAAATGCCATAGGCATTAGTGGACATTTGTATCATCCTAACATCTCACCCATGCTAAGTTTGCAATCAAGTTAGCCTATAGTGAGTGTGAGATGCATCCTAGGGGGTGTATTTGTATATACTTAACCAATATATTCATTCAATTCTATCAAGGTTAAGTATCAACCTAATAATCCTCATGATCATAAAGGCATATATGAATGAATTCTACATTATGATCATGAAACTCATGTATTCATCAAATAATAATCATGCATTAGGTATTATATGATGATAATAAGCAAAGTATCACCTAAAGCATGATTCAACCCTATTTCTCATGATTACGTGCCAAATATTAAAATCATAAATCATGATTTCAAACATACATGGCAATTACATTAATCATCATGATTTAAGTATGATTATCTATTTATGGGCACGTTATCATCACCCAACACTATTCTAAAAATGTTGTCCCGCCATCCTAAGTCAACCAAAATATGATATAGGTCAATTCCATATGGTTGACTACCCTAGGGTTTTCCTAACCCTTAAGGATGGATTTTGGAACCCAAAATAAGTTCTTTCCTATTGGGTTCACTAAGTATTCCTTGGGGATCCATTTCCTAGCTATTACTTTCTTCTTATCTTGTCCCCTAGCTATAAGGCATTTGTAGGCCTTTTCATTTTTCTTTTCCTTGTAGCCTAGGCCCTTTTTGTTGAAACTAGCTCTTTGGCTCCCTAAGATCATGTTCAATGTGTTGGAGCCAATTGTGAATTTCTCTAGGGATTTTGTCAAATAATCTACCTTTTCCCTTAATGCCCTATTTTCTTCTATGCATGCATCATTTACATCTAATGGCATGTAGTTATCATGTGAGCAAGCATCATCATTATCATCATTAACACATGCTTTTTCTAGTTTTTGTTCTAAATCCTTAATTTGTTCAAGCATGCATTTGTTCTTTTTCTTGGCTCTAAATAAGTCCTTAGTGAGGCTAGATTTCATGGACATAATTTGTTTAGGGGGTAGATTAGTTACCTCACTTACCAAGTCCTCTTCTTCGCATGAGGATGTAGAGGAGGCTCCCCCTTCACTTGAGCTCTCTCCACTTGAGCTTGATTCTTCATTTTCGGTGGAGGAGCAATCCAAGTCATCAAAATCCATCAAGGCCAAATTGGTGACAAAGGCTTTCTCCTCATCCGATGATGATGAGGAGGATGAGGATGGGTCATCCCAAGTCCTTGCCTTGAGAGCTTTGGCCTTTCCTTTTTCCTTTGTCTTCTTCTCCTCTTCCTTTTTCTTCTTGCTCCCCTTTTTCTTCTTCTTTTCTTCCTTCTTTTTCTTTTCTTCTTTGCTTTTGTTTTGGAGGGGACAATTGTCCCTTATGTGTCCTTCTCCTTGGCAATTATAGCATATGACCTTCCCTCTTGGTCTCCTATTCCTATCATTTGATTTGTTAAATTTAAAACCCTTTAAAGCACGTCTTACCCTCCTTACCATATAGGCTTCTTCGGTGCTATCCATGGAGGAGGAGGAGGCTTCATCGGAGGAGGAGGAGGGGATCTCTATCTTCTTCTTCCCCTTATTTGCCAACAATGCTACTCCCCTTGAAGGTTGTATTTTTGGCTCTTCTTGTATTCCTTCAAGCCTAGATTCATGTAATTCCATAGTGGAGAAAAATTCATCTAGAGTACTTACCTCTAGATTATTTGAAATGTAAAATGAGTCCACCATTGAACTCCACTTGGATGATCGGGGGAAAGCATCTATGGCCTTCATTATCATATCGCGATTGGAGAGCCTTTCTCCTACACTTGTTAGTCCATTTAAAATTTCTTTGAATCTAGAATGCAAAGAAATTACCTTTTCTCCCTTTTCTAATTTAATGTTGGATAGTTGGGAGCGGAGGAGATCTCTCCTTGCTAGCTTTGCCTCGGATGTGCCTTCATGAAGCTCAATTAGCTTCTCCCACATCTCCTTGGCGCTTAGGCATTCTCCTATTCGGTTGATTTCTTGTTGGGGGAGCACATTGAAAAGATGATGCTTGGCTTTTGAATTTGCAAGGTGCTCTTCCCTTTGCCTTTTGGTCCACCTAGATTTCTCTATTGGCTTCCCCTCTTCATCCCAAGGCAAAACGAAACCGGATTCCATTGTAATCATAATGTCAAAGTCCGTTTCGAAAAATACCTCCATTCGCTTCTTCCACCAAGCGAATTCTCCTTCAAACTTCGGAGGATGGATGTTGGAGCCGGCCATTTTGAAAGTTGCTTGTTGTGGCGGTTAGTCCTCGACAAGCTTTCCTCGGCTCTGATACCACTTGTAGGGAATCGGTACAGCCGGCTAGAGGGGGGTGAATATCCCTTTTCGTTTGGATGCCGGTATTTGCTCGTCTACAAAACTAATTAGCGCAAGCGGAAGACTAATAAAGACAAACAAATAGAAATACGAGAAAACAATCGCTAACAAAGAATGTAACATGGTTCACGGCTACACCGCTAATCCACGATCCCGATTCGTCCGAGGTGAATCACTCCTCCAAAGCCAATCACTATTGGTCTCTCCTTTGCACCAAGCTAGGTCAAGGTAACCTTTACAATCAAGATCACTCTTCTTACAAATAGAATGGAGTAAAAATGAGTAAGAAGAGTTTAGAGCTTGTGTGGCACTAGGAAGATCACTTGGAGCATAAGCATTAGCCTCTCAAAGGCTTACACCTGCTTTTTAGAGAGGGCTGATTTCTTCCGTGCCACCACTACAACGGCCTCCGAACACGTCGGATCCTGACCATTGTAGTCCAACGGAACTCTTGGCAGTCGACTGATGGACCTCATCAATCGATCACGCCTCCTCGATCGCCTCGGCTACAAACGCTATGGCCAAAACCCTATTGACTACCGATCCGCCGCTGATCGATGGTCTTGGCACGTACGCATGGCGCCTAATCGGGCCACAATCGATCGATACCTCACGAACTCACGATTAGCGACCGCGCCATGACAAAGCGACCGTGGTGTCGGAAACTCATCACACTTGGCCAAATGGCCAAGTTTCACCTAAGAGCTACCCTTCACAGGTTACAATCGCCACTCTCATCTCTCGAGTCCTCGCCGGTTCTCTTCGTTCGGCCACATCCTGAAAGATCAGCGCTTCGGCTCTGCAATGCTCCTTCGCGTCTCTTGCCTCGAAGTCTACTTCCTCCGGCTTCACTCAAGCTTCTCGTCCGGCGGTCCCTCGGATGCTCCAAGCGCACGGCCTCCGCAAAGCTATCCTTCACCGACTCAAGGCACGAGTCATGAGATGTGAAACTTGCCACGGCTCCATGTGCGAATTACTAAGTCCTGCACGACTTCAACGCACATATCAAATCAACATATCAAACTAACTTAAACCCTTTGCCACACCATCAAAACCATATTACGGCAAGAGATTGCCCTAACAAAATCCTCTAATGCGGCTTGTCCAAGGAGGAGTTAAATCGCGTCGGCCCCTTCATCAGCGCAAAGGACCTTTGGACAAAGCTAGTGGAGCTACACGAAGGGACCGATGAAGCCAAGGTATGTAAGCGTGATCTTCTATTCAATAATCTATATAACCTAAAAATGCAGGAACACGAGTCCGCGACGCAACTTCACACCTGAGTCCAGGACATCGTCAACAATCTACACGCAATCGGGCAAAAGGTCGAAAACTGCGATCTTATAAGGTATGTCCTAAACTCCTTGCCAAGGACTACCTTGTGGGAATCCATGGTCGATGCCTACAAGGTCTCCAAGGATCTTTCTAAACTTAGATTAGATGAACTTTTTTCTAATTTTGAACTTCATGAGCAGTCTAATTCGGAACCCGAGAAAGGTATAGCATTATTTGTAGGTTCAAAGAAGAAAACCGCTAGCAAGCCACCTCCGAAGGAAGAAGAGGATGAGTCCGATTCGGAGGTCGACTCGGAAATGGAGGTCGAACTAGTCAACCTAGTTCGGAGGATAGTCAAGGGCCGAAAATGAGCCGTCACTCGACCCAACGAAGGTAAGCCTAAAAGTTCAAACATAAGATGTTATGAATGCAACAAATTTGGACACATTAAGTCCGAATGCCCAAAACTCAAGAGCAAAGCACCAAAACATAAAAAGGCACTCAACGCTACTTGGGAAGAAGCTTCCGAGGAAGAAGACAATGATCGAGTCCTTATGGCTAAACCGGTGGAATCGGAGACGGAGTCAGAACCGGAACCTGAATCGAAAACCGAAGATGAGTTTGATCAAACACTATTCAAGACAAGCCACTGATACGCATCCGTTCAAAAGATACACTCAAGGTGAAGTCGGTCTCTTATTACTACTTTATAGTGCAATTAAGTTTTTAAATAAAAGTTAGCTAAGTCCGAGTCCAAGGTCGAGACTCGTTGAGGAAGTTAAACTCCTCAAACACGAGGTCTCCTAACCTCTTCGACTAGTCGAGTTCAAGAGAAGGACTCAACTCGCTGAAAACTCGGTTGAGAACTCACTCTTGAAGAGTCAAGTCAAGATCTTAGGAATACGTTGAAAGGTTTACTTTGGGATCCAAAGGACTTGACCTCCTACTTGATCGCAAAGGGCCGTGGTACAACAAGGTCGGCTAGGGTTTAGCTCAAACACGACCAATAAGTCGTATATGTCAATCGTAAGTCGACATAAAAAACGTGTCCAAGCATGGGTCCCTAAGACCACCTTGATTTCAAACTTAGGATCAAACCAAGATCGGGTTCCCATGACCAAATCCACTATGTGAGAGACCTAATCGATTCAATCTATCCAGGAGCGTACTGAAATTTGTTTGTGTTTTAACTTAGAAATTGCATGCTTAGGTTTTTATTTAGTTTGATTTTACTTCTTATAATGGTTAGATAGGACTATAACTCGTCAATACTTGATAACATAGTACCAGGATGCGGCGAGATAATAGTACGCTAGGAAAGCGGAGTCTTGTGTATTCAGGCTAGATAAGGCGTATCTAGTTCGGTGCACTTGACCGAGCAGAACAAGCTGAAGCTACCTCGCCGTATCCTAGACTAGTTAGACCAGGAAGTGGTCTTAGGTGAGTCAAGTCTCTGTTTTCTTGAAAATGGCTTTGTCTAAGGAAGTGGTCGTTGTTCCGATCAAAGAAGGCCTCTGTGCCTCGCCACGACCTGGAAGCCATGATCTTGAAAAGGTGACTTGATGAACCTAAGGTCAAATCCGAATCTAACGCAAGGTTGACAGGTGTTTAAGTCATTAAATTTAATTCAACTAAAATTGGAAGTCATCTCACAAGAACATATAGGATTAACATATTTGATCATGTAGACATGGGTGAGATGATTTAGGTTAATAAATTTTCAACCAATTTTTAATAAATCCAATATCCGATCCAACTACCTTGCGTGTAGGATCAATGGATGTTGGACAGTGGTTGCTCCCGACACATGACCGGGGATCAACTCAAGTTTTCGAAGCTTCGATTCAAACGACAAGGATCGATAGCCTTCGGAAATAACGGCAAGCTCAAAATCATCGGATCAGGTGATATTGAGCTTAACTCAAATTTTGTCATTCAAAATGTTTTATTAGTAGAAAATTTTCAATATAATCTTCTCAGTGTAAGCCAATTGTGTGATAATAACTATAAGGTCATATTTCTAGAAAACGAATGCATAATTAATACAAACGAAACCTCTAAAACAATTCTTAAGGGAACTAGAAATAACAACATTTACACTATTAACTTAACTAACTCCTCAACTAAGTGTCTTATGACACGGTAAGAGGAATCATGGTTGTGGCACCGACGACTCGGTCACTCACACCCAAGACTCATCCACAAGATGAGTCAGAATGACTTAGTTAGAGGTTTGCCTAACCTCAATAACTTGGATAATAAAATATGTAATGCTTGTCAACAAGGTAAACAATCTAGGACACAACATCAACTAACTAGTCAAGAACGAACCAAAAGTGTGCTTGAGCTCCTACACATGGATCTATTTGATTCACACGGAGCTAAGTCACTTAACGGAAGTAAATTCTGCTTAGTCATAATTGATGACTATTCTAGATTTACTTGGGTTAGGTTCATCAAACACAAAAGTGATACCCTAGATCAATTAATCAATCTATTTAAGTTAATAGAAAATCAACAAAGCATTAAAATCAAAAGACTTAGGACTGATCATGGTGGTGAATTCGAAAACCATAGGTTTACAGAATTCTGTAACCTAAATGGATACCACCACGAGTTCTCTTGCCCTAGAACTCCACAACAAAATGGCCTAGTAGAACGCAAAAATAGAACCCTACAAGAAGCCGCTAGGACAATGTTAAATGAGTATAACCTACCCGATAGGTTTTGGGCGGAAGCCGTGAGTACGGCATGCTATGTCCAAAATAGAATCCTTATGGTAAAGAGGCACCTTAAGACCTCATACGAGATTTATCACGATAAAATACCTAACATCAAGTACTTTAGGGTATTTGGGTGTAAGGTACATATCCTAAACACTAAGGATTACCTAGGGAAATTTACATCCAAAGCCACGATCGGAATCTTTCTAGGATACTCGACTACAAGCAGAGCTTATAGAGTATATAACCACGACACCCTTAGAGTCGAGGAGACTATCAATGTAGTATTTGATGAAGGACACGAACCTACAAAACCCCCGGCAACCCCAATTAGCAAGCCGACTCATACTAGACCTAACTCTGATCCGGAAATCAGGTCTAGTGTTAACCCTAACCTAAGTCAACCAAGTCACTCTATCGACCAAGTGATAGATGACTCCAACCAAACTAGAACTCAAACGAGTCATCCTATGGATCAAGTTGTAGACTCAAACCCAAATCCAACTAGGACTCAAACGAATCATCCTATCGACCAAGTGATAGGTGATCCAAGTCTAGGAGTTTGAACTAGAGCCTCATACAGAAACCTTAGTCAAATATCTTTGATTTCTAAAATTGAACCCAAAACTATTGACCAAGCTCTTCTTGATCCCGATTGGATTATTGCAATGCAAGAAGAGTTGGCTAAATTCACTAGGAACGAAGTATGGGAATTAGTACCACCACCTAAAGATAAAACAACCATTGGAACAAGGTGGGTGTTTAGAAATAAAATTGATGATAAAGGTGAAGTAGTTAGAAATAAAGCTAGACTAGTTGCTAAAGGGTTTAGTCAAGTCGAAGGTTTAGATTACGACGAGACCTATGCCCCAGTAGCTAGATTAGAGTCCATTCGAATGCTATTAGCATATGCAGCACATCGAGGATTTAAATTGTTTCAAATGGATGTGAAATCTGCATTCTTAAATGGATACATTAAAGAAGAAGTTTACATTAGTCAACCCCCCGGTTTCGAAAGTTTAGACAAACCCGATCATGTCCTTAGATTAAAGAAAGCACTTATGGACTTAAACAAGCTCCGCGAGCTTGGTACGAGAGACTTTCGATTTATCTTAAGTCCAAAGGCTTTAACCAAGGTGTAGTTGACCCAACCCTTTTCATAAAAACCTTAGGTAAAGACATATTCATAGCCCAAATCTACGTAGATGATATTATTTTCGGAACCACCAACTCAATCCTACTAAATGAGTTTATTTCACTTATGGAAAGCGAATTTGAAATGAATTTAGTAGGCGAATTAAGTTTCTTCTTAGGATTACAAATTAAACAAACTAAAGATGGAATATACCTACATCAACGCAAATATACTAAGGAATTAATTAAATGCTTTGGAATGCAAGACGCTAAAATTATTAATACCCCAATGGCAACAAATGTTAATATAGAAGAAGATATAATCGGAAACCAAATTGATTTAAAATACTATAGGAGCGTAATAGGGAGTCTCCTTTACTTAACTGCAAGCCGACCTGATATCTTATTTGCAGTAAGTATGTGCGCCAGGTTTCAAACCTGTGCCAAGGAGTCTCACCTAACTCTAGTCAAGCGCATCCTTAGATATCTAAAGGGTACACTTAATGTCGGTATTTGGTATCCTAGATCTACCGAGTTCGAACTAAAAGGCTACTCCGATTCGGACTATGCCGGTAGTAAGCTCGATAGAAAGAGTACGAGTGGTTGTTGTCAACTTCTCGGCTCAAGTCTAGTGAGTTGGTGCAGTAGGAAGCAACACTGTGTTGCCTTATCTACCACCGAAGTCGAATACATCGCGATGGGTGAGTGTGTCACTCAGCTTCTTTGGATGAAGCACACTCTCCGCGACTTTAAGTTAGACTTTACGAACACAAAACTCCACGTAGATAACATTAGTTCAATTAACCTTACTAAAAATCCTATATGTCACTCTAGGACCAAACATATAGAGGTTAAACACCATTTCATTCGAGAACATGTGGCCAACGGAGTCATACAACTCGAATACGTCGAATCGAAGTCTAACTTAGCAGACCTATTTACTAAACCCCTACCCAAAGCTGAATTTAGTCTATTAAGACGAAAATTGGGCATGTGCGTAGTAGAATAGGAACTTGTAAATTATATTTTCTTACTACTATTTCTTAATTTACATTTTTATGGAACTAGCATAGGACATACTTTAGATATCATGCACCTATAGATTTAAGGAGCCAATACATCTCACAACACATAGGACTAATGTGTTTGTGTACTTAGCCACGTAGATGGGCGTGAGATGTTAGGACCTTACTCCTGGTTCCAGATGTAGAGCTAGTGCATCGCCATGAACCACGGAGTATAATCATACATACTAACCGACTCTGAGCAGGATTGGTTGATCTTTATATCAATCAATCCATATATGAGTCGAACATTTTATAGATGAACTTATTTTCAATATATTATTTTCAAAATAATGTGGAACATGCTTGGACTTTAAATTTAACACTTATTTTTGTTTTCCACATACACCCTCACTCTTTTCGATATATGGCAAAAGGGGAGAAAAGGTAAAGTTAAGGGGTCAAATTTTTAAATTTTTTGGTTTAACTCTTACTTTATATTTAAACCAAAAGTTAACTTTAAGTTTTGAAAACTTATTAAAGGCCAAGTTAAGAGAATTCTTAACTTAAACTTATTTGTGCCATCAATGTTTTACTTATTTTTAATGTTTTACTTAAGGGGGAGAAAGGGCCAAGTTAAGAAGAACTCTTAACTTAAACATTTTACTAAGGCCAACTTTAAGTAATTACTTAAAGCAACCCTCAAGGGGAGGATTAAGGTCTTTCTTCAAGACTCACCCTCGGTCAAGGGGGAGTACTTGAAGAAAATCCTTACTACTCCAACTTAATCTTCTTTATTTTTTGTTTGTTTCTAATGCACATTATTCTTCATGCTTGCTATTTACTTAACTTTGTATGTGGGTTTGCCATAAATCAAAAAGGGGGAGATTGTTGGTGCAGTAGGCACCTAGGTCGAACCTGAGTTTTGATTATAGCAAACGATACAAAGTTAAGCTCATGTCGTTATCTCACGAGCTGAATCAAGTGTACAGAAGATTGCTAAAGCTGGAGCTGAAGGCTAGGGACACCCGGAAGAAGCCGGGTGGTCGGGCGACACTCGAGTGACTTCGGAGGGAGCCGAAGGAATCGAGTGGAAGGTCGGAAGCAAAAGCATCGAGGTAAGCTCGTGTGTGCGAGCGTAAGTGAGGTCGTATCCTCCTTACGGGGATGGTCTTAAGCGTAGATCCAACCAAAGACATCCCATCGATAGTCTAGGTCGAGATCGGACGGTCGAAGGCCGTCGAAATAATGTTTTCTTTGAGCTAACTTTGCCTTGCAGCTAGCATCGATCATTGCCAACGGAGGACTCAGCCGTCAAAACGATCATTAGGAGGTCAACACTCGATGATCGCCATTATCGATGATGGCCATCGGTCGGTGATGGTCAATGATCAGCTTCGAGGAGTCAAGGCTTATCACCCCATTTCAAGGAGATTGGTGCTCAATTTTGATTGGCTAGGGTTCCTCTCAAAAAGGGGCTCAAAGGCTATAAAAGGAGGGTCAATCCTAGGGTTTAATCATCAATTCTAAGCTTCCAAAAGCCTCCTCAAAGCTACAACTTCTCCGACAATGAAGTGCTTCTTCTCTGACGTCTAGGTTTATTTTTTTTCATTTTATTACGTCGGTTAGAGTTTTATTTCAGTTTGGTACTTTCATTTTCGGAGCTTTTATCGTAACGAGGAGAGGGGGAGTGTCCCTCTACCTCAAGCTTTGTGCTTTACTTGTATCGATTAAACTCCTACCTCTAACGAGGAGGAGTTCTTTAGTGTTTTTGCCCTCCGTACGTGGTCGAGGACCGCTAGGGCCTTGGAGTAGTAGCCGAAGGCTACGAACCAAGTAAAACTCCTTTGTCTCTTTTTACTTTACATTTACATTTTCGCTGCAATTAATTATCTATTTGGTTTTTTATACGACCTTGAAAAAAAAAGTTTTATCGCTATTCACCCCCCCCCTCTAGCGATCCGCTTCGATCCAACATTATACACCCTATTGGTGTTGGCGCAGGGGCACCAGATAATCGAACCTAGGGTTTTGATCATGGCAAAGATTCAATGTTAAGCTATTTTGTTATCTCATATGTTGTGCTAAGTGTGAAGGTATCATATTAGAATTTGCTAAGATCAACGCCACTAGGAGAATCTCTGGATGAGAAACCTCGATGGTCAACGACACCAGGAGAATCTTGGGATGAGAAACCTCGGTGGTCGGGTAACACCAAGAAAATCTCGAAAGGAGAAACCTCGATGGTCGGGTGACACCAGGAAAATCTCAGAAGGAGAAACCTTGGTGATCAAGTGATCGAAAGCTAAGCGATAGGTCAGGGGGATCAAAGGTAAGCTCTGGGTGTGGAGTGGTGGTAAGGATGCTTCCTCAGTAAGAGGACAATCCTAGGCATCGATCCAACCAAGGCTTCCGGAGAAATGCCGAAGTTGAGATTGGACAATCAAAGGACTGTCACACTGCATGGCATGATGCATCTCTTGTGCTAACCTTGTGTTGCATGTATCAGATTAGATTCTCAAGAGTAGTAGTCGATGGAGGCAGTTGACTACTGATAGGATCAGTCGATTGATGTCGATAAATCAGCCCAAAGCACAAGGTCAAACAGTTATCGATCGATGTCACCACCTCATGATAAGATAAGTTGCCACCTCAAGATAAGATCCACGAGTTTTGGATCTGGATCTGAACTTATCCCAAGGCACAAGTATATAAAAGGAGGGGAGGATACAAACCCTAAGTATCAATGAACTCCTAAGTGTGCTTGCTCTCCGACCGTATTTCTACGTGCTACAACGCAACTCTGACTAAGCACCCTCTACAATTTAGTTGTTGGTATTTTACTTATTTCTCATTTATTATTTGCTAAGAGGAGAGGTAGGTTTGTTATCTGTTCCTCTACATTATTGTAATCGTTTGTCTCTTATCTCCGACAAGGAAGAGATAATTAGTGCTTTGCCCTTTAGAAGCGATCAAGGATCACAGGGCCTTGGATTAACAGTCGGTGGGTTGTGAACCAAGTAAAAAATACTTGTGTCTTTTGTTGTATGTTTCCACTGCATACTTTGGTTTTAACTCGAAGAAAAGAAAATTTTTCGAACGCTATTCACCCCCCTCTAGCGTTTCTCGATCCTACAATTGGTATCAAAGCGGGGGCGCTCAGATTCAGTGCAACCACCAGTCGAGCAGTTTCTTTTTGTGTTTTTTCATTTATTTATTTAATTTTAGTTATCTCCTGCACTACTAATCCAAGACCAAGTCTTGGAACATTTTTTTTTAACATGCAAGTATCGGAAGATCTTCGACCAGGCTAACCATGGAAGAGCATCCCACAAGGCCAAAAGGTAAATTAAATTTAAAATTTAAATTGCATATTACTTGTTTCAAGTGAAGGGAGAGAGGACACTATAAAAATAAGTGTCCTACTCGTAAGACTCAAACAGCACAACTGACGACAAAGGAGACACCAATGCCAGAAGTTCAGAGGAATAAGGAGCACATCAAGTGATTAAGGTGTGGAAGATTCAGTCACTACAAGAATCGGTGCTCGGAGAAAAAGAAGGTTAGTAAAATTAATAATTTTGAAAATTTAAGTTTTAGAATACTTGATAATTTAGATAAATTGTGTATTAAAGCTAGCAAATTAGTTTATTATTGTCAATTAATTAACAAAGTTAATAATTCAACTAATAAAAACTTAATTAATTCAGATTTAATTAGTTTATATAATAATATTTGAAGAAAATGATCAAATTAATCTAACCTTTAATAAAATTAATCAAGATCTTAATCAAATTTTTAGTTTAATCGACATCTAGATCAAATTAAGAATAAAATCAACCTAAGACTTAATCGGAATAATCAAAGTCTAGATCAGAATAATCAAAAATTAGGGCAGAATTATCAAACCCTAGATCTGTTTAATCTAGATAATTCCGAATTAAAAAATTTTGTTTTGAAAAATTCAACCATAACAAATTCGAAATTAATTTTAAAAAACTCCAAATCTAATCTAAAAAATTCTAAAAATGCTACTTTGAAAAATTATAATAATCTTATCTTGAAAAATTCTAATAATTCTAATAATTCTACTTTTAAAAATTCTAAATCTAATCTGAAAAATTCTAAGAATTCTAATAATCTTATCTTGAAAATCCTAATAACTCTAATAATTCTACTTTGAAAAAATCTAATAATCTTATCTTGAAAAAGTCTAATAATATTATTTTGAAAAAGGCTAATAATCCTATTAAATATATTTTAAATAATTCAAAATCTAACCTAATTCAAAATTTAAAATTCAAAATTAGATAATCAAACCAATAAAATTAGTTATAATAAAGTACCTTCAACTTTTAGAAATTCAACAAATAAATATGTAGACTTGAGTTACAAGTTTAAGTTAACCAAAAATCAAGACTCTAAAATTTGTAAACCGTATAAATAAAAGTCTACCTAAGAAACGAACCACTTCTTTGAATTGATTGAATATAACATGCTCATGCATACATATCATTTTAATTAATTATCATGATTATTTTTGTCATGTCATACATACTAATCTTAAATTAATTCTTATAAAATGGTTAGATAGGAAATGGTTAATTAACCTTGACAACATAGTATCAGAATGCGGTGAGATGATAGTACATTAGGGAAATGAAGTCTCGTGTATCCGGGTTAGATAAGGAGTGTCTAGCTTGGTGCACTTGGCTAAGTGGAACTAGCTGAAGCTACTTCACCACATCCTAAACTAGTTAAACCAGAATTTGACCCAAAGTGAATTAAGTGTACTATTTCTTAAGATTGACTTTGTCTAAGAAAGTGGTTGTTGTTCTGATCAAACTCTGTGCCTCGCCACAACCTAGAAGCCCTCTTTTGAAATATTCACTTAACTAAATAAATGTTAAATCTGATCTAGCCCAAGGTTAATTAATTTTCAAATCATTAAAATTAACTAAGTAAAATTAAATTCATCTCACAACACCTATAAGGATAACTTGGTTGATCATGTAGAATGGGTGAGATGGTAAGGACAACAAATTGAAAATAGTTTTGAAAACGATTTCAAAAATTATATATATATATATATTCTTAAAACTATTTTTATTGGTTGTCATAATTGTTGTGTGTAGTTAGTTATACTTAGTGTTTGAAAAACTATATTTTTTTTAATGATGATTAGTTGACCAATACTGAACTTCTGGATCCTTAGGTCAACTTTAGACACCCAAACCCTATAGACACTTAGGTAAGCCTTCCTTATGGCCAACAAGGATGTCCTAAGAGTTTGTCAGAGAAAGGGGGAAGTTTTGCTTGACTGAGACCCTCTAGATAAGCCTTCCTTGTGGTTAACAAGGGTGTTAGGTTAAGGGGGAGGTTAAGGAGGAGGTTCTAAGCAGTATTTGTAGGGGTTTTTAAAATATATTTTACTTTGAAAATTTCGTGTGTTATTTTAAAAAATAATAATTTATGCCAAGGGGGAGAGAAGACTTAAGTTAGACAAACTTAGTATCTCTAGCTACCTCTAGTTTGCCATAAACCTAATAAACATGAGCCTTTAATATCCTATAAATGCATCCTTCTCAAAAATTTTATAACAATATTAAAGGTTGGAGGGTCACATCCTAACTTAGGATATACATTGTTGGTGCAGGATCTAGAAACCTAAGCTCATGGTGTCAAACATTAACCTTAAAAATGCACTCCTAAAACTCTTTTTGATATATGGCAAAGGGGGAGAAAAAGAAAAAGTTAAAGTTAACTTGTAACTTGTTTAACTTGTTTTTAAAAACTCACTTAGTAAGGGGGAGGTTTTGAAAAATGTTTATTTAATGCTTACTATTTCCTTAACATTGAATTGGTTTGTCATAGATCAAAAAGGGGGGAGATTGTTGGTGCAGGGGAACTAGATAATCGAACCTAGGGTTTTGATCATGGCAAAGATTCAAAGTTAAGTTATTTTGTTATCTCATATGTTATGCTAAGTGTGTAGATATCATATTAGACTTTGCTAAGGCCAACGACACCAGAAGAATCTCTGGACGAGAAACCTCGGTGGTCAACAACACCAAGAGAATCTCTGGACGAGAAACCTTGGTGGTCGGGTAACACCAAGAGAATCTCGAAAGGAGAAACCTCGGTGGTCGGGTGATGCAAGGAGAATCTCGAAAGAGAAATCTTGGTGATCAAGTGACCGAAAGTTAAGCAACAAGTCAGGGGGACCAAAGGTAAGCTTCGAGTGTGGAGCGATGGTAAGGACGTGTCCTCAGTAAGAGAACAATCCTAGGCGTCGATCCAACCAAGGCTTCTGGAGGAATGCCAAAGTCAAGATTGAACAGTCAAAGGACTGTCACAATGCATGGCATGATGCATCTCTTGTGCTAACCTTGTGTTGTAGGTATTAGGTTAGATTCTCAAGAGTAGCAGTCAACTGCTGATAGGATCAGTCGACTAATATCGACGAATCAGTCCAAAGAACAAGGTCAAACAGTTATCGATCGATACCACCACCTCATGATAAGATAAACTGCCACCTCAAGATAAGATCCACGAGTTTTGGATCTGGATCTGAACTTATCCCAAGGCACAAGTCTATAAAAGGAGGGGAGGACACAAACCCTAAGTATCAATGAACTCCTAAGAGTGCTTGCTCTCCGATTATATTTCTATGTGCTATAACGCAACTCTGACCGAGCACCCTCTACAATTTAGTTGTTAGTATTTTACTTATTTCTCATTTATTATTTTCTAAGGGGAGAGGTGGGTTTGTTACCTCTTCCTCTACATTATTGTAATCATTTGTCTCTTACCTCCAATGAGGAAGAGATATTTAGTGTTTTTTCCTTCGGAAGCGATCAAGGATAGTAGGGCCTTGGATTAGCAGCCAGTGTGTTGTGAACCAAGTAAAAAATACTTGTCTTTTGTTGTGTGTTTCCACTGCATACTTTGGTTTTAACTCAAATAAAAGAAAGTTTTTCGAACGCTATTCACCCCCCCCTAGTGTTTCTTGATCTTGCAGTTGGATCCAATGCATGGTCTTGGTCGCCCTTCGATGTGTTGGAGCATTGATTTCGGTCCTTGAGTCGCTTCCTCTCTTTCCGTTGCGAGCCTTCGGTGATTTTTAGGGCACCTCCTTATCGTCCCAGCCGTCAAGCTTCCACCTTAGGTTTAGGCGTGCCTTCCTTTTTATAGGGGTGAAACTTGTTGGTGCAACAATGCCCCAAGCATTTATATGTTTTGATGTTTGGATAATCATCTAAGTTAGGCAATATTTTGTGATCTAATTGTGAACATGCTTAAGTAACAGGAAAAATCCAAGTATAAAGACTTGGTAAAGGAAAAGTCCAAGTGTGATCTTGGCAAAAGAAGTCCAAGGAAAGGGCTTGGCGACGTAAGACCAAGCATGTAGTCTTGGCGGCGTAAAGTCTAAGCGGACCTTAGCAAAGGAAGTCCAAAAATAAGTCTTGGCAGCATAAGTCCAAGCATGTAGTCTTGGCAGCATAAAGTCCAAGCATACTTTGGCGAAGAGAAACCCAAGACATGACAAAACCGAAGGAAGCTCTTGAAAGCAAGCGCAAAGGATGAACAAGTCACGAACTCAGAGGGATCCTGGAGGCGCAAGACTAAAGGAAGAGATAGAAGGTTAAGTCTAGGTCTAGGGAGTCAATTCAAGTATGAATTACTCATCGATAATCACCGATCGCCAAGAGCCGGGTCAATCGATTGATCGCAAATCAATCGATCGCTAATCGATCGATCAATGATCGATCAAGTCGAGTCGGCAGAATGGAGTCTCACTCAACTCCATGCGGGGATCACTTGATTGATCACTTCATTAGTTGACTGATCGCTTCATCAGTCGACTGATGAAGTGATCAGTCGACGGATTAGGCTACCATTGGAAATGGTGGTTGTGTATCTCCTCAGATTCGCCTCGTCAGAAGTCGTTGGCTTCAACGACAGTCAACTGATGCTACACATCAATCGACTGATCGTGGCCCAACGGGAAAAATAGCTCTCTCTCTATAAAAAGAGGGCTTGGGATGCTTGAGAAGGCTAGTGCTTATATTCTGATCATCCTCTCAAACTCCCATGAATTTCCTAAGCTTTCTAAGTGTTTTAATTCCCCTCCTCCTCTCTAATCTTCATCTTCATCTTTTGTAAGAAGAGGAGGGTTTTGTAAAAGAGAAAGCTTCTTAGTGAAGATCAATTGGGGTTGATCCACCTGAAGGATTGTCGTGGAGTAGGAGTTTAATCTCCGAACCATGTTAAGTTCTTTGTGTTAGCATTGTATTTTCATTTCTATTACTATTGTATTTGTTGTGCTTCCGCTAACCATTTTTGTAGAAACAAAAAGAGGCTATTCACCCCCCCCCTTCTAGCCTTCCAAGATCCCCAACAAGTGTATCAGAGCCCGGATCGCATCGGAAGATTTAACCATCAACGAGAGCATAATGGCATTTCAAGAGGGGCATAGCACGACGAGGCCTCCTTTCTTCGACGGCAATGACTTCGGCTATTGGAAAGGTAGGATGGAATACTACCTTATGAACGATATTGAAAATTGGTTTAGTGTTGTGGATGGATTCGAGAAGTCGGTCGATGAACATGGAGCACCCATACCGACCAAGGATTGGACGAGGGACATGACCAAGAAGGCTCAAGCTAACGCCAAAGCAACAACCACACTTCAATGTGGTTTGTCAAAAGAGCAACTAAGCAAAGTGTGTTGGATCGAGAAGCATCGCTAGAGGGGGGGTGAATAGCGATCGTAAATCTTTTCTTCGTTTCATTCGAGTAGACAATTAAATGAGTAAACACAGCGGAAAATAAAGAGACACATTTATTTTACTTGGTTCACAACCCAGCGGTTGCTACTCCAAGGCCCTATCGATCCTAGACCGCGTACGGAGGGCAAAGCACTATAACGTCTCCTCCTCGTTGGAGGTAGGAGACAACGATCACAAAACCGAATGTACGAGGATGAGGCAACAAGCCTACCTCACCTCATTACGAATAAAAACAACGAATACAATATCAAAATATATTACTAGATGCTACTGCCAACGAAGAAGATCTGAACTTGTCGCATCGGCGTTATGACGGTGTTGGAGCGTTGGCGTTGTAGGAGCACTTGATGAATAAACTTGATGATGTTTGGAGTTGGAATCCACCCCTCCTTTTATAGATTTTGGCCTCTGAATATGTCTCCTTCTTTTTTGGAATAGATCACGAAGTTGTATAATTTTTATCGCGAAGTGGCCACGTCGAACCTTATCCATTTTGATCTAGCGCAAAGGCTGATTCGTCGCCATCAGTCGACTGATGACCCCCATCAATCGACTAATGAGCATCAGTCGACTGCCCAATGTCCAGCAGTCGACTGCCAGCCTGGCCACTTCCCTACAGTGAGAGGTTAGCTCGAAAAATGATAAATACGACGGTTTCTAACCGTCCGATCTCGACCTAGACCTTCCACAAGAAGTCTTAGCCGGATCGCCGCCTACGGTCGTCCCCGTACAAAGGACATGACCTTACCATCTCTCACTCACACGAGCTTACCTTGATACTTACTGTGTCGCTTTCGCTTCTGGCCTTCCACTCGATTCCTTCGGCTCCCTTCGAAGTCACTTGAGTGTCGCCCGACCACCATGGCTTCCTCCAGGTGTCGCTAGCCTTCAGCTCTAGCTTTAGTACTTTTCTGCATACTCGATTTAGCTCGTGAGATAACGATGTAAACTTAACTTTGTGTCTTTGCCATAATCAAAACACAGGTTCGATTATATGGTGCCCCTGCACCAACAAAGTGGGGCCTTTTGAATCGGCAAAGGAGCTTTGGGAGAAGCTAATTGAGCTCAACGAGGGATCGAAGGAAACAAGAAGAGCCAAGAGAGATCTCTTAATAGGCCAACTCCAAAGCTTCGCCATGAAGACCAACGAAACCATGAGCCAAATGCATGGTCGCTTCAAGGAGGTAGTCAATGGACTACATGTGATAGGTGAAAAGGTCAAAAATCAAGACCTTGTGAGGTATGTACTCCAAGCCTTCCCTTAAACAACCTTGCGGGCTTCAATGGTAGATGCCTATAAGGTCTCTAGGGATCTTTCTTTAGTTAAGATAGATGAACTTTTTTGTGAATTTGAGCTACATGAACATGCTAACACTTCTTCGAAAGAAAAAGGTATAGCTCTTATTGTAGGAAAGATGGACAAGAAGAAGAAGGAGAAGAAAGAAGTCTCTTCTTCATCTGAATCCGAGGAGGAGTCATCAAGCAGCGACGATGAGCTATCGGCAAGTGAGGTAGCTCACTATGTAAAGAAATTTGGTGGGAAATCAAGGAAACTCACCAAGAAGGATGTGAGGAGGATGTTTCAATCCTCCAAAGGTAAAACCTCAACTAGTTCAATTTCTTCCTTAACATAACTTGTTATGGTTGCAACAAGAAAGGGCACATCAAGCCAAATTGCCCAGACCTAAAGAAGGAGGAGAAGGAAAAGAAGAAGAAAGAAAAGAAGGAGAAGAAGGAGGAGGAGGCAATGGTGGCACAAACGTGGGACACACTAAGCTTGGAGGACTCTTCCGATGATGAAGAAATGTGTCATGCCACCCGGAACCTAGCTCTCATGACCCTAGAGGAGGAAGCCAGAAGCTCAAGTGAGGAGTCTTCATCCTCATCCTCAAGCGACAAATCATCATCAAGTGATGATGAGGTAAGAGACTCCCCTAGGATAGAGTTACTTTATAAAACCATTGCATGCCTTCAAAATGCCTTAAATAGATCAAAAACTAGGATTAAGGACTTAAAAGTATAAATTAAATCACTTAAAAATGTAGAACCGCCTTGTGATGACGCATGTACACTTAGGAATGAGAATGATGAACTTAGGAAAGAAATAGGTGATTTATATGCATGTTTAGAAAAGTTTACAAATGGGTCCAAATATCTTGATATGATTCTTAGGGACCAAAGGGTCATTTATAACAAGGTCGGCATAGGATATAAGCCTAAGGAGAAGGAAGTAGCCTTCACCTCTCTAATTAGTAGAAAATCAACCATTAGGAGCAAGGCTAAGAAGGCTTGGGTCCCCAAAAGTTATATAGTTAATGCTATCGGTCCTAAAATTTTGGTGCCTAAGGCTTGCATTTTTCATGTTGTATAGGTAGAAGGAACAAGCTTATGGATTGTTGATAGTGGTTGCTCAAAACACATGACCGATGATGAGAGCAAATTTTCCACCATCAACCACACTAGCAAGGGGAAGGTGTCTTTTGGAAATAGTGGTAAACTTAAGATAAAGGAACAATTGAGGTTTCTCCAAATCTTGCAATTCACAAAGTATTATTAGTTAAAAATATAAAATTTAATTTTCTTAGTGTAAGTCAACTATGTGATGCCAATTTTGATGTTAAATTTGATTCTTCTAAATGCTTCATAAGACACAAAAATCAAAATGATTGCATGTTAGTAGGTTTTAGGAAATCAAATATATACTATGTTGATTTATCCTATGCTATTAACCCTTCTACTAAGTGTCTTATTGCAAAAAAAGAAGAGAGTTGGCTATGGCATAGGAGGCTAGGGCAGATCAACATGAAAAACATTGCCAAAATAGCCAAGATGAAGCTAGTCAAGGGGTTTCCAAAAGTCAAGTATGTTAAGGACAAAATGTGTGATGCATGTCAAGAAGGAAAGCAATCAAGATCATCACACAAAGGTAAAACTTCACTTAGTACCACTTTACCTTTAGAACTCTTGCATGTTGATTTATTTGATTGTCATAGTACCCCTTCTTTAATTGGTAGTAAATATTGTTTAGTTATAGTAGATGATTTTTCTAGATTTACTTGGGTATTCTTCATGAAACATAAGGATGAAACCCTAGGAATAATCGTAGGCTTTAGCAAAAGAGTAGAGAATGAAAGAAATCTCAAAATTAACCGGATCCGTAGTGATCATGGTGGAGAATTTGAGAATTCTAACTTCTCTAATTTTTGTTTAGAACAAGGGTACAAGCACGAATTTTCTTGTCCTAGAACACCTCAACAAAATGGGGTTGTGGAAAGGAAAAAATCGTGCCCTACAAGAAGCGGCTAGGACTATGCTCAATGCATATTCTTTACCTAGCTACTTGTGGGCGGAAGCGATCAACACCGCTTGCTATATCCAAAATAGGATTTTAATTCATAGGTTTTTAGGAAAAACTCCATTTGAATTATGGAATGGTACAATTCCAATAATTCACTATTTCAAAGTCTTTGGATGCAAAGTTTACATTTTAAACACCAAAGAAAACCTCGATAAATTTGAATCCAAAGCAGATGAAAGAATCCTAGTTGGATATTCATCCACTAGTGTAGGGTGTAGAGTTAATAATAAAAGAACTCAAAAGATTGAGGAATCCTCAAATGTGCAATTTGATGAAACTTCAAATACTTACCCTAGGAAATCCCTTATTGATGATGATATCAATGACAAAAATCAAGAAAATATCCAAAAATTTCAAGATTTGACTTTAGGGGGTAATGATCAAGGGGGAGAGTTAAATCAAGGGGAAGTAAGAGGTGATTCCGATGATGAAAGAAGGTTTGAGGATAATTATGATCAAAATCAAGTTAATACACCTCCTAGAACAATAAGAGTTCATCAAAATCACCCCTTAGATCAAGTTGTCGGTGAATTATCTCAAGGTGTTAGGACTAGGTCATTTTATAGAGCTCCCTCTAGTCATATAGCCCTCATCTCCCAAATTGAGCCCAAAACAGTCAATGATGCATTACTTGATCTGGATTGGATATTAGCAATGCAAGATGAATTGGCTCAATTTGAAAGAAGTCAAGTATGGGAATTAGTTCCTAGACCTAATGATAATACCATCATTACTACAAGATGGGTTTTGAGGAACAAACTAGATGATCAAGGCAATATAACTAGGAATAAGGCAAGGTTAGTTGCTAGGAGCTTCAATCAAGTTGAAGGACTTGATTATGATGAAACATATGCCCCGGTTGCTAGGTTAGAGTCCATAAGAATCCTATTAGGATATGCCTCCTATATGGGTTTTAAACTTCATCAAATGGATGTAAAGTCAGCATTCCTAAATGGGTTCATTAAGGAAGAGGTATATGTAGAACAAACTCCCGGGTTTGAAAACATAGACTATCCAAACCATGTATTTAAGCTTAAAAAGGCTTTATACGGTTTGAAACAAGCTCCCCAGGCTTGATATGAATGATTGTCATCTTTCTTGGTCTCTAAGGGGTTTAGAAGGGGTCAAGTAGACCAAACTCTCTTTATTAAATCAAAGTCTAAGGCCATCTTTGTAGCCCAAGTATATGTAGATGATATTATCTTTGGGTCAACAAATGATGAGCTCCTTCAAGACTTCATTAAAAATATGGAGAATGAGTTTGAGATGAGTCTAGTTGGGGAACTAAACTTCTTCCTAGGTCTACAAGTCAAACAAACAAATGAAGGAATTTATGTATACCAAACCAAATATGCTAAGGAAATGATTAAGAAATTTGGCTTGGAAAATGCTAAAGTAGTGTCAACCCCAATGGAAACTAATACAAAAATAGATAATGACCTTGAAGGAAAACAAATTGACCTTACACTCTATAGGAGTATGATTGGTAGCCTTTTGTACCTAACCGCTAGTAGACCCAATATATTATTTGCGATAGGTATGTGTGCAAGGTACCAATCATGTGCTAAAGAGTCCCATTTAGTGGTTGTAAAAAAGAATCTTAAGGTATATCAAGGGCACACTAAATGTAGGACTTTGGTACCCTAGGACTAAGTCTTTTGATTTGGTTGGGTACACCGACTCCGACTATGCCAGTTGTAAGTTGGATCAGAAGAGTACTAGCGGTGGATGTCAATTTCTTGGATCCTCCCTAGTGAGTTGGAGTAGTAGAAAGCGACAGTGTGTTGCTTTGTCAACCACCGAGGTCAAATATGTAGCTATGGGTGGTTGTGTGGCTCAATTACTTTGGATGAGACACACATTAGAAGATTATGAGCTACACTACTCCAATGTCAAAGTCTATTGTGATAATGTGAGTACCATAAATTTGACCAAAAATCTAGTACATCACTATAGGACTAAGCACATTGAAGTACAGCATCACTTCATTAGAGATCATGTGGCTAAGGGGGACATTGAACTTAATTACATTGAATTTAAGTCCAACTTAGCCGACATATTTACCAAGGCTCTCCCTGAAGCGGAATATTCATCACTTAGGAGAGAACTTGGAATGTGTTTAGTAGAATAGAGGTCTAGGTTTGCATGATCCTATAGAAATTCTAGGATTTATACCTTTAAGCATCTCACAAAACACCTAAGAAATCATGATTTTTGTATTAAGTCACTTAGACAACATGTGAGATTCTAGGAAGATGCACTTGGTTCATCATGCTTGTTATGATACATTACTATGAACTAAAGTAACATCTAGGGACATTGATCCTTCATTTGACCAATCATTGGGAAGGCTTATGCACAATTGATGGGCATATAGCTCCAATAATATGATTGAAAATATCAAATAAAATATAATGTAAACTATGTTTATCATACTTTCAAAAACAGTTTTCAATTGCTAAGCAAAAGTGATACAAAGTTTGTAAAAATACTTAAAGCTTTTGCTAGGTTTTAAAATTGTATCATTTTTGAAATATGGAAAACATATATTTTTTAAATTATTTTTCCTTGATATAATATGATTTCAGAAATATGTACACAAAATTTCGTGATTTTTTGATGTTTCTAGAATTTTTGGCGTATTTCTGAAGTTGGGCTGAAAAATCTGGAAAAGAGCACTCGGGTGTGGTCTTTCAGCCCTATTTTTTATTCAGTCGACTGATACCCTATTTTTTCTGCATTTCAGTCGACTGATACCCTATTTTTATTCAGTCGACTGATACCCTATTTTTTTTGCATTTCAGCCCTATTTCTTGGTCTTGAGTGTGTTCTTAAGTGTCCTAACCCTATGGTATGTTAACTTACGTAATTAAAAGGGTATAGGACTGATTGATGCATTGTTTTAGGGGGAGCAACATAGTTATACCTTTTCATCCCCTAAATTTATATTGTTGGTGCAACGTTAGGACTTGACTTTCTATCTTTTGTTATGTTTTGCTCCACATGTTATTCACACATCATAAATCATGTCTTGGATTAAAGGGGAGCCTCACTTTGATCTTATACCTTAGTTCAAGATATAACATATTCAATTCCTCATGAAACTTATTTTTGCATGAATTCTTCTCTTTTTGATGTATGTCAAAGGGGGAGAAGGGTTGTTTAAGTTAGAATTCATAAGTTAGATTTCATATTGGAAATATGATGCTTTCATTATGTGCAAGACTTAACTTAAATGATTGTCAAACATCAAAAAGGGGGAGATTGTTGATGCAATAATGCCCCAAGCATTTATATGCTTTGATGTTTGGATAATCATCTAAGTTACACAATGTTTTGTGATCTAATTGTGAACATGTTTAATTAATAGGAAAAATCTAAGTATAAAGACTTGGTAAAGGAAAAGTCCAAGTGTGATCTTAGCAAAAGAAGTCCAAGGAAAGGGCTTGGCGGCGTAAGACGAAACATGTAGTCTTGGTGGCGTAAAGTCCAAGCAGATCTTGGCAAAGGAAGACCAAACGCAAGTCTTAGCAGTGTAAGTCCAAGTATATAGTCTTGGCGGCGTAAAGTCCAAGCATACTTTGGTGAAGAGAAACCCAAGACATGACGAAACCGAAGGAAGCTCTTGAAAGCAAGCGCAAAGGATGAACAAGTCGCGGACTCGGAGGGATCCTGGAGGCACAAGGCTAAAGGAAGAGCTAGAAGGTTAAGTCTAGGTCTAGGGAGTCAATTCAAGTGTAAATTACTCATACTTGACGAGTATCAGTCGACTGATATGATGTAGCAGTCGATTGATAAGGTGCTCGATTGAATCAGGCTGAAATCGTGATGATCAATCGACTGCCAAGAGCTGGCAGTCGACTGATGCCGCAATCAGTCGACTGCCAATATCGACAGTCGACTGATCAAGTCGACGACGAGTACAGAATGGAGTCTCACTCGACTCCGCACGGGGATCACTCGACTGTTCGCTTCATCAGTCGACTAATCAAGCTGCCGTTGGAAATGGCGGCTGTGTATCTTCGCGAATTCGCCTTGTCATAAGTCGTTGGCTTCAACGACAGTCGACTGATGCTGTACATCAGTCGACTGATCGTGGCCCAACGGGAAAAACAACTCTCTCTCTATAAAAAGAGAGCTTGGGATGCTTGAGAAGGCTAGTGCTTATATTCTGATCATTCTCTAAAGTTCCCACGAATTTTCTAAACTTTCTAAGTGTTTTAATTCCCCTCCTCCTCTCTAATCTTCATCTTCATCTTTTGTAAGAAGAGGAGGGTTTTATAAAAGAGAAAGCTTCTTAGTGAAGATCGATTTGGGTTAATCCACCTGAAGGATTGCCATGGAGTAGGAGTTTAATCTCCGAACCACGTTAAGTTTTTTGTGTTAGCATTGTATTTTCGTTTCTATTACTATTGTATTTGTTGTGCTTCCGCTAACCATTTTTGTAGAAACAAAAAGAGGCTATTCACCCCCCTCTAGCCTTCCAAGATGCCCAACAAAACTGACTTTCCTTAATTTCTTGCGAAAACGAATCTTCATAAATCGCGTTGTCACCACACAACCATGTGGATTCCACAAGGCCGGCCGTGTGGAAGTCTAGAAATCACAGGATCATGCATTTGGCAAAAGGTACGATCGTGTCTTCCTCTAGAACTTTGAGCGTATGCAATCTTTTCGTCCAAAGCGTGCACGTGTCTTGGGGACACGACCAGAGCACGATTACCTTTCTTGAGCTCCATTTGTCGTGCCATTTTGCCTCTAAAATGCCTCTCTGCACATAAAAATAGCAAAATCATATCTCCGAGCTAGAAAGTAGTAAATAAGTGCAAAATATGAAACAAGTATGAAATACAATGAGATGTGTTGGTGCAGGGGCACTAGTTATTCGAATATTGATTTTGATAATGGCAAAGATTCAAAGTTAAATTATCTTGTTATCTCATATGTTATGTTGAGTATGCAGGTAATGTATTAGGCTTTGCTAAGGTCGATGATGCCAGGAGAATCTCAAGAAGTCAAGAAACCTTGGTGGTCGTATGAACCGACACCCAGAGAATCTCGATGGGACGAGAAACCTCGATGGTCGGTTGACTAGGTCAAAAGACGCCAGGGGAACCTCGAGAAGTCGAGGAACCTCAGTGGTCAAGTGACCAGAAGCTAAGAGATAAGTCAGAAGGACCAAAGGTAAGCTCCATGTGTGAGGCGATGGTAAGGATGCGTCCTCGGTAAGAGGACAATCCTAGGCATCGATCCGACCAAGGCTTCTGGAGGAATGCCAAAGTCGAGATCGGACAGTCAAAAGACTGTCACACTGCATGTCATTATGCATCTCTTGTGCTAACCTTGTGATGCAGATGTTAGATTGGATTCTCAAGTGTAGCAGTCGACTGGAGGTTTCAGAATTCGACTGGAGGCTGTCGACTGCCAATAGAATCAGTCGATTGATGTCGATGAATCAGCCCAAAGAACAAGGTCAAAGAGTTATCATTCAATGTTGTCACCTCATGATAAGATAAGCTGTCACCTCAAGATAAGATCCACGAGATTTGGATCTATATCTGGACTTATTCCAATGCACCAATCTATAAAAGGAGGGAAGGACACAAACCCTATATCAATCAATGAACTCTTAAGTGCTCCTGCTCTTCGGTCGTGATTCTTCGTTCTACAATGCTACTCTGACCGTGCACCCTCTACAATTCATTGTCGGTACTTTGTTTAATTCTTACTTATTACTTGCTAAAAGGAGAGGTAGGTTTATTACCTCTTCCTCTATATATTTTGTAATCGGTTGTCTCTTACCTCCAACGAGGAAGAGACTTTTAGTGCTTTGTCATTCGGAAGCGATCGAGGATCGCAGGGCCTTGGATTTGCAGTCGGTTGGCTGTGAACCAAGTAAAAATGCATTGTCTCTTTTGTTTTTCTATTTCCGCTGCGTTTAACTTTGTTTTGAAAAGAAGAAAAAAAGATTTTTAAAATACGTTATTCACCCCCCCCCCTCTCTAGCGTTTCTCAATCCTATATTTGGTATCAGAGCGAGGGCGCTCAGATTCGGTTCAACCACTGGTCGAGCATTTTATTTTTGATTTTTTTTATATTTTTTATTTTATTTTATTATCTCCCGCACTACTAATCCAAGACCAAGTCTTGGGACATTTTCTTTGTAACTAACATTGTTGGAAAATGGATAAATTAAGGATTCGGGGGGAGAGTTCATATCAAGACTCACAAGGTAAATTAAATTTAAAATTTAAATTGCATATTACTTGTTTCAAGTGCAGGGAGAGAGGATACTATAAAAATAAGTGTCCTACTCGTAAGACTCGAACAATACAACCGGCGGCAAAGGAGGTACCATTGCCAAAAATCCAGAGGAACAAGGAGCACATCAAGTGTTTCGGGTGGAGAAGATTCGGTCACTACAAGAATCGGTGCCCGGAGAAAAAGAAGGTTAGTAAAATTAATAATTTTGAGAATTTAAGCTTTAAAATACTTGATAATTTAGATAAATTATGTGTGAAAGCTAGTAAATTAGTTGATTATTATCAATTAATTAACACAATTAATAATTCAACTAATAAAAAATTAATTAATCCAAATTTAATTAGTTTAAATAATAATAATAATATTGAAGAAAATGATCAAATTAATCTAACCTTTGATAAAATTAATCAAGAGTTAATCAAATTTTTTAGTTTAATTAACATAGATTTAGATCAAATCAATAATAAAATCAACCAAGGACTTAATCAGAATAATCAAAGCCTAGATTATAATAATGAAAACTTAGCACAGAATTATCAAATCCTAGATTTGATTAATCAAGATAATTCCGAATTAAAAAAATCTATTTTAAAAAATTCAACAATAAAAAATTCAAAATTAAATTTAAAAAATTCTAATAATTCTATTTTGAAAAATTCTAATAATCTTATCTTGAAAAAATCTAATAATTCTACTTTGAAAAATTCTAATAATCTTACCTTGAAAAATTTTAATAATTCTAATAATTCTACTTTGAAAAATTCTAATAATTCTAATAATTCTATTTTGAAAATTCTAATAATCTTATCTTAAAAAATTCTAATAATCCTATTAAATCTATTTTAAATAATTCGAAATCTAACTTAATTAAAATTTTAAAATTAGATAATAAAACTAATAAAATTTATTATAATAGAGTATCATTTGATTATACACAAATTAATAATTTAGTAATTAAACCTTCAACTTTTAAAAATTCAACTAATAAATATATAGACTTGGGTCACAAGTCTATGTTAATCAAAAATCAAGACCCTAAAATTTGTAAACCTAATTATCATAGAGTACCTTATAACTATGGAACAAATAAAAGTCTATCCAAGAAATCACCACTTATTTGAATTGATTGAATATTGTTGGTGCAATCGACCCAGGTCACGATTGACCGGACTCGAGTTTGACTCGAGCAGTATTTTGATGTTAGACAAAATATATGACATGTGATTGTTATGGGAAGACCAAGTGTGAAGCATTGGCCACGTAAGTCCAAGTGTGAAGCATTGGCCACGTAAGTCCAAGTGTGTAGCCTTGGCGGTAAAAGTCCAAGCATGTGGTTTGGCATTGGAAGTCCAAGTTGGCAAGGGAAGTCCAAGTGTGTAGCCTTGGTCACGTAAGTCCAAGTGTGTAGTCATGGCGGTGAAAGTTCAAGTTATGGGTACTTGGCATTTGGGAAGTCCAAGGGGTGGTTTGGCAGCGTAAGGCCAAGCGGTAGTCTTGGGAGCGTAATTCCATATGTACCTTGGTGGTGTAGACACTGAGAGTATGATAATAGTCGAAGGAAGAACCTAGAGGCTAGCGTATGGATGAACAAGTCATGGATGACTTGGAGGGATCCGCACATGGATGAACAAGTCATGGACGACTTGGAGGGATCCAATAGGTGCGAAGCTAGTAGAGGTGGTTAGAAGGCTTAGGTCTAGGCTAAGGGTATCTTGGGTCAAACCTCATGAATGAGGTGAACTTGGCCAAGTGATTGAGGTCAAGTGTCGGATACTCAATATGTTGTTTGAGGTTTTACCCGACGGTCGGATGCTCAAACAACTTGTGTTTGAGGTTTTACCCGACAACAGTCGATTGGTGGTATATCCCAGTCATTTGGTGAAAGTCGACTAGTGTTCGACTGTAGAAAATGGCTTGGCATGCACCGCGATTAGAAGCGATCGGTGAGAATGCGTGATCATTGAGTCGAGGATGTGAGCACAAAATGCTCGATGGTAGTGATCGGTCGAATATGAAAGTGTGATCGATGATAATTGGCAATCAACTGCTAGTGTATCTGTTGGCTAGATGTCAATGTGGATTAGGTCGTTGTCTCATAATGGCTACAGGAGCAGTCGACTGCTAGGAGCAGAATCAGCTTGAGACAAGCATAAAAGGAGAAGCTTGGGGAAGATTTTCACGATGATATTTTGGGAGATTTTGGAGGGGAATTGGTGCTGCATTTCAGACCTTCAAGAGAAAACTAAAGCTAGCAACAAGCAAAGTGTTCAAAGCCATTGTTGTAAAGTTTTCTTTACATATTTCATTCTTGTCTTTGTATTTGTTTGTACTTCTTGTATTACATTTTGTAATTGCTTGTACGAGGTTTCTCCACCTCCGACGTGTTTTCGAGAAAGAGTTTAGTTAGTGGTGTGTTCATAACTAGAGCTCGTTGAACTCGCCCCATGGAGTCGAAACCCTAAGGTTCCGAATCACGTATATTGCGTGGCTATTGTGTGTGTTTGTGTATTCGTCTTTGTATTCGCATTTGTATATTGTATTTCCGTTGTGCTAACGAATATTTTAGATGAACGAACGAATTCCAATGAACAACGCACACGGACTATTCAACCCCCCTTCTAGTCGGGCCACGATCCTCCAACAAGTGGTATCAAAGCAAGGAGGTTGTCATCAGATTCACCACCGCGACAACAACCAAAATGGTCGGCATCAACATCCATCCACCGAAGTTCGAGGGAGAATTCTTATGGTGGAAGAATAGGATGGAGGTATATTTCGAAAACGATTTTGATATGATGCTAACAATTGAAGATGGTTTCGAAGTACCTAGGGATGAAGACAACAAGATAATCGAAAAATCAAAATGGACCGAGGAGCAAAGGTAACAATTCAAGACAACCGTTAAGATAACAAAAATATTAATAAAATTAATACCTTACGATATTTTGTCCAAGCTAGGTGAATATCAGGATGCCAAGGAGTTGTGGAATAAGTTAATCAAATTCCACGAGAATCTTAAACCGGCACAAGTAGAGAAGGATGCCGAGGAAGAATTGCCATCAACATCAAAGAATGTGGATGAATTGGAGGAAACCTCCACCTCTAGCATTGAGGGGGAAGAGAGATCTTCCATCCCGGAGCAAGAATTAGAAGAAGCATCTATATACGGGAGAAATGAAGAACAAGAAGAAAATTCCCTAGGTAACTCAAGCATTGTAATTAAGAATAAAAATCACATTATATGCTTTGAGTATAGGAAAGTCGGGCATTACAAGAGCAAATGCCCAAAATTTAGCTAAGGAGAAAGTGTCGGCACCAAAAGTCAAGGACAAGTCAAAGGATGTCGGAGTCCTCACTAAGAAAAGCAAAGAGCACATTGTGTACTTCAAGTGTAATCAACAGAAACATTACCGAAGCCAATGCCCTAGGGGGAAGAAGAAAACGCAAGAAGGAGCTACACAAGTAGGGGGCATTCCAAAGTAAACCCTAAGGTATATCTTAATGCACCTTCTAGTTCAAGGGTTAAAAAGCATGCTAGAAGTTATTTTAGTACGCTTGCAATTGTTAATGAAAAGCATGCTAGTAGAAATAATAGATTTTATTGTTTATGTGCTAAGCATGTAGATTTATCTAAAAATAAACCTAGGAACAACAACTCTAGACCTATTTTACCTAGGGAGAGTATTAGGAGGATAGAAGAGAATTTAGGCATTAACCCTAAGAAGGGTAGGCACATGCCTAAGAAGAAGAGTCTTAACCAAAAGATCAATGAAAAATCAAAATTGGAAAAATTAGAATTGGAAAATCAAGCTTTGAGGTCAAAGCTTGAAAAATTGGAAAAGACCATAGCAAAAATGACAAACTCATTTAAGGGGTCTAATGGTCAAAAATTAGGACCTAGGAGACAAGAACCGTCCAAGGGCAAAAAAGGTTTGGGTCACAAACCTAAGTCCTACCACAATATTCCATTTGATTATGGAACTAAATCTAAGTCTAGGAAAACCAAGGTTAATAGGGAAGTTATCCCTAAGATTAACCATGGTGTGTGTCTAGTGCCCAAGGGTTCCATAAAATCTAAGGTAGCCACTAAGAAGGTTACAAGGGAAGTTACCCCTAGAGTTAACCTAGGAAAGACCCAAATGACTAAGGCTTCAAAGCCAAAAAGGGTCATTAGGAAGGTATCTAGGGAAGTTATCCCTAGTGAATACCTTGTTAACCCAAGGAGCTTCAATAGGTATTGGGTTCATAGGAGCGTGATCGATTCACACTAGATGGGTTAGGTGTTAGGGCAATCAACCCATGTATGATATGGTTTTGATGTGTGTGGCAAAGGGTTTAAGTTAGGTTGTTATGGATTTGATATGTGTGTTGAAGTCGTGCTGGACTTAGTAATTCACACATGGTGATAGCATTGGTAAGTTCACCATCTCATGACTCTGTCCTTGAGTCGGTGAAAAATGGCATTGCGGAAGCCGTGCGCTTGGTGCATACGAGGGACCGCCGGATGAGGAGCATTGGAGTGAAGCCAAGAAAGTAGACTTCAGGGCAAGACGTGAAGGATGTCATTGTGAAGTCGTGCGCTTGGTGCATCCGAGGGACATGGCCAGATGAAGAGAGTTTCGAGGCAAGGGACTCCAAGGGAGATGAGAGTGAGAGATTGTAACCCGAGAAGGGGTAGCTCATATGTGAACTTGGCCAAATGGCTAAGTGTCGAATGCTCAACCAAGGTTGGTTTGAGGTTTTACCCGAAATCAGTCGACTGCCATGATATGGCGATGACGCTCAATCGGCAAGACTCAGCGGTGTTCGAGACTAGTTTACGCCCAATGATCAACTACTCGACCATCGATCATTCGCCAGGGCGGGTCAATGATCGAGGTGGTCGGGACGCGAAGGTTTTGATCGAGTGATCGCTTCGGTCACTCGACTAATGGGGATGATCAATCGACTGATGTGGGAGCCATTGGCTGGAAGCCAATGTGGATGAGGTCGTTGTGAGGCAACGACTACAGCAACAGTTGACTGATGACTGCATCAGTCAACTGCTCGGTGCCCAACGGGAAGAATGGCCTCTTCCCTATAAGAAGAGGCCATGGGTCACTTTGGGAGGTTAATCCTTCTACTCTAAAGTTCTCCCAAAGTGCCCAAAATGATTTTACTCCTCTTACTTTCTTTTATTTACATCTTATTGTAAAAGGGAGAGATTGTATGAATGTTTTACCTCCACCTTGCTTAGTGCAAAGGAGAGATCTAGTGGATTTGGTTAGGCGTGATTCACTTGGAACGAATCGGGTCATGAACTAGCGGCAAGAGTCGTGAACCACGTTACACACTTGTGCTCGCGTTTGCCTTCTCTTTACTTTGTGTTTTGCTCTTAATTGTCTTTATCTTTATTATTCCATTGCGCTAACTTTGCTTGTAGACGATTAAGAGTGATCGACTTCCATCATACATGCGAATTGGGCTATTCACCCTCCTTTAGCCGGCCACCAATCCTCCAACAAGTGGTATCAGAGCGAGGAGCTTGTCGCGGATTAATCGCCAACACAAGCACGACAAGAGATAGCCGGCTCAAACATCCATCTGCCTAAGTTCGAAGGAGAATTCGCTTGGTGAAAAAAGTGAATGGAGGTATTCTTTGAAACCGACTTCGATATCATGTTAATAATGGAAAACGGTTTTGAGATGCCTAGGGATGAAGAGGGGAGACTACTAGAGAAGTCAAGGTGGACCAAGAAGCAAAGGGAGGAGAACCTTGCAAATTCAAAGGCCAAGCACCATCTTTTCAATGTGCTCCCCCAACAAGAAGTAAACTGGATAGGAGAATGCTCTAGCGACAAAGAGATGTGGGAGAAGCTAGTAGAGCTTCATGAAGGCACATCCGAAGCCAAGCTAGCAAGAAGAGACCTCCTCCGATCGCAATTAAGCAATATCAAATTAGATAAGGGGAAAAAGGTACTCTCACTTCATTTACATTTTAAGGAAATAATAATCGGTTTATCAAGTGTAGGTGAAAAACTCTCCAACTAGGACATGATCATGAAGGTCATAGATGCTTTTCCCCGATCATCTAAGTGGAGCTCCATGGTGGACTCCTTTTATATTTCGAAGAATCTAGAGGAAAGCACTCTAGAAGAGTTTTTCTCCTCCATGGAATTGCATGAGACAAGGCTTGAAGGAAGAGTAGAAGTTCAAATCAAGCCATCAAGGGGTGTAGCACTAGTAGCGAAAAAAGGAAAGAAGAAGAAGAAGGAGACTCCACCCTCTTCCTCCGATGAAGAATCTTCCTCCTCCATGGATAGTAATGAAGAAACCTACATGGTAAGGAAGGTGAGACGTGCATTAAAAAGCTTTAAATTTAACAAGTCTCATGATAGGGGAAGAAGGTCGAGGAGAAAAATTATTTGTTATAATTTCCAAGGAGAGGGACACATAAGGGATGATTGTCCCCTCTTGAACAAAAACAAGGAATAAAGGAGAAAGAAAGAAGACAAAAATAAGGGGAGCAAGAAGAAGGAAGAAGAAAGAAAAACAAAAGAAAAAGGGAAGGCCAAGGCACACAAGGCAACATGGGATGATCCATCATCATCATCGGAGGGAGAACAAGCATTAACAAGTCTTGCCCTAATGGTAATAGAAGACATGGACTCCACCTCCTCCGAAAAAGAAGAAACAAGCTCAAGTGAAGGGGGAGTTTCATCTTCATCCTCATCGAAATCACAAGAAGGAGATTGGGTAAGTGAGGTAACGAATCTCCCTCCCAAGAAAGTTATTTCCATGATTACTAGTTTAACTAAGGAGTTATTTAGGGCTAAAAAGAAAAATAAAAGCATGCTTAATGAAATCAATGAACTAGAAGAAAAATTGAAAATTACATGCTCACATGTTAATGAGAATTCTTCTAGTGTAAATGATGCATGCTTAGTTGAGGAAAATAAGGTTGTAAGAGAAATGGTAGAATTCCTCACAAAGGCCTTAGAAAAATTTGTCATTGACTCCAACACCCTAAATATGATAATTGGGAGCCAAAGGGCAAGTTTCAACAAGAAGGGCCTAGGATATAAGGGATCCAAAAATGAAAAGGCCTACCATTATTTGATTGCTAAAGGTCAAGCTAAAACTACAATGGTAGCTAGAAAATAGATTCCAAAGGAATACTTAGTGAACCCTATCGGAAAGAATCTATATTGGGTTCCTAAGTCCATCCTTAAGGGTTAGGAGAACCTAGGTTAGTCAACCATAAGTGAACTTAATTTTATATCGTGCTAAATGGTTGACTTAGGATGATGAGGAAGTTGGAATAGTGATATTTGATTTATGAGCATGATGAGGGTGATAATTTCTAACTTAGTGTTGGGTGATGATAATGTGTAACCCATGAATTGAATGTTTAAATCATGATTTATGCTTGATTTTATACTTGATAAATAATCATGATATGATTTGGATGATAATATTTTGTGTATGATCATAATATGCAAATTAAATGATAATATTGTGTTATGATCATAATAGGGGCTTATACATGATACTTAACCTTGGGTAGAATTGCATGAAATTTTGGTTAAGTATAAATACCTTTAGGTACATCTCACACTCACTATAGGCTAACTTGATTGAAAACACAGCATGAGTGAGATGTTAGGTTGATACAAATGGTCCACTAATTCTTATGGCATTTAGATGGTCATTTACAAGTATCATGATAGCAATAATAGACCAATCATGGGGAAAGCATATGTTTAAGTCATAGACATATTGCCCAAAGATCATGGTTGGATATTTAAAATGTTTTAAAACCATTTTATATTTTATAAATGGCAAGTTCATGTTTTAAAACAATTCAAGGCAAAACTAGGCTTTCAAGTTGATAAAAACTTTAGTGTTTTTCAACATCTTTGAGTTTTTGCCAAACATTCGAAAATTGATTGAATTTTCATGAAAAACTATTTTTCACTGATAAAATAACTTATTATAATTATGTTCCCCAAATTTCATGATTTTTTAGAATTTTTAATGCATTTCTGAAATCGGGTTCAAATCGAGAAAGATTTTAGGTGGTGCGACCGCATTCTGACGATAGTCGTCGCTGATGTCTATCGAGCACAGTAAACCTATTTTATCAGGTTTTAATGCTATTTTGGTGATTTTATTCCCTTAGACTTGATGTCATGCTTATATAACATATGGTAGATATTTTTTATAGTATCAAAGGGGGAGAAATGGTTAAGTTTAAGTTAATCATGCTAGAGGAAATTAGCATGCGTTAAGGGGGAGTTTGCATGTATTAAGGGAGAGGTTTGATTTCCATGTTTGATTTACATGCTTATCTTCCTTATGTGTTTTTATATTGTTTTACCTAACTTAAACGGACTGTCACACATCAAAAAGGTGGAGATTGTTAGGGCAATCAACCCATGTATGATGTGGTTTTGATGTGTGTGGCAAAGGGTTTAAGTTAGGTTGTTATGGATTTGATATGTGTGTTGAAGTCGTGCAGGATTTAGTAATTCATACATGGTGATAGCATTGGTAAGTTAACCATCTCATGACTCGGTCCTTGAGTCGGTGAAGGATGACATTGCGGAAGTCATGCGCTTGGTGCATCCAAGGGACCGCCGAACGAGGAGCATTGGAGTGAAGCCAAGGAAGCAGACTTCAAGGCGAGATGCGAAGGATGGCATTGCGAAGCCATGTGCTTGGTGCATCCGAGGGACGTGGCCAGACGAAGAGAGCTTCGAGGCGAGGGACTCCAAGAGAGATGAGAGTGAGTGATTGTAACCCGGGACGGGGTAGCTCATAGGTGAACTTGGCCAAATGGCTATGTGTCGGATGCTCAACCAAGGTTGGTTTGAGGTTTTACCCGACATCAGTCGACTGCCATGATATGGCAGTCGACTGCTCCAAGTCAACAGAAGACTTGACTAGTGTTTGAGTCTAGTTTCTGGCCCAACAATCGACTGGTAGGGTTAGGCAGTTGACTGCTCGACCATCAGTTGACTGCCAAGGGATGACAGTTGACTGATTAAGGTGAATTTGGGCACAGAAGGTTTTCCAGTCGAGTGATCGCTTCAGTCACTCGACCGATGGCTCCATCAGTCGACTGATGGGGATCATCAGTCGACTAATGTGGGAGTCGTTGGCTGGAAGCCAATGTGGATGAGGTCGTTGCGAGGCAACGGCTACAGCAGCAGTCGACTGATGACTGCATCAGTCAACTGCTCGGTGCCCAATGGGAAGAATGACCTCTTCCCTATAAGAAGAGGCCTTGGGTCACTTTGGGAGGTTAATGCTTCTACTCTAAAGTTCTCCCAAAGTACCCAAACGATTTTACTCCTCTTACTTGCTTTTATTTACATATTATTATAAGAGGGAGAGATTGTAAGAAAGGTTTACCTCCACCTTGCTTAGTGCAAGGGAGAGATCTAGTGGATTTGGTTAGGCGTGATTCACCTGGAACGAATCGGATCGTGGACTAGCGGCAATGGTCGTAAACCACATTACACACTTGTGTTCGCGTTTGCCTTCTCTTTACTTTGTGTTTTGCTCTTAATTGTCTTTAGCTTTATTATTCCGTTGCGCTAACTTTGGTTGTAGACAATTAAGAGAGATCGACTTCCATCGTACATGCGAATTGGGTTATTCACCCCCCTCTAGTCGGCCACCGATCCTCCAACATTAGGGTGTGTCAACCCTAAGTGGATAGGTAGTTAACCTAACCATGGTAGAGTTGACACTTTAGGATGTTACAAAGTTCTTTGAGAAGTTGAAAATTGATTAAATTGGCACAACTAGGTCTTAGAAGTCATGGTGTGCCATTTTGGGTTTTTTGGCACACTTGGGGGATAAATGAGTATTAAGGCAAAATAGATTTAATCTTAGAAATGATAATTTGGGCTTAACACTTAGGTATTTTATACCTTAGTATTTTATACTTGTCATGATTTATTTTTCTTGTCATGTCAAGACATCATATTTATTTTTATCATATAAAATATCATGATAATACTTAGGGTTAGCTAAATTTCATGTTATGCTTAAGTTTATTTCACATGTCATGACATCATGATTATTAGCACATGCTTTTATTCTTGTTATCATTTATGATGCATGGGAATGCGACCTCAAATCTCACGGTGGAGGTCGTCGAGGACTCGAAGCATGCCCTCGCGCTCAATGCCTACAAGTGCATGGATGTCGTCAAGTAATAAATAGATTATCGATCCCACAGGGACTGAGATTCGAGTACCGATCTGTTTAGTGGACATTATTGTTCGGAGTTCAGTTCTAATGGGTGTTATTAAGAGGGTTTGTCGGCGGTCCTAACTCTAGTACGGTGTCACACGGAGGAAGAGAAGGGTTGCTACGAGTCTTTTGAGAGAATTCTAGGATTTCGATTTCGCTTGTGCGTCGCAGAACACGCTACCAATTGGGTATTATCTAGACGTCTAACTACGACCTTGTGAAAGGGACATCATACACTCCCCCGATGAGCTTTCGCATCTATCGAAAACTACCTCTGTCATACCAGGTCGACCCCTGGCGTTAGGACGGGGTAGGCGGTATGAGGATGCCGAATCAATCCCTGCGGTGAGACGGAACGTATCTCGTTTCCAACTCTATCGCATCTTTCTATCCACGATTATCGGAGATGAGGCAACCCCTAAGATCCTCCTTAATTCTCTTAAATCTTAGATACGAGGGTTGTCACCCCTCGTATCGACTACGCACAGTAGAGAGAAAACCAAAACACGTAACTATCAATCTAAACCAATACCAATTGCAAATATAAACTCAAGAATCAGAAATATATTTGGAATAAAATATTCTACGCACACAAACTACTCCCTAATCTTAGAATAGAAAAATCTACTCCATGAATATAAGAGGAGAAACACAAAGCATGATCATGTTCAGATATACAATGGAAATTATGCACGGAAAGTAAATTACAAAGCCATGTGGCTCTTCTCCCTGGCGTTGAGGTGCATAACATGATCCTCGAGCGACTTTCTTCCTCCCTGTTGCGAGTTTCCGAAGCTTTTTTGGGCGTCAGAGGGTCGTCCCGGTCGTCGTGCCTCTCCCTAGGGTTTGGGCGTAGCTTTCTTTATATAGACATGAGGCTGGCTTTCCGTAAAATCCGAAAAAAACCCTAGTCGGTCAAAATGACTTGCTGCCACACAGCCGTGTGTTTCCACATGGCCAGACCGTGTGTGGTGCTGTGGTGGCCAATCTCGAGCCTCGGACATGGCCGTGTGTAGCCACACACACTGCTGTGTCCCCTTCTGTGTCCAACTGCCAAATGTTCTTCTTTCACTCCAAAAGTGCACCATTTTCCCCATGAAAGGCTATCCTTTATACAAAAGTATAAAGAGCATATCTCCGAACCAAAAAATAGGAAATGCATGCAAAACAAAGTGAAATATACATGAAACAAGTCTAAAATGCAATGAGATGTGAGCGAAAACTACTCCTAAAACCCTATATATTTTGCTCACATCAATCCCCCCAGACTTAAATCTTTGCTTGTCCTCAAGCAAATCTTAGTTCCATGAAATTTTAAAAAGCAATTGTTTCATGCTTAGCATGTTAACTAGATTTATCAAGTGGTATTTTCAATCAAAGCAAAATAGATATGTTCTAGAAATTCACTAAGTTAGCTCCTTGTGCACGTGATAAGCGAATCTTCTTAGGGGATACTCGTTCCATGGTAAGTTAAGTCGTCATCCTATAGCTTTCCTGAGGTCTCCGGCTCTTAGACACTTACCTGCCCAAAGAGAGAGTCGTTCCCTAGATCTAGCACAAAGTCTCAAAGGCATGCTCGGTATTGAGAGAAATTGGTAGGTGTTTCCCAAGTAACCTAACTCGGTCTCAAAGGGGCACCTAATCATTTCCACCCACGATAACTGTTTTTATATCCCTTATAATCTTTTTTAAATTTTCTTACTCTCCTTTTTTTCTTTTTTTTTTCTTTTCTTATTCTATTTTTTTCCTTTTCTTTTCTCTCTCTCTTGGGATTATGATTTTTCAGAATAGGCTTCCACAATCTGAGCATCTCCAGTAACTAAAATGCTAAATCTAGAGTCACCTATGGATTCTAAAGTACTAGACTACTGAGATGAATCATAACTAGGTACGTACTAGATTTTCCCTTTCAGAATGTTCGTCATGTGTAAATGTAAAAATAAAAGCTAACCAGTGTAAGTTTAGAACATTCATTAGAGCAAATAAAATAAAATAAAATATCACGAGGTAAATGAAGTTAAGCTACCCATGGAAACAACTCATGAAGAAAACTTTAAAAATACTACTGAGGCAGCTTATAGATAGCAAAAACTAAGTGCTGAAAGAAACTAAACAACCTATGCATGAACAAATGAATGCTAACTAAAATGCAAATTCAGGAAAGAAACTAATGCTAGAAACAAAATAATGTTGGGGGATCGATTGGCCGGCTAGAGGGTGGTGAATAGCCCTCGTTCGTTTGATGTCGTATTTTGCTCGTCTACAAAACGTTAGCGCAAGCGGAATATGCAAATACAAATAAAACAAAGACAAGCAAACAAAACAAGCAATACAAACACGGAGATGTAACGTGGTTCACGGCTACGCCGCTAATCCACGGTCCGATTCGTCCACGGTGAATCACTCCGCAATCTATCCACTAGATCTCTCCTTTGCACAAAGCTAGGTGGAGGTAACCTCTTTTACACAAAGATCACTCTTCTACAATGGAATGAAGATTAGAGCAAGTAGAAGAGTGGGAAATCGTTTAGGGCACTTTGGGAGTAGTTGGACGTTCAAGCATTAACCTCCCAAAGCCCCATCCCCTTCCTTTTTATAGAGGAAGAGGGTTTCTTCCCGTTGACACAGGATCGATCGGTGATGCCCTTGATCGATCGTCCTGTAGCCGCTGCCCAATAACGGCCGCTTTCCGCGTTGGATACCATCCAGCGATCGCATCGATCGATTGATCCTACCATCGATCGTGATGCTCGATCGATCAGTGCTCAAGAAGTCGACTCCGTTACGTGCCGTGCACAATGCCATCGATCATTGCCATTCCACTGGCGGTCATTCTATCGACATCGATCGGCTGCCGACATCGGATCATTGCCGATCCATAGCGATGCCGCTAAGCACTAAACTGGTCTTATACGGTCGATCGACCCATCGACTCGGAGCGATCATTGTCATTCCCACAGCGATCGGCGGTGTCGGGAAAACGCATCCGACACTTGGCCAAATGGCCAAGTTTCACCTAAGAGCTACCCCTTCCCGGGTTACATTCGCTCACTCTCATCTCTCGGAGTCCCTCGCCTTCGAAGTTCTCTTCGTTCTCGGCCACGTCCCTCGGCGACATCAGCGCCGCGGCTGCAATGCTCCTTCGCGTCTCTTGCCTCGAAGTCTACTTCCTCGGCTTCACTCCGGGCTTTTTCGCGGTCCCTCGGATGCTCCAAGCGCCGCGGCTTCAAAGCTATCCTTCACCGACTCAAGGCACGAGTCATGAGATGTGAAACTCGCCACGGCTCCATGTGTGAATTACTAAGTCCTGCACGACTTCAACGCACATATCAAATCAACATAACACACTAACTTAAACCCTTTGCCACACACATCAAAACCATATTACGGAAAAAGATTGCCTTAACAATCTCCCCCTTTTTGATGTGTGGCAATCCGTTTAAGTTAGGTAAAAACATTTGATATAAATTTTAAGGTAAGAAAGCATGTAAACATAAACATGATATAGCAACATGCAACTCCCCCTTAATCCATGAAACTCTCTATACAAATTTTCTCCCCCTATCATATATTTCTCCTCCTAAAATAATTAACTTAAACATAATTATTTCTTCCCCTTTGACACCATCAAAAAGATTAACACTAAGTTAAAAGCACATGGCATCAAGTCTAATGGAAAGAAAATACCACAAGTTGATTTAAAATCGGAATTCAGCCTTTACTGGTCTGATATTCAGGTCATCGATCGTAGTTGGACTACCAATGATCGCATGTTTTCGGGATTTTGATTTACAATTGAATTTCAGAAATGTGTTAAAAATTCCAGAAAATTCGAAAAATCATGAAATTTGGGGAACACATTTCTTTTAAGTATATCTATCAGTGAAAAATAGGTTTTCATGAAAAATCATTATATTTCCACGTATTTGCCAAAAATTCATAAGCTTTAAAAACTACTAGGTTTTTGATCATAAGAGTATCCATTTTAACACCTAGTTTTGCTTAGGATTGTTTCAAAACATGAATACATGGATTTTAAAGTAATAAATTGTTTTGAAAACATGTGAAATATCCAACCATGATCTTTGGGCAATATGTCTATGAATTAAACATAAGTCTTCCCCATGATTGGTCTATTATTGCTATTTTGATACTTTAAATGACCATCTAAATGCCATAGGCATTAGTGGACATTTGTATCATCCTAACATCTCACCTATGCTAAGTTTGTAATCAAGTTAGCCTATAGTGAGTGTGAGATGCATCCTAGGGGGTATTTGTATATACTTAACCCTTGTATTCATGCAATTCTTTCATGGTTAAGTATCATCCTAACACTCTACATGATCACAAAGACATATATGAATTAATTTTACATTATGATCATGAAATACATGTATTCATTAAATAATAATCATGCATTAGGTATTATATTATGATAATAAACAAAGTATCACCTAAAGCATGATTCAACCCTATTTCTTATGATTACGTGCCAAATATTAAAATCATAAATCATCATTTCAAAACATACATAGCAATTACATTAATCATCATGATTTAAGCATTATTATCTATTTATGGGCACGTTATCATCACCCAACACTATTCTAAACATGATGTCCCGCCATCCTAAGTCAACCAAAATATGATATAGGTCAATTCCATATGGTTGACTACCCTAGGGTTTTTCTAACCCTTAAGGATGGATTTTGGAACCCAAAATAAGTTCTTTCCTATTGGGTTCACTAAGTATTCCTTGGGGATCTATTTCCTAGCTATTACTTTCTTCTTATCTTGTCCCCTAGCTATTAGGCATTTGTAGGCCTTTTCATTTTTCTTTTCCTTGTAGCCTAGGCCCTTTTTGTTGAAGCTAGCTCTTTGGCTCCCAATAATCATATTTAATGTGTTGGAGCCAATTGTGAATTTTTCTAGGGCTTTTGTTAAATAATCTACCTTTTCCCTTAAGGCCCTATTTTCATTTATACATGCATCACTAACATCTAATGGCATATAGTTATCATGTGAGCATGCTTCATCATGGCAAGAAGAATTATTTTCATTTAAGCATGCATTTTCTAGCTTATGCTCTAAATCCTTAATTTGATTAAGCATGCTTTTATTTTTCTATTTCATTCCAAATAAGTCCTTAGTTAAACTAGAAATTATGGAAACTATTTTCTTAGGAGAGGCATTCGTTACCATAGTTTCCATGTCCTCTTCTTCTTCGGATGATGAGGATGTAGAAGCTCCCCCTTCATTTGAGCTCTCCCCACTTGTGCTTGATTCTTCATTTGAGGAGGAGGAGCAATCTGAGTCATGAAGAGCCATTAGTGCTAGGTTGGAGTAGACATGATCTTCTTCTTCAGATGAGGATGAAGAGGCAAGGTCATCCCATGTCTTCGCTTTGAGTGTCATGGCCTTTCCCTTTTCCTTGGCCTTCTTTTCTTCTTCCTTTCTCTTGATCCCCTTCTTCTTCTTCTTTTCTTCTTTCTTCTTCCTTTCTTCCTTGCTCTTGTTTAGGAGGGGACAATTATCCCTTATATGTCCCTCTCCTTGGCAATTGTAGCATATGATCTTCCCTCTTGGTCTCCTATTCGTATCATTTGATTTGTTAAATTTAAAACCTTTTAAAGCACGTCTTACCCTCCTTACCATATATGCTTCTTCGGTGCTATCCATGGAGGAGGATGAGGATGCTTCATCATCGGAGGAGGAGGGGATTTCCATCTTCTTCTTCCCCTTGTTCACTATCAAAGCTACTCCTCTTGAGGGTTGAATTCTAGGCTCTTCTTGTATTCCTTCAAGCCTAGTTTCATGGAGCTCCATTGTTGAGAAAAATTCCTCCAAGGTACTTACTTCCAAGTTCTTGGAGATGTAAAACTAATCCACCATGGAGCTCCATCTTGAGGACCAGGGAAAGGCATCTATGGCCTTCATTACCATATCCCGGTTGGAGAGCTTTTCTCCTACACTTGTTAGCCCAATTAATATTTCTTTAAATCTAGAATGTAGGGAAGTTACCTTTTCTCCCTTTTCTAATTTGATGTTTGAGAGTTGGGAGCGGAGGAGGTCTCTCCTAGCTAGCTTGGCCTCGGATGTGCCTTCATGGAGTTCTACAAGCTTTTCCCACATCTCTTTGGCGCTAGCACATTCTTCGATCCGGTTGATCTCTTGTTGAGGGAGCACATTGAGAAGATGATGTTTTGCCTTTGAGTTTGCAAGGTGCTCCTCTCTTTGTTTCTTAGTCCAACGTGATTTTTCAATTGGTTCACCCCTTTCATCCCTAGGCAACTCGAAACCATTTTCCATTATAAGCATAATATCAAAATCGGTCTCGAAGAATACCTCCATTCTCTTTTTCCACCAAGAGAATTCGCCGTCGAACTTTGGTGGGTGAATGTTTGAGCCGGCCATTTTTTATGTAGAGCTTGTTGCGGCGGTTAGTCCGGTGACAAGCAACCTTGCTCTGATACCACTTGTTGGGGGATCGATTGGCCGGCTAGAGGGTGGTGAATAGCCCTCATTCGTTTGATGTCGTATTTTGCTCGTCTACAAAACGTTAGCGCAAGCGGAATATGCAAATACAAATAAAACAAAGACAAGCAAACAAAACAAGCAATACAAACACGGAGATGTAACGTGGTTCACGGCTACGCCGCTAATCCACGGTCCGATTCGTCCACGGTGAATCACTCCGCAATCTATCCACTAGATCTCTCCTTTGCACAAAGCTAGGTGGAGGTAACCTCTTTTACACAAAGATCACTCTTCTACAATGGAATAAAGATTAGAGCAAGTAGAAGAGTGGGAAATCGTTTAGGGCACTTTGGGAGTAGTTGGGCATTCAAGCATTAACCTCCCAAAGCCCCATCCCCTTCCTTTTTATAGAGGAAGAGGGTTTCTTCCCGTTGACACAGGATCAGTCGACTGATGCCCTCGATCAGTCGACTGGTCCTGTAGCCGTTGCCCAATAACGGCCGCTTTCCACGTTGGATACCATCCAACGATCGCATCGATCGATCCTACCATCGATGATCGATCGATGCTCGATCGAGTGCTCAATCGAGTCGACTCCATTCTCGTACTGTACAGTGCCATCGATCATTGCCATTCCTGGCGATCCAATGCATCGACATCGATCGATTGCGATCCATGGCGATCGCCAAGCACTAAACTAGTCTTATACCAGTCGATCGACCCATCGACTCAGAGCAGTCGACTGTCATTCCCTGGCAGTCGACTGGTGTCGGGAAAACCCATCCGACACTTGGCCAAATGGCCAAGTTTCACCTAAGAGCTACCCCTTCCCGGGTTACATTCGCTCACTCTCATCTCTCGGAGTCCTTCGCCTTCGAAGTTCTCTTCGTTCTCGGCCACGTCCCTCGGCAGCATCAGGCGCACGGCTCTGCAATGCTCCTTCGCGTCTCTTGCCTCGAAGTCTACTTCCTCCGGCTTCACTCCAGGCTTCTCGTCCGGCGGTCCCTCGGATGCTCCAAGCACACGGCTTCCGCAAAGCTATCCTTCACCGACTCAAGGCATGAGTCATGAGATGTGAAACTCGCCACGGCTCCATGTGCGAATTACTAAGTCCTGCACGACTTCAACGCACATATCAAATCAACATAACACACTAACTTAAACCCTTTTTCACACACATCAAAACCATATTACGGAAAGAGATTGCCTTAACAAATAAATCAAAACTTGGGGTCCCCCCTAGACTTGTATGAAGCTATACCTCTAATATGATGGTCAAGGTGGAAAGTTCGGTAGCCTCAGCATCTCGGGATCCTGGGAGAATCTGGTATTGAGCCTCTGATGCCACATGTACATGTGGTCGATCTGAGATTTTGTGAATGCAACGGCTGCTCTGTGCTCCTCCTCCCGGGCCCACTGTGCCTGTTGGGCATGCATGTGTTGCCAAACCTCCCAGAGATATGCAACCTCCTCCTGACGATGGGCAGCCTCCTCAGGGAAATAGAAACGGGCCTCGTCATAGAACTCCTCGGCTCGCTGGAAGTGGTCCTGTAAGCCCTAAAATCTGCCTACGTATAAATGCTCTACTCCTCCCATCGTTACCTCTACGTCCGATGCTTGGCGTATATGTCATCGAGGCGCGATCGAAACTCTGAAAAGTCATAGGCAGATTACCTGTATCCTACTCGAATGTAGAAAAAGATGGAGGTGTAGGTGCAGGCTCTCATCATGGACTAGGTGGGCTTAAAATGATTTTTTCTTCTACCTAGCAAGTTCTTTCTAATCCTAAACTATTTACAAAAATGAAAATGACCATAAATCAAAGTCTAAATTATACACATGAATGCAATAAAATGAAAAACATATATAAAATTACACTTGGGTTGCCTCCCAAGAAGCGCTTGTTTATGGTCTTTAGCTTGACCGTACTCCTGCGTCTCATCTTGGCTTTAGTGGCCCAAGGAGAATTTTCTTCCTCCCCTTCTAGATGCATTTGAATCTTACTCGTGGGGGAGCAAGATATTTGCTCACTTTACGCCTCCTTCCTTGTGGTCCATCATCACCACATCTCTTAAATCTTGCTCATGGAGGGGTAAGATATTTACTAGCTTTCTTCCTTGGTTCAAGACTGAACATGCTTATCTTCACAGAATTATCAGGAGTTTGATCATAGTATTCCATTTTGTCCAAATGTTGTAAATAACGTAACTCACCATGGGCATTCTCACCAAAAGATTGATTAGTAGATTCTATTATGTCGAATGAAATTTTATCATTACAAATAACTAAAAGAGCTTCGTAATTGGTAACTGGAGGGTTAAGGTAGGCTCTTCTAGATTCGTGAGGTTAGGAGGTGTTTTGATTGAAGCAATGCACTCCTTGATTAAAGTATCAATTATATAATCCTCAAGTTCTTCTTCAAGTGGTGATTGCATGGATTTCCCTTCTTTACTTCCTATGTCATCTACGTCTTCCTCATCCATTCGCTCAAAGTGAGTCTCCGCCATATTAGGTGTAATCCAGTCATCAAAGTCACTTTCTCGTCGTTTGGTTTCTTTTCTTGCTAGATCTCATTGCATAATCTGTTAGGACCTATGCACCCGCTAGAGGGGGGTGAATAGCGTTGTCGTTGGTTCGATGGAATTTGTTTGTGTTCGTCTCTACAAATTGTGTTAGCGCAACGAAAATAATAATAACAAGAATAAAATATGATAATCACAAGACAAATACACCAAGATATAACGTGGTTTGGAATCTCAAGGTTCCTACTCCATGAATTGGGCTCGAATGAGCCCTAGCGATGCAAACACACACCACTACTCAATCACTCCTCGACAACACGTCGGAGGTGGAGAAACCTCGTACAATGATTACAATAGTAATACAAAACAAATATAAGCAAATACAAAGTGAAATGTAAAGAACACTTTATAAACTAGGATTTTGAGCGCTTGCTTGTTGGTTGCTTGGATGAGCTTGAAGGTCCCTAAAATGCACCTACACTTCGCCTTCAAATCGCCTCAAGAAAGCTACCAAAGAACCAATGCTAAAATCTCCCACAAGCTTCTCCTTTTAACCTGCAATAGGCTGATTTCGTGCCTGGTAATCGACTTCCATAAGGCCCCAGTCGACTGCCAACAGTAACGTTGTGAGACAACGGCTTGATCCATGCTGAAAAAACTCCAACGGATCAGTTAACAGTTGACTGCCAACATCATCAATTGACTACCAACTCGATAGTCGATTGCCCAGTCGGCTACCGAGCGTTATGTGCTCGTAAACTCAACCAGCAGTTAACTGCCATCCATGGCAGTCAACTGCTCAAGGCATCAATCGACTTCTTAGGCCATCATTCTGTTAGTGAAAGCCCTAGAGCCAATCATATGATGATTGTTGTATGGACTTTATTGTATCATATTCCTATTTATTAAGGCATGGTTATTATATTTACTTGTATTGGTGCCAAATAACTAAATATAATAATGTCCTTGAGCAGTAGGTTCTTATCTATATCAATCGATTGGTTGAATCGATAATGAGATGATATAGAGAACACTACTCTTAATCATTCCTAGTCGAGTATTAACATTCAGGGACAATGTTAATGCGTAGAGACTAGCATGTAGGTCAACAAGAAGACTTGATCTCACAAGTCATGGATATGATATATCAAGTTGACACATGGGTATGCATTGGAGAATGTATAATGAATGACCCGCCATGAGAAAGTATCATGGATCGTTATATGAGTGTCATATACTTTCTCATGTGGCTATTAGTATGACTATTAGTCCTTAGACACAAGTCACCATGGTTTCCTACATAATGAATTGCATACTTTGGCTTCGTCAAACGTCACCCGTAAATGGGTGGACTATAAAGGCGATTACTGGGTATGTAACGAATTATGCGGAGGGATGTGAGTGATGTAGATGGGATCTATCCCTCCTATATTACGGGGGTGACATCGATATTCTTGATAGAGTGAGACCACGAAGTGCATGGCCATGCCCAAAAGAGTCAATATGAGATATTGAGCTCATTTGATTAGAGTGAGTCTACTTGGAGTTCAAGATTTAGATTGTACCGAGGATGACACGGTCTATGCCTCGATTGGTCAATCTAGATGTCAAGGATAGAGGGACATTGTCACATATTGTGAGAGTCACAATTAGTAGTCACAAAGGTGATGTTGGAGCTCAACATTCTTGTAACTTGGGTAGCAATGATGTGTTGCTAGATATCTCTCATTGCTTATGTTCCTAAATCGGTTTAGGGACATTGCCAACGCTATAAGAACCTATAGGTTCACACTCATGAGAGCAATTAGATGGAGATTAGGTTCATATGATGAACCATGAGGATTAGGTTCATGGGATGAACCAAATTGGATTAAGAGTAATCCAAATTAGACTAATTGAGTTAGACTCAAGTTGATTCAAGTGTTGAATGAGTCTAATTGAGATTTGATTCATCAAATCAATTTAAATTAATGAATAGAGATTCATTATATTAAATTGACTTGAGTCAAGTGGTTAGATTTGATCAACCATGGGAGATTAGAGGTCAAGTTTGACTTGACTTGAGAGGGAAGATGAAAGGTCAAGTTTGACTTGACCAAATGCCATGTCATGATGATGACTAGGCATGGCCGGCCAATGATGATGCTCCACATCATCATTGACTTGGTCAATTGGTGCCACATCATGAGGGAGACCCAGGGTCATGGGAGTTACATGCATGCATGTAACTCACCCTCCATGAAGTGGCCGCCACCATTTGGGTTATGTGGAAATTCATTTTGTGAGTTACACTCTTACTTCATCTCCTTCCTTGGGAATTTTTCTCTCAAGCTCTCCCTCTCCTTCCTCATCTTGCCGAGACACCCTAGGAGTGCTAGCACACTCAAGTGTGTTTTTCTTCCACCTATTGCTTGTGTGGATACCATAGAGGAGTGTGCACTTGACACTAACTTTGGACGAGCGGGATTTGCTTAAGGGCATCGAATCGAGGGTAACGCTCTTATCTCTTAGATCTAAGGTAGATCTAGGGTTTTTATACAAGCACATACATGTTTTGTTTTAATACTTCTTCGCACGGATCCGTGGCCGGGGGCTTCCGAGGTTTCCGCAATGCAAAAAGCGGTTTTTGCGGCTCGGAAAACCCAACAAAGGGTATCGTGAGCCACGCATGAAGCATGTATGTGTTTCTTTTTGTTGTTTTTATATTAGATATAAAAATTACAGATTTATATGTTTCTGTAAATTTTCTTATTTTATAGAATTTTTGGGTATTTTTTCGTAAGCAACGAAAGTGTTGGGACACTCGTAGGCTTCAACCGTCGAGAAAAACTCTCCGAATCGGCGAGTTCTCGCTTTAGGTTTTTGGGACAGCGACTTAAGTCGCTGTAAGATCATTGTAGGGACACTCACAAAGTTTATTTTGCGAGTAGGGGCGCTGCCCCTATCCCCGAAAGGGGCCATGTCCCGCGATCGCGCCCGGAAACCGCTTAGCGGGACCGTTACGGAGAGTTGACTCATAAATTCGAAATAAATTAGGAAAAATTATAGAAATTTCTGTAAAAATACATAATTTAGAATTATGTATAATTCTGTGATTGTCATGGCCCAATAACCCAATTGGATTGGATTAAGTGTGTTGTAATTCATAATACACTGCGGCCGCTTTTGTGGTTGTGCGTGTTGTAAAGTGTTTGCGACCTGCGCGTCGCACCTATTCTTTTAATATTCTAGTTATAAATAGTTTTAGACTCGAATGTAACTCGAGTTTCGTATTTGTAATGTACAAAAATGGAGCGGTGGAAAGTCCACTTGAAGACAAGCTTACGAGAAGGGTGACGACGACACATGACGGTCAAAGGAAGCGCTTGGAGAAGCCGCTAGCCTTAGGTTGACCGTCCGATCTTCTCATTGGCTTGAGAAGATCGTAGTAGGGCCATGACTATATCACATTTAATGATATATATATGTTGATATATATATATGTATATTTAATTGATTTTGCTTGTATGTATGTGATGCATGCTAGTAGAAACATGTTTGTATGTATATGATGCATGCTAGGTTAATTTTCTTGTATGTATATGATGCATGCTAGAATAATGTATGTATATGATGCATGCTAATATAGGATAATAAAGGCCTAAATGCGATAAGATACACATTACGATTAGATTAGATCATAATCGAATCAACTCAAAATGCCTACTGAGCCTTGATACCCATCACTACCTCGATCATTTGTTGTTGCTGAATCGCCAGCAAAGAGCAACGATATTATCTTGGTAGGGTGCGGAGGGACAATCTTGGTCCCGCTTATCACGACTGGTTAGAGTAAGCTCAATTAGATTGAGCAAAACTAATTAACTCAATTGGATCGAGTAGAACTATAGGCATATTCCAATCGTTGGAAAGATAGGTTAAGATCGCATTTACACTAAATCTTGGGCGATTTAGCCAAAGCTAACTCAAGGTCTTTTGTAAATGTGGGTCTTAATCCTATAAACAAGAGTTGCATAGAGATGTAATCTGTAATGTGTTACCCACCGATCGCATTTAAGTCTTGGGCGATTTAGCCAAAGCTAACTCAAGGCTTAGTATGATGTGGATCTTGTCCCAAGAATTATAGCTAGTTTGTATGAATCTAGTAAAAGTGGTTTGACCACATCCATAACTCGATTCTACAAAATTCCTATAATTTAGTGGGAGCATCATTTGATTAAAGGCCTAATTAAATGATAAAAGGAATATGATATTAATCCTCTGCATTGTATGTTGTAGATTACTATGTCAACAAACACGAACACTCTCTCTGCGATCTGTCCTTGAGAAGGACAAGCTCAATGGAGCAAATTTCCTGGACTGGTACAGGAACCTGAGAATTGTTCTCACCCAAGAAAGGAAGCTGTACGTCCTGGAGCAGCCCATTCTGGAGGCACCTCCTGCCAATGCCTCGCGAGCTGACAAAGATGCTTACAAGAAGCATCAAGATGATGCATTAGATGTGTCATGTCTAATGCTCGCGACCATGAACTCTGAGCTTCAGAAGCAACACGAGTTCATGAATGCTTATGATATGGTTGGACATCTTCGTCAACTATATCAAGGACAAGCTAGGCATGAGAGATATGAAGTCTCTAAGGCATTATTTGGGTCCAAAATGCAAGACGGGACTCCCGTAGGTACATATGTACTCAAAATGATTGGGTACGTAGAAAACCTACAAAGGCTGGGATTCCCACTTGGCCAAGAGTTGAGCTGACCTAATCTTGCAATCTTTGCCAAGCCTTGATCAATTTGTCATGAATTATAACATGAATGAAATTGATAAGCCATTACTGAAATGCTCGGCATGTTGAGAAGCTAGAGCTTAACCTTAAGAAGGGTAAATCGACACCATTTTGATGGTGCGAAAAGAAAGGCAAGGGCAAGCCTAAAGGTAAGGAAAAGTCCCAAGCCAAGGGCAAAGGCAAGAACTTAAACCCAAAGGAGGGGTAGCCGAGGAAGGGGCTTGCTTCTTAAGGAAGCGAGGACAACTGGGCGTAAGCAAGGCATACCTGGAAGATCTTAAGAAGAAGATAAGTGAGACTTCTACTTCAGGTATAAATGTTATAGAAGTCAATCTATCTATTTCTTCATCATGGGTATTAGATACCGGATGTGCATCTCACATTTGTACCAATGTCTGAGAAATAGCGAGGGCATTGACAAAGGCGAGGTGGACCTATGAGTAGGCAATGGAGCAAGGGTTCTTTGTTATTCTTTGTAGGAACTTATGATCTATCTCGCCCTCTGGGCTTGTACTAGAATTAGAAGAATGTTGTTATGTACTGCTTTAACTAAGAACATCATTTGATTTCTGGTTTGGACAAGAAAGGGTTTTCATTTATAATAAAGAACAAATGTTGTTCAGGTTATTTAAATGATATGTTCTATTGTAGTGCACCTCTAATGAACGGACTCTACGTTCTAGACTTAGAGAGCCCTATCTCTAACATAAGTACCAAGAGGTTCAAATAAAATGAGTTGAACCAAACCTATCTCGCATTGTCGCAGGTCACATAAATGAGAGTCGCTTATCTCGGCTCCATAAGGATGGGCTCTAGACTCATTTGATTTTGAATCATATGAGACATGCGAGTCTTGCCTTTTAGGCAAGATGACCAAGACTCCCTTTAGTGGACATAGCGAAAGAGCAACAGATTTGTTGGGACTTATACATAGTGATGTATGTGGTCCTTTCAATGTTGCTGCTAGAGGTGGTTACAGGTACTTCATTACATTTACTGATGACTTCAGTAGATATGGTTATGTGTATCGTATGACACATAAATCGGAATCCTTTGAAAAGTTCAAAGAATTCAAGAATGAAGTACAAAACCAGCTTGGCAAGAGTATTAAGATACTTCGATCAGATCGAGGTGGTGAATACCTTAGCCATGAGTTTCGTGACTATCTAGGTGAGTGTGGGATTCTATCCCAACTCACTCCTCTGGAACACCAGTGGAATGGTGTATCCAGAAAGGAGGAATCGTACCCTATTGGATATGGTACGATCTATGATGAGTCACACAGATCTTCCTATATCCTTTTGGGGATATGCTCTGGACACAGCAGCCTTTACCCTTAACCGTGTACCATCCAAGGTTGTGGTAAAGACACCATATACGATATGGACAGGGAAAAATCCCAAGATGTCTTTTATGAGGATTTGGGGTTGTGAGGCTTACGTTCGACGTCAAGTCTCAGACAAACTGGGACCCAAATCCGATAGGTGCTATTTTGTTGGATATCCCAAGGATACAAAGGGATATTACTTCTACATTCCCGATCGGCCACAAAGTGTTTGTGGCAAAGGCGGGGTTTTTCTAGAAAGGGATTTTGTTTCTAGAAAAACTAGTGGGAGTACCTTCGATCTTGAAGAAATTCAAGATAAGGACCATAGCACTGAGGCCTTGATGGAGGTTGAACAGGAACCACAAAGTGTTGTGGGTGATGAGGTTGTTGCACAAAGAGTTGTGGAACAACCACCTGTTCAAGTAGACCTACCTCTTCGCAGGTCTGATAGTGTACGTCGTCAGCCTGAGAGATACTCATTTATCTTGTCTGACAATGATGACGTTATGCTCATTTAGAATTAGCCTACCTCCTATCGAGGAAGCTGTGATGAGCCAGTTGAGAAATGGCTAGGCCATGAGATCAGATGGAATCCATGTACACTAACCAAGTATGGACTTTGGTTGATCCACGAAGATCAAACCCATTGGGTGTAAGTGGGTCTTTAGGAGAAAGACCGACATGGATGGACTTACGCATACCTATAAGGGCGATTGGTGGCTAAAGGTTTCAAGCAAATTCATGGTATTGACTATGATGAAACCTTTTCTCGATGGCGATGTTTAAGTCCATTCGGATCTTGCTTGCTATTGCGACATACCACGATTATGAGATCTGGCGGATGGATGTCAAAACCGCGTTTCAATGGAAACTTACTCGAGGATGTGTACATGACACAACTGAGGGTTTTGTAGATCCACGACATCTTGGGAAGGTATGCAAGCCGCAAAGGTCCATTTATGGGCTAAAGCAAGCTTCTCAATTTGGAATCTTGATTCGATGATGCGATCAAGCAGTTTGGTTTCATCAAGAATGAAGATGAACCTGTGTCTACAAGAGGGTTAATGGGAACACAGTTGTGTTCCTTGTATTGTATGTGGATGACATACTACTCATTGGGAATGACATCCCTTCGCTCTGATCTGTGAAGACTTGGGTGAGGGCGTGCTTCTCAATGAAGGACTTAGGTGAAGCGCTGTATTCTAGGCATCAAGATCTATAGAGATAGATCTAAGAGATTGCTTGGCCTAAGTCGAGTACATACATTGACACGGTATTACTTGGTTTGCCATGCGAGAATTCCAAGAAAGGACCTGCGATGTCACATGGTGTGAGTCTTTCGAAGACTCAAAGTCCCTCTTCTAGAGAGGAGAGAGACCGCATGGATAAGATCCCTTACGATCGCTATAGGATCTATCATATGCCATGTTGTGTACTCGTCACGATGTCTCGTATGCTTTGAGCATGACGAGTAGATACGATCGGATCGGTGCGTCTTTGGATAGCGATCAAGAATATTCTTAAGTACTTGAGAAGGACTAAAGAATATTTCTTGATATTGGAAGCGATGAGGAGCTAGGTGTAAGGGTTACACTGATGCGGCTTCAAGACCGGGATGATTACGGATCGCGATCGAGGTTCGTGTTTTGCTTGAATGGTGTGGTGGAAGAGTTGAGCGAGGACACGATTCTTGATTCTACAGCCGAGTATATTCAGCATCGAGGCAAAGAAGGAAGGCGATTTGGATCCGAGTTCATTCTGAGCTTGGGGTGGTTCCTAGCATTGCGGATCCTATAGAGCTCTATTGTGACAACAATGGAGGCGATTGCTGACAACTAAGGAACCTCGCTCACGCTGTGGACCAAACACATACTACGGCGCTTCCATCTCATTCGAGAGATCATCGATAGAGGAGATGTGAAGATTTGCAGTACCCACAGAGGCTAACATCGCAGATCCTTGACCGAGGCTTTGTACGGAAAAGCATGATGGTCACACTAGGTCATTGGGTATTAGATACTACGGTGATTGGCACTAGTGCTAGTGGGAGATTGTTAGTGAAAGCCCTAGAGCCAATCATATGATGATTGTTGTATGGACTTTATTGTATCATATTCCTATTTATAAAGGCATGGTTATTATATTTACTTGTATTGGTGCCAAATAACTAAATATAATAATGTCCTTGAGTAGTAGGTTCTTATCTATATCAATCGATTGGTTGAATCGATAATGAGATGATATAGAGAACACTACTCTTAATCATTCCTAGTCGAGTATTAACATTCGGGGACAATGTTAATGCGTAGAGACTAACATGTAGGTCAACAAGATGACTTGATCTCACAAGTCATGGATATGAGATATCAAGTTGACACATGGGTATGCATTGGAGAATGTATCTTGAATGACCCGCCATGAGAAAGTATCATGGATCGTTATATGAGTGTCATATACTTTCTCATGTGGCTATTAGTATGACTATTAGTCCTTAGACCTGAAGTCACCATGGTTTCCCTACATAATGATTGCATACTTTGGCTTCCCGTCAAGCGTCACCGTAAATGGGTGGACTATAAAAGCGTTCTGGGTATGTAAATTATGCGGAGGGATGTGAGTGATGTAGATGGGATCTATCCCTCCTATATGAGGTGACATCGATATTCTTGATAGAGTGAGACCACGAAGTGCATGGCCATGCCCAAATGAGTCAATATGAGATATTGAGCTCATTTGATTAGAGTGAGTCTACTTGGAGTTCAAGATTTAGATTATGCAGGATGACACGGTCTATGCCTCAATTGGTCAATCTAGATGTCAAGGATAGAGGGACATTGTCACATATTGTGAGAGTCACAATTAGTAGTCACAAAGGTGATGTTGGAGCTCAACATTCTTGTAACTTGGGTAGCAATGATGAGTTGCTAGATACCTCTCATAGCTTATGTTCATAAATCGGTTTAGCGACATACCCAATGTAACAAGAAACTAAAGGTTCACACACCAAAGAGCAATTAGATGTAGATTAGGTTCATATGATGAACCATGAGGATTAGGTTCATGGGATGAACCAAATTGGATTAAGAGTAATCCAAATTAGACTAATTGAGTTAGACTCAAGTTGATTCAAGTGTTGAATGAGTCTAATTGAGATTTGATTCATCAAATCAATTTTAAATTAATGAATAGAGATTCATTATATTAAATTGACTTGAGTCAAGTGGTTAGATTTGATCAACCATGGGAGATTAGAGGTCAAGTTTGACTTGGAGAGGGAAGATGAAAGGTCAAGTTTGGACTTGACCAAATGCCATGTCATGATGATGACTAGGCATGGCGGCCAATGATGATGCTCCACATCATCATTGACTTTGTCAATTGATACCACATCATGAGGGAGATCAAGGGTCATGGGAGTTACATGCATGCATGTAACCCCCCTCCATGAAGTGGCCGGCCACCATTTGGGGGTTATGTGAGTGGAAATTCATTTTGTGGGTTACACTCTTAACTTCATCTTCTTCCTTGGGAATTTTTCTCTCAAGCTCTCCCTCTCCTTCCTCATCTTGCCGAGACACCCTAGGAGTGCTAGCACACTCAAGTGTGTTTTTCTTCCACCTATTGCTTGTGTGGATACCATAGAGGAGTGTGCACTTGACACTCTCGAGTTCCGGCGGACTTTTGGACGAGCGGGATTTGCGAAGGGCATCGCATCGAGGGTAACGCTCTTATCTCTTAGATCTAAGGTAGATCTAGGGTTTTTATACAAGCACATACATGTTTTGTTTTAATACTTCTTCGCACGGATCCGTGGCCGGGGGCTTCCGAGGTTTCCGCAACGCAAAAAGCGGTTTTTGCGGCTCGGAAAAACCCAACACATTCAACTTCCCAATGTTGGCAGTCGACTGCTAGGCCATTTAGCCACAATCGAACCTTAGTCGACTCACGACAGTCGACTGGTCATAATCCCAGTCGACTGTTGAGTGTTGACTCGGCTGCCAAGTGTCAAAACACTTGACCAGTCGATTGGTCCATATCCCCAGTCGACTGACAAACCTCAACCATGATGTTTAACACCAAGTATGATACCCTCATACTTGCTAGATCACCCTTAGCTTAGACCTAAGCCTTCTAGCCACCTCCATCATAGCCTCATTCCTATCGGATCCCTCCAAGTCATCCATGACTTGTTCATTCATATCCTAGCCTTCAGGTGCTTCCATCGGCTAATGTCATGCTAACGGTGTCTACACCGCCAAGACACATTGGACTTACGCTACCAAGACCACGCTTGGACTTTACGCTACCAACCATTGGACTTATGATGCCAAGACTCCACCCTTAGACTTTACGCCGCCAATATTCCCCTTGGACTTCTCAATTGCCAAGTACTCATGACTTGGACTTTCACCGCCAAGACTACACCCTTGGACTTACGTGGCCAAGACTACACCCTTGAACTTTCCAAATGCCAAGACACAAGCTTGGACGTTCCCTTGCCAAGACCCATGCTTGGACTTTCTATGCCAAGTAATCAAGACTTGGACTTTCCCTTGCCAAGACCCATGCTTGGACTTCTCATGCCAAGCACTCAAGACTTGGACTTTCCCTTGACAATCACATTGTTATACATTTTGTCGAACATCAAAATATCGCTCAAGTCAAACTCGAGTCTGGTCAATCGTGACCTGGGTTGATTGCACCAATAATCTCCCCTTTTTTGATGTTTGACAAAACCACATACCTTTAAGTTAGAACATTAACTCAATCTAATTGTCCAAATTGGGAATCTTAACTTCTCCCCCTTTTTGACATACAACAAAAAGGTTCTCCCCAAGGAGGTCAATGTCTCATGTCCCAATGAGATCTTACAATCTCCCCCTTGGTCCAAAAACACCTTGGATGTCTTCACTCTTCATAGTGATAAGTCTCATATCAATTAAGAGAGGCTTCCTATAAACTCTCCCAATTTCCAAATTGGGCATCTCATATTTCCATTTCTCTCCCTCATGAGGAAGAACACATTCATCATCCCATGATGGATACCTCCCCTAAAGGCTTGCTCGCCCTTGACCATTGCACCAACAATGTCTTTAGAGAGTCCCTAAGCCAATAGGAACACTAAACCATCAAGATTAAGGGTAAAAGTTCAATCTTGAACTTTCACACACCTTAAAATTGATACACACCCTAAACAACTCTCCTAATTCATATCCAATGGATTTTCACCCTTTCCAATGCTTTCCAAAGCATATCCTAGGATTAGGAGCAGTTAGGGTAGCCTAACATAGCTTAAACATGGGCTAAACATCCTTGTTTACCCGAAATCAACGTTGGCAGTCGACTCTGACAGTAATCAGTCGACTTCCCTATGCATTAGTCGACTGCCATCAAGCAACAGTCGACTGATATCTGCAAATGCAGAAATCAAAAATCAGAATTGAGTTTCAGAAATTCATAAGTAAATATATGTATTTTTTAAAATCTTGAAGCTTCATACGTATAATACTTATGTCAAATACAATGGGTGAAAAATATTTGAAAAATAATTTACCCACAAAATAGTGAAATTGATACAAAGTTCAAAAATGAGAAAAACTTCATTATTTTGAGCTCACTTTGTATCAACATCATCAATGGTGACTTCTATCAAAAGATAGACTACACCAAGGTTTTTCAAAATGATTTTGAAATAGTTTTAAAACCTTATATTGAACCATAGTCTATGGAATTAGTGCACATGACTTGTACACAAGCTTTTCTCATGATTTATCCATGGTATAAGTTGAGTTTTAGTTCATCTAGATGCAAAAATTATTCACCTTGAACTTAACTCATTTCCTAACATCTCACATGTGTCTAGGGTGTATCAATACACACATATGTCAATGTGATGTGAGATGTGATTTTTGATTCATCTTAAACTAAGGTTTCATGCATTTTCTAGGACAACACTACTTGATTCCCTTATACATGGGACTTTAAGTCATGTCAATTGTCCTTAAATCAATTTTCATAAATGCATGAATGATCATGACATAAATGATAACATAAATAAGCATGGACAATGATCATTATGTTATGATATAAAGATTAAATCTAAGCATACATGACATTTGACCTAAATATTGATCATGACATTTTATATGATAAAAATAGATATGATGTCATGACATGGCATATGACAAATCAATCATGGCAAAAAAATGTAAAGGTATAATAATACCTAATTTTTAATATTAATTGTCATTTGTTATCCCCTAAGTGTGCTAAAAACCAAAAATGGCACACCATGACTCTAAGACCTAATTGTGCCAATTTGATCAATTTTTCATAGTTCTCAAAATATATTGGCACATCCTAAAATCCTTTAGGATATGATCAAACCACATTTCCAAAGTATCACATTACCTTGGAAATGACCTAAAGTGCCACTTTTACCATGGTTAGGTTAACTACCTATCCATTTAAAGTTGGCACACCCTACCCATTTAGCGTGAATCGATCACGCTCCTAGGACCCCAAAACATATTGGAACTCCTTGGGTTTACTAGGTATTCCTTAGGGATAACTTCCCTAGATACCCTCCTAATGACCCTCCTAAGCTTAGAAGCCTTGGTCATTTGGATTTTACCTAGGTTAACTCTAAGGGTAACTCCCCTTGTAACCTTCTTAATGGCTTCCCTAGGTTTCCTTGAAACCTTAGCCACTAAGCACCTACCTTGGTCAACCTTAGAGATGACTTCCCTATTGACCTTGGTTTTCCTAGACCTAGATTGAATTCCATAATCGAATGGAACATTGCGATAGGTCATTTTGGGCTTAAGCTTGCCCTTGGATGGTTCTTGTTTCCTAGGCCTTTGACTTTGACTCCTAGACCCTAGTCTTTGACTATTTGACCCTTGCATTTGATTTTGCATAATCCTAAGAGTCTTTTCCATTTTCTCAAGCCTAGACCTCAAGGCTTGGTTCTCTAACTCCAATTTTTCTAATTTTGTGGGCCCGTTATTTCTTTGAATTGATTTGTTCTTTCTAGGCATATGTCTAGAATTCTTGGAGTTAAAGCCTAAATGGTTCTCTCTCTTCCTAATACTTTCCTTAGGTAAAATTGTTTTAGGGACATTAGTCCCAAATTTCTTCTTATTCCTAAAATGGACATGTTTAGCTCCTAAACAATAAAGCCTATTATTTCTAGCATGTATTTCATGAATAATTGCAAGATTACTTCTAGCATGCTTTTGATAACTAATTGAAGAAGAAGCATACTTAAAAGTTACCTTAGGGTTTGCCTTAGATCTCCCTACATGTGTAGCTCTTCCTTCATGAGTCTTCTTCCCCCCTTCAAGCATTGACTCCTATAGTGTTCCGGTTGTTGACATTTGAAGCAAATGACATGCTCCTTGCTCTTCTTAGCGGGGACCCTGATATCCTTGACCTTTAGCACCAGTGGAGCTTTCTTAACCTTCTTAGGACACTTGCTTTTGTAGTGTCTGGCTTCCCTACACTCAAAGCATATTATATGATTTTTAGTATTTATCGAAATGCTTGAGTTACCTAGGTCATCAGTGGATGATTGGGCTTCTTCATCTCTTCCGGAAGTTGATGGTATTTCTTGATTTTGCTCTTGTTTCGGAGTAGATGGCCTCTCCTCCCCCTCAATCCTAGAGATTGAGGTTTCTTCCAATTCTACCTCTTCCTTGGACGTTGATGGCCTTTCCACCTCCAATTCTTCCACCTCTTCTTCCTCCTTGGATGTCGAACACTCCTTGACCTCCAAATCCTCACTTTCTTATGAGGATGAGCTTTCTTCCTCTTCTTCGGGCTCTCTTTCCAATTGAGCCAATGATGGGTCTTCATGATATTTCGCCAATTTACTCCATAGCTCCTTGGCATCTTTACAATCCCCTATCTTGATCAAAATGTCATTAGGGATTACATTAAGCAAAATACCCATTACCTTATTGTTTATATTGAAGTATCGGAGTTGTTCTTGGCTCCAATTCTTCTTCTTGAGTTTTCTTCCTTCTTCATCATTTGGAGTGTCGAAACCTACTACGACACTAATCCAATTGTCAAAATCACACATAAAAAAGTGCATCATTCTACCTTTCTAATATGCAAAATCTTCATGGTCGAAGGACGGTGGAATGTTGATGTCGTCACCCAATCTTTCTTGAAGGTCCATCTTCTTCTCTCTAGCGTGCTCCCTCAGATGTGAAGTCGGTGAAGAGTGACCCGCTCTAATACCACTTGTTAGGACCTATGTGCCCACAAGAGGTGGGGGTGAATAGCGTTGTCGTCGGTTCGATGGAATTTGTTCATGTTCGTCTCTACAAATCATGTTAGCGCAGCAGAAATAATAATAACAAGAATAAAACATGACAATCACAAGACAAATACACTAAGATATAACATGGTTCGGAACCTCAAGGTTCCTACTCCACATATTGAGCTCGAATGAGCCCTAGCGATGCAAACACACACCACTACTCAATCACTCCTTCTCGACAACACGTGGGAGGTGGAGAAACCTCGTACAATAATTACAATAGTAATACAAAACAAATACAAGCAAATACAAAGTGAAATGTAAAGAACACTTTACAAACTAGGGTTTTGAGCGCTTGCTTGTTGGTTGCTTGGATGAGCTTGAAGGACCCTGAAATGCACCTACACTTCGCCTTCAAATTGCCTCAAAAAAACTCCCAAAGAACTAATGCCGAAATCTCCCACGAGCTGCTCCTTTTAACCTGCAACGAGCTGATTTCGTGCCTAGCAGTCGACTACCATAAGGCCCCAGTCAACTTCCAACAGTATCGTTGTGAGACAACGGCTTGATCCACACTGAAAAAACTCCAACGGATCAGTTAGCAGTCGATTGTCAACATCAACAGTCGACTGCCCAGTCGACTACCGAGCGTTCTATGCTCGTAAACTCAACCAGCAGTCAACTGCCATCCATGGCAGTTGACTTCTCAGGCCATCAGTCGACTGCCTAATGCTGGCAGTCGACTGCTAGGCCATTTTACTGCAGTCGAACCCTAGTCGACTCACGACAGTCGACTGGTCATAATCCCAGTCGACTACTGAGTGTCGACTCGGTTGCCAAGTGTCAAAATACTTGACCAATCGACTGGTCCATAACCCCAGTCGACTGACAAACATCAACCATGAGGTTTAACACCAAGTATGAAGCCCTCATACTTGCTAGACCACCCTTAGTCTAGACATAAGCCTTCTAGCCACCTCCATCAACCTCACGTCTATCGGATCCCTCCAAGTCATCCATGACTTGTTCATCCATATGCTAGCATTCAGGTGCTTCCATCGGCTATTGTCATGCTAATGGTGTCTACACCGCCAATGCACATTGGACTTACGCTACCAAGACCACGCTTGGATTTTACGTTGCCAACCATTGGACTTATGCTGCTAAGACTCCACCCTTAGACTTTACGCCGCCAATATTCCCTTTGGACTTCTTAATTGCCAAGTACCCATGACTTGGACTTTCACCGCCAAGAATACACCCTTGGACTTACGTGGCCAAGACTACACCATTGAACTTTCCATGCCAACCCAATGCTGGACTTTCCAAATGCCAAGACTCAAGCTTGGACTTTCCCTTGCCAAGACCCATGCTTGGACTTTCTATGCTAAGTACTCAAGACTTGGGCTTTCCCTTGCCAAGACCCATGTTTGGACTTCTCATGCCAAGTAATCAAGACTTGGACTTTCCCTTGACAATCACATTGTCATACGTTTTGTCGAACATCAAAATATCGCTTGAGTCAAACTCGAGTCTGGTTAATCATGACCTGGGCCGATTGAACCAACATAATCTCCACAAATTGTCAGCTATTCTCCTCTCATTCCCTAGTAAAATCGGCTAGCAAGGCTTCTAAGAGGGGACTTGGTTCTGTATAAAATTCACATGGTGATTCATAGCTCTCATGCTCACTTGAGAAATAATATTGAGGGTTCAAGTAGCCAAAGTCATAACTATATAAATAGGATTCATCTCGTGGCCACTGGTTGTAATTATAGGTGACATCTTCTTGTTCAAATTTTGAAGGTTCAAATATATCTGGACAATCGTTAATGGTATGCCACGTTTCACCACAATGCTCACAATATTAAATTGACCATTATCATGAGTAAAAGCATGCATCTTTATATATAGGAAAATATAGACAAGAAAAGAAATAGTAGTGCCTTGGCAAGAGTCTTAAAAAAAATGCTAAGAAAGTAACTAAAAGAAAAACTATTAGAAAATAACTAAAGCTAGAAGAAAACTAAGATCTAAATTAGTACTAAATTAAATTGGATCACTAAACCAGATGAAGAAAAACTAAAAAAAACTGAAATAAAGCAAGATGTCTACAAAAATTAATCTAAACTAAATTTAAATAATTAAAAGTCTAAAACTAAAATAAGAAAAATAAGGAAAAAAAATAAGAAAACAAATCTACCCTAAGTCTGATCCAACTGTCCACTTTCGATTCGATATTGAATCAACAGTCCCCGACAACGGCGCCAAAAATTTGCTGCATGCGAATGCAACCTCAAATCTCGTGACGGAGGCCTTCGAGGACTCGAAGCGCGTACTCGCGCTCAACGCCCGCAAGTGCACAGATGTCATCAAGTAATAAATAGATTAGCGATCCCACAGGGACTGAGATTCGAGTACCGATCTATTTAGTGGATGTTATTGTTCGGAGTTCAGTTCTAATGGTTGCGATTAAGAGGGTTTATCGGTGGTCCTAACTCTAGTACAGTGTCACACGGAGGAAGAGAAGGGTGTTGGTGCAAGGGCACCAGATAATTGAACCTATGTTTTGATTATGGCAAAGACACAAAGTTAAGCTTATATCGTTATCTCACGAGTTGAATCAAGCGTGCAGGGATGTTAAGCTAAGCTGAAGGTCGGCGACACCCGGAGGTTCTCATGTTGAGAAACCGTGGTGTCAGGCGACACCGGGAGAACTTCAGAGGGAGGCGAAGAAATCAGGTGGAGACCGAAAGCAAAGTTACAAAGGTAAAACTTAAGGTAAGCTCGTGTGTGCGAGTGAATTCAAGGTCGAGTCCTCCGTATGGGGGCGTCCTTAGGCGACGATCCGACTAAGAATTCCAATGGAAGGTCTAAGTCGAGATCGGACGATAAGTGGTCATCGAACTCACTCTTACTTATATGATTTCGAGCTAACTTTTTATTACAGTCAAAAACCCTAGCTAGTAGTCGATCGATGGCTTAGCGATGACTTACGAGCATCGGTCGGTGATAAGGGTGGCGGTCATTCTTGGTCAAATTTCAGCTTCGAGGATAGCCAAAACATCATCCCCTTATCTTAGGGTGAGGTGGCCTTTGATGATAAGACTTGAGCTTAACGTTTAGGGTTCTCAAAGGCTATAAAAGGAGTGTTCTTCACCATTTCATCAATTAAAAAGCTCTCCAAACGCCTCTGCAACACCGCTACTCTACGACAACCATACGACGCCGAAGAGTTACAGAAACACCGATGACACAAGCTCCACTTCCACTCTTTGAGTCGTCGGTATCAGTTCACTTTAATTCTTATTTCTAAATTGTTGTAATCAGTTTATTATCGAGCTTTTATCGTAACAAGGAGAGAGGGGTTTGTCTCTCTACCTCGAGCTTTTCGTGTTTTGGTAATCGTCATCTCCTACCTCCAACAAGGAGGAGAGTTTTAGTGAATTGCCCTCCGTGCGCGATCTCGGATCGCTAGGGCCTTAGATTAATAGTCAAAGTTTGTGAACCAAGTAAAAATAAATTTGTGTTCTTTTATTTTCCACTGCATAACTCTTTGTATTATCAAACGAATGAAGATTTGTCGTGCGCTATTCACCCCCCCCCCCCCTCTAGCACTTATTCCGATCCAACAATTGGTATCAGAGTGTGAGTGTTATGATCTGGTGCAACCACTGATCTAGCACTTGGTTTTGATTTTTGTTTTGTATTTTAAGTCTTTTTCATAAAGTGTCTTTCGATTCGTAAATTTTTGACTCACTTAATTTCATTCTCCCACGCTACTAATCCAAGACGAGAGTCTTGGAACCTTTGTGTTGTTTTTTTTTTTTTGCAAGGTTCTTTCTTTTTTCGTCTAATGGCCCATCTCGAAGGGTTTAGCACCGTCCGACCTCTATTTTACAATGGAGATGACTTCCGTTACTAGAAGGGTTGGATGAATTGCTTTTTAAAAACCCAAATAGAGATGTGGATTATAATCCAAACCTGGTTCACACTTCCTACTAATGAAGTTGGCGAATTGTTGGATTACGATAAATGGACAAATGCCATGAAAAGACAAATGGAAGCCGACACCAAGGCTACCCAAATTCTACAATGTGGTTTGTCCAAAGAGGAGCTCAACTGTGTCGACCCCTTCATCAGTGTGAAGGATTTGTGGAACAAACTCGTAAAGCTACACGAAGGAATCAACAATGCGAAGGTATGTAAAAGGGACCTTTTATTTAATAAATTATATAATCTTAAAATGTAGGAACACAAAACAGCTATCCAATTACACGCTCGCATACAAAATATCGTTAATAGCCTACACTCGATCGGACAGAAGGTCAAAAATTGGGATCTAATAAGGTATGCTCTAAACGCGTTCCCTAGGACTACCTTGTGGGCATTGTTGGTGCAATCGGCCCAGGATTCGAGTTTGACTCGAACTATATTTCGATGTTAGACAAAACACATGACATGAGATTGTCATGGGAAGTCCAACATGGGTTGGCCACATAAATCCAAGTGTGTAGCCTTGGTGGTGAAAAGTCCAAGCATGGGGCTTGGTGTTGGGAAAATCCAAGCATAGGGCTTGGTGTGGAAAGTCCAACATGGGTTGGCCACGTAAGTCCAAGCATAGGGCTTGGCGGTGAAAGTCCAAGCATGGGGCTTGGCATGGAAAATCCAAGCATGGGGTTTGGCATGGAAAATCCAAGCATGAGGCATGGTGTGGGAAGTCTTGAGGACTTGGCAAGTTCACTAGGCTCGGGGTCCTTGAGTCGGTGAAGGATGGCATTGCGAAGCCATGCGCTTGGTGCATCCGAGGGACCGTGGGACAGGGAGTGAATGGAGTGAGGCCCAAGGGAAGTATACTTCGAGGGCAAGACACACGAAGGATGGCATTGTGAAGTCATGTGCTTAGTGCATCCGAGGGACATAGGCCAAGGGAAGAGAGCTTCGGTGGGGAACTCCATGAGAGGATGAGGTGGACTTGGCCAAGTGGCTAAGACTGAGTGTCGGAGGCTCAAACATTGTGTTTGAGGGTTTACTCGACGGTCGGATGCTCAAACAACTTGGTGTTTGAGGTTTTACCTAACATCAGTCGACTACTCCAAGTTGACATGGGTTCGACTTGTGTTAGACTTCATTTTTTGGCCTGGCAGTCGACTGCCAAGGGATGGCAATCGACTGATGTCGAAAGCAGTCAACTACCAAGGGATGGCAGTCGACTGATGGAAGTGTCGCAGGCACAAAATGCTCCATAGTCGACTGGGCAGTCGACTATGAGGTCAGCAGTCGACTGATGGTCATCATCAGTCGACTATGAGACAATGGCTACAAGAGCAGTCAACTGGGGCTTTTTGGCAGTCGACTGTTAGGCGCGAAATTAGCTCGATGCAGGTTATAAATGGAGCTTGAGATGGAGGATTTTGTCAAGACTTTAAGAGTGATTTTGGAGGGGAATTGCTGTTGCATTCCAAACCTTCAAAGCCAGTCTAAAGCAAGCAACAAGCAAGTAATTCAAAGCGATTTGTGTAAAATATTTTTTACTTGTATTTGTATTCTTGCTTGTACTTTAGTATTACTGTTGTAATAGCTTGTACGAGGTTTCTCCACCTCTGACGTGTTGTCGAGAAGGAGTTTAGTTAGTGTCGTGCACATAACTAGAGCTCGTTGAGTTCGCCCCGTGGAGTAGGAACCATTCGATTCTGAACCATGTATATCTTGGTGTATTGTATGTGCTTGTGCATATTTGTATATCTTGTTAGTATTATTATTGTTATTCCGCTGCGCTAACAAGATTGTAGACGCAAGAACGAACGAATTTCACCGTACATACGATTGGGGCTATTCACCCCCCCCCTCTAGCCAACCCCTGATATTCCAACAAGTGGTATCAGAGCTAAGGAGCTTGTCGAGGACTAACCGCCAACACAAGCACTACAAGATGGCCAGCTACTACCTCCAACCATCAAAATTTGAAGGAGATTTTCAATGGTGGAGAAGGAAGATGGAGGTATATCTAGAAATCGATTTTGATATTATGTTAATTCTAGAAAACGGTTTCAAAATGCCTAGGGATGAAGAAAATAGGCAAATTGAGAAGTCAAGGTGGACCCAAGACCAAATGAAGGATTTCAAGACAAATCTCAAGGTAATCAAATTGCTTAGTGATTTTATTCCTAACCGTATTTGGTCTAGATTAGGTGAATATAGGGATGCAAAGGACCTATGGGACAAGGTGATCAAATTTCATGAAGAGCCCACATTGGTCCATGAAGAGGAAGAATGCCCATCAACATTCGGATCCAAGGATGTTGAGGAATCGTCATCCACCTTCGAAGATGTTGATGATTTGGTGGAGACCTCCACCTCTAGCATTGAGGGGAAGGAGAGGCCTTCCATCTCGGAACAAGTTCAAGAAGAAGCTTCAACATCCGGGAGAAGCAAAAATTCCCTAGGTAACTCAAGTATTATGATTATAAATAAAAAACATATAACATTCTTTGAGTGTAGGGAACAAGGAAACTATAAAATTAAGTGTCCCAAGAAGGTGAAGAAGGCTCAACCGGCACCAAAAGCCAAAAATGTCGGAATTCCCACAATTAGAAGCAAGGAGCACATTGTGTGCTTCAAATGCAACCAAAGGGAGCATTATAGAAGCCAATGCCCTAGGGGGAGGAAGAAGGGGCAAGAAGGTGTATCTCATGTAGGGGGAGCTTCCAAATCTAACCCTAAGGAAAATTTAGTTAATGCACCTTCAATTCCTAAGGTTAACAAGCATGCTAAAAATTATTTTAGTTCACTTGCCATGATTAATGAAAAGCATGCTAGTAGGAATAAATATGTTTGTCTAGGAGCCAAGCATGTTAGTTTATCTAAGGACAAACCTAGACACCATAATTCTAGACCAATCCTACCTAGGGAGTCAATTAGAAGAATAGAAGAAAACTTGGGCATTAAACCCAAGAAATCTAGGCATATGTGTTGGTGCAACAATGCCCCAAGCATTTATATATTTTGATGTTTGGATAATCATCTAAGTTAGGCAATGTTTTGTGATCTAATTGTGAACATATTTAAGTGACAGGAAAATTCAAGTATGAAGACTTGGTAAAAGACAAGTCCAAGTGTGATCTTGGCAAAGAGAAGTCAAAGGAAAGGTCTTGGCGGCATAAGTCCAAGCATGTAGTCTTGGCGGCGTAAAGTCCAAGTAGTCCTTGGCAAAGAAAGATCAAAGGCAAGTCTTGGCGGCATAAGTCCAAGCATGTAGTCTTGGCGGCGTAAAGTCCAAGCGTACTTTGGCAAAGAAGAAACCCAAAGCATGATAAAACCGAAGGAAGCTTTTGAAGGCAAGCGCATGGATGGAGTCGTACACTCAGAGAAATCCTGGAGGTGCAAGGCTGATGAAGAAGCTAGAAGGTTAAGTCTAGAGTTAGGGTATGTTTTCAAGTATGAATTAGTCATACTTGGGTGTCGATCGAACATGGTGTCGATCGAATCGCCTTTAAAATGCAAGATTAGAGATCGAGGGTCAAGCGGATCGGGTTATCCTAATCGGATCGTGAGAGTCGACTCAGACGACTACCGCATACAAGCCGGGCGATCGCCATTATTGGCGTCGATCGCCAGTAGGCCCGTGAGCCGATCGCGGCTACGGGTCAGATCGAATCGCCATCGCTGGCGATCGGTGATAGTCTTCCGTTAGGATGACGGCGGCAAATCCCGCAAATAATTGATCGATGTAAGTCATCAGTCGACTGATAGACCTCCAACGGGAAAAAGAGGCTCTTTCCTATAAAAAGAGGCCAAGGGGAGCAAGAAGAGACTAATGCTTATATTCTGATCATTCTCCTAAGCTCCCACAAGTTTTCCAAGCTTTCTAAGTGTGTTAATTTCTTTCCTCCTCTCAAATCTTCATTGTCATCTTTTGTAAGAAGAGGTGGTCTTTGTAAAGAGAAATCTTATTAGTGAAGATTGATTTGGGTTGATCCACCTTAAGGATCGCCGTGGAGTAGGAGCGTTATCTATGAACCACGTAAAAGCTTCCGCGTTAGCATTGCATTTTCGTTTCTACTATTATTGTATTTGTTGTGTTTCCACTAATCTCTTGTAGAAGATGAAAAGAGGCTATTCACCCCCCCCCCTCTAGCCGTTCAAGGATCCTACAAGTGGTATCAGAGCCCGGATCGCATCGGAAGATCTAACCATCAACCGAAGCATGACATTTCAAGAGGGATATAGTACGGCGAGGCCTCCATTCTTCGACGGCAATGATTTCGGCTATTGGAAAGGTAGGATGGAATACTACCTCATGAATGACATTGAGAATTGGTTTAGTATTGTAGATGGATTTGAAAAGTCGGTCGACGAATTTGGACCACCACTACCGACAAAAGATTGGACAAGAGAGATGGCAAAGAAAGCACAAGCTAATGCAAAAGCAACGACCACACTTCAATGTGGTCTATCCAAGGAGCAACTTTCCAAATTCGGGCCTTTCAACTCCGCAAAAGAGCTTTGGGAGAAGCTCATCGAATTGAATGAAGGTTCAAAGGAGACTAGAAGAGCCAAAAGAGATCTATTGATAGGTCAACTCCAAAGTTTCACCATGAAGACCAACGAGACCGTGAGCCAAATGCACAGTCGCTTCAAGGAAGTAGTCATCGGACTACATGTAATAGTTGAGAAGGTCGACAACCGAGACCTTGTAAGGTATGTACTCCAAGCCTTCCCTAGAACAACCTTATGGGCTTCAATGGTAGATGCCTATAAGGTCTCTAGGGATCTCTCTTTGGTTAAGTTGGATGAGTTATTTTGTGAATTTCAATTGCATGAACAAGCTAACACTTCATCCAAAGAGAAGGGTATAGCTCTTTTTGTAGGCAAGAAGGACAAAAAGAAGAAGGAGAAGAAAGAAGTGTCCTCCTCATCCGAATCCGAGGAAGATTCATCTAGTAGTGAAGATGAGCTATCGGCAAGCGAGGTGGCTCATTACGTCAAGAAGTTTGGTGGGAGATCAAGGAAACTCACCAAGAAAGATGTGAGGAGGATGTTCCAATCCTCAAGAGGTAAGCCTTCAAATAGTTCAAATTCTTCATCTAATGTAACTTGTTATGGTTGCAATAAGAAAGGGCACATCAAGTCAAATTGCCCGGAACTAAAGAAGTAGGAGGAGAAAGAAAAGAAGCATAAGGAGAAGAAGGAAAAGAAGGAAAAGAAGAAGAAAGAAGCAATGGTGGCTCAAACATGGGACACCCTAAGCATGGAAGACACCTCCGATGATGAAGAAGTATGTCATGCCACCCGAAATCTAGCTCTCATGGCTTTAGAGGAAGAAGTCGGGAGCTCAAGTGAGGAGTCTTCATCCTCTTCATCAAGCGACGAATCATCATCAAGTGATGATGATGAGGTAAACAACTCCCCCAGGGTAGATTTACTTTACAAGACAATAGCATGCCTCCAAAATGCATTGAATAGATCGAAAACTAAGATTAAGGATTTAAAAGTAGAGATAAAATCACTTAAGAGTCTAGAACCTTCTTGTAGTAAATTATCTTGTGATGATGATGCATGTACCCTTAGGGATGAAAATGATGAATTAAGAAAACAAATAGGTAACTTAAGAGCATGCTTAGAAAATTTCACTAATGGTTCTAAATACCTATACATGATAATTAAGGATCAAAGGGCTATTTACAACAAAGCCGGAATAGGATATAGATCTAAGGAAAAGGAGGTAGCATTTACATCCCTTGTTAGTAGAAAACCCATTATTAAAAGCAAGGGTAGAAAGGCTTGGGTTCCTAAGAAGTTTCTAATTGATGCTAGTGGTCCTAAGATTTGGGTACCTAAGGATTGTATTTTTCATGTGATATAGGTAGAAGAACCAAGCTTGTGGATCGTTGATAGTGGGTGCTCAAAGCACATGACCGGTGATGAGAGAAAATTCTCCACTATCAACCACACTAGCAAAGGAAAAGTATCATTTGGTAATAGTGGCAAACTTAAGATTCTAGGAAAGGGCACAATTGAGGTATCCCCCAACCTTGCCATTCATAAAGTATTATTAGTTAAAAATATGAAATTTAATTTACTTAGTGTAAGCCAACTATGTGATGCAAACTTTGATGTTAAATTTGATTCCTCAAAATATTTTATAAGACACAAAACTCTAAATGATTGCATGTTAGTAGGTTTTAGGAAACAGATATATATTATGTTGATTTATCCTATGCTACTAATGCTTCTACTAAGTGTCTTATTGCAAAAGAGGAAGAAAGTTGGCTTTGGCATAGGAGGCTAGGACACATAAACATGAAGAACATAGCCAAGATAGCAAAAATGAAGTTAGTCAAAGGGTTGCCCAAAGTCAAATTTCTCAAGGACAAAATGTGTGATGCATGCCAAGAAGGGAAACAATCAAAAACATCACACAAAGGTAAAAATTTACTTAGTACCATTTTACCTTTAGAACTTTTACATATGGACTTATTTGATTGTCATAGTACCCCTTGTATGATTGGTAGTAAATATTGCTTGGTAATAGTAGATGATTTCTCTAGGTTTACTTGGGTATTTTTCTTGAAAAATAAAGATGAAACCATAGGAATAATCATAGGATTTAGCAAAAGAGTAGAAAATGAAAGAAAACTCAAAATCAACCAGATCCGTAGTGATCATGGTGGAGAATTTGAGAATTCTAATTTCTCAACTTTTTGCTTAGAACAAGGGTACAAGCATGAGTTTTCTTGTCCTAGAACACCCCAACAAAATGGGGTTGTGGAAAGGAAAAATCGTGCCCTACAAGAAGCGGCTAGGACAATGCTTAATGCATACTCCTTACCTAGCTACTTGTGGGCGGAAGCGGTTAACACTGCTTGCTATATCCAAAATAGGGTATTAATTCATAGGTTTTTAGGAAAAACTTCATTTGAATTGTGGAATGGTACAATTCCAACAATTCATTATTTTAAGGTCTTTGGATGTAAAGTCTATATTTTAAATACCAAAGACAACCTAGGTAAGTTTGAGTCCAAAGCGGATGAGGGAATCCTAGTTGGATACTCATCCACTAGTGTAGGGTATAGAATTTACAATAAAAGGACTCAAAAGATTGAGGAATCTTCAAATGTCCAATTTGATGAAACTTCCAATACATACCCTAGGAAATCCCCTATTGATGATGATATTAATAATGAACATCAAGAAATTACCCAACAATTCCAAGATTTAACTTTAGGGGGTAATGATCAAGGGGGAGGATTGAATCAAGGGGGAGTAAGAGGTGATTCTGATGATGAGCAAAGGATTGAGATTAATTATGATCAAACTCAAATTAATACACCTCCTAGAACCATAAGAGCTAATCAAAATCACCCCTTAGATCAAATTGTGGGTGAATTATCTCAAGGTGTTAGGACTAGGTCATTTCATAGGGATCCCACTAGTCATATAGCTCTAATTTCTCAAATTGAGCCCAAAACCATCAAAGATGCATTACTTGATCCGGATTAGATCTTAGCAATGCAAGATGAATTGGCTTAATTTGAAAGGAGTCAAGTATGGGAGTTAGTTCCTAGACCTAATGAAAACACCATCATTACTACAAGATGGGTCTTTAGGAACAAACTAGATGACCAAGGGAATATTACTAGGAATAAGGCAAGATTGGTTGCAAGGGGCTTTAATCAAGTTGAAGGACTTGACTATGATGAAACATATGCCCCGATTGCTAGGTTAGAGTCTATTAGAATTCTATTAGGGTATGCCTCCTATATGGGTTTCAAACTCCATCAAATGGATGTTAAATCGGCATTCCTAAATGGGTTTATTAAGGAAGAGGTATATGTAGAACAACCTCCCGGGTTTGAGAATATGGACTATCCAAACCATGTATACAAGCTTAGGAAAGCTTTGTATGGTTTGAAACAAGCTCCCCGGACTTGGTATGAAAGATTATCATCTTTCTTAATCTCTAAGGACTTTAAGAGGGGTAGTATAGATCAAACTCTATTTATAAAGTCAACATCAACGGACATCTTTGTAGCCCAAGTATATGTTGATGACATTATCTTTGGGTCAACAAATGATGAACTTCTCCAAGACTTTATTAAGAATATGGAAAAAGAGTTTGAAATGAGTCTAGTTGGGGAATTAAATTTCTTCCTAGGATTGCAAGTCAAACAAACCAGTAAAGGAATTTATATTTACTAAACCAAATATGCTAAGGAAATGATTAAGAAATTTGGTTTGGAAAATGCTAAGATAGTTTCAACTCCAATGGCAACCAATACAAAAATAGATAGTGATAATGAAGAAAAACAAATTGATCGTACACTCTATAGGAGCATGATTGGTAGCCTTTTGTACCTAACCGCTAGTAGACCCGATATATTATTTGCGGTTGGTATGTGTGCTAGGTACCAATCATGTGCAAAAGAATCTCATTTAGTTGTCGTTAAGAGAATCTTAAGATATATTAAAGGCACACTAAATGTAGGACTATGGTACCCTAGGACTAGGTCTTTTGATTTGGTTGGGTACACTGATTCCGATTATGTAGGTTGCAAATTGGATCGGAAGAGTACTAGTGGTGGATGCCAATTCCTTGGGTCCTCCCTAGTTAGTTGGAGTAGTAGGAAGCAACCTTGTGTTGCCCTATCCACTACCTGTTGGGGTTGATCCGTGAGGGGAAACTTCGCTTCCCCTTCGCTTCGGTTGCTTGACCATGGTGATCCCTTCGATGTCTCCGGATTAAAAATTTAATCCTAGACAAAAGGGATTCCTAAAGCAACCAAGTCATCGTCATGCTATTCGTTTAGAGAGGTCACTTGAACAAACTAGTTGTTCAAGCGACCATCCTCTATTCTACGAGTAGCCGCGGAATAGACGATGTTCGGATCGCCGGTTTTTGTATTTATACTCAGGATCCAAGTATTATTTAGCCATTTACAGAAATATAACATGCTCATAAATCAAAAATAAATACAAGCAATGAATAAATGAGAAAGAAGAATAGGTATACCTCCTAGTCTTCTAATGTATGACCTTCTTCCTTTTGGACATCGTGTGGGCGACGATCCACCAAAAGTTGAAGCTCCTAGATCGCAACACTTCCTTCCTTGCTCTTCCAAAGCAAGAGAAAGAATAGAAACAAGGATATTTACCTCCCTAAAACCAGCCAACAAGAAGCAAGGAGTATCCTTGCAGCCAACAAAAGAAGGAAAGAGAAGGAGTTTTGGGTGTGGCCGGCCCAAAAGCTCCAAGGGAAGACCCTAAACCTTTGTTCCACCGGCCAAGGAGAAGGAGAAGGCTTGTTTTGGACGCTGGCCAAGGTCTAGAAGGAAGAAGATGGGCGGAGCTTGGGGAAGAAGAACAACTAAGGAAAAACTTTCCTTAATAGGTGCCGCCCAAGCTCCAAACCCTAATTCCTAACCTTGCCGCCAACTCCAAAAACCCTAGCTCTCTTCAATTGTTCTCCACGCCAACTCCATGCCATCCTTTTATAGAGTTAGGGATAAGCCATGAATTAATCTCATCCATTGGTTCTAGGGATTTAATCTCAACCGTTGGATCTAGAGTTTTAATCTCTACCTTTGGATCTCGAGATTTGTTTCTATCCTTTGGATCTAAGCATCATGAGGTGTTAATAGGCTACATTAGGGACCATGAGGAGGAGTTGGGTCTTGGCCACCCATGGATCAAGCCCACATAAAGTCCGATCCACTAATGATGGTCCAATCCACTAAAGGTCCATCATTGATCTACCTCACCAACCCCCATATGATAATATGGGCTCCATATATTATTTGTACATTTTCTCCCCGTGTTTAAGATCTCGAATGTCCGTCGATTAATTAATTTATTGACCATTAATTAATCGACATCTAACTCCATGAGTAGTACCACTCAACCTTTTCATCATGTCGGACCAAGTCCACCTGCAGGGTTTACATGATGAACCTTATGAGCTCCTCAAGGGACATCATCATCCTAATATATAGGACACGGTTTCCTCCTATAATCAGCGACACACCATATAAATAATATCATCTCCCAACTTTACGAGTCTATCGATTTAATCTATAAATCTAGCCCGTTGGTAAATCAAAGAGATGAGTACCAAGTATATGTGCGTTATTATATCGGGATTAAGAGCATGTACTAAATAATATCTGAGGTCCGATTCGATTATGTAGTCAGCAATAAATCGAATCACCTCTGTGTCGGTCCTGCTCAATACACACAAAGTGCACTAGTGTGATTCTATGGTCAAGACAAACCAATACCAAATCACACTACAACCATTCCGATGGTTTGTCAAAAGCCATCTCGGTTGTGAGCCTTTACTTATACTTTACAAGGAGCCGATAACATGATCTCCCGTGTGACACCACACACCATGTTATCTACAATGTAAGGTATTAGACAATATTGCATAACCATAAAAATATGCAAACAATGATCATGTGATTCTTATTTCAAAATAAAGATGTTCATACAAAAAATAGACTTTTAAGTATACATCCCTACAATCTCCCACTTATACTAAAAGACTATCTTTGTCCTCAAGTGCCATACATCGATCCCCATTCCCTCCACATGCCTATCAAAGCTCTGCGGAGAGGCCCTTAGTGAAAAGGATCTGCGAGGTTATCCTCGATGCAATCTTAGCCACTGACAACTTCTCCTCAGCTTTTCGATTTCTGCGTGTGGTACTTGCGCTCTATGTGTTTACTAGCCTTATGGGCTCGTGGTTCCTTCGAGTTTGCAATCGCACCACTATTATCACAATGAATTGTGATAGTTCGGGCAAACCAGAATCACATCCAAGTCCATCGAAAGTTCCGAGCCATACTGACTTCTTTGGCCGCCTCGAGGTCGCCACATACTCGGCTTCCATGGTGGAGTCCGCCACGACTTCGCTGACACTCCTCCATACAATGGCTCCACCTCCCAAAGTAAACACAAAACCCGAGGTAGACTTACTGTTATCCCTATCGTTGGAAGTCGAATCCGTGTAACCCACAGGAGTAATTGGTCCGCTAGACCAAAGATATAATCCCTAGTCCTTCTCGTACTTCAATATATGCTTTACCGCAGCCCAATGTCCTTGTCTCGATTACTCGATGTCTGTGACCATGCCCACGGCAGCGTATCTGGTCTCGACAGAGCATCATACATGAGGCTTCCTCGCCTAAGCATAAGGAACCGCCTTCATCTCCTCTATCTCCTCGGATGATCTAGGACACATCTCCTTAGATAGAGGTACTCCATGCCCGAAGGTAGAAAACCCTTCTTGGAGTTCTGCATGCTAAAACGCTCTATAATTGTGTCTATGTATGAAGCTTGGGATAAGCACAACATCCTTTTCCTGCGATCCCTTATAACCTTGATCCCAAGGATGTGTCCCACCTCTCCTAAGTCCTTCATATCAAACTGTTTGGACAACCATACCCTTACGTCTGATAACACCTTGATATTGTTGCCAATCAACAAAATGTCATCTACGTATAGTACAAGAAATACCACTACGTTTCCGTTACATCTCTTGTATACACAAGACTCATCCGGACTTTAAATAAATCTATAAGACTGGATCACTTCATCAAACCGGATGTTCCAAGATCTCGAAGCTTGCTTCAATCCATAAATGGACCGATTAAGCTTACATACAAGATGCTCTTTGCCTTTAGCAATGAATCCCTCTGGTTGCTTCATGTAGATGTTTTCCTCAAGACTTCCATTAAGGAAAGCTGTCTTGACATCCATCTGCCACACCTCATAATCCATATGAGCTGCTATGCATAAGAGAATCCGGATAGATTTAAGCATGGCTACCGGCGAAAAGGTCTCCTCATAATCGATACCCTCTTTCTGAGTATACCCCTTCGCAACAAGCCTCGCTTTGAAGGTCTCAACCTTCCCATCTATTCCTCTCTTTCTCTTGTAGATCCACTTGCATCCAATGGTTTTTACACCATCGGGTGGTTCTACTAGCTCCCAGACCTGATTTGAATCCATAGATTCAATCTCAACATTCATTGCACTTTGCCAAGATACTGCATCTTTATCTTGGATTGCCTCATCATATGTCCAGGGATCAGGTTCATGTTCGCCAGGGACTAAATCAGAAGATTCTCCCAAGAACATGAATCTATCAGGCTGTCTCACAACCCTCCCACTACGACGAGGTATCACCTGTGTATCCTCTGTGACACGCGGTGCAGTGACATGTGGTATATCCTCTTGTACCGGTGGTACTAAAGAAGTGACTTCCCCTTTTAGCTCCTCCAGAACAATTTTACTCTTGGGCTTGTGGCTCATCACATAGTCTTCCTCTAGAAATCTGGCGTTCGTGCTAACGATCACCCTCTGATCTCTAGGACTATAAAACAATCCACCCTTCGTTCCTCTGGGATAGCCAACGAACAATCGTACTTCTGTACGAGGTTCCAACTTGCCAAAGATCCGCCTTTCAAAGACATGTGTTGGACTCCCCCATATCCGAATATGTCTTAGACTAGGCTTTCGCCCAGTCCACAACTCTGTGGGAGTAGAAGGCACTGATTTAGATGGAACCAAGTTCAGAATGTATACCGCCGTATCTAGAGCATATCCCCAGAACGAATCTGGCAAGTCAGAATAACTCATCATCGATCTAACCATCTCCATAAGAGTCCTATTCCTTCGCTCTGCTACACCATTCTGCTGGGGTGTGCCAGGTGCAGTCAATTGGGATTGAATCTCTGCCTCTGATAAGTAGTTCCTAAACTCTCCCAAGAGGTACTCACCACCACGATCAGATCGTAGTGTTTTGATACTTTTACCTTGACGTTTCTCCACATCAGCCTTGAATTCTTTGAACTTGTCAAAGCATTCAGACTTGCGGCGCATCAGGTAAATGTATCCATATCTTGAGTAATCGTCTATAAAAGAGACGAAATACTCAAAACCACCTCTAGCCTGGATAGACATAGGACCACACAAATCAGAATGAACCAATTCTAACACATCTTTGGCTCTATACCCCTTGGCCTTAAAAGGCCTCTTGGTCATCTTACCCTCCAAGCAAGATTCACAGGTTGGGAGATCCTCCACCATTAATGAACCCAAAGGTCCATCAGCTATCAACCTTTGAATTCTGCTTAGGTTAATGTGACCAAGCCTAAGATGCCAAAGATATGTTTGGTTCATCTTCGAAGGTTCTTTTCTCTTATTGGAATTAGAAAATGAGTTATTAACTTCAATTTGTATCGTGGGAGGTTTTGGTTCCAGTGTGTACAAATTTCCTATCAATGTAACAGATAATGTCCCTATTTCTTTTATAACAACTCACATTGAAAGAAATAGAATATCCATCCATAAATAATTTAGAAATTGAAATTAAATTCTTTCTAAATAAGGGTACATAAAGGCAATTCTTAAGAACCAAAAGTTTATTTTTCTCAAAAGATAAATGAACATCTCCCACTGCAACAGCCGCCACTTTCGTGGCATCGCCCAAGTACACGGTAATCTCCCCTTCAGCCAGTCGTCTGGTTTCCTGGAACCCCTGCAATGTATTGCAGACATGATCAGTGGCTCCCGTATCTACACACCAGGTGCCGGTAGATAACACCGCTAAACATGTTTCAACGACTAGACCAAAAGATATACCTTTGTTCTTGCGGTTGGGGCAGTTCTTCTTCCAGTGTCGATCGCACAAGTGAAGCACTTGCCTTTCGGCTTCTTCATTGCTACCTGAGTACTTCCCATCGCCTTTGCCCCGGTTTGTTTCTTCTTCTTCTTTCCTTTCGGTTTAGAAGGAGAAACCTTCTGGGTCATCACAAAGATGCGCTGAGCACTCGATGAAAAGTCCCTCTGCACTGGAGTTCCGGAAGTTCCGCCAATGAATACAACCTCTTGTTCATGTTGTAGTTGAGGCGACTGCCAAAACTCCTAAGGCAGAGATCGAGTATGATATCGACCTGGGTTTCCCCATCGATCTCAGCTTCTAGGACCTCCAGCTCATTCAAATGAGCCATCATCTTGAGAACATGATCCCTCACGGGTGTTCCCTCGATCATGGTGGTCGTCATCAAGTTTCTCATGGCCTCTTGCCTCGCAGCCCGATTCTGGTGTCCGAAAAGCTCCTTGAGATTGAGCATCATCTCATAGGCAGTGGGCATGGCTTGATGCTGATGTTGGAGTACATTTGACATAGATGCCAAAATGTAACACCATGCCATCTCATCGGCCTTGTTCCACTTCCTATAGCTCTCTCTCCTTTTCCTGCACTATCTGCGGGCTTGGGAGGGCACTCTTCGAGGAGTACATATTTGTATTCCTCGTCAAGACAATATCTAGATTCCTCTTCCAATCTACATAGTTGGGTCCAGTAAGTTTGTTCTCTTTCAGTATCACAGCAAGTGGGTTGAAAGTCATTTTGAAAGAAAACCTAAGAATCACATAAATCAAATCATTAGATTTCAAAAAATTATTGATTACTCAAACAATAAAATTTTTAAAATCAACCAACACCTCAAAACACCTGAGAATATCGTATGCCACGATAGTGTGGACGTATACGAATTCTACATTTGTAAGAGGAGGTTTTAGCCATTAATTTTACTATCTTGTCAACCTAACTTTTTGACAAGTAAAATTAATAGTTGGTTCCTCTTTGGCCCTACAAATAAAGGCAGTGACTCCGATGGGGAGGATACTTATATTTGTATCTAAGTGTTCACCATTACTCGGTACCAAGGTAATTATCTTGGGTTATGTGCCTTACGATGGGCAAGTACACACGCTCCTTGATAATTTCCTATAACCATATTCGACCTTGTGATCCGCAAACAAACCCATCTGATGGGGAGGAAGGCACTCAGAGCCGACGCGTAAGTTTGTTTGCATCACTTGTCAAATTGTAATGGAGGCCGCGGGAATTTATAAAAATATCCCTCTCCCACTTAGTAATTTAAAATTGAGGAATTTTTCTAGCCTACGACATGCATATCAAACAAAAAACAATAAATATGAAAAATAAATTATTTTCCAACTATTATGGCTTTTGTCTTCAATATGACTCCCGTCGCATCGCCATCTCGTCCGTTCCTCCTACGCCATGTACGAGCCATCCGGAGATCCGAGCCGAGACTAAATCCTATTTTAATTTACATCTATCGATCCTATACTCCACGAGGGAGTGTACATGAAATCTAGATCGAAAGTAAAATAAAATAAAGAGCGGCTAAACAATGTCGTATTTAATTTACAAAAACTAAATACTAGCCTCATCAACCCCGAGGATTCAACAAAATAAACATTTACACACATACAATCACATACACACACATGCCATAATAGTCGGATCTTATGCCTGCAACCAAAGAGTTAAACTACGCATATCCTACTATTATCCGACACATTTAATATATGAAAAAGTGCATAAAAATTAACCGAATCCTAAACACACAAAACCGGAAACCTTGGCTCTGATACCAAATGTTGGGGTTGATCCGTGAGGGGAAACTTCGCTTCCCCTTCGCTTCAGTTGCTTGACCATGGTGATCCCTTCGATGTCTCCGGATTAAAAATTTAATCCTAGACAAAAGGGATTCCCAAAGCAACCAAGTCATCGTCGTGCTATTCGTTTAGAGAGGTCACTTGAACAAACTAGTTGTTCAAGCGACCATCCTCTATTCTACGAGTAGCCACGGAATAGACGATGTCCGGATCGCCGGTTTTTGTGTTTATACTTGGGATCCAAGTATTATTTAGCCATTTACAGAAATATAACATGCTCATAAATCAAAAATAAATACAAGCAATGAATAAATGAGAAAGAAGAATAGGTATACCTCCTAGTCTTCTAATGTATGACCTTCCTCCTTTTGGATATCGTGTGGGCGACGATCCACCAAAAGTTGAAGCTCCTAGATCGCAACACTTCCTTCCTTGCTCTTCCAAAGCAAGAGAAAGAATAGAAACAAGGATATTTACCTCCCTAAAACCAGCCAACAAGAAGCAAGGAGTATCCTTGCCGCCGGCCAACAAAAGAAGGAAAGAGAAGGAGTTTTGGGTGTGGCCGGCCAAAAGCTCCAAGGGAAGACCCTAAACCTTTGTTCCACCGACCAAGGAGAAGGAGAAGGCTTGTTTTGGACGCTGGCCAAGGTCTGGAAGGAAGAAGATGGGCGCCGGCAGCTTGGGGAAGAAGAACAACTAAGGAAAAACTTTCCTTAATAGGTGCCGCCCAAGCTCCAAACCCTAATTCCTAACCTTGCCGCCAACTCCAAAAACCCTAGCTCTCTTCAATTGTTCTCCACGCCAACTCCATGCCATCCTTTTATAGAGTTAGGGATAAGCCATGAATTAATCTCATCCATTGGTTCTAGGGATTTAATCTCAACCGTTGGATCTAGAGTTTTAATCTCTACCTTTGGATCTCGAGATTTGTTTCTATCCTTTGGATCTAAGCATCATGAGGTGTTAATAGGCTACATTAGGGACCATGAGGAGGAGTTGGGTCTCAGCCACCCATGGATCAAGCCCACATAAAGTCCGATCCACTAATGATGGTCCAATCCACTAAAGGTTCATCATTGATCTACCTCACCAACCCCCATATGATAATATGGGCTCCATATATTATTTGTACATTTTCTCTCCGTGTTTAAGATCTCGAATGTCCGTCGATTAATTAATTTACTGACCATTAATTAATCGACATCTAACTCCATGAGTAGTACCACTCAACCTTTTCATCATGCCGGACCAAGTCCACCTGCAGGGTTTACATGATGAACCTTATGAGCTCCTCAAGGGGACATCATCATCCTAATATATAGGACACGGTTTCCTCCTATAATCAACGACACACCATATAAATAATATCATCTCCCAACTTACCGAGTCTATCGATTTAATCTATAAATCTCGCCCATTGGTAAATCAAAGAGATGAGTACCAAGTATATGTGCCAGTTATTATATCGGGATTAAGAGCATGTACTAAATAATATCTGAGGTCCGATTCGATTATGTAGTCAGCAATAAATCGAATCACCTCTGTGTCGGTCCTGCTCAATACACACAAAGTGCACTAGTGTGATTCTATGGTCAAGACAAACCAATACCAAATCACACTACAACCATTCCGATGGTTTGTCCAAAGCCATCTTGGTTGTGAGCCTTTACTTATACTTTACAAGGAGCCGATAACATGATCTCCCGTGTGACACCACACACCATGTTATCTACAATGTAACGTATTAGACAATATTGCATAACCATAAAAATATGCAAACAATGATCATGTGATTCTTATTTCAAAATAAAGATGTTCATACAAAAAAATAGACTTTTAAGTATACATCCCTACAATCTCCCACTTATACTAAAAGATTATGCTGTCCTCAAAGTGCCATACATCTGATCCCCATTCCCTCCATATGCCTATCAAAAGCTCTCGCCGAAAGGCCCTTAGTGAAAGGATCTGCCAGGTTATCCTCCGATGCAATCTTGGCCACAGCAACTTCTCCTCGCTTTACGATTTCTCGTATCAGGTGGTACTTGCGCTCTATGTGTTTACTAGCCTTATGGGCTCGTGGTTCCTTCGAGTTTGCAACTGCACCACTATTATCACAATGAATTGTGATAGTTCTGGGCAAACCAGGAATCACATCCAAGTCCATCAGAAAGTTCCTGAGCCATACAGCTTCTTTGGCCGCCTCAGAGGCTGCCACATACTCAGCTTCCATGGTGGAGTCTGCCACGCACTTCTGCTTGACACTCCTCCATACAATGGCTCCACCTCCCAAAGTAAACACAAAACCTGAGGTAGACTTACTGTTATCCCTATCAGATTGGAAGTCGGAATCCGTGTAACCCACAGGGAGTAATTGGTCTGCCCGGTAGACCAGCATATAATCCCTAGTCCTTCTCAGGTACTTCAATATATGCTTTACCGCAGTCCAATGTCCTTGTCCTGGATTACTCGAGCATTCACGACCATGCCCACGGCAAAGCAGATATCTGGTCTCGTACAGAGCATCGCATACATGAGGCTTCCTACTGCCTAAGCATAAGGAACCGCCTTTATCTCCTCTATCTCCTCAGATGATCTAGGACACATCTCCTTAGATAGAGGTACTCCATGCCTGAAAGGTAGAAAACCCTTCTTGGAGTTTTGCATGCTAAAACGCTCTATAATCGTGTCTATGTATGAAGCTTGGGATAAGCACAACATCCTTTTCCTGCGATCCCTTATAACCTTGATCCCAAGGATGTGTCCCACCTCTCCTAAGTCCTTCATATCAAACTGTTTGGACAACCATACCCTTACGTCTGATAACACCTTGATATTGTTGCCAATCAACAAAATGTCATCTACGTATAGTACAAGAAATACCACTACATTTCCGTCACATCTCTTGTATACACAAGACTCATCCGGACTTTGAATAAATCCATATGACTGGATCACTTCATCAAACCGGATGTTCCAAGATCTCGAAGCTTGCTTCAATCCATAAATGGGCTAAGGGGGACATTGAGCTTGGTTCATCATGCATCACTCTAGGACCAAGCACATTGAAGTGAAACATCACTTCTTTAGGGATCATGTGGCTAAGGGGGACATTGAGCTTAATTACATTGAATCTAAGTCCAACCTAGCCGACATCTTTACCAAGCCTCTCCCCAAAATAGAATTTTCATCACTTAGGAGAAAACTTGGAATGTGCTTTGTAGAATAGAAGTGTAGGTTTGCATGATCCCATAAAAATCTAGGTTTTATACCTCTAACCATCTCACAATAGACCTAAGAAACCATGATTTGTGTATTTAGCCACCTAGAAATCATGTGAGATATTAGGAAGATGCACTTGGTTCATCATGCTTGTTATGATGCATTACAATGAACCAAAGTGTCATCTAGAAACATTAATCCTTCATTGGACTAATCATTGGGAAGGCTTATGTACAATTAATGTGCATATAGCTCCAAGAATATGATTGGAAATGTCAAATAAAACAAAATTTACACTATGTCTATCAAACTTTGAGAAATAATTTTCAATTGATAAGCCAAGGTAATACAAAGTTGCAAAAATATCATAACTTTTGCAAAATCTCAAGTTTGTGTCAATATCAAAATCTAGAGGTGATATATTTTTAAAATAATTTTTCCTTGATAGGAAATGATCTAACAACATTAACCACAAAATTTCGTAATTTTTTTTTATCTTTATTGAATTAATTATGAATTTTTTAATCTGGCCAAAAAGGCTATCAGACTGATATCAATCGACTGGCGCTTATCGCGATTGATTAATCTGACGATATCAAAAGGCTTACCGATTCACTAGCTTGATTCGCTTGCCATTTATAGCGATCGGCGCGCAGTAACACTCGTATGCGATTGGCGGTTCGACTAATCTCCATCGATTCCGATTGCCATTTATGGCGATCATCTTCTGTAAGCACTCGTATGCACGTGGCGGTTGAATGATCTCCATCGATTCATTGACGACTAATCGATCGATCACGTGACGATTTTTAGGGTTTTCCCACCGGTTTGACTCGCCAAAACTTCCCAACCTTCCTTCTTTTCCTCTTCCGACGAATTTCCACTGCACTTCTCTCGCCGTTCTCCCTCATTTTTCGACGACTTCACTGACCGGTGCTCCCATTTGAGGTGTTCTCCGACTCGAGGTCCACCTCTTCTCACCCGGTTCACACCCTAGTCTCCACCGCAGACCACTCGCTCGGCTAGGGTTTCGTGGACACTCATGTCTGGCACCTTTTCTTTGATCTTTCACCATGTCGCCTAGGTAAACCCTCATCCCTGCTCATAGTTTGTTTGTTCCTATAGTTTTGTTTCACTAACCGGTGTTTGTTTTGTTGTCTTTGTGCATGCATTCATCATCCTTAACCTATATTGCTCTTTTCGCACATTTAGACTTAAGCATTATGCATCTAAGCGTGCCCGGATACCACCGACCAACGAGGGCCCGTCAAACCCTCCACCCACTGTCGATCCTAGATTTCCAAACTCCGCACTTGAAAATGCCTTCAATAAAAATAAATTCCAACTCATTCCACCTCGATCAATGGACCCAAATTTTCTTAAGGACTACTGCTTTGATATTGTTCAAATCATCCAATTCTACAAACTTGAATCATTATTATTTTGTGAACGTCATGTCAATATCACTCTTCTTTCTGAATTCTTCAACAATTTGTGACTGGTTGGAGATGGCTTGAGATACCGGACTCGCGTTGCTCAGTGCGATCTAGATTTCAGCCCCCATCTCTGGACCTATTTTCTCGGATGTCTCTCTTCCGAGAATGATTTCATTTTGTATCTGTCTTGGAGTGATCCACTTCCACCTCCCTTTGAGGAGATTTCTCTAGATTCACTTCACACTACTTTCTATAACTCTCCTCGTCCTTTGAACACCAATCTCTTTCAATCCCAAGAGCTTTCTGCTTCTAACAATGTCCTTTATAAGGTCATTGCTCATTGTCTTCTTCCTATAGTTACACGTGGGTTGGCCTTAATTTGATCTACACACTTCCTTCTCATGCATATCCTCCGTCAGTACTTAGACATTGATATTGGTCTCAACACCTTCCACTGCATTACTCATTTCATAAAGCCAAACAATGGGAAGGTTCATATGCCTTTTGGAAATGTCCTTACTCAGTGGCTTAGCTCCGTAGGCATTGATGTCAACATAGGGGTCATTAAAATCATGAATAAAAAATATGACCAGATGACTCGTCGGAGCTTCTCCTTGGCGGGCTTGAAGGCCGACGAAGGGTCCGTTTTCTGGGACCCTGCACGACGGCCAGCAGGTGGCGCTCCGGCACCAGAGGATGCCGCTGCGGCAGGAGATGCTGAGGGTGTTGCTGAGGGAGCCGATGCGGAGGGGACTGCTGCAGGCGATGCTGTTCTGCCAGACTCATCTTTCATTGCCCGCTTCGATGCTTTTGTAGAGCGGGTAGATACACGTCTTGAGGAGCTGCGCTTGGGGCAACAAGAGCTTCGCCAGGAGCATCAGGAGCTCCTCTCCCTCATGAGTGGGATGCATCGGCAACAACAGGACATTTTGATGATTCTCCGCCCTCCTGCACCCGGACACCCACCTCCTCATGATGGTTCGTCATCTGCACCGATGGATGCTGATGACGACGATCGTTAGCTAGCATGTTTTTGTTATTTTCTTTTTGGTCGTATGTACGGCACAAACTCCAACTTGTGTAATGAGTTTTGATTAATGAAATGAAGTTGTGTTTTGTTTAGTTCATTTCTATTAGTGCCTACGTTACTATAATTTGTTATTTTTCAAGTTTAGAAATTGAGCACATAGTACTAAGTTATGAATATTGATACGATACAATTCCACTTTTGCTTCATATTTTTATCATTTTGAATATCGTATCAATCCGTTAATCTGATGAGCATGTTTTTCGTCTAATATTTTTCATATGTTATATTAGTTGAATAAAATGTGTATGCCGAGTTTCGTGATTTTTGGACATCCACGGAATTTTCTACGCATTTTTAAACCTTGACTGAAAAATTCGAATTTCAGATTTGTCTGATATCAGTCGACTGCCGTTATTGGCAGTCGACTGCCAAGGCCGGCAGTTGACTGATGACAATTCCAGTCGAACCGGTGACACTGTTTTGGAATAGAAAATGGTTTTTCATCGGTTAAAAGGTCCAATTTTGGACATTATATGATTCCCACAGTATATACATGATAACTTGTATGGAAAGAAGGATTTTCTTGATGCACTGGTTTAGGGGGAGCTACATCCCTTAATTCTATAATTGTTGGTGCAAAGCTAGGACATATTTGCCTATTCTATTGCTTATGCTTTGCTTCACATGTTATTTCCACATCATGAATCATGTCTTGGATTAAGGGGGAGCTTCATATCAATTTTATACCTTATTTCAAGATGTGTCAATTATAATTCTTTCCTGCACTTATTGAATAAACTCTTCTCTTTTTGTTGTATGTCAAAGGGGGAGAAGGGATATTTAAGTTAGAATTCATATTGAAATATGTTTATGTGCATATGTTAAAGACCTAACTTAAATGATTGTCAAACATCAAAAAGGGGGAGATTGTTGGTGCAACAATGTCCAAAGCATTTATATATTTTGATGTTTGGATAATCATCTAAGTTAGGCAATGTTTTGTGATCTAATTGTGAACATGTTTAAGTGACAGGAAAATCCAAGTATGAAGACTTGGTAAAAGACAAGTCCAAGTGTGATCTTGGCAAAGAGAAGTCAAAGGAAAGGTCTTGGCGGCATAAGTCCAAGCATGTAGTCTTGGCGGCGTAAAGTCCAAGCAGTCCTTGGCAAAGAAAGACCAAAGGCAAGTCTTGGCGGCATAAGTCCAAGCATGTAGTCTTGGCGACGTAAAGTCCAAGCGTACTTTGGCAAAGAAGAAACCCAAAGCATGACGAAATCGAAGGAAGCTTTTGAAGGCAAGCGCATGGATGGAGTCATGGACTCAGAGAAATCCTGGAGGCGCAAGGCTGATGGAGAAGCTAGAAGGTTAAGTCTAGGCTTAGGGTATGTTTTCAAGTATGAATTAGTCATACTTGGGGTGTGCCAGTTGAATGGAACATGGTGTCAGTAGAGCTGGCCTTTAAAATGCAGCATTAGAGGTTGGAGGGTTGTTAGCGATCGGGAGTTATCCGAATCCGTGAGAGTCGACTGCACTTCGCCGATACAAGCCGGGCAATGCGATCGCTATTAATGACAATGATCGCCACGCAGAAGGCACGAGCGATCGCCACGGCCACGCAATATCAATTGAATCGCCATCGCTGGCGGCCGATCGATAGTCTTCCGATGGCGATGGCAAATCCCGCGAATCCGATTGTTCAGAAGTCGTTAGAATCGGCAGCAGTCGACTGATGTAAGTCATTAGTCGACTGATAGACCTCCAACGGGAAAAAGAGGCTCTTTCCTATAAAAAGAGGCCAATGGAAGCAAGAAGAGGCTAATGCTTATATTCTGATCATTCTCCTAAGCTCCCACAAGTTTTCCAAGCTTTCTAAGTGTGTTAATTTCTTTCCTCCTCTCAAATCTTCATTGTCATCTTTTGTAAGAAGAGGAGGTCTTTGTAAAGAGAAAGCTTATTAGTGAAGATTGATTTGGGTTGATCCACCTTAAGGATTGCCGTGGAGTAGGAGTGTTATCTCCGAACCATGTAAAAGCTTCCGCGTTAGCATTGCATTTTCATTTCTACTATTATTGTATTTGTTGTGTTTCCACTAATCTCTTGTAGAAAATGAAAAGAGGCTATTCACCCCCCCCCCTCTAGCCGTTCAAGGATCCTACAATATGCCTAAGAAGAAAAATAATTCCCACAAATCTAATGATAGATCAAAATTGGGAAGATTAGAGGTGGAGAACTGAGCCTTGAGGTCAAGGCTAGAAAAATTGGAAAAGACCCTCAAAATTATGACAAATACAATTATAGGGTCTAAGGATCAAAATTTAAGGCCTAGGAAACAAGAAATGTCAAAGGGCAAGAAAGGTTTGGGTCACAAACCTATGTCCTACCATAATATCTCATTTAATTATGGAACAATTTCTAGGTCTAGAAAAACCAAGGCTAATAGTGAAGCTATCCCTAAGACTAGCCATGGTGTGTGTTTAGTGGCTAAGGACTTAAGAAAAACCAAGAAAGCCACTAAGAAGGTCAAAGGAGGAGTCACCTCTAGAGTTGACCTAGGAAAGACTCATTTGACTAAAGTGTCAAAACCAAAAAGGGTCATTAGGAAGGTATCTAGGGAAGTTATCCCTAATGAATATCTTGTTAATCCAAGAAGCTCCAATAGGTATTGGGTTCCTAAGAGTGTGATGGATTCACGCTAGATGGGTTAGGGTGTGTCAGCCCTAAGTGGATGGGTAGTTAACCTAGACATGATGAGTTGACACATTAGGATGTGCCAATGTGCTTTGAGAAGATGAAAAATGATTAAATTGACACAATTAGGTCTTAGAATTATTAGTGTGTCATTTTGGGTTTTTGGCACACTAGAGGGATAATGGCATTAAGGCAAAAATGGGTTTAATCTTAGAAATGACAATTTGAATTTAACACTTAGGTATTTTATACCTTAGTATCTTATAATTGTCTTACTTTATTTGCCTTGCCATAACATGATATCATATTTATTTTTATTATATAAAATGTCATGATCATTTTTAGAGTTATGTTTATATGTCATGTATACTTATATTTCATTCACATGTCATGACATCATGATTATATGGCATATGCTTTATTGTTGCATCATTATGCCATAATCATCATTCATGCATAAATAAATTGAAGTTAAGGACTAAGACATGATTTTAAGTCCCATGCATAAGGGAATCAAATAATGTTGCCTAGAAATATGTATGAAACCCTAAATAACAAAGACCCCACATCTCACTAATATTTGACTTGTATGTGTTTTACACATTTAGATACAAGTGAGATGTTTAGGAAAAAGGAATTAAAGGTTTTAAAAACATTTCAAAAATATTTTGAAAAATCTTGGTGAAGTCTATCTTTTGATAGCTATCACCATTGAATGGGATGATACAAAGAGGGCTCAATATTGAAGTTTTTCTCAACTTTTGAACTTTATGGCAATCTCACTATTTTGTGGGTAAAATAATTTTCAAATATTTTTCATCCATAATGATTGTAATAAGTAATATACATACAAAATTTCATGATTTTTCAACTTATGTATATTTACTTATGAATTTCATAAATTCATTTCTAAAAAACCTGAAAACTGCGTTTGCAGTTATCAGTCGACTGCCATGGAGGCTAGTCGACTGATGAGGGTGGCAGTCGCCAAGCTGATTTTGGGTAAACCATGGTGGTTAGCCCCGTGTTCAGCTAAATTTTGGTCCCCTAACCACTCCTAACCCTAGAACATGCTATGGAGAGCATTAGAAAGGGTGGAAATCCATTGGATATGGATTAGGAGAGGTGTTTAGGGTGAGTATCAATTTTAAGGTGGATGAGAGTTCATTGTTGAACTTTGCCTTAATTTTGATTGTTTAAATGTTTTTATTGGCTTAGGGACTCTCCAAGACATTGTTGGTGCAATGGTCAAGGGGAAGCAAGCCTTTAGGGGGAGGTATCCATCATGGGAAGATGGATGTGTACTTTTTCCTCATGGGAGGAAAATTGGGTTGCCTCTCTTAAGTGATATGGGATTTATCACTAGAAAGATTGTAGGCATGTGTGTTCCTCCAAGGGAGAGATTGTAAGATCTCATTGGGATATGAGACATTCATACTCCTAGGGAGGACCTTTTTGATGTATGTCAAAAAGGGGGAGAAGTTACCAATTGGGATAGTTGGAATTCTTATTGGGATGTGAGAATTATCAATTGGGGATAATTGGTAGACTTGGGTTTGAGGTTTTGTCAAACATCAAAAAGGGGGAGATTGTTGGTGCAATCGGCCCAGGATTCTAGTTTGACTCGAACTATATTTTGATGTTAGACAAAACACATGACATGAGATTGTCATGGGAAGTCCAACATGGGTTGGCCACGTAAATCCAAGTGTGTAGCCTTGGTGGTGAAAAGTCCAAGCATGGGGCTTGGTGTTGGGAAAATCCAGGCATAGGGCTTGGTGTGGAAAGTCCAACATGGGTTAGCCACGTAAGTCCAAGCATAGAGCTTGGCGGTGAAAGTCTAAGCATGGGGCTTGGCATGGAAAATCCAAGCATGAGGCTTAGTGTGGGAAGTCTTGAGGACTTGGCAAGTTCACTAGGCTCGGGGTTCTTGAGTCGGTGAAGGATGGCATTGCGAAGCCGTGCGCTTGGTGCATCCAAGGGACCGTCGAACGGGGAGCGAATGGAGTGAGGCCCAAGGGAAGCATACTTCGAGGGAAAGAGACGTGAAGGATGGTATTGTGAAGTCGTGCGCTTGGTGCATCCAAGGGACGTAGGCCGAGGGAAGAGAGCTTCGGTGGGGAACTCCATGAGAGGATGAGGTGGACTTGGCCAAGTAGCTAAGACTGAGTGTCGGAGTCTCAAACATTGTGTTTGAGGGTTTACCCGACGGTTGGATGCTCAAACAACTTGGTGTTTGAGGTTTTACCCGATATCAGTCGACTGCTCCAAGTCGACTTGAGTTCGACTAGTGTTAGATTGCATTTGATCATTGCTAAGGGATGGCAATGATCGATGTCGAAGTAGTCGATCGCTAAGGGATGGCGATCGATGGAAGTGTTGCGAGCACATAATGCTCGTAAGCCGGACAATCGGTATGAGGTCGTGATCGATTGATGGTCATTATCAGTCGACTGATGGAGGATCCATTGGAACTTGTCCAGCGTGGATCAAGCCGTTGTAAGACAATGACTACAAAAGCATCATGGGGCTTTTGGCGATCAGCTAGCGCAAATCAGATGCAGTTATAAATGGAGCTCAAGATGGAGGATTTTGCCAAGACTTTAAGGGTGATTTTGGAGGGGAATTGCGGCTGCATTATAAACCTTCAAAGCCAGTCTAAAGCAAGCAACAAGCAAGTGATTCAAAGCGATTTGTGTAAAATGTTCTTTACTTGTATTTCGTATTGTATTTGTATTCTTGCTTGTACTTTAGTATTACTATTGTAATAGCTTGTACAAGGTTTCCACCTCTGACGTGTTGTCGAGAAGGAGTTTAGTTAGTGTCGTGCGCATAACTAGAGCTCGTTGAGTTCGCCCTGTGGAGTATGAACCATTCGGTTCCAAACCACGTATATCTTGGTGTATTGTGTGTGCTTGTGCATATATGTATATCTTGTTAGTATTATTATTGTTATTCCACTGCGCTAACAAGATTGTAGATGCAAGAACGAACAAATTCCACCGTACACACGATTGGGGCTATTCACCCCCCTCTAGCTGGCCACCGACGTTCCAACAGGCATCCATGGTCGATGTCTACAGGGCTTCTAAGGACCTTTCTAAAATTAGATTAGATGAACTATTCTCGGAATTTGAACTTCATGAACAAACTAACACAGTCCGGGCCGAGAAAGGAGTTGCCTTTCTTGCAGGTCAAAGAAGAAAAGGAAAGAGCAAGCCACCTCCCGAGCAAGAAGATGAATCCGAACCCAAAGGTGAATCCGAGTCCGAATCCGAAGAGGAGGTCGTGATAGTAAACATGGTGAGGAGAATAATTCGAAAAGAAAGGGGACAATCGAAGAACAAAGAGAAAGGCCAATTCAAACCAAAGCAAAAGGGAGCAAAGAAAGTTTTTCGTGCAACTTGGGACAACGAAGAAGAAGGCGTCAACATAGCATACATGACAAGACCAGAACAGTCCGAGTCAGAGTCCGAAGCCGAATATGAGTCTAACTCTGACTCCAACCCCGAAGCTGACTTTGAGAAGAGACTCAAAGCCGAATCGAAAGAGAAAGTTAAGGTTAGTCGTTCATTAATTAATACGCTTTATCATACAATTAAAATGCTAAGTAGGAAATTAGCTAAGTCTGAGTCTAGGGTCGAGTCCTTGCTTGAGGTTGAAACCCTCAAGCAAAAGGCCACCCTAACCTCTTCGACTAGTCAAGTTCAAGAGGAGGACTCAACTCGAGTTGAAAAATTCGAAGACGAGAATTCTTTCTTGAAAGGACAAGTCCAAGAGCTCGAGGCTCGGTTGGATAAGTTCTCAATAGGATCCAAGAATCTTAACTGACTTCTTGAAATTCAGAGAGCTATGTACAATAGAGTCGGACCCGAGTTTAGCTCAAAGACTACGAATAGATCGTATATGTCTATCGTAAATCGTAGTCATCAACGAGTCCAAGCTTGGGTCCCTAAAATTCTCTTAAATTCACATATAAGGACCAATCAGTATTGGATTCCCCAGGATCAAGTCCATTTTCTGGATAGTTATATTGGTTCAATGGTTTAGGGGGAGCTAATACCAAAATAGTATACATGATACCTTAACATCATCATTCTTTTTGTTTTACCTTTTAGAACAGCTAGATAGGGCAAATAGTTAGTCAACTCTTGACAACATAGTATCAGGATGCGGCGAGATGATAGTACATTAGGGAAATAAAGTCTCGTGTATTCGAGCTAGATAAGGCGTATCTAGCTTGGTGCACTTGACCGAGTGGAACTAGCTGAAGCTACCTCGACGTATCCTAAACTAGTTAAACCAGGAAGTAATCTTAAGTGACTCAAGTTATCATTTTCCTTAACTTGGCTTTGTCTAAGGAAGTGGTCGTTGTTCCAATCAAAGAAGGCCCCTGTGCCTCGCCACGACCTGGAAGCCAATTTCTTGAAAAGATTACTTGACGAGCTTAGGGTTAAATCTGAATCTAACCCAAGGTTGACTAACTTCAAATCAAGATAAAACCATCTCACAAAACATATAAGGCTAACACATTCAGAGACACATAGAATGGGTGAGATGATTAAGGAATAATTATAACTTTTTCAAAAAGCTACCTATTCTTTCAATTATTGCGCTTAAATGAATAATTATAATTGGCCAATACTAACTATACAACTCTCTAGGTCAAAGTTTAGCGCCCCCTAACTCTCTTATACCTTATATATTTGACTAAGGGGTAGAGCAAACTAATCCTAAGGGTTATATCACAAAATATTTAAAGATTTCCTTAAAAATTCACTTTTAAGTATTTTGGAAATTAAAAATATTTCAAAAAACTTATTATTGGTGCAGAGGGATAAACCTCGAACCAATTTAACCAAGTTAGAGATGCATGCTTGGACTCAATTTCGTTTTTTTATGCATGCTATACTATTATGTTTGTTAAACCCCTTATTTTTTATAAAAACCCCCGACCTTATTTTTAATTTATGGCAAAAGGGGGAGAAGAGCGAAAGTTAAAGGGGAGTACCACAAAAATTTAAATTTAAACAATTAAAGTATTTCTTTCAAAACTCACCTAGGGTTAAGGGGGAGTTCTTTAAAGTGAGTTTATCATTTACTTTACGTGTTTTATGTCTTATGCTTTAAATTTCCCTTGACTTTGTGTCGATTTGTCATAGATCAAAAAGGGAGAGATTATTGGTGCAGGGGCACCAGATAATCGAACCTATGTTTTGATTATGGCAAAAACACAAAGTTAAGCTTATATCGTTATCTCACGAGATGAATCAAGTGTGCAGGGATGTTAAGCTAAGTTGAAAGTCGGTGACACCCAGAGGTTCTCGTGTTGAGAAATCATGGTGGTCGGGCGACACCGGGAGGACTTCGGAGGGAGCCGAAGAAATCAGGTGGAGACTGGAAGCAAAGCTACAAAGGTAAAACTTCAGGTAAGCTCGTGTGTGTGAGTGAATGCAAGGTAGAGTCCTCCGTGCGGGGACGTCCTTAGGCGACGATCCGACTAAGACTTCCTATGGAAGGTATAAGTCGAGATCGGACGGTAAGTGGTCGTCGAACTCACTCTTACTTATATGATTTCGAGCTAACTTTTTATTGCAGTCGAAAACCCTAGCCAGCAGTCAACTGATGGCTTGTAGTTGTCGACTACTGGGCATCAGTTCGACTGATAAGGGTGGCAATTGACTGCTGGTCAAATTTCAGCTTCGAGGATAGTCAAAACCTCATCCCCTTATCTTAGGGTGAGGTGGCCTTTGATGATAAGACTTGAGCTTGACGTTTAGGGTTCTCAAAGGCTATAAAAGAATGAGTGTTCTTCACCATTTCATCAATTAAAAAGATCTCCAAATGCCTCTGAAATGTTGCTACTCCATGACAATCATACGACACTGAAGCTTTGCAGAAATGCTGACGACAAAAGCTCCACTTCCACTCTTTGAATCGTCGGTATCAGTTCACTTTAATTCTTATTTCTAAATTGTTGTAATCAGTTTATTATCGAGCTTTTATCGTAACGAGGAGAGAGGGATTTGTCTCTCTACCTCGAGTTTTTCGTGTTTTTGTAATCGTCATCTCCTACCTCTAACGAGGAGGAGAGTTTTAGTGAATTGCCCTCCGTGCGCGATCTTGAATCGCTAGGGCCTTGGATTAATAACCGAAGGTTGTGAACCAAGTAAAAATAAATTTGTGTTCTTTTATTTTCCACTGCATAACTTTTTGTATTATCAAACGAACGAAAACGAATAAAGATTTATCGTGTGCTATTCACCCCCTCTAGCGCTTATTCCGATCCAACAATGGGTTGCTACGAGTCTTTTGAGGGAATTTTAGGATTTCAGTTTCACTTATGCATCACAGAACACGCTACCAATTGAGTATTATCTAGACTTCTAACTGCGGTCTTGTGGAAGGGACATCATACACTCCCCCGATAAGCTTTCGCATCTATCGGAAGCTACCTCTGCCATACCAGGTCGACCCCTGGCATTAGGACGGGGTAGGCAGCACAAGGATGCCGAATCAATCCCTGTAGTGAGACGGAACGTATCTCATTTACGACTCTATCGCATCTTTCTATGCACGATTATCGAAGATGAGGAAACCCCTAGGTTCCTCCTTAATTCTTCTAAATCTTAGATACGAGGGTTGTCACCCCTCGTATCGGCTATGCACAGTAGAGAGAAAACCAAAATACGTAACTATCAATCTAAACCAATACCAATTGCAAATATAAACTCAAGAATCAGAAATATATTTGGAATAACATGGTCTACGCACACAAACTACTCCCTAATCCTAGAATCGGAAAATCTACTCCATGAATATAAGAGGAGAAACACAAAGCATGATCATATTCAGATATACAATGGAAATTATGCACGGAAAGTAAATTATAATGCAATGTGGCTCTTCTTCCTGGCATTGAGGTGCAGAACTTGATCCTCAAGCGGCTTTCTTTCTCCCCATTGCGAGTTTCTGAAGCTTTTTAGGGGGTCGGAGGGTCGTCCCGACTGTCGTGCCTCTCCCTAGAGTTTGAGCGTAGCTTTCTTTATATAGACATGAGGCTGGTTTTCCGTAAAATTCGAAAAAAAACCCTAGTCATGTCAAAATGACTTGCCTCCACATGACTGTGTGTTTCCACACAGCCAGGCCATGTGTGGTGTTGTGGTGGCCGATCTTGAGCCTCGGACACGGCCGTTTGTAGTCACACGCCCTAGTGTGTCCCCTTCTATGTCCAACTGCCAAATGCCCTTTTTTCACTCCGAAAGTGCGTCGTTTTTCCCATGAAATGTTATCCTACATACAAAAGTACAAAGAGCATATCTCCGAAATAGAAAATAGAAAATTCATGCAAAACAAAGTGAAATATGCATGAAACAAGTCTAAAATGCAATGAGATGTGAGCGAAAACTACTCCTAAAACCCTATATGTTTTGCTCACATCAATGTCATAATCATTATTCATGCATTAAATAAAATTAAGTTAAGGACTATGACATGATTTGAAGTTCCATGCATAAGGGAATCAAATAGAGTTGCCTAGCATATGCATGAGACCCTAAATAACCAAAACACACATCTCACTAAAACACTTGACTTGTATGTGTTTCATACACTTAGATACAAGTGAGATGTTAGGAATGAAATTAAGGTTTTAAAATCATTTCAAAATTATTTTGAAAAACCTTGGTGAAGTCTATCTTTTGATAGTAATCACTATTGAATGAGGTGATACAAAGTAGGGCCAAACATTGAAAATTTCAATGGTTTTGAACTTTGTGTCAATCTCACTAGTTTATGGGTATTTTATTTTTTCAATATTTTTCATCCATAATGTTTGTTATAAGTAATATACGTTTGAATTTTCAAAATACATATTTTTACTTATGAATTTCGGGAATTCGGTTCTGAAACCTGATTTCTGCATAATACAGAAATCAATCGACTGCCATGGATGGAAGTTGACCGGTGTCAATGGTAGTCGACTGGTGACTGTAAGAGTTGACTGTCAGAGCTGATTTTGGGTAAACAAGATTTGTGAGGCCCATGTTCAGCTACTTTTAAGTTCCTTAACTGCTCTTAACCCTAGGATATGCTTTGGAGAGCATTGGAAGGGTGAAAATCCATTGAAAATGGATTAGAAGAATTGTTTAGGGTGTGTATCGAATTAAGGGAGGTGAAAGTTCAATGTTGAATCTTTTCCCTTAATTTCGATTGTTTAGTGTTCCTATTGGCTTAGGGACTCTCCAAGGACATTGTTGGTGCAATGGTCAAAGGAAAGCAAGCATTTAGGGGGAGGTTATTCATCTTGGGATAATTAGGGGATTGCCTCTCTTAAGTGATATGGGACTTATCACTAGGAAGAGTGAAGGCATCCTAGATGTGTTTTTGGACCAAGGGAGAGATTGTAAGATCTCATTGGGATATGAGACATTGACACCCTTGGGAGGACCTTTTTGATGTATGTCAAAAAAGGGGGAGAAGGTACCAATTGGGGTTAGTTGGAATTCTCAAAGGTGAGAATTGCCAAATAAGGATAATTGGTAGACTTGAGTTAGGTCTCCTAACTCAAAGGTGTTTGGGGTTTTGTCAAACATCAAAAAGGGAAAGATTATTGGTGCAATCAACCCAGGTCACGATTGACCGGACTCAAGTTTGACTCAAGCAATATTTTGATGTCAGACAAAACATATGACATGTGATTGTCATGGGAAGACCAAGTGTGTAGCCTTGAACACATAAGTCCAAGTGTGTAGCCTTGGCGGTGAAAGTCCAAGCATGGGGTTTGGCATTGGAAGTCCAACATGGAGTTGGCAAGGGAAGTCCAAGTGTGTAGCCTTGGCCACGTAAATCCAAGTGTGTAGCCTTGGCGATGAAAGTCCAAGTTATGGGTACTTGGCATTTAGGAAGTCCAAGGGGTGGTTTGGCGGCATAAGGTCAAGCGGTAGTCTTGGGAGCGTAAGTCCATATGTAATTTGGTGGTGTAGACACTGAGAGCATGACAATAGCCGAAGGAAGCACCTGCAGGCTAGCGTATGGATGAACAAGTCATGGACGACTTGGAGGGATCTGATATGCACGAAGCTAGTAGAGGTGGATAGAAGGCTTAGGTCTAGGATAAGAGTGTCTTGGGTTAAACCTCATGGATGAGGTGAACTTAGCCAAGTGACTGAGGTCAAGTGTCGGATGCTCAAACATGTTGTTTGAGGTTTTACCCGATGGTCGGATGCTCAAACAACTTGTGTTTGAGGTTTTACCCGACAACAGTCGACTGCTGGTATGTTTTAGTCGACTTGTGAAAGTCGATTGGTGTTCGACTGTAGGAAATGACCTGAAAGTCAATCGCCAAAGATTGAGCGCTTGATCGATGGTTTCAGCAAGCAATCGCCATGGATGACTGATCACTTGAGGAAGCGAGCACGTAACGCCAGAGCCGAGTGATCGATCATACGAGGTCGGCGATCAATTGATGGTAACTAGCAGTCGACTGCCAGTGTATCCGTTGGTTGGATGCCAATGTGGATTAGGTCGTTATCTCATAACAGCTACAGGAGCAGTCGACTGGGGTCTTATGGCAGTTGACTACTAGGCACGAAATCAGCCCAAGACAAGCATAAAAGAAGGATCTTGGGGAGGATTTCCAAAGCGATTTTTGGGGAGATTTTGGAGGAGAATTACTATTGTATTACAGATCTTCAAGAGCAAACCAAAGCAAGCAACAAGCAAAGTGTTCAAAGCCATTATTGTAAAGTTTTCTTTATGTATTTCATTCTTGTCTTTGTATTTTCTTGTACTTCTTGTATTACATTTTGTAATTGCTTGTATTAGGTTTATCCACCTTCGACGTGTTGTCGAGGAGTTTAGTTAGTGGTGTGTTCATCACTAGAGCTCGTTGAGCTCGCCCCGTGGAGTAGGAACCCTAAGGTTTCGAACCACATATATCGTGTGTCTATTGTGTGTGTTTGTGTATTCGTCTTTGTATTCGTATTTATATATTGTATTTCCACTACGCTAACGAATATTGTAGACGAATGAATGAATTCCAACGAACAATGCACACAGGCTATTCAACCCCCCTTCTAGCCGAGCCACGATCCTCTAACAAATATGATATGCTCATTTATACCTATCATGTTTAATTAATTATCATGCTTAATTATGTCATGTCATACATACTAGTCTTAAATTAACTCTCATAGAACGGTTAGATAGGAAATGATTAATTAATCTTAACAACATAGTATCTGGACGTGGTGAGATGATAGTACGTTAGGGAAACAAAGTTAAGTGTATCCAGGTTAGATAAGGAGTATCTAGCTTGATGCATTTAACTAAGTGGAACTAACTGAAGCTACCTCACCACATCCTAAACTAGTTAGACCAGGATTTGACCCTAAGTAAATTCAGTTTATAATTTTTTAAGTTGGCTTTGTTTAAGGAAGTGGTCGTTGTTCCTATCAAAGAAAGCCTCTGTGCCTCGCCACGACCTGGAAGCCCTCTTTTGAAATGTTCACTTAACTAACTAAAGGTTAAATCCAAATTTAACCCAAGGTTAATTAATTTCTAAGACATTAAACTTAACAAAGTAAAATTAAATTTATCTCACAACACCTATAAGGATAACTTAGTTGATCATGTAGAATGAGTGAGATGTTAAGGATAATAAAATGAAAATAGTTTTGAAAATGATTTCAAAATTTACACATAAATATATTCTTAAAACTATTTTTATTGGTTGTCATGATTGTTGTGTGTAGTTATACTTAGTGTTTGAAAAAAAAAATTTTTAAATGATGATTAGTTGACCAATACTGAACTTCTAGATCCTTAAGTCAACTTTAGACACCTAGACCCTCTAGACACTTAGGTAAACCTTTCTTGTGGCCAACAAGGATGTCCTAAGAGTTTGTTAGACAAAGAGGGAAGTTTTTCTTGACTAAGACCCTCTAGATAAGCCTTCCTTGTGGTTAACAAGGGTGTTATGTTAAGGGGGAGGTTCTAATTAGAAGACCAGTATTTGTAGGGGTTTTCAAATATATTTTACTTTGAAAATTTTGTATGTTATTTAAAAAAAATTATGTCGAGGGGGAGAGAAGACTTAAGTTAGACAAACTTAATTCTCTAGCTACCTATAGTATAGCGTAAAACCTAATAGACATGAGACTTTAATATCTAATACATTTAAACATGTCTTTAATTCCTTAAAAAAATATTAATGCTAACCTTAAGTTTTGAACTTCTTTCTTAATTTTTTTAAAACAATTTTGAAGGTTGGAAGGTAACATCTTAACCTGGGATGAACATTGTTGGTGCAGAATTTAAAAGAACTTAATTTTTTATTCTTTTTGATATATGTCAAATGGGGAGAGGGTAAAGTTAAGAAAATTAAAGGGGAGTTTTAAAAAAATAATTTTTAAATGATTTTATGCTTTTATTCCCTTAACTTTGAATTGGTTTGTCATAGATTAAAAAGGGGGAGATTATTAGTGCAAGGGCACTAGTTAATCAAACCTTGGTTTTGATAATGGTAAAGATTCAAAGTTACGTTATCTTGTTATCTCATATGTTATGTTGAGTGTGCAAGTAATGTATTAGGCTTTGCTAAGGTCGACGATGCCAAGAGAATCTCAAGAAGTCGAGAAACCTCGGTGGTTGTATGAACCGGCACCAAGAGAATCTCGATGGGACGAGAAACCTCGTGGTCGGTTGACCAAGTCAAAAGATGCCAGGAGAACCTTAGGAAGTCAAGGAACCTCAGTAGTCAGGTGACCGGAAGCTAAGAGACAAATCAGAAAGACCAAAAGTAAGCTCCGAGTGTGGAGCGATGGTAAGGGCGCATCCTCGGTAAGAGGACAATCCTAGGCGTCAATCTAACCAAGGCTTCCGGAGGAATACCGAAGCCGAGATCGGACAATCAATGGACTGTCACACTGCATGTTATTATGCATCTCTTGTGCTAACCTTGTGATGTAGGTGTCAGGTTGGATTCTCAAGTGTAGCAGTCGACTGGAGGCAGTCAACTGCCAATAGGATCAATCGACTGATGTCGATGAATCAACCCAAAGCACAAGGTCAAAGAGTTATCATTCAATGTTGCCACCTCATGATAAGATAAGTTGTCATCTCAAGATAAGATCCACGAGATTTGGATCTAGATCTAAACTTATTCTAAGACACCAATCTATAAAAGGAGGGGAGGACACATGTAAAATACTACAAATGGATGGCTAAAGGAGTAATAATATTGGCAGGGAAAAAATATATGGATTAATTATTTAATTAGCTGTTGGGGTTTATCTAGATGTTTGGGTCAAGTTGGGTTAACTCGGATTTGATCTAGGCTAACCCAACCACTTAGATCAGTCGTTAAAAACTCACTCGCCTCTTCCTTTAATGTGAGCCACAGACCATTCCTTCCATTTTCTCACCGCCGAACCTCCCGAGCGTTTTCTCCCTTGTGTCTTCTTCTTCTCTGATCTCACGAGCGCTACTCATTTCTTCTTCGATCCAATAACAGCAAGTGTCATCAGCCGTCACAGTCGAAGCTCCACTGCCCTGCGTTCGACGTCGCTGCTCCGCGACCAACGTCGATCGCAATCGGTGCCGACCTTCACGCGACACCATTACCCATTCGATGTTGATGTGCCGACTTGCTTTCGCCATCACAATCGCCTTTGATCACCTAGATCGGCTGCTGGCTACTTGATATGCCGATTTGATCTCGCGTGCCCTGCTCTCTATTGTCGCGCGTCGTCCTCTCTTCTTCCCAATCTTCGCCGCCAGTCGATTTGCCTCCTGCCACCATGGATAACCTCGACAGTCGACCTCTCTCTGTTCTCCATCGTCATCGCCTCTCTCTCTCGATCCTCTCTGCAGCATTTCTGATTTGAGATCATAGGATTACCATCGCAAAGGGGTAGCTTGTCGATCACCATTTCCCTGTGCTGATCGTGTCACTGCCTACTTCTTGGTCAGATTTCCTTTTTCACTGCGAGTAGCATTATCGGCTGTGAGCAATGTCTTTGTTCTGAGCACTCAGTTGTGCTACCACATTTCCTGCACGTTCCTATGGTTGTTGAAAGGGATTCGACTGTGATGTCATTGTAATCGGGAAGAAACTCTATCTCTTGATGATCTAAAGGTTCAGATCTGTAAATCACAACTTATAAGTTTGATTTCTGTTGCAGGTACTAAAGTACATTAGAGTTGAGATGGGATTTAACCACAGTGCCATTATTCTATACATATCAGATTTCTTTTATATGAAAGAAGAAGCTATGACTGATTGATTTAGGGAGAGGTAAGGTTTTTGTATGTTGATTAAGTTAACATATTTCTATAGGATGAACAGATAAGGTTATGAGGTTGCTTTCAATTTGGATGTTTGGACTTTAATCCGATACCTTGAATTAGAACAAGATGTGAAGGAAGCTAGGCTTGGTAAGTCCAGACTTGAATGTTTATGGATGTATACCAATGTTGTTTTGTTAACTGAAATGGTGGTTGGTATTAGTTAATGGAAGAGGTAGTTCTTTGGCGGGAGATGTAGTTTGGGGAAATGGATAGATCAGTTAAGTGGATAACTTAATCAATAGGGATTTGATATCATCGTTGGACTTATGAAGAACTTAGTTATGTTCCTTGCTCTTTCTTGCAAGACTTTGATTGTGATAAATTCTTGGACGTGAAGACTATAACCAACGTTCTACATAATAGGTGGGTAATATTTCCTATCCTGGTCAGGTAGTAGTTAAACCCTGAAGTATATAACTTCATATTGTTGTCACTTATGCCATTAAAGAGATTGATAAAAGGAGAGAAAGAACTCGATTATATTCAGTATTCCCATACTCGCAAACAGAAATGGAAGTACAGACAATAGCTTCTTCGTATATTGTTGATTTGGAGAGGTGCAGTTCCATCTGCGGTGAGTTTCAAAAATCAAGAATTCCTTGCTCGCATGCTATTGCAGTCATCATATATCGGAACATGGATCTATACCGTTATTGTGAGCATTATTTTCTAAGGAAAACTTGGGAGGCCACTTACATGGATCGTATTTACCCATGTCGAAGTAAGAAATTTTGGCCTAATGGTGACAAAAATTTTGGAGTTCTACCTCCTCGTAGTCTTGTGCAGCCGGGTCGAAGAAAAAAGGCATGCATTGAGTCTAAACATACTAGGAAGGTGAAAAATAAATGCAACAGATGCAAATAGCATGGCCATAATAGGAGGTCCTGTAGAATGCCACCGCCTACTAATTCCTAATTGTCAATAGTGGTTGTGTAAATATTTGTAAAGGAAACAATATTTATATTAGACGGCTTATTTATCAAATACTTACTGTGCAATTAATTTGTGTATGGTTGTTGTATTAAATTTATGCGTGGTAGTTGTATCAAATTTTGTTCTCGCATCAATGCTGACAAAACAATGTTTGTTGATTTCCCACACATCGGCACACAAGTATGCAGGAAGGGTGTTTTGGGAATATCACAAACCAACCCTCTGGCTTCCTCATTAACTCATTTTCGTTAGGCTACATAAGGTGAAAAATTGTCGAGGAGCTTCTTAACCCCTTCCTTTACAATAGATCATCTCCTTCATGGCTTCCGGAGGCGAACACAACCCTGGGGAGAAGTCTTCTTCCTCCTCGAACGTTGAGGAGGGATCCTCGGCCCCTCCTCTGACTCAATGCATCTTCATCCCAACACTGGAGAAGCAGCGTACAATTCTGATAAGCCGCTTGGAGAGCGTGAGGTGTGACCGGAGGAGGCCACCCAATGCTTGGAGGTTATTCTCCAGCATGAGCAGAATGTACGCCTGCTTTGGCACTAGTGGAAAAATGGATGGTAGAACGAGAGGGCACTCGATCGAGGCGGGGGAACAAGCCTTGATTCTCTTAGATCTGTACCTGGATCATCTTAAATGTCTATGTCATATATATCTAAATCTGTCTTGGTTGGCCTAACTCAATGAATGTTGATCTATTTTGCATTATCGTGGGTTGCCTGAAACTTATGGCATTATAAACTTATGGCCTAACTAATTGAAGGAAAATGATACGCTACGTACCTTATGCTGCGCAAGTCGTGTGCGATTGCATCTTAGTATTTTCCGTGTGATTTTCACCCTTCGTCACTAATTCACCGTCGACTGGTCTGATTCCGGTCGACACTGGAGTCCGACCGGATCCCGATTGGTTTCCACTCGGATTATGGTCGAAAATAGTCGTGATTGCGGCCGCCAATGGGCGTGCCACTGGCAGCTGCAAACCGGTCGAAAACCGGTCGACATCCGGCTGGACTGTGGTGCCGACGGGATCCCGGCCGGTTGCCGACCGGATCCCGATCGGTTGTCGGCCACGATTGCGACCACCAGTTGCGCGCCCATTGGCAACCGTAATTGCAGTCGTTTCTGGCTACCATCTGGTCAGAAACCGGTCGGGATACGACCGACACTGGAGTTCGATTAGAACGCAGTCGGATTGCGACTGCCAGTGGGGCGCCCACTAGCGGCCACGATCCGACTGGACTCTGGCCACGATCCGACCAAACTCCGACTGTGATCTGGCCAGACTTTGGTGTCAGCCAGATCCTAGTCGGTTTCTGGCCGAATCGGGGCCAAAATCTAGCCTTCCGTCGGCGAGATCAACGGTGTCCGCACGGGGATACTGTGCATCACGCACAGTCAGGGAGGGAAACGACACTCAGCATATCAAGTTTCCTAATTGAATGTTTATCAATTTTGCAAAACTATAATAAAAATCCGGCCCACCGCACCCGACCCGTTAATATAAAACCTCCCGTTGGCATTTCAAACAACTAAATTTCATTTATCTGTCACTCATTTCGATCTATCTCTTGTGGAATTGCTTGATGCTTAGATTTTTGATGTTCGTAAGTTTTCTAAATTACTTAACTTCTCTCATTGACCATAACCTTTGTCGTAGTTCAAGGTGTATCCCATCTAAAGTTTTTCCATTTTCGTTAGCGATATCATTTTAAGTTGAGCTTGATAGAGTTTAGAGTTTTAATAATCCATTTGAGCAGAGGTAACGTTTGTTTCTATCAGCACACATGTTTGTGATAAATTTCATCTATTAGTTTCAAATCGCCTTATTATAATGCATTTAGTTCATAACCTAACGTAGTTTTTTCAAGTCACTATGGCCTCAACTGTTGAAACATCAAGCAATAGTTCTGGAAGAACTCTTGCATTGATGCGAGGAAGAATAAAGAGAATGAAATGGAAAAGCAACGTTTCACATTTTAAAAAAATTATTGCAAGTGTGTCGCCGACTGGGGAAGAAGTTACACTGATTTGGAGCTCCCCTTTTGCGTGGGTTTTGGACATTTTAGATATTGTCCATGTCAGACCCCTTGTTCAAAATATGTTTGATAATTGGGACTGCGAGGAGAAATGTTTTATATTCCATGACAAGAAATTACATTTCACAAAGAATGATGTCTCCCTCATCCTTGGTCTACCAAATGATGGACTCGTAGTTCCTATGAACAATGAAGCTCCCTCTGGTCAGCTATATTTGCAATATTTCATGGAAGTTGATTGCTCTAACAAGCATCTGGAGGAATTAATGAAGAGTTCCAGATCTCCAAATAATTTGGGATCTGAAAAATTTTATTGTCAGTTGTTCATTTTATATTTTTTCTCTTGTGTGTTTTTTACTACCACCAGCAGTAAGCCTAGAATACCTATGCGATCACTTATAGATTGTGTAGACGATTTTGATAACTTAGACAGGTACAATTGGTGCGAAGCACTTTATACCTACATGGCTCCACAAATGGAGTCAATTGGTATGGGAGTGACATTGCGACCAAAAGTAGAGGTCGGTAGTGGATCTACAAGACCAATGCTTAAGGGTTTCACACATTTATTGGCTATAAGTGAATATATTTTATGTTTTCCACAAAGAGTATAGATCAATATGTCTATTAACAACTAATTTTACCATTCCATGTATGGATGTGTGAGCATTTATGTATCCTACCTCCACACGTCCCTCATGCTTTGCCAAGAATGTTGAGATGGAGGTGGAGTTCCACAAATGTAAGGGTTGTTAAGAAGATGGTAGATGGTCTCCTACCAGATAAAATAATTGTTGATCTAATGCCAACATAGTCAAAGCTGCATCTGATACAGAACACTTCTCCACCTAGGATTTGTGCTTCAACTTCTCAACCCGAAACTCAGCTCGACGTAGGAGAAAATGCATGTCCAGTATGCCAGGAGAATGCAGAACTAGTTTCAACTCTATGCACCAAGCTAGTTGAAGCAAGGACTTGTTAGGGATCCTTGGAAGGATAGAGGGGGGTGAATAGCCTCTTTTCAAAATCTACAAGAAATGTTAGCGAAAGCAAATACTAAATAAAAATAAGAAGTTAAACACAAACGCTAACACGAAGCCTTTTACGTGGTTCGGAGATAACACTCCTACTCCATGGCAATCCTTAAGGTGGATCAACCCAAAGCAATTCCACTAAGAAGCTTTCCTTTACAAGACACTCTCCTCTTCTTACAATGATGAAAATGATATTTAGGAGAAGAGGAGGAATTAACACAAAGAAAGCCTTTGAAAATTTGTGGGAGCTTGAGAACAAGGTTGGAAGATAAGCACTAGCCTTCTCAAGCATCCCAAGCCCTCTTTTTATAGAGAGAGGGTTGTTTTTCCGTTGGCAACATCGGCCGATTGTCGCCAACCAACGGCTTCGGCCAGGTGAATCCGCGGAGATACGCGTCATTTCAATGGCGGCTGATCCGATCGGTGATCACTTCATCAATCGATCGATGAAGCGATCGATCAGTGATCCCCACGCTGAGTGAGTGAGACTCCATTCTATGCCGTCGTCGACTTGATCTTGATCATCGGTATTAGCGATCGATCGGCATCGATCGCAACCCTTGGCCGATCGATCATCGTGAGTTTTAGCCTTACTCAGTCGAGCACCTTATCAGTTGATTGCTACATCGTATCAGTCGACTGATGCTCGTCAAGTATTAGTAATTCATACTTGAATTGACTCCCTAGACCTAGACTTAACCTTCTAGCTCTTCCTTTAGCCTTGCGCCTCCAGGATCCCTCCGAGTCCGTGACTTGTTCATCCTTTGCGCTTGCTTCCAAGAGCTTCCTTCGGTTTCGTCATGTCTTGGGTTTCTCTTTGCCAAAGTACACTTGGACTTTACGCCGCCAAGACTACATGCTTGGACTTACGTTGCCAAGGCTTGCCTTTGGACTTCCTTTGCCAAGGACCGCTTGGTCTTTACGCCGCCAAGACTACATGTTTGGTCTTATGCCGCCAAACCCTTTCCTTGGACTTCTTTTGCCAAGATCACACTTGGACTTTTCCTTTACCAAGTCTTCATACTTGGATTTTTCCTGTCACTTAAACATGTTCACAATTAGATCATAAAATATTGCCTAACATAGATGATTATCCAAACATCAAAACATGTAAATGCTTGGGGCATTATTACACCAACAGGACTAACTTGGACAGCACCTCCCTACTTAAAGATGCGACCATCGAAGAAAAAGAAAAGAAAATATAGGAGCTTCTTTAACAGTTGGAGGAGGTCAAAAGTAGGAAGGACAATGAGATAAGTGAAAGGGATAATATAATTTGTGAAAAAGAAGCATTAATCGCTAAAAAGGACAGTCTAATATTAGAGCTTTAACTGAATTTACAATCCCGAGATGTAGAGGGGTTACAATCACAACCCATATAAGCTGCACAGACCCAACAACCTTCTACTGCATACACTAGGCAGAAGGTTTGTGTGCGGAAGAGGGCTCTTCATGGTGTATCACCCCCTACAAGTACAAGCATTCCTCCTGCATGGTTTGCTAACATTCCTAAAAGAAGGAGAGTTGAAACTCAAACAGTCCCCAGCAAGGCTATAGAGTATCCCTCATCAGACCTTAATATCACTCCTGAAGAGGCAAATTTTGAGCAGGAGTTAGTCCAGGATAAAAAAGGGAAATCAACTGCCGAGGAGTGTGAACCTGAAATATTATCTACTACCACACAAGCCTCCACGGACAAACAACAACCACTCAAAGAAGTCAAGAGAAGGATATTGGAGGTGAGCATAAGTTATCTTGTCCAGTACTATTTTTCAGAGAAAATATTTTTATTCTAACTATTTTTTTTATACAGTAAGCTTATAAAGAATTCACCAATAAGATGGATCCAGCAGTCGGAGAGTGTTTATTGAAACTAAAAATAATGGAGTAAGATCATACACTTTATAATAGTAATCTTATGTTTTGAGAGTTGCTAATAACCCTTTCCTTGTGTAGTGTGACAATATCAGGACCAGTGTGGAAGACGGATGCTATTAACTTATACATGGACTCTTTCCTTACAATATTTGATTGGAATGTTTTGACACATGGGGATTGCATCAGTGATTATTTCTCAGTCTTAGCTGATGAGTGCAAGGAGACTGATAAGGCATACTATAGCTCAATATTCTATGGGGCTGGATTCCCAGTAAGTTTTTGCCCCTTTTGCACGGAATTATCAACTTTAAAGCTTTGGTGTTTTGACAAGTTTTTTTATACACAGGATATATTTAATATAATGTACGCCCAAGCATTCTAGCAAACTTTTAAAACCCCAAGCAATGATCCAATCAGATACATATTTTGTCCAATAATCCGTGATGACCACTGCCACCTACTAGTGGCGGACTTGCAAAATACAGAGTTTATCTACTACAACTCATTGTCCATCAGGAAAGCTTACAATATTCAATTTGAAGAAATGGTAAGCAGTGTTATTTTATATGTTGCTTAAATAAATCATTTGTGTATGGAGAATTGATAGCATTTTTTTGGGTGTAGGTTGAATTCTTTAAAAAGATCCACCCTTCGTATTATGAGAACTGGCATCCTGGCCTGGCTAATAAATTTTGTAATGCAAATTTTTTCGTGCGTCGAGTGTAGGGTCTCAAACAAAGCTCTTCGTAAGACATTTAATATTCTTTGTAAATACCATATTTTATAAGTTAGCAATGGACTAATTATTTGTATTTTTTACAATCCGATACATTGGGAGTTTATTATTTGGTTACCCTAAAAGATTCAGGCAGCAAGGTATGAGGAGCTTTAGATTCTTGGTGGGAAATAGAATAATGTGTAGCTCACACTTTTGTTTGCAATTATGACTGTGCTGTAATTTGGGATATGTTGTAATAGTATACAAAGTTGTAAATTTTTTACTGCACCGAGGTGCCTGCCTGCAAAAGTTAATCTGTCAAGTCTCGAAAATATATATATATATATATATATATATATATAATAATAGTAATAATAATAATAAAATGATAAAAATACACGGGCATATATCGTCGGAAAAGGAGGATAAATTTCGAGGTCTATTTATACCCTAAATAAGCGCAGTTGAGGGGCATAAAGGGAAAAACCCTAATCCTATAAATCCGGCCAAACCATTTCTTTTTATTTTTCTTTTTCCTTTCTTTTTCTTTCCCGCGGCTCATCTTCTGTTCGCAAGCCACCGTAAACGTCGGGTAGGACGATCGACGAACTGCTTCCGACGGAGACGACGCAAAGCCGCCGAAGCTAAACCGAACCTCCTCCCTCATCTTCACGGTAAGTAAATCTCTGGCTAGGGCTGGCGAGGGTGGAGAGTTTAGCTCAGGTTTTTCTTTTGGGATTTTAGAGGCGAGATTTGAGTCGGGATTTCGGGTTTGATCGTGTCTAAGCAATGGTTTTTCCAGATTGGGTTCTAGCAGGATTCATGGATGTATTTTCGGGATTTTAGGAATGGTTTGAGCTATGGAAATCGGTGGAGCTTGGCTACCCGTCAGCTTAGAGGAGTTGAAGAGCAGAGGGATCACGGGAAGAGGTTTAGGGATTTCAATTTTTGGGCTGTGATGGGGGTTCTTGATGGGGAGGTGATCGGACCTTGTGGTTCAGGGTACTCGGCAGGGTAGGGACAAGGGAAGGGGTATGTGTAAACAGATTTTGTTATTAGGATGTAAGGGGAATCGGATTATGAGTTTGGATCGCTTTTGTTTGAATTTGTGCATGGATTGGTATTGTGGGTTTCATCCGGTTGATTTGTAATAACTGATAATACACATGTTAGGGTCATTATGAATTGGAAATGCTGAGTTATGTATATGAGGGTTAAATATCCAGTTAATAGTCAGATAAATGTTTAATAGATGTAATGAGCAGTTAGTTTGAAAGGAATCAGCATGCTAGGGTGGATATAAATTTGTATGTACATGAGCATTATGTGATAGATGATTCTGCTATATTATTCGTTAAGTTAATTTTTCATAAGATTTTTCTTAATGTTGTTAATGATATGTAATATGTGATAAATATCATCTACCTGTGTATGAGGTTAGATGCTAAATATATATATATATGTGGTTTAGCTATCATCTACCTGTGTATGAGGTTGGATGCTATATGTATATGTGTGTAATTACCATCTACCTGTGTATGAGGTTAGATGCTATATATAGATATATATTTGTTCACCCATGATGTTTTATGTTATTATTTTTAGCTAATTGTTCATCAAATCTTTCTAGTGCCTCGATGTTATGTGAATAAGTTATACTATCATCTACCTGTGTGTAAGGTTAGATGCTATATGTACATGTGTGTAATTATCATCTACTTGTGTATGAGGTTAGATGCTATATATATGGGTGTAATTACCATCTACCTGTGTATGAGGTTAGATGCTATATATAGATATATATATTTGTTCACCCATGATGTTCTATGTTACCCTTCTATGACTGAGCATGATAGGAAATGATAGAAATTCTTTATTTAGCTACCTGTATGTACATGAACATTAGTGGTGCCTGGATGGGTTGGGCTCCTCGGGTTGAGCTCCGGGGAGGGCCCACCCAAAATAATGATTGATGGTGATGGTGATTCCCTTAGTTTCTTTCTAGAGATACCTCGAGATTGCACAAGAAAATAAGGTATTTAAGCGCTCGACATTTTAAATGCATAAGCGAGGTACCACGAGGTTTATGTTTAGTCTGATTAGCATAACGAAAGGCATGATTGGGTTATGTTGTTATAATGGCATGTTGCTATAAGTATTGGCTATGTTTCATACTGACGTACAGAAAGTGCAATAGAAAATGTATGTTGAGCTTACAGTAGTTTACACTACAGTAGTAGAGTTATATGTTTCCTGTTTGGATTTTCCTCCCTGCGTTGTGTCCCTATCATTGATCTACTTATTGGGCTGTGAACTCATGATTTCACTTAATATTTTCAGGTAGGGAACAGGATTCTCAGATTGAGATACAAGAAGCGGAGGTGGTGTAACTGAGGAGATGACGATGAGCATGACACACAATGTCCGGGACTTATAAGATACAGGATTTTCCAGTTTGAGCGGTGTTGATTTTGATGTTCTATTTTTCTTCAATTTGAGAGGGTAAAGTGTGTAGTTGAGACTTCTAAGCTGAATGGAATAAAATAAATTTAGCCGCGTGTTCCAATCATGTGTATGAATGGGTAGTATTGAAGTGTGATTGGGGGTTAAGTATATGCATACGGGGTTAGGTCCTTTCAGTTGGTATCAGAGCGAATGATCCTAAAGGACAGTGTGTGCATGCAATCTCATCAAGGACTCAGATATATCCATCCCTGCATTTGTAAGCTTTAAACTTACTTTTCAAGTAGTAGTCTTAATGTAATCATGTTTAGGTTTATGTACAAACTGGAGATAACGATGCAGGTATTGGGTTTTATAGGAGAATGGCGGGCCGAAGAAACAATGGTGAAGTGGGGTAGAGTAGTCAGTTTCTCGGCCAGCTTGCGCGATTATGCGAGAAAAGAGTCGGATTAGGAGAAAGCAGATCCAGGTGTTGAGAGCCGAGGAGCATGGAAAGCGCCCACGATGGTCCCCACGGCCGGTGTGAACCCGATTTACAAGCGGATTCAAGGATCTTGGGCCGGCGAGTTTAAAGGAAATCTGAACCCGATTGTTGCAGAAGGATGGATTCGATCATTGGAGACGATATACGACTTCATGCAGCTTACGGATGCTGACAAGGTGAGGTGTGTCATATTCATGTTGCGGGGCGATGCTCGAATATGGTGGGAGGGTGCACGCTCAGCGGTGGATTTAGCTACAGTTACTTGGGTTGAATTCAAGGAGGTATTTTATGGTAAATACTTTACTGCTGACACCAGAACCCGAATGGCTAGGGAATTCCTAGAGCTTCGCCAAGGGGACCGGACAGTGGCTGAGTATGTCAAGGAATTCGAGAAGGGGCGGTATTTTGTACCTATGATTGCAAGTCAACCAGTAGAGGAGCTGAAACATTTTACTAAGGGATTGAGGGCAGCAATTCGCCATGATGTCAGGGTGAGTCGAGTTATCACCTTGGAGAGGTATGGATCGAGCTCGATGGCGAAGAGGGCGATAGGAATGACATGATAAAGGAAGTACAAACTAAGAGGTCTAGTTACCAGGGAAGGGAACCTCTTGCGTCGAGTTAGAAGAAGTTTGCACTGGCGGTTTGAGGCAAGTAGCCCGCAGATCTGAGCCTTGACCACAGCGACCGGAACCACGACGGTGACCATATTGTCTTCAAGGGCGAAAGCAAAATTCAGTGTCCCAAGTGTGAGAAGGCTCATGCAGGTCAGTGTTTGGTGGGTACAGATGTGTGCTACAAGTGCAAGAAGTCTGGGCACTTTGCTATGAACTGCCCTCAGCTCAAAGAGCCAACCAGAGGAAGGGTGTATGCTATGAAACAGGAGCAGGTGGATCCGGATTCGGTCATCATCACAGGAAGAATTTCTATTGTCAATCTACCTGCTCATGCCTTAATTGATTCTGGAGCTACACACTCTTTCATATCGGTGGCCTACGTTGCAAAACTAGGTATTTCATGTGATTGGATGTCTACCGGCTATAACGTGTCCTTGCCTTCGGGAGAAGAACTGACCAGCAATAGAATAGTGAGGAACTGTCCGATAAGGATGCAGAACTATACAGTGTACGCCAAACTTATTGTGTTAGAGATGGTGGATTTTGACGTAATTCTGGGTATGGATTGGCTGACCCAGTACGAGGCCATTATTGACTGTAAACAAAGGACAGTTAAACTGAAACTACAAAATGATGAATTTGTCATCTTCAATGCAACCTCCACGTTGAGTCATCCACCTATTATATCAGCATGTAAAGCTCAGAAAAGCCCCCAGGGCAAACCCAGATGGCTAGCGCAGCCGTGTTAAGGCTTGAAAGGGCAAGGGATTAATTCCTGGAGGTGACGACCAGGCTACCAATTATTCCGCATTTCTACACTAGCCACCTAACACCTGATTTACCCCCCTCCACACGTAGGGGCAGCGGTGGGGGGCCGCTAATGTAGCGGTTCCACATTTTTTATGTAAAGCTCAGAAAATGTTAAGCAAGGGGTGTAACGGATTTCTAGTCAACATAATGGGTAGTTCTGAGACTTTTAGACCAAGTCTGGAGGAAGTAGAGGTAGTCCAGGATTTTCCTGATGTATTTCCAGAAGATATTGCAGGATTACCCCCTGTCAGGGAGGTTGAGTTTGGAATAGAACTAATATCGAGAACCCCACCCCTGTGTCTAAAGCACCGTACCGCCTGGCACCTACCGAAATGAAGGAACTGAAAGAGCAACTACAAGAACTATTGGATAAGGGTTTCATCCGACCCAGTGTGTCACCCTGGGGAGCGCCAGTGCTGTTCGTCCATAAGAAGGACGGTTCAATGCAGTTGTGCATTGACTACCGGGAGTTGAGCAGATTCTGATCGAAGAACAAGTACCCATTGCCTAGAATCGATGATCTGTTTGATCAACTACAGGGAGCAACGGTATTCTCAAAGATTTATTTGAGGTCGGGGTACCACCAATTGAGGGTGAAAGGAGAAGATGTTCATAAAACTGCGTTCAAAACTCGATATGGTCATTATGAGTTTCTGGTTATGCCGTTTGGGCTTACTAATGACCCTGCAGCCTTTATGGATTTGGTGAACCGGATCTTCCAGCCATACTTGGATTAGTTTGTGATTGTCTTTATCGATGATATACTAATTTACTCTTAGAGTCATGAAGAGCACCGATAACATCTGACGCTGATGCTGCAGACTCTGAAGGATAAGCGGTTATACGCTAAGTTCAGCAAATGCGATTTTTGGTTGAGACAGATAGCATTTTTAGGACATATAGTCTCGGAGAAGGGAATAGAGGTGGATCCAGTCAAAGTGGAGGCAATCCAGAGTTGGGCTACTCCGAGAAATGTTACAGAAATTCAAAGTTTCTTGGGACTAGCGGGGTACTATCGCAGATTCATTCAGAATTTTTCACGAATTGCGCTACCCCTGACTTCGTTGACCAAGAAGGGGGTGAGGTATGAATGGACTACTCAGTGTGAGAAGAGTTTTATGGAGTTAAAGGAAAGGCTGATGATAGCACCTGTGCTTGCAGTTCCAGACACTTCTGGGCAGTTTGTGGTGTACACTGATGCCTCCAAAACTGGTCTAGGGGCTGTATTGATGTAGAAGGGGAGGGTCATTGCCTATGCATCACGCCAGTTGAAGGTGCATGAGCAGAATTATCCTACACATGACCTAGAACTAGCAGCGGTCGTCTTCGCTTTGAAGATTTGGCGACACTATCTTTACAGAGAACGTTGCGAGATCTACACAGATCATAAAAGTTTGAAATATTTCTTTACTCAAAAGGAACTGAATATGCGGCAGAGACGATAGTTGGAGTTGGTAAAGGATTATGACTGCAATATTAACTATCACCCGGGTAAGGTAAATGTGGTGGCGGATCATTTGAGTCATAAGTTAGCGCGCTATTACGATTGACCACCCAGCAAAGATTGATATCGAATTCGGATGATGAGAGTGGAAGTGATAGCACCAGGTGAGCAGGTTAGTTTGGCGGCACTGACGGTTAAATCAAACTTACGGGATCGAATTCGGGCAGAACAAGCATTGGATCAACAGTTAATGGAATGAAAACACAAAGATGAAGCAAAGGGTAGCACCATCTACTCAGTGGTTGATGGGATGGTGCGATACAAGGGCCACATCTGGGTGCCTAAGGGTGGATCCCTGAGGGAGAATCTCATGACGGAAGCTCACACTACCCCGTACTCTATTCACCCCGGTAGCACAAAGATGTATAAGGATATGCGACTATTATACTGGTGGTCAAGCATGAAGAGAGACATAAGCAAGATGGTCCATGAGTGCCTTACCTGTCAACAGGTGAAAGTTGAGCACCAAAGACCCGCGGGATTGCTCGAGAACCGCCTTAGATGCACTGCGGAAGTGGGAAAATATTGCCATGGATTTTGTGGTAGGATTACCGATCTCGACTAAGGGATTAAATGCAGTGTGGGTTATTGTGGATCGATTGACGAAGTCAGCACACTTCCTGCCAGTGAAAACCACTTTCACTATGATACAATACGCAGAAATATTGTATAAGGTTACATGGAATTCCGGATCAGATTGTGTCAGATAGAGATCCAAAATTTACATCCAGATTCTGGAAGAGTTTGCATCAGGGATTGGGTACAAAACTTACTTTCAGCACTGCTTTCCATCCCCAGACCGACGGGCAATCTGAGCAAGTAATTTAGATTTTAGAAGATATGCTACGAGCTTGCATTATAGATTTCAAAGGGAGCTGGGAGTCCAAACTGCCTTTGGTAGAGTTCACCTATAATAATAGTTATCAAGCCACCATCGGTATGGCTCCCTATGAAGCATTATACGGAAGGTGTAGAACCCCACTACATTGGGAAGAGGTAGGAGAAAGGGCAGTTCTGGGTCCAGAGATTGTGACACAAACTGTGGAACTAGTAGCAAAGATCCGAGACAGAATGCAGTCAGCACAAAGTCACCAAAAGAGTTATGCTGATTGTCGAAGGAGGGATTTGGAGTTCATAGTGGGAGACCATGTATTTCTCAAAGTGTCACCTATGAAGGGAGTACTGAGGTTCGGAAGGAAGGGCAAACTCAGTCCGAGGTATATTGGGCCTTTTGAGATTCTCGACTGGATTGGAACACGAGCATACCGAGTTGCTCTACCACCAAACCTGGTAGGAGTTCATAATGTGTTTCACGTATCCATGCTCAGGAGGTACCTTTCCAACCCTGCATATGTGATTGGGTATGAAGTCATACAGTGGACACCAGATCTATCCTACGAGGTAATACCAGAACAAATATTGGATCGTCAAGTGCGGAAGCTGAGAAATAAAGAAATCAGAATGGTGAAAGTTTTATGGGGAAATCAGCAGATAGAGGAAGCTACTTGGGAGACCGAGCAAGAAATGCGTGACCATTACCCTGAACTATTTGGTAAGTCAAATTTCGAGGACGCAAATTTTTTTTAAGGGGGGGAGAGTTGTCAAGTCTCAAAAAAAAAAAAAAAAAATATATATATATATATATATATAATAGTAATAATAATAATAAAATGATAAAAATACATGGGCGTATATCATCGGAAAAGGAGGATAAATTTCGGGGTCTATTTATACCCTAAATAAGCGCAGTTGAGGGACATAAAGGGAAACACCCTAATCCTATAAATCCGGCCGAACCATTTCTTTTTCTTTTTCTTTTTCCTTTCTTTTTCTTTCCATGACTTCGTCTTACGTTGCCACAGTAACGCTTGTCGGGTAGGACGATCGGGAACTGCCTCGGAGGCAGCCTTAGCGCTAAACCGAACCTCCTCCCTCATCTTCACGGTAAGTAAATCTCTGGCTAGGGCTGGCGAGGGCGGAGAGTTTAGCTCAGGTTTTTCTTTTGGGATTTTAGCGACGAGATTTGAGTCGGGATTTCGGGTTTGATCGTGTCTAAGCAATGGTTTTTCCAGATTAGGTTCTAGCAGGATTCATGGATGTATTTTTAGGATTTTAGGAATGGTTTGAGCTATGGAAATCGGTGGAGCTTGGCTACCCGTCAGCTTAGAGGAGTTGAAGAGCAGAGGGATCACGGGAAGAGGTTTAGGGATTTCAATTTTTGGGCTGTGATGGGGGTTCTTGATGGGGAGGTGATCGGACCTTGTGGTTCAGGGTACTCGGCAGGGTAGGGACAGGGGAAGGGGTATGTGTAAACAGATTTTGTTATTAGGATGTAAGGGGGATCGGATTATGAGTTTGGATCGCTTTTGTTTGAATTTGTGCGTGGATTGGTATTGTGGGTTTCATCCGGTTGATTTGTAATAACTGATAATACACATATTGGGGGCATTATGAATTGGAAATGCTGAGTTATGTATATGAGGGTTAAATATCCAGTTAATAGCCAGATAATTATTTAATAGATGTAATGAGCAGTTAGTTTGAAAGGAATCAGCATGCTAGGGTGGATATAAATTTGTATGTACATGAGCATTATGTCAGTAGACTGCTATATTCGTTATCAGTCAACATGTTTAGTTAATTTTTCATAAGATTTTTCTTAATGTTGTAAATGATATGTAATATGTGATAAATATCATCTACCTGTGTATGAGGTCAGATGCTAAATATATATATATATATAGGTGGTTTAGCTATCATCTACCTGTGTATGAGGTTGGATGCTATATGTATATGTGTGTAATTACCATCTACCTGTGTATGAGGTTAGATGCTATATATAGATATATATTTGTTCACCCATGATGTTTTATGTTATTATTTTTAGCTAATTGTTCATCAAATCTTTCTAGTGCCTCGATGTTATGTGAATAAGTTATACTATCATCTACCTGTGTGTAAGGTTAGATGCTATATGTACATGTGTGTAATTATCATCTACCAGTGTATGAGGTTAGATGCTATATATATATGGGTGTAATTATCATCTACCTGTGTATGAGGTTAGATGCTATATATATATGGGTGTAATTACCATCTACCTGTGTATGAGGTTAGATGCTATATATAGATATATATATTTGTTCACCCATGATGTTCTATATTACCCTTCTGTGACTGAGCATGATAGGAAATGATAGAAATTCTTTATTTAGCTACCTGTATGTACATGAACATTAGTGGTGCACAGACGGGTTGGGCTCCCGGGTTGAGCTCAGGAGGGCCCACCCAAAATAATGATTGATGATGTGATTCCCTTAGTTTCTTTCTAGAGGTACCTCAGGATTGCACAAGAAAATAAGGTATTTGACTGGCTCAGCATTTTAAATGCATAACGTGAGGTACCACGAGGGTTTATGTTTAGGTACAGTTAGCATAACAGAAAGGCATGATTGGGTTCGCAGTACTTGTTATAATGACATGTTGCTATAAGTATTGGCTATGTTTCATCGACGCATGAAAGTGCAATAGAAAATGTATGTTGAGCTTACGATGGTTTACACTCTGATAGTAGAGTTATATGTTTCCTGTTTGGATTTTCCTCCCTGCGCTGTGTCCCTATCATTGATCTACTTATTGGGCTGTGAACTCATGATTTCACTTAATATTTTCAGGTAGGGAACAGGATTCTCAGATTGAGATACAAGAAGCGGAGGTGGTGTAATTGAGGAGATGACAATGAGCATGGCACACAATGTTCGGGACTTATAAGATACAGGATTTTCCAGTTTGAGCGGTGTTGATTTTGATGTTCTATTTTTCTTCAATTTGAGAGGGTAAAGTGTGTAGTTGAGACTTCTAAGCTGAATGGAATAAAATAAATTTAGCCGCGTGTTCCAATCATGTGTATGAATGGGTAGTATTGAAGTGTGATTGGGGGTTAAGTATATGCATACGGGGTTAGGTCCTTTCATAATCTCAAGATGCAAAGTGTAAATCCAAATTGTGTAGTATCTATACAATTATAAAAAATTTAGACATTGTTAAATATGCGAACCACTTCAACTTTATAATTTTGTGATGGGATTTCAATCTGTACAATGTATATTTTCTTGTGAATACCATTTTGCATACTTTGTACGTGGTGCTGGGAAATCTTATCCCAAGACCACTGTATTCCTAGGAATATAATTCTCAGCACTACCTTTTTTCTTGGCCAGTTCGAAATTGTACGTGGTACTGGGAATTCAAATTCCATGACCACTGTGTTCCTGGGAATACAAATCCCAGCACAATCTTATTCTAGCCGAGCTGGATATTGTACGTGGTGCTGGGAATTCAAATCCCAGGACCACGGTGTTCCTGGGAATATAATTCCCAGCACCACCTTTTTCTAAATGAAGTGAATATTATATGTGGTCCTGGGAATCCAAATCCCATGACCACTGTGTTCCTGAAAATATAATTCCCAGCACCACCTTTTTCTAGGCGAACTAAATATTATACGTGGTACTGGGAATTCAAATCCCATGACCACTGTGTTCCTGGGAATACAAATCCTAGCACTACCTTATTCTAGCCGAGCTGGATATTGTACATGGTGTTGAGAATTCAAATCTCAGGACCACGGTGTTCCTGGGAATATAATTCCCAGCACCACCTTTTTCTGAATGAGGTGAATATTGTACGTGGTACTGGGAATCCAAATCTCAGGACTACTGTGTTCCTGGGAATATAATTTCCAGCACCACCTTTTTCTAGGCGAACTAAATATTATACGTGGTGCTGGAAAATTAAATCTCAGTACCACTGTATTCCTGGGAATATGAATCTCAGCACCATCTTATTTTAGTCGAGTTGAATATTATATGTGGTGCTGGGAATTCAAATCCCAGGACCACGGTGTTCCTGGGAATATAATTCCCAACACCACCTTTTTCTAAATGAGGTGAATATTATACGTGGTACTGGGAATCCAAATCCCAGGACCATTGTGTTATTGGGAATATAATTCCCAGCACCACCATTTTCTAGGCGAACTAAATATTGTACGTGGTGCTGGGAAATCAAATCTCAAGACCACTGTGTTCCTGGTAATATAAATCTCAGCACCACCTTATTCTAGCTGAGTTAGATATTGTACATGGTGCTGGGAATTCAAATCCCAGGACCACGGTGTTCCTGGGAATATAATTCCCAGCAACACCATTTTCTGAATGAGGTGAATATTGTACGTGGTACTGGGAATCCAAATCCCAGGACCACTGTGTTTCTAGGAATATAATTCCCAGCATCACCTTTTTCTAGGTGAACTAAATATTGTACGTGGTGCTGGAAATCCAAATCTCAGGACCACTATGTTCCTGGGAATATAAATCTCAGCACCACTTTATTTCTAGGTGAGCTGTATATTGTACGTGGTGTTGGGAAATCAAATCCCAAGACTACTGTGTTCCTGGAAATATAAATCCTAGCACCACTTTATTCTAGCCGAGATGGATATTGTTAGTAATATATGAGAGATGTCCTAAGGCAATCGCCTTATGTATGAACCATTTATATGATAAATGAAGATTCACTATTTGAGTATACATGTTTAATGTATTTGATTGGATCTTAAACTCATTTACTGAATGTCCACGATACGATTCACAGCATGAGAGAATTTGTGATTGGATCACAACTAGTGAGTATCTCTACATGTGTAATTGTGATGTATCGGAATTATCCCTAGTTGATGAATTGATGGATTTGGACACCATCAATTCTGTCGAGACTAGCACGAGGTATACTCCTTGGTGTATCCAAGCAGCTGATTCTCACTGGCTGGAGACATTGTGATGTCCGGAGTTAATCGTGGATGCTAGTTATGGTAACTAGTTCATTGGAGTGACCGTAGTAAGACTTCATATGGTTCTCTGCATATATAGATATGTCAATGAAGTTCTTACTGTGGCTTAAGTGCGATGTTCCTTTGACTTGCGGTATTCAAGTCATCTTGATCATGGAGACTTATGCTTTGACATCTTAAGCAAACATCTCCGAGGAGATGTGGACCCGGGATGATTGGGTATAAGTCGAAGTGATCGAAGGTGTTTGAATAGCCTATAAAGGATTCACCACTCCTTGCGAGGAGATGTATACCCATGGCCTCTCGTCGGATTGTTACTAAAGTCTTTGGCCAAAGCATTACATGTTTAGAGTAAAGTACTCTTCGATACATGTGGAGTAACTAGAATCCGTAGGACGAGGAAATGATACTTAGGCTAGGTGTGGCGTGAGTCGACTAGTGGGGGGACACAATAGACCATGTCACAGAACCAAGTGGGTATAAGATGAGTGAAGGGAATGGGGCACGATTCATTCGAGCTCTTGAAGGGTTTCGAAATAGTTACGGATCAATAGTTGATCTTTTCGGTTAATTGGGGATCATGATGTACTACTAGGTGCCACTCATGATCGTTCTATAATTAATGGTTAATTATAGGCGGCCAACATAAACCGAGAACCTATTTGGTCACAGCACGAGTGTAATCCAAAGGATTTAAAACGAGCTTGAGAATGAGATTCTCAGACCGAGAGAAACTCGGTTTGGTTGGACCAAACATAAAGCGAGCATGAAATCATTTTGATCGCAATGGAGCGTGGATGAAGCGTCTTATGAAGACATAATGGATGAACCAAAATGGTTTGGTTCTAATCCAATGGATAAGAATAAACCAAAGGGTTTGGTTTATTTTAAACGAATGAACCAAAAGTTGGTTCGGTTCGTTTTAACTTAAAATAAACCTTCATGGTTTGGTTTATTTTAACTTATCTTAATGGAGCGGGTTAACGGGCTTTATGGATATGATCCATTAACCATTAAGAGAATTAGTTCTCTATAAAAGTGGGCTTAAGGGATTGTTAAACCCAAACTAATCATCCAAAACCCTAAACCTTGGCCTCAACATAGTTGCACCTCCTGTGATTTGCCGCCCAACTTTGTGCGCCGTCAAGACCCTTCGGCGTCAAGCTCCAGCCGGTGAACCTCCGGCGACCCTCCGGTGATCTCCTATAGGTTGGCATCAAGGTGAGCTTTTCTCTCCTTGTTTAGGCGGCGCCTACTCCTCCACCAAGCTGTCCAGTTTTCTGGACAGCTTCTCCTCCTTCGTCGGGCGTCGTTTGGGCGGCGGTTAGTGCTCGACAGCGGCTAACTTAGCGGGATTTGATCTCCGGTAATCCTCTGAGGTGGAGGCGAAGGATTCGTCAACGGTTGTGAACACCTCTCCGGAGAAGCGAGTTTTGAGAACTCGTTTTGGATCCGAATTTGGATTCGGATCGTGATCATCTCTCGATCACGTCGTCTTCAACACGAGGCTAGTAACCCGTACGAAGACGAAGCTCGTGACTAAGCGAAGTCATCCCGAGGAGCTCGGCGTGGATACGGATAGAGACGATTCTTACGAGGATCGTTCCGGTTGATGCCGTTCCCGCTACACGTCATACGGAAGGTATAACGTAGTTTAATTTCCTTTTATTGCAAATTTTAATTTACGGTTATGTCTACACTTGTTGTAATAGCATGCGTGTGTTGTGTGTGTTGTAATAAATATAGATTTATTATTTTTAATTGCTTCCGCTGTGTTCATGTTTACGAAACATGATCGAACACACACACGCCGCGGTGCCGGAAACCCAACATTGGTATCAGAGCCCAGGTTGTGTTTCGACATAATCGTAAAAATGGTTTTGCGATAGTCATAATGTATTTCTGGAAGTTTTCTAAATTTTGGAAATTTAGAAGTATTTATGGAAATTTTTCAATTTTGGAAAGTCTAGAAGTATTTATAGAAATCTTCCACTTTTGGAAAGTTGGAAGTATTTATGGAAATTTATATTTTCCATAAATAAAATATTTGATTAGATTCTGGAAATTTGTTTCCTAATTTAATCATGATTTGATTTGGGAAATCAAATCTTAAAATATTTAATTTCCATAAGTAGTTTTAAAGATTTAGGAAATTGGTTTCCTAAATAGATTTTCCTTAATCAAATAATTCCATGAATAAAATATGTGATTAGATTTGGAAATTTATTTCCTAATTTAATTATGATTTGATTTGGAGAATCAAATCTTAAACATATTTTATTTCCATAAATAGTTATGACATATAAGGAAATTATATACATGACATAATTGTATGCCATGTAATTGCATTAGATGCATAACATTATGCCATGCGTGTCGTGATATGTAGATGTATGCCATGTATGTCATGCCATGTAGATAATAGTTATTTGCATGCAAAGAGGATGAGACATAAAAACCCTTAATCAATATTAAAGCCTACACCTTCCATTAATATGGTTAGAACCAGAGTTCTGTTTCTTGTTTGGGTTGTTGGACTCTCTCTAAGCCCGGCTCGAACCTGAATATGTTCAAACCATGGAATAGTTTAATACTAATATGGTAAGAGTCAGAGGTCAATCGTTAACTTTGGTTGTTGGACTCTCTCCAAGCTGGGCTAATTGGTTGAATGCGCTCTAACCATATTAAAACTATGTCCTGATTAATGGGTTGGCTTTAACCTGGAGCATCGGTTTGTTGGACTCTCTCCAAGGTCGATGTAAAGGGAGGTGAAGTTGGGTGCTATGCATATGATGCATACTTGTTAATGTGTTAACAACCCGATGTATGTGTGAACATTCAATTAGTTGATAGCACATTGTGATAGTTGCATATATCACGGGATATCTGATCGGTATAGATGATACCTACCGTCGTAGTTATGAATGGCTTGTTGGACTCTCTCGAGGTTGTTCATAACTATGATGGATATCAGCCCATTCGGAGATGGACCTACGATCTCCCGAAGTGATTTTGGGGTTTTGAAATTCGAAAAATGAATGGGATTTATAAATGTATATTGATGCATTTTAAAATCATCTTTCTCATATATGCTCGTTTTGTATTTCTAAGTTAATATATTGATCATGATGTGTTTGAATTTGCGTTCCATTTTGGATTCAAATAAATTGACTGGGCCAAACTTCTTGGACTGACTTAGAAACTTGAGAATTGTTCTCAAGGTGAAAAGCTTGTGTATGTCCTCGAAGCGCCTCTTCCCGCCCGTCCTAGTGACGATGCAACTTTGGACCAATTGTTGGCCTATCAGAAACATGTGAGTGATTCTGAACAAATGAGTTGCATCATGCTAGCCGCGATGGAACCCAAGCTACGAAAGCAGCATGAGCATATGGATGCTCATATCGTAGTCCTTCATCTCTGTGAGTTGGTTGATGAGCAAGTGAGATTCGAAAGGTTCGAAGTCTCCAAGCTCCTCTTCACCTCTGAGATGTAAGGAGGTTCATCTGTGGTACTGCTCAACATGCTGAAGACTGTGGAGCCTTCTGAGAAGCATGAGTAGGGGACAGTGTTGTTAGTTGATTCCTCGAAGAAAGGTTCTAAGAGGGAGTCAAAGGAACAACAGAAGGGGAAGAAGAAAAAGGCTAAAAAGCGAGAACTATTGCCATCATTATGGCAAGGAGGGTCATTGGCGAAGAAATTGCAAGGTTTATCAAGAGTCCGTGAAGAAGGATAAGGCATCGGATGCCCCATCTTCTTCAGAAATCTTCTTTATTGATTGTCATTCTATTTCCTTAGACACTTGAGTATTGGATACTGGGTGTGACTCACATATATGTAATAACATACATGGGCTAAGGAATAGAAGAAGACTCGTCAAGGGAGAGTCAAATTTACGTGTTGGGAATGGAGCAAAGGTTCTTTGCATCGCCATCGGATCGTATTGTTGAAACTCCTGTGGGACTTGTCTTAGAACTGGACAATTGCTTTTATATTCCTTCGTTGATAAAGAACATCATTTCTATTTCTTGTTTAAATAGAAATGGTTTCCATTACGTTTAGTAACAATTGTTGTTACATAACTTTGAATGGGTTCTTTATGGGAATTTGGAACTTTAAGCAATGGTGTTTATCGTTGGGCGTATCGGTGACATTTGCAATATCGGCGAGCAACAGCGTGCTCGAAAGGATAATCACATAGACTCCTATATGTGGCATTGTCGTCTTGGCCATATAAGCAAGAAACGCATGTCCGAATTACACCGATGTGGAATTCAGGAATCGTTTGAATTGGATTCATACGATACATGCGAATCATGCTTAAAAGGCAAGATGACTAAGTTACCTTTTACTGGAAAAGGTGAACGAGTGGGAGAGTTACTAGGTCTAGTACATACTGATGTATGTGGACCTATGTCAACTCAAGCATTAGGAGGCTATAGCTACTTCATTACCTTCACCGATGATCACTCACGGTTTGGGTATGTGTTCTTGATGAAACACAAGTCTGAAGCCTTTGAAAGGTTCAAAGAATTCAGAAATGAAATAGAGAAACAACATGACAAGAGTATTAAAATATTTCGATCGGATCGAGGTGGTGAATACTTAAGTCAAGAGTTTCTTGATTATCTAAGAGACAATGGTATATTGTCTCAATGGACTCCGCCATATACACCAAGGCATAATGGTGTATCTGAGAGGCGTAACCGGACCTTGTTGGACATGGTCAGGTCAATGATGAATCATGCGATTCTTCCCAAGTCCTTTTGGGGCTATGCACTTCAGACAGCTGTTTACTTGTTAAACAGAATGCCTACCAAGGTAGTCTCAACTACTCCATATGAGATATGGAATAGTAAGAAACCTCATGTATCTTACTTGAAGATATGGGGTTGTCACCTTATGTGAAGCGGACTGTATCAGACAAATTGGATGCTAAGTCTGATAAATGTCTATTTATTGGATACCCTAAGGAAACAAGGGGTTACCAATTCTATCATCCTGTGGAACAAAAGGTGTTTGTTTCAAGGCATCTTTGTGTTTCTAGAGAAAGAGTTTCTCTTGCAAGAAAGCGATGGGAGTGTCGTCGAGCTTGAGGAGGCTCGAAGACTCAAATAGACATTAATGAGATACAGTGAAACCTGACGGTAACAACTCATAGTGATGAGCAATCAATTTGGACCTATTGTAACACCACATCTTCGTAGATCTGTAGAACCACATGATATTCACGAGAGATATGGATTTCTCGTAAGTGAATCGAGCAGCGTGTTACTCATTGATGATGAGAGCCTACAGTTATGAAGAAGTCTTGACAAGTTGAGAAAGGGATAAGTGGCTTGGTGCCATGAAGTCGGAAATGGATTCCATGTATGAAAACCAAGTTTGGAACTTGGTTGACCCACTGAAGGCATAAAGCCTATAGGGTGCAAGTGGGTTTTCAAGAAGAAAACCGACATGGATGGTAATGTGATTACCTATAAGGCTAGATTGGTGGCGAAGGATATCGTCAAAACAAGGTGTTGATTATGGCCGAAACCTATTACTTTGTAGCTATGCTTAAATCCATTCGGATGCTCACGGCCATAGCGGCTCATTATGATTATGAGATATGGCGGATGGATGTGAAAACGACTTTCCTTAATGGAAACTGCTCGAGGATGTGTATATGATACACTGAGGGTTTCACATCGGTTGATAAAACCAAGGTATGCAAATTTGCGGCGATCCATTTATGGATTGAAGCAAGCATCGAGGAGTGGAATATCCGTTTTAATGAGACAATCAAAGTTTGATTTCTCACAAAATCGAGCGAACCTTGTGTGTACAAGAAGGTTAGTAGAGTGCGATCGTGTTCCTAGTATTGTATGTCGATGACATATTACTTATAGGAAGCGATGTGTCAATCTTACTGATCGATTAAGGTTTGGTTATCCAAGACATTCTCCATGAAAGACACGGGAGAAGCAACCTACATCCTTGGGATTAAGATCTATAGAGATAGATCGAAAGCGGTTGCTTGGTCTTCGCGATCTACATATATAGGCCGAGTGCTAAAGAGGTTTAGCATGTCGGAATCCAAGAAAGGTTATCTGCCCATCAGGCATGGGGTACACCTTTCGAAGTCTCTGTGTCCGCGCCCAGAAGAGGAGCGGATTTGCATGAGTAAGATTCCCTATGCATCCGCAATAGGATCTATCATGTATGCTATGTTCTGTACGAGGCCCGCTGTATCGTATGCTCTGAGTGTCACGGCGGATACGATGATCGAGGAATGGATCATTGGGTAGCTATTAAGGCGATCCTTAAGTACTTGAGAAGAACTAAGGATGTGTTCCTAATATATGGAGAAGGGTACATGGTGATACGTGGGTATCACGGATGCGACTCGAAAGACAAGGATGATTCCATGTCTTAGTGCGGGTATGTATTCACCTAGAATGGGCGATAAGTTGGAAAGGTTCCAAGCTTGACACTATAGCGGATTCTCGCCAAGGCGAGAATACGTTGCGGACTGGAAGCGTGAAGGAAGCGGTTTGGATCAAGTAGTTCATCTATGAACTTGATGTAGTCTCATCGATGATCCAAAACATGTGCTTCAGCCGCTATCATCTTATCGGAGAGATCATAAGTAGACGAAATACAAATCGAGAAAATTCCTTTGAAAGGAACTTAGCGGATCCTTTGACTAAAGCATTACCTCAAAGTAAGTTTGAGGGTCATGTTAGAGCTTATGGTATTGGATAGTAGCGATTGGCATTAGGCCAAGTGGGGTCTGTTAGTAATATATGAGAGATGTCCTAAGGCAATGCCTTATGTATGAACCATTTATATGATAAATGAAGATTCACTATTTGAGTATACATGTTTAATGTATTTGATTGGATCTTAAACTCATTTCTTGAATGTCACGATACGATTCACGGCATGAGAGAATTTGTGATTGGATCACAACTAGTGAGTATCTCTACATGTGTAATTGTGATGTATCGGAATTATCCTAGTCGATGAATTGATGGATTTGGACACCATCGATTACAGCCGAGACTAACACGAGGTATACTCCTTGGTGTATCAGCGGTGATTCTCCGGTGGAGACATTGTGATATCGAGTTAATCGTGGATGCTAGTTATGGTAACTAGTTCATTGGAGTGACCAGCCGTAAGACTTCATATGGTTCTCTGCATATATAGATATGTCAATGAAGTTCTTACTGTGGCTTAAGTGCGATGTTCCTTTAACTTGCGGTATTCAAGTCATCTTGATCATGGAGACTTATGCTTTGACATCTTAAGCAAACATCTCCGAGGAGATGTGGACCCGGGATGATTGGGTATAAGTCGAAGTGATCGAAGGTGTTTGAATAGCCTATAAAGGATTCACCACTCCTTGCGAGATGTATACCCATGGCCTCTCGTCGGATTGTTACTAAAGTCTTTGGCCAAAGCATTACATGTTTAGAGTAAAGTACTGTTCGATACATGTGGAGTAACTAGAATCCGTAGGACGAGGAAATGATACTTAGGCTAGGTGTGACGTAGTCAGCCTAGTGGGGACTGACACAATAGACCATGTCCTGAACCAAGTGGGTATAAGATGAGTGAAGGGAATGGGGCACGATTCATTCGAGCTACTGAAGGGTTTCAGAAATAGTTCTAGATCAACCGTTGATCTTTTCGGTTAATTGGGGATCATGATGTACTACTAGGTGCCACTCATGATCGTTCTATAATTAATGGTTAATTATAGACGGCCAATATAAACCGAGAACCTATTTGGTCACACGCACAACGAGTGTAATCCAAAGGATTTAAAACGAGCTTGAGAATTGGATTCTCAGACCGAGAGAAACTAGGTTTGGTTGGACCAAACATAAAGCGAGAATGAAATCATTTCAGTCGCAATGGAAGCGTGGATGGGCTGCGTCTTATGAAGACGTAATGGATGGACCAAAATGGTTTGGTTCTAATCCAATGGATAAGAATAAACCAAAGGGTTTGGTTTATTTTAAACGAATGAACCAAAAGTTGGTTCGGTTCGTTTTAACTTAAAATAAACCTTCATAGTTTGGTTTATTTTAACTTATCTTAATGGAGCGGGTTAACGGGCTTTATGGATATGATCCATTAACCATTAAGAGAATTAGTTCTCCATAAAAGTGGGCTTAAGGGATTGTTAAACCCAAACTAATCATCCAAAACCCTAAACCTTGGCCGCCCAACATAGTTGCCGCCCACCTCCTTGGTGATTTCGGCGCCCAGCTTTGTGCCGCCGTCCAAGACCCTTGCCGGCGTCCAAGCTCCAGCCGGTGAACCTCCGGCGACCCTCCGGTGATCTCCTATAGGTTCGGCATCAAGGTGAGCTTTTTCTCTCCTTGTTTAGGCCGGCGCCTACTCCTCCACCAAGCTGTCCAGTTTTCTGGACAGCTTCTCCTCCTCTCGTCGGAGCGTCGTTTGGACGACGGTTAGTGCTCCGACAGCGGCTAACTTAGCGGGGATTTGATCTCCGGTAATCCTCTGAGGTGGAGGACGAAGGATTCGTCAAACGGTTGACGAATACCTCTCCTGAGAAGCGAGTTTTGAGAACTCGTTTTGGATCCGAATTTGGATTCGGATCGTGATCATCTCTCGATCACGTCGTCTTCAACACGAGGCTAGTAACCCGTACGAAGACGAAGCTCGTGACTTAGCGAAGTCATCCCGAGGAGCTCGGCGTGGATACGGATAGAGACGATTCTTACGAGGATCGTTCCGGTTGATGCCGTTCCCGCTACACGTCATACGGAAGGTATAACGTAGTTTAATTTCCTTTTATTGCAAATTTTAATTTACGGTTATGTCTACACTTGTTGTAATATGCATGCGTGTGTTGTGTGTGTTGTAATAAATATAGATTTATTATTTTTAATTGCTTCCGCTGTGCTCATGTTTACGAAACATGATCGAACACACACACGCCGCGGTGCCGGAAACCCAACAGATATTGTACGTGGTGCTGGGAAAACAAATCCCAGGACCATTGTGTTCCTGGGAATATAAATCCCAACATCACCTTATTCTAGCCGACCTGGATATTGTACATGGTGTTGGAAAGTCAAATCCCAGCACCACCTTATTGTACGTGGTACTGGATATTGTACGTGGTGCTAGAAATTCAAATCTCAGGACCACTGTGTTCCCGGGAATATAATTTCCAGTACCATATTTTTCTAGGCGAGCTGAATATTGTACGTGGTGCTGGAAATCCAAATCCCAGGACCACTGTATTCTTGGGAATATAATTCCCAACACCACTGTGTTCCTGAGAATATAAATCCCAGCACCACTTTTTACTAGGCTGGGAATTCAAATCCCAAAACCACGTAGTTCCTGGGAATATAATACTCAGCACTACTTTTTGGATCAAAACTAGTTTAAAATTGGACATGTTGCTGGAAATCTAAATCCCAAGACCACTGTGTTCCTGGGATTTCAATCCCAACACCTTCGAAGCCCTGGGATTAAAATCCCAGTACCACCGGAGTCCTGGGATTCAAATTTCCAACATGGACATTTAACCTGGCAGAGATAGGTGGTGCTGGGAATTTAAATCGCATCGACACCATGGTCCTGTATTTTGAATAAGATGGTGCTAGAAATTTAAACAAAATTCAACAATAAGGAATATAAACCTGCCAGATATAAAAAAGGTCCCCTTCCATTCCATTCAATTTCACAACATCAAAATCAAACCATTGTATTGTTAGATTCAAGAATATATTCAACAATATATCAAAATTACAGTCACTGTTCATCTATGAAATGCAGTATCATTTACAAATTAACAAAATTCATAATTAACTCAAATACAAAAATGTATTGTCATACTCCCACCTAAGGTTTTCTTAAATTACATTATGAAGAACTCATCCCTTAAAATTGACACTGAGACATCTATTCTGAATTTTGCCATGTCTGCTTGTTTGAAGTTCATTTTCTCATCATACAACAGACATCTCATGTATTGCATCACAAAGAAGGCACAATTATTGCTGTAAAAATACCATGACAAATTTTATATTTCAATTCAAAAGTAAAATTTCATGTTCAGTATTTTTCTTTTAGTACATTGCTACTTGTTGAGGACAATCAGCTGTAACAGAACCCCAGTTGTCGATGGGGTAATAAGTGTTGAAACGTCGGTGGCCGGCTAGAGGAAGGTGAATAGCCCTAAGTCATCGTAGAATGAAATTCGATCGTTCGTTCATCTACACATTAGGGTTAGCACAGCGGAAATAAAATATAAACAACAATAAAGATAAACAAGATAAAAACAATGCTAACAAAGAGATATAACATGGTTCACGACCCTATGCCGCTAATCCACGGTCCGATTCATCTCTGGTGAATCACTCCGAAACCAATCCAATATGGTCTCCTCCTTTAGCCAAAGTAAGGTGGAGGTAAACCTTCTTACAACACAAAAACACTCTTTCTTACAATGGATTTCAAATAAGAATAAGAGAAAGAGTTTAAAGCTTGTGGGGCACTTGGATGATCAATTGGAGCATAAGCATTGACCATCCAAAATCCCACACCCTCTCTTTTTATCGAGAGGGCTGATTTCTTCCCGTTGGTCACCCATCATCGATCACGCCTTTGGCGCATCGCGCCGTATAACAATACTTCTAAACACGCCAAATCTCGATCGTTGTAGTCCAATGGAGACTTGGCGGTCAATCGATGTATCCATCGCTTAAGCGATGCCTCCGTAGCTAATTGATCGGCCTACGGGAGGTTCTATGCCCGCACCGCTTTTCATCGATTCGCCATCCTTGGCAGTCAACTGATGGTCTAGCAGTCGATTGTCATTCCTTGGCAGTCGACTTCTGGGCCAGAAACCCACCAGTCGAACACCGATTGAACCTAAGTCGACTTGGAGCAGTCGATTGCCCTTTCACAGCAATCCACTTATGTCGGGTAAACCTCAAACTTCACATCCATTTGAGCGTCCGGGTGTCGGGTAAAACCTCAACCCTCACGGTTAAGCATCCGACACTCCACTTCGTCGGGTAAAACCTCAAACCAATGTTTGAGCATCCGACTAAACCATTCGTTAGGTAAAACCTCAACCCTTCGGTTGAGCATCCGACTTTTCGGGTAAAAGCCCAACCAAGTTGGTTGGACATCCGACTTAACTAAACATGTCGAGTATAACCTCAACCAACTCGGTCGAGCCTCCGACACTTAGCCATTTCGGCCAAGTTCACCTAATGAGCTACTTACATTTCACTCATTCTCTCATCTCACTTGAAGTCCTTCGCCGAAGCTCTCTTCGTTCGCGGCCACGTCCCTCGGCAGCACCAAGCGCACGGCTTCGCAATGCTCCTTCACATCTCTTGCCCTCAAAGTCTGCTTCCTTGGCTTCACTTAAAGTCATCTCGTTCGGCGGTCCCTCGGATGCATCAAGCGCACGGCTTTGCAACGCTCCTTCGCCGACTTAAGCACAAGGTTGTGAGTTGGTGATCTTACCAATGCTATTCATCATATGTGCGAATTACTAAATCCTGTATGACTTCAACACATATATTAAATCCACAATAATATCCTAACTTAAACCTTTGCCACACACATCAAAACTATAATCCAAACCATAACTTAGGTTGATTGCCCTAACAATCTCCCCCTTTTTGATGTGTGACAACTATGTTTAAGTTAAGTAAATTATAAACAAAATAACATAAGCAAGGAAAGCATGTAAACAATTCATGAGCATCAAAACCCTCTAAATACATGCAACTCTCCCTTAACTCATGCTAATCTCCTCCCTAGCATGATTAAACTTAAACAACCCTATTTCTCCCCCTTTGACACCATCAAAAACATTAACATAATGTCATAATCCAAGACATCAAAGTCTAAGAGTCGAAAAACCCTCAAAACAACCTTAAAACCTGTCAAAATAGGTTACTGTGCTCGTGCACAGTCCAACAGTCGATTGGCACAAGTAAAATCAGTTTTTCTGATTTTCTGGACGAAATTTAAAAATGCACTAGAAATTCTAGAAAATTTGAGAAATTGTGAAATTTTGAAAACACATTTCTTTTAAAGTCCTTTATTAGTGAAAAATGAGTTTTCATGAAAATTACTTATATTTTCAATGATTTGTCAAAAATTCAAAAGTTTCAAAAACAACTAGTATTTGATCAAGTTTGTATCAATTTTAATACCTAGTTTTGCATTAGCTTATTTCAAAACATGAAAACACAGATTTTAAAGTAAGGAATGGTTTTGAAAACATATGAAATATCCAACCATTATCTTTGGGCAATATGTCTATGAATTAAACATAAGCCTTCCTCATGATTGGTCTATTATTACTATTTTGATACTTTAAATGACCATCTAAATGTCATAGGCATTAGTGGATCATTAGTTTCATCCTAACATCTCACCCATGCTAAGTTTTCAATCAAGGTTATCCATATGGTGAGTGTGAGATGTTCCTAAAGGTATTTATATACTTAACCTTCAAATTCATGCAATTCTACACAAGGTTAAGTATCACTCTAACATACCACATGATCATAAAGACATATATACATTGATTTTACATTATGATCATGAAACAAGTGTATAAATCCATTTGTAATCATGCATTAGGTATAAAATCATGATAATAAGTCAAGTATCACCCAAAGCATGATTTAAGCTATTTATGGGTGCATTATCATCACCCAACACTATTTCAAAAATTTATAACTCATACCATCCTAAGTCAACCAAATAATATGATATAGATAAAGTCCACTATGGTTGACTATCCTAGGGTTTTTCTAACCCTTAAAGATGAATTTAACCCAATACAAGTTCTTTCCTATAGAGTTCACTAAAAATTTCTTAGGGATCCATTTTCTAGCTATTGTTTTATTTTTGGCTTGACCCCTAGCAATTAAACAATGATAGACCTTTTCATTTTTGTTTCCCTTATATCCTAGGCCTTTCCTATTAAAGCTTTCCCTTTGACTCCCTATGATCATGTTTAATGTGTTGGAGCCAATAGTAAATTACTCTAAGGCTTTAGTTAGGTGATCTACCTTTTCTCTTAAAACCTTATTTTCCTCAATGCATGCATCATTCATATCAAAAGACATATAATCATTAACATTAACGCATGCATTTTCTAATTTTTCCTCTAGGGCCTTAATCTCATTTTGCATGCATTTATTTCTATTTTTCATCTTAAATAAGTCCCTAGTTAAACTTGAAATCATGGAAATTATTTTCTTAGGAGAAAGATTTGTTACCATAGTTTTATGTCTTCTTCCTCCGATTCCGATGAGGATGAGGATGAGGATGAAGTTTCCCCTTCACTAGAGCTCTCCTCACTTATGCTTCTTTCTTCTTGCTCAGAGGAGGAGGTGTCCACATCTTCTATTGCCATTAGAGCTAGATTTGTGACAAAGGCATTTTCTTCCTCCGATGATGATGATGAAGGATCATCTCATGTGGCCTTTGTGTGCCTTTGCCTTCCCCTTTTCTTTAGCCTTCTTCTCTTCTTCCTTCTTCTTGCACCCCTTCTTCTTTTCTTCTTTCTTCCTCCTCTCTTCTTTACTCTTATTCAAGAGAGGACAATCATCCCTTATGTGTCCCTCTCCTTGACAATTGTAGCATATGATCTTTCGCCTCGACCTTCTCCTCCTATCATTTGATTTGTTAAATTTAAAACTTTTTAAAGCACGTCTTACCTTCCTTACCATGTATGCTTCTTTCGTGCTATCTATGGAGGAGGATGCTAGATGCCGCTCATTGCTTATGTATCTAAAAAGGGTTTTAAATACATTACCAATGTTACAAGAGCTTATAGGGCCACACACAAATGACATTCTGTTTTGGAGATGGTTTCTTTTAGTTGGACTAAAAGGACAATTGAGCATATGGCCAAGATTTGAGTTAGACTCAAACTGGTTAAACTTGAGTTAGACTCAAGTTGAACCATGGAAGATGATTCATCATCAAGCATGATTAATTTGATTAATCATGCATGGGAATACCAAGAGCCTTAGTATTCATGATGAGAATTCATGAAGGATAATACCAGGGGTCTTGGTATTAAGAGATGTCTTAATGAGGAGATAATGGCATTGATGGCTTGAGCATAAAATGGGTTTTGTGCTCAACGTGGATGATAATTTTGTGGTGTGGCTTTTGGTGTTTGCGCATGCAAGCAAAAGGGCCAAGAGAGAAAGTGTTCTCTCATCTCCTCCTTCCTCTCCTTCTTCCAAAAGAGTTCTTGGTGTTTTGCTAGGGGTTGCTAGCACAACGTGACTCCAAAGCTAGTGTGGGTGTCAGTGTGGATACCATAGATATACGGTTACCCTTATCGTATTGAGATCCGACAGTATTTGGAAAAGCGAGATTGCGAAGGGCACACACCGAATTAGGTATATTCCTCCTCTAGATAAGATCTAGACTAGATTAAAGAAAACTATTTATATAGTTTTGCATGGATCTCTGGTGGGATCCGGTATAATTATTGTTTCCACTGTGGTTGTGTGAAGTATTCACCTGCGATGTTGTGAACATCAGATCCGGAGTTTTTCCCAACAGAGGAGGAGGAGCCTTCATCGGATGAAGAAGGTGGCGTGTCCTTCTTCTTCTTCCCCTTGTTGGCCATTAGTGTCACTCCCCTGGATAGCTTGATGCTTGGTTCTTCACTTATTCCCTCAAGCCTTGTTTCATGTAGCTCCATGGCGGAGAAAAATTCTTCTAGAGTGCTCACTTCTAAATTCTTCGAAATATAGAAGGAGTTCACCATGGAGCTCCATTTCAATGACCGGGGAAAGACGTCGATTGCTTTCATAATCATATTCCGGTTCGAAAGTTTTTCTCCTACACTCATTAGTCCATTTAAAATTTCTTTAAAATGAGAGTGTAATGAGGTTACCTTTTCTCCCTTTTCAAGTTTGATATTAGTTAGTTGGGAGCGGAGGAGGTCTCTTCTTGCAAGCTTAGCCTCCGAGGTGCCTTCATGAAGCTCTATCAATCTCTCCCACACCTCTTTGGCACTCGCACACTCCCCTATCCGGTTGATTTCTTGTTGAGGGAGTACGTTGTAGAGATGATGTTTGGCTTTTGAGTGCCAAGTACTTCTCCCGTTGCTTTTTGGTCCATCTTGTCTTCTCTATTTGCTCCCCATCTTCATCCCTAGGTATCTCGAAATCATTTTCCATTATCAATAAAATTTCGAAGTCGGTTTCGAAAAATACCTTCATTCATTTTTTCCATCAAGCGAATTTTCCCTCAAACTTTGGCGGATGAATATTTGAACCGGCCATCCTTGATGTAGTGCTTGTTGCAGCAGTGAGTTCGTTGACAAGCAACTTGGCTCTGATACCGCTTGTTGGAATGTCGGTGGCTGGCTAGAGGGGGGTGAATAGCCCTAAGTCATCGTAGAATGGAATTCGATCGTTCGTTCGTCTACACGTTAGGGTTAGCATAGCGGAAATAAAATATAAACAACAATAAAGATAAACAAGCTAAAAACAATGCTAACAAAGAGATATAATGTGGTTCACGACCCTATGTCACTAATCTACGGTCCGATTCGTCTCCGATGAATCACTCCGAAACCAATCCAATATGGTCTCTCCCTTTAGCCAAAGCAAGGTGGAGGCAAACCTTCTTACAACACAAAAATACTCTTTCTTACAATGGATTTGAAATAAGAATAAGAGAAAGAGTTTAAAGATTGTGGGGCACTTGGATGATCAATTGGAGCATAAGCATTAGTCATCCAAAAGCCCACACCCTCTCTTTTTATAGAGAGGGTTGATTTCTTCCCGTTGGTCGCCCATCAGTCGACTACTGCCTTTGGCAGTCGACTGTCGTCGTTACAACGACTTTTGAACACGTCAAATCCCAACCGTTGTAGTCCAACAGGAGACTTGGTAGTTGATTGATGTATCCATCGATCGATGCCTCATCGCCGATCGGTCACCTACGGAGGTTCTGCCATGAACTACCATCATCATCGACTATCGTCCTTAGCGATCGCCATTCCTTAGCGATCGGCCGCTACCCACGGTCGAACACCAATCGAACCTAAGTCGACTTGGAGCAGTCGATTGCCCTTTCACAACAATCGATTGATGCCGAGTAAACCTCAAACTTCACATTCATTTGAGCGTCCGACAGTCGGGTAAAACCTCAACCCTCACGGTTGAGCATCTGACACTCCACTTCGTCGGGTAAAACCTCAAACCAATGTTTGAGCATCTGACTAAACCATTCGTCGGGTAAAACCTTAACCCTTCAGTTGAGCATCCGACTTTTCGGGTAAAAGCCCAACCAAGTTGGTTGGACATCCGACTTAACTAAACATGTCGGGTATAACCTCAACCAACTCGGTCGAGCCTCCGACACTTAGCCATTTCGGCCAAGTTCACCTAATGAGCTACTTACATTTCACTCATTCTCTCATCTCAATTGAAGTCCTTCGCCGAAGCTCTCTTCGTTCGCGGCCACGTCCCTCGGCAGCACCAAGCGCACGGCTTCGCAATGCTCCTTCATGTCTCTTGCCCTCGAAGTCTGCTTCCTTGGCTTCGCTTCAAGTCATCTCGTCCGGTGGCCCCTCGGATGCATCAAGTGCACGGCTTCGCAACACTCCTTCGCCAACTCAAGCATGAGGTTGTGAGTTGGCGATCTTACCAATGCTATTCATTATATGTGCGAATTACTAAGTCCTGCATGACTTCAACACACATATTAAATCCACAATAATATCCTAACTTAAATCTTTGCCACACACATCAAAACCATAATCCAAACCATAACTTAGGTCGATTGCCCTAACAATAAGCTTGTAAACATGGATGAATTGTTGCAAGGTTCTTAGATGAATATTCTTTAAATTGGGATACCTATTATTACACAATGATTAAGTTAACATAACTATTCATTTACAGATACAATGGATGGAATATCCGTATTTAAAAAAATTATCTACTCATAACTGCTTCAAAATCAGCTTTTGATCTTCCTCCATATGAATGAGAGTTGTAATGATTGAAAGTCATTGCTTTTGTGTCAATACACAACAGATGAAAATGAGTTTGGTCAGTATTTAGAAGTATAAAAATATATCTAACCTCTTCATCATTCATGTATGTATTTATGATTTGTGTCGTGGCGGTCTTCCACGACATTCTTAATGCTGACTGCAATTGTGTATAGAGAAAAATATTTAAAAATTTAGTATAACATTTTAAATCGCAAGGCTACAAGATAATTTAAATTTCTTACAATTAACCCAGATGAGCAATACACAAACTTGTTATATGACTTAGATGAGGAGGAGACCCCCTTAAAAAGAATTGAATAAAACATATCGATAAACTCCCCAACTATGAAAACAGATCCATTAACTCCAGAGTATAAAGAATTCAGAGTTAATGAAAAAGGACCTTCTTCCCAAACATAACCTGTAATAGTCCTATAAAAAAATTTAATGGTAAATATATATTTGCACTTTCTATATTATTGTAACAAAATTTTCGAATGTAATGATGGATGTAACTACCATACATTATTTTTTCTAAACTTTTTAGCAAGTAGGTCACATCAGCATCTTGTTTTTGCTTCTTTGACATCTTACATTTTTTCTTGACATACTATAATAAAAAAAAAGATTAGTAATTTAAAAAAAATAACAAAAACTAATTTTCTTTGTATTTCGACTTACCGCAATGACTTCCATTCTCATTTGGTTAAGTTTATCAATTCTTGTTTCCTCCCTCTCAAGATCTTCTTCATATTCTTCTTCCACAATATAGATAGTATCCCTCGTGTGCAATTCATCTATAAGAATTATTTGTTTTTCCTTCTTCCCACTTCTACTTCATTTACATCTTTCTCAAGTTGCCCTTCTAATACCTCAACATCACAAATTTCTGTCTTTTTTTTTTCCTTTGAGATACCAATTTATCAACGGGAGTATCCCTGTAATCATAGCGGGTTCTTTTCTTGCTGTTTTGTTCTGGTGGCAATTGGTTCCGGTTGAGGTTGAGGATCAACTTCAGGGTTATTTGATCCAACCTCCATACCTTCTCTTCTTATACTTTCAATTAGTTCTTTTACCCTTTCAGATAGTGTCATGTTTTCCATTTTTAAATCTTTGAGTTGTCTCTGATAAACTAAACACTCATGACATTGAGTAGTAGGGCATTTTTCTTGTATAATTTGTGATGACGATGTCTCTATTGGATGGGGAGTATTTTCAATATAATAGTCAACCTTATCAAGAAATATAATTTCACTACGGGTATAGACTAGATCAACAATAACCTATCAAAAAATCAACAATTATTTAGATAACGAAAACGAAAAAATGTTAAGTTGTGGTCTTCTATTTACCTGTTCAGGTGAGACTTGCTCTAATAAATTTCTCACCTTGCTAATATGTGAAGGAGTTGCCCTCCACCTATTTATTCGTGGCCCTTTGGTATTGGATGGTCTCTGGATTGGGACATGTTCCAGAAACTAAGTCTGCTCATATTCAAAGTGTTACATATTTATATGAATATAAAAGACAAAATAAATTAGTAAGAAGGAACTTACAGCCAGAAGGTCGGCAAATCCCTTTAGGTAAGGAATTCAGCTATTCTGCGCAACTGTATTAGTAGATGAACATAGATCTCCAATAGTAGGTAATTGTGGAGCCATAAATTCATGGATGACTTTAACCTAATTGAAACTATCTATGTTGTCAAAATCATCTACAATATCTACAAGACCTATGGGGACCTTATATGTAGTAGTACAGAACAACACACAAACAAATATATACAAAACAACAAAACATCTTTATCTAATTCTACTCTAGCAGAATAAGTTTTAAGCAAATACTCTAGTTTTGATCTAGTTGGTTCTTTTTTGGAGAATTGAGAAATGAAAAGAATACCTGATGCATTAGTTGAATTCATGGGAACAGAAACCCCTCTATCTGTAATACCGAGCAAAAGGGACACATCTCTTCTGGTGAAAGCAACTGGCATAGTTGAAAACTTAAAGCTTTGACTTGCCGAATCCCAACTTTGAAATATATTGACCAATATGCCACGGATTTATGGAATATCTTGAATATTCAAAAAAATAACAAATGAGGTTTGTTTAATGATCTCTCTATGCCTTTCATGTAAACAAACATATGAACGTTGCTTTCCTTTAGCATTTGGATCTCCAAAAAATTCAATAAAGTGGCCTAAAATACTAGTTCATTGTAGTTTCTTCGCACACTCATTTTTTCCCTAAAAATTTGGAAATACAAAATTTTAAAAACTTGATTTGCAATAATCCTGTGAAAAAAAATCTCAGGGATCTATTTATCTAATTCAGATATAGATGAAAAAATCGTTCACTTGAATATTTGAAATCATTCCAAAACCATCATGGAAAAACATTAAAATAAATGACGTCTTTCATATTCGACTAAAGCAAGGAATGCGAGACATACCTTGGCTGGTGAAGGAGGGGTTGAACCAGATTTTTGACTCATTTTGCAATAATGAATGGTAGACAGAAAGCTTATGAGATGTACGACTTTCAACGGAAACCCTAAATCTGAGTAAGAAATGGGTGACACATATAGTTAAATGAGAGGACTACGTGAGATTACCTCGAAAAGTCTTGTCGAAAATCCTAAAAGTTGGAAGCTCGCTCGAGAAATCACGCTGGACGAAAAATGGAGTGCAAGAAGTTCGGAAGATTTAAGCCTTAAGTCTGGAAGATTTTCTCGGAAGCTAAAGAGACGCTAATGTGCGCTCATTTGGAAGTGACGTTTGGATGACTCAGGATTTCGAGTTGTGGCTCGGATGCCTGCCAAATCTCAACATTAAAACTTCTGTTTGGTGGGAGGGGTAAAAAGGGAATTAGGTACGCGAATTGGTAAATATGAAAGTATGAGACGTTGTTTGAGAAATTTTAAACTTCACGTGCACTGTTCCGAAAATTGCCATAACACATCAAATCACATTTATTTCTTTGTTTTGTACATCATACTTATTTATTATTTTGATTTTTACCATGTATATTTGACATAACTTGATGAGACACACACTTGCTATTAATATTATGTTTGACCTGTGTTTGTCAATCTAACGGTCCCTATCAGTCCGTCTTCGGACCATCGTAAGGGAGGTAAATCACGATAAACCTTTGACCCTTGAGACTAGTAACTAGCGCATGGAAAAACGACACCCTCGCATTTGTGAGGGATCATCAACTATCCTAAAGTGGTCGTGCATGGATTTAAGTGATTTTACAATTCCAAATCTTTTACGTACGGGAGTATTTTAGTGAGTTATTGATTCTCTATTTATTTGTATGAGTCAAACACAGAATATTTATTCTTATCTATTTCATTCAAGAAAGAGATAATTATTGTTTTTATCTACTATAAACCATAGGAATAATATATATTATTTAAAAAAAAACTCTTGTCTATCTTATTTCTTGCAAACATTTTAGAGATTTAATAGTTGGAAGCAAAACTAAAGGGATTTAAAAATGTTTAGGGATATTTAAATTGAGAGGGTATTTTAAGAAAATTACTAGAAATTGAAGAATAAAAAATGCAATTTTACTAATAATATAGCATTCTGTTTCTGGGGTCTGCTTTTAATTATTCTCTACATTTTAATACCCAGCATTTGTGTTGTATCCATCTGTCGAAGCTTTGAAGAGAGGAGATGGGGGACGAACGGCGACGGTGACGCTGGTTGCTTTTGCGCTTCGGTTCTCTGCGAGATTGCTGTTCATTTGTGCATATGTTTTGATCCTCTGTTCGAGTCTCCCTCCTGGGAGTTGCGATGATTTTTCGTGCTGATTTTGGAGATCCACTCACGAGCTGGATGCGGTTGATTACACCAATACGGCCGGTGCCGATCGAGAATTAGCTTCTTGCTTCGAGATTTGCTGGCGGATCGATGTCGTTCAAGAGCATGATTCAGGATATGAGGGATGAATTTGGGAGCATCACGAGGAAAGGGTTCGAGATGAAGCTGGGGTATGGATTGAGGTCGAGGTCGCACCGGTTGATACACGATGCGGTGGATCTGCCGCTGATGGACGGGATGAGTCAGAGCTGCTGGGAGAACATGCCACCTGAGCTACTAAGGGAAGTGCTGATTAGGATCGAGGAGGCTGACGGCTCGTGGCCTCTGCGGAAGAGTGTGGTGGCCTGTGCAGGGGTGTGCCGCAGTTGGAGGAGCATCATGAAAGAGATTGTCAAGACGCCTGAGGTGTCGGGGAAGCTTACCTTCCCTATATCAGTGAAACAGGTACTGAAGCGAATGGATTGGTTGGAGTCGTGGTTGGTTGTTTTTTCAGTTGGTTTATTGCCCCAAATGTTTAATTTTGTCTCTTACTGCCAACTTATTTATATGTTGAAGAATCAGGTGGTTCTTAAAACACTTTTTCTTATAACAAGTTACTGCTTCATGTATCTGTGATTATAAAGGATGTGACCTAGGATTCTTTTTTCCCTCTCTTCTGTTTCTATCTCTTGTTGTGGTCAGGTAAAGCACAAGGAAGTTTAGTCTATCCTATTCCGTTGCATGACAATATAATGTTCGTATCAACTTCATTTGCTGTTGTCTTAGATCTCTCTCACTTTCTTCTTCTTCTTCATCATCATCATCAGAAGCTGGGGTTGTCCCTACAATTTGGGGTCGGCTCCTAATGAATCAGCTTGCCATATTTATTAACTTCTTTTATACATGTGCAGCCTGGTCCTAGGGGTTTTCCTCTCCAATGTTTCATTAGACGGAATCGTAACACACAAACTTACCACCTTTATCTTGGCCTTACCCAAGGTGAGCCTTTATCATTTTATGTACAAACATCCATTTCTCAAACATTTTTTCATTGCAGATCAATGTTGAGTTCCTATTTGTTGTTTCTATGTGCTCTTAAGTTTCCACACAAACTTTGTAGGAGATGCATTTTTTAACTTCCAGAAATTAGTCATCTATTTGGATTGTTCCTGTTAATGCAGAACACAATGATCTGATAAAAAAATGGCATTTATTCATGATTTCCGGTAATATGTTCCAACTTCTTGACATTTATTCATGATCTCCAGTAATATGTTCCAACTCCTTGTTGGTTTTAATCCATCAAGCACAAAATAATATAATGTCCAAGTAAATATGCATTTTAAGTTTCCACACAAACTTTGTAGGAGATGCATTTTTTAACTTCTAGAAGATAGTAATGTTTAGCAGATTTCCTTCTATTAATTAGTCATCTATTTGGATTGTTCCTGTTAGCGCAGAACACAATGATCTGATAAAAAAAATGGCATTTATTCATGATTTCCGGTAATATGTTCCAACTTCTTGACATTTATTCATGATCTCCAGTAATATGTTCCAACTCCTTGTTGGTTTTAATCCATCAAGCACAAAATAATATAATGTCCAAGTAAATATGCATTTGAGATGTGTGCATTTATACAGTTTCTTTTAAGCTTGGGTAATTATTTTGTCTCTGTACTTATTTATCTGGTGAATCATTAGATTATTGATTTTATTTTAAGCAAGGATTTGAAGCCACATTCCGATGGAATGTGATAGAAATCATGTCTTATGTTTTTGTTTTGGGAGTATTGGGAATACAATCAAATTCCCATATTAATAAGACATGAAAAAGATCATGTACTTATAAGATGAAACGATATGTCCATTGGTATGAGATCTTTTGGATAAAGTCCAAAAACAAAACCATGAGGGCTTAGGCCCAAAGTGGATAATATATATGGATATGATAGACACTAACACTTAGTATCAGAGTTATAGTCCATGTCAATCCATGCACCTCGAATGAAGGAAGTGGGGCTTCCATGTCATGATCAAGAGAATCAGAGATCAGGCAGGAAGTCCAGTTGGGTCAGGAGGACTGGACAACTGGCAGGAAGTCTAACTGGGTCAGGAGGATCAGGCAGTTGGCAGAAAGTCCTGGTGGGTTGAGGATCAGACATCGAGAAAAGGAAGTCCTTCGAGGACAGATAGGCTTGAGAGGGACCCAATGTGATCCTTTGTTTGAGGGGGGATTGTTGGGAGTATTGAGAATATAATCAAAGTCTCACATTGGTAAGACATGAAAAAGATTATGTGCTTATAAGATGAAAAGATATCTCCATTGGTATGAGACCTTTTGAGTAAAGTTCAAAAATAAAACCACGAGGGCTCAGGTCCAAAGTGGATAATATCATACCATTGTGGAGATATGTAATTCTTATTTGCACTAACATTTGTCTCCTTGGATACTCTTGGTGATTGCATTAGTCACTTGTCTGTATATCTACCCAGTTTTACCTAGATGACCAGTACATTATGCAACCAGATAGCATTGTTCACCTAACTGGTTGGTTCCTGCATAAACATCTATGAAAATCTCTTAGAATTTTCAGGTTTAAAGATTACATTGTTATTACATTTTAGCAAAAGTTGGGCGCTGCTTCCTTTCTAGTTGTCTTGTGTTGTTGCAGCAAATAGGAAGCCATTCAAAAAAGTTATGAATGAATTAGTAGTTGACATGTCATTCATTCCACGTATATGATTAGAAGTTGGATGAAGCACATGTATTGTGCTTTGCATTTTTGTCAATCTAACAAATACCATTCTATATAAAGAATGATCTAAGTGTTTGTGAACTTATGGTCTTGAAATATTTACTCTCGTTGTCAATGTGTGATAGCTGCATTACCCTCAAGCATGATATAAAATCTTGAGTTGTGGTAGCCAACATGGCATCGTTGTTGTGTTCCACTCCCATACTAAGACATAGAATGGCATTGACATTGACACTATAATCACCTCATGTTGTGATCCATCCTTCATGCTATGGAACAATGACCTAAGGCTTTGATTGTGACGAAACAATGATGCAACTGGATTAGAAGTATCACGAGGGAAGACGGATTACCAAAGCTTTGGTCCCAACAAAACACCAACTATAGGCTTCAGTAGTGATATAAAAATGACTGCATGCTTTGGTTGCAACAAAATGACAACCGAAGGCTTTGGTCACAATAGAACACCGACCAAAGGCTTTAGTTGTGCCATAAGTGAGGATGGATCATGAAGACTTTGATTGTGCATAATAGATTGATAAAACCCTAGTTGATCAACTGTAATATGAGGAGACATGAGCTAGATGCCAAGGCTTTACCAACATCAATGATGCTTTCAGGTAAGCTTCTTGTCGATGTGAAGCGATGTGAGAGAGATATGAGGCTTCTTCAGCATTGGCAATGCCTCATAGTAAGCTCCTCCTCTTTTTCCTTTTTCTCCCCGTTAGAGTGATTGACACTATTGTCAACACGATTTGAATGGTATGAAATTGTCTCATTCTAGCTAGGAACTGCGACCTTATGTTGGAATGAGATTTTAAACCTTGTCTTCAAGTGGGACCTTGTGTACCTTCCATTGTAGAGAAAATCATTTTGTCTCTTGTCCAATTGATTTATATCGTTTTATTTAATAAAATGTCTTGTAGATTGTGTTAGAATGGTTTGCCACAAGATAGTAAATCTTTCAATTTAACCCGTATTATCTTGAGTTTATATAAATTAAGTGAAAGAATCATCTTGCAACACATAAACATAGTGGACTCTTGTATAGATGAGTCAATCTTGTTCCTATTTTTCCAAGGTTGTTACACTGAATGGGATTATTTCAGAAGAATAAAACAAAATTAAAGACATTGGGGAAGAGAATAAAAAAGTAATGGGAAATTATGAGATCTTGTTGTTTTTGTTCCACAATGGATCCTCTTAATTTTCTCTCCTTTGATTGCCTCAATGGTGGAGGATATAGTCCTTGTTGGAGTACCAGCAACAACGCCTGCTTCATGCAAGTATAGGGGCCTCCTCTTGAGGTTGTGGTGCACAATCTTCTGCTTGGTGTTGATGATTAAGACTAGTGACTATAGTACTTGTCCAAGGTAGAGACCTTAGTCCATTGTTGTTGAAGAAGCTAGCATTGGAATTGGTTGGATCTGACCTTAGTCCAAGGTAGAGACTTATTTGAGGTGGATGTTCTTGTTGATCTCTAGCGTTGGTGTTAGACTGTGTTTATTCTTGTTAAAGTTGGGTTGAATAAGTGTTAATTGTCATTGGTCTTTGACTCGTGATGATGACAATTGTTGGTTAACCACTATGTTTTCTTGTTACTTATGAATGATAGTACACATTAATATATGCAAGATATATATTTTAAATTAATTATAGACTTATGGTCATATACCCTATTCTTATCCCATGTTGAATAGTTAGGTTGTTTGCCTCTGTTTGTCAGCATAAAAAATGTTGACAGCATGCATCATCAGTCTACTAGTTGGGTTGGTGAAAGGTTAATATGTTAAGGTTGATATCCTGAATCATTTTCATGATTCTAGTATCATAAGTCATATCAGATCATAAAATCATGAAGTTTAGCTAAAAAAAATATAGACTATGTTTATAGAACTCTGATCTCACTTGAAATAATTTTAATATTTTAAAATATTTAAAATAATGAAATATCCTATTATTGTTGGATCATGCTAATATTTACTCTTGAGAGCAAAAATCTAGGTTCATATGTTCCCTTAATAAAAATCTAGGTCGCCAAGAGAGATAATTCATCCGTGTGCGCTTCAATAAATTTATTTTTTAGCCTGCTTGTATGATGAAGGGCCTCTTTAACCTGGTTCAACAGAAAGTTCTTGGTGTTGTAATCCTCATGAAGAGACCTGTGCAAGGTGAATAACTCAATTTTTTTGTCCTATTGCTTGGCTTTCTCTTTCCATCTTGAAATTTCTTGGAGCCTGGTGATTTTCTACGTTTTGTTGGTTTCTGGTCAAGGTCTTAAACTTGGAGAATTTCATTTTCATCCAAAAGCATAAGGACATGAACACTTTCATTTTGGACTTGATTCATGAATGTTATATTCTCGAAGTAGCCTCTGCATCTTTTGAGGGCCTCTTTATTAGCTCAGAAGAGGTCTTGGTGTATAATATGGCGATAAGGCTTGGGATTAAACCATCATGGAGGTAGCTACAGACCAACTTGGGGGTTTCCCGGGTTCATCCAGGTTGACATGCAGTAGTTCCCTTGTGGATTCAGAAAACTACTTAAAATGAGTCAATCAATCTGTTATCATTTTTGCTCAAGCCAATCTTGGAGTAAAATGCTATATTGTGAACAAGTCGCCCTTCCCAAAAAAAGGAAAAATGAATTTTTGAATCTTAAAGAAAACAACATCATTAATACAATTTTTGGAATTTGGATACAATTTTTTAGACTTTTGTTTTTTTTTTACTTTACTAGGTTTCTCATTTGATAAAAATGATGAGTTACTAGGAACATGATATGAAATCTCATACCATGTCGGTGGAAACGTATTATTGTAATAAATTATTGAAGCTCGATACTACACGCACAATGTCTCCTCTATCACTATGTAAATACTATCGGATCCTTGACACCCTTGACATATTACAGTACAAGTCAAGATGAATTGATATAGTATTTTTTTAAAAATGTATATTGGGTTAATACAAGCTATTTTCAACCCTGTACCATTCTCGATGGAACATAAATTTTGAACTAAAGTATACAGTTCTATTATTTTTCTTCTTCACTTCTTCCATCTCCAATTCTCCATTGATAGTATATATGAGAACATTGGCATGATATTGAAACATTATCATTTCAATCAAACAGATAATCTAATGAATAACAAAATGTACAAGATTATCTATCACAATATTTTGAATTAATGAACCTAAGTAATTGATATTGATAAAAAATCAAATGGTTGACTGATTATGCAAAGTGTCATGACCAATTTAAAGTGTCATTTATTCAGTGGCTAATTAATTTGATGACTAGTTAGTATAATTTGTCCAAGCACATTCACTCTGAAACTCATTTATTATCAGATTTTGACAGCCCAAATATTCAATAGATTCCGTTGCAGGAGTTGGAAAACTAACTTTTGGATCGAAACAAGATTCTTTACCCTTATGGGTTGCACCTATCCATGTCTAGGCATGAAGGCCCAAGCATGAACTCCTTCCAATCTTACCTTCCATTCTGGATGGAGGTTATTTGATGTGACATATTAAATTTCATTGACTAGTTAATGCATATATAACAACAATAACCACTAAGTCTTATCCCACCAAGTAGGATCGACTATATGGATCTATGCTATTACATATTGTTGGATTTGTCCACTTATGCCATCCATTAACAAAATCACAATGTTAGAAAATCAGTAGAATAAATCCAGGATTAGTAAAATTGTGACGTTTTCTCTGTAGACGTTATGCTTTACCTATTTTATTCTCCCATAATTGTGGGATTTGACTCTAGTTTGTCTCTAGTTTAGGAATTATTTCTATTTCTTATTTTGGAACAAATCAACTTGTATTCATTCCTTTTAGAATGAGGGAATGGATTATTGATTATTTTCAAAATCCAATTACTATTGCATGGTACCATAGCCTGAAGCAACCTAACTGGCATAACTAGAAATAATAGCAGATTCTTCTGCTACCTCTATCATGCCTTCCAATCTTACCTTCCTTTCTGAAATGGAAGTCATTTGATTTGACATCTTAAATTTCTTTGACTAATTAATTCATATAGTTCCTTAAGAATTATTTAATGCTATTACAGATAGTATGATTCAGCCAACTATACCATACCATTAACTAAAATCACAATGTTTGAAAGTCAATGGGATAAATACTGGATTAGTGAGACCCTGATTTGTTTTCTTTAGAAGTTATTATTTACCTATTTTATTCTCCCATAAATGCAAGATTTGGCTCTAGTTTAGGAGTTCTTTTTATTTCCTATTTTAGAACAAATGAACTTATATTTATTCCCCTTGCAATGATGGATGGATGAGACAATTGTTAAATTAAGAAATAATGAGTTGTTTGTAACTGAAAAGGATGAGAGATTGAGAAATGTCTTACATAGAATACAAATATGATAGTTGAAATGGTAGAGAGCATTGGGTGTTATTTGTGATCGTAAAGTATCTTTAAAACTTAAAGAATTTTTTTATAAAATGGTAGTTAGACTTGCTATGTTATATAGAGTTAAATATTAGAATATGACTTGAACACATGAGGAGAAGATGAGAGTTGAGAGATGAAGCTGTTAAGGTGGATGTGTGAATATACGAGGATGGATACAATAAGAAATGAGAGCATTAGAGTGAGAGTTGGGGTTGCATCTATTGAAGAAAAACTTTGAGAAATACATTTAAAATGGTACGGATATATACTTAGACGATAATAAATGTTATTGTTAGGTGATATAAAACTATTATAAATATGCAAATCAAATGAGAAAGACCTAAGAAGGCTTGATTAGTAATGATAAAACAAAATAATATTTATTTAAATATAGATAATGATATAGTAAGGGATAGAATTCAATAGCATAGGAGGTTTCATATAACCTACCCCATCCAGTGGGATAATATTGTTGGTGCAGGGGCACCAGATAATCGAATCTGTATTTTGATTATGACAAAGACATAAAGTTAAATTTACATCGTTGTCTCACGAGCTAAATCAAGTGTGCAGAAAGGCTAAGCTAAGCCGAAAGTCAGTGACACCCAGAGGGAGCTGTGGTGGTCGGGCAACATCGAGGGAACTTCGTGGGAGTCGAAGAACCTAGGTGGAAGACCGGAAGTAAAGCGACAGATCTTAAAGGACCAGAGGTAAGCTCGTGTGAGTGAGAGATGGTAAGGTTGTGTCCTCTGTACGGGGACGACCATAGGCGGCGATCCGACTAAGACTTCCTGTGGAAGGTCTAGGTCGAGATTGGACGGTAAGAAACCGTCGCATTTATCATTTTCCGTGCTAACCTCTTATTGCAGGGAAGTGGTTATATCGAACGAACGAAACGAAAATTTTTTACGCTCGCTATTCACCCCCCCTCTAGCGACGCTTCTCGATCCAACAAATATTTGATTGTTGTTGTTGTAGAGTGATGGATGGATTAATCATTTTAAAATTCAATTGCTATTTCATGGTACTAGGACCTGAAACAACCTAGTTGGCATAACTAGAAATAATAGCATATTCTTCCATTGGCTCCATCATACCATTGGCAAATGCTCGTGATTCTCTACCTTATTATCCTTTGATAACCATTCTATGTAGATTTCCCTATATGACTTTTTGATGCAGGCACATCCATCACAACACGGCATGCACGTGCCCCTTAACATGAGTGTGCATCATTCTGAACCAAAACATGGCATAATGGAGCTCCTAGAGGCTACTAGGACCTATCCATGGTCACCATCATGGGTGTGGATCATTCTGTAGCTTGACACGAACCTTCAACAGGGACCACGACCTTCCCGTGTTCCCCACCACAGTCATGATCCCCACCATGATTTGACTGTGGATTAGGCCATGATCGAGTGCGTCGTCGTCGTAAATTAGAGTTTCGTTAATTATTATTATTATTATTATTTTTAATTTGCAATTTAGTTTTTTGTTAGGAAATTTTTGTTTAAGTTTGCTTAGTTTTTTTAGTTTTTTTGCTTGTTAAGAAACTTTCCCTTTCTCTAGCCTATTTAAACATGAGCTTAGGCTCTTGTAATTCATAGATTTTTTGATTAATAAAGTTTATTTTGGTTTGGTTTAAACATAGAAGTAGATCCTCTTTTGTTAGCAAATTCTCCCTTTCCTTCGATTCTCTCAGTCTCCCTCTATTATAACCTCATGCATGGAAGGTTTTTAGCGCCATCTCGCTACTCCGCCTGCATTAGTTGGTATTAGAGCCCTAGATCTATGGAAGGACGTTGTGGTCATGGTCATGGATGTGATAGGCAGGTTCCGATTGAGGAAGCCGCATCCCAGGATTGAAGTACCCATGAGCTTGTCAATCTACAGAGATAAATCACGGAGTTATATCGGCGATTCATGGATGGTCGTCATGGTTATGATTATGGACGTGACAAGCAGGTTCCGATTGAGGAAGTCGCACTCCAGGATCGAAGTTTCTAAGAGACCATCAAGAAGCTATGGAGAAAAATCAGTGCATTAACTTGGCATGAACACTGCGGGAACTTGAGGTATCTCTTCGACGTTCTAAAAATCTACTTCATCATGAACATTGTGGTAGCAAAGAATGGTACAGAGATCCCATCTACAATGATGAGGAAGACATGGAAGATTCTGTCTACGATGAGAAAAGTGAAGAAGACATGAAGACCCTATCTACGATGATGATGAAGACATGGAAGATTCTGTCTACGACGAGGAAATTGAAGAAAGTCACGGAAGACCCTATCTACAATGATGATGAAGATATGGAAGATTCCACCTATAATGAGGATGACCTTGAGAGCACCGAGTTCAAAGTAGACCTGGAAGACCCTATCTATGACGAAGATGACATTGATGAGGTAATGGAAGACTCCATCTACGACGAAGAGGTAATGGAAGATCCCATCTACGACGATGAAGATGAAGTGATTGAAGACTCCATCTACGACGAGGATGATGTTGACGAGGTCATGTATGAGGATAGCTATAATGAAGACAATAAATCGCCTACATCTTGGTTGATGACGACGAACGCCTACATTGGAGGACAAAATATTGTGGTGGCGCAAAAAGAAGTCGCCTATGCTCTACTATTTTATTCGAGTAGCATCTTCAACTCAAGTCTGGATTTCCCCACCAAGGATCAAGTCTACCTAATCGGAGCTCGAGGATGAGTTTTTTTCAACCTCAAGAGTCTGATGCAGGCATATCCATCATAACACGACATACTCGTGCCCCTTAATACGAGTGTGTGTCATCCTGAACAAAAACAAGACATAATGAAGCTCATAGAGACTACTATGGCTTATCCATGGTCACCACTATGAGTGTGGATCATTCTGTGGCTCGACACGGGGCCTCCAGTAGGGACCACGACCTGCCTGTGTTCCCCACCACGGCTTGACCGTGGATCATACCACGATCGCAATGTGCTGCCATCGTAAATTAGGGTTTTGTTAATTATTATTATTATTTTATTTATTTGAATTTTCAATTTAGTTTTTTGTTAAGAAATTTTTGTTAAAGTTTTTTTAGCTTTCTTGCTTGTTAAGAAATTTTTTTTCTTTCTCTAGCCTATTTAAACATGGGTTTAGGCTCTTGTAATTCATAAATTGATTTTTTGATTGATAAAGTTTATTTTGGTTTCGTTTAAACATAGAGGTCGATCATCTTTTTTTTGGTGAATTCTCTCTCTCTTTTGATTCTTTCTGCCCCCTCTATCATTACTTCACGCATAAAAGGTTTTTAGTGTCATTCCGCTACTCCACCTGCATCACCTTCTCTGGGAACTCTTCTGCCTCTATTTGTTAATGCACCCATAGATTAAAGTATTGAATTGTGCCAATTGACATTGATGAAATTAATTATCTTGTTGACTGACATGTACTATGACATTGATACTGACACCCAACCAGGGATGACATGTGCAACAAAAACAAAGAGGCAAGAGGAGAGACACCATGATAGAGATTGAGGGGGGAGAGAAGGGCTGTTGAAGGAGATGGGAGAAGGGGATTGATGCTTATCCATGAACGATAAGGTGACTAGCGGTGGGTAGCTGGCGGTTGGTTGGCGATAGGTGAGGAGTGGGAGCTTATGGGAAGAGAGAGGTCGGAGAATGTAAATAATTCTTAACCTTTTAAAAGTTATACTAATTCAATTAAATATGATTAAATGATAGTATCTTATAATATTAGTAGAGTTCAGCATAATTACTATTTTTTTATAAAAAATAATAATTTAAAATGAATAAATTTAAATAGGATAAGCTTTAGTATCTAAGATCAACAAGTCGTTTTATTTGCGTTCCAACTTATAACATCAGGTGAGATTGAGAGTTTGTGTGAGTAACCAATGAGAAAATTTGGATTCTTGAAGATTGCGTCGAGCTTGAGCTTCTGGAATATTATTGAAGATGTATGATGCTTGCAATAGGTGTGCATTAAATGGATTTGATTATTTAAAAAAAAAGAATGTGATTTTAATACTGGAAGTTCTTATGAGATGTTCATGAACAAGTTTTAAAGATAATTACATAAACTCGTAATAACATACATTCATTTTAAAAACTTAAGCTCGAATTCGTAAGTAATATGTTCAAGCTAAAGATCAGGAATTATCTAGAACTTGTAGCTTGTTAACCACATTCAATTATTCAAAATCTATAATAGGATCGAAAGAACATTTAAAATAAGAATTTACAATGATATTGTATGGACCAAATCACTAACTAAACTATATAAAAAGGCATAATTCAGAATGAGAAATGAAGCGTTTTGATACCTCGTTTTTTTTCAACAAGTTATTATTAAGAATAACAAGTATATTGTGCTATGTTGTAATTGGAGACTTTAATGCACTAGTCAGATATCTATTGTGAGATGAGTAATTGATGTAGGAACTTCGGAGAGCGTTAGAGGGGGGGGTGAATGACGCGTTCGTTGACGTAGATGGAATTTGATCGTGTGCTTGCTACAATTGTTAGTGTACGCAGCGGAATATAGAATGATAAAACAAATACACAACAAACACACAATTCACACGAATATACGTGGTTCGGAATCTTAGGGTTCCTACTCCACGGGGCGAGCTCAATGAGCTCTAGTGATGCACATACCACTAAAAAAACTCCTTCTCGGTGACACATCGGAAGTGGAGAAACCTCGTACAAAAGATTACAACAGTAATACTATAAAATACAAGCAATTACAAATGAAATACAACAAAAGATGTAAAGAGAACTTTACAAAAACTCTTTTGAATGCTTGCTTGGTTGATCGCTTGAGCCGCACTTAAAGACCCTGACTTGCATCAGCAAATTGCCTCAAATCGCCCAAGAAATCGCTGCCGAAATCTTCTCCGTCGAGCTCCTTTTAAGCCTCCGTGCGACCTGGATTTCCACCTGGCAGTCGACTTCCAAAAGGCCCCAGTCGACTGTCAACAGTGTCGTTGTCTCACAACGGACTTGATCCACGTCGGCATTCCAACCAACGGATACACTGGCAGTCGACTGCTCAAGCCCGTAGCCAACTTGTCACGCCCCGAGAGTATATTTGTCCCTTGACCGGACGGTACCCTCTTGTGACAATATAAGATAAACTACTGATACATAGTCCAAATAGCTGCTATCACAAATAAGACATAAAACATAGCGGAATACACCAACAAATAATAAAGATACAAAGACTCAAACATATACGTACCGGTACGACTTTGACACAACAAGAAAACATAGTCGAAACCAACATTCAAATCAAAGCATAATAAGGCCAAATAAATACAACACCACCATACACTCAAAATGCGGAAACAATATAGGATAAAATTCCAAAATAAGCAATTCAAAATAATACAACAATATTGAATATAATCCATACACTTGGTGTGAGATGAGATCAGCTGGCGGAGCTCCGAAGCATCTAAGGAATTTTCTACCTATGACCTAGGCGACAAGAAAATCCAGGGTCTGTGGTGGTGAGTCTACGACTCAGCAGTAATATGAAAGATAGTGTATGAACAACATATAAAGATATGGAGAACAACAGGTAAATGTATGGAGATCAACAGGTATACAGTCTTAACGGTAATAACAACTAACTACCAATGTAGTCATAATCAATGCATATACCAAACTGAATAACAGAATATAATTTTATGTACTGTCATACCTGGAGGTCTGCAATGTCACAACTCAACAACCTGAACGAGGGTACAACAATGTATACGAATAGCATGCAAGATCATCATCACACCTGTGATCAACTCATAACCATATAGACAACGTATGATCAAATACAGTAACCAACCTGATCCATCCTATATGGTATCATAAAGTTATCAACTGCTAGGTATCAACCTGATCTATCCACTACAATCTCATGATAGAGAAACAAATACCGAAGTACCAACCCGATCCATCCAAAATGGTATCACATACATACAACTCACAACCACTGGAGTACCATATAACCACATGTATAAAATGCAAATGACATGTATGGCAATGTACAACAATATGCAACAATCATGGATCATCCAAATGCAACATCGCAGGATATATGCAATAAGCAACACATGCACATATGAATGTCACCACATGCATGGCTATGCCCCCGCAGCAATGTATACCATATATATATACACCGCTGCACATGGGTACAACACTGCTCATGACTATGCGGATGCCATATACCCGTGACTGGTGGTGTTTATGCATACAATACAAATTTAGCGATAGATAAAGTTTGTGTAATAGAGCCCAAACGACGAGGCCTAGTTTCAACAGGGCTAAGTCTGGAAATTCCCTGGGGATTATGTGGCCGCATTATCACTAAACCAAGTGCAGCATGGAAACTTGGATACTAGGTGCGAAAGCGTTTAGGAATAACACACTTCAAATAGAGATAAACACTGAGTAGATAATGCTTGAAATGCTTAAAAGAAAAAACTTACAAAATACAGAGCTAGCTTGACTGTGGACACGATTGTGAACACAAGGAGAACTCTAAGTAGAACTTGTAGGGATTTGCCCTATGTGTTCTGCAAAGAGAACTAGGGTGTTTATATAGAAGGGGGAAAGAGAGATCGGGTGCTCGTTGGGCCCCATCGACGTCTCATCTTTTTCCCTGCTATCACACCTTTACAAATATCTTTCCAAACCAGGGGCGCCAAACCAGGGGGCGCTCATGGTTTTGTAATAGTAGTAAGGACGACTCCCCGAGGCTCAGTCCTTCTTTACAACTCATACATAACTTTTATAGTATATGTTGATAACTAGTGGTTAAAGCCTTGTTCTTTACGGGTCCACCACTTTCGCAAAGTATATCATGTGCTGTTACAACTTGAAAGAAGCCATCCTTATGCAGGCGTCCTGTAGTAGGTTGGCGGTTTGTTCCAGTTGGTCATCCACCTGTTTAGTGGCTGGATACCAATCAAACTACCAATTATCCTTGGTGCTCCTTCGTTGGCACTCATATTTCTTTATTGAGTGCAGAATTCTAAGTTGCTGCAGGGCATTTATGGCTTGTACTGCTGCTTGCTGTTGTAGGTCTTGGAGTTTTTGTCTGTTGTTGTCTTCATACTCGAGGCTGTAGGGGTATTTGTAGAGGTCTTGTACCCATTGTTGGTATTGCTCAACGAGTTGCAGAGGTTGCTGAGGACTGTGGTCATCTTCGCTTGAGCTCCCTCGAAAGGGTTTTCCTTTATCTCTTGAAAAGCTGACGCCACAAGCTCTAACTTGCTCAGGGTCCCTTTCGGCCATTCTGTAATAAGAAGACAATTAATTAAACGGGACAATGCATTAGCCAATTGATTATCCTTCCCATTAATATGTTCAAATTGAATGGGAATCCCTATGCCGGTGATGTAGTCGGTGAATGCTATCCATCAAACTCTGGAAGGCTTGTTGTTAGCAGATTTACCAAAGAAGCTGATTATGGCTTGGCAGTCAATTCTAATGATGAGCTCCTTTCTGTCAAGATAATAGATTTTCAAGGCTTCCAGTGAATTCATCACGGCGTGAATTTTGGCATCTATAGTGGATTTTACTGGGGAGAATTTTCCACTTGCATAGGCGTAAATTTTTTCAGTAGTCTTAGGGTCATATTTGCCCTTTTTCCATTTGCAAATGCCACCCCATCCCTCCATACATCCGTCGACTTCCAATATGATAAAGCATTCTTCAGGCGGAACTTCCAATTCTGGTAGGCTTTGGATAGTTTCTTTGATTTTCCTTACCAGGGACTAATCTTGTGAATTCAGACGCTTTTTGCTCGTTGGGTTGGTTTTGGAGTATAATGGGCATAGTAATCTGCCAAGGTTAGGAATATAGTTCCTGGCATAATTAAGAAGGCCTAGCCAGGAACGCATACCTTGTTTCGTCATTAAAGTCTCATCCTTGAAATCTTCAATTTTTGTAATTATGTGGGGTTGCAGTTTGATTTTTCGGTTGCCTAGCACTGCTCCTAGAAATTCAATTTCTTGGACTGCCACTTTCATCTTTGTTGGGCTTAATATTAGTCCATTTTGCTGGCAGATTCTTAGCATTACCTTCAAGTGTTGTACATGCTCCTCTTCACTTTGTGAGAATACCATAATGTCATCGATATAAATGACAATGAAATCCTTTGTTCCTTTGAAATAGTTATCCATTTTCCTCTGAAAAATTGCAAGGGCATTCTTTAAGCCGAATGACATTACCAGCCATTCATAAAGACCGTCGGGAACCTAAAAAGATGTCCATTTAATAGACTCTGAGTGCATGACTACTCAGTGAAAGCCACTTTTAAGGTCAAATTTTGAGTAAATCTTGCTTTTACTGACCTTTTGGAGGATTTTATTGATTCCAGGCAGGCTATATTGATCTTTATTTGTTACGTCATTTAGGCGTTTGTAATTGAAAACCATCTTTTTCCTTTGACTTCCCTTCCAGTTTGGATCTATGGTGGTGCTTGAGTTAACAATTATTGTCGTAGTTCGATGTCTGCTCTTGCTAGGTCTTATAACTCCAAGCTTTAGTAGAGTTGTTACATGCTTTGTAAATGCTTCTTTCTGGGTTGGAGTTAGGTGCTTTAATGGCCTATCTTTAATGGTGAAATTTGGATTCTTTATGTCCAGTTGGCAAAGAATCCGATTCTTTAACCAATGTAAGAGGGGATTGTCTCCTATATATCCCTGGTCCTTCAGTTCCTCGAGTAAAGGCCCAAATTGCATTTTGAAGCTTTGGGATGATTGACCAATGGAATAATAAATCAGTATTCCTCCTCCTCTAAATCAAGCTCCTTGATGGCTGCAGCTGAAGTAACAGAGGGTAATGTGTTGATAACAGTTAAATTCTTATAGAAGGTTACCACATTTCCTTCTATGCGTACACCTCCATGCATTGCACTGATGAAGTTGCAGTCGATGTGTTAGTGAAAGCCCTAGAGCCAATCATGTAATGATTGTTGTATGAACTTTATTGTATCATATTCCTATTCATAAAGGCATGGTTATTATATTTACTTGTATTGGTGCCAAATAATTAAATATAATAATGTCCTTGAGTAGTAGGTTCTTATCTATATCAATCGATTGGTTGAATCGATAATAAGATGATATAGAGAACACTACTCTTAATCATTCCTAGTCGAGTATTAACATTCAGGGACAATGTTAATGCGTAGAGACTAGCATGTAGGTCAACATGATGACTTGATCTCACAAGTCATGGATATGAGATATCAAGTTGACACATGGGTATGCATTGGAGAATATATACTGAATGACCCGCCATGAGAAAGTATCATGGATCGTTATATGAGTGTCATATACTTTCTCATGTAGCTATTAGTATGACTATTAGTCCTTAGATCTGAAGTCACCATGGTTCTCTATATAAGGAGTTGCATACTTTGGCTTCGTCAAACATCACCCGTAAATGGGTGGACTATAAAGGCGATTACTGGGTATGTAACAAATTATGCGGAGGGATGTGAGTGATGTAGATGAGATCTATCCCTCTATATGGCCGAGTGACATCGATATTCTTGATAGAGTGAGACCACGGCGAAGTGCGTGGCCGTGCGAATGAGTCGATATGAGATATTGAGCTCGTTTGATTAGAGTGAGTCTACTTGGAGTTGAGATTTAGATTGTACTAAGGATGACACGGTCTATGCCTCGATTAGTCAATCTAGATGTCAAGGATAGAGGGACATTGTCACATATTGTGAGAGTCACAATTAGTAGTCACAAAGGTGATGTTGGAGCTCAACATTCTTGTAACTTGGGTAGCAATGATGTGTTGCTAGATACCGCTCATTGCTTATGTTTTAAATCGGTTTAGGGGCATTGCAGCGTTCTGAGAACCTATAAGTCATGTAAGGCGATTAGATGGAGATTAGGTTCATATGATGAACCATGAGGATTAGGTTCATGGGATGAACCAAATTGGAGTAAAAGTAATCCAAATTAGACTAATTGAGTTAGACTCGAATTGATTCAAGTGTTGAATGAGTTTAATTTAGATTTGATTCATCAAATCAATTTAAATTAATGAATAGGGATTCATTAAATTAAATTTACTTGAATCAAATGGTTGGATTTGATCAACCATGGGAGATAAGAGGTAAAGTTTGATTTGACTTGAGAGGGAAGATGAAAGATCAAGTTTGACTTGACCCGAATGTCAAATGTCGTGATGATGACTTGGCGTGGCCCGATGATGATGCTCAGCGTATCATCATTGACTTTGTCGTGTGGTGCCACCTCGTAAAGGAGACGAGTCGTAGGAGTTACATTCGTCGTCATGTAACCCCCTCTCCATGTGGTAGGCCACTTCTTGATGGGGAGAATTGATTTTGGGTAACTCCGTCTTCTTCTTCAACCGTCTTCTTCCTTGGATTATTCCTCGAGCTCTCCCCTCTCCCAACCTCCTTGGCGAACCGTCCATAGAGTGCTAGCACACTCGAGTGTGTTTTCTCCTATTGCTTGTGTGGATACGATAGAGAGTGTACACTTGACACTCTCGAGTTCGTGAACCTTTTGGATGGCGGGATTTGCGAAAGCGTCGCATCGAGGGTAACGTCCTTATCGCGTAGATCTAAGGTAGATCTGGGTTTTATCTGAAACACGTACATGTTTTAGTGGTATCGAGCCACGTCACGCATGTATGTGTTTCGTTTTCTAATTTTTGTATTAGATATAAAAATTACAGTTATATGTTTGTAAATTTCCTATTTTTTTTGATTTTATGAGTCACCTCTCGTAGCAGTCTGCTAAGCGGTTTAAGGGCGATCGCGGAGACGAGGCCCCTTTCGGGGATAGGGGTGGCGCCCGTACTCATGAAATAAATTTGCGAGTGTCCTCGATGATCTTCACAATGACGTCGCCGTCCCTGTCTAAAGTGAGAACTTCGCCAGTTTGAGAGAGTTTCGATTCAAAGTTTGCGTCCCAACACTGCGTCGATTCTTGATTCTTCGAGAAAAATACCCAAAATTCTATAAAAATAGAAAATTTACGAACATCTATAATTTTATTAATATATCTAAAAAACGAACACACACGCCAAGACGCGGCTGATACACCGCTGACTTTGCAACGCAGCGCTGGTGCGGCTCGAAAAGTCCAACAGGTATCGCAGCCACGCAAGCATGTATGTGTTCGTTTTGTAATTTTGTATTAGATATAAAAATTACAGATTTATATGTTTTGTAAATTTTCTATTTTTATAGAATTTTTGGGTATTTTTCTCGAAGAATCGAACGAGTGTTGGGACACTTATAGTTTAACTGTCGAGAAAAACTCTCCAAAGCGAGTTCTCGCTTTAGGTTTTTGGGACGACTTAAGTTCTTGTAAGATCATGTAGGGACACTCGCAAAGTTTATTTTGCGCAGGGCGCCGCCCTATCCCCGAAAGGGGCCTTGTCCGCGATCATATCCCGGAACCGCTTATGGATCGCTACGAGGAGGTGACTCATAAAATTGAAAAAAAAGGAAAAATTATAGAAATTTTACGTAAAATACATAATTTAGAATTATGTATAATTCGTGATCACATGGCCCAATAACCCCAATTTGATTGGATGATGTGTTGTAATTCATAATACGTCATGTGGTCGTGGTTGTGGCGTGTTGATAGTGTACGCGACCGCGCGTCGTACTCTCTTATGATATTCTAGTTGTAAATAGTTTTAGACTGAATGTAACTCGAGTTTATATTCAGAATGTCAAAAAATGAGCGGTGGAAAGTCCACTCAAGACGAGGTTACGAGAAGGGTGCCGAAACACATGGCGGCCAAAGGAAGCGCTTGGAGAAGCCGCTAGCCTTAGGTTGACCGTCCGATCTTCTCATTGGCTTGAGAAGATCGTAGTAGGGTCATGACTACATCACAGTTATATATATATATATATATATGTTGATATATATATATATATATATATATATATATATATATATTTGATTTTGCTTATATGTATGTGATGCATGCTAGTAGAATAATGCTTGTATGTATATGATGCATGCTAGGATAATTTTCTTGTATGTATATGATGCATACTAGAATAATGATTATATGTATGTGATGCATGCTAATATAGGATAGTAAATGCCTAAATGCGTATAAGATACACATTACGATTAGATTAGATCATAATCGAATCAACTCGAAAATGCCTACCGAGCCTTGATACCCATCACTACCTCGATCATTTGTTGTTGTTGAATCTGCCAAAACAGAGCAACGTATATTATCTTGGTAGAGTGTGGAGGGACAATCTTGGTCCCGCCTATCACGCTTGGGTTAGAGTAAGCTCAATTATATTGAGCAAAACTAGTTAACTCAATTGGATCGAGTAGAACTATAGACATATTCCAATCGTTGGAAAGATAGGTTAAGATCGCATTTACACTAAATCTTGGGCGATTTAGCCAAAGCTAACTCAAGGTCTTTTGTAAATGTGGGTCTTGATCCTATAAACAAGAGTTGCATAGAGATGTAATCGAATGTATGTTACCGATCGTACTAAGTCTTGGGTGATTTAGCCAAAGCTAACTCAAGGCTTAGTATGATGTGGATCTTGTCCCGCAAGAATTATAGCTAGTTTGTATGAATCTAGTAATGTGGTTTGACCACATTCATAACTCGATTCTATAAAATTCCTATAATTCAGTGGGAGCATTATTTGATTAAAGGCCTAATTAAATGATAAAAGGAATATGATATTAATTCTCTGCATTGTATGTCAGAGATAACTACGCCGATAAACACGAACACTCTCTCTGCGCTCGTCGAGAAGGACAAGCTCATGGAGCAAATTTCGACTGCATAGAACTCGAGAATTGTTTCTCACCCAAGAAAGGAAGTCAGACGCCCCGGAGCGGCCCATTCCGGAGGCACCTCGCCATCGCCACGAGTGACAAGAGATGCTTAAGCATCAAGACGATGATGTATTATGTGCCACATGTCTAATGCCGCGACCGAACTCGAGCTCGAACACGAGTTCATGAACGCATATGGTCGACATCTTCGCCAACTATATCAAGGATAAGCAAAGTGAGAGATACGAAGTCTCTAAGGCATTATTTGGGTCCAAATGCAAGACGGGACTCCGTAGGTCTATACGACTCAAGATGATCGGAGTACGTAGAAACCTACAAAGGCCGATTCCCACTGCCAAGAGTCGCCACCGACCGATCTTGCAATCTTTGCACAGCTTACAATCAATTTGCGCGAATTACAATACGAATGAAAATTGATAAGTCATCTGAGATGCTCAAAGATGTTGAGAATCACGAGCTTAACCTTAAGAAGGGAAAATCGACACCATTTCACGATGGTGCACAAAAGAAAGGCAAGGGCAAGCCTAAAGGTAAGGGAAAGTCCTAAGCCAAGGGCAAAGGCAAAGAACTTAAACCCAAAGGAGGGGTAGCCAGAAGGGGCTTGCTTCCACCGAAGTTTGACATCGGAAGCGTGAATCGCAAAGCTTACTCGGAAGATCTTAAGAAGAAAAGAAGTGAGACTTCTACTTCAGGTATAAATGTTATAGAAGTCAATCTATCTATTTCTTCATCATGGGTATTAGATACCGGATGTGCATCTCACATTTGTACTATCAACGTGCAAATGAAAAATAGCAGGCATCGAATAAGGCGAGGTGGACCTACGAGTAGCAATGGAGCAAGGGTCACTGCATTCGTAGGAACTTACGATCTATCTCGCCTCCGGGCTCAGAATTAGATGAATGTTGTTATGTACCGCTTTAACTAAGAACATCATTTCAGTTTCTTGTTTGGACAAGAAAGAATTTTCATTTATAATAAAGAACAAATGTTGTTCAGTTTATTTAAATGATATGTTCTATTGTAGTGCACCTCTAATGAACGGACTCTACTTTCTAGACTTAGAGAGCCCTATCTATAACATAAATACCAAGAGGTTCAAGTCAAATGAGTTGAACCAAACCTATCTCTGGCATTGTCGCTTAGGTCACATAAATGAGAGTCGCTTATCTCAGCTCCATAAGGATGGGCTGCTAGACTCATTTGATTTTGAATCATATGAGACATGCGAGTCTTGCCTTTTAGGCAAGATGACCAAGACTCTCTTTAGTGGACACAGCGAAAGAGCAACAGATTTGTTAGAACTTATACATAGTGATGTATGTGGTCCTTTCAATGTTGCTGCTAGAGGTGGTTACAGGTACTTCATTACATTTACTGATGACTTCAGTAGATATGGTTATGTGTATTTTATGACACATAAATCAGAATCCTTCGAAAAGTTCAAAGAATTCAAGAATGAAGTACAAAACCAGCTTGGCAAGAGTATTAAGATACTTTGATCAGATCGAGGTGGTGAATACCTTAGCCATGAGTTTCGTGACTATCTAGCTGAGTGTGGGATTCTATCCCAACTCACTCCTCCTGGAACACCACAGTGGAATGGTGTATCCGAAAAGAGGAATCGTACCCTATTAGATATGGTACGATCTATGATGAGTTACACAGATGTTCCTATATCCTTTTGGGGATATGCTCTAGACACAACAACCTTTACCCTTAACCGTGTACCATCCAAGGCTGTGATAAAGACACCATATACGATATGGACAGGGAGAAATCCCAAGATGTCTTTCATGAGGATTTGGGGTTGTGAGGCTTACGTTCGACGTCAAATCTCAGACAAACTAGGACCCAAATCCGATAGGTGCTATTTTGTTGGATATCCCAAGGATACAAAGAGATATTACTTTTACATTCCCAGTCAGCACAAAGTGTTTGTGACAAAGACTGGAGTTTTTCTAGAAAGGGATTTTGTTTCTAGAAAAACTAGTGGGAGTACCTTCGATCTTGAAGAAATTCAAGATAAGGACCATAACACTGAGACCTTGATGGAGGTTGAACAGGAACCACAAAGTGTTGTGGGTGATGAGGTTGTTGCACAAAGAGTTGTGGAACAACCACCTGTTCAGGTAGACCTTCCTCTTCGCAGGTCTGATAGGGTACGTCGTCAGCCTGAGAGATACTCATTTCTCTTGTCTGACAATGATGCCGTTATGCTCATTGAGAATGAGCCTACCTCCTATCAGGAAGCTGTGATGAGCCCAGATTCTGAGAAATGGCTAGAGACTATGAGATCCGAGATGGAATCCATGTACACCAACCAAGTATTGACTTTGGTTGATCCACCTGAAGGGGTCAAACCCATTGGGTGTAAGTGGGTCTTTAGGAGAAAGACTGACATGGATGGACTTACGCATACCTATAAGTGCCGATTGGTGACTAAAGGTTTCAAGCAAATTCATGGTATTGACTATAATGAAACATTTTCTCCAGTGGCGATGTTCAAGTCTATTCGGATCTTGCTTGCTATTGCAGCATACCACGATTATGAGATCTGGCAGATGGATGTCAAAACCGCGTTTTTGAATGGAAACTTACTCGAGGATGTGTACATGACACAACCTGAGGGTTTTGAAGATCCACAGCATACTGGGAAAGTATGCAGCTGCAAAGGTCCATTTATGGGCTAAAGCAAGCCTCTCGGAGCTGGAATCTTCGATTCGATGATGCGATCAAACAGTTTGGTTTCATCAAGAATGAAGATGAACCCTGTGTCTACAAAAGGGTTAATGGGAATACAGTTGTCTTCCTTGTATTGTATGTGGATGACATACTACTCATTGGGAATGACATCCCTTCGCTACAGTTTGTGAAGACGTGGTTGGGGACGTGCTTCTCAATGAAGGACTTAGGTGAAGCAGCCTGTATTCTAGGCATCAAGATCTATAGAGATAGATCTAAGAGATTGCTTGACCTAAGTCAGAGTACATACATTAACACGGTATTACTACGGTTTGCTATGCAGAATTCCAAGAAGGGATTTCTGTCGATGTCATATGGTGTGAGTCTTTCGAAGACTCAAAGTCCCTCTTCTAGAGAGGAGAGAGACCGCATGGATAAGATCCCTTACGCATCTGCTATAGGATCTATCACGACGCTACATCGCAGATTTGTCACGATGTCTCGTATGCTTTGAGTACGACGAGTAGATACGTCGATCGGTGGCGTCGATGGATAGCAAGAAGAATATTCTTAAGTACTTGAGAAGGACTAAAGAATATTTCTTGATATTCGAGGCGATGAGGAGCTAGGTAGAAGGGTTACCGATGCTACTTCCAAACTGACGATGATTATAGATCGCAATGTGGTTCGTGTTTTGCTTGAATGGTGGCGGGCTGGAAGAGTTTCAAGCAGGACAGCGATTCGATTCTACAAAGCGAGTATATCGTGATCCGAGGCAAAGAAAGGAGGCGATTTGGATCCGAAGTTCATTATTGAGCTTGGGTGGTTCTAGCATTGCAGATCCTATAGAGCTCTATTGCGATACAACAACGGAGCGATCAGACAGCTAAGGAACCTCGCTCACACCAAATAACCAAACACATACTACGACGCTTCCATCTCATTCGAGATTATCGATAGAGGAGATGTGAAGATTTGCAGAGTACTCACAGAGGCTAACATCGTAGATCCCTTGACCAAGGCTTTGGCACAGAAAAAGCATGATGGTCACACTAGGTCATTGGGTATTAGATACTACGGTGATTGACACTAGTGCTAGTGGGAGATTGTCAGTGAAAGCCCTAGAGCCAATCATGTGATGATTGTTGTATGAACTTTATTGTATCATATTCCTATTCATAAAGGCATGGTTATTATATTTACTTGTATTGGTGCCAAATAACTAAATATAATAATGTCTTTGAGTAGTAGGTTCTTATCTATATCAATCGATTGGTTGAATCGATAATAAGATGATATAGAGAACACTACTCTTAATCATTCCTAGTCGAGTATTAACATTCAGGGACAATGTTAATGCGTAGAGACTAGCATGTAGGTCAATATGATGACTTGATCTCACAAGTTATGGATATGAGATATCAAGTTGACACATGGGTATGCATTAGAGAATATATACTGAATGACTCGCTATGAGAAAGTATCATGGATCGTTATATGAGTGTCATATACTTTCTCATGTGGCTATTAGTATGACTATTAGTTTTTAGACTTGAAGTCACCATGGTTCCCTACATAAGGAGTTGCATACTTTGGCTTCGTCAAACGTCACCCGTAAATGAGTGGACTATAATGGCGATTACTGGGTATGTAACAAATTATGCGGAGGGATGTGAGCGATGTAGATGGGATCTATCCCTCCTATATGACGGGAGTGACATCGATATTCTTGATAGAGTGAGACCACGAAGTGCATGGCCATGCCTAAATGAGTCAATATGAGATATTGAGCTCATTTGATTAGAGTGAGTCTACTTGGAGTTCAAGATTTAGATTGTACCGAGGATAACACCCTATGCCTCGATTACAATCGTCAATCTAGATGTCGAGGATAGAGGGACATCACACGTATTATGAGTCAGTCAATTATTAGTAGTCGTAAAGGTGATGCTGACCTCAACATTCTTGTAACTTGGGTAGATGATGTGTTGCTAGATACCGCTCATTGTTTATGTTCTAAATCGGTTTAGTGGACATCACGCTAACGCTATAAGAACCTATAGGTCACACACATAAGGGCAATTAGATGGAGATTAGGTTCATACGATGAACTACGAAGATTAGGTTCACGGGATGAACCAAATTGGATTAAGAGTAATCAATTGAGTTAGACTCAAGTTGATTCAAGTTGAATGAGTCTAATTTAGATTTGATTCATCAAATCAATTTAAATTAATGAATAGAGATTCATTAAATTAAATCGACTTAAATCAAAATGGTTGGATTATCGATCAACCACGGGAGATAAAAGGTCAAGTTTGACTGACTCGAGAGGAAGATGAAAGGTCGAGTTTGACTTGACCAAATGTCCACGCCACGATGATGATTTGGCATGACGACCAATCATCGACTTTGTCATTCGGTGCCACCTCATTAAGGAGACTATGGTCACGGGAGTTACGCATGCATGTAACCCCTCTCCATAATGTGGCCGCCACTTCATGGGAGAATCGATTTTGGGTAACTCCATCTTCTTCTTCACAACTTCATCTTCTTCCTCGATTATTCCTCAAGCTCTCCCCTCTCCCAACCTCCTTGGCGAACCATCCATAGAGTGCAAGACACTCAAGGGTGTTTTTCTCCACCTATTGCTTGTGTGGATACCAATAGAGCGCAGACTGACACTCTCGAGTTCCGGCGAACCTTTTGGACGAGCGGGATTTGCGAAGGGCGTCGCATCGAGGGTAACGTCCTTATCACGTAGATCTAAGGTAGATCTAGGGTTTTATACAAGCACATACATGTTTTAGTTTTAATACATCTTCGCACGGATCCGTGGCCGGACTTCCGGGGTTTCCGCAACGCAAAAAGCGGTTTTTTCGGCTCGGAAAGTTTGTAGGGGATCGATCGGCCGGCTAGAGGGGGGTGAATAACACTTTGTCGTTGGATGACGGAATTTGCTCGTTCTCGTTGCGTTGCTTGTCTACGATTGTTGTTAGCGCAGCAGAATAATAATGATAATAACAATACTATCAACACATAACAATCACAAGCAATACACAAGCTTATACATGGTTCGGAACCGAATGGTTCCTACTCCACGGGCGAGCTCACCAAGCTCTAGTTATGCGCACGACACTAACTAAACTCCTTGACTACACGTCGGAGGTGGAGAAACCTCTCACAAGCTATTACAACAAGTAATATGAAATACAAGAAGAAATACAAAGACAATACAAAAGAGAACTTTTACACAATTGCTTTGATCGCTTTCTTGTTGCTTGCTTTAGATGGCTCTTGAAGGTCTGAAATGCAGCAACAATTCCCCTCCAATAGCTTCACAAAAGGCATGACAAAAACCTCCATCTCGAGCTCCTTTTATAACTCGTCGACGTGTTCGCGCTAACGATCATTAAGACAGACCGGTCATTGCCCTAGCTGATTGTCTCCACCCGATCCACGCGTCGGATAAGTTTCAACGGATCACCTACTTGGTGATGATGCCCATCATTGGTGACCTAATAATCGGCCGCCTACGGCTACGGAGCGCTACTTGCGATCAATCCCGATCATTGCCATCCCTAGCCGATCATTCGCTCATCATCGATCGCCAAAGACAAAACCCTAGCCTTACACCAGTCGAGCTCTAGTCGACTTGGACCAGTCGAACCGGCACCTATTCCAGTCGACTGCTATCGGACAAAACATCAAACACCAAGTTGTTTGAGCCTCCGACACTCAGTCTTAGCCACTTGGCCAAGTCCACCTTATCCCTCATGGAGTTCCCCACCGAAGCTCTCTTCCCTCGGCCTACGTCCCTCGGATGCGCTTGCCGCACGGCCATGAATGCCATCCTTCGCGCTCTTGCCCTGAAGTATGCTTCCTTTGGGCTCACTCCATTCGCTCCCCGTCCGCATCCCCTGACGCACTGCGCGCGGCCGCAATGCGCCATCCTTCACCGACTCAAGGACCCGAGCCTAGTGAACTTACCAAGTCCTCAAGACTTCCCATACGCACTGCTTGCGGCTCCTCAATACTGGACTTTCCCACACCAAGCTCCATGCTTGGATTTTCCACGCCAACCCGTATTGGACTTTCCCACGATCCCATGTACGAAGTTTTGTTTATCATCAAAATACTATCAAGGTATCGCCGAGTAAAACTCGAGTCAACTGGGCCGATCGCACCAACAATCTCCCCTTTTTGATCGATTGACAAAACTACTATCTCAAGTCTACCAATTCTCCCATATCGATGATTCTCATATCCCAACGATAGAATTCCAACGAACCCTAATCGTAACTTGGTAACTTCTCCCTTTTGACATCACATCAAAAAGGTCCTCAAGAGTTTCAATGTCTCATATCCCAACGATGAGATCTTACAATCTTCCCCTCGTGCCCTCAATCTTTACAGTGATCCCATATCACTTAAGAGAGGCAACCTAAACTTTCCTCATGAGGAAACACACATCCATCTTCCCACGATGGATACCCCTAGAGGCTTGCTTCCCTCCTCGCACAACAATGTCCTCGAGAGTCCCTAAGCCAATAGAACATTTAACCAATCAAGATTAAGGTAAAGTTCAACAACGAACTCTCTTCCACCTTAAAATTGATACTCTCCTAAACCCTTCTCCTAATCCACGTCCCGATGGATTTCCACCCTTTCTAATGCTCTCCCAAGCATATCCAGGGTTAGAGTGGTTGGGGGACCTTAACCTAGTGAACATGGGCCTAACCAACAAGATTTACTCGTAATCAGCTTGGCGATCGTAAATCGATCGGTCACATTCCATCGATCAGCCACCTGTTAGTCGATCGATAAGCTGCTATAGTCTTTTAATTCGAAATGACTTTCCGAAATTCATAAGTAAATATACATAGGTTTAAAAATCTTGAAATTTGGTATGTATATTACTTATCACAATCATTATGGGTGAAAAATATTAGAAAATTATTTTACCCACTAAATTAAGAGATTGACACAAAGTCCAAAAGTAAAAAAAAGCTTCAATAAAGAGCCCTCTTTGTATCATCTCATTCAATGGTGATAGCTATTAAAAGATAAGCTTCACCAAGGTTTTTCAAAATGTTTTTGAAACCTTTGATTTCTTTTTCCTAAACATTTCACTTATATCTAGATGTGTAAAACACATATAAGACAAGTTTTAAGTGAGATGTGGGGTTTTGATCTTTTAATAGTCTCATGCATATTTTTAGGCAATATTCTTTGATTCCCATCAAATTATGCCATGGTCCTTAATTCCATTTTAGTTATATGCATGGTGATGATTATGAAATAGATATGATCTGGATAAAAGCATATGCCAAAATCATGATGTCATGGCATGTGAGAGAAATCTAAGCATACATGACATCTTAAAAATAATTCTAAACATGATCATGACATTTTTATAGATAAAATTGAGAATGATGTCATGACATGGCAAGACAAATAAAACATGGCAAATAAAATAAACTAAGGTATAGAATACCTAAGTGTTGAATCCAAATTGTCATTTCTAGGGTTAAGTCCATTTTTGCCTTAACACCATTATCTCCCAAGTGTGTCATAAATCCAAAATGACACACCAATACCTCTAAGACCTATTTGTGCCAATTTAATCATTTTTAACTTCTCAAGCACATTGACACATCCTAATGTGTCAACTCTACTATGGTTAGGTTAACTACCCATCCACTTAGGGTTGACACACCCTAACCCATTTAACGTGAATCGATCACACTTTTAGGAACCCAATATCTATTGGAGCTCCTTGGGTTAACAAGGTATTCACTAGGGATAACTTTCCTTAGATACCTTCACCCTTTTAGGCTTTGAAGTCATAGTCTTTTGGGTCTTTCCTAGGTCAACTTTAGAGGTGACTCCTCCTTTGACCTTCTTAGTGGCTTTCTTGGTTTTTCTTAAGTCCTTAGCCACTAAGCAAACACCGTGGCTAGTCTTAGGGATAACTTCCCTATTAGCCTTGGTTTTCCTAGACCTAGATGTTGTTCCATAATCAAATGGAATATTATGATAGGATATAGGTTTGTGACCCAAACCTTTCTTGCCCTTAGACATTTCTCTTTTCCTAGGTCTTAACTTTTGTACATTAGACCCCTTAACCGAATTTGAGATGATCGCTAGGGTCTTCTCCAATTTTTCTAGCCTTGACCTTAAGGCTTGGTTTTCTAACTCTAATTTTCCCAATTTTGAATTTTCATTTATCTTTTGGAAAATATTCTTCCTCTTAGGCATGTGTCTACCCTTCTTAGGGTTAATGCCTAGATGTTTTTCAATTCTCCTAATGGACTCTTTAGGTAAAATAGGTCTAGTGTTTTGAGTCCTAGGTTTGTCCTTAGAGAAACTAACATGCTTAGTACCTAAGCAATAAACCTTATTGTTTCGCCTAGCATGCTTTTCATTGATAATAGCAAGAGAGCTAAAATAATTTTTAGCATGCTTTTTAATTCTAGGAATTGAAGGTGCATTAACTAAATGTACCTTAGGGTTAGCTTTTGAAGCTCCCCCTACTTGAGATACATCTTCTTGCCCTTTCTTCCTCCCCCTAGGGCATTGACTTCGGTAGTGCCCTCTTTGGTTGCATTTGAAGCACACAATGTGCCCTTTGCTCTTAAATGAGGGGACTCCGGCATCCTTTGACTTTGGGTTGACTTTTGGTGTTGATGCCTTTTCCTTAGCCAATTTAGGACATTTGCTCTTGTAATGCCCTTTCTCCCTACACTCAAAGCATATTATATGATCTTTATTCAAAATTATAATACTTGAGTTACCTAGGGAGGTAGTGGAGGCCTCTTCACTTCTTCCGGAGGTAGAAGCTTCATTTTGATCTTGCTCCGGAATGGAAATCCTTTCCTCCCCCTCAATGCTAGAGGTGGAGGTCTCCACCAAATCATCAACATCTTCAAATGTGGATGGACTTTCTTCCACGACATCTTCCTCTACTTGTGCCGGTTGGGAATTTTTTTGAAATTTCATTATCTTCTCCCATAATTCCTTTGTATCCCTATAATCACCCAATCTAGACCAAATATGATTAGGTATCAAATCACTAAGTAATTCGATTACCTTGCGATTTGTCTCGAAGTCCTTTATTTGGTCTTGAGTCCACTTTGACTTTTCAATTTGCCTATTTCTTTCATCCCTAGGCAATTTGAAACCGTTTTCTAAGATTAGCATAAAATCAAAATCGGTTTCTAGGTATACCTCCATTTTTCTTCTCCACTATAGGAGATCTCCTTCGAATTTTGGTGGTTGGAGGTTGTAGCCGGCCATTTTATAGTGCTCTCACGGTGGTTAGTCCTTGAAAAGCGACCTTGGCTCTGATACCACTTGTAGGGGATCGATCGGCTGGCTAGAGGGGGGTGAATAGCACTTTGTCGTTGGATAACGGAATTTGCTCGTTCTCGTTGCGTTGCTTGTCTACGATTGTTGTTAGCGCAGCAGAATAATAATGATAATAACAATACTATCAACATATAACAATCACAAACAATACACAAGCATATACGTGGTTCGGAACCGAATGGTTCCTACTCCACGGGCGAGCTCACCAAGCTCTAGTTATGCGCACGACACTAACTAAACTCCTTGACTACACGTCGAAGGTGGAGAAACCTCTCACAAGCTATTACAACAAGTAATATGAAATACAAGAAGAAATACAAAGACAATACAAAAGAGAACTTTTACACAATTGCTTTGATCGCTTTCTTGTTGCTTGCTTTAGATGACTCTTGAAGGTCTGGAATGCAGCAGCAATTCCCCTCCAATAGCTTCATAAAAGACATGGCAAAAACCTCCATCTCGAGCTCCTGATAAGTTGATGCCCATCACCGATTGACTAATGGTCGCGACCGTCACAATGGCTTGCGAGCGATTTCAGTTGCCACCCATCGATAATCCCGATCACGATCATTGCCAATATCGATCGCAATCGGCATTGATCGCTTCAAAGACAAAACCCTAGCCTTACACCAGTCGAGCTCTAGTCAACTTGGACCAGTCGAACCGGCACCTATTCCAGTCGACTGCTGTGGGACAAAACCTCAAACACCAAGTTGTTTGAGCCTCCGACACTCAGTCTTAGCCACTTGGCCAAGTCCACCTTATCCCTCATGGAGTTCCCCACCGAAGCTCTCTTCCCTCGGCCTACGTCCCTTGGATGCGCCAAGCGCACGGCTTCGCAATGCCATCCTTCGCGTCTCTTGCCCTAGAAGTATGCTTCCTTTGGGCTCACTCCATTCGCTCCCCGTCTGGCGGTCCCTCGGATGCACCAAGCGCACGGCTTCGTAATGTCATCCTTCACGGACTCGAGGACCCCGAGCCTAGTGAACTTACCAAGCGCACGACTTCGCAATGCATTTCTCACAAAGCACCAAGCGCACGGCTTCGCAATGCTTTGGACTTTCCCACACCAAACTCCATGCTTGAATTTTCCATGCCAACCCCATGTTGGACTTTCCCATGACAGTCCCATGTCATGAGTTTTGTCTATCATCAAAATACTATCAAGGTACTGCTCGAGTCAAACTCAAGTCAACCTAGGCCGATTGCACCAACAAAGTCCAACACGATAATCATCTGAATGTTGTCACCAAGAATCATTGGGAAGCTGTAAGTATATGGGATTCGAAAGATGTTTTCTCCGATAAACATTTATCCTTGCTTTAGCTTCATTTTGGCTGTCTGCTGCAAATTTATCCCGCTGAAGTGTACTATGAAGGTATTGTTTTCCAATGCTTCTTTAGGGACTGAATTTTGGTCAACGCAACATATAGTTGCTCTGGTATCAAGAATAGTCTTTAGGGAAAATCTAGGAATTCCAGGAATCTCCATTTCAATTTGGAGATTATAAAGCATATTTTTGACCAGTCTGGTCTTGTGCTGTTGTAATCTTCTGAGTTGTTTCTTCATATAGCACGTTCGCCGTTTCAGTTTCTTCTTCGTTAATCATTATACCTTTTCCCTTGTCTAATATAGAGAGGTCTTTTTCCAGCTCTTGTTCAAGTAACTCCTCATATCGGGTTTTGTAGTAGGCTACTTCTTTTTGAAGCCTTTCAATTTACCTGTTGCACCATGCTATGTAATATTGCTGTTCCTGTATTAATTTTGTTAGTTATAGCCCTAGAACCAATCATGTGATGGTTGAATAGGGAACATTTTGTATCATATTCTATAAAGGCAAAGGATTGGTTATTATATTTACGTCTTGCTTGTGCCAGCTAAATTAAATATAATAATGCCCTAGAAAAGTAGGTTCTTATCTACAGCACATCAATTGGCAGAATTGATTATGAGAGGCTGTAGAGAACACTTTCCTAAAATGTTCCTAGTCAAGTATTAATATGCAAGGGCAATATTAATACATAAAGACTAGCATGTAGGTCAATTGATGACTTGATCTCACAAGTCATGGATATATGATATCAGTCACATACGGGTATATATTAGAGAATATATACCGAATCGATCCGCCATGAGAAAGTTTCATGGATCGTCATACGAGTGTCATAAACTTTCTACGTGACTATTGATCATGAATAGTCCTCAAACTCAAGTCACTACTGCCTCCTACAGAAGTTATGTACTTTGTATCGCCAAACGCCACCCGTAATGAGTGACCATAAAGGCGACATCGGGTATATAACAAATTATGCGGAGGGATGTGAGTGATGTAGATGGGCTCTATCCCTCCCATATGACGGGAGTGATATCTGTGGGCCCCTTGATTGAGTAGAACTACTAAAACGCATGGCCATGCTCGAATGAGTCAATATGAGATATTGAGCTCATTTGTTTGAGTTAGTTTACTCGGATTAAGAAAACACATAGATCGATCGAGGACGACATACGCCTACGCCTCATCGTCAACTGATATCAAGGATAGAAGGACACGGCCATACATTATAGTAGTCACGAAAGGTTACTTGATCTTGACTTATTTCAGAACTGGGTAGAATGATGTATTGCTAGATCCATCGCAGTATCTAAAAGAGTTTAGATCCACCGCCAACGCATGAGAGCCTATAGGGTCACACACAAAAGAATACGATGATTAGAAGAATTAGTGCATTCTAGTTTAACTAGAATAATTTGGGAATAAGCTTAAGTACAAAATGATTTTGGACTTTAAGCTTAATGAGAATTTTAGCTTATCGATTTAATGAGATTAATCAATATGCTGTTTATTAATTTAATAAGATTAAATAAATATGTTATCGATAGCCTAAGCTTAATTGATTTAATAAGATTAATTCAATATGTTACCTTATTGATTTAATAAGATTAATTCAATACGATAACATAGTTATCAATTAATAAGATTAATTCAACATGTATGAATGCCACATAAGCACGCCACCTAAGCTTGATGAGGTGGAAGGAGACAAAGGGTTTTGACCTTTGGAATTTCTCCACACGTGATTATTTTTCAATGCAATTGATTGCATTGAATGTGATAGAGGTGAAAGGTTTTTTCAATTCTATAAAACACTCCACGGGGTGGCTAACTCGGTGGGGGAAGCTTGAGGCTCGAGAGAGCTCGTGGTGAGAGGCTTTGTCAGGTGGTTTTTTGTGAGTGTAGGCTAGCAAGAAGAGTGGTCTTCTTCTTCCTTTCTCTTTTTCCCTACCTTCCTCTCCTTTAGGGACTTCTCTAGCAAGAAGTAAAGGAGAGCTCTTCTAGTTTCTTTTGTGAGACAAGAGCTTGCTCGTGTGGATACATATAGAGGCACGGATAATTGAACGTGCTAAAAGATCCAACAAACCCAAGGAGAAGCGGGATTAAAAAGGGCACGCAACAAAGGTAATATTCTCCTATAAGATAGGTTTTTCTTTTAGAGAAATTTATTTTTTTGTACGAGGTTTTCTTTCGCAAGGATCACTTGGAAGGGATCCTATTTTTTTCGTTGCGCATATGCTATTTTGCATAAAAAATTCCCTACAAATTTGTTAGGAAAAATTGGAGCTGGAGAAGGAGCTACGGGTACCTCTTTCTTGAAATAGTATGGCCCGCAGAGGTTGCAGGCTATTACCAAACATTTAGGGCAATGGATTCTTGCCCTTGCCATCGTAGCTCTTTTGCAGTAGGTGCAGTTATCGGGTTGTGGGGGGTAAACATTTTCGTTTGGATGCCATTCATGCTCGCAGTTGTATTGTTCAGTGGTCACTTTGACCTGAGGGCGGTATCCACCGTCTACTTGTCCAAGCATAAAGATATTTTCCTGAAAGGTCAAGGTTTGAATGGACCTGTGGAGGTCTTCAAGATTTTCTTCTCCTTCGGAGATGCTAAAGAATACATCACTTTGTGCTTCTCCTTCTTGGGCGGATAGGATGTCACAATCTTCAGGTATGTCAAACTGCTCGAACATTGCTACTCTCTTGACATTTCTTCTGTCACTAGGGCATTCTCTAGCAAAGTGCCCTTCTTGTCCACATAAATAACATCTGCACTTTTTATTTTTGATCGAGTGCTTTCTTTTCTCTATTCTTGCATGAGATTCGTGTGGGTTGCCTTTATAAGTTCGGCTTCGTCGGATGCCATATTTCTTTTGTCCTTTATAATATCTTGGTATAGGAATTTGGTTGTAGAAGGATAAATTCTTCAGAGATTTTTTAAAGGCTGCATCCTTGCATTCTTGCCCCAAAAACTTATAAGCAAATAGGATTCGTGGGATTACCCCGACTGTGAGGGCAGAGTATTTTTCATCAAATAAAGTCTTAATTCTATTTCCCAAATCTCTAGGCATTTTAAACCAAAATTTTTCAGATAATTCTGGCCCTGTGAATAGCCTGCCAGTTTTTGAAGTCAATCTCACGTAGTCATTCATATATTGAATTATATTCTTGACACTGTCACAGGATAATTTTTCCAAGTCCCTGTAGGTTGCATCCTGTATTACCGTAGATCCTTGACTAGGGCCTTCTGATGAAAATATTCTTCTCATTTGTGATAGAACATTTTGCGTCCCTCACCTGCCTTCAGCTGCAGTGACTAACGCATCATATTCAGCGGGGTACGTCATTCTCTATTGTATCCATGTTAGCTTTTCTATCTCTCTGAGAAGATTTTCCATATATTCAACCTTATCTCTTGGGTCAGTGAATCCTTGGGCTGCAACGTGGTTTAGAGTGATGGATTCCCATCTTGAAAATACATTATGAAATAAGCCCAATTGTTCAGGAATAACAAATATTGCTCCGTCTTGTTGCTGAGCCGAAGGGAATGTCCACATTTCATTATTCATACCTCCGCGGAATCTTGGAGCTGGGGCCCTTTGCTCAAATATAGGTGGTGTCAGTCGTGAGGGTCCTGCATCATTCCTTGTTGTCGGAGGATAACCAGGCGGGCCATAGCTGTATCCTGTGATGGAGTATAAGGGGAATTTACCGTACTAGTAGAGTAAATTTGCTGTTGTTGTCTTGGCTCTTGGTGTTCTGTCTCGGTTTCCATTAATCTTCTTAAGCTAGGATAGTCCATTTCCAAGCCAGTAGCAAGTAGGTGACCCCCACTCACTTTCGATGCGAAGAGGTTGAGCGAGTCGTCATCATCAGGAGAGGAGTCCCAGATAGGTGCGTCCTCAGAAGTCGAGTCAGGAGGGACATGGGAGAGTCCTGCCAAATATTGAATGTGTTCGAGGAAGTCATTCTCAGACTCCGAAGTTTCTAAGGAAAGGTCCTTGGACCGGAGTACAAAGGCCCATGGGCTTGTAGTTCCTGCAAGGGATTCCGTTAGATCCTTCGACGAAGAGAGGGAGTCATCCTCAAAGAGGACTGCCATGGTATGTTTTGGTCGTGGTAATAGTTTATCAAAGATAGCCGGGTCTTGTACCGGAACTTGGCTGGTGGAGGCGAAACTTTGTGTGCTTTGCAATGTTTCTGTTTCTTGGTAGATTTCTGCTATAAGAATAGGTTCAAATATAATTTGGGCAATAGCCTCTTCGGGCTAAATATAGGCCTTTGTGTCCGAGTGATTGAAGACCACCATCATTACTTCGCCACGATGATCACTATCAATGACACTTGATCCGACGTCAAGACCAAGTTTCCATGTTGCACTTGGTTTAGTGATAATGCAGTCACATGATCCCCAGGGAATTTCCAAACTTAGCCCTGTTGAAACCAGGCCTCGTCCTCTGGGCTCTATTACACAAGCTTTATTTGCCGCTAAATCAAATCCTGCAGCACCAGAACTCTTTTGTTGTAATATAGTGGCTGTTTCAGTTAGTTTGCGTACCAGGATAACTGAATTTGAGTCTCCTTCATATTTCAGGCATTCATCATATTCTTCGTCATCAACATAAGTGAAAACTTCTGACTTTGATTCTATTAAGACAACCAGAGTATGAGAGGAACATAATTCCTCTTCGTCACTCTCGTGGGATGTTTGACTTAACCGTGCAACTGCATAATTAGAGAAACTCAGAGATATTCTTCCATCTAATAAATTTCTATTGCTTACCTCCGAGGGTTGCATAGGAAGAGTAATTTGTGCTGGTTTGATTATCCAGTTTAACCCTTGTAAGGAGGAAGTAGATTGTCTCCGTCCTAGGAGTGCTCGGACTCCACGACTAGTGAGGTAGTCAACCACGCCCTAAACTTCATATGCGAAACCTATATTTGGGGTATTGGATAACCTTCCCACTAACCCTCTAGTTATCAATAAGTTTGCTTCTCCGTTTTACCATTGTTCATAACCTCTTGTCAGAATAGAAATCTGAATATTTCTGAATAAATCACCAATTGTTAGCATAATATTTAGTATAACATAGACTAATTGGCTGCCTCTTGTAAGATCAACTTCCATTGTTGCCAGAATAGATTGATCACCTATCCAGCGATCATCCCTGAATATGATGAGGGCCATTGTTCCCTCCTCTTGCCTGTATAAAGTTTGGATTCTCACCTGTAGTACTTCGAGGTGTATGTACTGCATTCGGCTTCTTTACAGCTGATTGAAGCTTTCTTCTTATATAAACGTTCTATCAATTTGGTTGCCATCAGTAACTAGCAAAGCTTCTTCAGATTTATGCACATAGACCCTGTGATGGGTGTCATCTCTTCTGGAATGATAAAGAACCTCCGCAGGAACTATTGATGCTCTTTTCTGCATTGATAATCTAAGTTGAGTTTGAGGGTCAATCTGTTGTTCTAGTGTGAAGGTTGGCGTGCTTTCTCCTGCTATGAATTTGCCGAGTCTTCTTACAGCTTGTTGAGCGTTATAGAGTCTTCTCTGGTTCCGTCTGTAGTCCCTTATATGATCTTCAAATAGGGGTGCAGAAGTAGAGGGTTGCTCTGTTAAAGTCCTTGTTGCCATCAGTTCTTGAGCTTATCTTGTTCTTCTTTCAAAATTTTATAAGGATCTTTAAAAACCCAGAGTTTACCTCTTCCTTCCTTAGGCTTTTCTGAAGGGCCTAAGGATAAATTTTTTAGTTTGTCCACCAATTCGTCTGAGATGGTGGTTATTGGGACTCCGCTTTTGGTTTGTTCCAGGAGAGTTTTAAGATCTCTCTGGATATCTCTTATACCTTCCGCTATTTGAACTAATAGTTGGATTTGTGTATTGTTTTGGTGGATGATAGCAGAATTTCTAGAATTGGGTCCCTGGAATTCACTTAGTTTGGCGAACCCTACTGCTGGCGATTCAATTTGCTCAGTAGCTTTGACAGCACTTTTGTATGCTTGAGTGTTTCTTGTCAGAATATGATCACTCATGAAGCACTCAAGAAGGCCTTCTACTCTATCAATCTTCTCGTTAAGGTTCTCAATTAACCTTAAGGCCTCCCTTTCAGCAAGTATTGACTGCTTTGTTATTTCAGCAACAAGCTCACGAATTTCCTGCTTTGAAAGGGGCTTATTGTCTGTATAGATAATAGTTAAGTTTTTCAGAGCAGTTTTAAGTTTTTGGACTTCTTTTTCTAGAGCTTGACATTTTTCTAAGAGGAGTTTAAAGTTCTTCAAATGAACACGGGAAGACAGACATGTTCTGTCGTAGATTACGGCAAGGTTATTGGCTAATTGATTTATGGAGGAAATAAGGTCAAGGTATTCTAGGTTAGGTGTTCGAGAGTTTTCATACCACTCTTGTATTGCCTTTTTACTCGAATCAAGATTGATGATTGACTTACCAACAAATGATCGCTTCGACGCCAATGACGGTCATACATAATAATGATCGATTTGGAAGTGCGTAAATAGTTCAAAATCAAATTCAAAATCATAAGTAATTATACACAACTCGAAAAATCATGAAAATTCATATGTATAATACTTAAGTCAATCATTATGGGCGAAAAATATTTGAAAAATAAAATACCCATAAACTAGTAAGATTGATACAAAATTCAAAACCATTGATAACTTCATTGTTTTTGACCTATTTTGTATCAACTTCTTCAATGATGACTTCTATCAAAAGATAGACTACACCAAGATTTTTCAAAATGATTTTGAAATGTTTTTAAAATCTTATATTGAACCATTATTTATGGGCTTAATGCACAAACTTGTACATAAGTTTTCCTCATGATTCATCCATAGTATAAGATGAGTTTAAGTTCATCTAGATACAAAAACTAAGCACCTTGAACTTAACTCATTTCCCAATATATCACATGTGTCTAGGGTGTATTAATACTCACATATGTCAATGTGATGTGAGATGTGAGTTTTGTTCTTCCTAATCTAAGGTCTTATACATTTTCTAAGGCAATACTATTTGATTCCCTTATACATGAGATCTTAAATCATATCAATTGTCCTTAAATTAATTTTCATTAATGCATGAATGATGATTATGACATAAGTGATAACATAAATAAACATGTGTCAATAATCATGATATCATAACATATGAAAACAATCTAAATAAAACATGGCATAAAACCTTAAATCTAAGTATTATCATTACATATTAAATGATTAAAAAGAAATATAATGTTATGACATGGCAATAATAAACAAGATATGACAAATAAAAGGTAATTGTATAAAAATACTTAAATTTTAGTATTAATTGTTATTTATTAGGATTAAATTAATTTTTTCTATATTACCATTTATCCTGAGTGTGCCAAAAATCCAAAATGACACATTATTGTTGGATCAATGCGGTTCGCTAGAGGGGGGGTGAATAGCGAAAGAAAAAAACTTTTTCGAATTCGTTTCAAGACAAATATGCGCAGCGGAAAGATAAGCAAAACAAGAAGTAAAGAAGACAATAGAAACAAGATATTTACTTGGTTCGTAGCCGAAGGCTACTACTCCAAGGCCCTAGTGGTCCTTGACCACGCACGGAGGGCAAATCACTAAACAAACTCCTCCTCGTGGAGGTAGGAGTTAATCGATACAAAAAAAAAACTTGAGGTAGAGGGACACTCCCCCTCTCCTCGTTACGATAGAAAAATAGCTTCGAAGAATGTAAATGAGCAACGACACTAAAATTAAAACCGACGTACAAAAATAAAGGAAATGAAACCTAGACGTCGGAGAAGAAGAAGCACGTTGTTGTCGGTAGCTTTGCGGACACTTTTTGGAAGCTTAGAAAATGTTGTGAAACCCTAGGTTTGGCCCTCCTTTTATAGCTTTTGAGCCCCTTTTCGAGTGGGTCTTCAACCAATCACAAATGGACCCCAAACCGCTTTGAGGTGGAGTGATAAGCCTTGACTCCTCGAATCTGATCATTGACCATCAGTCGACTGATGGCCATCATCCCGATCGACGGTGATCGATCGATTGATGACCTTCTAGCCGATCGATACACGCAATGAGTCCTCCAAGCGGCAATGATCGATGCTGCTGTCAAAGTTAGCTCAACAAAAACATAATTTCGATGGTCGTCGACCATCCGATCTCGACCTAGACCATCTATAAGATGTCTTTGGTCGGATCGCCAAGATCATCCCCGTAAAGAGGATACGACCTTACTTACTCTCGCACACACGAGCTTACCTCGATACTTCGTGTCGCTTTTGCTTCCGGCCTTCCACTCGATTCCTTCGGCTCCCTCCGAAGTAACTCGAGTATCGCCCGACCACCGCGGCTTCCTCCGAGTGTCGCTAGCCTTCAGCTCCAGCTATATCAATCTTCTGCACACTCGATTCAGCTCGTGAGAAAACAAAATAGACTTAACTTTGTGTCTTTGTTATAATCAAAACACAGGTTCGATTTCGGTGCCTCACTGCACCAACAATCTCCCCCTTTTTGATATATGGCAAAAACACACAAAGTTAAGGAAATTAAGTGCATGAAACAGTAAAGACAATAAGCAGGAGTAGTAAAAATATTTCTCAAGTACTCCCCCTTGAGGAAACCTCCCCCTTGACCGAGGGTGAGTCTTGAAGAAAGACCTTAATCCTCCCCCTTGAGGGTTGCTTTAAGTAATTAACATTACTTAAAGTTAGCTTTAGTAAAACGATTTAGTTAAGCCCTTTCGCCCTCTTAAGTAAAACATTAACGACATAAATAAGTTAAGAATTCTCTTAACTTGGCCTTTCAGATATTCTCTTAACTTCGCCTTTTGTTAAAAGTTAAATAAGTTTTCAAAACCTAAAGTTAACTTTTGGTTTAAGAAGTAAGAGTAAAAAATTTTAACCTTAACTGTCTTTTTCTCCCCTTTCACGATAAAAAAAGAGTAAGGAGTGTGGAGACCAAAATAAGTGCTAAATTTAAAGTCCAAGCATGTTCCACATTTTTTATTAAAAATAATATATCAAAATAAGCTCATCTATAAATGTTCGACTCATATTTGGCTTGATTGATATGAAGGATCAATCACCCGTCGTAGCCTAGTATGATGATTATACCGTGGTTCATAGCGATGCACTAGCTCTACATCCGAACTGTGAGTAAGGTCCTAACATCTCACGCCCATCTACGCATAAGTACACAAACACATTAGTCCTATGTGTTGTGAGATGTACTCGCTTTAAATCTATAGGTGCATGATATCTAAGGTATGTCCTATGCTAGTTCCATGAAAAAGTAATAAATAGTAGTAAGAAAATATAATTTGCAAGTTCCTATTCTATTACGCACATGCCTAATTTTCGCCTCAAGAGACTAAATTCGCTTCGCAGTGGTTTAGTAAATATGTCCGCTAGTTAGACTGAGTCAACATATTCGAAGTTGTATGGAGCCGCTGGCTACATGTTCTCGAACGAAATGGTGTTTTACCTCTATATGTTTGGTCCTTGAGAGTGACATATAGGATTCTTAGTTAGATTTATCGAACTTATGTTGTTTACAAAATTTTAGTTTTGGTGAAGTCCAACCTAAAGTCTCTGAGAGTGTGCTTCATCCAAAGAAGCCGAGTTACACACTCACCCATCGCAACGTATTCGACTTCTGGTAGATAAGGCAACACAATGTTGCTTCCATCGCACTAACTCACTAGACTCGAGCCGAGTAGTTGACAACAACCACTGTGCTCTTCTATCGAGTTTACTACCGCATAATCCGAATCCTGAGTAGCCGATTAGTTCAACTCTGTAGATCTAGGATACCAAATACCACATTGCTAAGTGTACCCTTTAAGATATCTAAGGATACGCTTAACTAGGGTTAGGTGAGACTCCTTAGCACGTGTTCAAACTCGCGCACATACTTATCGCGAATAGATGTCGGGTCGATCATAGCTAAGTATAGAGACTTCCTATCGCTCCCTATAGTATTTTAAGTCAATGGACTTACTTTCTAGGTCTTCTCTATGTTAACATTAATCGCCATTGGGGTGTTTATTATCTTAGCGCCTTGCATTCCAAATCTTTAATTAACTCCTTAGTGTATTTTTGTTGATATAGGTATATACCATCCTTAGTTTGTTTAATTTGTAGACCTAAAGAAACTTAACTCGCTTACCAAGTTCATTTTCAACTCACTTTCCATGAGTGAAACGAACTCGCTTTAGTAAGGCCGAGTTAGAGGTTCCAAAAATTATATCATCTACGTAAATTCGAGCTATGAATATTTCTTTACCTAAGGTTTTTACAAAGAGAGTTGGGTCAACTAAGCCTTGGTTAAACCCTTTTGACTTAAGATGGATTGAAAGTCTCTCATACCAAGCTCGAAGAGCTTGTTTAAGTCCATAGAGAGCTTTCTTAAGTTTTAGAACATGGTCGGGTTTATCTAGATTTTCAATCCGGGTCAAGGCTAACATAAACTTCTTCTTTAATGTATCCATTTAGGAATGCCGACTTAACATCCATTTGAAATGCCTTAAATCCTCGATGTGCAGATAAGCTAGCAACATTCGAATGGATTCTAGCTACATCGGGCATAGGTTTCGTCGTAATATAAGCCTTCGACTTGACTAAACCGTTTGGCGACTTACCTATCCTTGTTTCTAACTACTTCTCCTTTATCATCTAGATTATTTCGAATCAGCCACATTGTTCCAATTATCATTTTGTCTTTAGTTTGTGGTACTAATTCTACACTTCATTCCTAGTAAATTGAGCTAGCTCTTCTTGCATCGCAATAATCCAATCGATCAAGAAGAGCTTGTTCAATTGATTTGGGTTCTATCTTTGAAATTAAGGAAATTTGACTAAGGTTCCTATAGGATGCTCTAGTTCGAACTCCTAGATTAGGATCTCCTATCACTTGATCGATAGGGTGATTAGTCTGAATCCTAGATTGGGTTGGGTTTGTGTCACCTAATGCTTGATCAATGGGGTGACTTGGTTGAACACTAGTTCGTTGTGAGTCATCTATCACTTGATCAATAGAGTGACTTGGTCGACTTAGGTTAGATTAACACTCAGACCGATCTCCGGATCGAGTTAGGTCTAGTATGAATCGCTCTAATCGGGGTCACGGGTTTCAGTAGGTTCATGTCCTTCATCAAATACTACATTGATAGTCTCCTCGACTCTAAGGGTGTCGTGGTTATATACTCTATAAGCTCTACTTGTAGTGAGCATCCTAGAAAGATTCCAAATGTGGTTTTGGATGTAAATTTCCTAGGTAATCCTTAGTGTTTAGGATATGTACCTTACACCCAAATACCCTAAAGTACTTGATGTTAGGTATTTTATCGTGATAAATCTCAGACGAGGTCTTAAGGTGCCTCTTTACCATAAGGATCCTATTTCGACATAGCAAGTCTAATCTGCCGCCCAAAACCTATCTGCAGTCGATTCGCTCAACATGGTCCAGCGCTTCAGTAGAGTTCGTTTTTCCGCTCCACTAGGCCATTTTGTTGAGGGGTCCTAGGCAAGAGAATCTACGGTGGTATCCGCTTAGGTTACGTAAGCCTGGTGAACCTCGATTTTCGAATTCACCACCATGATCGCTTCTAAGTCTTTTAACCTTAAGGTCTTTTTGATTCTCGATTAATTTGAATAAATTGATTAATTGATCTAGGTATCATTTTTATGTTTGATGAACCTAACCTGTAAACTCGAGTAGTCACAATTATGACTAAGCAATATTGACTTATTGAGTGACTTGGCTCCATGAATCGAATAGATCCATACGCAGGAGCTCAAGTACTCTTGAGGTCGCTTGATTAGTTAGTTGATGTTGTGCCCTATATTGTTTACCTTGTTGACAAGCATTACATATTTTATCATCCAAGTTTTGAGGTTAGCAAACCTTTGACTAAATCACTCGACTCATCTTGTGGACGAGTCTCAAAAGTGAGTGACCGAGTCGTCGGTGCCACAACCATGATTCCTCTTGCCGTGTCATAAGACACTTAGTTGAGGAGTTGTTAAGTTGATCGTATAAATGTTGTTATTTCTAGTTCCTTTAAGAATTGTTTTAGAGGTTTCATGGTATTAATTACGATTCATTTTCTAGAAATATAACCTTATAGTTATTATCACACAATTGGCTTACACTAAGTAAGTTATATTCAAAATTTTCTACAAGTAATACATTTTAATAACAAAATTCGTGTTAAGCTCGATATCACCCGATCCGATGATTTTGAGCTTGCTGCTATTCCCAAAGGCTACCGATCCTTGTCGCTTGAATCGAAGCTTATGCAATTTGAGTTGATCCTGGCCACGTGTCGAGTAATCACGTCCAACATCCATCGATCCTACACACAAGGTGGTTGGATTGGATGTTAGATTTTGTTAAGAAAATTGGTTGTAAGTTGTTAACCCTAGGTCATCTCACCGAGTCTATATGATCAAGCATGTTATACTTATGTGTTTATTTTGAGATGACTTTCAATTAAGTTGATTAAGTGGATTTAGGTTCAAGTAATTTTATGTTAGATTTGATTTAACCCTAGGCTTGTCAAGTTTACCTTTTCAAGATCATGGCTTCCTGTGTCGTGGCGAGGCACAGGGGCCTTCTTTATCTGGATCATCGACCACTTCCTTAGACAAAGCCATTTTCAAGAAAATGATGACTTGACTCACCTAAGATCATTTCCTAGTCTAATCAAGTTATTTTCAAAAGAGGCTCCCGAGGCTCAATCTTTTCAAGAATTTTAGTTGGTTATGACGTGTTCTAAGAGAGTTCACAAGTTTTAAAGCACAAACTTTCTAAGTTAAAACATGCAATTTCTAAGTTAAAGCACAAACATATTTTGACTGGCTCCCTAGACCGTTGAATCGGTTCGTCTATCCACATAGTGGATTTGGTCCTCGGGAACCCAGATGCGAGTTAGATCCTAGAGTTGAAATCAAAGTGGTCTTAGGGACCCATGCTTGACACATTTTTTATATCTACTTACGATCGACATATACGACCTATTAGTCGCTTTGAGTTAAACCCTAGTCCAAATTGTTGTTGTACACGGCCCTTTCGAGATCCAAGTAGGAGGTCAAGTCCTTGGATCCCGGCGAACCTTTCCAACGTGTTCCTAAGATCTTCGACTTGACTTTTCAAGAGAGAGTTCTCAACTCGAGTTTTTCAACCCGAGCCGAGTCCTTCTCTTGAACTCGACTAGTCGAAGAGGTTAGGGAGACCGTGTTTGAGGAGTTTAACTTCCTCAACTAAGGCTCGACTCCTGGATTTAACTAATTTCCTGACAAAAACCTAACCAGTATTTTGTAAAGTATTAAATAAATTTCGACTTACTTTAAGGGTATCTTTCAACCTGGATCGTGATCCGTGGCTGACTCAAGGTAGTGATAAGCCTCGACTCTCGACCGATCATTGACCATCACGATCGATGGCCATCATCACCGATCACGGCAAGATCACCGATCGATCTAATGACCGATACTGCAATGAGTCCTCCAAGGGCAATGATCACGCTTCGCAAGTCAAAGTTAGCTCAATAAAACATAATTTCGATGGTCGTCGACCATCCGATCTCGACCTAGACCATCTATAAGATGTCTTTGGTCGGATCTACGCTTAAGATCATCCCCGTAAAGAGGATACGACCTTACTTACTCTCGCACATACGAGCTTACCTCGATACTTACGTGTCGCTTTTGCTTCCGGCCTTCCACTCGATTCCTTCGGCTCCCTCCGAAGTAACTCGAGTATCGCCCGACCACCGCGGCTTCCTCCGGGTGTCGCTAGCCTTCAGCTCCAGCTATATCAATCTTCTGCACACTCGATTCAGCTCGTGAGAAAACAAAATAGACTTAACTTTGTGTCTTTGTTATAATCAAAACACAGGTTCGATTTCGGTGCCTCACTGCACCAACAATTATGACCTTTAAATTTAGATTGTGCCAATTTTATTGATTTTTCAACTTCCATGAATTATATTAGCACATCCTAAAATCCTTTAGGATATAAAATTAAACTTCATTTCCAATGTATCACATAACCTTGAAAATGTCCTAAAGTGTCAACTTTGCTATGATTGAGTTAACTACCCATCCATTTAAAGTTGACACATTCTAACCCATTTAGCATGAATCGATCACGCTCCTAGAAATCCAATACCTATTGGAGCTCCTTGGGTTTGCTAGGTATTCTTTAGGGATAACTTCTCTAGATACCCTTCTAATGACTCTCCTAGGCTTAGGAGCCTTGGTCAATTGAGTCTTGCATAAGTTAACTCTAGGGGTAACTCCCCTTGTAACCTTCTTAGTGGCTTCCCTAAGTTTCCTTGAAACCTTAGTTACTAGGCACTTACCTTGGTTAACCTTAGAGATGACTTCCCTAGTAACCTTAGTCTTCCTTGACCTAGGTTGAGTTCCATAATCGAAAGAAACATTATGGTAGGTCTCCTTGAGCTTAGGTTTGTAACACAAATCTTTCTTGCCCTTTGATGGTTCTTGCCTCCTAGACCCTAGGATTTGACTCTTTGATCCTAAGTTTTGACCATTTGACACTTGCATTTGATTTTGCATCTTTTTAAGGGTCTTTTCCAATTTGTCAAGCCTTGACCTCAAGGCTTGGTTTTCTAATTCTAATTGCCCAATTTTTTATTTTTTATTTAGTCTTTGGGTATTACCATTTCTTCTAGGCATATGCCTACCCTTCTCAGGGTTAATGCCTAAATGATCCTCTACCTTTCTAATTGACTCCTTAGGTAGAATTGGTCTAGAGTTATTAGTTCCAAATTTCTCCTTAGTTCTAAAATTACAACTCTTAGCACTTAAACAATAGAATTTATTATTTCTAGCATGCTTTTCATAAACAATAGCAAGATTATTAACATTACTCCTAGTATGCTTTTTGATATGAAAATTTGAAGGTGCATTACTAAAATATACCTTAGGGTGCGTTTGGTTGGGGGTTTTTGTTGATAATCTTGTTAGGTTATCAACAAAAGCCTTGTTTGGTTTAGGTTATGAACAATTACCTGATAATTGTTCATTACTTGGTTATGGACAAAAACCTTTTTAGGGGGAATAGGAAAAACCTTGGAGAACCAAGGTTTTTGTTGATTCCCGAGGTCAAGGAAATTTTTTTCCAATATTACCCCTAGCAATATATTAAATGTCAATTTGTCAAAACTCAATCGATTTGTCCCCCATCGTTGCCGACGGTCGCGCCACCTCGCGTCGCCGCCGGGCCGCCGCCATCGTCGGCCGTTTCGGCCGCGTTGCCTTCGCGGCCGCCATTGCGACGCCATACACCCGCCACCGCCATCGCTTACTTCCATCGCTACGCCGGCCGGCTGTTGCCGTCGCGACCGACGGCCGCTGCCACCGCTGCGACCATCGCCGATCGCCGCACCACGATTGATCGACGCCATCGTTGTTGCGCGGTCGATCGTCGTGCATCGCTGCCGGTCAAACTGCCGCCATTGCGGCCGATCACGCTGCCGGCCGGGCTGACACCGCCGCTGCGGCCGTGACATCGCTGCTGCCGGCCGGCCTGATTACCGCGCCGGCCGAACCATCGTCGATCATCACTGGCTGCCGGCGTCGCATCGTCTTTACCGATCGCTGCATCATCATTAATATTTTCGTCGTCGTCATCGAATTGATTGAGCAAAAGACAAAGGTTAATTTAGTAAAATGTTAAACTAAGTTATATATTAAAACCTTCAACCAAAAAATGTTTTTATCAAAGGTTATACTTTATTCCAAGGTTATATTTTATTCTCTGGTAATCACATAACCAAGGTTATGTATGATTACTTGAACCAAACGCACCCTTAGGGTTTGCTTTTAAAGCTCCCCCTACATGTGATGCTCCTTGAACCTTCTTCCTCGCCTTAGGGCATTGACTTCTATTATGTCTCCGTTGTTGACATTTAAAACACACCAGATGCTCCTTGCTCTTCCTAGTGGTGACTCCGACATCTTTTGATTTTTCTTGAACTTTTAGCACCGGTTGAATCTTTTTGACTCTTCTTGGACACTTACTCTTGTAGTGTCCGACTTCCCTACACTCAAAGCATACAATATAGTTTTTATTTTTAATTTAGTTGCTTGAGTTACCTAGGTGATGGTGGTCGGAATTGGTTCTTCATCTCTTCCGGAAGTTGAGGCTTCTTCCTGATCTTGCTCCGGAGTGGAAATTCTCTCCTCCCCTCAATCCTAGAGATGGAGGCTTCTTCAATTTCTTCCACTTCTTCCTCGGATGTTGAACACCTCTCGACCTCCGAATTCTTACTTTCTTGGGAGGATGAGCTTTCTTTTTCGGGTTCTCTCTCTACTTGAGCCACGGATGGTTCTTCATGGAGCTTAGCCAATTTATCCCATAGATCCTTGGTCTCTTTAAATTCACCTATCTTGGACAATAACTCGTTAGGTGTTAAATCAACTAATATATCGATTACCTTGTCATTTATTTCGGATTTTCGGAGTTGATCTTGAGTCCATCTCTTCTTCTTAAGATATCCTCTTTTCGGCCCTCTTGGATATTCGAATCCTTCTATTAAGATGACCCAATCTTCGAAATCCCTCATCATAATGAATTCTTCAATTCTTGTCTTCCATTGATTGAAGTCTTTTTGTCCATGGAATGCATATGGAATCGGAGTATTGATATCCCATCCCAATTTGTCATTGGGCAACTCCATCTTCCTTCTACCCTTTAGCGTGTTTGCTCCCGGTTATTAATGCGTAGAAGAGCTCCCAGCTCTGATACAAATTATAGGAACTTCCGTGAGCGCTAAAGGGGGGATGAATGACGCGTTCGTTGACGTAGATGGAATTCGATCGCGTGCTTGCTATAATTGTTAGTGTACGCAACGAAATATATAATGATAAAACAAATACACAACAACAAACACACAATACACACGAATATACGTGGTTCGTAACCTTAGGGTTTCTACTCCACGGGGCGTGCTCAACGAGCTCTAGTAATGCACACACCACTAATAAAACTCCTTCTCGATGACACACCGGAGGTGGAGAAACCTCATACAAAAGATTACAACAATAATACTACAAAATACAAGCAATTATAAATGAAATACAACAAAATATTTAAAGAGAACTTTACAAAAACTCTTTTGAATGCTTGCTTAGTTGATCGCTTGAGCTGCACTTGAAGACTCTGACTTGCACCAGCAAATCGCCTCAAATCGCCCAAGAAATCGCTATCGCAATCCTCTCCGTCGATCTCCTTTTAAGCCTCCGCGCAATCTGGATTTCCGCCTGGCAGTTGATTGCCAACCGTGCCGTTGTCTCACAATAGACTTGATCCACGTTGGCATTCTAACCAACGGATACACTGACAATGATCGTTGCCCGTAGACCGATCGCTCAATCACCATCGAACGCTTCCGCGATCGTAACCGAGTGCTTAATCGCTTCCACGGTAATCGATCGGGTACGCCACCGATCGCTAATGTCATAAATGATCGCTAAGGCCACTGTGTCAGAGCGCCACGACGATGATACGATCGTCTTAATCGATCGCTTACAGTCGATTGATCGCTAAGTGTCAAAACACTCGATCCGATCGCTACACTCAACCAGTAGGTTTACCCCAAGATACGCCTCATACTGCAGACCACCCTTAGCATAGACCTAAACCTTCTAGCCAACTCCATCAACCTCACGCCTATTGGGTCCCTCTAAATCATCTATGACTTGTTCATTCATACGCTAGCCTTCAGATGCTTCAATTAGTTATTGTCATGCTAAGTTGGTCTACACCGCCAAGGCACATTGGGCTTACGTTGTCAAGACACACGCTTGGACTTTACGCCGCTAACCATTGGACTTATGCTACGAAGACTCCACCCTTGGACTTTACGCCGCCAATATCAACCCTTGGACTTCTTAAATGCCAAGTACCAATGATTTGAACTTTCACCGCCAAAACTATATACTTGGACTTACGTGGACAAGACTACATCCTTGGACTTTCCTTGCCAACCCATGTTGGACTTTCCAATTGTCAAGACTCAAGCTTGGACTTTTCCTTGCCAAGACCCATGCTTGGACTTTCCATGTCAACTCCATGTTGGACTTTCCTATTGTCAACTCTATGTTGAACTTTCCAATTACCAAGACTCAAGCTTGGACTTTCCATGCCAAGTACTCATGACTTGGACTTTTCCATTGCCAAGACCCATGCTTGGACTTTCCATGCCAAGTGTCCCACTTGGACTTCTCCATCATATGGTCAATCCCATGTCAACCATATAGTCAACCCATTGTCAAACAATGGTCAATTCATTGTCAAACATCAAAACACTATTCAAGTCAAACTTGAGTTTGGTCAATCGTGACCTTGGCCGATTGCACCAATAATCTCTTCATTTTTTATATTTGACAAAAACCAAACACCTTTGAGTTAGAACATTAACTCAATCCAATCCTCCCAATTTTTCAAATTGAGAATTCTCACATTCTCCCATTAATTCTCACTCAATTCTCCTCCTTTTTGACATGCATCAAAAAGGCTCTCCCCAAGGGTGTTAATGTCTCATATCCCAATGAGATCTTACAATCTCTCTTGGTCCAAAAACATCTAGGTTGCCTTCACTCTTCCTAGTGATAAATCCTATATCACTAAAGAGAGGCAATCCTGACTTCTCCTCAACTCTCTAAATTCTCCCTCTTATGAGGAAGAACACATTCATCATCCCATTATGGATAACCTCCCCCTAAAGGCTTGCTTCCTCTTGATCATTGCACCAACAATGTCCTTGGAGAGTCCCTAAGTCTATAGGAACACTAAACCATCAAAATTAAGGGTAAATGTTCAAACTTGAATTTTCACACACCTTAAAATTTGATAAATCACCCAAACAACTCTTCTAATCCATATCCAATGGATTTTCACCCTTTATAATGTTTTCCAAAGCATATCTTAGGGTTAGGAGCAATTATGGTAGCGTAACATAGCTGAAACATGAGCTAAATATCTTTATTTACCCGAAATCGATTGCAATCGACTCACAATCAATGATCGCTGACGCTACGATCGCTATATACGATATGATCGATTTCTACAAGTGCAGAAATTAGGTTCAAAAACTGAAATTCCGAAAATCATAAGTAATTATACATAACTTGAAAAATCACGAAAATTCATATGTATAATACTTAAGTCAATCATTATGGGTGAAAAATATTTGAAAAATAAAATACCTATAAACTAGTGAGATTGATACAAAGTTCAAAACCATTTATAATTTAAATGTTTTTGACCTATTTTGTATCAACTTCTTCAATAGTGACTTCTATCAAAAGATATACTACACCAAGATTTTTCAAAATGATTTTGAAATATTTTTAAAATCTTATATTGAACCATGGTCTATGGGCTTAATACACATGACTTGTACATAAGCTTTCCTTATAATTCATCCATGGTATAAGATGAGTTTGAGTTCATCTAGATGCGAAAACTATGCACCTTGAACTTAACTCATTTCTTAGCATCTCACATGTATCTAGGGTGTATTAATACACACACATGTCAATGTGATGTGAGATGTAAGTTTTGTTCTTCCTAATATAAGGTCTCATGCATTTTCCAAGGCAACACTATTTGATTCCCTTATACATGAGACTTCAAATCATGTCAATTGTCCTTAAATCAAATTCATTAATGCATGAATGATCATTATGACATAAGTGATAGTATAAATAAACATGTGCCAATAATCATAATTTCATGACATATGAAGACAATCTAAATAACATATGACATAAAACCTTAAACATAAATATTATCATGACATATTAAATGATTAAAAAGAAATATAATGTCATGACATGACAATGACAAATAAGGTATGACAAATAAAAGGTAAAGGTATAAAAATATCTAAATTTTAGTATTAATTGTCATTTGTTAGGATTAAATTAATTTTTGCAATATTACCACTTATTCCAAGTGTGTTAAAAATCCAAAATGACATATAATCTTTAAACCTAGATTGTGTCAATTTGATTGATTTTTCAACTTTCATGACTTATATTGTCACGTCCTAAAATCCTTTAGGATATAAAATTAAACTTCATTTCCAAGGTATCACATAACCTTGAAAATGTTCTAAAGTGCCAACTTTGCTATGGTTGAGTTAACTACCCATCCATTCAAGATTGACACATCCTAACCCATTTAGCGTGAATCAATCACGCTCCTAGAAACCCAATACCTATTGGAGCTCCTTGGGTTTGCTAGATATTCTTTAGGGATAACTTTCCTAGATACCCTCCTAATGACTCTCCTAAACTTAGAAGCCTTGGTCAATTGGGTCTTGCCTAGGTTAACTCTAGGAGTAACTCTCCTTGTAACCTTCTTAGTGGCTTCCTTTCTTGCCCTTTGATGGTTCTTGCCTCCTAGACCCTAGACTTTGACTCCTTGATCCTAAGTTTTGACTATTTGACACTTGTATTTGATTTTGCATCTTTATAAGAGTTTTTTTCAATTTCTCAAGCCTTAACCTCAAGGCTTGATTTTCTAATTCTAATTGCCAAATATTTGATTTTTCATTTAGTTTTTGACCATTTTTATTTCTTTTAGGCATATGCCTACCCTTCTTAGGGTTAATGCTTAAATAGTCCTCTACCTTCTTAATTGACTCCCTAGGTAGAATTAGTCTAGAGTTATTAGTCTCAAATTTCTCCTTAATTCTAAAATTACAACTCTTAGCACCTAAACAATAGAATTTATTATTTCTAGCATGCTTTTCATAAACAATAGAAAGATTATTAACATTACTCCTAGCATGCTTTTTGACATGAAAATTTGAAGATGCATTACTAAAACCTTAGGGTTTGCTTTTAAAGCTCCCCCTATATGTGATGCTCCTTTTTGGATTTTCTTCCTCCCCTTAGGGCATTGACTTCTATAATGTCCCCGTTGTTGGCATTTGAAGCACACCACGTGCTCCTTGCTCTTCCTAGTGGGGACTCTGACATCCTTTGATTTTTCTTGAATTTTTAGCTCCGGTTGAGTCTTTTTGACTCTTCTTGGACACTTACTCTTGTAGTGTCCGACTTCCCTACACTCAAAGCATACAATATGATTTTTATTTTTAATTGAGATGCTCGAGTTACCTAGGTTGATGGTGGTCGGAATTGATTCTTCATCTCTTCCGGAGGTTGAGACTTCTTGATCTTGCTCCGGAGTGGAAATTCTCTCCTCCCCCTTCAATTTCTTCCACTTCTTCCTCGGATGTCGAACACCTCTCGACCTCTGAATCCTCACTTTCTTATGAGAATGAACTTTCTTCTTCGTGCTCTCTCTCTACTTGAGCCACGGATGGTTCTTCATGGAGTTTGGCTAATTTATCCCATAGCTCCTTGGCCTCTTTAAATTCACCTATCTTGGATAATAACTCGTTAGGTATTAAATCAACTAACATATTGATTATCTTGTCATTTATTTCGAATTTTCGGAGTTGATCTTGGGTCCATCTCTTCTTGAGATATCCTCCCTTCGACCCTCTTAGATATTCGAATCCTTCCATTAAGATGATCCAGTCTTCGAAATCTCTCATCATAATGAATTCTTCAATTCTTGTCTTCCATTGATTGAAGTCTTCTCGTCCATGGAACGCGTATGAAATCGGAGTGTTGATATCCCATCCCAATCTGTTGTTGGGCAACTCTATCTTCCTTCTACCCTCTAGCGCGTTTGCTCCCGGTTGTTAATCCATAGAAGAGCTCCCAACGCTGATGTCAATTGTAGGAACTTCGGTGAGCGCTAGAGGGGGGATGAATGACGCGTTCGTTGACGTAGATGGAATTCGATCGCGTGCTTGCTACAATTGTTAGTGTACGCAGCGAAATATATAATGATAAAACAAATACATAACAACAATCACACAATACACACGAATATACGTGGTTCGTAACCTTAGGGTTTCTACTCCACGGGGCGAGCTCAACGAGCTCTAGTGATGCACACACCACTAATAAAACTCCTCGATGACACACCGGAGGTGGAGAAACCTAATACAAAAGATTATAACAGTAATACTACAAAATACAAGCAATTATAAATGAAATACAACAAAAGATGTAAAGAGAACTTTACAAAAACTCTTTTGAATGCTTGCTTGGTTGATCGCTTGAGCCGCACTTGAAGACCTTGACTTACACTAGCAAATCTCTAAAAAAATCACTGCCGAAATATTCTCCGTCGAGCTCCTTTTAAGCCTCCGCACGACTTAGATTTCCACCTGACAGTCGACTGCCAACAGTGTTGTTGTCTCACAACGTACTTGATCCACGTCGGCATTCCAGCCTAACTGATACATACAATGATCATTATTTTCAGCGAATGATCATTGCTCAGATGTAGCCGATCGATTGCTTACCGAGCGTTCTCGCTTACGCGATTCGAACCAGAATCCGATCGCTTCCCTCGTAGCGATCGGCATGTCCATGATCGCTAATATCGGCGATCGCTTGCAAGGCCACTTGCCGATAACGCCCGATTGCTGTCGACTCGATCGCTAAGTGTCAAAACACTTAACCGTTGATCGTCATAACCTCTCCCGATCGTCCATAATCCCCCGATCGCTACACCTCAATCATGAGGTTTACCCCAAGTATGATGCCCTCATACTTGCTAGACCACTCTTAACCTAGACCTAAACCTTCTAGCCATCTCCATCAGCCTCACGCCTATTGGATCCCTCCAAGTCATCCATGACTCGTTCATCCATACGCTAGCCTTCAGGTGCTTCCGTCGGCTATTGTCATGCTAAGCTGGTCTACACCGCCAAGGCACATTAGGCTTATGCTGCCAAGATACACGCTTGGACTTTACGTTGCCAACCATTGGACTTATGTTGCTAAGACTCCACCCTTGGACTTTACGCAGCCAATATTAACCCTTGGACTTCCCAAATGCCAAGTACCAATGACTTGGACTTTCACCGCCAAGACTACACACTTGGACTTACGTGACCAATACTACACCCTTGGACTTTCTTTATCAACCCATGTTGGACTTTCCAATTGCCAAGATTCAAGTTTGGACTTTCCCTTGCCAAGACTCATGCTTGGAATTTCTATGTCAACTCTATGTTGGACTTTCCAATTGTCAAGACTCAAACTTGGACTTTTTATGCTAAGTACTCATGACTTGGACGTTCCCATTGTCAAGACCCATGCTTGGACTTTCCATGCCAAGTGTTTCACTTGGACTTCTCCATTATATGGTCAACCCTATATCAACCATATAGTCAATCCATTGTCAAACAATGATCAACTCATCGTCAAACATCAAAACACAAACATCAAAATGCTACTCGAGTTAAACTCGTGTCTGGTCAATCGTGACCTGGGCGGATTGCACTAACAATTGATTGTTTTCCTCGTCAAAACTTTCTTTTTATGCATGTAATTTAAGTTGAGATGAGGAAAATGAAATATGAAATAATGAATTTTTCCCTAAAGGATAGACTCTAAAAAGCAATTACTTTACTAATGATAAATGAGCATGAGAATATAATATTTTATGTGGTGTCTAATGAATAAATTTCCTTTATGTGTTGCATGAGATGCCATGATACATATTCTTGATTTTTTTTATGGGTTGCATGAGAGGCCATGGTGCATGTTCCTATTTTCTCTACGTTGATACATAAGATGCCATGATAGTTATGCATTTTTTTCTTTGGACTGTTACATGAGATGTCACCCTAGTTATCCCTATTCTTGATACTATGACGTGAGATGCTGTGATAGTTATTTCTATTTCCTTTATGTTAAGAGTAAGATGCAATACTAGATACCGTGACTTTGTTGTTCTACATGGTGACTATTATAATCCTGACTGGAAACTGGAATACGTCAATAATATGTCCTAGTATGAGACGCCTTCATAATGGTTCAGTTAGGATAGTCCTCAAAAAATAAGCTACATGTTGAATTTTACAAATATTGGATGAGATGTGGAAGAGGGATAATGTATTTGTGGGGCCATATATTTGACGATATTTTATGTGGTCAGAGGTGATGACTCAGATGGAGTTGAGATGTTCGAGTTAGAGAAGAGAACTTTTATTAAGAGATCAAAATATAAAATTTGCTAATAGTCAAAGTAGGTAGTAATTGCCAACTTGTGCTATTACATGTTTACCTTTTTTTTTTTTGTCCATCTAAGCTTATTATGTCATGCACCATTTTCTTTTGGTTATCAACCGAGTCATGAACTCTACCCATCTTCACTCTTTGAACAGATAGCCAGATAGGTAGAATGGATTCAGACTAGAGATTAAGTTAAGTTGATAGGGAGTTGCTCAAGATAATGCTTCAGTCATTTGTTGTTTATTTAACTACATTGGTTTTATTATGTTATGCATATTGTTAGTCCAAGTTTATTGGTACTTATATCTATTTGCATTTTGTGATATGGATGCTATATTTAATTATTGTGATTGAGTGTGCTTATTTAGCTGCATATATTGTTTCATAACATGATTGGGTGATTCAGTGTATATGTGCTATAGATTTTTTGTTGTAGAACTATCCTAAATGAGGTGTCCTTCCTCTTATGTGTAAAACAACATGACAACCCAGCCTTGCTAAAATCAGGATTTGAATTACTCATCAAGAAGGTCGGAATGATAGGTACCTATTTACCAGTCATAGGGGAATGTTGGAAAGTTTGAACAAATCTCGAATTAGTGGTATTATAATTTGTTCTTTTTGAAGGGGAGTATTGGCGTAACGATAAAATTGCTGCTATGTGATCTAGAGGTCACGGGTTTGAGTCGCGAAAATAACCTCTTGCAATGCAGAATAAAACTGTATACAATAGACTCTTTCATGAAATCTCACATTGACTGGACTGTCCTATAATTTGTTCTTTTTTGAGACTATTCTTTATCTATTATATTTCTCTCATAATTTTGAGATTTGGTTTAAGTTTAGGGATTTTTTTCTGTCTTTTATTTTAGAATAAATTAACTTCGATTTATTTCCGTTAACTTAATTGAAATCCTGTTTCACATAACCTGTGCGAGCATGTTTTGTTCTATTTAGGGTCATCAACTCTGCTGAGAACAAATTACCATGATCATGTATTTTAATCTGGGAGATACTGATGGCTGATGTATATATTTCTCTCTTTTTGCTTTAACTCATTAGACTCCTTGAAAACTATATCAGTTTTTTCTTGCTCAACTCTTATTTGGATTTTGTAATTTCTTATTCCAATCACTTATTAATGCATTCTTTAACAGCATTGACAGATGATGGCAAGTTCCTCCTCTCTGCACGAAAAAGTCGTCGGGCTACGTGCACAGACTATCTCATTTTTCTTGATGCATTTGACATGTCGAAGGGGAGTCGTACATATATTGGGAAATTAAGGTGATTGTCAAATGCTGTCCAATTTTTTCCTCTATGAAGATGTATCAGGATTCAATCTCTGGAGTTTGCTAAGGGCAAGTGTGTGTACAGTAATAGTGTTAAATGATTGAGCGAAACTGGAATTTGCTCCAGTGAATTCCTTAATGTGCCTTTTATCTTTTGCTATAAAATTGAGTCTGATTCAAGTATTGTCAGTATAAATGGGAATGGCTCAGTTTCATTTCTGTGTTAACCGAGATTGCATTCCTCCAAAAAGTTGGGAATCTGCCTAACTAGCAGTCCTCTGTCATCCGTCCCAGGGCTGCGGCGAGAGGGAGGATAAATCACGGGGGGGACTATGTCCCTGGACACGGTGCCAAGGCAGAGGGGGAGCCATCTGACACCAGAGGGGGATTTTAGACCCCTCATCCGAAATCGATCCCAGTCCGTTTCCAAAGCGACCACCCCGCCTTACCATCGCGCCATCCCCGTGGGGACACCCGAGATTGCATTCCTGAATACATAGATAGTATCTTGAATTTGTTCTTCTAGCTTCTTTGAACTTTGTGTTCCAAGACAGGCAACGGCTATCCATCCACTATTGTTACAACAATTGTTGTGTCGTATGCCTCAAATTTCAGAACTTAGTTATTGCCTTCAACTTATCTGGTAGTTGAAGCAAAGTGCAAGTAGGCCATCTTATTATTACAATTCTTATGTACTTCCTGAGATTTACTGAGTTTCATAATGTGTATAGTCATAAACTGGAGATTTTAAGTTCTTTTGCATCAGATACATGTGCAAAATATGACAAGAACTTTGTTATCTGTTAAAGAGAAGTTTTTTTGTTTTTAAGTCAGGATTGATCGCATTAGTTCCTGATTTTTACAGATGTAATTTCCTGGGAACAAAATTCATTGTCTATGATGCTCAGCCACCTAATGCTGGAACTGTGATCTCAAGAAGTCACTCCAATCATAAAGTTGGTTCCAAACAAATCTCCCCCAGGGTTCCTGCTGGAAATTACCCAGTTGCACACATTTCTTATGAGTTGAATGTCTTGGGTTCCAGGTAAGTAGTATGCCAACTTTTGTTTGTTTGTTCTCCTTGGCATCAAAGAAACAAAGGTCATTGAAGGTTTTTATCCTTCTAGAAATTAATGTTGTTGCATACTTCAATACTTTTCTCTACACTTGTAAATTCCAGTTGTGTGCTCTTTTTTCTTTGTCCTTGTCATCCTGATTCTTTCGTCAAATGTACCTTGACATTGCACTAATGTTTAGAATGGGAATGAACAATATATCATCCTATTCAACCAACTTCTCATTTTGGAAATTTTCATTTACTTTTGGAGAATTTAAGGGACAAATTCAACTTTGCCTGTAAATGACATTCTTAGAGATTTATCTCGAGTTAATTAATGTTTCATTTCAAAGTAAAGAAATAAAAATATCTGAGTGTGAAGACATGCTTTGTTCAAGAATCAATTTAGTCTTGAGAAGTGAGTTAAAAATCGCTGTTGTAGAGCAATCGATCTGCTGTTGCTGTTGTTTTTTTTTTCTTTTTTCTTTTTTCTTGTTTTAAAATTGCATTATTGCAGTCAACTATTATACTCATTGCACATTAAAGTTATATACATGGAGTACTACTGTGGGAAAAGCAACAGACTTATTTTAAAATCATTATAACAATCTGAAATTAAAAATCATGCTATTCAGTAGTTGTAAATATGAGGTCAAGTGAACTTGTCAGAAAAACATTGAGTCCATTGCATCGAAAAGTTATGCAACATGATCACCATTAGAAAGTTTAGAGGAATACACCATGAAAATCTACAGTACGTTTACACATGCACTTTTGTGTAGCTCGTTGTGTGGTTTGTCTAATATAGGACATTTCATGCTCTGTCTCTACATTATTCAAAGCCAAGTTTACTTTGCTCCTGTGTTTCTTGGACTAATTAGATATGTGGAATTGGTTAGCTAATCTAATTTTGTACCATGATGCCATTTCCAACTCGAGGAAACATAATTCTGTATTAAATTTATTTGCTTGGTTTATGAAATGTGCATTCATTATGATTTTCCTCCAGAGGTCCACGAAGAATGCAATGTGTCATGGACTCAATACCTGCTTCTTCAATCCAACCAGGAGGGGTGGCTCCGACACAGACAAAATTCCTGCATAATTCGACCTTTGAAGCCTTTCCGTTCTTCAGATCTAAGTCATGCATCAGAGAAACCTCTCTGGGATCATTGACCGGTATGAAAGAAGATAATTTGATTCTAAAGAACAAGAATCCAAGATGGCACGAACAGCTTCAGTGCTGGTGCCTGAATTTTAGGGGACGTGTGACTGTTGCGTCGGTGAAGAACTTCCAGTTGGTTGCTTCTGAAGAAAATGGGCCAGGCTCGCAGGAGGACGAGAAGGTTATTCTCCAGTTTGGCAAGGTGGGGAAGGATTTGTTCACAATGGACTACGGGTATCCTATTTCAGCATTCCAGGCGTTTGCTATTTGCCTCAGTAGCTTTGACACCAAAATAGCTTGTGAATGAAGACCGGGACAAATCATATTTCCTTTCATCTCTATAAATGTTATCCTGGGCACTTGGGATGGCATCAACAAAGTACCAATGTCATACTCGTCTAACTACTCTTGTTCTTTTTCAGTTTGATTTCATTATTGGCTTTTAACAACTTCAGTCAGTTTGTGTGTGTTAAATTAAAGCCAAGAAGCACAGTTTATTATCAGAAATTTCTGCAAATTTTCATGGTTCGTAAAAAACAAACATTAATAATACTTCGTTACGGAGGAAGCCTCCCAAAGAATTGCTGCACAATGTTCTAATCACGCTCCTCATTTTTGTCCCCGAATGAGCAAACCAAATCCAATTTTTTGACATAGGCATCATTATCCAGCACTAGCACTGCCGGCTATTAGGTACCACTGAAAAACTTGCCTAAACAAACCGACGCTGACGAAGGCCTTTGCTGTAGTGCGGTTGCATCAACCTTCCTTCCGTAAAGGCCATTCATCTGCACCAAGGATTTTTTTTGTGCCCTGTTCCATTGTCCTACCTCCCACCATTTACTGCAACAATGTTGTACCCATGCCTCATCGTGTCTGCACGATGCGTAATATGCATTGTGGTTTTGTTACCCATAACCAGCATGCCAAATGCTTACTGCACAAACCACTTTCCTTGATTCAGATTCCATTGCAGAGCTAGCCTCGTCCAACAACAATAAAGGAGCATTCTTCAACACTACCCCTAGTCCAGGTGTCAAATCAACCATGCGGGCAACTACTGACAAAGTGATGTGCATTTGCTATCTGAGCAGCAACCCGTAAAGTTCTTGTTGCGGCTGAGATTGAGATGCGAAGGTGTCCATTGACGAAAGCGGTTTTCGGTTGACGATGTGGTTTGTTGGCTGATACAACTGATGATCTAGCGCATAGGCAGGTTCGTTGATTCAGCTAGATGTGAAGTTGTCTCAGGTGATGCCGAATGACGTATCATGGCCGGCCGAGAAGAGCACTGCGAAGAAAAAAATGGTTAAGAGTGCCGAGAGAGATCTCGGCTAAACTCCTCTGACGCTCAAGTTAGGAACCTAGTAGGGAGAAAAGAGACAACGAATGCAAAGAGCAGGAGTTAAAAGATCTTCTGAACCTTTCTCACCTCTTCCTCTAGTTACCTTTATATAGGTGGATTCCTCCCTACGGAGCGGTACGGACAGTATGGGCGACATGACTTTTTGAGGTGACAGCCTGTTGTTTTTAGGAGTAATAGGGGTGTTACCTTCATAAATGGCGCAGGCATATAAAGCGTAATTAATACCCTTCGCGTGGTCGATGGGAGACAAGATTCCATTAATGCGACGGACATGCTCCCTTGAGGTAGGCATGAGCGTATATTTTCTTGTTGTGTAGGGCCTTTGTCAGAGGATGCCTCGTTGGACATCTTGACTTTGATGACCGCCACGTCACTTGACTTGCTAAGATACAAACTAGTCGAGATGTACAATGTCGTAAGGCTTCCTGCGAGACCTGCCGAGACATAGTTCTTCCGGAATACCATACTATCATTTCGAGATATAACAAATTCAGAATGTCATGCCGAGATATAATGTCTTCATCATACGGTCATGCCGAGATATAATGTCTTCATCACACGGTCATACCGAGATATAATGCCTTAGAATGCTAGTTGAACTCAATAAGTGAGACGTAGTTATAAATATAATGCTTTTCAATCATAAGTCAGTTTTGTTGGTGCAATCGGCCCAGCAGTACCTTGATGGTATTTTGATGATAGACAAAACTCATGACATAGGATTGTCATGGGAAAGTCCAACATGGGTTGGCATGGAAAATCCAAGCATGGAGCTTGGTATGGAAGTCCAAAGCATTGCGAAGCCGTGCGCTTGGTGCTTGGTGAGAAATGCATTGCGAAGCCGTGCGCTTGGTGCATATGGGAAGTCTTAAGGACTTGGTAAGTTCACTAGGCTCGGGGTCTTTGAGTCGGTGAAGGATGACATTGCGAAGCTGTGCGCTTGGTGCATCCGAGGGACCGCCGGACGGGGAGAGAATGGAGTGAGCCCAAAGGGAAGCATACTTCTAGGGCATGAGACGCGAAGGATGGCGTTGCGAAGCCGTGCGCTTGGCGCATCCGAGGGACGTAGGCCGAGGGAAGAGAGCTTCGGTGGGGAACTCCATGAGTGATGTGGACTTAGCCAAGTGGCTAAGACTGAGTGTCGGAGACTCAAACAACTTGGTGTTTGAGGTTTTTCCGACGGCATGACCGCATAGGTGCCGCTCGACTAGTCCAAGTCGACTAGGGTTCGACCGTGTAAGGTCGCTGTGCTTGCGGCGATCACATGGACTAGCAATGATCGATAGTCGATCGCACAATGATCGCCGTGGGATGGCAATGATCGATGGAAGTGTCGAGAGCATTGAAGATCGCCCAGAGCCGATCGGGCAATGACTACTAGGTCACCCGATATGCCACCCGGCAATGATCGGTGAGATCCGCTGGAACTTGTCCGACGTGGATCGCCGCTGTGAGAGACAACGGACACAGGGCAATGATCGGGCCTTTGGCGCCGAATCGATGGGCGAAACAATTTTGATGCAGTTATAAATGGAGCTCGAGTTGGAGGATTTCGCCAAGACTTTAAGGAAGCAATTGAAGGATTTGTTGCATTCCAGTCCTTCAAGAGTCATCCAAAGCAAGCAACAAGAAAAGGGTCAAAGCAAAGATTTGTAAAGCGTTCTTTACTTGTATTTCTTGTGTCTTTGTATTTCTTGTATATTGTTGTTGTAATAGCTTGTGAGAGGTTTCTCCACCTCCGACGTATAGTCGAGAAGGAGTTTAGTTAGTGCGGCGCATAACTAGAGCTCAAGGAGCTCGCCAGGAGTAGGAACCTTTCGGTTCCGAACCACGTATATCGTGTGTATTTGCATGTGATTGTATTTGTTGTTAGTATTCATATTTGCATTAGTATTCCGCTGCGCTAACAACAATCGTAGACAAGCACGCGACGAGAACGAGCAATTTACGACGTCCAACGTACGAGGGCTATTCACCCCCCTCTAGCCGGCCATATCGATCCCTTACAAGTGGTATCAGAGCGAGGTTGCTCTTCAAGGACTAACCCGCGAGCAATTCAATATGGGCGGCTTCATCTATCCACCGAAATTCGATGGAGATTTTTCTTGGTGGAGGAAACGGATGGAGGTATATTTCGAAACCGATTTCGATTTCATGTTAATCATTGAAAATGGTTTTGAAGTGCCTAGGGACAAAGAAAACAAGCCATTAGAAAAATCAAGGTGGACTCAAGACCAAATGAAGGATTTCAAGACAAATCTTGAGGTAATCAAATTACTTAGTGAATTGATTCCTAACCATATTTGGTCTAGGCTAGGTAATTTTAGGAATGCAAAGGATTTGTGGAATAAGGTGATTGAATTCCACAAGAATCCCCAACCGGCACAAATAGAAGAAAATGCCGAAGAAGAAGCTCCCACAACATTTGAAGATGTTGATGATTTGGTGGAGACCTCCACCTCTAGTATTGAGGGGGAGGAAAGGCAATCTTCAATCCCGGAGCAAGAACAAGAAGTATCCACATCCGGAGAAGTGAAGATCAAGAAGAGGCCTCCACCACCTCCCTAGGTAACTCAAGCATTGTAATTTTAAATAAAAATCGCATAATATGCTTTGAGTATAGGGAGAAAGGGCACTACAAAAGTAAATGCCCTAAATTGGCTAAGGAAAAGGCATCCACACCAAAAGTCAACCCAAAGTCAAAGGATGCCGGTGTTCCAAAAAATAAGAGCAAAGAGCACATTGTGTGCTTCAAATGCAACCAAAAGGGACACTACAAAAGTCAATGCCCTAGGGGGAGGAAGAAAGGGCAAGAAGGTGTTTCTCATGAAGGGGGAGCTTATAAAGCTAACCCTAAGGTAAATTTATTTAATGCACCTTCAATTCCTAGAGTTCAAAAGCATGCTAAGAAAAATAAATATGTTTGTCTGGGTGCCAAGCATGTTTATATGACTAAAGACAAACCTAGGACCCAAAACACTAGACCTATTTTACCTAGGGAGTCAATTAGGAGAGTTGAAGAAAACTTGGGTATTAATCCCAAGAAATCTAGGCACATGCCTAAGAGGAAGAACCTTTCCCAAAAACCTAATGAAAATTCAAAATTGGGAAAATTAGAGCTAGAGAACCAAGTCCTGAGGTCAAGACTTGAGAGAATGGAGAAAACCCTTAGAATCATAGAAAATTCATTTCTAGGGTCAAATGCCCAAAAGTCAAGACCTAAGATTCAAAAACGGTCTAAGGGCAAGGAAGGTTTGGGTCACAAACCTAAGCCCAAGAAGACTTATCATAATGTTCCATTTGATTATGGAACTATTTCTAGGTCTAGGAAAGCCAAGGCTAATAGGGAAGTTATCCTTAAGTCTAGCCATGGTGTTTGCTTAGTGGCTAAGGACCTAAGGAAAACCAAGAAAGCCACTAAGAAGGTCAATGGAGGAGTCACCTTTAGAGTTGACCCAAGAAAGACCCAATTGACTAAGGCTTCAAAGCCAAAAAGGGTCATTAGGAAGGTATCTAGGGAAGTTATCCCTAGGGAATACCTTGTTAACCCAAGGAGCTCCAATAGGTATTGGGTTCCTAAAAGCGTGATTGATTCACGCTAAATGGGTTAGGGGGTGTCAACCCTAAGTGGATGGGTAGTTAACCTAGCCATGGTGAGTTGACACATTAGAGTGTGCCAATATGCTTGAGAAGTTTTTAAAAAATGATTTGAATTGGCACAATGAGGTCATAGAGGTCATGGTGTGCCATTTTGGGTTTTTGGCACACTAGGAAGATGAATGGCATTAAGGCAAAATTGATTTAATCCCTAGAAATGGCAAATTGATTTTAACACTTAGGTATTCTATACCTTAGTATATTTTAGTTGCCATGATTTGTTTGCCTTGCCATGTCATGACATCATTTTCATTTTTATCTATAAAATGTCATGATCATGTTTAGACTTATATTTAGATGTCATGTATGCTTAGTTGTCATTCACATGCCATGACATCATGATTTTGGCATATGCTTCTATTTATATCATATCTATGCCATAATCATATCATGCATAAAATAAAATGAAATTAAGGACTATGGCACAATTTGATGGGAATCAAATAGATGTTGCCTAGGAATATGCATGAGAACTTAAAGGAAGAAAAACCCACATCTCACTATATAATTTGACTTGTATGTGTTTTACACATCTAGATATTGGTGAGATGTTTAGGAAAAGAAAATAAAAGTTTGAAAAACATTTTGAAAATATTTTGAAAAACCTTGGTGAAGCCTATCTTTTGATAGCTATCACCAATGAATGGGTGATACAAAGATGACTTATTATTGCTTTTCTAAACTTTTGAACTTTGTATCAATCTCCTAATTTAATGGGTAAAATAATTTTTCAATATTTTTCACTATAGTGTTTAGGATAAGTAATATACATACCAAATTTCATGATTTATCAACTTATGTATATTTACTTATGGATTTCAATCAGAATGTATTATCACGATCACATGTATGGCAAATGATCGATGGGGTGGCAATGATCGATTGATTTCAATGACGCAAGCTGATTTCGGGTAAATCTTGATGGTTAGGCCCATGTTCAGCTAGGTTAAGGTCCCCTAACCACTCCTAACCCTAGGATATGCTTGGGAGAGCATTAGAGAGGGTGGAAATCCATTGGATATGGATTAGGAGTTGGGTTGAGGGTGAGTATCAATTTTAAGGTGGAAAAGAGTTCATTGTCAACTTTGCCTTAATTTTGATTCGCTAATGTTCCTACTGCTCTTAGGGGCTCTCCAAGGACATTGTTGGTGCAATGGTCAAGGGGGAGCAAGCCTCTAGGGGGAGGTATCCATCATGGGAAGATGGATGTGTATTTCCTCATGGGAGGAAAATTGGGTTGCCCTTCTTTAAGTGATATGGGATCACTAGAAAGATTGTAGGCATGTGTTCCTCCAAGGGAGAGATTGTAGGCATTGGGATATGAGACATTCATACCCTTGGGGAGGACCTTTTTGATGTAATGTCAAAAAGGGGGAGAAGTTACCAAGTTACCAATTAGGGTTCGTTGGAATTCTCTTTGGGATATGAGAATTGTCAATATGGGAGAATTGGTAGACTTGAGATGGTAGTTTTGTCAATCATCAAAAAGGGGGAGATTGTTGGTGCAATCGGCCCAGCAGTACCTTGATGGTATTTTGATGATAGACAAAACTCATGACATAGGATTGTCATGGGAAAGTCCAACATGGGTTGGCATGGAAAATCCAAGCATGGAGCTTGGTATGGAAGTCCAAAGCATTGCGAAGCCGTGCGCTTGGTGCTTGGTGAGAAATGCATTGCGAAGCCGTGCGCTTGGTGCATATGGGAAGTCTTAAGGACTTGGTAAGTTCACTAGGCTCGGGGTCTTTGAGTCGGTGAAGGATGGCATTGCGAAGCTGTGCGCTTGGTGCATCCGAGGGATCGCCGGACGGGGAGCGAATGGAGTGAGCCCAAAGGGAAGCATACTTCTAGGGCATGAGACGCGAAGGATGGCGTTGCGAAGCCGTGCGCTTGGCGCATCCGAGGGACGTAGGCCGAGGGAAGAGAGCTTTGGGGAACTCCATGAGTGATGTGGACTTAGCCAAGTGGCTAAGATCGAGTGTCGGAGAGACTCAAACAACTTGGTGTTTGAGGTTTTTCCGACGATACGATCGCATAGGTGCCGTCGACGTCCAAGTCGACTAGGTTCGACCGTGTAAGGCTGCGTTTTGGTGCTGGCGGCGATCGCCATGGATCGGCAATGATCGATGTCGACCGCCCGATCGGCTGAGGGATGGAAGTCGATCGATGGAAGTGTCGAGAGCATGATCGCCTCGTAGCCGATCGGGCGCCGACTACTAGGTCACTACCGATCGCCACCGCAATGACCGCGGTGAGATCCGCTTGGAACTTGTCCGACGTGGATCCGGCCGCTGTGAGACAACGGACACAGGGGGCAGCGATCGAGGGCCTTTTGGCGCGATCGATGGGCGAAAAATGACTTGATGCAGTTATAAATGGAGCTCGAGTTGGAGGATTTCGCCAAGACTTTAAGGAAGCAATTGAAGGGGATTTGCTGTTGCATTCCAGTCCTTCAAGAGCCATCCAAAGCAAGCAACAAGAAAAGGGTCAAAGCAAAGATTTGTAAAGCGTTCTTTACTTGTATTTCTTGTGTCTTTGTATTTCTTGTATATTGTTGTTGTAATAGCTTGTGAGAGGTTTCTCCACCTCCGACGTATAGTCGAGAAGGAGTTTAGTTAGTGCCGTGCGCATAACTAGAGCTCAAGGAGCTCGCCCGTGGAGTAGGAACCATTCGGTTTCGAACCACGTATATCGTGTGTATTTGCATGTGATTGTATTTGTTGTTAGTATTCATATTTGCATTAGTATTCCGCTGCGCTAACAACAATCGTAGACAAGCACGCGATGAGAACGAGCAATTTACGACGTCCAACGTACGAGGGCTATTCACCCCCCTCTAGCCGGCCATATCGATCCCTTACAAGTGGTATCAGAGCGAGGTCGCTCTTCAAGGACTAACCGCCGCGAGAGCAATTCAAGATGGGCGGCTTCATCCATCCACCGAAATTCGATGGAGATTTTTCTTGGTGGAGGAAACGGATGGAGGTATATTTCGAAACCGATTTCGATTTCATGTTAATCATTGAAAATGGTTTTGAAGTGCCTAGGGACAAAGAAAACAAGCCATTAGAAAAATCAAGGTGGACTCAAGACCAAATGAAGGATTTCAAGACAAATCTTGAGGTAATCAAATTACTTAGTGAATTGATTCCTAACTATATTTGGTCTAGGCTAGGTAATTTTAGGAATGCAAAGGATTTGTGGAATAAGGTGATTGAATTCCACAAGAATCCCCAACCGGCACAAATAGAAGAAAATGCCGAAGAAGAAGCTCCCACAACATTTGAAGATGTTGATGATTTGGTGGAGACCTCCACCTCTAGTATTGAGGGGGAGGAAAGGCAATCTTCAATCCCGGAGCAAGAACAAGAAGTATCCACATCCGGGAGAAGTGAAGATCAAGAAGAGGCCTCCACCACCTCCCTAGGTAACTCAAGCATTGTAATTTTAAATAAAAATCGCATAATATGCTTTGAGTGTAGGGAGAAAGGGCACTACAAAAGTAAATGCCCTAAATTGGCTAAGGAAAAGGCATCCACACCAAAAGTCAACCCAAAGTCAAAGGATGCCGGTGTTCCAAAAAATAAGAGCAAAGAGCACATTGTGTGCTTCAAATGCAACCAAAAGGGACACTACCAAAGTCAATGCCCTAGGGGGAGGAAGAAAGGGCAAGAAGGTGTTTCTCATGAAGGGGGAGCTTATAAAGCTAACCCTAAGGTAAATTTATTTAATGCACCTTCAATTCCTAGAGTTCAAAAGCATGCTAAGAAAAATAAATATGTTTGTCTGGGTGCCAAGCATGTTTATATGACTAAAGACAAACCTAGGACCCAAAACACTAGACCTATTTTACCTAGGGAGTCAATTAGGAGAGTTGAAGAAAACTTGGGTATTAATCCCAAGAAATCTAGGCACATGCCTAAGAGGAAGAACCTTTCCCAAAAACCTAATGAAAATTCAAAATTGGGAAAATTAGAGCTAGAGAACCAAGTCCTGAGGTCAAGACTTGAGAGAATGGAGAAAACCCTTAGAATCATAGAAAATTCATTTCTAGGGTCAAATGCCCAAAAGTCAAGACCTAAGATTCAAAAACGGTCTAAGGGCAAGGAAGGTTTGGGTCACAAACCTAAGCCCAAGAAGACTTATCATAATGTTCCATTTGATTATGGAACTATTTCTAGGTCTAGGAAAGCCAAGGCTAATAGGGAAGTCATCCCTAAGTCTAGCCATGGTGTTTGCTTAGTGGCTAAGGACCTAAGGAAAACCAAGAAAGCCACTAAGAAGGTCAATGGAGGAGTCACCTTTAGAGTTGACCCAAGAAAGACCCAATTGACTAAGGCTTCAAAGCCAAAAAGGGTCATTAGGAAGGTATCTAGGGAAGTTATCCCTAGGGAATACCTTGTTAACCCAAGGAGCTCCAATAGGTATTGTTCCTAAAAGCGTGATTGATTCACGCTTAAATGGGTTAGTGTGTCAACCCTAAGTGGATGGGTAGTTAACCTAGCCATGGTGAGTTGACACATTAGAGTGTGCCAATATGCTTGAGAAGTTTTTAAAATGATTTAATTGGCACAATGAGGTCATAGAGTCATGGTGTGCCATTTTGGGTTTTTGGCACACTAGGAAGATGAATGGCATTAAGGCAAAATTGATTTAATCCCTAGAAATGGCAAATTGATTTTAACACTTAGGTATTCTATACCTTAGTATATTTTAGTTGCCATGATTTGTTTGCCTTGCCATGTCATGACATCATTTTCATTTTTATCTATAAAATGTCATGATCATGTTTAGACTTATATTTAGATGTCATGTATGCTTAATTGTCATTCACATGCCATGACATCATGATTTTGGCATATGCTTCTATTTATATCATATCTATGCCATAATCATATCATGCATAAAATAAAATGAAATTAAGGACTATGGCACAATTTGATGGGAATCAAATAGATGTTGCCTAGGAATATGCATGAGAACTTAAAGGAAGAAAAACCCACATCTCACTATATAATTTGACTTGTATGTGTTTTACACATCTAGATATTGGTGAGATGTTTAGGAAAAGAAAATAAAAGTTTGAAAAACATTTTGAAAATATTTTGAAAAACCTTGGTGAAGCCTATCTTTTGATAGCTATCACCATTGAATGGGGTGATACAAAGATGACTTATTATTGAAGCTTTTCTAAACTTTTGAACTTTGTATCAATCTCCTAATTTAATGGGTAAAATAATTTTCCAATATTTTTCACCCATAGTGTTTAGGATAAGTAATATACATACCAAATTTCATGATTTATCAACGTATGTATATTTACTTATGGATTTCGAAAATCCATTAAAATCAAATGAGTATGACGATCGACATGTATGGCAATGATCGATGTGTAAATGAACGATTTGATTTCAATGATCCCAAGCTGATTTCGGGTAAATCTTGATGGTTAGGCCCATGTTCAGCTAGGTTAAGGTCCCCTAACCACTCCTAACCCTAGGATATGCTTGGGAGAGCATTAGAGAGGGTGAAAATCCATTGGATATGGATTAGGAGTTGGGTTGAGGGTGAGTATCAATTTTAAGGTGGAAAAGAGTTCATTGTTGAACTTTGCCTTAATTTTGATTGGGTTAATGTTCCTATTGGCTTAGGGGCTCTCCAAGGACATTGTTGGTGCAATGGTCAAGGGGGAGCAAGCCTCTAGGGGGAGGTATCCATCATGGGAAGATGGATGTGTATTTCCTCATGGGAGGAAAATTGGGTTGCCCTTCTTTAAGTGATATGGGATCACTAGAAAGATTGTAGGCATGTGTTCCTCCAAGGGAGAGATTGTAGGCATTGGGATATGAGACATTCATACCCTTGGGGAGGACCTTTTTGATGTAATGTCAAAAAGGGGGAGAAGTTACCAAGTTACCAATTAGGTTCTGGAATTCTCTTTGGGATATGAGAATTGTCAATATGGGAGAATTGGTAGACTTGAGATGGTAGTTTTGTCAATCATCAAAAGGGGAGATTGTTGGTGCAAATCGCCCAAAGAGACCTTGATGGTATTTTGATGATAGACAAAACTCATGACATAGGATTGTCATGGGAAAGTCCAACATGGGTTAGATGGAAAATCCAAGCATGGAGCTTGGTATGGAAGTCCAAAGCATTATGGCCGCGGCGCTTGGTGCTTAGTGAGAAATGCATTGCGAAGCCGTGCGCTTGGTGCATATGGGAAGTCTTAAGGACTTGGTAGCTTCACTAGGCTCGGGTCCTTGAGTCGGTGAAGGATGACATTGCGAAGCCGTGCGCTTGGTGCATCCGAGGGACCGCCGGACGGGGAGCGAATGGAGTGAGCCCAAAGGGAAGCATACTTAGGCATGAGACGCGAAGGATGGCGCTATGGCCGCAGCGCTTGGCGATCCGGTGGACGAGGCCGAGGGAAGAGAGCTTCAGTGGGGAACTCCATGAGTGATGTGGACTTAGCCAAGTGGCTAAGACTGAGTGTCGGAGACTCAAACAACTTGGTGTTTGAGGTTTTTCCCGACGGCAGTCGACTGGCATAGGTGCCGGTTCGACTGGTCCAAGTCGACTAGGGTTCGACTGGTGTAAGGCTGCGTTTTGGTGCTTAGCGTCAGCCATGGTGCCATGGATCGGCAATGATCGATAGTCGACCGCAATGATCGCCGTGGGATGGAAGTCGATCGATGGAAGTGTCGAGAGCATTAGACGCCGTAGCCGATCGGCGATCGACTACTAGGTCACGATGCCGACCCACAGCGCATCGGCCGCGGAGATCCGTTGGAACTTGTCCGACGTGGATCTGGCCGTTGTGAGACAACGGACACAGGGGCAGTCGACTGGGGCCTTTTGGCAGTCGACTGATGGGCGCGAAAACAGCTTGATGCAGGTTATAAATGGAGCTCGAGTTGGAGGATTTCGCCAAGACTTTAAGGAAGCAATTGAAGGGGATTTGCTGTTGCATTCCAGTCCTTCAAGAGCCATCCAAAGCAAGCAACAAGAAAAGGGTCAAAGCAAAGATTTGTAAAGCGTTCTTTACTTGTATTTCTTGTGTCTTTGTATTTCTTGTATATTGTTGTTGTAATAGCTTGTGAGAGGTTTCTCCACCTCCGACGTATAGTCGAGAAGGAGTTTAGTTAGTGCCGTGCGCATAACTAGAGCTCAAGGAGCTCGCCCGTGGAGTAGGAACCATTCGGTTCCGAACCACGTATATCGTGTGTATTTGCATGTGATTGTATTTGTTGTTAGTATTCATATTTGCATTAGTATTCCGCTGCGCTAACAACAATCGTAGACAAGCAGCGATGACGAGAACGAGCAATTTACGACGCCCAACGACGAGGGCTATTCACCCCCTCTAGCCGCCATATCGATCCCCATAGTGGTATCAGAGCGAGGTCGCTCTTCAAGGACTAACCGCGACGAGCAATTCAAGATGGGCGGCTTCATCTATCCACCAAATTGATGGAGATTTTTCTTGGTGGAGGAAACGGATGGAGGTATATTTCAAACCGATTTGATTTCATGTTAATCATTGAAAATGGTTTTGAAGTGCCTAGGGACAAAGAAAACAAGCCATTAGAAAAATCAAGGTGGACTCAAGACCAAATGAAGGATTTCAAGACAAATCTTGAGGTAATCAAATGACTTAGTGAATGGATTCCTAACTATATTTGGTCTAGGCTAGGTAATTTTAGGAATGCAAAGGATTTGTGTTATAAGGTGATTGAATTCCTCAAGAATCCCCAACCGGCACAAATAGAAGAAAATGCCAAGAAGAAGCTCCCACAACATTTGAAGATGTTGATGATTTGGTGGAGACCTCCACCTCTAGTATTGAGGAGGAAAGGCAATCTTCAATCCCGAGCAAGAACAAGAAGTATCCACATCCGGAGAAGTGAAGATCAAGAAGAGGCCTCCACCACCTCCCTAGGTAACTCAAGCATTGTAATTTTAAATAAAAATCATAATATGCTTTGAGTGTAGGGAGAAAGGGCACTACAAAAGTAAATGCCCTAAATTGGCTAAGGAAAAGGCATCCACACCAAAAGTCAACCCAAAGTCAAAGGATGCCGGTGTTCCAAAAAATAAGAGCAAAGAGCACATTGTGTGCTTCAAATGCAACCAAAAGGGACACTACCAAAGTCAATGCCCTAGGGGAGGAAGAAAGGGCAAGAAGGTGTTTCTCATGAAGGGGAGCTTATAAAGCTAACCCTAAGGTAAATTTATTTAATGCACCTTCAATTCCTAGAGTTCAAAAGCATGCTAAGAAAAATAAATATGTTTGTCTGGGTGCCAAGCATGTTTATATGACTAAAGACAAACCTAGGACCCAAAACACTAGACCTATTTTACCTAGGAGTCAATTAGAGAGTTGAAGAAAACTTGGGTATTAATCCCAAGAAATCTAGGCACATGCCTAAGAGGAAGAACCTTTCCCAAAAACCTAATGAAAATTCAAAATTGGGACAATTAGAGCTAGAGAACCAAGTCCTGAGGTCAAGACTTGAGAGAATGGAGAAACCCTAGAATCATAGAAAATTCATTTCTAGGGTCAAATGCCCAAAAGTCAAGACCTAAGATTCAAAAACGGTCTAAGGGCAAGGAAGGTTTGGGTCACAAACCTAAGCCCAAGAAGACTTATCATAATGTTCCATTTGATTATGGAACTATTTCTAGGTCTAGGAAAGCCAAGGCTAATAGGGAAGTTATCCTTAAGTCTAGCCATGGTATGTGCTTAGTGGCTAAGGACCTAAGGAAAACCAAGAAAGCCACTAAGAAGGTCAATGGAGGAGTCACCTTTAGAGTTGACCCAAGAAAGACCCAATTGACTAAGGCTTCAAAGCCAAAAAGGGTCATTAGGAAGGTATCTAGGGAAGTTATCCCTAGGGAATACCTTGTTAACCCAAGGAGCTCCAATAGGTATTGGGTTCCTAAAAGCGTGATTGATTCACGCTAAATGGGTTAGGGGGTGTCAACCCTAAGTGGATGGGTAGTTAACCTAGCCATGGTGAGTTGACACATTAGAGTGTGCCAATATGCTTGAGAAGTTTTTAAAATGATTCGAATTGGCACAATGAGGTCATAGAGGTCATGGTGTGCCATTTTGGGTTTTTGGCACACTAGGAAGATGAATGGCATTAAGGCAAAATTGATTTAATCCCTAGAAATGGCAAATTGATTTTAACACTTAGGTATTCTATACCTTAGTATATTTTAGTTGCCATGATTTGTTTGCCTTGCCATGTCATGACATCATTTTCATTTTTATCTATAAAATGTCATGATCATGTTTAGACTTATATTTAGATGTCATGTATGCTTAATTGTCATTCACATGCCATGACATCATGATTTTGGCATATGCTTCTATTTATATCATATCTATGCCATAATCATATCATGCATAAAATAAAATGAAATTAAGGACTATGGCACAATTTGATGGGAATCAAATAGATGTTGCCTAGGAATATGCATGAGAACTTAAAGGAAGAAAAACCCACATCTCACTATATAATTTGACTTGTATGTGTTTTACACATCTAGATATTGGTGAGATGTTTAGGAAAAGAAAATAAAAGTTTGAAAAACATTTTGAAAATATTTTGAAAAACCTTGGTGAAGCCTATCTTTTGATAGCTATCACCATTGAATGGGGTGATACAAAGATGACTTATTATTGAAGCTTTTCTAAACTTTTGAACTTTGTATCAATCTCCTAATTTAATGGGTAAAATAATTTTTCAATATTTTTCACTCATAGTGTTTAGGATAAGTAATATACATACCAAATTTCATGATTTATCAACGTATGTATATTTACTTATGGATTTCGAAAATCCATTTCTGAAATAAAACGCAAAATCAGATTATCGATCGACATGTAATGCGATCGTGATGGCAAATGACCGTGATTTACGATTTCACGACGCCAGCGATTTCGGGTAAATCTTGATGGTTAGGCCCATGTTCAGCTAGGTTAAGGTCCCCTAACCACTCCTAACCCTAGGATATGCTTGGGAGAGCATTAGAGAGGGTGGAAATCCATTGGATATGGATTAGGAGTTGGGTTGAGGGTGAGTATCAATTTTAAGGTGGAAAAGAGTTCATTGTTGAACTTTGCCTTAATTTTGATTTGGTTAATGTTCCTATTGGCTTAGGGGCTCTCCAAGGACATTGTTGGTGCAATGGTCAAGGGGGAGCAAGCCTCTAGGGGGAGGTATCCATCATGGGAAGATGGATGTGTATTTCCTCATGGGAGGAAAATTGGGTTGCCCTTCTTTAAGTGATATGGGATCACTAGAAAGATTGTAGGCATGTGTTCCTCCAAGGGAGAGATTGTAGGCATTGGGATATGAGACATTCATACCCTTGGGGAGGACCTTTTTGATGTAATGTCAAAAAGGGGGAGAAGTTACCAAGTTACCAATTAGGGTTCGTTGGAATTCTCTTTGGGATATGAGAATTGTCAATATGGGAGAATTGGTAGACTTGAGATGGTAGTTTTGTCAATCATCAAAAAGGGGGAGATTGTTGGTGCAATCGGCCCAGCATCTTTGATGGTATTTTGATGATAGACAAAACTCATGACATAGGATTGTCATGGGAAAGTCCAACATGGGTTGGCATTGAAAATCCAAGCATGGAGCTTGGTATGGAAGTCCAAAGCATTGCGAAGCCGTGCGCTTGGTGCTTGGTGAGAAATGCATTATGCGGCCGTGCGCTTGGTGCATATGGGAAGTCTTAAGGACTTGGTAAGTTCACTAGGCTCGGGGTCTTGAGGTGAAGGATGGCATTGCGGTGCGGCGCTTGGTGCATCCGAGGGATCGCGGGACGGGAGCGAATGGAGTGAGCCCAAAGGAAGGATGGCGAGGGACGAGGCCGAGGGAAGAGTGGGGAACTCCATGAGTGACTTAGCTGGAGTGTCGGAGACTCAAACAACTGGGTGTTTGAGGTTTGCATGGTGCCGATTCGGGTCCAAGTCGAAATCGACTAGGTTCGACCGTAAGGTCAGAGCGCGTTTTGGTGGCGATCGCGCCATGGTAGCCGATCGATGTCGATCGCAATGATCGCTGCCGTGGGATGGAAGTCGATCGATGGAAGTGTCGAGCACAGCGCTCAGTAGCCGATCGGCGGTCGACTACTAGGTCACCGATGATCGCTGTACCGGCAATCGATCGCGGAGATCCGTTGGAACTTGTCCGGCGTGGATCGGCCGTTGTGAGACAAGGACGAGCGATCGGGGGCCTTTGGCATCGATCGATGGGCGAAAAACTTGCTTGATGCAGGTTATAAATGGAGCTCGAGTTGGAGGATTTCGCCAAGACTTTAAGGAAGCAATTGAAGGATTTCTTGTTGCATTCCGGTCCTTCAAGAGTCATCAAAGCAAGCAACAAGAAAAGGGTCAAAGCAAAGATTTGTAAAGCGTTCTTTACTTGTATTTCTTGTGTCTTTGTATTTCTTGTATATTGTTGTTGTAATAGCTTGTGAGAGGTTTCTCCACCTCCGAGCGTATAGTCGAGAAGGAGTTTAGTTAGTGTGCGCATAACTAAGCTCAAGGAGCTCGCCGTGGAGTAGGAACCATTCGGTTCGAACCACGATATCGTGTATTTGCATGTGATTGTATTTGTTGTTAGTATTCATATTTGCATTAGTATTCCGCTGCGCTAACAACAATCGTGAGACAAGCACGCGATGAGAACGAGCAATTCGACAGCCCAGCGTCGAGGGCTATTCACCCCTCTCTAGCCATATCGATCCTACAAGTGGTATCAGAGCAAGGTCGCTCTTCAAGGACTAACCGCCGCGAGAGCAATTCAAGATGGGCTTCATCCATCCACCAAATTCGATGGAGATTTTTCTTGGTGGAGAAGCGGATGGAGGTATATTTGAAACCGATTTGATTTCATGTTAATCATTGAAAATGGTTTGATGCCTAGGGACAAAGAAAACAAGCCATTAGAAAAATCAAGGTGGACTCAAGACCAAATGAAGGATTTCAAGACAAATCTTGAGGTAATCAAATTACTTAGTGAATTGATTCCTAACTATATTTGGTCTAGGCTAGGTAATTTTAGGAATGCAAAGGATTTGTGGAATAAGGTGATTGAATTCCACAAGAATCCCCAACCGGCACAAATAGAAGAAAATGCCGAAGAAGAAGCTCACAACATTTGAAGATGTTGATGATTTGGTGGAGACCTCCACCTCTAGTATTGAGGGGGAGGAAAGGCAATCTTCAATCCCGGAGCAAGAACAAGAAGTATCCACATCCGGGAGAAGTGAAGATCAAGAAGAGGCCTCCACCACCTCCCTAGGTAACTCAAGCATTGTAATTTTAAATAAAAATCGCATAATATGCTTTGAGTATAGGGAGAAAGGGCACTACAAAAGTAAATGCCCTAAATTGGCTAAGGAAAAGGCATCCACACCAAAAGTCAACCCAAAGTCAAAGGATGCCGGTGTTCCAAAAAATAAGAGCAAAGAGCACATTGTGTGCTTCAAATGCAACCAAAAGGGACAATACAAAAGTCAATGCCCTAGGGGAGGAAGAAAGGGCATAAAAGCTAAGGTAAATTTATTTAATGCACCTTTTCCTAGAGTTCAAAAAAAGCATGCTAAGAAAATAAATATGTTTAAGGTGCCAAGCATGTTTATATGACTAAAGACAAACCTAGGACCCAAAAACACTAGACCTATTTTACCTAGGAGTCAATTAGAGTTGAAAGAAAACATGGGTATTAATCCCAAGAAATCTAGGCACATGCCTAAGAGGAAGAACCTTTCCCAAAAACCTAATGAAAATTCAAAATTGGGAAAATTAGAGCTAGAGAACCAAGTCTTGAGGTCAAGACTTGAGAGAATGGAGAAAACCCTTAGAATCATAGAAAATTCATTTCTAGGGTCAAATGCCCAAAAGTCAAGACCTAAGATTCAAAAACGGTCTAAGGGCAAGGAAGGTTTGGGTCACAAACCTAAGCCCAAGAAGACTTATCATAATGTTCCATTTGATTATGGAACTATTTCTAGGTCTAGGAAAACCAAGGCTAATAGGAAGTTATCCTAGGTCTAGCCATGGTGTTTGCTTAGTGGCTAAGGACCTAAGGAAAACCAAGAAAGCCACTAAGAAGGTCAATGGAGGAGTCACCTCTAGAGTTGACCCAAGTAAGACCCAATTGACTAAGGCTTCAAAGCCAAAAAGGGTCATTAGGAAGGTATCTAGGAAGTTATCCTAGGGAATACCTTGTTAACCCAAGGAGCTCCAATAGGTATTGTTCCTAAAAGCGTGATTGATTCACGCTAAATGGGTTAGGTGTGTCAACCCTAAGTGGATGGGTAGTTAACCTAGCCATGGTGAGTTGACACATTAGAGTGTGCCAATATGCTTGAGAAGTTAAAATGATTTAAATTGGCACAATGAGGTCATAGAGGTCATGGTGTGCCATTTTGGGTTTTTGGCACACTAGGAAGATGAATGGCATTAAGGCAAAATTGATTTAATCCCTAGAAATGGCAAATTGATTTTAACACTTAGGTATTCTATACCTTAGTATATTTTAGTTGCCATGATTTGTTTGCCTTGCCATGTCATGACATCATTTTCATTTTTATCTATAAAATGTCATGATCATGTTTAGACTTATATTTAGATGTCATGTATGCTTAATTGTCATTCACATGCCATGACATCATGATTTTGGCATATGCTTCTATTTATATCATATCTATGCCATAATCATATCATGCATAAAATAAAATGAAATTAAGGACTATGGCACAATTTGATGGGAATCAAATAGATGTTGCCTAGGAATATGCATGAGAACTTAAAGGAAGAAAAACCCACATCTCACTATATAATTTGACTTGTATGTGTTTTACACATCTAGATATTGGTGAGATGTTTAGGAAAAGAAAATAAAAGTTTGAAAAACATTTTGAAAATATTTTGAAAAACCTTGGTGAAGCCTATCTTTTGATAGCTATCACCATTGAATGGGGTGATACAAAGATGACTTATTATTGAAGCTTTTCTAAACTTTTGAACTTTGTATCAATCTCCTAATTTAATGGGTAAAATAATTTTCCAATATTTTTCACCCATAGTGTTTAGGATAAGTAATATACATACCAAATTTCATGATTTCTCCACGTAGGTATATTTACTTATGGATTTCAAAATCCATTTAAAATCGCAATGATTATCACCGACATGTATGCCGATCGATAGTGGCAAACGATCGATTTGATTTCGACCGCCTGATTCGTAAATCTTGATGGTTAGGCCCATGTTCAGCTAGGAAGGTCCCTAACCACTCCTAACCCTAGGATATGCTTGGGAGAGCAGAGGGTGGAAATCCATTGGATATGGATTAGGAGTTGTTGAGGTGAGTATCAATTTTAAGGTGGAAAAGAGTTCATTGTTGAACTTTGCCTTAATTTTGATTTGGTTAATGTTCCTATTGGCTTAGGGACTCTCAAGGACATTGTTGGTGCAATGGTCAAGGGGGAGCAAGCCTCTAGGGGAGGTATCCATCATGGGAAGATGGATGTATTTCCTCATGGGAGGAAAATTGTCCCTTCTTTAAGTGATATGGGATCACTAGAAAGATTGTAGGCATGTGTTCCTCCAAGGAGAGATTGTAGGCATTGGGATATGAGACATTCATACCCTTGGGAGGACCTTTTGATGTAATGTCAAAAGAGAAGTTACCAAGTTACCAATTAGGTCTGGAATTCTCGATATGAGAATTGTCAATATGGGAGAATTGGTAGACTTGAGATGGTAGTTTTGTCAATCATCAAAGGGGAGATTATGCAATCGCCCAGAAGATTTTGATGGTATTTTGATGATAGACAAAACTCATGACATAGGATTGTCATGGGAAAGTCCAACATGGGTTGGCATGGAAAATCCAAGCATGGAGCTTGGTGGAAGTCCAAAGCATGCGGCCGCGCGCTTGGTGCTTGGTGAGAAATGCATTGCCGCAGCGCTTATATATGGGAAGTCTTAAGGACTTGGTAAGTTCACTAGGCTTGGTCTTTGAGTGGTGAAGGATGACAAAGCCGCGGCACTTGGTGCATCCGAGGGACCCGGACGGGAGCGAATGGAGTGAGCCCAAAGGGAAGCATACTTCTAGGCATGAGACGCGAAGGATGGCGTTGGCCGCGGGGCGATCCGAGGGACGAGGCCGAGGAAGAGAGCTTCGGTGGGGAACTCCATGAGTGATGGACTTAGCCAAGTGGCTAAGAGGTCGGAGACTCAAACAACTTGGTGTTGAGGTTTTTCGACGGCACGACCGCATAGGTGCTCGATCGGGTCCAAGTCGACTAGGTTCATTGTGGTGCGTTTAGGCCCGGGCCGATCCATGGATCGGCAATGATCGACGCCGACATAATGATCGCCTATGGCCCGATCGATGGAAGTGTCGAGAGACGCCCGTAGCCGATCGCCGACGATTAGGTCTAATGATCGCCACCGGCAATGACCGCGGTGAGATCCGCTGGAACTTGTCCGACGTGGATCCGCCAGAGACAACGACGGGGCAAATCGGGCCTTTGGCATGACGGGCACGAAAAACACCTTGATGCTGTTATAAATGGAGCTCGAGTTGAGGATTTCGCCAAGACTTTAAGGAAGCAATCAAGGGGATTTATTGCTGATCTTCCTTCAAGAGCTATCCAAAGCAAGCAACAAGAAAAGGGTCAAAGCAAAGATTTGTAAAGCGTTCTTTACTTGTATTTCTTGTGTCTTTGTATTTCTTGTATATTGTTGTTGTAATAGCTTGTGAGAGGTTTCTCCACCTCCGACGTATAGTCGAGAAGGAGTTTAGTTAGTGCCGTGCGCATAACTAGAGCTCAAGGAGCTCGCCCGTGGAGTAGGAACCATTCGGTTCCGAACCACGTATATCGTGTGTATTTGCATGTGATTGTATTTGTTGTTAGTATTCATATTTGCATTAGTATTCCGCTGCGCTAACAACAATCGTAGACAAGCACGCGACGAGAACGAGCAATTTACGACGTCCAACGTACGAGGGCTATTCACCCCCCTCTAGCCGGCCATATCGATCCCTTACAAGTTTTAGCCAGTATCATAGGCATCCCCCCAAGTCTAATCGAATGACGTGCACAGTATGACTGACTGGACTTGCCTTAACGCATTTTGGGATCCAGTGACCACGCCCTTTTGACCAGATGATGTAAGTATGGGAGAGCATGCTTAAAGTAAGCCCTCGGGAATGTACAAGATCTCTCCTTGAGTCGGTGAAGGATGACATTGCGGAAGCCATGCGCTTAGTGCATCCGAGGGACTGTCGGACGAGAAGCATTGGAGTGAAGCATATTTCGTGACGAGATGGGATAATTGCAGGTCGCGCGCTGGTGCAACCGTGGACGGGGCGTGACGGGAAGAGAGCTTCCGTGAGGGACTCTAAGGGAGATGAGAGATTGAGTGATTGTAACGTTAGCTCATAGGTGAACTTGGCCGAATGACTAAGTCAAGTGTCGGATGCTCAAACTTAGGTTTGAGGTTTACCCGACTGCCGGATGCTTAAACAAGTATTTATTTGAGGTTTTATGAGACCCGATCGCTATAGATAGCAATGATCGCTTCGAGTCAATGGCAATGATCGTGCTCGATCGTATTCGATCTTGTTCGCCTAGCAATGATCGCTAGGGTTTGATAGTCAACCGCACCATCACGATCGCTAAGGGATGACATTCACTACTCAAGGTGGTCGCTGCATAGAAGGTTTGAAATTTATTGATTGCCCAAACATACCCCATTTTCCCACTGATGCTTAGCAATACGTAACCGAACGAAGTACGACGCGTGATTTAGTCGGGTCAGAAGCCGTCGGGACGACCATTAGTCGATTGCCGCCTGCCCAATGGGAAGAAACCCTTCTTCTCTATAAAAAGAAGGGTTGGAAGCTTTTGGGAGGCTAATGCTTCCACTCCTATTCATGCTCTAAGTGCTCCCACGCCTTCCAAGTGTTTTTACTCCTTTATTCTCTATTTTCATTCATATTAATTGTGAGAAGAGGAGTTGGTGTAAAGAGATTACCTCCACCTTGTCTTGGGCAAAAGGAGAGACTAGTGGATTGGTTGAGGGAGTAATTCGTCGAACGAATCGTTGTGGATTAGCGGCAAGGGCCGTGAACCACGTTACATCTCTTTGTTAGCATTGCTCTCTTCTTTATCTTTGTTTTAGTTTTAATTGTCTCTGTTTTAGTATTTCCGCTGTGCTAATCTTAAGTGTAGACGATTAAGATGCGATTTCTATCGACGATCAATGAGGGTTATTCAACCCCCCTTCTAGCCGGGCCCCGATCCTCTAACAAGTGATATCAGAGCGAGGAGCTTGTCGACGGACTCATCGCCAAAACAAGCACGACAAAAATGGTTGCCTCCAACATCCATTCGCCTAAATTCGATGGAGACTTCGCTTGGTGGAAAAAGCGAATGGAGGTATTATTCGAAACCGACTTCGATATTATACTAATCATGGAAAGAGGTTTTGAAGTGCCTAGGGACGAAGAAGGAAAGCTGATAGAGAAATCGAGATGGACAAAGAAGCAAAGAGAGGAGCACTTAGCGAATTCGAAAGTCAAGCATCACCTCTTCAACGTGCTTCCTAAACAAGAGATAAATAGAATTGACGAGTGCTCAAGTGCTAAAGAAATATGGGAAAAGCTAGTGGAGCTTTATGAAGGCACCTCCGAAGAAAAACTCGTAAGAAGAGACCTTCTCTGCTCTCAATTGAACAATATCAAACTCAACAAAGGAGAAAAGGTATTGTCCCTACATTCTCGGTTTAAAGAAATAATTAACGGTTTAACAAGTGTAGGGGAGAAGTTATCCAATAGAGATATGATCATGAAGGCCATAGATGCATTTCCTCGGTCATCAAAGTGGAGCTCCATGGTGGAATCGTTTTATATTTCAAAGAACCTAGAGGTAAGTACTCTAGAAGAATTTTTCTCCACCATGGAATTACATGAAACTAGGTTTGAAGGTATAGTAGAAGATCCAATCAAGCAATTAAGGGGAGTAGCACTAATGGCCGAAAAAGGAAAGAAGAAGAAGGAGACTCCACCCTCATCATCCGATGAAGAATCTTCCTCATCAATGAATAGCAATGAAGAGGCCTACATGGTAAGAAAGGTGAGATGTTCATTAAAACATTTTAAGTTTAACAAGTCTCATGATAGGAGAAGGAGGAAGATTATATACTACAATTGCCAAGGAGAGGGACACATGAGAGATGAATGCCCTCTCTTGAACTAGAGCAAGGATGAAAGGAAAAAGAATGACAAGAAGAAGGAAGGGAAGAAGAAGGAAGAGAAGAAATTGAAAGATAAAGGAAAGGGCAAAATGCAAAACTTGAACGTCAAATGGGGCAATCCATCATCATCGGAGGAAGAAGGATTCACAAGCCTCACACTCATGGGGATAGATGACTTGGACTCCACCTCATTCGAGCAAGAAGGAAGCACAAGTGAGGAGGAGAGCTCAAGTGTAGGGGGAGCATCCTCATCGGAATCGCAAGAAGAGGATTGAGTAAGTGAGGTAAAAAGTCTACCCAATCAAGATATAGTTTCTGTTAGTTATAGCCCTAGAACCAATCATGTGATGGTTGAATAGGGAACATTTTGTATCATATTCTATAAAGGCAAAGGATTGGTTATTATATTTAAGTCTTGCTTGTGCCAGCTAAATTAAATATAGTAATGCCCTAGAAAAGTAGGTTCTTGTCTACAGCACATCAATTGGCAGAATTGATTATGAGAGGCTGTAGAGAACACTTTCTAAATGTTCCTAGTCAAGTATTAATATGCAAGGGCAATATTAATACATAAAGACTAGCATGTAGGTCAATTGATGACTTGATCTCACAAGTCATGGATATATGATATCAAGTTGACACATGGGTATATATTAGAGAATATATACTGAATCGACCCATGAGAAAGTTTCATGGATCGTTATATGAGTGTCATAAACTTTCTCATGTGACTATTGGTATGAATAGTCCTCAGACCTGAAGTCACTACGGTTACCTACATAAGGAGTTATGTACTTTGGTATCGTCAAACGTCACCCGTAACAGGGTGGACCATAAAGGCGATTACTGGGTATATAACAAATTATGCGGAGGGATGTGAGTGATGTAGATGGGATCTATCCCTCTCATATGACGAGAGTGATATCGGTGGGCCCCTTGATTGAGTAAAACTACTAAAACGCATGGCCATGCTCGAATGAGTCAATATGAGATATTGAGCTCATTTGTTTGAGTTAGTTTACTCAGGGATCAAGAAACACATAGATTGATCGAGGATGACACGGTCTATGCCTCATTGATCAATCTGATATCAAGGATAGAAGGACACGGTCATATATTATAGTAGTCACGGAAAGGTTAGTCGGATCTTGACTTATCTCATAACTTGGGTAGCAATGATGTATTGCTAGATGCCGCTCATTGCTTGTGTATCTAAAAGAGTTTAGATCCACTGCCAACGTTATGAGAGCCTATAGGGTCACACACAAAGAGCATGATAATTAGAGGAATTAGAGTATTCTAGTTTGACTAGAATAATTTGGGAATAAGCTTAAGTACAAAATGGTTTTTGGACTTTAAGCTTAATGAGAATTTTAGCTAATTGATTTAATGAGATTAATTCAATATGTTACCTTATTGATTTAATAAGATTAATTCAATATGATAACATAAGCTTAATTGAATTAATAAGATTAATTCAATATGATTGAATTAATAAGATTAATTCAATATGATAACATAAGCTTAATTGAATTAATAAGATTAATTCAACATGCATGAATGCCACATAAGAATGCCACATAAGCATGCCACCTAAGCATCCACCTAAGCTAGTTAAGGTGGAAGGAAACAAAATGTTTTTGTCTCCTTAAGTGGCCTTACAAACAAGGATATGTCTCAATGCAATGGATTGCATTGAATGTGTGGAGGTGAAAGGGTTTTTCCAACCCTATAAAAGACACCTCAAGTGGCCGGCCAAAAGAGAGCATTGGCTTTGTTGTTGGTGGAAGCTTTGGTTGTGTTGTTGTGGTTGTGAGAGAGCTTGGTGGAAGCTTTGGTTGTGTGGGTTTGTGAGTGTAGGCTAGCAAGAAGAGGAGTCTTCTTCTTCCTTTCTCCTTTTCCCTCTCTTCCTCTCCTTTAGGGACTTCTCTAGCAAGAAGTAAAGGAGAGCTCTTCTAGTTTTCCTTTTGTGAGACAAGAGCTTGCTCGTGTGGATACATATAGAGGCATGGACATTTGAACGTGCTAAAGATCCAAACAACCAAAAGGAAAAGCGGGATTAACAAGGGCACGCAACAAAGGTAATCCTCTCCTATAAGATAGGTTTGCTTTTAGAGAAACTTATTTTGTACGAGTTTTCTTTCGCAAGGATCACTAGGAAGGGATCCTAATTTTTCCGTTGCGCATATGCCATTTGGCATACAAGAGATCCCAACAAAGTATCGAGCCACTTATGAAGATCGTATAAAATAGGTTTTCTCTATTTTATATGTGATATAGAAGTAGGATAAATTTTATTATGAGTTGATAATTGCATTAGCAATTGTCAAACATAATAAAATATCCAATGTCTTTTAAAAGTTAAAATGACATGGTGCATGGTTATGGCCTAGTCCCAAAAGGTTTGTGAATGTGTGTGTGTTGTAATTCTTAAATACGGCCTGCGTGTCGTGCCTTCCTCCTAAAATTCTTGTTGTAAAATTAGTTTTAGACTCGAATGTAACTCGAGTATTTCTCCTTTTGTAATGTACAAAACAAAGATGGAGGGTCCATTGGAAGATGAGGTTACAAGGAGGAAGTCAACACACAAGACAACCAAAAGGAAGCACTTAGGAGAAGATGCTATCCCTAGGTTGACCAATCAATCTTTTCATTGGCTTGAGAAGATTGTAGAATAAGGGCCATAACCATGACACGCTTAGTTTAATATGTATGTGATGCATGTTAGTTTAGCTTGTATGTGATGCATGATTAGTTTAGCTTATATGTGATGTATGCTAATATGTATATGATACATGTTTATTTCTTAATAAGTCTAAACGATATGCCTACCAAAGTTGGTACTCACTACTTTCTCGATCATTTGTTATTGGGTTTGCCAAAGCAAAGCAATGCATTTTATCTTGGAGGGGTGCTAGTGGACAATCGTGATGTCCCGCTATCGATCTTGGTTAAGACTTTTTCATAATTGGTTAAGAAAGTAGAGGCATATATTAGCTTTGAACATAAGTGTTAAAATTAGTTTTGTGTGAATTCCGAACATCAGCTTTGTCTTAGAAGTGGTCGTTGCTCCGATATCCAAGAAGGCCTTTGTGCCTCGCCACAGCCTGGAAGCTGGTTTAGGAATAAACACTAAACTAATCTAAAACTTAAACAAAGCTATTAAAGAGTTACATCAGATGTAATTGGCAAAAGATTGCCTACCTAATTATACTACGTCTTGGGCGATTAGCCAAAGCTAACTCAAGACGAATTATGATGTGGATCTTTATCCCATATAAATTTATAGCTAAATAGTAGCTATGAGAATTTAGTGGGAGCTTCATTTAATTAAAGGCCTAATTAAATGATTTAGGTATGATACTTAAACTTTGCATTTTAATGTTGTAGATCACCATGTCATCTAACACAACACACCCCCTCAACATGCGATCTGTCCTTGAGAAGGACAAGCTCAATGGAGCAAATTTTCTTGACTGGTATAGGAACTTGAGGATTATCCTCAAGCAAGAACGCAAACTATATGTCCTAGAGCAGTCTACCCCTGAAATACCTGCCTCGCGCCACTCGTCTGAAAAGGATGCTTATAAGAAGCATCAAGATGACGATTAGATGTGTCATGTCTTATGCTTGCCACCATGAACTCGAGCTCGTAAGCAACATGAGAACATGGATGCCTATGATATGGTTGAGCACTTGAAACAACTATTTCAAGGACAAGCTAGGCACGAGCGTTTTGAAGTGTCTAAGGCTCTTTTTGCATGCAAGATGCAAGAAGGAACACCTGTAGGAACTCACGTACTCAAAATGATTGGGTACGTTGAGAACCTTGAAAGACTAGGTTTTCCACTGAGCCAAGAATTGGCAACCGATGTTATCCTGCAATCGTTGCCGGAAGCATACAATCAATTCGTCATGAATTATAACATGAATGAAATTGATAAACCTTTGCCTGAGATTCTCGATGTTAAGAATCACGAACCAAATCTCAAGAAGAAAGTTAGTAATGTACTAATGGTCAAGAAGGACAAAGGTAAGCGCAAAGGCAAGGGTAAGACCTAAGCCAAAAGCAAGGCCAATTCATCCACTTCAAAGGGTAAAGGTAAAGTACCTAAGGAAGGGGACTGCTTCCATTGCGGTAAGACTGGACACTGGAAGCGGAACTGCAAAGTCTACCTTGAGGAAGTAAAGAACAAGAGAAGTGGGACTTCTGCCTCAGGTATACATGTTATAGAGGTTAATCTATCTATTTCTTCTACATGGGTATTAGATACCGGATGTGCATCTCACATTTGTACTAATGTGCAGGGACTGAGAAATAGTAGAATAATGGCAAATGGCGAAGTGGACCTACGAGTAGGCAATGGCGCAAAAGTTGCTGCTGTAGCTGTAGGAACATATTCTTTGTCTTTGCCCACTGGGCTTATCTTAGAACTAGAGGAGTGCTTTTATGTACCTGCATTGACAAAGAACATAATCTCTGTATCTTGTTTAGACAAGAAAAACTTTTCTTTTATAATAAAGGACAAATGTTGTTCCATTTATTTAAATGAAATGTTCTATTGTAATGCACCACTTATGAATGGTCTCTATGTTCTAGATTTAGAAAACCCAATTTATAACGTAAATACCAAACGGTTCAAATCGAATGATTTGAACTAGACATATCTCTGGCACTGTCGCCTAGGTCACATAAATGAAAAACGCATATCCCAACTCCATAAAGATGGATTATTGGACTCATTTGATTTTGAATCATATGAGGTATGCGAGTCTTGTCTTTAGGAAAGATGACTAAAACTCCATTTAGTGGACATGGCGAGAGCGACGGACTTGTTAGGACTCATACATACTGATGTATGTGGCCCTTTCAATGTCGAAGCCAGAGGAGGCTATAAGTACTTTATTACTTTCACTGATGATATGAGTAGATTTGGCTACTTATATTTGATGAGACATAAGTCAGAATCTTTTGAAAAGTTCAAAGAATTCAAGAATGAAGTACAAAACCAACTTGGTAAGCGTATTAAGCTACTTCGATCAGATCGAGGTGGTGAATACCTTAGTCAAGAGTTTCGTGATCACCTGGCTAAGTGTGGGATAATATCCCAACTCACTCCACCTGGAACACCACAATGGAATGGTGTATTTGAGAGGAGAAATCGTACTCTATTAGATATGGTACGATCAATGATGAGCCAGACTGATCTACCTACTTCCTTTTGGGGTTTAGCTCTAGAGACAGCCGCTTTCACACTTAATCGCGTTCCATCACAAGCCGTAGAAAAGACACCATATACGATATGGACCGGGAAGAGTCCCAAAATGTCTTTTATAAAGATTTGGGGTTGTGAAGCTTACGTTAGACGTCAAGTCTCAGATAAACTAGGACCCAAATCAGATAAGTGTTATTTTGTAGGATATCCCAAGGAAACTAAGGGATATTACTTTTACAATCCCACACTTGGCAAGGTGTTTGTTGCCAGAAATGCTGTCTTTCTAGAAAGAGAATTTATTTCTAGAAATACTAGTGGGAGTAAAATTCATCTTGAAGAAGTTCAAGATGATGATAACACTAAGGCTTCGATGGAAAATGAACAGGCACCACAAAGTGTTTTGGATGAGGAATTTGTTGCCCAAAGAGTTGTGGAGCAAACACCTGTTCAAGTAGACCAACCTCTTCGTAGATCTAATAGGATCCGTCGTCAACCCGAGAGATATTCTTTTCTCTTGACTAACAACGGTGAAGTATTGCTTGTCGATCTTGACGAGCCTACATCCTATCAAGAAGCTATGATGAGCCCAGATTCTGAGAAATGGCTAGAGGCCATGAGATCTGAAATGGAATCCATGTACACTAACCAAGTATGGACTTTGGTTGATCCACCTGAAGGGGTAAAACCCATTGGGTGTAAGTGGGTCTTTAAAGTAAAGACTGACATGGATGGTAATAAGCATACCTATAAAGGTAGATTGGTGGCTAAAGGATTCAAACAAATTCATGGTATTGACTATGAAGAAACCTTTTCACCAGTTGCGATGCTTAAATCCATTCGGATCATACTTGCTATTGCAGCCTACCATGATTATGAGATCTGGCAGATGGATGTCAAAACCGCTTTTCTGAATGGAAAGCTACTCGAGGATGTGTACATGACACAACCTGAGGGTTTTGGAGATCCAAAGCATCCTGGAAAGGTATGCAAACTGCAAAGGTCCATTTATGGACTAAAGCAAGCCTCTCGAAGCTGGAATCTTCGATTCGATGATGCAATCAAAGAGTTTGGTTTCATCAAGAATGAAGATGAGCCTTGTGTCTACAAGAGAAATAGTGGGAGCGTAGTTGTATTTCTTGTCTTGTATGTAGATGACATACTTCTCATCGGAAATGATATTCCCTCACTCTGTGAAGATATGGTTAGGGAATTGTTTCTCGATGAAAGACTTAGGTGAAGCTGCCTATATTCTAGGCATCAAGATCTATAGAGATAGATCTAAAAGATTACTTGGCCTAAGTCAGAGTACATACATTGATAAAGTGCTAGATCGTTTTGCTATGCAAAATTCCAAGAAAGGGTTTCTGCCTTTATCACATGGTGTAAGTCTTTCGAAGACTCAATGTCCCTCTTCTAAGGAGGAGAGAGACCGCATGGATAAGATCCCTTATGCATCTGCTATAGGGTCTATCATGTACGCCATGCTTTGTACTCGTCCTGACATCTCGTATGCTTTGAGTATGACGAGTAGATACGATCATCCGGTGAAAGTCATCGGATAGCGATTAAAAATATTCTTAAATACTTACGAAGGACGAAAGAATATTTCCTGATATTTGGAGGCAATGAGGAGCTAGCTGTAAAGGGTTACAGTGATGCAAGCTTCCAAACAGACAAGGATGACTATAGATCGCAATCGGGGTACGTGTTTTGCCTGAATGGTGGAGCTGTGAGCTGGAAGAGTTCAAAGCAGGACACAGTTGCTGATTCTACAACAGAAGCCGAGTATATTGCAGCATCTGATGCAGCAAAGGAGGCTGTTTGGCTCCGCAAGTTCATCAGTGAACTTGGGGTAGTTCCTAGCATTGCAGATCCAATAGACCTCTATTGTGACAACAATGGGGCTATTGCACAGGCTAAGGAACCTCGATCACATCAGCGGACCAAACACATACTGCGGCGCTTCCATCTCATTCGAGAGATCATCGATAGAGGAGATGTGAGGATATACAGAGTACCGACAGAAGCTAACATCGCAGATCCATTGACCAAGGCTTTGGCACAAAGGAAGCATGATGGTCACACTAGGTCACTAGGTATTAGATATCATAGTGATTGGTACTAGTGCTAGTGGGAGATTGTTAGTTATAGCCCTAGAACCAATCATGTGATGGTTGAATAGGGAACATTTTGTATCATATTCTATAAAGGCAAAGGATTGGTTATTATATTTAAGTCTTGCTTGTGCCAGCTAAATTAAATATAGTAATGCCCTAGAAAAGTAGGTTCTTGTCTACAGCACATCAATTGGCAGAATTGATTATGAGAGGCTGTAGAGAACACTTTCCTAAATGTTCCTAGTCGAGTATTAATATGCAAGGGCAATATTAATACATAAAGACTAGCATGTAGGTCAATTGATGACTTGATCTCACAAGTCATGGATATATGATATCAAGTTGACACATGGGTATATATTAGAGAATATATCTTGAATCGACCCGCCATGAGAAAGTTTCATGGATCGTTATATGAGTGTCATAAACTTTCTCATGTGACTATTGGTATGAATAGTCCTCGGACTGAAGTCACTACGGTTCCCTACATAAGGAGTTATGTACTTTGGTATCGTCAAGCGTCACATGTGAGGTGGACCATAAAGCGATTCGGGTATATAACAAATTATGCGGAGGATGTGAGTGATGTAGATGAGATCTATCCCTCTCATATGACGAGTGATATCGGTGGGCCCTTGATTGAGTAAAACTACTAAAACGCATGGCCATGCTCGAATGAGTCAATATGAGATATTGAGCTCATTTGTTTGAGTTAGTTTACTCAGGGATCAAGAAACACATAGATTGATCGAGGATGACACGGTCTATGCCTCATTGATCAATTTGATATCAAGGATAGAAGGACACGGTCATATATTATAGTAGTCACGGAAAGGTTAGTCGGATCTTGACTTATCTCATAACTTGGGTAGCAATGATGTATTGTTAGATGTCGCTCATTGCTTGTGTATCTAAAAGAGTTTAGGTCCACTGCCAACGTTATGAGAGCCTATAGGGTCACACACAAAGAGCATGATAATTAGAGGAATTAGAGTATTCTAGTTTGACTAGAATAATTTGGGAATAAGCTTAAGTACAAAATGGTTTTTGGACTTTAAGCTTAATGAGAATTTTAGCTAATTGATTTAATGAGATTAATTCAATATGTTACCTTATTGATTTAATAAGATTAATTCAATATGATAACATAAGCTTAATTGAATTAATAAGATTAATTCAATATGATTGAATTAATAAGATTAATTCAATATGATAACATAAGCTTAATTGAATTAATAAGATTAATTCAACATGCATGAATGCCACATAAGAATGCCACATAAGCATGCCACATAAGCATGCCACCTAAGCATCCACCTAAGCTAGTTAAGGTGGAAGGAAACAAAATGGTTTTGTCTCCTTAAGTGGCCGGCCAAACAAGGATATGTCTCAATGCAATGGATTGCATTGAATGTGTGGAGGTGAAAGGGTTTTTCCAACCCTATAAAAGACACCTCAAGTGGCCGGCCAAAAGAGAGCATTGGCTTTGTTGTTGGTGGAAGCTTTGGTTGTGTTGTTGTGGTTGTGAGAGAGCTTGGTGGAAGCTTTGGTTGTGTGGGTTTGTGAGTGTAGGCTAGCAAGAAGAGGAGTCTTCTTCTTCCTTTCTCCTTTTCCCTCTCTTCCTCTCCTTTAGGGACTTCTCTAGCAAGAAGTAAAGGAGACTCTTCTAGTTTTCCTTTTGTGAGACAAGAGCTTGCTCGTGTGGATACATATAGAGGCACGGACATTTGAACGTGCTAAAGATCCAAACAACCAAAAGGAAAAGCGGGATTGACAAGGGCACGCAACAAAGGTAATCCTCTCCTATAAGATAGGTTTGCTTTTAGAGAAACTTATTTTGTACGAGTTTTCTTTCGCAAGGATCACTAGGAAGGGATCCTAATTTTTCCGTTGCGCATATGTCATTTGGCATACAAGAGATCCCAACAGTTTCAATGATTTCTAGCTTAACTAAGGAGTTATTTAGAGCTAAGAAGAAAATCAAATGCATGCTTGATGTGTTGGGTTTCCGGCAACGCGGCGAGTGTGTGTTCGAACATGTTTCGTAAACATGCGCACAACGGAAGGAATAAAATAATAAATCTAATTTATTACAACACACACATCACACGCATGCATAGTACAACATGTGTAGACATAACCGTAAATTTAAATTTTGCAAGAAAAGGAAATTTACACTATGTATACCTGACATATCACGTGTAGCAGGAAAGGCATCAACCGGAATGATTCTCGCTAGAATCGTCTCTATCCGTATCCACGCCGAGTATCTTCGGGATGACTTCACAAAGTCACGAGCCTCGTCTTCGTACGGATTACTAGCCTCGTGTTAAAGACGATGTGATCGAGAGAAGATCACGATCCGAATCAAAATTCGGATCCAAAACGAGTCCTCAAAAACTCGCTTCTCCGGAGAGGTATTCGTCAACTGTTTGACGAATCCTTCGTCCTCCACCTATGAGGATTACCGGAGATCGAATCCCCGACAAGGCTACCGCTGTCGGAGCTCCAAACGTCGTCCAAACGACTCTCCGACGAGAATGAAACAAGTTGTCTAGAAAACTGGACAGCTTTGGTGGAGGAATAAGGGCCGGCCAAAAGGGAAGGTTGAAGCTCACCTTATTGCCGAACCCAAAGGAGATCACCGGAGCTTCTCCGACAGCAGCTCGACGTCGGAAAGAGGGAAGGACATCTCCTTCTAGACGCCGACAAGGGAGCTAGGTGGTGGGCGGCGGCAAGGGGGGCTATTGGCGCCGACATCACCAAGGAGAGGAGGGGGCGGCAACTATTAGGGTTGCTTGGACTTTGATTAGGGTTTAACAAAAACCCTTAAGCCCTATTTTATAGAGAACAAATTCTCTTAATGGTTATTGGATCATAACCAAAAGCCCGTTAACCTGCTCCATTAATTTAAGTTAAAATAAACCAAACCATGATGGTTTATTTTAAGTTAAAATGAACCGAACCAACTTTGGTTCATTCGTTTAAAACAAACCAAACCCTTTGGTTTATTCTCCTCCATTGGATTAGAACCAAACCAATTTGGTTCATCCATCATGTCTTCATAAGACACGACCCATCCACGCTTCCATTGCGACTGAAACGATTTCATGCTCGCTCCATGTTTGGTCCAACCAAACCTAGTTTCTCTCGGTCTGAGAATCTCATTCTCAAGCTCGTTTTAAATCCTTTGGATTACGCTCGTTGTGCGTGTGACCAAATAGGTTCTCCGTTTATGTTGGCCATCTATAATTAACCATTAATTATAGAACGATCACGAGTGGCACCTAGTAGTACATCATGATCCCCAATTAACCGAAAAGATCAACGGTTGATCCAGAACTATTTCTGAAACCCTTCAGCGGCTCGAATAGATCGTGCCCCATTCCCTTCACTCATCTTATACCCACTTGGTTCAGGACATGGTCTATAATGTCAGTCCCCACTAGGCTGACTACGTCACACCTAGCCCAAGTATCATTTCCTCGTCCTACGAATTCTAGTTACTGCACATGTATCGAAGAGTACCTTACTCTAAACATGTAATTCTTTGGCCAAAGACTTTAGTAACAATCCGACGAGAGACCATGGGTATACATCTCCTCGCAAGGAGTGGTGAATCCTTTATAGGCTATTCAAACACCTTCGATCACTTCGACTTACACCCAATTATCCCGGGTCCACATCTCCTCAGAGATGCTTGTTTAAGATGTCAAAGTATAAGTCTTCATGATCAAGATGACTTGAATACCGCAAGTCAAAGGAACATCGTACTTAAGCTACAGTAAGAACTTCATTGACATATCTATATATGCAGAGAACCATATGAAGTCTTACGACTGGTCACTCCAATGAACTAGTTACCATAACTAACATCTACGATTAACTCCGGACATCACAATGTCTCCAGCCAGTGAGAATCAGCTGCTTGGATACACCAAGGAGTATACCTCGTGCTAGTCTCGACAGAATCAATGGTGTCTAAATCCATCAATTCATCGACTAGGGATAATTCCGATACATCACAATTACACATGTAGAGATACTCACTAGTTGTGATCCAATCACAAATTCTCTCATGCTGTGAATCGTATCGTGGACATTCAGTAAATGAGTTTAAGATCTAATCAAATACATGAAAACATGTATACTCAAATAGTGAATCTTCATTTATCATATAAATGGTTCAAACATAAGGCGATTGCCTTAGGACATCTCTCATATATCACTAACAAACTCCCACTTGGCCTAATGCCAATCGCTACGGTATCCTATACCATAGGCTCTAACATGACCCTCAAACTTACTCTGAGATAATGCCTTAGTCAAAGGATCCGCTAAGTTCCTTTTATTGGAGATTTTCTCGATTTGTATTTCTTTCCTACTGATGATCTCTCTGATAAGATGATAGCGGCGAAGCACATGTTTGGATCTTTGATGAGACCTTGGCTCTTTCGCCTGTGCAATTGCTCCATTGTTATCGCAGTAGACCGGTATTACTTCAACAATGGATGGAATCACACCAAGTTCATAAATGAACTTCTTGATCCAAACCGCTTCCTTTGCTTCTTCCGAAGCTGCAATGTATTCTGCCTCAGTGGTAGAATCCGCTACAGTGTCTTGTTTGAAACTTTTCCAACTCACTGCGCCCCCATTCAAAGTGAACACGTATCCAGACTGAGACCTGGAATCATCCTTGTCTGTCTAGAAGTTGGCATCCGTATACCCGCGTATCACCATGTCCCCTTCTCCATATATTAGGAACACATCCTTAGTTCTTCTTAAGTACTTAAGGATCGTCTTAACAACCACCCAATGATTCATTCCTGGATCAGACTGGTATCTACTCGTGACACTCAGAGCATACGATACATCGGGCCTCGTACATAACATACCATACATGATAGATCCTATTGCGGATGCATAGGGAATCTTACTCATGCAAATCCTCTCGTCTTCTATGCGCGGACACATAGACTTCGAAAGGTGTATCCCATACCTGATGGGTAGGAAACCTTTCTTGGATTCCGACATGCTAAACCTCTTTAGCACTCGGTCTATATATGTAGACTGCGAAAGACCAAGCAACCGTTTCGATCTATCTCTATAGATCTTAATCCCGAGGATGTAGGTTGCTTCTCCCAGGTCTTTCATGGAGAATGTCTTGGATAACCAAATCTTCACTGACTGTAAGATTGAAACATCGTCTCCTATAAGTAATATGTCATCGACATACAATACTAGGAACACGACTGCACTCCCACTAACCTTCTTGTACACACAAGGTTCGTCTGGATTTTGTGAGAAATCAAACTTTTTGATTGTCTCATCAAAACGGATATTCCAGCTCCTGGATGCTTGCTTCAATCCATATATGGACCGTCGCAATTTACATACCTTGGTTTTATCAACTGATGTGAAACCCTCAGGCTGTATCATATACACGTCCTCGAGCAGGTTTCCATTAAGGAAAGTTGTTTTCACATCCATCTGTCATATCTCATAATCATAATGAGCCGCTATGGCCAGGAGCATCCGAATGGATTTAAGCATAGCTACAGGCGAATAGGTTTCGTCATAATCAACACCTTATTTTTGACGATATCCTTTCGCCACTAATCTAGCCTTATAGGTAATCACATTACCATCCATGTCGGTTTTCTTCTTGAAAACCCACTTGCACCCTATAGGCTTGATGCCTTCAGGTGGGTCAACCAAGTTCCAAACTTGGTTTTCATACATGGAATCCATTTCCGACTTCATGGCATCAAGCCACTTATCCCTTTCTGAACTTGTCAGCACTTCTTCATAACTGGTAGGCTTCTCATCATCAATGAGTAACATGTCGTTCAATTTACTTACGAGAAATCCATATCTCTCAGGAATGTTGCGTGTTCTACCAGATCTACGAAGATGTGGTGTTACAATAGGTCCAGCCGATTGCTCATCACTATGAGTTATCGGCTGTTGTGCTTCACCAGGTATCTCATCAATGTCTATTTGAGTTTCTCAAGCCTCCTCAAGCTCGACGACACTCCCACTGTTTTCTTGCAAGAGAAACTCTTTCTCTAGAAACACAGCATGCCTTGAAACAAACACCTTTTGTTTCACAGGATGATAGAATTGGTAACCCCTTGTTTCCTTAGGGTATCCAATAAATAGACATTTATCAGACTTAGCATCCAATTTGTCTGATACAGTCCGCTTCACATAAGCAGGACAACCCCATATCTTCAAGTAAGATACATGAGGTTTCTTACTATTCCATATCTCATATGGAGTAGTAGAGACTACCTTGGTTGACATTCTGTTTAACAAGTAAACAGCTGTCTGAAGTGCATAGCCCCAAAAGGACTTGGGAAGATTCACATGATTCATCATTGACCTGACCATGTCCAATAAGGTCCGGTTACGCCTCTTAGATACACCATTATGCTGTGGTGTATATGGCGGAGTCCATTGAGACAATATACCATTGTCTCTTAGATAATCAAGAAACTCTTAAGTATTCACCTCCTCGATCCGATCGAAGTATTTTAATACTCTTGTCATGTTGTTTCTCTACTTCATTTCTGAATTCTTTGAACCTTTCAAAGGCATCAGACTTGTGTTTCATCAAGAACATGTTGGAGATTTGACGCCGCTAGAGGGGGAGGGGTGAATAGCGATGTGCCCGTAGGAAGATGGAAATCGTTCGCGTTGCTTGTCTATAATCTTGTTAGTACGCAGCGGAATAAACAATAACAAATACAAACACAAGATACAATCACAACACGCACGATATAACGTGGTTCGGAACCACACGATTCCTACTCCACGGATCGAGCTCTAACGAGCTCTAGCGATGCCAATGCAATCACTAATCAATAAACTCCTTCTCGACAACAAGTCGGAGGCGGAGAAACCTCGTACAAACGTTTACAACAATAAACGAAAGAAATACAAGCAAATACAAAGGAAATGTAAAGAACACTTTACAAACTAGGATTTTGAGCGCTTGCTTGTTGGTTGCTTGGATGAGCTTGAAGGACCCTGAAATGCACCTGCAAATCGCCTCACCAAAGCTCCCAAAGATCTGATGCCGCAATCTCCATGAACAGCTCCCTTTTCTCTCGGCGGTGGATTTACCGCGCGATCGCCATAAGTCCCGGTCATTGCCCGGATCAGAGCTGTGAGACAATGACTCAATCCACGTTGGACAAGTTCCAACGGGACTCTTAGCGATCGCCAACATTGGTAGCCGATCGCCACCGCAGAGTCGATCGCCTAATCGCTACGGAGCATTCTGCGTGTACGCCGAATCGGCAATCGATCACTGCTAGCCGATCGTCAGAGATCGGGCCGACCGCTCCAATGAGTGGCGCTGCAGCAGCTTGCTCTTAAATGGAAGTCGAACTCATGTCGACTCACGACAGTCGAACCGACCATAATGCCAGTCGACTGCCAACCTCAAAGATGAGGTTTTAACCCAAGTATGGTGCCCCCATACTTGCTAGACCACCCTTAGCCTAGACCTAAGCCTTCTAGCCACCTCCATCAGCCTCACGCCTCTCGGATCCCTCCAAGTCATCCATGACTTGTTCATCCATCGCGCTAGCCTCCAAGTGCTTCCCTCGGCTATGTCATGCTAACGGTGTCTACACCGCCAAGGCACATTGGACTTACGCCGCCAAGACTCTGCTTGGACTTCCCAAATGCCAAGACTCAAGCTTGGACTTTCCCTTGCCAACCCATGTTGGACTTTCCATGCCAAGACCCATGCTTGGACTTTCCATTTGCCAAGACCCATGCTTGGACTTCTCATTTGCCAAGACCCATGCTTGGACTTCTCATGCCAAGTACTCAAGACTTGGACTTTCCCAAATGCCAAGTACCTATGACTTGGACTTTCCATGCGCCAAGTGTCCCACTTAGACTTTCCATGCCAAGTACCCATGCTTGGACTTTCCCATAATCACATGGTCAACCCCAGTCAACCATCAAGGTCTTCCTCGAGTCAAACTCGAGTCCGGTCAAACATGACCCGGGTCGATTGCTTCAACAATCTCCCCAACATATTAACCGACATTAATGTCAAACATCAATGCCAAACCACTTTGTCAAATCCCTTTGTCAAACATCAAAATATCACTCGAGTCAAACTCGAGTCTGGTCAATCGTGACCTGGGCCGATTGCACCAACAATCTCCCCCTTTTTGATGTTTGACAAAAACCAAACAAATCATCTGAGTTAGACCACTAACTCAAATCCCTTACCAATTATCCCAAATTGGTAAACACTCTCCAAATGTTCTCCCCCAAACATTCTCCCCCTTTTTTGACTAACATCAAAAAGGTTTTCTCTTCAAGGAGGTCAATGTCTCATGTCCCAATGAGATCTTACAATCTCCCCCTTGATCCAAAAATAAATACCTAGGATGTCTACCATCTTCCTAGTGATAATTCACATATAACTCAAGAGAGACAATCCTATACTCTCTCCCAATTTCCAAATTGGGTATCAAAAACCCATCAATTTTCCCAATTGATGATACTCTCCCAATAACTTCTCCCTCTTCAAGAAGAGAAACACATCCATCATCCCAAGATGGATACCTCCCCCTAAAGGCTTGCTCCCCCTTGACCATTGCACCAACAATGTCCTGGGGAAGCCCCTAAGCCAATAGGAACTCTAAACCATCAAAATTAAGGTTCTAAGTTCAACATAGAACTTTCACTCACCCTAAATTTGATACTTTGACCTAACACAGCTCCTAATCCATATCCAATGGATTTTCACCCTTTATAATGCTTCCTAAAGCATATCCTAGAGTTATGAGTGATTAGGAACCTTTTCCATAGCTGAACACGGGCTAAACAAACCTTGTTAACCCGAAATCAGACCTGGCAGTTGACTCCTCACAGTAATCACGATCAAAATCTCACAATCGATAATCAAAATCTCAATTTTCAACTATCAGAAATGAATTTTAGGAATTCATAAATAATTATACGTAATTCGAAAAATCGTGAAAATTCATATGTATAATACTTATGACACACACAATGGGTGAAAAATATTTGAAAATTATTTTACCCATAAAATAGCGAGTTTGATACAAAACTCAAAACCATTGAAATTTTCAATGTTTTGGCCCTATTTTGTATCAACTCTATCAATGGTGATTGCTATCAAAAGATAGACTTCACCAAGGTTTTTCAAAATAATTTTAAAATGTTTTCAAAACCTTATGTTGGATCATATTCCTTGGGCTCTATGTACATGACTTGTACACATGCTCTCCCAATGATCCACAAATGAAACAAGATGAGTTTTAGTTCATCTAGATGCAAAAACTATGCACCTTGAACTCAACTCATATCCTAGCATCTCACATGTATCTAAGGTGTATAAATACACATACATGTCAATTGGATGTGAGATGTGAGTTTTGTTCATCCTAATCTAGGGTTTCATGCATTCTCTAAGGCAACCCTACTTGATTCCCTTATAAATGGGACTTCAAGTCATGTCATAGTCCTTAATTCAATTTCAACCAAATTGTCTTAAATGCATGAATGATTATGACATTAGAAATGTTATAAATAAGCATATGCTCATAATCATGATGTCATGGCATAAGATATAAAACTAAGCATACATGATATTAACCTAAAACCTAAGCATACTCATGACATATAAAATCATAGAAATAGGCATGATGTCATGACATGACATATGCCAATCAAAGCATGGCATATAAAATATATAGGTATAGTAATACCTAAATTTTAATATTAATTGTCATTTGATATAGTTAGATATATTTTGCCATATTATCATTAATCTCCCTAGTGTGCCAACAACCCAAAATGGCACACTAACACTCTAAACTTAAATTGTGCCAATTTAATTGATTTTTCTTAAATTCAAAAATGCATTGGCACATCCTAAAATCTTTTAGGATATTGATTCAAATCTATTTCCAAGGTAACCATAACCTTGAAAACATCCTAAAGTGCCACCTTTACCATGATTGAGTTAACTACCCATCCAATCAAGGTTGACACACCCTAAACCCATCTAGCGTGAATCAATCACGCTCTTAGGAACCCAAAATCGATTTGAGCTCCTAGGGTTAATTAGGTATTCTTTAAGGATAACCTCCCTAGATACCTTCCTAATGACCCTCCTAGACTTGTTAGCCTTGGTCATTTGGGTCTTACCTAGGTTGACTCTAGGGGTAACTCCCCTTGCAACCTTCTTAGTGGCCACCCTAGGTTTCCTTGAAACCCTAGCCACTAGGCACACCCTTTGGTCAATTCTAGGGATGACTTCCCTATTGACCTTGGTCTTCCTAGACCTAGTTAGTGTTCCATAGTCAAATGGAACACAATGATAAGCCACCTTAGGCTTAGGTTTGTGACCCAAACCCTTCTTGCCCTTGGATGACTTTTGACTTTTAGATCCTAGATGTTGACTTTGACTTCTTGACCTAGAAGTTTGACTAATTGACCCTTGCATTTGATTTTGCATAACCTTAAGGGTCTTTTCAAGTTTTTCAAGCCTTGATCTCAAGGCTTGATTTTCCTTTTCTAATATCTCAATTTTTGATTTTTCGTTTTCTCTTGAGATATTTTTATTTCTAGGCATATGTCTAGATTTCTTAGCATTAAAGCCTAGATGTTCTCCTATTTTCTTAATGCTTTCCTTAGGTAATATATTTTTAGGGACATTAGTCCCAAATTTCTTCTTATTTCCTAAGTGAACACTCTTAGCTCCTAAACAAATATGTTTGTTATTTCTAGCATGCTCTTTATGATAAATAGCAAGAGAATTGAAACCCTTAGCATGCTTTTGCCTATTAACTAAAAAGGATGCATTATTAAAATATACCTTAGGGTTAGCTTTGGAAGCTCCCCCTACATGTGTAGCTCCCTCTTGGGTCTTCTTCTTCCCCCTAGGACATTGATTCCTATAATGTCCTTTTGCATTGCATTTGAAGCATATGATGTGCTCATTGCCCTTGATACTTGGGGAACCGGCATCCTTGACCTTTGGTGCCGGTGGAGCTTTCTTAATCTTCTTTGGGCACTTGCTCTTATAGTGCTCAAATTCCCTACACTCAAAACACATAATATTATTTTTATTTGAAATTAAAGTGTTTGAGTTACCTAGGTTAGTGGTGGAAGGTGTTGGAATTGAAACTTCTTCATCTTGACCGGATGTGGAAGCTTCTTCTTGATGCTCCGGTGTTGAGGAAACTCTAATCTCCTCCTCAATCCTAGAAGTGGATGCTTCTTCCACTTCATCCACCTTTTCCGATCCAGATGTTGATTCCCTATCAACCTCCGAATCCTTAAGCTCTTTGGATGAAGATGTATTTGCTTCTTTTTGAGCTTGAGAGGATGAGCACTCTTCTTCTTCTTCTTCTTCTTGGACCAATGATGAGTTTTCATGGAGCTTTGCCACTTGGCTCCACAACTCCTTAGCGTCCATATAGTCCCCTACCATACACACAATCTCATTAGGGACCAAATCAAGAATAAAATTTACTACCTTCATGTTTTTCTCGAAGACTTGGAGTTGATCTTCACTCCACTTCTTCTTCTTGAGGAATCCTCCCTTTGGTCCTATTGGATAGCTATATCCTTCCATTAAGATAGACCATTCTTCGAAGTCCCTCATCATTAGGAAGTCTTCAATTCTTGACTTCCATTGCTTAAACCCTTCTTGTCCATAGAAGGAGTAAGGGATTGGTGTGTTAATATTCCATCCCAATTGTTCTTCCATCTTCACCCTCTAGCTTCTTTGTCCTAGCTCCCGGCGGTTAGTCCGTAGAAGAGCCCCGGGCTCTGATACCACTTGTTGGAGATTTGACGCCGCTAGAGGGGGGGTGAATAGCGATGTGCCCGTAGGAAGATGGAAATCGTTTGCGTTTCTTGTCTACAATCTTGTTAGTACGCAGCGGAATAAACAATAACAAATACAAACACAAGATACAATCACAACACGCACGATATAACGTGGTTCGGAACCACACGGTTCCTACTCCACGGATCGAGCTCTAACGAGCTCTAGCGATGCCAATGCAATCACTAATCAATAAACTCCTTCTCGACAACAAGTCGGAGGCGGAGAAACCTCATATAAATGTTTACAACAATAAACGAAAGAAATACAAGCAAATACAAAGGAAATGTAAAGAACACTTTACAAACTAGGGTTTTGAGCACTTGCTTGTTGGTTGCTTGGATGAGCTTGAAGGACCCTGAAATGCACCTGCAAATCGCCTTCAAATCGCCTCACCAAAGCTCCCAAAGATCTGATTCCGCAATCTCCATGAACAACTCCCTTTTATCTCGCGTCGGGCTGGATTTCCGCCTGGCAGTCGACTGCCATAAGTCCCCAGTCGACTGCCAGCACTGTAGCTGTGAGACAACGACTCAATCCACGTTGGACAAGTTCCAACGGGACTCTTGGCAGTCGACTGCCAACATTGTGATCATCCGCGTAGTCGACTACCCGGTCGACGAGCATTCTGTGCTCACGGTGAGCGGTCGATCGCTAACCTGGCGATACTGCATCAGACATCGATCGGCTCCAATGAGCAATGACGCGAGTAGTTCCAGCTCTTAAACGGCAGTCGAACTCAAGTCGACTCACGGCAGTCGAACCGGCCATAATGCCAGTCGACTGCCAACCTCAAAGATGAGGTTTTAACCCAAGTATGGTGCCCCCATACTTGCTAGACCACCCTTAGCCTAGACCTAAGCCTTCTAGCCACCTCCATCAGCCTCACGCCTCTCGGATCCCTCCAAGTCATCCATGACTTGTTCATCCATTGCGCTAGCCTCCAGGTGCTTCCCTCGGCTATGTCATGCTAACGGTGTCTACACCGCCAAGGCACATTGGACTTATGCCGCCAAGACTCCGCTTGGACTTTATGCTGCCAATATCAATCCCCTTGGACTTCCCAAATGCCAAGACTCAAGCTTGGACTTTCCCTTGCCAACCCATGTTGGACTTTCCATGCCAAGACCCATGCTTGGACTTTCCATTTGCCAAGACCCATGCTTGGACTTCTCATTTGCCAAGACCCATGCTTGGACTTCTCATGCCAAGTACTCAAGACTTGGACTTTCCCAAATGCCAAGTACCCATGACTTGGACTTTCCATGCGCCAAGTGTCCCACTTAGACTTTCCATGCCAAGTACCCATGCTTGGACTTTCTCATAATCACATGGTCAACCCCAGTCAACCATCAAGGTCTTCCTCGAGTCAAACTCGAGTCCGGTCAAACATGACCCGGGTCGATTGCTTCAACAATCTCCCCAACATATTAACCGACATTAATGTCAAACATCAATGCCAAACCACTTTGTCAAATCCCTTTGTCAAACATCAAAACATCACTCGAGTCAAACTCGAGTCTGGTCAATCGTGACCTGGGCCGATTGCACCAACAGAACACATACCCAAACCGTGAGTGATCATCGGTGAAGGTAATGAAGTAGCTATAGCCTCCTAAAGCTTGAGTTGACATAGGTCCGCATACATCAGTATATATTAGACCTAGCAACTCTCCCACTCGTTCACCTTTTCCTGTAAAAGGTAACTTAGTCATCTTGCCTTTTAAGCATGATTCGCATGTATCGTATGAATCTAATTCAAACGATTCCAGAATTCCACATCGGTATAATTCGGACATGTATTTCTTGCTTACATGGCCAAGACAATAATGCCACATGTAGGGTTCTAATTGATTATCCTTTCGAGCACACTTGTTGTTTGCTTCGATATTGAAAATGTCACTGGATACGTTCAATGTATAAATGTCATTGCTCAAAGTTCCAGTTCCATAAAGCACGCCATTCAAAGTTATATAACAACAATTGTTACTAAACGTCAAATGGTAACCATTTCTATTTAAACAGGAAATAGAAACAATGTTCTTTATTAGAGAAGGAACACAATAGCAATTGTCCAGTTCCAAGACTAGTCCACTAGGGAGCTTCAGCAAATAAGTTCCGATGGCGACCGCAGCAACCTTTGCTCCATTGCCAACTCACAAATTTGACTCCCCTTTGACGAGTCTTCTTCTATTCCTTAGCCCTTGTATGTCATTACATATATGTGAGCCACATCCAGTATCCAATACCCAAGTTTCTAAGGAAATAGAATGATAATCAATAACGAAGATACCTGAAGAGGATGGGGCATCGAATGCCTTCTTCTTCTTCATGGACTCAAGATAAATCTTGCAGTTTCTTCGCCAGTGGCCTTCCTTGCCACAATGATGGCAAGTGCCCTTTTGTGCTGGTTCTGCCTTCTTTGCCTTCTTGTTCTTCCCTTTCTTCTGTTCCTTTGCCTTCCTCTTAGAACCTTTCTTTGAGGAATCAACTAACAAAACCGCCTTCTCCTCATGCTTCACAGAAAGCTCCACAGTCTTTAGCATATTGAGGAGCTCAGGAATAGTGGATTCTAATTTGTTCATTCGATAGTTCATCACAAATTGTGAGAAACTCTTGGGCAAATAATGAAGAATTAAGTCAATACTTAATTCATGATCCATCACAAACCCGAGGGTGGCTAGCCGCTCGATGTACCCGTTCATCTTTAGCACAAACTGCGCTACAGACGAACCTTCTTGCATCTTCGTGGTGAAGAGGAGCCTAGAGACCTCGAACCTTTCGGATCTCGCTTGCTCATCGAACAACTCATGAAGATGGAAGACCATGGTATTAGCATCCATATGCTCATGCTGCTTTTGCAGCTCATGTACCATCGCAGCTAGCATGATGCAACTCGCCAGCTCAGAATCTGCCACATGCTTCTGATAGACCAACATTTAGTCTGGAGTTGCATCGTCCTTAGGACGGTTAGGAAGAGGCTCTTCAAGGACATATGCTAGTTTTTCCGCGAATAATTCTTAGGTTTCTAAGCCAGTCCAGGAAGTTAGGCCCAGTCAATTTGTTTGAATCCAAAATAGTGTGCAAATTCAAAGACGTCATGATCAATCGATTAACCTAGAAATACAAAATGAGCATATATGAGAAAATGAATTTAAAAATGCATCAATATACATTTATAAATCCCATTCATTTTTCGAATTTCAAAAAACTCCAAAAAATCACTTCGGGAGATCGTAGGTTCATCTCCGAATGGGCTGATATCCATCATAGATATGAACAACCTTGGAGAGAGTCCAACAAGCCATTCATAACTACGATGGTAGGTATCAACTATACCGATTACATATCACGTATATGAAACTATCACAATGTGCTATCAACTAATTGAATGTTCACACATACATCGGGTTGTTAACACATTAACAAGTATGCATCATATGCATAACACCCAACTTCACCTCCCTTTACATCGACCTTGGAGAGAGTCCAATAAGCTGATGCTCCAGGTTAAAGCTAACCCATTAATCGAGAAATAGTTTTAATATGGTTAGAGCGCATTCAACCAATTAGCCCAGCTTGGAGAGAGTCCAACAACCAAAGCTAACGATTGACCTCTGACTCTTACCATATTAGTATTAAACTATTCTATAGTTTGAACATGTTCGGGTTCGAGCCGGGCTTGGAGAGAGTCCAACAACCCGAACAAGAAACGAAACTCTGGTTCTAACCATATTAATGAAAGGTGTAGGCTTTAATATTGAGTTAGAGTTTTATGTCTCATCCTCTTTGCATGCAAATAACTATTATCTACATGATATGACATACATGACATACATCTACATGTCACGACACGCATGACATTATGATATGCATCTAATGCAATTACATGACATACAATTATGTCATGTACATAATTTCCTTATATGTCATAACTATTTATGGAAATAAAATATGTTTAAGATTTGATTCTCCAAATCAAATCATGATTAAATTAGGAAATAAATTTCCAAATCTAATCACATATTTTATTTGTGGAAATAGTTGATTAAGGAAAGTCAATTTAGGAAACCAATTTCCTAAATCATCAAAACTACTTATGGAAATAAAATATTTTAAGATTTGATTTCCCAAATCAAATCATGATTAAATTAAGAAACAAATTTACAAAATCTAATCAAATATTTTATTTATGGAAAATATCAATTTCTATAAATACTTCCAACTTTCCAAAAGTATAAGATTTCCATAAATACTTCTAGACTTTCCAAAATTGAAAAATTTCCATAAATACTTCTAAATTTCCAAAAGTAGAAAATTTCCAGAAATATCATTCTGACTATCGCAAAACCATTTTACGATTATGTCGAAACACAACTTGGGCTCTGATACCACTGTTGAGTTTCCAGCACCGCGGCGAGTGTGTGTTCGAACATGTTTCGTAAACATGCGCACAGCGGAAGGAATAAAATAATAAATCTAATTTATTACAATACACACATCACACGCATGCATAGTACAACATGTGTAGATATAACCATAAATTTAAATTTTGCAATAAAAGGAAATTTATACTACGTAGACGTATCACGTGTAGCGGGAAAGACATCAACCAAAACGATTCTCGCTAGAATCGTCTCTATCCGTATCCACGTCGAGTATCTTCGGGATGACTTCACAAAGTCACGAGCCTCGTTTTCGTACGGGTTACTTGCCTCATGTTGAAGACTATGTGATCGAGAGAAGATCACGATCCGAATCAAAATTCGGATCCAAAACGAGTCCTCAAAAACTCGCTTCTCCGGAGAGGTATTCGTCAACCGTTTGATGAATCCTTCGTCCTCCACCTATGAGGATTACCGGAGATCAAATCCCCGGCAAGGATACCGCTGTCGGAGCTCCAAACGTCGTCCAAACGATGCTCCGACGAGAAGGAAACAAGCTGTCCAGAAAACTGGACAGCTTTGGTGGAGGAATAAGGGCCGGCCAAAAGGGAAGGTTGAAGCTCACCTTATTGCCGAACCCAAAGGAGATCACCGGAGCTTCTCCGGCAGAAGCTCGACGTCGGCAAGAGGGAAGGACAACTCCTTCTGGACGCCGACAAGGGAGCTAGGTGGTGGGCGGCAGCAAGGGGGGCTGTTGGCGCCGACTTCACCAAGGAGAGGAGGGGGCGACAACTATTAGGGTTGCTTGGACTTTGATTAGGGTTTAACAAAAACCCTTAAGCCCTATTTTATAGAGAACAAATTCTCTTAATGGTTATCGGATCATAACCAAAAGCCCGTTAACCTGTTCCATTGATTTAAGTTAAAATAAACCAAACCATGATGGTTTATTTTAAGTTAAAACGAACCGAACCAACTTTGGTTCATTCGTTTAAAACAAACCAAACCCTTTGGTTTATTCTCCTCCATTGGATTAGAACCAAACCAATTTGGTTCATCCATCATGTCTTCATAAGACACGACCCATCCACGCTTCCATTGTGACTGAAATGATTTCATGCTCGCTCCATGTTTGGTCCAACCAAACCTAGTTTCTCTCGGTCTGAGAATCTCATTCTCAAGCTCGTTTTAAATCCTTTGGATTACGCTCGTTGTGCGTGTGACCAAATAGGTTCTTGGTTTATGTTGGTCGTCTATAATTAACCATTAATTATAGAACGATCATGAGTGGCACCTAGTAGTACATCATGATCCCCAATTAACAGAAAAGATCAACGGTTGATCCAGAACTATTTCTGAAACCCTTCAGCAGCTCGAATGGATCGTGCCCCATTCCCTTCACTCATCTTATACCCACTTGGTTCAGGACATGGTCTATAGTGTCAGTCCCCACTAGGCTGACTACGTCACACCTAATCCAAGTATCATTTCTTCATCCTACGGATTCTAGTTACTGCACATGTATCGAAGAGTACCTTACTCTAAACATGTAATGGTTTGGCCAAAGACTTTAGTAACAATCCAACGAGAGACCATGGGTATACATCTCCTCGCAAGGAGTGGTGAATCCTTTATAGGCTATTTAAACACCTTCGATCACTTCGACTTATACCCAATCATCCCGGAACCATATCTCCTCAGAGATGCTTGCTTAAGATGTCAAAGCATAAGTCTTCATGATCAAGATGACTTGAATACCGAAAGTCAAAGGAACATCGCACTTAAGCTACAGTAAGAACTTCATTGACATATCTATATATGCAGAGAACCATATGAAGTCTTACGGCTGGTCACTCCAATGAACTAGTTACCATAACTAGCATCCACGATTAACTCTGGACATCACAATGTCTCCAGCCAGTGAGAATCAGCTGCTTGGATACACCAAGGAGTATACCTCGTGCTAGTCTCGACAGAATCAATGGTGTCCAAATCCATCAATTCATCGACTAGGGATAATTCCGATACATCACAATTACACATGTAGAGATACTCACTAGTTGTGATCCAATCACAAATTCTCTCATACTGTGAATCGTATCGTGGACATTCAGTAAATGAGTTTAAGATCTAATCAAATACATGAAAACATGTATACTCAAATAGTGAATCTTCATTTATCATATAAATGGTTCAAACATAAGGCGATTGCCTTAGGACATTTCTCATATATCACTAACATGATGAAATTAGGAAATTAGAAGAAAAGCTAGAAAATACATATTTAAATGATAATGCTATTTCTTCTAATAGTAATGATGCATGTATTGAAGAGAATAAGACTTTAGGGGAAAAGGTAGATTTTCTTACTAAGGCCCTAGAAAAATTCACAATTGGCTCAAACACTTTGAACATGATAATTGGGAGCCAAAGAGCAAGTTTTAATAAGAAGGACCTAGAATATAAGGGATCTAGGAATGAAAAAGTCTACCATTGCTTAATTGCTAGAGGACAATCAAAGACAACAATGGTAGCTAGGAAATGGATCCCAAAGGAGTACTTGGTGAATCCCATTGGAAAGAATTTATATTAGGTTCCCAAGTCAATCCTCAAGGGTTAAAGAAACCTAGGATAGACAACCATAGTTGGACTTATTTTATATCATGATTATTTGGTTGACTTATGATGATGTGGGTGATGACTTTTGATTTATGATATTGGGTGATAATATTTATGATCATATGCAATTATGATAATGTTTGTGTTATGATCATATTGGTTGGTTTGGATGATACTTAACCTTGATAGAATTGCATGAAATTGATGGTTAAGTATAATACCTTAGGTACATCTCACACTCACCATAAGGCTAACTTGATTGAAAACATAGAAATGAGTGAGATGTTAGGATGATATAAGTGATTCACTAATGTTTATGACATTTAGATGAGTCATTATAAGTATCATGATAGAGTAATCATAGACCAACCATGGGGAAAGCTTATGTTTAATTCATGGACATATTGTCTAAAGATTATGGTTGGATATTTTAAATGATTTAAAACCATTTCATGTTTTGAAAACTAAGGGTTCATGCTTTGAAAAGTTTCTAAGGCAAAATTAGCTTTCAAGTTGATACAAAATTGAGTCGTTTTCAAACTTTTGAGTTTTTGCCTAATTTTCTAAAATTGATTATATTTTCACGAAAAATCATTTTTCCTTAATAGAGGAACTCATTGAAAATGTGTTCCCCGAATTTCATGTTTTTTCAAATTTTCTAAAAATTTTAATGCATTTCTTAATTTGGATTCAGAAATCAGAAATTCAGGTTTTTTAGTTGTCAGTCGACTGGCATTATGACACAGTCGACTGATGTACTGTGCACGAGCATAGTAACCTGTTTTAAGTGGGTTTAAGCCTTGTTTTGGTATTTTTCTTCCTTTAGACTTTGATGTCATTTGTATAATATATGTTAGATGTTTTTGATGGTGTCAAAGGAGGAGAAATGTTGAGTTTAAGTTAATCATGCTAGGGGGTGAATTAGCATGTGTTAAGGGGGAGTTGCATGTATTAAGGGGGAGTTGCATGTATTAAGGGGGAGTGTTTGATTTCCATGTTTGATTTACATACTTATCTTCCTTATGTGTTTTTATGTTGTTTTACCTAACTTAAACATGTTGCCACACATCAAAAAGGGAGAGATTGTTAGGGCATTCAACCCATGTATGATGTAGTTTTGATGTGTGTGGCAAAAGGTTTAAGTTAGGTTGTTATGTGATTTGATATGTGTTTTTAAGTTGTATAGGACTTAGTAAATCACACATAAGTTAGCTTGATGATAGCATTGGTTGGTTCACCATCTCATGACTCGGGTCCTTGAGTCGGTGAAGGATGACATTGTGGAAGTCATACACTTGGTGCATCCAAGGGACCGCCGGACGAGGAGTATTGGAGTGAAGCAAAGGAAGCAAACTTCAAGGAGAGACGCGAAGGATGACATTGCGGAAGCCATGCGATTGGTGCATTCGAGGGACATGGTCGGACGAAGAGAGTTTCGGTGAGGGACTCCAAGGGAGATGAGAGATTGAGCGATTGTAACGGTAGCTCATAGGTGAACTTGGCCGAATGGCTAAGTAAAGTGTCGGATGCTCAAACTTAGGTTTGATGTTTACCCGACCATCGGATGCTCAAACAAGTATTTGTTTGAGGTTTTACCCGGCATCAATCAACTACTATAGATAGCAGTCGACTGCTCTGAGTCAATGGCACTCGACTGATGCTCGATCGGTGTTTGACTGTTTGGTTTCTGGCCCACCATTCTACTGCTAGGGTTTGGCAGTCGACTGTTGCACCATCAGTCGACTGCCAAGGGATGGCAGTCGACTGCTCAAGGTGGTCGCGGGCACAGAAGGTTTGAAAGTTGACTGATTGCCTATATCACTCGATTGATGGCTCTATCAGTCGACTGATAGGATGGTCAGTCGATTGATGGAGGAGTCATTGGATGTGATGACCGCGATTCAGTTGGGTCAGAAGCCGTTGGGATGACTATCAGTCAACTGATGCATGCATCAGTCAACTGCCACCTGTCTAACAAGAAGAAACCCTTCTTATCTATAAAAAGAAGGGTTGGGGGCTTTTGAAAGGCTAATGCTTCCACTCCTATTCATGCTCTAAGTGCTCCCATGCCTTCCAAGTGTTTTTACTCCTTTATTCTCTATTTTCATTCATATTATTTGTGAGAAGAGGAGTTGGTATAAAAAGGTTACCTCCACCTTGTCTTGGGCAAAAGGAGAGACTAGTGGATTGGTTGAGGGAGTGATTCGCTGAACGAATCGTCGTGGATTAGCGGCAAGGGTCGTGAACCACATTACATCTCTTTGTTAGCATTGCTCTCATCTTTATCTTTATTTTAGTTTTAATTGTCTCTGTTTTAGTATTTCCGCTGTGCTAATTTTAAGTGTAGACGATTAAGACGCAATTTCTATCGACGATCAACGAGGGCTATTCAACCCCCCTTCTAGCCGGGCCTCGATTCTCCAACAACCACATGTTCCTCGAATCCCTAAATCAAATCATCGAGAGACGAACCAACACGGCCCCCTCTTGATAAACGACATTCGAACCCTAGGACCCACCATCTACTCCTCGTGATTTCTTCAATGCAGCCTTCTCTGTCGATTTCCCTCCATTGTCTTCCCTGACGATCTCTTCTCTTTGCCTTACCCGGCGCGCTTGCCTTCTTGTAAGTTCTCTTCTCCTTCCTTTTCTCATCGCCAAAACTTATAGCTTTTGGTTTTTTAGGACCTACAACATCTTCTCTCCCGAAGACTGCCGCGAACTTAGGGCAGCCTTTCACATCCCTCATACCCAAAGACTTAGGGCTCCTTAGCGAGACCAGCGTCCCCACAAGTCGCCTGAAGGCTTTACAACTTTCTTTCATGACCAATTGGCTGCCAACCTTTGTTTTCCTATTCACCCATTCTATGCCGAGCATCTACTTACTTCTGCATCCTTCTATAGCAGATGGCTCCAAATTCCTTTAGCCTTATCAATGACTTTATTATTATCTTCCTCTTTTATCACCTTCCTTTGTCTGTCGAATCATTCCACTACTGCTTTGTTCTGAAATGGAAAGAAGCAGGAGTCTTCTTTTTCACTGTGCGCCGAGAGACCAAATTCTTAGCTAAACTCATCACTTCTCAAAAGCACTGGAAAACCAGATACTTGTATGTAAAACCAGCTTCTCCCTTCTCCTGGTCGAGTAGCTGGCAGCTCGAGCTGCCACCTACTCCTTCCTTGAGAAGTTTCAAGAAATCGGTCACTTGTCGAGAGATAGCTATAGTCCTCTCTGGCTTGAGCTTCAATGTTAATGTCTTGCTGGAGAAGGGCCTGCTATACCATTTCGGCCTAAGTCCGATAGAGGCCTAATTGAGTGGCTCCTTAGGTAACAACCTTGACTTGTCTCTTTTTCTTTACTAATATCTAACTCATCTTGTTTTTCTTCTTCGCAACCAAAGTCATGCTGAGAGCTTCCATAAACAAGAGGATGAAATGGAAGAGGGCACAGAGGATTGCCCCTCTGAAAGCTCCTATCGAGACACCAGACAAGGCCGACTCGGATCAACTCCCCCCACCTCGACCATCTATGGTGGCCGAGCCAATCAACCCTGAGGATTCCGAAGAGCTACATCAGAGCCGGAAGAGGAGCCGGGTGATTATCTCCCCACTCGAAGGGAGTCCTTCCCACAAGTCCCCCAGGCCAAGTCTCCATGACTCGACTGGGCCGAGCAATGCCGGGCCGTTTGGTAGTCCATCTCCGACTCCCGTAGAGCCATACCCAGAGGCTCCCGCTCCACCTCCCAAGCCATCTGCCTCCCACCAAGGTAGTCCCAGTCCTTCCCTGACCGGGATGTCATCAGGAGATTCCGTGCCGAGGAGGGAGCGGCCTGCTCTTAGGGGATTTCTCAAGGAAATCCATGAGGTGGTCAGATCATCCGCAAAGGAAAAATCCATACCGACCCTTTGTGATGCCATGAATGCCCACCTGACGCAAGTAAGTAAAAGTTTTGTTATTTTTTCTCTTCTTTTTTTTTCTTGACTAACAAACTTGATTATTTTGCAGTTCTAGGGGTATCACCTAGAATTGATGACCCGTCTCCCCCCCATGATCACCACGTTTCAGGGGATGCGTGCCCAAATGGCGGCGATCTCTGCTCGGCTCCAAGACAAAGAGATGGAGCTTAGGATAACCCATGATGAAATAGCCATATATCGATTGAAGTCCCTCCGCTATGAAGATGATCTATAGAGTCAGGCCGAGAGATTGAGCGCCTACGACTCCAAGCGACCGAAGTAGAAGAACTTCGCCCACAAGCTGTGGAAGCAGAGGGGCTGCGAGCAAAGTTGCTCAAGGCCGAGCAAACACGAGTAGCCCAAGCGACCTTGGAAGCAACTCAGCGCGAGGAGTTAGCAGCCCAAGCTGAGATGGCCAAAGCTTAACTAGCCTCTTATAGAGCCGAAGAGGAGGGTCGATGGGAAAACCGAAAGAAGGCTTTCCTGTATTCCGAGGAATTCGCGAACATTCTAGGGGAGCACACCGTTGACCTCCTAGATATAGGATATGTGGGTGCGATCTGACACTTCAAGGAAGCTGGATACCCCTCCTGAAGGAGTCGCTGTTGACTTCCTAGATCTTCAGTGATTAATCGACGAGACTCCTGATTCGGCTCTCGGCGGGCTCCCTAAATAGCTAGTTTTTACTTCCTATAGATAACCATAGTACTATTCTATTTTTCTTTCGGCAGATTTGGATACTTGTAATGGATGTACTGCGTGTACTGAACCTTAATGTAACAAGTATTTTGCCGAGTACAAATGTTATTGCATACCTTTATTCGAAGGAATGATCGGATATCCATGTTTTTCCGAAGCACCAAGAAATATAAGGAAATAAAACGTGCCTTAATAGGCGAATGTAGATGATAAAATCGTAATATGTCACAATGAGAATTTCTACTGAGAGATGGATACGTGATGAACAGTATTTTGTCGTGGTACCATTACAAATTATTTACCGAACCCCCTAACTACAATAATGCAGTGTAGAACTGACTCGGATCGTCTCCTAACAAATATAATGGTTGGACATTTGTTTTTAAATAGAAGTAAACACTGGGGTTTTTTATAACTTATCAAAATAATTATTTGAAGGTACTCTAATGCAGGAATGATTCAACCATGCACCGCACTGTCACTATACGATACAATGGTTAAACAATTTTGGTGAATAGACATGGAAATTAAACCTACAAGAAGTAAACCTAACTACCAATTAACAATTCCCAAGAAACTAACCTAATGTGCAAAAGTAAGTAAACTATGCACCGCACTGTCACTATACGGTACAATGATCAAAGATTAACTAAACAAATGTGAACAATTCAACCAAGCACTGCACTGTTACTATACGATACAATGGTCAAACAGTCACTAAAAACTAAACTAACAAACTTAAACAATTCAACCAAGCACCGCACTGTCACTATACGACACAGTGGTCAAAGATTAACTGAAAACTAAATGCAATAAACATAAGCAATTCAACAAAGCACCATACTGTCACTATACGGTACAATGATCAAATGTAAATGAAAACTAAACTAACACTAAAGCAATTCAACCAAGCACCACATTGTCACTATACGACACAGGGTCAAAGATTTACTGAAAACTAAACTAACACTAAAGCAATTCAACCAAGCACCGTACTGTCACTATACGGTACATGGTCAAAGATAACAAGCATAACCAAACATAACGAACATACATAACAAAGCAAACATAACAAACAACTATCCAATTAAATGGACATAATCCAAATATAAGCAACCGATAACCTCACGATGGTGACAACAACTTGAACAACCCCCTTCCGACGGTGGATTACGGATGCGGTCTAATCCCGACACTGCGGAAAGGAGATGAATACGGAGGGATGCGAACTGCTCCTATTCCGATTGTGGATGGCGGAACTGCCTATCCCGGCAGCTAGTGGATGGAATGTCGAAGCGGTGCAGCCTAATCTGGGGTGGAACGCCGGAACAGTAGTGGATAGTCTCTTCACCGGCAGATGATGGATGGAGCTGCCTAATCCCGGTAGCTGATGGAGGGTTCTGGAGATGGTGCGGCCTAATCCTGGTTGTCGGAGTGGAGTGGAATGCCGATGAAGAAGATGAACTCGCCGGAATCACTACTGCTCCTCGCTGTCGATGAGCTGGACGAATCACGACATCTCGATCTGCTGGCAAGGTTAGGATGGGATTGTCGCCGACTGTCGAAAGGGAGGTCGTCGGAAGGAGGTCGCCAAGCTGTCGCCGCCGCTTGTGGTCGCCGATCGCCCGCTCGCAAGTGAACGGATGAAGAAGACGCCACACGTTGAGCTTCTCTTCTGTCGCGATCTGGGAAGATGTGGGATTTAAGGGTGAATTTCCTGCGCCGTCCGATTTAAGCCTCATCTGATCTCAGCCGTCCATTAGATCTAGGGTTTAATGAATCCAATTAATCTCACCCTAGGTAATCTGATCAAGCAAATCAAACGGCTACGATCGATTTGATCTGGATCAATGACTGTGAATGCTCCAATTAGACCCTCTTTACATGTTTCCTACAAAATCACATGCAATTCGTGAAAAATACTGAAATTATAGGAATTACTGCAATTAATCACAAATAAACTCAATATGTAAAAATATACTGAATAACAATAATTATCCCATCAAAGAACCTAAAATATCCGATCTGTAAGTAAAAATAACACAATAAAAATGCAACTATCAAATTCCCCTATACTTATTTTTACACATCCCGAGCAATAATAAAAACAAAGAAACATTGACTCCCTAACTAATTCCTCACATAATACCCAGATCAATAATTCAGAGACAGAAAAAATAAATTACTTAGGATCACCAAATCGATTCGGATTCCGGGTAGTCAAAAGATCCGACTGCTACAACAGTCAATATGTATAATAATTTACAGTCAAATCAAATAAACCAAGCCTGATACAAACCTCCCAAAATGGATAAATGCACTAGTGCTCACAAAATAACCGTAGGAGTGGGGCGCCCTCAAAACAACACGTAATCTTTTCCTGCTATATGCTTGCTTATCATCTATTTCTCTACTTCTATCAATACATCTCATACATGAATCAAAAGGATTCATCGAAAATCAAACAAGATCAGAAGTGGACTACGACAGAGTAATACAAAGAAGATCAAGATACAATGAACAAGACAATAACGGAAGAATTTGAAGGATTAACCTAATCAATTGCATTTAGGAGTGCAGAGGGAGATACTGCATATCTTTGCCCTTCTGCAAATTTTTATCAAGTGGACGTGCAATTAACTCTAACTCCATGGGTAGCAAATCCTGCATACAAAAACAAGTTTCGGCAGCTTCCACCAACAGACAGTGAGTATCCCAGCTGATGTATTAGATTTGCCGTAGACAATTGAAAGGTGATACCACTTTTCTTCCTCCACTTGTTTTACAGCAGTTTGCCTCCATAGATGAATGGATTGATGCCTGGTTTGCTGAATTTGTGATTTATGACGATAGATACTTGGGCTCATTCGTTTTCTGCATAAGCACATTCTGCAGGTAAGGAGAATTGTGGTTCTCAGAAAATAGAATTTGAATTCGTGTGGCAGTTACAAATTATCAGATTCAGCAGTTTGATGCCTGTTTTGCTGAATCTGTATGCACAGGAATCTCCTTAAAGTTCTGCAACTCATCACCATGGTTATAGATTGAAGGTTCCGGTAAATTTTCTTCAAATGCTCAATCTCCACCTTTCCTTGAGAAAATTTTCTTTTGAGCTTAAACAACTCTTCTGTCTTTACTTGCCAGGCCTGGTCACGCCATCTACTCATGTTTATCATTTCCTTTTTACAGTAAGCTAGCAGCTCCTCCTTGTTCGTGTGCTTCAATTAGCAGATAGATGGCTCATGTTCTCCAAGAATTATTCCAAATGGGGGCAACGGAAGTGACATTCATCAATGGGTATTACTTCCAACTGAATCCCAATCAGATTTAGTAGATGTCCTATTATTTCTGAAATTCTGATACAACTTCTGAACAGATGTTTCAGATGCATACAAGCTTCTCAATTCACTCAAGTCAATTTCCTCCTTAGCATACTCCAATTTCTCCATTCTGAAGACGTGCTGATTAAAATGCTGCTGATACTCTTGTTTAGATTTATTTTCAAGCTGCACTTGCATCCTTTGTATCGAACTCCAGTTGATATTCTAAGGAATCATTTGATACTCTTAATTTTTTTCAACATTCAGACCTGTTCAACATTTGATACTCCTGTTTTTTTTTTTTTCATCAATCGTGCAGAATTTTCTGCACACATTTTAACTTGAACATGGCAGCAGACTCCACACCTTTCTTGCAGCGCAGAATTTCCAGCAAAGAACTTAACCTCATGAATGCATTGATACCTCTCATGGTTTAGCCCTATTTATCTGCGTTATCTCTACAATTGCAGGTGCTGCACTCCCTTTTAAATTAGACCTGCAAAAAGAATCCACGTGTATGCATGTCCTCTTAGAGCTTTGGTGACTCATGCATTTTTCCAGAATGTATCTAGCTCATCTAAGCTTGCACGTGCAGCTTCTCAAGACAAACAACCAAGAAACCTGCAAATATGTTTTCAATTCCAATCTTGTGTTTGTTTTTTATTTTCCTCTTTTCAGAAATGCGCAGGCTTAAGTTCAGATCGATCACTAAAGAAATTTCTTCTTTTATCTCCCTCTCTAATTGCTCTCTTTATTCTCCATTAGAACCACTTGCGATCTCTGCCTTCAGTTCGTCTATCTTGCTCCTTAGACTAGCTTTCTCAACTGCTGCCTCTATGTCCTTCTTCACCAACTTGTCGACCATTGTCAACTCCACTTCTAGTGATATGGTGCAGCTGCAAGGGCAAGTATTTTCATTACATGTCTTCAGATGCCGGAATTTTTTTTTTTTACTTTAGCAGCTGAATTTGAGTTCAACAACCATTCTTAACTGACTGACACTATCAGAAAATTTGAAATCCATCATTGAAGACCTTTTAAACATTGTAATTGACACAGAATTTTGAACTAGCACTACATTAGAATTACCAGACTCCAACTTCTTACTCAAAACAGCAATTCCTGCATCCTTCCAAGCAATTTCCTCCTTAACCTCATCAGCTATTGGTGCCGTATAACTCTGATAATGCTGCTGATTTTTTTTCTGCTGATACCATTGTTAAGTAGCAAGTTATGATACAGCTTGTGCATAGGCAGTTAAATTGGATTGGGTTTGGCGTTGGAACTGGCAGCAACTGCAATAGTAAGTGTACCAATTGAAAGTGATTCATCCAACGGGTCCTTCCGAATTGATGCAACAACAGCTGAATCACTAGCTTGTTTTTCATAAATTCTCAACTGATTTTCAAGAACTAGGAGATTTGCCAATTTTTTTTCTATGCTGTTTGCATGAGAAGCAAGTTTCTCATCAGTAGATTCCTTCTCAGCCTGAACAAATTCCAGTAATTCACTAAGCTCATTGACTTTATGATGATAACCATCCAAATCTTCCTTGAGCATTAAGTTTGATACAGTCAATGATTCATTTTCTGCTTCTATGTTTTCAACTCTCTGTTTGGCTTTGCGATCTTTTGCTCGAGTTTCTCAGTGCTCTTTTCAAGTGATATCACTTGAACTGCATTCACCGACAACTCTTCTTTAAGTGAAGTGATAGTCCCAAAAGCTTCTAATGACTGTTCTCTGAGCTGCCTACTGGATTCTTACCCTTCAGTTAGTGATCCAGCATTTTCCCACATAGTTTCCTTGGCCATCGTTCCTGCCAGAAGAGCGAAACCCAGCTCGAGGACCCTGACCTCCAGCACCACTAGTGTCTCCAATGTTGTTTCCCTACCCAAATTTTTTTCTGCATATTCTGCCCTTCAATTTCATCCTCAAGTTTGACTCTTCTCTGCTTCTTCTCCATCTGGTCTTTTCGACCCATGATCACTTGCCAACTGGAGCTTGTAATTAGGAGTAATATTGGAACCAAAGCTATCCTTGCTTGTATCACTTGCATAAAATTTCTTAGCCTTCTGTTCCTCTTATATCATCACAAGCATTGTCTAGCTCAGAAAGCTCCTCCATCGCATTAATGATAGCAAAATATTTTTGTTCTGATTAGATTTCCAGTTAGCTCCAAGTCAAATTTCTCACAGCTGGCCAATAAAACAATATCTCCACCTCCACACTTAAGAATTTTGTCCATCTCGGACAAAGCAACTTATCATGTTATTCCTCCAATATGGGAACAAAAGATACGAGAAAAGATAATCCATGAAGACAACATGAATCAACAATAAGTCAAAGGACAATAAAAGACCAATACAAAGATATGACAAGAAATACATCATAGAAGTATCAAGTGGATTAGATAAGCAGACCAAGTCAGGAAAAGAATCAAAAATAAAATCCTTCCTCATACTCATGTAAGTAAATATTACTGCAGTTTTGAAAAGACTCAAAGCAAATTCTAGAGCAACAAGTATCACATGTGTTATCACTCAAAAGTGAGTAAATAATAAGAATGACTTACAACCTCACTAGGTGAATCAAAATCAAACTTGGTCTATCAATAAAAAGGTCACCATCATAACAAGTGACTGCATGCAAGTGAAGTCTCTTATCATACACCAAAATTCACAATTTGATGATCAAACTTAACTAATTTTTACCACCTCTGAAATGATACTACGACATGCATAGGGAATATTATTTGACTCAACAACAACTAACAAACCTAGGTAAATAGGCAACAAACACACAATCAAAACAATTTATTCCGAACATGAAAGGAAGGAAACAAATGCAGTAAATAAAAGAATACACTCCCCTTTCATGTCGGAGAAGAAGCATCATCATGTCTAGCCTCACTGTATTCTCCAGTATAGACTTGATCTCTCTGTTCGATACTTCATGAGTCTGTTACAAAAGTGAGACCCTTGATCGCTAATGATCATCTTGGGTACCCTAAATCTGCAAAATGTGTGAGACCTAACAAAATCCACAACAACTGGAGAATCATCGGTCTTGGTGGGGATAACCTCCACCCATTTAGAAACATAATCAACTGCCAACAGAATTTATGAAAATCCAAAAGATATAAGAAACGAATCCATAAAATCAATACCCCAAACATCAAAAATCTCACAGAACAACAAGGATTGTTGAGGCATTTCATTTCTACGTCCTATGTTCCCTGTTCGTTGACATCGCTCACAGGCTTTATAAAATTCCTAGGCATCATGAAATAAGGTGGGCCAATACAAACCAGACTCTAAAACTTTTCTGGTAGTCCTTTGGAGTCCAAAATGCCCCCCACAAGTTAGAGAATGACAGAAAGTAAGTATGGAATGAAACTCATAATCAAGTACACATCGTCTAATGATCTGATCACTACAAAACTTTCAAAGATAAAGATCATCCCATATATAATACTTAACATCACTTTTCAATTTCTGGACTTGTGCATGAGTAAAATGTAAAGGTATAACACGACAACTAAATAATTAGCAAGATCTTCATACCATGGTATCTTACCCTACAGGTGAAACAACTGCTTATTTGGAAAAGAATCTGCTATGGGGGTGGGCTCGATCTCCCTCACTATCCTGCTCAAATAGTTTGCTACCAGGTTCTCCCTCCTGCTCCTATCACGTATCTCCACTACAATCCTACTCAAGTGGCCTAAGGATTGATGCTGATATCAAAGTCTGCCTAAGCTGATCAAATGAGTCCTTGCACCACTGGTCAAACTGAAATACCACCTCCTTCTGCAACAAGTTGGTCAAGGGTAGGGGCAATCTTGCTGAAATCTTTGATAAAACATCTGTAGAAACCTGCATGACCCAGAAAATCACGAACTTCCCACACAGAAGCGGGGTAAGATAAAGAAGATATAACATGAAATTTAGTAGAATCTACTTCAATACCATACACAGATAATATGACATAAGATATCCCATGCTCGACCATGAAATGACATTTCTCAAAAACATCTTATGGAAGTGATTCTTGGGGTGTCGCCTGAAGAGTGTAAGTCTCTACACATTCAATATCTTGTCTACATAAAAGGGCCCCATAGATAGGTCCTAACGACAAATCATCATCACATCAGAATCATCAGAATCAATAAAATAACAATAAAATGTAGAAGGTGCAGAGATATCCAAATGAAAAACAGACTAAGAAAAAAGTTTATGCAGTCCAGCTCATCATCTATATCCACGCTAAGAATAGAATGATCCTCCATCGGGTGCCTCATAGCGTCCAAAATACTGAACCGAACTACAATATCTCCTACTACCATAGAAAGAGTACAACTTCTCGTGAACACACAGATCTTTAAGAAACCTGGTATACTTGGGAATCTGCTAGCTCTTGGAATTTCCTAGCCTTTTCTTCAACAACCCTCTTCCTAGACTGCACTGGCCTCTGAGGAAAGGGTGAAATTGGTGCTACAGGGCCTAAGATGGTAGCTGACTAGATTCCTGTGACTGCAGCTGATTAAAATTAGATGCAAGTTGGATAATCTGTCTCTCGATGCTCTGAATGGATGCATTTGTCTTCTACTGATATCACTGTTGCTACACCAAAACCACTGCATAAGACTCAAATAGATTATTGCCTGAAGACCTAGACATCACCACAAACAAACACAATGAATATCAAATAGAAAACAAAATAACAAGAAAGACACTAATAACAAAAGAAAAGAAAAATAAACTAACTAACTAACTACAGTTTGATGCACGCGAATGCGACCTCAAATCTCGCAATGGAGGTCGTCGAGGACTTGAAGCGCGCGCTCGCGCTCAATGCCCACAAGTGCACGAATGTCGTCAAGTAATAAAAGATTATCGATCTCACAGGGGATGTGATTCGAATATCGATTTGTTCAGTGGGTGAAATTGTTTGGAGGTAAAATCTAAAAGGTTTCGATTATGAGGGTTGTCGGTGGACTAAACTCTAATACGGTGTCATACGGAGGAAGACAGGAGCATGCCGAGATCTTTAAAAGGGATTCTAGGACTTCAATTTTCCTTGTGTGTCGCAAAACATGCTATCAACTAGGCGTTGTTTAAACGTCTAGCTATGATTTTATGGAAGGGACATCATACACTCTCCCGATGAGCCAATGCATCTATCGGGAGCTATCCCTGCCTTACAAGGATGGGATAGACGGTACGAGGATGCCAAATCAATCCCTGCGACGAACCATTTTCAGTTCCATCGTATCCTTCTACCCACGGTTACAGGAGATCAGGTTTACCCTTAGGTTCCTTGTATAAAATTCCCTAAATCTTAGATACGAGGGCTGTCACCCCTCATATCGCCTAAGCACAGCAGGTAGAAAACCAAATACGCATAGATATTGGTATAAACAATTTCCAATTGTAAATTCAAACTCAAAAATCAGAATTCAATTTAAAGCAACATGTCATGCGCACACAAGCTACTCTCTAATCCTAGAATCGAAGGAACTACTCCATATATAAAAGAGGAGAATCACAAGGCATGTACATGTTCGAATATATCAAAAATAAAGTGCAAGAACAAGAAATTACAATGTCGATGTGGCCTTCTCTCCATCATTGAAGTGAAGAACGTGGACCTTCGGCGGTGTTCTTCCTCCCCGTTGCGAGTTCCCAAAGCTTTTTAAGGCTTCGGTGTGCCGTCCCAGCCATCGTGCCCCCCCAGGGTTTGGGCAGAGCCATCCTTATATAGACATCGCCTCGGACCACTACAAAATCGAAAAAAAGCCCTAGTCGCATCAATCTGCTGGGTCGCCACACGACCATGTGAATTTCACACGGCCTGGCCGTGTGCAAGGCTAGAAAACAGATGAAATCTCGGCTAGAAATTGAGCTAGAAAAAAGGCACGACCGTGTGTTTTTACACGGCCTGACCATGTCTTTTCCTGGAGCCTCCGTTTTGATTCGTTTCGCTTCAGAATATGCCCAAGTCTTGGGACATGGCCAGTGCGTGTTCCCTAAGGTCCGTGCTCCATAAATTGCTCCATTTTTGCTCCAAAAACATATCGTTTTCCCATGAAATGCTATCCTGCACACAAAAGTATAAATAGTAGATCTCCGCACCAGAAAATATGAAATGCATGCAAAACAAAGTGAAATATACATGAAACAAACATAAAATATAATGAGATGTGAGTGAAAACTACTCCTAAAACCCTATATGTTTTGCTCACATCACTTCCCCCAAACTTAAATCTTTGCTTGTCCTCAAGCAAACCTCAGTGCCATGAAGTTTTAAAAAAATATTGTTCCATACTTAGCATGTTAACTAAATTTATCAAGTGATATTTGCAATCAAAGAAAAATAATATATTCTAGAAATTCACTAAGTTAGCTTCTCGTGCTCGTGCTAAGCGAATCATTCTTAGGGGATACTCGTTCCATGGTGAGTTAAGTCATCATCCTATAACTTTCCTAAGGTCTCCGACTCTTAGGCACTTACCTGCCCAAAGCGAGGGTCGTTCCCTAGATCTAGCACAAAGTCTCAAAAGCATGCTCGGTATTAAGAGAAATTGGTAGGTGTTTCCCCAGTAACCTAACTCGGTCTCAAAGGGGCACCTCACCATTTCCACCCATGACAACTGTTTTTTTTATCCCTCAGAATATATATATATATATATATATATATATATTTCATTTCTCTCTCTTTTTTTTTCTCTTTTATTTTTATGCTCACTGGGATTTTGATTTTTCCAAATGGGCTTACACAATCCGAGCATCTCCAGTAACTAAAATGCTAAATCTAGAGTAACCTATGTGTTGGAGATCGATTGGAAGCTAGAGGGAGGGGGTGAATAGCTTGTTTTTCATTTCTACAAAAAGATTAGCGGAAGCACAATAAAAATAACACGATTCTTTTACGTGGTTCAGAGATAGCGCTTCTACTCCACGGTGATCCTTGAGGTGGATCAACCCTAATCAATATCACTATAAAGCTTTCCTTTACAACAATCCTCCTCTTCTTACAAAGGATGAAGATGGAGCTTAGAGAGGAGGAGGGGATTTAAAATCACTAGAAAGCTTGGAAAAATCGTGGAGGCTTGAGAGTATTATCAGAGAATAAGCATTATCCCTCAAAACCACCACAAGCCCTCTTTTTATAGAGAGAGGGATGAATTTTCCATTGGAGCACCATCAGTCGACTGATGCACAACATCAGTTGACTGCCGATGTGGTCAACGACTTCTGAATAGCCGGATTCGCGGGATTCAGAGTCGTTACCTCCAACGACACTCTCATCAGTCGACTGATCCATCCATCAGTCGACTGATGGAGTGATCAGTCGAGTGATCACAGGACGCAGTCGAGTGAGACTCCATTCTGTGTCGGTGTTTAACTTGATCAGTCGACTGCCACTGTTTGATAGTCGACTGATCGCAACATCAGTCTATTGGTGCAGGGGCACTAGATAATCGAACCTGTATTTTAATTATGGCAAAGACACAAAGTTAAGTTTACATCGTTATCTCACGAGCTAAATCGAGTGTGCAGAAAAGTACTAAAGCTGGAGCTGAAGGCTAGCGACACTCGGAGGAAGCTGCCATGGTCGGGAGACACTCGAGTGACTTCGGAGGGAGCCGAAGAATTGAGTGGAAGGCCGGAAGCGAGAGCTATAAGGTAAGTATCGAGGAAAGCTCTTGTGAGTGAGAGATTGTAAGGTTGTGTCCTCTTTACGGGGATGACCGTAGGCGGCGATCCGACTAAGACTTCCTGTGGAAGGTCTAGGTCGAGATCGGACGGTTAGAAACCGCCGCATTTATCATTTTTCGAGCTAACCTCTTCTTTGCGAGGAAGTGGCGGGTGATCATTCTGGACATTGGGCAGTCGATTGATGCTCATCAATCGACTGATGGGAGTCATCAGTCGACTGATGGCGACGAATCAGCCTTTGCGCTAGGTCAAAACGGATAAGGTTTAACGCGGCCACTTCGCGATAAAAATTATACAACTTCGTGATCTGTTCCGAAAAAAGAGGAGACAAATTCAGAGGCCAAAATCTATAAAAGGAGGGGTGGATTACAACTCAAATCATCATCAAGTTTATTCATCAAGTGCTCCTACAACGCCAACGCTCCAACACCGTCATAACGCTGACGCGACAACAAGCTCAGATCTTCTTCGTCGGCAGCAGCATCTAGTAATATATTTTAATATTGTATTCATTGTTTTTATTCGTAACGAGGTGAGGTAGGCTTGTTGCTTCATCCTTGTACTTTCGGATTTTGTGATCGTTGTCTCCTACCTCCAACGAGGAGGAGACGTTATAGTGCTTTGTCCTCCGTACGCGGTCTAGGACCGATAGGGCCTTGGAGTAGCAATCGCTGGTTTGTGAACCAAGTAAAATAAACGTGTCACTTTATTTTCTGCTGTGCTTACTCGTTTACTTGTGTCTCAACGAACGAATTCGAACGAAAGATTTATGATCGCTATTCACCCCACCTCTAGCGACGCTTCTCGATCCAACAATTGGTATCAGAGCGGGGGCGCTAAGATTTGGTGAAACCACCGATCTAGCACATTTTGGTTTTCTGTTCGTATTTTTTTGGTCTTTTTCCTCCCGTACTACTAATCCAAGACGAAGTCTTGGTACGTTTCTTTTGGTTGTGTGCTTGCAAGTTTTCTCTCTTGGAGTAGCCGACGGTAAAACGGCCATAACTTTTCGCACAAGTGGACTCACATAACGATCTACCTACCAAATCGAAGCTCTCTGAGAGATCTACATTTCTTATGAGGGTTTACCCTTGTAACAAGCTATTTCCAGCCCCAAAATCCAACGTCTAGTACCCTTTCGGGGACATCGAAGGTCGTAAGTCGTTAGTTTTTGTTAGTTTCTTATTTTTCTCATTTAATTCTGTTTATTTCCTATTTATTTTCCGCATTACTAATCCAAGACCAAGTCTTGGAATTCCCTTTGGTTTTTATTCGTGTTTTGCAAGATACTTAATGGCTCACATTGAGGGGTATAGCACCACCCGACCTCTATTCTTTAACGGAAATGATTTCCGTTATTGGAAAGGTCGGATGGAGTGTTTCTTGAAAACACAAGTCAAGACTTGGATAATAATCCAAACCAGCTTTGCTCTACCCACCAATGATCAAGGAGAGCCCTTGGATTTCAACAAGTGGACTAACGCAACCAAGAGGCAAATTGAAGCCGATGCAAGAGCAACTCAAATATTGCAATGCGGGTTGTACAAGGAGGAACTCAACCTCATCGGACCATTCATTAGCGCCAAGGACCTATGGAACAAATTAATCGAGCTACACGAAGGAACGTCCGATGCTAAGGTATGTAAACGTGACCTTCTTTTCAATAAGTTGTATAACCTTAAGATGCAGGAACACGAGACAGCGACGCAACTACACTCCCGTGTCCAGGACATTGTCAACGGTCTGCACACCATCGGACACAAGGTCGAAAACCGCGACCTACTAAGGTATGTTCTTAATTCATTTCCTAGGACTACCTTGTGGGCATCCATGGTCGATGCCTACAAGGTCTCTAAGGACCTTTCGAAGCTTAGGTTAGATGAATTATTTTCCGAGTTTGAACTTCACGAGGAAACTAATGTGGTCCGGGCCGAGAGAGGTATTGCTCTACTTGCAGGACAAAGAAGCAAGCCACCTATCAGGCAAGAAGATCGACTCGAACCCGACGACGAATTAGAGTCCGAATCCGAAAAGGTGGAAGCAATAGTGAACGTAGTGCGGAAGATCGTTCGGAGGGAAAGGAGGCTACTAAAGAATCAAAAGAGGGCACAATTCAAATCAAATCAAAAGAAGACTTTTCATGCAACATGGGACAACGAAGAAGGCGGCGGCATAGCATGCATGGCAAGACTCGAAGAGTCCGAGTCAAAGTCCGAATCCGAATCCAATTACAACACCGACTCTGAACTCGAGGACTACTTCGAGAAGCAACTCAAAGCTGGACCAAAAGAGAAAATTAAGGTTAGCCGCTCACTAATTCATACGCTTTACAATACAATTAAAATGCTTAATAGGAAATTAACTAAGTCCGAGTCTAGGGTTGAGTCGTTACTTGAGGAGGTTGAAACCCTCAAGCAAGAGGCTACTCTAACCTCTTCAACTAGTCAAGTTCAAGAGGGAAACTCAACCCAAATTGAAAAACTTGAGGAGGAGAATTCTCTCTTGAAAGACCGAGTTCAAGAGGTTGAGGCTAGGTTGGAAAAGTTCACGTTGGGATCTAAGAACCTTAATCGACTACTTGGAACCCAAAGATCCGTCTACAACAAAGCCAGACTCGGATTTAACTCAAAGACTATGAATAGGTCTTATATGTCTATCGTAAATCGTAGTCATCAAAGAGTCCAAGCATGGGTCCCAAAGGTTATATTGAATTCACATATAAGGACTAATAAATTTTGGATTCCCCAGGATCAAATTCATTATTTGAATAGACTATATTGGTTCAATGGTCCAGGGGGAGCTAACACTAAAATAGTATACTAACTTAGCAAAACCATTGAATATTTTACTTTAATTTGTAGAAAGGCTAGATAGGGAAAATAGTTAGTCAACTCTTGACAACATAGTATCAGGACGCGGCGAGATGATAGTACGTTAGGGAAATAAAGTCTCGTGTATTCGAGCTAGATAAGGCGTATCTAGCTTGGTGCACTTGACCGAGTGGAACTAGCTGAAGCTACCTCGCCGTATCCTAAACTAGTTAGACCAGGAAGTAACCCTAAGTGACTTAAGTGATATTTTCTTGAATTTGGCTTTGTCTAAGGAAGTGGTCGTTGTTCCGATCAAAGAAGGCCCCGGTGCCTCACCACGACCTGAAAGCCAGTTTCTCGAAAAGTTACTTAACGATCTAAAGGTTAAATCCGAATCTAACCTAAGGTTGACTATCTTTAATCAATTTAAAATCATCTCACAAAACATATAAGGTGAACAAATTATGAGACACATAGAATGGGTGAGATGTTAAGGATAATTGAAATATACTTAAAACAATCTCTTCAAGATACTACTTATTTTCTCAACTGTTGTACTTAACAACTCATAGGCCAAAGTTTAGCGCCCCCTACATCTCTTATACTTCATATATTTGACTAAGGGGGAGAGCAAACTAACCTTAAGGGTTATATTATAAACCTTTAGATTATTGGTGCAGAGGGACACACCTCGAACAAATCTATCTAACTACTGCTAGACGCATGCTTGGACTCATATTTGATTTATCTAGATGCATGCATATATGACATTGTTTTTTAAAAACCCTATTTTATACAAAAACCCCAAAATTTTTTTGATTTATGGCAAAAGGGAGAGAAGAGCGAAAGTTAAGGGGGAGTAACACAAAATTTGATTTTGAAAACTAAAGTATCTCTTTCAAAACTCACCTAGGGTTAAGGGGGAGTTTTGGTTAAGGGAGAGCTTTTGAGAATGACATTCATCATCTACTATACTTGTTTTATGCTTTAATTTCCTTAACTTTGTGTTGGTTTTCCATAGATCAAAAAGGGGGAGATTGTTGGTGCAGGGGCACTAGATAATCGAACATGTGTTTTAATTATGGCAAAGACACAAAGTTAAGTTTACATCGTTATCTCATGAGCTAAATCGAGTGTGCAGAAAAGTACTAAAGCTGGAGCTGAAGGCTAGCGACACCCGGAGGAAGCCGCGGTGGTCGGGCGACACTCAAGTGACTTCGGAGGGAGCCGAAGAATCGAGTGGAAGGCCGGAAGCGAGAGCTATAAGGTAAGTATCGAGGAAAGCTCGTGTGAGTGAGAGATTGTAAGGTCGTGTCCTCTTTACGGGGATGACCGTAGGCGGCGATCCGACTAAGACTTCCTGTGGAAGGTCTAGGTCGAGATCGGACGGTTAGAAACCGCCGCATTTATCATTTTCCGAGCTAACCTCTTACTGCAGGGAAGTGGCCAGGCTGGCAGTCGACTGCTGGACATTGGGCAGTCGATTGATGCTCATCAGTCGACTGATGGGAGTCATCAATCGACTGATGGCGACGAATCAGCCTTTGCGCTAGGTCAAAACGGATAAGGTTTGATGCGGCCACTTCGCGATAAAAATTATACAACTTCGTGATCTGTTCCGAAAAAAGAGGAGATAAATTCAGAGGCCAAAATCTATAAAAGGAGGGGTGGATTCCAACTCAAAACATCATCAAGTTTATTCATCAAGTGCTCCTACAACGCCAACGCTCCAACACCGTCATAACGCCGACGCGACAACAAGCTCAGATCTTCTTCGTCGGCAGCAACATCTAGTAATATATTTTAATATTGTATTTGTTGTTTTTATTCGTAACGAGGTGAGGTAGGCTTGTTGCCTCATCCTCGTACTTTCGGATTTTGTGATCGTTGTCTCCTACCTCCAACGAGGAGGAGACGTTATAGTGCTTTGCCCTCCGTACGCGGTCTAGGAACGATAGGGCCTTGGAGTAGCAACTGCTAGGTTGTGAACCAAGTAAAATAAACGTGTCACTTTATATTCTGCTGTGCTTACTCGTTTACTTGTGTCTCAACGAACGAATTCGAACGAAAGATTTACGATCGCTATTCAAATTTCTCTAGCGGCGCTTCTCGATCCAACACATCATTGCCACGACTAAAGCGATCGGTGATTGCGATTTCATCGCTCGGTTGAGCACACGATCGGTCGGGATATATCGTATCGATCGGTGATACTCATCAAATATGAATAATTCATACTTGATTCTACCCCCTAGACCTAGACTCAACCTTCTAGCTCTTCCTTAAGCCTTGCGCCTCCAGGATCCCTCCGAGTCCGCGACTTGTTCATCCTTTGCGCTTTGCTTCTAAGAGCTTCCTTCGGTTTTGTCATGTCTTGGGTTTCCCTTTGCCAAAGCGTGCTTGGACTTTACGCCGCCAAGTCTACATGCTTGGACTTACGCTGCCAAGATTTGCCTTTGAACTTCCTTTGCCAAAGTCCGTTTGGACTTAATGCCGCCAAGACAACATGCTTGGTCTTATGTCGCCAAACCTTTACCTTGGACTTCTCTTGCCAAGATCATACTTGGACTTTGCCTTTACCAAGTCTTCATACTTGGATTTCCCTGTCACTTGAACATGTTCATAATTAGATCACAAATTGTTGCCTAACTTAGATGATTATCCAAACATCAAAACATATAAATGCTTGGGGCATTGTTGCACCAACAATCTCTCCCTTTTTGATGTTTGACAATCATTTAAGTTAGGTCTTTTAAAAATACGCAAATCACATAATCATATATCCAATTCTAACTTAAACATTTCTTCTCCCCCTTTGACATACATCAAAAAGAGAAGAAGTCATATATTCCATAAAAGAATTGAATGTGTTGTAATCTTGAACTAAGGTATATAATTGAAATTTATCTCCCCCTTAATCCAAGATATAGGTAATGATGAGTAAAAGACATGTGGAGCAAAAGCCTAACAAACAATTTGAAGGTTAAATCCTAACTTTGCACCAACAATGTAAGTTTGTGGATGAAAAAGATATATTTTATGAAACTCCCCCTAAAACACCGCATTAAACAGTCCTAAAAATTTGTTTATACTCAATATTATCATGCTATAGTTTTAGGACATCAAAGATACACTAAATATCTGAAAATGAAGCTATTTTCTGCTGTGCTTACTCGTTTACTTGTGTCTCAACGAACGAATTTGAACGAAAGATTTATGATCGCTATTCACCCCACCTCTAGCGACGCTTCTCGATCCAACAATTGGTATCAGAGCGGGGGCGCTAAGATTTGGTGAAACCACCGATCTAGCACATTTTGGTTTTCTGTTCGTATTTTTTTGGTCTTTTTCCTCCCGCACTACTAATCCAAGACGAAGTCTTGGTACGTTTCTTTTGGTTGTGTGCTTGCAAGTTTTCTCTCTTGGAGTAGCCGACGGTAAAACGACCATAACTTTTCGCACAAGTGGACTCACATAACGATCTACCTACCAAATCGAAGCTCTCTGAGAGATCTACATTTCTTATGAGGGTTTACCCTTGTAACAAGCTATTTCCAGCCCCAAAATCCAACGTCTAGTATCCTTTCGGGGACATCGAAGGTCGTAAGTCGTTAGTTTTTGTTAGTTTCTTATTTTTCTCATTTAATTCTGTTTATTTCCTATTTATTTTCCGCATTACTAATCCAAGACCAAGTCTTGGAATTCCCTTTGGTTTTTATTCGTGTTTTGCAAGATACTTAATGGCTCACATTGAGGGGTATAGCACCACCCGACCTCTATTCTTTAACGGAAATGATTTCCGTTATTGGAAAGGTCGGATGGAGTGTTTCTTGAAAACACAAGTCAAGACTTGGATAATAATCCAAACCAGCTTTGCTCTACCCACCAATGATCAAGGAGAGCCCTTGGATTTCAACAAGTGGACTAACGCAACCAAGAGGCAAATTGAAGCCGATGCAAGAGCAACTCAAATATTGCAATGCGGGTTGTACAAGGAGGAACTCAACCTCATCGGACCATTCATTAGCGCCAAGGACCTATGGAACAAATTAATCGAGCTACACGAAGGAACGTCCGATGCTAAGGTATGTAAACGTGACCTTCTTTTCAATAAGTTGTATAACCTTAAGATGCAGGAACACGAGACAGCGACGCAACTACACTCCCGTGTCCAGGACATTGTCAACGATCTGCACACCATCGGACACAAGGTCGAAAACCACGACCTACTAAGGTATGTTCTTAATTCATTTCCTAGGACTACCTTGTGGGCATCCATGGTCGATGCCTACAAGGTCTCTAAGGACCTTTCGAAGCTTAGGTTAGATGAATTATTTTCCGAGTTTGAACTTCACGAGGAAACTAATGTGGTCCGGGCCGAGAGAGGTATTGCTCTACTTGCAGGACAAAGAAGCAAGCCACCTATCAGGCAAGAAGATCGACTCGAACCCGACGACGAATTAGAGTCCGAATCCGAAAAGGTGGAAGCAATAGTGAACATAGTGCGGAAGATCGTTCGGAGGGAAAGGAGGCTACTAAAGAATCAAAAGAGGGCACAATTCAAATCAAATCAAAAGAAGACTTTTCATGCAACATGGGACAACGAAGAATGCGACGGCATAGAATGCATGGCAAGACCCGAAGAGTCCGAGTCAAAGTCCAAATCCGAATCCAATTACAACACCGACTCTGAACTCGAGGACTACTTTGAGAAGCAACTCAAAGCTGGACCAAAAGAGAAAATTAAGGTTAGCCGCTCACTAATTCATACGCTTTACAATACAATTAAAATGCTTAATAGGAAATTAACTAAGTCCGAGTCTAGGGTTGAGTCGTTACTTGAGGAGGTTGAAACCCTCAAGCAAGAGGCTACTCTAACCTCTTCAACTAGTCAAGTTCAAGAGGGAAACTCAACCCAAATTGATAAACTTGAGGAGGAGAATTCTCTCTTGAAAGACCGAGTTCAAGAGGTTGAGGCTAGGTTGGAAAAGTTCACGTTGGGATCTAAGAACCTTAATCGACTACTTGGAACCCAAAGATCCGTCTACAACAAAGCCAGACTCGGATTTAACTCAAAGACTACGAATAGGTCTTATATGTCTATCGTAAATCGTAGTCATCAAAGAGTCCAAGCATGGGTCCCAAAGGTTATATTGAATTCACATATAAGGACTAATAAGTTTTGGATTCCCCAGGATCAAATTCATTATTTGAATAGACCATATTGGTTCAATGGTCCAGGGGGAGCTAACACTAAAATAGTATACTCGCTTACTTAGCAAAACCATTAAATATTTTACTTTAATTTGTAGAAAGGCTAGATAGGGAAAATAGTTAGTCAACTCTTGACAACATAGTATCAGGACGCGGCGAGATGATAGTACGTTAGGGAAATAAAGTCTCGTGTATTCGAGCTAGATAAGGCGTATCTAGCTTGGTGCACTTGACCGAGTGGAACTAGCTGAAGCTACCTCGCCGTATCCTAAACTAGTTAGACCAGGAAGTAACCCTAAGTGACTTAAGTGATATTTTCTTGAATTTGGCTTTGTCTAAGGAAGTGGTCATTGTTCCGATCAAAGAAGGCCCCTGTGCCTCGCCACGACAAGCCGTTTCTCGAAAAGTTACTTAACGATCTAAAGGTTAAATCCGAATCTAACCTAAGGTTGACTATCTTTAATCAATTTAAAATCATCTCACAAAACATATAAGGTGAACAAATTATGAGACACATAGAATGGGTGAGATGTTAAGGATAATTGAAATATACTTAAAACAATCTCTTCAAGATACTACTTATTTTCTCAACTGTTGTACTTAACAACTCATAGGCCAAAGTTTAGCGCCCCCTACATCTCTTATACTTCATATATTTGACTAAGGGGGAGAGCAAACTAACCTTAAGGGTTATATTATAAACCTTTAGATTATTGGTGCAGAGGGACACACCTCGAACAAATCTATCTAACTACTGCTAGACGCATGCTTGGACTCATATTTGATTTATCTAGATGCATGCATATATGACATTGTTTTTTAAAAACCCTATTTTATACAAAAACCCCAAAATTTTTTTGATTTATGGCAAAAGGGAGAGAAGAGCGAAAGTTAAGGGGGAGTAACACAAAATTTGATTTTGAAAACTAAAGTATCTCTTTCAAAACTCACCTAGGGTTAAGGGGGAGTTTTGGTTAAGGGAGAGCTTTTGAGAATGACATTCATCATCTACTATACTTGTTTTATGCTTTAATTTCCTTAACTTTGTGTTGGTTTTCCATAGATCAAAAAGGGGGAGATTGTTGGTGCAGGGGCACTAGATAATCGAACATGTGTTTTAATTATGGCAAAGACACAAAGTTAAGTTTACATCGTTATCTCACGAGCTAAATCGAGTGTGCAGAAAAGTACTAAAGCTGGAGCTGAAGGCTAGCGACACCCGGAGGAAGCCGCGGTGGTCGGGCGACACTCAAGTGACTTCGGAGGGAGCCGAAGAATCGAGTGGAAGGCCGGAAGCGAGAGCTATAAGGTAAGTATCGAGGAAAGCTCGTGTGAGTGAGAGATTGTAAGGTCGTGTCCTCTTTACGGGGATGACCGTAGGCGGCGATCCGACTAAGACTTCCTGTGGAAGGTCTAGGTCGAGATCGGACGGTTAGAAACCGCCGCATTTATCATTTTCCGAGCTAACCTCTTACTGCAGGGAAGTGGTGGCGGTGGATCGGCCGGACATTAGGCGTCGATTGATGCTCATCGGTCATCGATGGGAGTCATCAATCGACTGATGGCGACGAATCAGCCTTTGCGCTAGGTCAAAACGGATAAGGTTTGATGCGGCCACTTCGCGATAAAAATTATACAACTTCGTGATCTGTTCCGAAAAAAGAGGAGATAAATTCAGAGGCCAAAATCTATAAAAGGAGGGGTGGATTCCAACTCAAAACATCATCAAGTTTATTCATCAAGTGCTCCTACAACGCCAACGCTCCAACACCGTCATAACGCCGACGCGACAACAAGCTCAGATCTTCTTCGTCGGCAGCAACATCTAGTAATATATTTTAATATTGTATTTGTTGTTTTTATTCGTAACGAGGTGAGGTAGGCTTGTTGCCTCATCCTCGTACTTTCGGATTTTGTGATCGTTGTCTCCTACCTCCAACGAGGAGGAGATGTTATAGTGCTTTGCCCTCTGTACGCGGTCTAGGAACGATAGGACCTTGGAGTAGCAACCGCTAGGTTGTGAACCAAGTAAAATAAACGTGTCACTTTATATTCTGCTGTGCTTACTCGTTTACTTGTGTCTCAACGAACGAATTCGAACGAAAGATTTACGATCGCTATTCAGCCCCCCCTCTAGCGACGCTTCTCGATCCAACACAGTCGACTGCCACGACTAAAGCAGTCGACTGATTGCCAGGGTTTCATCCTGACTCAGTTGAGCACCTGATCAGTCGACTGATATATCGTATCAGTCGACTGATACTCATCAAATATGAATAATTCATACTTGATTCTACCCCCTAGACCTAGACTCAACCTTCTAGCTCTTCCTTAAGCCTTGCGCCTCCAGGATCCCTCCGAGTCCGCGACTTGTTCATCCTTTGCGCTTTGCTTCTAAGAGCTTCCTTCGGTTTTGTCATGTCTTGGGTTTCCCTTTGCCAAAGCGTGCTTGGACTTTACGCCGCCAAGTCTACATGCTTGGACTTACGCTGCCAAGATTTGCCTTTGAACTTCCTTTGCCAAAGTCCGTTTGGACTTAATGCCGCCAAGACAACATGCTTGGTCTTATGTCGCCAAACCTTTACCTTGGACTTCTCTTGCCAAGATCATACTTGGACTTTGCCTTTACCAAGTCTTCATACTTGGATTTCCCTGTCACTTGAACATGTTCATAATTAGATCACAAATTGTTGCCTAACTTAGATGATTATCCAAACATCAAAACATATAAATGCTTGGGGCATTGTTGCACCAACAATCTCTCCCTTTTTGATGTTTGACAATCATTTAAGTTAGGTCTTTAAAATACGCATAAATCACATAATCATATATCCAATTCTAACTTAAACATTTCTTCTCCCCTTTGACATACATCAAAAGAGAAGAAGTCATATATTCCATAAAAGAATTGAATGTGTTGTAATCTTGAACTAAGGTATATAATTGAAATTTATCTCCCCCTTAATCCAAGATATAGGTAATGATGAGTAAAAGACATGTGGAGCAAAAGCCTAACAAACAATTTGAAGGTTAAATCCTAACTTTGCACCAACAATGTAAGTTTGTGGATGAAAAAGATATATTTTATGAAACTCCCCCTAAAACACCGCATTAAACAGTCCTAAAAATTTGTTTATACTCAATATTATCATGCTATAGTTTTAGGACATCAAAGATACACTAAATATCTGAAAATGAAGCTATTTTCTGCTGTGCTTACTCGTTTACTTGTGTCTCAACGAACGAATTTGAACGAAAGATTTATGATCGCTATTCACCCCACCTCTAGCGACGCTTCTCGATCCAACAATTGGTATCAGAGCGGGGGCGCTAAGATTTGGTGAAACCACCGATCTAGCACATTTTGGTTTTCTGTTCGTATTTTTTTGGTCTTTTTCCTCCCGCACTACTAATCCAAGACGAAGTCTTGGTACGTTTCTTTTGGTTGTGTGCTTGCAAGTTTTCTCTCTTGGAGTAGCCGACGGTAAAACGACCATAACTTTTCGCACAAGTGGACTCACATAACGATCTACCTACCAAATCGAAGCTCTCTGAGAGATCTACATTTCTTATGAGGGTTTACCCTTGTATCAAGCTATTTTCAGCCCCAAAATCCAACGTCTAGTTCCCTTTCGGGGACATCGAAGGTCGTAAGTCGTTAGTTTTTGTTAGTTTCTTATTTTTCTCATTTAATTCTGTTTATTTCCTATTTATTTCCCGCATTACTAATCCAAGACCAAGTCTTGGAATTCCCTTTGGTTTTTATTCGTGTTTTGCAAGATACTTAATGGCTCACATTGAGGGGTATAGCACCACCCGACCTCTATTCTTTAACGGAAATGATTTCCGTTATTGGAAAGGTCGGATGGAGTGTTTCTTGAAAACACAAGTCAAGACTTGGATAATAATCCAAACCGGCTTTGCTCTACCCACCAATGATCATGGAGAGCCCTTGGATTTCAACAAGTGGACTAACGCAACCAAGAGGCAAATTGAAGCCGATGCAAGAGCAACTCAAATATTGCAATGCGGGTTGTACAAGGAGGAACTCAACCTCATCGGACCATTCATTAGCGCCAAGGACCTATGGAACAAATTAATCGAGCTACACGAAGGAACGTCCGATGCTAAGGTATGTAAACGTGACCTTCTTTTCAATAAGTTGTATAACCTTAAGATGCAGGAACACGAGGCGCGCGAACTACACTCCCTGTCGAGGACATTGTCAGCGATCACCATCGGACACAAGGTCGAAAACCACGACCTACTAAGGTATGTTCTTAATTCATTTCCTAGGACTACCTTGTGGGCATCCATGGTCGATGCCTACAAGGTCTCTAAGGACCTTCAAGCTTAGGTTAGATGAATTATTTTCCGAGTTTGAACTTCACGAGGAAACTAATGTGGTCCGGGCCGAGAGAGGTATTGCTCTACTTGCAGGACAAAGAAGCAAGCCACCTATCAGGCAAGAAGATCGACTCGAACCCGACGACGAATTAGAGTCCGAATCCGAAAAGGTGGAAGCAATAGTGAACATAGTGCGGAAGATCGTTCGGAGGGAAAGGAGGCTACTAAAGAATCAAAAGAGGCACAATTCAAATCAAATCAAAGAAGACTTTTCATGCAACATGGGACAACGAAGAATGCGACGGCATAGAATGCATGGCAAGACCCGAAGAGTCCGAGTCAAAGTCCAAATCCGAATCCAATTACAACACCGACTCTGAACTCGAGGACTACTTTGAGAAGCAACTCAAAGCTGGACCAAAAGAGAAAATTAAGGTTAGCCGCTCACTAATTCATACGCTTTACAATACAATTAAAATGCTTAATAGGAAATTAACTAAGTCCGAGTCTAGGGTTGAGTCGTTACTTGAGGAGGTTGAAACCCTCAAGCAAGAGGCTACTCTAACCTCTTCAACTAGTCAAGTTCAAGAGGGAAACTCAACCCAAATTGATAAACTTGAGGAGGAGAATTCTCTCTTGAAAGACCGAGTTCAAGAGGTTGAGGCTAGGTTGGAAAAGTTCACGTTGGGATCTAAGAACCTTAATCGACTACTTGGAACCCAAAGATCCGTCTACAACAAAGCCAGACTCGGATTTAACTCAAAGACTACGAATAGGTCTTATATGTCTATCGTAAATCGTAGTCATCAAAGAGTCCAAGCATGGGTCCCAAAGGTTATATTGAATTCACATATAAGGACTAATAAGTTTTGGATTCCCCAGGATCAAATTCATTATTTGAATAGACCATATTGGTTCAATGGTCCAGGGGGAGCTAACACTAAAATAGTATACTCGCTTACTTAGCAAAACCATTGAATATTTTACTTTAATTTGTAGAAAGGCTAGATAGGGAAAATAGTTAGTCAACTCTTGACAACATAGTATCAGGACGCGGCGAGATGATAGTACGTTAGGGAAATAAAGTCTCGTGTATTCGAGCTAGATAAGGCGTATCTAGCTTGGTGCACTTGACCGAGTGGAACTAGTGCTACCTCGCCGTATCCTAAACTAGTTAGACCAGGAAGTAACCCTAAGTGACTTAAGTGATATTTTCTTGAATTTGGCTTTGTCTAAGGAAGTGGTCGTTGTTCCGATCAAAGAAGGCCCCTGTGCCTCGCCACGACCTGAAAGCCAGTTTCTCGAAAAGTTACTTAACGATCTAAAGGTTAAATCCGAATCTAACCTAAGGTTGACTATCTTTAATCAATTTAAAATCATCTCACAAAACATATAAGGTGAACAAATTATGAGACACATAGAATGGGTGAGATGTTAAGGATAATTGAAATATACTTAAAACAATCTCTTCAAGATACTACTTATTTTCTCAACTGTTGTACTTAACAACTCATAGGCCAGTTTAGCGCCCCTACATCTCTTATACTTCATATATTTGACTAAGGGGAGAGCAAACTAACCTTAAGGGTTATATTATAAACCTTTAGATTATTAGTGCGAGAGGACACACCTCGAACAAATCTATCTAACTACTGCTAGACGCATGCTTGGACTCATATTTGATTTATCTAGATGCATGCATATATGACATTGTTTTTTAAAAACCCTATTTTATACAAAAACCCCAAAATTTTTTTGATTTATGGCAAAAGGGAGAGAAGAGCGAAAGTTAAGGGGGAGTAACACAAAATTTGATTTTGAAAACTAAAGTATCTCTTTCAAAACTCACCTAGGGTTAAGGGGGAGTTTTGGTTAAGGGAGCTTTTGAGAATGACATTCATAATCTACTATACTTGTTTTATGCTTTAATTTCCTTAACTTTGTGTTGGTTTTCCATAGATCAAAAAGGGGGAGATTGTTGGTGCAGGGGCACTAGATAATCGAACATGTGTTTTAATTATGGCAAAGACACAAAGTTAAGTTTACATCGTTATCTCACGAGCTAAATCGAGTGTGCAGAAAAGTACTAAAGCTGGAGCTGAAGGCTAGCGACACCGGAGGAAGCCGGTGGTCGGGCGACACTCAAGTGACTTGGAGGAGCCGAAGGAATCAGTGGAAGGCGGGCAGCGGAGCTATAAGGTAAATCGAGGAAAGCTCGTGTGAGTGAGAGATTGTAAGGTCGTGTCCTCTTTAGGGATGATGGCGTAGCGGCGATCCGACTAAGACTTCTGTGGAAGGTCTAGGTCGAGATCGGACGGTTAGAAACCGTCGTGCATTTATCATTTTCCGAGCTAACCTCTCTTCTGCAGGAAGTGGCGGTGGCGATCATTTGGACATTAGGCGATCGATTGATGCTCATCGGATCGGTGATGGGAGTCATCAATCGTGATGGCGGAATCGACCTTTTGCGCTAGGTCAAAAGCGGATAAGGTTTGATGCGGCCATTCGCGATAAAATTATACAACCGTGATCTGTTCGAAAAAGAGGAGATAAATTCAGAGGCCAAAATCTATAAAAGGAGGGTGGATTCCAACTCAAAACATCATCAAGTTTATTCATCAAGTGCTCCTACAACGCCAACGCTCCAACCGTCATAGCAAGCCAGCGACAACAAGCTCAGATCTTCTTCGTCGGCAACATCTAGTAATATATTTTAATATTGTATTGTTGTTTTTATTCGTAGCGAGGTGAGGTAGGCTTGTTGCCTCATCCTCGTACTTCGGAGTGATCGTTGTCTCCTACCTCCAGCGAGGAGGAGGCGTTATAGTGCTTTGCCCTCGTCTGCGGTCTAGGACCGATAGGGCCTTGGAGTAAGCAACGCTAGGTTGTGAACCAAGTAAAATAAGCGTGTCACTTTATTTTCACTTTGCTTACTCGTTTACTTGTGTCTCAACGAACGAATTCGAACGAAAGATTTACGATCGCTATTCAGCCCCCTCCTGGCGCTTCTCGATCAACCACGATCATTGCCCGCGACTAAAGCAATGATCGATTGCTGGTTTCATCCGACTCGGTTGAGCACACTGATCGATCGGCGATATATCGTATCAGTCGACTGATACTCATCAAATATGAATAATTCATACTTGATTCTACCCCCTAGACCTAGACTCAACCTTCTAGCTCTTCCTTAAGCCTTGCGCCTCCAGGATCCCTCCGAGTCCGCGACTTGTTCATCCTTTGCGCTTTGCTTCTAAGAGCTTCCTTCGGTTTTGTCATGTCTTGGGTTTCCCTTTGCCAAAGCGTGCTTGGACTTTACGCCGCCAAGTCTACATGCTTGGACTTACGCTGCCAAGATTTGCCTTTGAACTTCCTTTGCCAAAGTCCGTTTGGACTTAATGCCGCCAAGACAACATGCTTGGTCTTATGTCGCCAAACCTTTACCTTGGACTTCTCTTGCCAAGATCATACTTGGACTTTGCCTTTACCAAGTCTTCATACTTGGATTTCCCTGTCACTTGAACATGTTCATAATTAGATCACAAATTGTTGCCTAACTTAGATGATTATCCAAACATCAAAACATATAAATGCTTGGGGCATTGTTGCACCAACAATCTCTCCCTTTTTGATGTTTGGCAATCATTTAAGTTAGGTCTTTTAAAAATACGCAAATCACATAATCATATATCCAATTTTAACTTAAACATTTCTTCTCCCCCTTTGACATACATCAAAAAGAGAAGAAGTCATATATTCCATAAAAGAATTGAATGTGTTGTAATCTTGAACTAAGGTATAGAATTGAAATTTATCTCCCCCTTAATCCAAGATATAGGTAATGATGAGTAAAAGACATGTGGAGCAAAAGCCTAACAAACAATTTGAAGGTTAAATCCTAACTTTGCACCAACAATGTAAGTTTGTGGATGAAAAAGATATATTTTATGAAACTCCCCCTAAAACACCACATTAAATAGTCCTAAAAATTTGTTTATACTCAATATTATCATGCTATAGTTTTAGGACATCAAAGATACACTAAATATCTGAAAATGAAGCTATTTTTTAGAAAACACAATGATCATCATACCGAATCCAATTTCAACCTTTTCAGTTCAACTTCAGAAATGCGTTAGAAATTCTAGAAATCTCGAAAAATCATGAAATTTTGTGTACATATTTCTGAAATCATAATTTATCAAGGAAAAATAATTTGAAAAATATATATTTTCCAGATTTCAAGATTGGTACAAACTTGGAAACTAACAAAAATTCTAATGTTTTTGCAAACTTTGTATCACTTTTGTATTCCACTTGAAAACTATTTTTCAAAATATGATAAACATAGTTTAAAATATATTTTATTTGACATTTCCAATCATGTTCTTGGAGCTATATGCATATCAATTGTGTATAAGCCTTCCCAATGATTGGTCCAATGAAGGATTAATGTCTCTAGATAACACTTTGGTCCATAGTAATGCATTATAACAAGCATGACGAACCAAGTGCATCTTCCTAACATCTCACATGTTGTCTAAGTGGCTCAATATAAAAATCATGGTTTCTTAGGTATTTTGTGAGATGCTTAAAGGTATAAATCCTAGGATTTCTATAGGATCATGCAAACTTACACCTTTATTCAACCAAGCACATTCCAAGTTCTCTCCTAAGTGATGAAAATTTTACCTCGGGGAGAGCCTTGGTAAATATGTCGGCTAGGTTGGACTTAGATTCAATGTAATTAAGCTCAATGTCCCCCTTAGCCACATAATCTCTAATGAAGTGATGTTTCACTTCAATGTGCTTGGTCCTAGAGTGATGCACCAGATTTTTGGTCAAATTTATGGTGCTCACATTATCACAAAATACTTTCATGTTGGAGTAAGATAGCTCATAATCCTCTAAGGTATGTTTCATCCAAAGTAGTTGAGCTACACAACCACCCATAGCTGTGGGGGATCGATTGGCCGGCTAGAGGGGGGTGAATAACCCTCTTACGTTGGTTTACGGATTTTGCCCATCTACAATTAGATTAGCGCAAGCGGAATATGCAAATACAAATAAAGACAAGCAAAATATAAACAAGCAATACAAACACCGAGATGTAACGTGGTTCACGACTACACCGCTAATCCACGGTCCGATTCATCCACGGTGAATCACTCCGCAATCTATCCACTAGATCTCTCCTTTGCACAAAGCTAGGTGGAGGTAACCTCTTTACACAAAAACACTCCTCTTACAAATATAATGGAAATAAGCTTGAGTAAGAGGATGGAAAGCTTTAGGGAACTTTGGGAGAGTATTAGAGCATAAGCATTAGCATTAGCATTAGCCTCCCAAAGCCCTACCCCCTTCCTTTTTATAGAGGAAGAGACTTCCCGCATCACCGATCGATCTGACTATCACCGATCGATGCTCGACAACGAGTGATCAATCGAGATCGACTCCATTCTATGCCGCGGCACGCGATCACCGATCGCCATTCTCGGCAAGCGATCATCAGCCGCATCATCGATCGCTACCGATGGCACGATCGCTAAGCACTAAATCGGTATTATACCAATCGATCGAACCATCGACTAGAGCAACCGATCGCCATTCATCGAAGTCGATCGTGTCGGAAAACTATCCGACACTTGGCCAAATGGCCAAGTTTCACCTAAGAGCTACCCTTCCGGGTTACAATCGCCACTCTCATCCTCGAGTCCTCGCCTTGAAGTTCTCTTCGTTCGCGGCCATGTTCGCGGCAAAGATCAGCGACGACTCTGCAATGCTCCTTCGCGTCTCTTGCCTCGAAGTCTACTTCCTCCGGCTTCACTCTAAGCTTCTCGTCCGGCGGTCCCTCGGATGCTCCAAGCGCATGGCTTCCGCAAAGCAATCCTTCACCGACTCAAGGCCTGAGTGATGAGATGTGAAACTCGCCACGACTCCATGTGCGAATTACTAAGTCTTGCATGACTTCAACGCACATATCAAATCAACATAACACCCTAACTTAAACCCTTTGCCACACACATCAAAACCTTATCATGGCAAGAGATTGCCCTAACAATCTCCCCCTTTTTGATGTGTGGCAATCCGTTTAAGTTAGGTAAAAACATTTGATAAAAATTTCTAAGGTAAGAAAGCATGTAAACATAAAACATGATATAGCAACATGCAACTCCCCCTTAATCCATGAAACTCCCCATACAATTTAAATTTCTCCCCCTATCACTTTTTAAAAATTTCTCCCTCCCCCTATCACAATTTACTTAAACATAATTATCTCTCCCCCTTTGACACCATCAAAAAGATTAACACTAAGTTAAAAACTCATGGCATCAAGTATAATAGAAGGAAAAATACCAAAAATTGCTCTAAAACCTGAATTCGGCCTCAACTAGTCTGATGGGCCATCGTTCAGTAGTGATACGTCGGTCGACACATGATTTTCGGATTTCGATTTTCGGACAATTTCGTAAATACGTTAAAAATTCCAGAAAATTCAAAAAATCATGAAATTTGGGGAACACATTTCTTTTAAGTATATCTATCAGTGAAAAATAGGTTTTCATGAAAAATCATTATATTTCCACGTATTTGCCAAAAATCCAAAAGCTTTAAAAACTACTAGGTTTTTGATCATAAGAGTATCCATTTTAACACCTAGTCTTGCTTTGAATTGTTTCAAAACATGAATACATAGATTTTAGATTAAGAAATTGTTTTGAAAACATATGAAATATCCAACCATGATCTTTGGGCAATATGTCTATGAATTAAACATAAGCCTTCCCCATGATTGGTCTATTATTGCTATTTTGATACTTTAAATGACCATCTAAATGCCATAGGCATTAGTGAACATTTGTATCATCCTAACATCTCACTCATGCTAAGTTTTCAATCAAGGTAGCCTATGGTGAGTGTGAAATGCATCCCAGGGGGTATTTGTATATACTTAACCAATATATTCATGCAATTCTATCAAGGTTAAGTATCACCCTAACAATCTACATGATCATAGAGACATATATGATTTAATTTCACATTATGATCATGAAATACATGTTTTCATCAAATTATAATCATGCATTAGGTATTATATCATGATAATAAGTAAAGTATCACCTAAAGCATGATTTAAACCTATTTCTTATGATAATGTGCCAAATTTCAAAATCATAAATCATGATTGCAACCATACATAGGAATTACATTAATCATCATGATTTAAGCATTATTATCTATTTATGGGCACGTTATCATCACCCAACACTATTCTAAAAATGTTGTCCCGTTATCCTAAGTCAACCAAAATATGATATAGGTCAATTGCATATGGTTGACTACCCTAGGGGTTTTCTAACCCTTAAGGATGGATTTTGGAACCCAAAATAAGTTCTTTCCTATTGGATTCACAAGATACTCCTTGGGGATCCATTTTCTATCAATTACTTTCTTTTTATCTTGTCCCCTAGCTATTAGGCATTTATAGGCCTTTTCATTTTTCTTTTCTTTGTATCCTAGGCCCTTTTTGTTGAAGCTAGCTCTTTGGCTCCCAATAATCATATTTAATGTGTTGGAGCCAATTGTGAATTTTTCTAGGGCTTTGGTTAAATAGTCTACCTTTTCCCTTAGGGTCCTATTTTCTTCTATGCATGCATCACTAACATCTAATGGCACATAAAGATCATGTGAGCATACTTCATCATGGCAAGAAAAAATATTTTCATTTTCATTTAAGCATGCTTTTTCTAATTTTTGTTCTAATTCCTTAATTTGTTCAAGCATGCATTTGTTTTTCTTCTTTGCTCTAAATAAATCCTTAGTTAAACTAGAAATCATAGAAACTATTTTATTAGGTGAGAGGTTGGTTATCATAGTTTCCATGTCCTCTTCTTCTTCAGATGATGAGGATGTAGAAGCTCCCCCTTTATTTGAGCTCTCCCCACTTGAGCTTGATTCTTCATTTTCGGTGGAGGAGGAGGAGCAATCCGAGTCATGAAGAGCCATTAGTGCTAGGTTGAAGTAGACATGCTCTTCTTCATCGGATGAGGAAGAAGAAGAAGGATCATCCCATGTCTTGGCCTTGAATGCTTTGACCTTCCCCTTTTCTTTTGCCTTCTTCTCCTCTTTCTTTTTGCTCCCCTTTTTCTTCTTCTTTTCTTCTTTCTTTTTCTTCTCTTCCTTTCTCTTGTTTAGGAGAGGACAATTGTCCCTTATGTGCCCCTCTCCTTGGCAATTGTAGCATATGACCTTCCCCCTTGGTCTTCTATTCCTATAATTAGATTTATTAAAATGAAAACCCTTTAAAGCACGTCTTACCCTCCTTACCATATATGCTTCTTCGGTGCTATCCATGGAGGAGGATGAGGATGCTTCATCATCGGAGGAGGAGGGGATTTCCATCTTCTTCTTCCCCTTGTTCGCTATCAAAGCTACTCCTCTTGAAGGTTGAATTTTTGGCTCTTCTTGTATTCCTTCAAGCCTCGTTTCGTGGAGCTCCATTGTTGAGAAAAACTCCTCCAAGGTACTTACTTCCAAGTTCTTGGAGATGTAAAATGAATCCACCATGGAGCTCCATCTTGAGGACCAGGGAAAGGCATCTATTGCCTTCATTACCATATCTCGGTTGGAGAGCTTTTCTCCTACACTTGTTAGCCCAATTAATATTTCTTTAAATCTCGAATGTAGGGAAGTTACCTTTTCTCCCTTTTCAAGCTTAATATTTGATAGTTGGGAGCGGGGGAGATCTCTTCTTGCTAGCTTGGCTTCCGAAGTGCCTTCATGAAGTTCAACTAGCTTCTCCCACATCTCCTTAGCACTAGAACATTCCCCTATCCTATTGACTTCTTGTTGGGGGAGTACATTATAGAGATGGTGCTTGGCCTTTGAATTTGCCAAATACTCCTCTCTTTGTCTTTTGCTCCATCTCGATTTCTCCAATGGCTCCCCATCTTCGTTCCTAGGCAACTCGAAATCGTTTTCCATAATTAACAATATTTCAAAGTCGGTTTCGAAGAATACCTCCATTCTCTTTTTCCACCAAGAGAATTCGCCGTCGAACTTCGGTGGGTGGATGTTTGAGCCGACCATTTTTGATGTAGAGCTTGTTGCGGCGGTTAGTCCGGTGACAAGCAACCTGTCTCTGATACCACTTGTGGGGGATCGATTGGCCGGCTAGAGGGGGGTGAATAGCCCTCTTACGTTGGTTTACGGATTTTGCTCGTCTACAATTAGATTAGCGCAAGCAGAATATGCAAATACAAATAAAGATAAGCAAAATATAAACAAGCAATACAAACACCGAGATGTAACGTGGTTCACGGCTACGCCGCTAATCCACGGTCCGATTCGTCCACGGTGAATCACTCCGCAATCTATCCACTAGATCTCTCCTTTGCACAAAGCTAGGTGGAGGTAACCTCTTTACACAAAAACACTCATCTTACAAATATAATGGAAATAAGCTTGAGTAAGAGGATGGAAAGCTTTAGGGAACTTTGGGAGAGTATTAGAGCATAAGCATTAGCATTAGCCTCCCAAAGCCCTACCCCCTTCCTTTTTATAGAGGAAGAGGGTTTCTTCTCATTGACACAGGAGCAGTTGACTGATGCCCTCGATCAATCGATTGGTCCTGTCGCCGTTGCCCAATAACGGCTGCTTTCCACGTTGGACTTCATCCAACGGATCGACATCGCTTGATCGATCCGACCATCCGATCGATGCTCGATCGATCAGTGATCAATCGAGTCGACTCCATTCGCGCTATGCATACTCCGGGCCGATCGCCATTCCTCGGCAATGATGCGTTGATATCGATCGCTACCCCGCAATGATCGCCAAGCACTAAATCAGATTATACCACATCGAACTATCGACTGAGCAATGATCGCCATTCCTTGGCGATCGGCCGTGTCGAAAACCCATCCGACACTTGGCCAAATGGCCAAGTTTCACCTAAGAGCTACCCCTTCCCGGGTTACAATCGTTCACTCTCATCCCTTGGAGTCCCTCGCCTTCGAAGTTCTCTTCGTTCGCGGCCACATCCTCGGCAGCATTAGGCGCACGGCTCTGCAATGCTCCTTCGCGTATCTTGCCTAGAAGTCTACTTCCTACGGCTTCACTCCAAGCTTCTCGTCCGGCGGTCCCTCGGATGCTCCAAGTGCACGCCTTCCACAAAGCAATCCTTCACCGACTCAAGGCCCGAGTGATGAGATGTGAAACTCACCACGGCTCCATGTGCGAATTACTAAGTCCTGCATGACTTCAACGCACATATCAAATCAACATAATACCCTAACTTAAACCCTTTGCCACACACATCAAAACCTTATCATGGCAAGAGATTGCCCTAACAATAGCCACATACTCGGCCTCGGTGGTGGATAGGGAAACACAAGGTTGCTTCCAACTACTCCAACTAATTAGGGAGGACCCAAGGAATTGGCATCCACCACTAGTACTCTTCCGATCCAATTTGCAACCGACATAATCGGAATCGGTGTACCCAACCAAATCAAAAGACCTAGTCCTAGGGTACCATAGTCCTACATTTAGTGTGCCCTTAATATATCTTAAGATTCTATTAACGACAACTAAATGAGATTCTTTTGCACATGATTGATACCTAGCACAAATACCAACCGCAAATAATATGTCGGGTCTACTAGCATTTAGGTACAAAAGACTACCAATCATGCTCCTATAGAGTGTAAGATCAATTTGTTTTCCTTCATTATCACTATCTATTTTTGTATTGGTTGCCATTGGAGTTGAAACTACCTTAGCATTTTCCAAACCAAATTTCTTAATCATTTCCTTAGCATATTTGGTTTGATAAATATAAATTCCTTCACTTATTTGTTTGACTTGTAATCCTAGGAAGAAATTTAATTCCCCAACTAGACTCATTTCAAACTCTTTTTCCATATTTTTAATAAAGTCTTGAAGAAGTTCATCATTTGTTGACCCAAAGATAATGTCATCAACATATACTTGGGCTACAAAGATGTTCTTTGATGTTGACTTTATAAATAGAGTTTGATCTACACTACCCCTTTTAAAATCCTTAGAAATTAAGAAAGATGATAATCTTTCATACCAAGCCCGGGGAGCTTGTTTCAAACCATACAAAGCTTTCCTAAGCTTGTATACATGGTTTGGATAGTCCATATTCTCAAATCCGGGAGGTTGTTCTACATATACCTCTTCCTTAATAAACCCATTTAGGAATGTCGATTTAACATCCATTTGATGGAGTTTGAAACCCATATAGGAGGCATACCCTAATAGTATCCTAATAGACTCTAATCTAGCAACTGGGGCATATGTTTCATCATAGTCAAGTCCTTCAACTTGATTAAAATCCCTTGCAACTAATCTTGCTTTATTTCTAGTAATATTCCCTTGGTCATCTAGTTTGTTCCTAAAAACCCATCTTGTAGTAATAATGGTATTTTCATTTGGTCTAGGAACTAACTCCCATACTTGACCCCTTTCAAATTGAGCCAATTCATCTTGCATTGCTAAGATCCAATCCGGATCAAGTAATGCATCTTTGATTGTTTTGGGCTCAATTTGAGAAATTAGAGCTATATGACTAGTGGGATCCCTATGAAATGATCTAGTCCTAATACCTTGAGATAATTCACCCACAATTTGATCTAAGGGGTGATTTTGATGAACTCTTATGGTTCTAGGAGGTGTATCAATGAGTTTGATCATAATTAACCTCAATCCTATGCTCATCATCGGAATCACCTCTTACTCTCCCTTGATTCAAACCTCCCCATTGATCATTACCCCCTAAGGTTAAATCTTGAAATTGTTGGATAATTTCTTGATTTTCATTATTAATATCATCATCAATAGGGGATTTCCTAGGGTATGTATTGGAAGTTTCATCAAATTGGACATTTAAAGATTCCTTAATCTTTTGAGTCATTTTATTATAAACTCTATATCCTACACTAGTGGATGAGTATTGAACTAGGATTCCCTCATCCGCTTTGGACTCAAATTTACTTAGGTTGTCTTTGGTATTTAAAATATAAACTTTGCATCCAAAAACCTTAAATAATGAATTGTTGGAATTGTACCATTCCATAATTTAAATGGAGTTTTTCCTAAAAACCTATGAATTAACATCCTATTTTGGATATAGCAAGCGGTATTAACCGCTTCCGCCCACAAGTAACTAGGTAAAGAATATGCATTTAGCATAGTCCTAGCCGCTTCTTGTAGGGCACAATTTTTTTCTTTCCACAACCCCATTTTATTGGGGTGTTCTAGGATAAGAAAACTCATGCTTGTACCCTTGTTCTAAGAAAAAGGTTGAGAAACTAGAATTCTCAAATTCTCCACCATGATCACTATGGATCCAGTTGATTTTGAGTTTTCTTTCATTCTCTACTCTCTTGCTAAATCCTATGATTATTCCTAGGGTTTCATCTTTATTTTTCATGAAAAATACCCAAGTAAACCTAGAGAAATCATCTACTATTACTAAACAATATCTACTACCAATCATTGAAGGGGTACTATGACAATCAAATAAGTCCATATGTAAAAGTTCTAAAGGTAAAGCAGTACTAAGTAAAGTTTTACCTTTGTGTGATGTTTTTGATTGTTTCCCTTCTTGGCATGCATCACACATTTTGTCCTTGAGAAATTTGACTTTAGGCAACCCTTTGACTAACTTCATTTTTTCTATTTTGGCTATGTTCTTCATGTTTATGTGTCCTAGCCTCCTATGCCAAAGCCAACTCTCCTCTTCTTTTGCAATAAGACACTTAGTAGAGGCATTAGTAGCATAGGATAAATCAACATAGTATATATTTGATTTCCTAAAACCTACTAGCATGCAATCATTTAAGGTTTGTGTTTTATAAAATATTTTGAATAATCAAATTTAACATCAAAATTTGCATCACATAGTTGGCTTACACTAAGTAAATTAAATTTCATATCCTTAACTAATAACACTTTATGAATGACAAGGTTGGAGGATACCTCAATTGTGCCCTTTCCTAGAATCTTAAGTTTGCCACTATTATCAAATGATAACTTTCCCTTGCTAGTGTGGTTGATAGTGAAGAATTTTCTCTCATCACCGGTCATGTGTTTTGAACACCCACTATCAACAATCCACAAGCTTGGTTCTTCTACCTATATCACATGAAAAACATAATCCTTAGGTACCCAAATTTTAGGACCACTAGCATCAATTAGAAATTTCTTAGGGACCCAAGCCTTTCTACTCTTGCTTTTAATTATGGATTTTCTACTAACAAGAGATGTAAATGCTACCTCCTTTTCCTTAGGCCTATATCCTAGTCCGACCTTGTTGTAAATAGCCCTTTGGTCCTTAATTATCATGTCTAGGTATTTAGAGCCATTAGTAAATTTTTCTAAGCATGCTCTTAAGTTACCTATTTCTTTTCTCAATTCATCATTTTAATCTCTAAGGGTACATGCATCATCATCACAAGATAATTTATCACAAGATGGTTCTACACTCTTAAGTGATTTAATCTCTACTTTTAAGTCCTTAATCCTAGTTTTCGATCTATTCAATGCATTTTGGAGGCATGTGTAGGGGATCGATCGGCCGGCTAGAGGGGGGTGAATAGCCCTCTTTCGTTGGATTACGAAATTTGCTCATCTACAAAAGATTAGCGCAACGGAAATAACAAGACAAGCAAATAAACAATAAAGAAGAATACAAACAACGCTAACAAGATAGTATAACGTGGTTCACGGCTACGCCGCTAATCCACGGTCCCCGATTTGTCCTCGGTGAATCACTCCGCCAAAACCAATCCACTAATGGTCTCTCCTTTGCACCAAGCTAGGTGGAGGTAACCTTTACAATCAAGATCACTCTTCTTACAATAAGAATGAAGTAAAAGCAAGTAAGAAGACTGGGAAGACGTTTATGGCACTTTGGGAGAAGATTAGAGTTGAAGAATTAGCATCCCAAAGCCCCATACCATTCCTTTTTATAGAGGAAGAGGGTTTCTTCCTGTTGACACAGGATCAGTCGACTGATGTCCCGATCGGTCGACTGGTCCTATAGCCGTTGTCCAATAACGACCACTTTCCATGTTGGATTTCATCCAACGGCAACATCATCAGTCGACTGATCTTACCATCAGTCGACTGATGGACCATCAGTCGAGTGCTCGCGAGCTCGACTCCATTCTGTGCCCATGCATAGTGCCATCAGTCGACTACCGTCCCTTGGCAGTCAACTGATGTCGACAGCAGTCGACTACCAGTCCATGGCAGTCGACTGCTTGGGCCAAATGCCCATGAGTCGGACACTAGTCGAACCCATTCGACTCAGAAGCGATCATTGCCATTTCATGGCGCGATCGATGTCGAAAACTCATCCGACACTTAACCAAATGGCCAACTTTCACCTAGGAGCTACTACCCCTTTCCCGGGTTACATTCGCTCACTCTCATCTCTCGGAGTCCCTCGCCTTCGAAGTTATCTTCGTCCGGCCACGTCCCTCGGATGCGCCAAGCGCACGGCTCTGCAGCGCCATCCTTCGCGTCTCGCCCTGAAGTCTACTTCCTCCGGCTTCACTCCAAGCTCCTCGTTCGGTGGTCCCTCGGATGCTCCAAGCGCACGACTTCCGCAAAGCTATCCTTCACCGACTCAAGGACCGAGTCATGAGTTGTGAAACTCGCCTAGGCTCCATGTGCGAATTACTAAGTCCTGCAAGACTCCAACGTACATATCAAATCATAATAACAACCTAACTTAAACCCTTTGCCACACACATCAAAACCATATCACGACAAGAGATTGCCCTAACAATCTCCCTCTTTTTGATGTGTGGCAATTCGTTTAAGTTAGGTAAAACATTTGATAGATGATATCATAACATGTAACTCCCCCTTAATCCATGAAACTCCCCATACATATTTCTCCCCTTAAACATAATTATTTCTCCCCCTTTGACACTATCAAAAAGATCAATACTAAGTTAGAAACCCATGACATCAATTCTAATAGAAGGAACATACCAAAAATTGGTTTAAAATTTGAATTCAGCCTTTACTGTTCTGATTTTCAGGCCACCAGTCGACTGGTTCAGACTACCAGTCGACTGGCACACAATTTTCAGGAATTTCTGATTTTCGGACCGAAATTCAGAAATGCATTAAAAATTCCAAAAACTTCGAAAAATCATGAAATTTGAGGAACATATTTCTTGTAAGTATATCTATCAATGAAAAATATTTTTCATGAAAAATCATTGTATTTTTAGAGATTTGCCAAAAATTCAAAAGCTTTAAAAACCACTAGATTTTTTATCATTCTAGTATCAAGTTTACTACCTAGTTTTGCATCCAATTGTTTCAAAACATGAACTCATAGATTTTAAAGTAAGAAATTGTTTTGAAACCATATGAAATATTCAACCATGATCTTTGGGAATATGTCTATGAATTAAACATAAGCCTTCCCCATGATTGGTCTATTATTGCTATTTTGATACCTTAAATGACCATCTAAATGCCATAGGCATTAGTGGACATTTGTATCATCCTAACATCTCACTCATGCTAAGTTTTCAATCAAGGTAGCCTATTGTGAGTGTGAGATGTATCCTAAAGGTATTTGTATGTACTTAACCATTATTTTCATGCATTTCTATCAAGGTTAAGTATCATCCTATTAATCCTCATATATGAACTAATTTCACATTATGATCATGAAACAAATATATTCATCAAATCGTTATCTTGCATTAGGTATTCCATAATGGTAAGCAAATATCACCTAAAGCATGATTTATACCCTTAAAGCCCATGACTATGTGCCAAAAATCAAGATCATAAATCATGATAGCAAACATACATAGCAATTTAATTAACTATCATGACTTAAACATTAATATCTATTTATAAGCACATTATTATCACCTAACATTATTTTAAAAATGTTGTCCCGCCATCCTAAGTCAACCAAAATATGATATAGGTCAAGTCCATATGGTTGACTATCCTAGGGTTTTTCTAACCCTTAAGGATGGATTTTGGAACCCAATACAAATTCTTGACTATGAGGTTCACTAGAAATTCCTTAGGAATCCATTTTCTAGCTATTACCTTCTTCTTATCTTATCCCCTAGCAATTAGGCATTTATAGGCCTTTTCATTTTTCTTTTCCTTATATCCTAGGCCTTTTTTGTTAAAACTTGCTCTTTGGCTCCCTATGATCATGTTCAAAGTGTTTGAGCCTATAGAAAACTTTTCTAGGGCTTTGGTCAAATAATCTACCTTTTCCCTTAAAGCCATATTTTCTTCTATGCATGCATCATTAACATCTAAAGGCATATAGTTATCATATGAGCATGCACCATCATTATCATTATTAAGACATGCTTTTTCTAATTTTTCTTTTAATTCCTTAATTTGATCAAGCATGCTTTTATTCTTTTTATTTGCTCTAAATAGGTCCTTAGTGAGGCTAGAAATCATAGAAACTATTTTACTAGGTGAAAGGTTAGTTACCATAGTTTCCATGTCCTCTTCTTCGGATGAGGATGTAGAGGAGGCTCCCCCTTCACTTGAGTGTTAGGGCAATCTCTTGCCGTGATATGATTTTGATGGTGTGGCAAAGGGTTTAAGTTAGTTTGATATGTTGATGTGATATGTGCGTTGAAGTCGTGCAGGACTTAGTAATTCGCACATGGAGCCGTGGCGAGTTTCACATCTCATGACTCGTGCCTTGAGTCGGTGAAGGATAGCTTTGCGGAAGCCGTGCGCTTGGAGCATCCGAGGGACCGCCGGACGAGAAGCTTGGAGTGAAGCCGGAGGAAGTAGACTTCGAGGCAAGAGACGCGAAGGAGCATTGCGAGCCGTCTGATCTGCTTAGGGGCGTGGCGACGAAGAACCGAAGCGAGGACTCAGAAATGAGTGGCGATTGTAACCGGGAAGGGTAGCTCTTAGGTGAAACTTAGCCATTTGGCCAAGTGTCGGATGGGTTTTCAGACACGATCATTGCCATGTCATAGCGATCCCTGCTCAATCAGTGAGTTCGGTATCGTAGGATTGTGGCCAGCGATCGGCCCATCGTGGGATCGGTCATTGCCAAGACCATCGATCGGCTTCTGAAAGCGGCCGATCGGTGATCAATAGGGTTTTGACCCGCAGAACCGTTCGTAGCCGGCCAGGCGTCGACTACGGAGCGGCGATCGGCCCGATGAGGTCCATCGATCGCATTGCCCGAGTTCGTTGGACTACAGCGGTCGGGATCCGGCGTGTTCGGAGGCCGTTGTAGTAACGGCGGTCGGCGCCAGAGGCGGCGATCGTGATGGCGGCAAGCGGAAGAAGTTAGCCCTCTCTATAAAAGAGAGGGTGTAAGCCTTTGAGAGGCTAATGCTCATACTCAAGCGATCTTCCTAGTGCCCCTGGCTCTAAACTCTTCTTACTTGTCTTTACTTCAATCCTATTGTAAGAAGAGTGATCTTGGTTGTAAAGGTTACCTCCACCTAGCTTTGTGCAAAGGAGAGACCGATAGTGATTGGTTTTGGCGGAGTGATTCACCGTGATTTAATCGGACCGTGGATTAGCGGCGTAGCGTGAACCACGTTATATCTCGTGTTTGTATTGCTTGTTTATATTTTGCTTGTCTTTACTTATAGTTGTATATTCGCTTGCGCTAATTAGTTTTGTAGGCGAGCAATTTACGGCGTCCAGCGTCTGAGGGCTATTCACCCTCTAGCCGCCATATCGATCCCTTACAAGTGGTATCGAGCCGAGGTTGCTTGTCACGGACTAACCGCGCAACAAGCCCTACATCAAAATGGCGGCTCAACATCCATCCTCCGAAGTTTGAAGGAGAATTAAGCAGTGGAAGAAGCGAATGGAGGTATTTTTCGAAACGGATTTTGATATAATGATTACAATGGAATCCGGTTTCGTTTTGCCTAGGGATGAAGAAGGGAAGCCAATAGAGAAATCTAGGTGGACCAAGAGGCAAGAGAGGAGCACCTTGCAAACTCAAAGCCAAGCACCATCTCTACAATGTGCTCCCTCAACAAGAGATCAACGGATCGGAGAATGTGCTAGCGCCAAGAGATGTGGGAGAAGCTTATAGAGCTTCATGAAGGCACATCGAGGCCAAGCTAGCAAGGAGAGATCTCCTCCGCTCCCAATTATCAATATAAAACTAGAAAAGGGAGAAAAGGTAACCTCACTACACTCTAGGTTTAAAGAAATTTTAATTGGGCTAACAAGTGTAGGTGAGAAGCTATCAAACCGGGATATGGTAATGAAGGCCATAGATGCCTTTCCCCGGTCCTCAAAATGGAGCTCCATGGTGGACTCATTTTATATCTCCAAGAACCTAGAAGTGAGCACCTTGGAGGAATTCTTTTCAACCATGGAGCTTCACGAAACTAGGCTTGAGGGAATACAAGAGGAGCCTAGAATTCAACCCTCAAGAGGAGTAGCACTATTGGCAAGTAAGGGGAAGAAGAAGATGGAAATCCTCCTCCTCCGATGACGAAGCGTCTTCCTCCTCCTCCATGGATAGCTCCGAAGAAGCCTATATGGTAAGGAGGGTAAGACGTGCATTTAAGAATTTTAGATTTGATAAATCTAATGATAGGAATAGAAGACCAAGGGGGAAAGTCATATGCTATAACTGCCAAGGAGAGGGACACATAAGGGACAATTGTCCCCTCCTAAACAAAAGCAAAGAAGAGAAGAAAAAGAAAGAAGAGAAGAGGAAGAAGAAGAAGGGGAGCAAGAGAAAGGAAGAGGAGAAGAAAACAAAGGAGAAGGGAAAGGCTAAGGCTCTCAAGGCAAGGACTTGGGATGACCCATCCTCATCCTCCTCATCATCATCGGATGAGGAGAATGCTTTTGTCACCAATTTGGCCTTGATGGCCTTTGATGACTTGGATTGCTCTTCATCCGAAAATGAAGAATCAAGCTCAAGTGGGGAAAGCTCAAGTGAAGGGGGAGCCTCCACATCCTCATCATCCGAAGAAGAAGAGGACATGGAAACTATGGTAACCAATCTTTCACCTAGTAAAATAGTTTCTATGATTTCTAGTTTAACTAAGGATTTATTTAGGGCTAAGAAGAAAAACAAAAGCATGCTAGATCAAATTAAGGAATTAGAACAAAAATTAGAAAAGGCATGCTTAAATGATAATATTTCTTCTAGCTTAGATGATGCATGCTCACATGACCTTTATATGCCTTTGGATGTTAGTGATGCATGCATGAATGAAAATAGGGCTTTAAGGGAAAAGGTAGACTATTTGACAAAAGCCCTAGAAAAATTCACTATTGGCTCCAACACATTGAACATGATCTTAGGGAGCCAAAGAGCTAGTTTCAACAAGAAGGGCCTAGGATATAAAGAGAAGAAAAAAGGCCCTATAAATGCCTAATAGCTAGGGGACAAGATAAAAAGAAAGTAATTGCTAAGAAATGGATCCCCAAGGAATATTTAGTGAACCCAATAGGAAAGAATCTATTTTGGGTTCCAAAATCCATCCTTAAGGGTTAGAATAACCCTAGGGTAGTCAACCATATGAATTTGACCTATATCATATTTTGGTTGACTTAGGATGACGGGACAACATTTTTTAGATAGTGTTGGGTGATGATAACGTACCCATAAATAGGTAATAATGCTTAAATCATGATGATTGTTGTAATTCCTATGTATGTTTTTAAATCATGATTTATGATTTTGAAATTTGGCACGTTATCACTAGAAATAGGTTTAAGTCATGCTTTAGGTGACACTTTGGTTATTATCATCATATAATACCTAATGCATGATTATAATTTGATGAAAACATGAGTTTCATTATCATAATGTAGAATTGATTGGTATATGTCATTATGATCATGTAGGATGTTAGGTTGATACTTAACCATGATAGAATTGCATGAATATATGGGTTAAGTATATACAAATACCCCCTAGGATACATCTCACACTCACTATAGGCTAACTTGATTGCAAACTTAGCATGGGTGAGATATTAGGATGATACAAATGTCCACTAATGCCTATGGCATTTAGATGGTCATTTAAAGTATCAAAATAGCAATAATAGACCAATCATGGGGAAGGCTTATGTTTAATTCATAGACATATTGCCCAAAGATCATGGTTGGATATTTCATATGTTTTCAAAACAATTTCTTACCTTAAAATACATGGATTCATGTTTTGAAACAATTGGATGCAAAACTAGGTAGCTAACTTGATACTAGAATGATCAAAAACCTAGTGGTTTTTAGAACTTTTGGATTTTTGGCAAAAACAAGAAAATATAATGAGTTTTCATGAAAAACTATTTTTCCTTGATAGATATACTTAATAGAAATATGTTCCCCAAATTTCATGATTTTTCAAATTTTCTGGAATTTATAATGCATTTCTGAAATTCGTCCAGAAAATCAGAAATATGGATTCATTTGTGCCAGTCGACTGCCATACTGATAGCAGTCGACTGGTGGCCTGTAAATCAGAATATTGAAGGCCGAATTCAGTTTGTAAACCTCCTACAAGTGGTAGAAATATACTTAATGCCATCAACAAGTGGTACCCAATTTTTAAATCAACTTGACATATTTTTCCCTCCATTATACTTGATGCCATGAGCTTATAACTTAGTGTTAATCTTTTTGATGGTGTCAAAGGGGGAGAAATAATTATGTTTAAGTTAATCACTTTAGGGGGAGAAATATATTGTAGGGGGAGAAATATATGATAGGGGGAGAAAATTTGCATGGAGAGTTTCATGGATTAAGGGGGAGTTGCATGTTGCTATATCATGTTTATCTTTACATGCTTTCTTACCTTAGAATTTATATCAAATGTTTTTACCTAACTTAAACGGATTGCCACACATCAAAAAGGGGGAGATTGTTAGGGCAATCTCTTGCCGTGATATGGTTTTGATGGTGTGGCAAAGGGTTTAAGTTAGTTTGATATGTTGATGTGATATGTGCGTTGAAGTCGTGCAGGACTTAGTAATTCGCACATGGAGCCGTGGTGAGTTTCACATCTCATGACTCGTGCCTTGAGTCGGTGAAGGATAGCTTTGCGGAAGCCGTGCGCTTGGAGCATCCGAGGGACCGCCGGACGAGAAGCTTGGAGTGAAGCCGGAGGAAGTAGACTTCGAGGCAAGAGACGCGAAGGAGCATTGTGCAGTCGTGCGCTGATTGATGCTGAGGGGCGTGGCGAGCGAAGAGAACTCAAGGCGAGGACTCAGAAATGTAGTGGCGATTGTAACCCGGGAAGGGTAGCTCTTAGGTGAAACTTGGCCATTTGGCCAAGTGTCGGATGGGTTTTCGACACGGTCGCCATGTCATAGCGCGGCCCGCTTCCGAATCAGTGAGTTCGACCGGTATCATTGGCCGGATTGTGGCCAGCGACCCATCGTGGGCGATCGATTGCCAAGACCATCGATCGACGCTGGCGGCGATCGGCGATCAATAGGGTTTCGGCCATGCGGCCGTTCGTAGCCGGTAGGCGGTCGACTACGGAGCGGTGATCGTGATGAGGTCCATCAGTCGACTGCCAAGAGTTCCGTTGGACTACAACGGTCGGGATCCGACGTGTTCGGAGGCCGTTGTAGTGACGGCAGTCGACTGCCAAGGGCGGTAGTCGACTGATGGCGGCAAACGGGAAGAAGTTAGCCCTCTCTATAAAAAGAGAGGGTGTAAGCCTTTGAGAGGCTAATGCTCATACTCCAAACGATCTTCCTAGTGCCCCACAAGCTCTAAACTCTTCTTACTTGTCTTTACTTCAATCCTATTGTAAGAAGAGTGATCTTGGTTGTAAAGGTTACCTCCACCTAGCTTTGTGCAAAGGAGAGACCGATAGTGATTGGTTTTGGCGGAGTGATTCACCGTGGACGAATCGGACCGTGGATTAGCGGCGTAGCCGTGAACCACGTTATATCTCGGTGTTTGTATTGCTTGTTTATATTTTGCTTGTCTTTACTTATAGTTGTATATTCCGCTTGCGCTAATTAGTTTTGTAGATGAGCAATTTACGACGTCCAACGTACGAGGGCTATTCACCCCCCTCTAGCCGGCCATATCGATCCCTTACATTGAGCTCTCCTCACTTGAGCTTGCTTCATTTTCGGAGGAGGAGCAATCCAAGTCGTCGAAAGCCATCAATGCTAAGTTGGTGACAAAAGCATTCTCCTCTTCCGATGATGATGAAGATGAGGAGGAGGGGTCATCCCAAGTCCTTGCCTTTAGAGCTTTGGTCTTTCCCTTTTCCTTTGCATTCTTCTCCTCTTTCTTTTTCTTCTTGCTCCCCTTTTTCTTCTTCTTTTCTTCCTTCTTTTTCCTTTCTTCCTTGCTCTTGTTTAGGAGGGGACAATTGTCCCTTATGTGTCCCTCTCCTTGGCAATTGTAGCAAATGACCTTCCCCCTTGGTCTTCTCCTCCTATCATTAGATTTATTAAATTGAAAACCTTTCAATGCACGCCTTACCCTCCTTACCATATAGGCTTCTTCCGTGCTATCCATGGAGGAGGAGGAGGATGCTTCATCATCGGAGGAGGAGGGGATCTCTATCTTCTTCTTCCCCTTGTTTGCAAAAAATGCTACTCCTCTTGAAGGTTGGATTCTTGGCTCTTCTTGTATTCCTTTAAGCCTCGTTTCGTGGAGCTCCATTGTTGAAAAGAACTCCTCCAAGGTGCTCACTTCTAAGTTCTTGGAGATGTAACATGAGTCTACCATGGAGCTCCATCTCGAGGACCGGGGAAAGGCATCTATGGCCTTCATTACCATATCCCGGTTAGAGAGCCTTTCACCTACACTTGTCAAACCGGTTAGAATTTCCTTAAATCTAGAGTGTAGGGATTTTACCTTCTCTCCCTTTTCGAGTTTGATGTTGGATAATTGGGAGAGAAGGACATCTCTCCTTGTTAATTTCGCCTCAGATGTGGCTTCATGAATTTCCATTAATTTCTCCCACATTTCCTTGGCGCTAGCACACTCCCCTATCCTATTTACTTCTTGTTGAGGGAGTACATTGTAGAGGTGGTGCTTGGCCTTTGAATTTGCCAAGTATTCTTCTCTTTGCCTCTTGCTCCACCTTGATTTCTCTAATGGCTCCCCATTTTCGTTCCTAGGCAACTCGAAACCGTTTTCCATAATTAATAAAATTTCAAAATCAGTTTCAAAGAATACCTCCATTCTCTTTTTCCACCAAGAGAATTCGCCTTCGAATTTTGATGGGTGAATGTTTGAGTCGGCCATCCTTGAATGTGCTTGTTGTGTCGGTGAGTCCTCGACAAGCTTTCCTTGGCTCTGATACCACTTGTAGGGGATCGATCGGCCGGCTAGAGGGGGGGTGAATAGCCCTCTTTCGTTGGATTACGGAATTTGCTCATCTACAAAAGATTAGCGCAACGAAAACAACAAGACAAGAAAATAAACAATAAAGAAAAAATACAAACAACGCTAACAAGATAGTATAACGTGGTTCACGGCTACGTCGCTAATCCACGGTCCCCGATTCATCCTCGATGAATCACTCCGCCAAAACCAATCCACTAATGGTCTCTCCTTTGCACCAAGCTAGGTGGAGGTAACCTTTACAATCAAGATCACTCTTCTTACAATAAGAATGAAGTAAAAGCAAGTAAGAAGACTGGGAAGACGTTTATGGCACTTTGGGAGAAGATTAGAGTTGAAGCATTAGCCTCCCAAATCCCTATACCATTCCTTTTTATAGAGGAAGAGGGTTTCTTTCCGTTGACACAGGATCAGTCGAATGATGCCCCGATTAGTCGACTGGTCCTGTAGCCATTGCCCAATAACGACCACTTTCCACGTTGGATTTCATCCAATGGCAACATCATCAGTCGACTGATCTTACCATCGATCGGCCGATGGACTCATCGGTCAGTGCTCGCGAGCTCGACTCATTCTGCGTGCCGCACGGTGCCATCGATCGATCATCCCTTGGCTTGGCCGATCGATGTCGGCTGCGATTGACTACGATCCATGGCAGTCGACTGCTTGGGCCAAATGCTCATGAGTCGGACACTAGTCAAACCCATTCGACTCAGAGCAGTCGATTGCCATTTCATGGCTGTCGACTGATGTCGGAAAAACTCATCCGACACTTAACCAAATGGCCAAGTTTCACCTAGGAGCTACTACCCCTTTCCCGGGTTACATTCGCTCACTCTCATCTCTTGGAGTCCCTCGCCTTCGAAGTTATCTTCGTCCGGCCACGTCCCTCAGATGCGCCAAGCGCACGGCTCTGCAGCTCCATCCTTCGCGTCTCGCCTTGAAGTCTACTTCTTCTGGCTTCACTCCAAGCTCCTCGTCCGGCGGTCCCTCGGATGCTCCAAGCGCACGACTTCCACAAAGCTATCCTTCACCGACTCAAGGACCGAGTCATGAGTTGTGAAACTCACCTAGGCTCCATGTGCGAATTACTAAGTCCTGTAAGACTCCAACGAACATATCAAATCATAATAACAACCTAACTTAAACCCTTTGCCACACACTTCAAAACCATATCACGGCAAGAGATTGCCCTAACAACATGCAATTGTCTTGTAAAGTAAATCTACCCTAGGGGAGTTGTTTACCTCATCATCATCACTTGATGATGATTTGTCGCTTGAAGAAGAAGATGAGGATTCCTCACTTGAGCTCCCGGTTTCTTCCTCCAAGGTCATGAGGACTAGATTTCGGGTGGCATGACATACTTCTTCATCATTGGAAGAGTCCTCCATGCTTAGGGTGTCCCATGTTTATGCCACCATTGCCTCCTTCTTCTTCTTCTCCTTCTTTTCCTTCTTATTCTTTTCCTTCTCCTCCTTCTTCTTTAGTTCCGGGCAAATTGGCTTGATATGCCCTTTCTTGTTGCAACCATAGCAAGTTACGTTAGGTGTAATATTTGAACTATTTGAAGACTTACCTCTTGAGGATTGGAACATCCTCCTCACATCTTTCTTGGTGAGTTTCCTTGACTTCCCACCAAACTTCTTGACATAATGAGCCACCTCGCTTGCCGATAGCTCATCTTCACTACTTGATAAGTCTTCCTCGGATTCGGATGAGGAGGACACTTCTTTCTTCTCCTTCTTCTTTTTGTCATTCTTTCCTACAAAAAGAGCTATACCCTTCTCTTTGGATGAAGTGTTAGCTTGTTTATGTAATTCAAATTCACAAAATAACTCATCTAACTTAACCAAAGAGAGATCCCTAGAGACCTTATAGGCATCTACCATTGAAGCCCATAAAGTTGTTCTAGGGAAGGCTTGGAGCACATACCTTACAAGGTCTCGGTTGTCGACCTTCTCACCTATTACATGTAGTCTGTTGACTACTTCTTTGAAGCGACCATGCATTTGGCTCATGGTCTCATTGGTCTTCATGGAGAAACTTTGAAGTTGGCCAATTAGAAGTCTCTCTTGGCTCTTCTTGTTTCCTTGGATCCCTCGTTGAGCTCTATCAACTTCTCCCAAAGCTCCTTCGCCGATTCAAATGGCCCCACCTTGCTTAGTTTCTTTGTTGACAACCCACATTGAAGTGTGGTTGTTGCCTTGGCGTTGGCTTGAGGCTTCTTGGCCATGTCTCTCGTCCAATCCTTGGTCGGTATGGATGCTCCGTGTTCATCGACAGACTTCTCGAAACCATCTACAATGCTAAACCAATTTTCAATATCATTCATTAAATAATACTCCATCCTACCTTTCTAGTAGCCGAAGTCGTTGCCGTCGAAGAACGGAGGCCTCGCCGTGCTATACCCCTCTTGGAAAGCCATTTTGCTCCGGTTGATTGGTAGATCTTCCGATGCGATCCGGGCTCTGATACCACTTGTTGGAGATCGATTGGAAGCTAGAGGGGGGGGCGAATAGCTTGTTTTTCGTTTCTACAAAAAGATTAGCGGAAGAACAACAAAAATAATAATAACACAAATGAAAATAATGCTAACACGATTCTTTTACGTGGTTCGGAGATAGCGCTCCTACTCCACGGTGATCCTTGAGGTGGATCAACCCTAATCAATATCACTATGAAGCTTTCCTTTACAACAATCCTCCTCTTCTTACAAAGGATGAAGATGGAGCTTAGAGAGGAGTAGGGGATTTAAAATCACTAGAAAGCTTGGAAAAATCGTGGAGGCTTGAGAGTATTATCAGAGAATAAGCATTAGCCCTCAAAACCACCACAAGCCCTCTTTTTATAGAGAGAGGGCTGATTTTCCCGTTGGAGCACCATCAGTCGATTGATGCACAACATCAGTTGGCTATCGGTGTGGTTAACGGCTTTTGAATAGCCAGATTTACGGGATTCAGAGTCGTTACCTCCAACGACACTCTCATCAGTCGACTGATCCATCCATCAGTCGACTGATGGAGTGATCAGTCGAGTGATCACAGGCCGCAGTCGAGTGAGACTCCATTCTGTGCCGGTGTTTAACTTGATTAGTCATCGCGCCGCTGTTTGGCGGTCGTGATCGCAACATTAGTCGGCCCGCCACGACGAAGCGTCGGTGATTGTCGGGTTTTATCCTCGACTCGGTCGACACGACCCGATCGGTGATACATCGTATCAGTCGACTAATACTCATCAAGTATGAATAATTCATACTTGATTTTACCCCCTAGACCTAAACTCAACCTTCTAGCTCTTCCTTAAGCCTTGCGCCTCCAGGATCCCTCCGAGTCCGCGACTTGTTCATCCTTTGCGCTTTGCTTCCAAGAGTTTCCTTCGGTTTTGTCATGTCTTGGGTTTCCCTTTGCCAAAGCGTGCTTGGACTTTACGCCACCAAGTCTACATGCTTGGACTTACGCTGCCAAGACTTGCCTTTGGACTTCCTTTGCCAAAGTCCGTTTGGACTTAATGCCGCCAAGACAACATGCTTGGTCTTATGCCGCCAAACCTTTACCTTGGACTTCTCTTGCCAAGATCATACTTGGACTTTGCCTTTACCAAGTCTTCATACTTGGATTTCCCTGTCACTTGAATATGTTCACAATTAGATCACAAATTGTTGCCTAACTTAGATGATTATCCAAACATCAAAACATATAAATGCTTGGGGCATTGTTGCACCAACACTATGAATTCCAAAGTACTAGACTACTAAGATGAATCATAACTAGGTACATACTAGATTCTTCCTTTCAGAATGTTCAACATGTGTAGGTGTAAAAATAAAAGCTAACCAGTATAAGTCTAGAATATTTATTAGAGCAAATAAAATAAAATACCACAAGTTAAATGAAGTTAAGCTACCTATGAGAACAACTCTTGTAAGTAACTTTAAAAATACTACTGAGGCAGCTTATAGATAGCAAAAACTAAGTGCTGAAAGAAACTGAACAACCTATGCATGAACAAATGAATGCTAACTAAAATGCAAATATCATGAAAGAAACTACTGCTAGAAATAAAATAAATCAGAACTTGGGGTCCCTCCCCTAGACTTATATGAAACAATACCTCTAATATTATGGTCGAGGCTGGAAGTCTGGTAGTCTCGGCATGTCAGGATCCTGGGAAAAGCTGGTGCTAAGCGCGTCCATCCTTGCTGCTACCGTCTGCTGAGCACGTCCATCCTTGCTGCTTGGTGGTCCATGGAGTTGACAGTGCATCATCCCGCTGCAGGCGTTGGTTAACCACGTTTGAAAGCCCATTGATGGTGGTTCTGTGCCACCTCTTCTATTAGCTCCTCTGCTTCCTCTATGGTCTTATTCATTAGTGCTCCTTCTGCAGCAAAATCCATGGACATCTTCATGGCATATGCGATCCCATTGTAGAAGATGTGAATCACCAGCCACCTTTCCAGTCCGTGGTGGGGGCATTGGTAGAGTAGCCCCTTGTAGCGATCCCAAGCTTCAAATAAGGACTCCCCCTCCTTCTGGCGGAAGCTCGTGATGAGATGGCGCATGTGAGCAGTCTTGCTTGGTGGGAAGTATTTGTTCAAAAACTACTGCTCGCATTGCTCCCATGTAGTGATGCTTCCCGAAAGTAGGGAGTGAAGCCATGCCTTAGCCTTATCCCACAATGAGAACGGGAATAGGCTCAGGCGGATCGCGTCAGTAGGGACTCCATTCATCTTCATTGTCGAGTAGATTTCTAAAAATGCCTCTAGGTGCCGGTTCGGGTCTTCAGTCATAGCTCTCCCAAATTGACTTTGCTAGACCATATGTATAAGTTCTGGTTTAAGCTTAAAGTTGTTCGCCGAAATAGATGGTCCAGCTATACTCGGCCTAAATCCTCTAGCACTAGGAGTTACGTAATCCTGTAGAGGTTGGCTACTTATATTTACTTCAGATGCAGCTTGATCCTCCATCCTTTTCTGTTTTGCTTTCCGGTGATGAAAGGTTCGTTCGATTTCTAAGTCGATCGGAATCAGGCATTCCGATTCTAAGCGTCTAAGCATATGAAGAACCGAGCCACAAAAATTAGGAGTGCTACCTAATTCTAAGAAGCAGGAAATAAAACAATCTAGCTAATAAAATCTAAGATGCAATAAGGGAATAGAAACCTACTACTAAAAAAAATTAAAATAAAAAGCTAAATCTAAATATGAAAAATTTAGAACTAAAGTAAATAAGGCAAAAGAAAATAAAGCAAGGAAATAAATCTAATCCTAAATCTGATCCAATTTTCCACTGTTCTATTCGATATCGAATCGATCAGTCCCCGGCAACGACGCCAAAAACTTGATGCATGCAAATGTGACCTCAAATCTCGCGACGAAGGCTGTCGAGGACTCGAAGCGTGCACTCGCGCTCAACGCCTGCAAGTACATGGATGTCGTCAAGTAATAAAAGATTATCGATCCCACATGCACTGGGATTCGAATACCCATTTGTTCAGTGGGTGAAATTGTTCAGAAGTAAAATCTAAAAGGTTTCGATTGCGAGGGTTGTCGGTGGACTAAACTCTAATACAGTGTCACACGGAGGAAGAAAGGATCATGCCGAGATCTTTAAAAGGGATTCTAGGACTTCGGTTTCGCTTGTGTGTCGCAAAACATGCTATCAACTGGGCGTTGTCTAAACGTCTAGCTATGGTTTTGTGAAAGGGACATCATACACTCTCCCGATGAGCGAACACATCTATCAAGAGCTATCTCTGCCTTACAAGGATGGGATAGATTGTATGAGGATGCCAAATCAATCCCTGAACCGTTTCTAGTTCCATCGCATCCTTCTACCCACGGTTATAGGAGATCAGGTTTACCCCTAGGTTCCTTGTATAAAATCCCCTAAATCTTAGATACAAGGGCTGTCACCCCTCGTATCGCCTAAGCACAGCAGGTAGAAAATCAAATATGCATAGATATTGGTATAAACAATTTCCAATTGCAAATTCAAACTCAAAAATCAGAATTCAATTTGAAGCAACATGTCATGCACACATAAGCTACTCTCTAATCCTAGAATTGAAGGAACTACTCCATATATAAAAGAGGAGAATCACAAGGCATGTACATGTTTGAATATATCAGAAATAAAGTGCAAGAACAAGAAATTACAATGCCGATGTGGCCTTCTCTTCGGCATTGAAGTGCATAACGTGGACCTCTGGCGGCATTCTTCCTCCCCGTTGTGAGTTCTTGAAGCTTTTTAGGGCTTCGGTGTGCCGTCCCAGCCATCGTGCACCCCCTAGGATTTGGGCGGAGCCATCCTTATATAGACATCACCTCAGACTGTTGTAAAATCTAGAAAAAGTCCTAGTCGCGTAAAGCTGCTGGGCCGCCACACGACCGTGTGAATTTCACACGGCCTAGCCGTATGCAAGGCTGGAAAACATATGAAATCTCGGCTGGAAAAAAGGCATGACTGTGTCTTTTCCTGGAGCCTCCGTTTTGATCCATTTCGCTTCGGAAACATGCCCAAGTTTTGGGACATGGCCAGTGGTGTTCCCTAAGGTTCGTGCTCCATAAATTGCTCCATTTTTGCTCCAAAAATGCGCCATTTTCCCATGTAATGCTATCCTGGACACAAAAGTATAAAAAGTAGATCTACGCACCAGAAAATATGAAATGCATGCAAAAAAGTGAAATATGCGTGAAACAAACATAAAATGTAATGAGATGTGAGCGTAAAATACTCCTAAAACCCTATATGTTTTGCTCACATCACAGTTTAAAGACAAACGAACACAATTAAAGTTCTCCAGCAATGGCGCCAAAATTTGATGAACAATATTTTATCGTGGTACCGTTACAAATTATTTACCGAACTCCCTAACTATAATAATGCAGTATAGGACTGACTCGGATCGTCTCCCAACGAACATAATGGCTGGACGTTTATTTTTAAACAGAAGTAAACACTGGGGTTTTTTTTATAACTTATCAAAACAATTATTTGAAGCTACTCTAATGCAGGAACGATTCAACCATGCACCGCACTGTCACTATACGATACAATGGTTAAACATTTCTGGTGAATAGACATGGAAATTAAACCTACAAGAAGTAAACCTAACTACCAATTAACAATTCCTAGGAAACTAACATAATGTGCAAAAGTAAGTAAATCACGCACCGCACTGTCACTATATGGTACAATGATCAAAGATTAACTAAACAAATGTGAATAATTCAACCAAGCACCGCACTGTCACTATACGACACAATGGTCAAACAATCATTAAAAACTAAACTAACAAACTTAAACAATTTAATCAAGCACCGCACTGTCACTATACGACACAGTGGTCAAAGATTAACTAAAAAATAAATGCAATAAACATAAGCAATTCAACCAAGCACCACACTGTCACTATACGGTACAATGATCGAATGTAAATGAAAACTAAACTAACACTAAAGTAATTCAACCAAGCATCGCACTGTCACTATACGACACAGGGTCAAAGATTAACTGAAAACTAAACTAACACTAAAGCAATTCAACTAAGTACCGCACTATCACTATACGGTACATGGTCAAAGATAATAAGCATAACCAAACATAACGAACAGACTTAACAAAGCAAACATAACAAACAACTATCCAATTAAATGGACATAATCCAAATATAAGCAATCGATAACCCCACGACGGTGATAACAACTCGAACAGGCCCCTTCGGTAGTGGATTACGGGTGCGATCCTAATCCCGGCACCGTGGAAAGGAGATGAATACGGGGGGATGCGAACTGCTCCTTTTTCGGCTGTGGATGGCGGAACTGCCTATCTCGGCAGCTAGTGGATGGAATGTCGAAGCGGTGCCGCCTAATCCTAGTCGTTGGAATGGAGTGGAACGCCAGAACAGTAGTGGATAGTCTCTTCACCGGCGGATGATGGATGGAGTTGCCTAATCCCGGTAGTTGATGGAGGGTTCTGGAGATGGTGCGACCTAATCCCGGTCGCCGGAATGGAGTGGAATGCTGGTGAAGAAGATGAACTCACCGAAATCACTACCACTCCTCGCTGTCGATGAGTTGACCGAATCACGACATCTCGATCTATTGGCAAGGTTAGGATGGGATTGCCGCTGACTGTCGGAAGGGAGGTCACCGGAAGGAGGTCGCCAAGCTGTTGCCGCCGCTCGTGGAGTCGCCGATCGCCCGCTCGCAAGTGAACGGAAGAAGAAGACACTGCGCGTTGAGCTTCTCTTTTGTCTCAATCTGGGAAGATGTGGGATTTAAGGGTGAATTTCCTACGCCGTCCGATTTAAGCCTCATCTGATCTCAGTTGTCCATTAGATCTAGGGTTTAATGAATCCAATTAATCTCGCCCTAGGTAATCTGATCAAGCAAATCCAACAGCTACGATCGATCTAATCTGGATCAACGACTGCGAATGCTCCCATTAGGCCCTCTTTACATGTTTCCTACAAAATCACATGCAATTCGTGAAAAATACTGAAATTATAGGAATTACCACAATTAATCACAAATAAACTCAATATGTAAAAACATACTGAATAACAATAATTACCCCATCAAAGAGCCTAAAATATCCGATCTGTAAGTAAAAATAACATAATAAAATGCAACTATCAATACGTAGCATCGCAATCAATGATTTTATTAAGATGCATCGTGATAGGCAACTTAGAAGAAATGCACCATGCTAGGAGACTTTGACATATATGCGTCGTGATAGGTGACTTGGAAATATATGCACCGTGATAGAAAACTTGGAAATATATGTGCCATGGTAGACGACTTTGAAATAATGTGCCGTGATAGGTGACTTTAAGAAATATGTGTGCCGTGATAGACAACATTGAGATAATGCACTGTGATAGGCGACTTTAAGAAATATGTGCGTCGTGATAGACGACTTTGAGAAATATGTGTGCCGTGATAGGCAGCTTTGAAATATGTGTGCGGCGTGATAGGTGTCTTTGAGAAATATGTGCGCTATGATAGGCAGCTTTGAAATATATGTGCGGCGTGATAGGCGACTTTGAGAAATATATGGGTCATGATAGGTGGCTTTGAAATAATGCGTCGTGATAGGCGATTTGAAAATATATGCGCCGTGCTAGGCGGCTTTGAAATAATGCGCCATGATAGGTGACTTTAAGAAATATATGCACCGTGATAGGTGGCTTTGAGAAATATGTGCGCCGTGATAGGCAGCTTTGAAATATGTGCGCCGTGATAGGCGACTTGGAAATATATGTGCCGTGGTAGGCGACTTTGAAATAATGTGTCGTGATAGGCGACTTTAAGAAATATGTGCGTCGTGATAGGCGACTTTGAGATAATGCACTGTGATAGGCGACTTTAAGAAATATGTGCGCCGTGATAGGCGACTTTGAGATAATGCACCGTGATAGGCGACTTTAAGAAATATGTGCATCGTGATATACAACTTTGAGAAATATGTGCGCCGTGATAGGCAGCTTTGAGAAATATGTGCACCGTGATAGGAAACTTGGAAATATATGCGCCGTTGTAAGCGACTTTGAAATAATGCCTGCAATAATGAGAAAGATTTATTATTCAAGAAAAAAGGAATATTACATACTGTCTGGCCATCAACATTATACATGATAAGGTCATAAATGAAAAGTGTTCCATGGCCGAGTGAGCTATTTCCCCTTGCTATCTTGAAGATAATAAGCTCTCGAAATGAGCTTCTTAATAACTTTGTAAGGACCCTCCCATCGGGGTGACAATTTGCGAACCTCCCCTGCTGGCTGGATCTTCTTCCATACGAAGTCACCCAGCTGAAAGGAGCGAGGCACAACTTTCTTATTGTAAGCCTAAGCTATCTTTCGTCGAAAGGTATCCATTCGGCTGGCAGTGTTTTTTCGCGTCTTGGTTCCTAAGTCTAATTCTGCCAATCTCTTCTCATCATTGTTGTCACTCCCCGAGGCTAGGGGTGTAAATGAACCGAATCGAATCAAATTTTTAAAAAAATTTAGTATTCGAGTTCGATTCGAAGTTCGAATTGAGATATTCGAATTCGATTCAAAATTTGAAAATTTAATAATTTTGGGCTCGAATTCGATTCGAATCAAAGCTCGAGTTCGGATTCGATTCGAAAATTTCAAATATTAATTCGAACGGTTCGATTACTATTCGAAATTGAGGCTCGATTTAATATTCGAATGAGGCTCGGTTTGATATTCGAAAATTAATACTCGATTTAATATTCAATTTTTTTTTAAAAAAAATGTTCGCGAATAGTTCGAAAAGTATTATCTCGGCTCGAGTTCGATTCGAAAAATATTTGTACATATTCGAGTTCGGCTCAAATTTGATAATTTCGAATTCGAATCGAATATTATTCGAACCGGCTCAAAAAGCTCATGAACCGGCTCAATTCGTTTACACCCCTACCCGAGGCGTAAGCAGAAACCTTTAGTAAGCTCATGTCAATTTCCACTGGGATAAGGGTTTCGGAGCCATAGACTAGATGAAAAGGAGTAAGACCCATACTGTCATTGGAGGTTGTTCGGCATGCCCATAAAATACTTGGAATCTCCTCAACCCAACTTCCCCTTGTGAGGTCTAGCTTGATTTTAAGTCCCCGAATTAACTCTCAGTTGGTGACTTCAACTTGCCCATTGCTTTGGGGATAAGCTACTGAAGTGAAAGCCTATTGAATCTCTAGCTAATGGCACCATTCTTTGATTTTTTGGCCTTGAAATTGTCGACCATTATCTGAGACTAGCCTCCGAGGAATGCCGAATCGGCAGACTATGCTTTTCTAGATAAACTTTAACACAACCTCCTTGGTTATCTTGGCCAATGGTTCTGCCTCTACCCATTTTAAAAAATAGTCCACAGTAACTAATAAAAACTTCTTTTGATTCGGGCCGGTTGGTAGTGGACCCACTATGTCCATTCCCCACTGGTCAAATGGGCATGATACCATTAACGCCTTTAATAACTCTGCTAGCTGTTGAGAAAAACTCTGATGCTTCTAACAACTGAGGCATATGCGAACACAATGAGCAGCGTCTTTCTGGAGGGTTGACCAAAAACATCCGACCAATAGAATCTTCTGAGCTAAGGATGTTCCTCTCGAATGATTCCCGTAACAATCTTCATGTACTTCTCTCATAACATAGTCAACTTCTTCTGGGCCAAGACACTTGAGCAAGGGATGAGTGAAAGCCCACTTGTATAGAGTATCTCTGATTAAGACAAATCGGGCCCCTCTTTTCTTTATGATTTGCGCTTCGGCTTTGTCATCCGATAATATTCCCATCTTCAGATAATCTATCAAAGGATCTCTTCAATCTGGAGGGCTTCTCGGCGTATTTTGATCTTGATCTATCTGAGTGACAAGCTGAGTCTCGGTCAGTGCGTCCTTTAGGCTCCAGGTGGTAAGCGCGTTGGCCATGCGAGCCAAATCATCAGCTTTTTGATTATCCCTTCGAGGGATCTTATGAAGAGTCACCTCTTGGAACTCCGTTGCCAACTGGTGGTAAGCCTATATAGTTGTAGCCGCTGATTGTTGGTGTCAAATGATCCTTTAACTTTCTCAACGACCAGCTATGAATCGAAATGTAAGATAATCCAAGAAGCTACGACATGACGAGTCGCCCGAAGACCAACCAGTAGGGCTTCATATTCGGCTTCATTATTAGAGGTCCAGAAATTGAGCTACACTACTATTCGGATCATGTCTTCCTGAGGGGATATTAATGATGCACGTGAACGTGACCTCAAATCTTGCAACGGAGACCGTTGAGGACTCGAAGCGCACGCTCGCACTCAATGCCCGCAAGTGCACGAATGTCATCAAGCAATAAATAGATTTATCGATCCCACAGGGACTGAGACTCGAATACCGATCTATTCGGTGAATGTAATTGTTCGGAGATCAGATATAAAGGTTGTGATTGTGAGGGTTGTCGGGGGACTAAACTCTAGTATGGTGTCACACGAAAGAAGAGAGGGTTTGCTACGAGGATTTTGATAAGATTCTAGGACTTCGGTTTCGTTTGTGTATTGCAGAACATGCTATCAATTGAATGTATCCAGACTTTCTAACTAGGGATTTGTGGAAAGGACATCATACACTCCCCCGATGAGCCTTCGCATCTATCAAAAGCTACCTTTGCCATGCCAGGTCAACCCTTGGCCTCAGGACGGGATAGTCGGTACGAGGATGCCGAATCGATCCCTGCGACGAGTCGGAAATGAGATAAATTACCGGCTCTATTGCATCCTTCTATCCACAGTTACAGGCGATGAGGCCAACCCTTAGGTTCCTCCTAATATCCCATAAATTTGCGATACAAGGACTATCACCCCTTGTATCGTCTACAAACAGAAGATAGAAAACCAAAACATAAAGCTATAGATCTAAACTACCATTCAACTGCAAATACGATTTCAAGAAACATATTTGAAATAACAATGTTCTACTCAACACAAACTACTCCCTAATCCTAGAATCAGAGAATCTACTCTATGGATACGAGAAGAGAATCACAAAACATTATGGAATTCATGGATACAATGATAAATGTGTAAGAAATATGAATTACAATGCAATGCAACCCTTCTCTCTGGCGTTGAGGTGCAGAATTTGGATCCCCGACATCATTCTTCTTCCCCGTTGTGAGTCCCCGAAGCTTTTTAGGGCTTCGGAGTGCCGTCCCAGCCATCGTGCCTCCTCCTCATCGTTTCCTAGGGTTTGGGCAGAGCTTCCTTTATATAGACATCATGCCGGATCGCTGCGAAATCTAGAAAAATCCCTAATCGCGTCAATCTACCTGGCCGCCACACGACCATGTGAAAACACACAACCTGGCTGTGTGTCGGGATGTGGCGGTCATTTTCGCCCTCTGAACATGGCTGTGTATAGACACATGCCCTGGCCGTGTTCCCTTCTGTGTCCATCTACAAAATGCCCTTCTTTTGCTCCGAAAGTGCGCCTTTTTCCAATGAAATGCTATCCTGCACACAAAAGTACAAAGAACATATCTCTGAACCAGAAATAAGAAATGCATGCAAAACAAAGTGAAATATGCATGAAACAAACATAAAATGCAATGAGATGTGAGCGAAAACTACTCCTAAAACCCTATATGTTTTGCTCATATCAATTCCCCCAGACTTAAATCTTTGCTTGCCCTCAAGCAAATCTCAGTGCCATGAAAATTTAAAAAGGTATTGTTCCATATTTAGCATGTTAACTAAATTTATCAAGTGATATTTGTAATCAAAGCAAAATAGATATATTCTAGAAATTCACTAAGTTAGCTCCTCGTGCTCATGCTAAGTGAATCTTCTTAGGGGATACTTGTTCCATGATAAGTTAAGTCATCATCTTATAGCTTTCCTAAGGTCTCCGGCTTTTAGGCACTTACCTGCCCAAAGCGAGGGTCGTTCCCTAGATCTAGCACAAAGTCTCAAAGGCGTGCTCGATATTGAGAGAAATTGATAGATATTTTCTCAGTAACCTAACTCGGTCTCAAAGGGGCACCTAACCATTTCCACCCACAACAACTATTTTTTTATCCCTCATAATCTCTTTTTCTTCTTTCTTCTCTCTCTTTTTTTTTCATTTCTTTTTTTCTCTCTCTCTTTTTTTTTTCTTTTGGAATTTTGATTTTTTCGAATGGGCTTCCACAATCCGAGCATCTCTAGTAACTAAAATGCAAAATCTAGGGTCACCTATGGATTCCAAAGTACTAGACTATTGAGATGAATCATAACTAGGTATGTACTAGACTCTCCCTTTCAGAATGTTCATCATGTGTAGGTGTAAAATAAAAGCTAACCAGTGTAAGTATAGAACATTCATTCAGAGCAAATAAAATAAAATACCATGAGGTAAATGAAGTTAAGCTACCCATGGAAACAACTCATGAAGAAAACTTTTACAAATACTACTGAGACAACTTATAGGTAGCAAAAACTAAGTGCTGAAAGAAACTAAACATCTAATGCATGAATAAATGAATGCTAACTAAAATGCAACATCAGAAAAGAAACTATTGCTAGAAACAAAATAAAACAAAACTTGGGGTCCCCCCAGACTTAAATGAAAGCATACCTCTAATATGGTGGACGAGGTGGAAAGTCTGGTAGCCTCGGCATCTCGGGATCCTAGGAGAACCTGCTGTTAAGCCGCTGATGCCATATGTACATGTGGTTGATCTGAGAGCTCGTGGATGCAGCGGCTGCTCGGTGCTCCTCCTCCCTAGCCCACTGTGCCTACTGGTCTCGCATATGTTGCTGCATCTCCTGGCGATAGGCGACCTCTGCCTGGCAACGGGTAGCCTCCTCCTGGAAGTAGACGCGGGCCTCGTCGTAGAACTCCTCGGCTTGCTGAAAGTGCTCCCAAAAGCCCTGAAACTCCGCCTGGGTGTAGGCGCTCTGCTTTTCCCATCGCTGCCTCTGCGTCTGCTACTCGACGTATATATCATCGAGGCACGATTGGAACTCCGAAAAATCATAGGCCGATGTATCTGCATCCTGCTCAAAAGTAGAAAAAGGTGGTGGTGCAGGTGCAGACTCATGTCTACGTGGACTAGGTGGGCTCTAATACATGCATGGACTGGAGGGAGAGTGATGTAAAGGGGGAGAGATGGGTGCTTCTGTGGATGGTCCCTCACATGGCGGGGACTCTACTATCAGGTCTAAGCACCAGTTGGCATGTGTGGTGATGGTGGTACGATCAGGGTCAGGGAGTCTGAGGGCCGTCAGGTTTTTCCTTACAAAGCATAAGGAGTGTTCCTCTCTTACAATCATCTTCATGGCCATATACACTCCTAGGTCGATCCTAGGGCTCCCCTCTATACTATCTAGCACCGTGTAGTCGTACCCCATCCGATGGCAAATGTGGGTAAGTAGGCCTCCCACATTAATCTCTTCTCTCGCTGCTTTGCCCATCTTCACTAAGTGTCTAATGAAATGGGACCCTACATCGATGCTACTCCTTTCTTGTAGCATGTCCCAGAGGCAAAGCAGCACGTTAGCTCTCACTACACCGTCACTCTCCACACGACCAAATATAGTACTTGCCATGATTCGGTGGAGGTATCGAAAAATGGGGTTTTGGAGGCGTGATGCTTTGGCCCTTGAAGGGTCGTAAGCGTGCTCTCCCGTCAATTCAATCCAAAAGATTCAAGAGTTGAACCCAATAGGGGTTCTTTTCTCTCCCCCACTTGGCAAGCCAAAACATGAGTTCCATTGGTGTAATGTCCATTCATGCTCAATGTTAAATATTATAAAGGTAATTCTACCCTCTTCGCTCTCCCTACCCGTTAAAACTTCGGCTTCTAAAGAACTTAAAAACTCTAAAACTATCCTAGGGTAGGTTGGGTGTCTTATCCCCATTATCTCTCCCCACCCTATTTTTGCAAATAGGGTTTGAATGTCACCCAACAACCCTAGGGATTCTAGTAAGTCTTCATCAAGATACCTAGTTGCAGTGATTTTACGAGTAGAAAGCATGTTATATCTATCCCTATTCTCATTGTTACGAAAAAGAAGGGTTGGAAGAGTGTTTCCTTCTTTCGGAGCTTGAGGGGAGTCGGTTCTCCTTGCTCGTACCTCCGACGCACCGGATCGAGATGCCACGTGCTTGGTCCTCCTCATCCTTACTTCTTTTTGGGCTTCCTAGAGGGTTGGAAAGGCTTCTAGGTGGTGGGGACGAAGAATCCACACAGCTAGGGCAAGAAAATCAAAACACACGACACAAATAGGGTGAAAACACACGGCGTGCCCTACTTAATCCTGTGCACCACGACCGTGTGAAAACACACGGCCAGGCCATGTGCGCCTCGGGTTGGTTGGGCACTGCTGTGGGGAAACACACGGCCAGGCTGTGTGTCCCCTTCTTCTCTCCTTTTATGCACAACGATTCGAATTTTTTCACACGCTTCGCCATGTAAGCTAAAAATTGATTTATTTTTACCTAGTAAAGTTCTTTTCTGGTCCTAATGCTAAACGAAATCGAAATCAAAGTTCAAATTAACCTAAATGCATGCAATACAATCAAAGGAAAACCTAAAAACTAAACTTGGGTTGCCTCCCAAGTAGCGCTTTGTTTAAGGTCGTTTATCTCGACCAAACTCCATTATCAACTTGGCTCTGGAGGTTCAGTGAACCTCCATTCATCCGTCTTGGGATCTACCTCTGGTGGACTCGGCTTTACCTTGCTGAAAGTGAAGCTATCTAGGAAGGGAGCTCTACACTCGGATAGGCTGAAGAGGATGATCTCGCCATCTATCTCTAAGGAGATCTGGTGTGCCTTTACGTCTATGCACGCCCCCGCAGTCGCCAGAAAGGGTCTTCCCAAGATGATAGGATTCTGGAGATTTGGTCCTGTGTCGAGTATAATGAAATCTGTATGGATCACGAAGTTCTCGACAACCATAGGCACATGTGCTAGCAAGATGACGGGTTCCTTGATTGAGTCGTCCCCCGTACGAATACCAAGATTCACTGGTTGGAGCCCATTCAGTCTCATCTTCAGATAGTATGCATAGGGCATCACACTTACTGATGACCCTAAGTCGCTCAATGCTTCATCGAAGCTTTCCCCATAAATCGAGCAGGGGATAACAAATTCACCAGGGTTCTCAAGATGTGGTGGAATCTTATCTTCAATTTCAGCTTGGTCAGGTAGGGTGGAAATCATGGCTGTACACCCCTTGGCGAATCTACTATTCTGCCCCACTCCCTCATTGTATACTCCTTCCTCCTTAGCTTGACTCAGCTTGGGTAGTAACGGAGAGCTCTTCATAGATTGCGACACGGATAGGGCTATATGGGCCACTTGTGTCTCCAACATCTTTGTGTGACTTGCAAGACCGTCGACAGTGGTCTTCAAGTCTCTGAGTGACTCTTCAGATTTCTGATGTTGGTGACCAAATTCTACATTGGCCTTAGTTTGGGTAGCAATGAAGTCTTCCATCATCAGTTCTAGTCTAGACTTCTATTGCTGCTGTTGCCCATTGCCCTGCTGCTGCCCATACCCTCCTGATGGTTGGAAGTTCCCCGAATTATTCTTATAGGAGAAATTTTGGTGATTCCTCCATCCAGGATTGTAGGCACTGGAGTATGGGTTGTTGGGCCTTTGATTATAGTCCCCAACAGCTTCAACATGCTCAATATGCTCTTCTGAGGTTCCCTACCCTCCATAGTGGTCTTCCAGATATGCTGTCGCTCTTTCTCTAGAATCAATGGCCGCACATGCAGATGCAGGATTTAAAGAGTCAAACCATCTGCCGAGCGCATCCATCCTTGCTGTTAGGTGGTCAATGGAGTTGGCAGCATATCGTCCTACTGCAGGAGCTGGGTGACCACGTTCGGAAGCCCATTGATGGTGGTTCTGGGCCACCTCTTCTATTAGCTCAACCGCTTCCTCTATGGTCTTATTCATAAGTGCTCCTCCTACAGTAGAATCCAGGGACATCTTTGTGGTATACGTGATCCCATTGTAGAAAATATGGATCACCAGCCACCTTTCCAATTCGTGGTGGGGGCATTGGTAGAGTAGCCCCTTGTAGCGATCCCAAGCTTCAAATAGTGACTCCCCTTCCTTCTGACGGAAGCTTGTGATTAGGTGGGGCATGTGAGCAGTCTTGCTAGGTGGGAAGTATTTGTTCAAGAACTGCTGCTCACATTGCTCCCACGCAGTAATGCTTCCCGAGGGCAAGGAGTGAAGCCATGCCTTAGCCTTATCCCGCAATAAAAATGGGAATAAACTCAGGCGGATCGCGTCCGCAGGGAATCCATTTATCTTTATCGTTGAGCAGATTTCTAAGAATGATTCCAGGTGCCGGTTCAGGTCTTCAGTCGCAGCTCCCCCGAATTGACTCTGTTGGACCATATGGATGAGTGCTGGCTTCAGTTTGAAGTTGTTTGTTGAGATAGATGGTCCAGCTATACTCAGCCTAAAGCCTCTAGCACTAGGAACTGCATAATCCCGCAGAGGTCGACTACCTATATTTAGTTCGGATGCAGCTTGGTCCTCCATCCTCTTTTGTTCAGCTCTTTGACGATGATAGGTTCGTTCGGTTTCTAAGTCGATTAGAATCAGGCCTTCCGATCCTAGGCGTCTAAGCATGCGCAGAACCGATCCACCAAAATCAGGAGTATTACTTATTACTAAGAATAAACTAATCTAACTAACAAAATCAAAGAGCCAAATAGAAAAATATAAAACTACTGCTAAAATGAAATAACAACTAAATCTAGATATGGAAAATCTAAACTGAAGTAAAATAAATAAAAAAAATAGAGCAAATAGGTAAATCTAATCCTAAGTCCGATCTAATTATCTACTTCTCGATTTGATATCGAATCGATCAGTCCCTAGCAATGGAGCCAAAAACTTGATGCACGCGAACGCAACCTCAAATCTTGCAACGGAGACCATTGAGGACTCAAAGCGCATGTTCGCGCTCAACGCCCGCAAGTGCATGGATGCCATCAAGAAATAAATAGATTTATCGATCCCATAGGGACTGAGACTCGAATACCGATCTATTCGATGGATGTTATTGTTCGGAGATCAGATCTAAAGGTTGCGATTGTCAGGGTTGTCGGGGGACTAAACTCTAGTACGGTGTCACACGGAAGAAGAGAGGGTTTGCTGGATTTTGATGGGATTCTAGGACTTTGGTTTCATTTGTGTATCGTAGAATATGCTATCAATTGAATCTATCCAGACTTTCTAACTAGGGATTTGTGGAAAGGACATCATACACTCCCCCGATGAGCCTTCGCATCTATCGGAAGCTACCTCTGCCATGCCAGGTCATCCTCTGCCCTTAGGACGGGATAGTCGATACGAGGATGCCGAATCGATCCCTGTGACGAGTCAAAAACATGATACATTACAAGTTTTATCACATCCTTCTATCCACAATTACAGGCGATGAGGCCAACCCTTAGGTTCCTCTTAATATCCTCTAAATTTATGATACAAGGACTGTCACCCCTTGTATCGTCTACACACAGAAGATAGAAAACCAAAACACAAAGCTATAGATCTAAACTACGATTCAACTGCAAATATGATTTCAAGAAACATATTTGAAATAACAATGTTCTACTCAACACAAACTACTCCATAATCCTAGAATCAGAGAATCTACTCCATGGATACGAGAAGAGAATTAGAAAACATTATGGAATTCATGGATACAATGATAAAACTATAAGAAATATGAATTACAATGCAATGCAGCCCTTCTCTCTGGCATTGAGGTGCATAATTTGGATCCCCGGCATCGTTCTTCTTCCCCATTGCGAGTCCCTGAAGCTTTTTAGAGCTTTGGAGTGTCGTCCCAGCCGTCGTGCCTCCTCCTCGTCGTTTCCTAGGGTTTGGACGTGTTAGGATCTTTGTAATGGCTAGAGGGGGGGGTGATTAGCCTTTCTTCGTTTCTAACAAAAATGTTAGCGGAAGCAATACAAATATAAACACAAATAAGAACAAGAAACAAAGCTAACACCCGATGTATGTGGTTCGGAGATGACGCTCCTACTCCACGGTAATCCGTAAGTTGGATTAGTCCTAGCCAAGCTTCACTATATCCTCCTTTGGATGAACCAAGGTGGAGAAACCTTGTTTACAATGCTCTCCTCTTCTTTACAATGATGGAAGATTAAAAGCTAGAGAAGAGGAGGTTTAGAATCACTAAAGCACTTGGGAAAGCTTGGTGAGCACAAGGGTGTAGCTAGGAATGAGAGCACTAGCTTCACCAAGCTCCCCAAGGCCCCTTCTTATAGAAGAGGGGCTATTTTTCCCGTTGGGCTTCGATCAGTCGACTGATGCTTACCATCAGTCGACTGCCGCCGAAGCCAACGACTTCTGAACCAGCAGATCCGCGGAGATTCGTAGCCGCAATTTCCAACGGCCAAGTGATCAGTCGACTGATGGAGTGATCAGTCGAGTGATCGTAGGCCGCAGTCGAGTGCGACTACACTCTGTGCTCATTTTTGCTCGATCAGCCGATCGCGGGCGATCGATTGCAACATCATCGATCGGCATCGCCAAAGCGATCGATCGATGGTCGTGGTTTCACCACTCGACTCGCCGAGCAAACACTGACCGGGCCGATCGATACATCGTATCGTGATCGATACTCATCAAGTATGAGTAATTCACACTTGATTTTACACCCTAGACCTAGACTCAACCTTCTAGCTCCTCATTAAACCTTGTGCCTCCAGGATCCCTCTGAGTCCGCGACTTGTTCATCCTTTGCGCTTTGCTTCCAAGAGCTTCCTTCGGTTTCGTCATATCTTGGGTTGCCAAATGCTTGGACTTTACGACGCCAAGACTACAAGCTTGGACTTATGCTGCCAAGACCTTACTTTGGACTTCCTTTACCAAGGTTCACTTGGACTTTACGCTGCCAAGACTACAAGCTTGGTCTTACGCTGCCAAGTCCATCCCTTGGACTTCCTTTGCCAAGATCATACTTGGTCTTCCTTTGCCAAGGTTCACTTGGACTTTACGCTGCCAAGACTACAAGCTTGGTCTTATGCTGCCAAGTCCGTCCCTTGGACTTTCCTTGTCAAGATCATACTTGGACTTCTCTTTTACCAAGTCTTCATCCTTGGATTTTCCTGTCACTTAAACATATTCGCAATTAGATCACAAAGCATTGCCTAACTTAGATGATTATCCAAACATCAAAACATATAAATGCTTGGAGCATTGTTGCACCAACAATCTCCCCCTTTTTGATGTTTGACAATCATTTAAGTTAGGTCTTTTAAAGATACACACATAATCATATTTTCAATTCTAACTTAAACATTCCTTCTCCCCCTTTGACATACATCAAAAAGAGAAGGATTCATAAATGAAAGAATTAAAATTGTTGTATCTTGGACTAAGATATAAGATTGATATTAAGCTCCCCCTTAATCCAAGATATGCCTCATGATGTGTAAATAATATTTGAAGCAAAGCATAACAAAAATTCAAAAATTAAGTCCTAACTTTACACCAACAATGGAAGTTTGGGGATGAAAAAGATATAATTTATGAAACTCCCCCTAAAACATTGCAGTAAACAGTCCTAAAACTTCCTTTATACGAAATATTATCATACTATAGTTTTAGGACATCAAGGATACACTAAATATCAAAAAATGGAGCTAATTATCAGAAAACACAGTGTATCGGTCGACTGGTTTCTGAACCAGTCGACTGCTACGTCTGAAATCGAAATTTCAGCCTTTTCAGCCCAACTTCAAAAATGCGTTAGAAATTATAGAAATCTCAAAAAATCACGAAATTTTGCGTACACATTTCTGGAATCATACTTTATTAAGGAAAAATATTTTGAAAAATATATGTTTTCCATATTTCAAGATTGATACAAACTTGGAACCTAACAAAAGTTCTAAAGATTTTGTAAACTTTGTATCACTTTTGTGTTCCACTTGAAAACTGTTTTTCAAAATATGATGAATACAGTTTAAAATATATATGATTTGGAATTTCCAACCATGTTCTTAGAGCTATATATTCATTACTTGAATATAAGCCTTCCCAATGATTGGTCCATAAGGTATTCATGTCTCTAGGTGTGTTATTGGCTCATAGTAATGCATCATAACAAGCATGATGAGCCAAATACACCTTCCCTATCATCTCACATATTTCTAAGTGTCTCAATACAAAAATCAAGGTTTTTTAAGGCTTTTGTGAGATGCATCAAGGTATAAGGCTAACATATGAATATAGGATAATGCAAACCTAGACTTTTACTCTACAAAGCACATACCAAGCTCTCTCCTTAATGATAAAAATTCAGTTTCGGGAAGAGCTTTGGTGAAGATATCGGCAAGGTTAGACTTAGATTCTACATAATTAAGTTCAATGTCCCCTCTTGCCACATGATCTCTTATGAAGTGATGTTTCACTTCAATGTGCTTGGTCCTAGAGTGATGTACCGGATTTTTGGTCAAGTTGATGGTACTCACATTGTCACAATAAACTTTAATGTTAGAGTAGTGTAGCTCATAGTCCACAAGAGTATGTCTCATCCAAAGTAATTGAGCTACACAACCACCCATAGCCACATATTCGGTGGTTGATAAAGCAACACAATGTTGCTTCCTACTACTCCAACTAACTAGGGAGGATCCAAGAAATTGGCATCCACCACTAGTACTCTTCCTATCCAATTTGCAACCGGCATAATCGGAATCGGTATAACCAAGCAACTCAAAAGACCTAGTCCTAGGATACCAAAGTCCTACATTTAGGGTGCCTTTAATATATCTTAAAATTCTCTTAACGGTTACTAAATGTGATTCTTTGGCACAAGATTGGTATCTTGCACACATACCTACCGCAAATAAGATATCGGGTCTACTAGCGGTTAGGTATAGTAGGCTACCAATCATACTCCTATAAAGTTTAAGATCAATTGATTTACCATCATGATCACTATCTATTCTAGTGCTAGTGGCCATAGGAGTGGTTACAATTTTCGCATTTTCCAAACCAAATTTCTTGATCATTTCATTTGCATATTTGGTTTGATAAATATGAATACCTTCATTGGTTTGTTTGACTTGTAACCCTAGGAAAAAGGTAAGCTCTCCAACTAAACTCATTTCAAATTCATTCTCCATGTTTTTTATAAAGTCTTGAAGAAAATCATCATTTGTTGACCCAAAAATAATGTCATCAACATATATTTGGGCTAACAAAATGTCCTTTAATGTTGACTTTATAAACAAGGTTTGATCTACTTGGCCTCTCCTAAAATCCTTAGAAATTAAGAAAGATGACAATCTTTCATACCATGCCCGGGGAGCTTGTTTTAACCCATATAATGCTTTCCTAAGCTTATATACGTGGTTTGGATAATCTATGTTCTCAAACCCGGGTGGTTGCTCTACATATACTTCCTCCTTAATATAACCATTTAAGAATGCCGATTTAACATCCATTTGGTAAAGTTTAAATCCCATATAGGAAGCATATCCTAAGAGAATTCTAATAGATTCTAATCTAGCAACCGGGGCATAAGTCTCATCATAGTCAAGCCCCTCAACTTGATTGAATCCCCTAGCAACCAACCTAGCCTTATTTCTAGTGATATTTCCTTGGTCATCTAGCTTATTCCTAAAGACCCATCTTGTAGTAATTATGGTACTATCATTGGGTCTAGGTACTAACTCCCATACTTGACTCCTCTCAAATTGAGCCAATTCATCTTGCATTGCCAAAATCCAATCCGGATCATGTAATGCATTATTGATCAATTTAGGCTCAATTTGTGAAATAAGAGCAACTTGACTAGTAGGAGCCCTATGAAATGACCTAGTTCTTACTCTTTGAGATAGATCTCCTACTACTTGGTCAAGTGGATGATCTTGATGAATTCTTAGGTTTCTAGAAGGGGTTTCAAATTGATCATTTTTATCTTCCACCCTTCTTTCATCATCGGAATCTCCTCTTCCTCCCCCTTGATCATTACCCCTTATGGTCAAATTTTGAAGTTTTTGGGTAATGTCTTGATTATTGTCATTAATATCCTTATCAATGGAGGACTTTCTAGGATAGGTACTAGTGGTTTCATCAAATTGAACATTGGAGGACTCCTCAATCCCTTGGGTTCTCTTATTGTAGACTCTATATCCTCTACTTGTGGATGAGTATCCAACTAGGATTCCTTCATCCGCTTTGGATTCAAATTTTCCTAAGTTATCTTTGGTGTTTAAAATATAAACTTTACATCCAAAGACTTTGAAATAATGAATTGTGGGAATAGTCTCATTCCATAATTCAAATGGTGTCTTTCCTAAAAACCTATGGATTTGAACCCTATTTTGGATATAGCAAGCGGTATTAACCGCTTCCGCCCACAAGTAGCTAGGTAGAGAATATGCATTAAGCATAGTCCTAGCCGCCTCTTGTAGGGCACGATTTCTCCTTTTCACCACCCCATTTTGTTGGGGTGTTCTAGGACAAGAGAACTCATGCTTGTACCCTTGCTCTAAACAAAATTGTGAAAATTTAGAATTCTCAAATTCACCACCATGATCACTACGGATCCGGTTGATTTTGAGACTCTTTTCATTTTCAACCCTTTTACTAAATCCTATAATTATTTCTAAGGTATCATCCTTATGTTTCATAAAGTAGACCCAAGTATACCTAGAAAAATCATCCACTATAACTAAACAATATTTGTTACCATTTAAACAAGGAGTACTATGGCAATCAAATAAATCAAGATGCAATAGTTCTAATGGTAAGGAAGTATTAGTTAAGGTTTTACCTTTGTGTGATGCTTTTGTTTGTTTTCCTTCTTGGCATGCATCACACATTTTGTTCTTGACATACTTGATCTTTGGTATCGCTTTGACCAACTCCATCTTGGCTACCTTTGTTAGTAATATATGAGAGATGTCCTAAGGCAATCGCCTTATGTATGAACCATTTATATGATAAATGAAGATTCACTATTTGAGTATACATGTTTAATGTATTTGATTGGATCTTAAACTCATTTATTGAATGTCCACGATACGATTCACAGCATGAGAGAATTTGTGATTGGATCACAACTAGTGAGTATCTCTACATGTGTAATTGTGATGTATCAGAATTATCCCTAGTCGATGAATTGATGGATTTGGACACCATCAATTCTGTCGAGACTAGCACGAGGTATACTCCTTGGTGTATCCAAGCAGCTGATTCTCACTGGCTGGAGACATAATGATGTCCGGAGTTAATCGTGGATGCTAGTTATGGTAACTAGTTCATTGGAGTGACCAGCCGTAAGACTTCATATGGTTCTCTGCATATATAGATATGTCAATGAAGTTCTTACTGTGGCTTAAGTGCGATGTTCCTTTGACTTGTGGTATTCAAGTCATCTTGATCATGGAGACTTATGCTTTGACATCTTAAGCAAACATCTCTAAGGAGATGTGGACCCGGGATGATTGGGTATAAGTCGAAGTGATCGAAGGTGTTTGAATAGCCTATAAAGGATTCACCACTCCTTGCGAGGAGATGTATACCCATGGCCTCTCGTCGGATTGTTACTAAAGTCTTTGGCCAAAGCATTACATGTTTAGAGTAAGGTACTCTTCGATACATGTGGAGTAACTAGAATCCGTAGGACGAGGAAATGATACTTGGGCTAGGTGTGACGTAGTCAGCCTAGTGGGGACTGACACAATAGACCATGTCCCGAACCAAGTGGGTATAAGATGAGTGAAGGGAATGGGGCACGAATCATTCGAGCTGCTGAAGGGTTTTGAAATAGTTCGATCAACCGCTGATCTTTTCGGTTAATTGGGGATCATGATGTACTACTAGGTGCCACTCATGATCGTTCTATAATTAATGGTTAATTATAGACGGCCAACATAAACCGAGAACCTATTTGGTCACACGCACAACGAGTGTAATCCAAAGGATTTAAAATGAGCTTGAGAATGGGATTCTCAGACCGAGAGAAACTAAGTTTGGTTGGACCAAACATAAAGCGAGCATGAAATCGTTTCAGTCGCAATGGAAGCATGGATGGGCAGTGTCTTATGAAGACATAATGGATGGACCAAAATGGTTTGGTTCTAATCAAATGGAGGAGAATAAACCAAAGGGTTTGGTTTATTTTAAACGAATGAACCAAAAGTTGGTTCGGTTCGTTTTAACTTAAAATAAACCATCATGGTTTGGTTTATTTTAACTTATCTTAATGGAGCGGGTTAACGGGCTTTATGGATATGATCCATTAACCATTAAGAGAATTAGTTCTCTATAAAATAGGGCTTAAACCCTAATCCAAAACCCTAGCCCTTGGAGTTGCCGCCCACCCCTTGAAGGAGGTTTTCGGTGCCAACCCTAGTGTGCCGCCGCCCAACCTCTTGTGCCGCCGTCAAACTTGTTTCCGGCGACCAAGCTTCAGCCGGTGAACCTCCGGCGACCCTCCGGTGATCTCCTCTAGGTTCGGTGATAAGGTGAGCTTCCATCTCTCCTTGGCCGGCCTCTATTCCTCCACCAAAAGCTGTCCAGTTTTTCTGGACAGCTTGTTTCTTTGTTGTCGGAGCGTCGTTTGGATGACGGTTAGTGCTCTGACAGCGGCTAACTTACCGGGGATTTGATCTCCGGTAATCCTCTGAGGTGGGGGACGAAGGATTCGTCAAACGGTTGACGAATACCTCTCCGGAGAAGCGAGTTTTGAGAACTCGTTTTAGGATCCGAATTTGGATTCGGATCGTGATCATCTCTCGATCACGTCGTCTTCAACACGAGGCTAGTAACCCGTACGAAGACGAAGCTCGTGACTTAGCGAAGTCATCCCGAGGAGCTCGGCGTGGATACGGATAGAGACGATTCTTACGAGGATTGTTCCGGTTGATGCCGTTCCCGCTATACGTCATACGAAAGGTATAACGTAGATAATTTTCTTTTATTGAAAATTTAATTTACGGTTATGTCTACAATTGTTGTAATATACATGCGTGTGTTGTGTGTGTTGTAATAAATATAGATTTATTATTTTTAATTGCTTCCACTGTGCTCATGTTTACGAAACATGATCGAACACACACACGCCGCGGTGCCGGAAACCCAACAGTGGTATCAGAGCCCAGGTTGTGTTTCGACATAATCGTAAAATTGGTTTTGCGATAGTCATAATGTATTTCTGAAAATTTTCTAAATTTTGGAAATTTAGAAGTATTTATGGAAATTTTTCAATTTTGGAAAGTCTAGAAATATTTATGGAAATCTTCCACTTTTGGAAAGTTGGAAGTATTTATGGAAATTGATATTTTCCATAAATAAAATATTTGATTAGATTCTGGAAATTTGTTTCCTAATTTAATTATGATTTGATTTGGGAAATCAAATCTTAAAATATTTTATTTCCATAAGTAGTTTTGATGATTTAGGAAATTGGTTTCCTAAATAGATTTTCCTTAATCAAATAATTTCATGAATAAAATATGTGATTAGATTTGGAAATTTGTTTCCTAATTTAATTATGATTTGATTTGGAGAATCAAATCTTAAACATATTTTATTTCCATAAATAGTTATGACATATAAGGAAATTATAAACATGACATAAGTGTATGCCATGTAATTGCATTAGATGCATAACATTATGCCATGCGTGTCGTGACATGTAGATGTATGCCATGTATGCCATGCCATGTAGATAATAGTTATTTGCATGCAAAGAGGATGAGACATAAAAACCCATAATCAATATTAAAGCCTACACCTTCCATTAATATGGTTAGAACCAGAGTTCTGTTTCTTGTTTGGGTTGTTGGACTCTCTCCAAGCCCGGCTCGAACCTGAATATGTTCAAACCATGGAATAGTTTAATACTAATATGGTAAGAGTCAGAGGTCAATCGTTAGCTTTGGTTGTTGGACTCTCTCCAAGCTGGGCTAATTGGTTGAATGCGCTCTAACCATATTAAAACTATGTCCTGATTAATGGGTTGGCTTTAACCTGGAGCATCGATTTGTTGAACTCTCTCCAAGGTCGATGTAAAGGGAGGTGAAGTTGGGTGCTATGCATATGATGCATACTTGTTAATGTGTTAACAACCCGATGTATGTGTGAACATTCAATTAGTTGATAGCACATTGTGATAGTTGCATATACGGGATATGCAATCGGTATAGATGATACCTACCGTCGTAGTTATGAATGGCTTGTTGGACTCTCTCCAAGGTTGTTCATAACTATGATGGATATCAGCCCATTCGGAGATGGACCTACGATCTCCCGAAGTGATTTTGGGGTTTTTGAAATTCGAAAAATGAATGGGATTTATAAATGTATATTGATGCATTTTAAAATCATTTTCTCATATATGCTCGTTTTGTATTTCTAAGTTAATATATTGATCATGATGTGTTTGAATTTGCGTTCCATTTTGGATTCAAATAAATTGACTGGGCCGAACTTCTTGGACTGGCTTAGAAACATGAGAATTGTTCTCAAGGTGAAAAGCTTGTGTATGTCCTCGAGCGCCTCTTCACTTAGTCCTAGTGACGATGCAACTTTGGACCAATTGTTGGCCTATCGAAAAACATGTGAGTGATTACGAACAAAAGAGTTGCATCATGCTAGCAGCGATGGAACCCAAGCTACCAAAGCATGAGCATATGGATGCTCATATCGTAGTCCTTCATCTCTGTGAGTTGGTTGATGAGCAAGTGAGATTGAAGGTTCAAGTCTCCAAGCTCCTCTTCACCTCACGAGATGCAAGGAGGTTCATCTGTAGTCTTGCTCAACATCAAGACTGTGGAGCCTTACGAGAAGCATGAGTAGGGGGCAGTGTTGTTAGTTGATTCCTCGAAGAAAGGTTCTAAGAGGAGTCAAAGGAACAAATGTAGGAAGAAGAAAAAGGCTAAAAAGGCAGAACCAGCTCAAAAGGGCACTTGCCATCATTATGGCAAGGAGGGTCATTGGCGAAGAAATTGCAAGGTTTATCAAGAGTCCGTGAAGAAGGATAAGGCATCGGATGCCCCATCTTCTTCAGAAATCTTCTTTATTGATTGTCATTCTATTTCCTTAGACACTTGGGTATTGGATACTGGGTGTGGCTCACATATATGTAATGACATACATGGGATAAGGAATAGAAGAAGACTCGTCAAGGGAGAGTCAAATTTACGTGTTGGGAATGAAGCAAAGGTTGCTGCACTCGCCATCGGAACGTATTTGTTGAAACTCCCTGCAGGACTTGTCTTAGAACTGGATAATTGCTTTTATATTCCTTTGTTGATAAAGAACATCATTTCTATTTCTTGTTTAAATAGAAATGGTTTCCATTTGACGTTTAGTAACAATTGTTGTTACATAACTTTGAATGGGGTTCTTTATGGGACTGGAACTTTAAGCAATGGTATTTATACGTTGGACGTATCCAGTGACATTTGCAATATCAAAGCGAGCAACAACAGTGCTCGAAAGGATAATCAAATAGACTCCTACATGTGGCATTGTCGTCTTGGCCATGTAAGCAAGAAACGCATGTCCGAATTACACCTATGTGGAATTCTGGAATCGTTTGAATTGGATTCATACGATACATGCGAATCATGCTTAAAAGGCAAGATGACTAAGTTACCTTTTACGGGAAAAGGTGAACGAGTGGGAGAGTTACTAGGTCTAATACATCGATGTATGTGGACCTATGTCAACTCAAGCTTTAGGAGGCTATAGCTACTTCATTACCTTCACCGATGATCGCTCATGGTTTGGGTATGTGTTCTTGATGAAACACAAGTCTGAAGCCTTTGAAAGGTTCAAAGAATTCAGAAATGAAGTAGAGAAACAACATGACAAAAGTATTAAAATACTTCGATCGGATCGAGGTGGTGAATACTTAAGTCAAGAGTTTCTTGATTATCTAAGAGACAATGACATATTGTCTCAATGGACTCCGCCATATACACCACAACATAATGGTGTATCTGAGAGGCGTAACCGGACCTTGTTGGACATGGTCAGGTCAATGATGAATCATGCGACTCTTCCCAAGTCCTTTTTGGGCTATGCACTTGACATTTGTTTACTTGTTAAGCAGAATGCCTACAGTAGTCTCAACTACTCCATATGAGATATGGAATGGTAAGAAACCTCATGTATCTTACTTGAAGATATGGGGTTGTCCTGCTTATGTGAAGCGGACTGTATCAGACAAATTGGATGCTAAGTCTGATAAATGTCTATTTATTGGATACCCTAAGGAAACAAGGGGTTACCAATTCTATCATCCTGTGGAACAAAAGGTGTTTGTTTCAAGGCATGCTGTGTTTCTAGAGAAAGAGTTTCTCTTGCAAGAAAACAGTGGGAGTGTCGTCGAGCTTGAGGAGGCTCGAGAGACTCAAATAGACATTCATGAGATACCTGGTGAAGCACAACAGCCGACAACTCATAGTGATGAGCAATCGGCTGGACCTATTGTAACACCACATCTTCGTAGATCTGGTAGAACACGCAATATTCCTGAGAGATATGGATTTCTCGTAAGTGAATCGAAGACGTGTTACTCATTGATGATGAGGAGCCTACGATTATGAAGAAGTCGACAAGTTCGAGAAAGGGATAAGTGGCTTGGTGCCATGAAGTCGGAAATGGATTCCATGTACGAAAACCAAGTTTGGAACTTGGTTGACCCACTGAAGGCATAAAGCCTATAGGGTGCAAGTGGGTTTTCAAGAAGAAAACCGACATGGATGGTAATGTGATTACCTATAAGGCTAGATTGGTGGCGAAAGGATATCGTCAAAAGCAAGGTGTTGATTATGACGAAACCTATTCGCCTGTAGCTATGCTTAAATCTATTCGGATGCTCCTGGCCATAGCGGCTCATTATGATTATGAGATATGGCAGATGGATGTGAAAACAGCTTTCCTTAATGGAAACGCCGAGGCGTGTATATGATACTGACTGAGGTTTCACATCGGTTGATAAAACCAAGGTATGCAAATTGCGACGGTCCATTTATGGATTGAAGCAAGCATCCGAGTGGAATATCCGTTTTGATGAGACGATCAAAAGTTTGATTTCTCGCAAAATCGAGACCCGGAAGGTTAGTGGGAGTGCGATCGTGTTCCTAGTATTGTATGTCGATGACATATTACTTATAGGAAGCGATGTGTCAATCTTACGATCGGTGAAGGTTTGGTTATCCAAGACATTCTCCATGAAAGACCTGGGAGAAGCAACCTACATCCTCGGGATTAAGATCTATAGAGATAGATCGAAACGGTTGCTTGGTCTTTCGCAGTCTACATATATATAGACCGAGTGCTAAAGAGGTTTACCATGTCGGAATCCAAGAAAGGTTTCCTACCCATCAGGCATGGGGTACACCTTTCGAAGTCTATGTGTCCGCGCACAGAAGACGAGAGGATTTGCATGAGTAAGATTCCCTATGCATCCGCAATAGGATCTATCATGTATGCTATGTTATGTACGAGGCCCGATGTATCGTATGCTGAGTGTCACGGCAGATACTCCCGATCCAGGAATGGATCATTGGGTGACTGTTAAGACGATCCTTAAGTACTTGAGAAGAACTAAGGATGTGTTCCTAATATATGGAGAAGGGTACATGGTGATACGTGGGTATACGGATGCCAACTCCAGACAGACAAGGATGATTCCATGTCTCAGTCTGGGTATGTATTCACCTAGGATGGAGGCGCAATAAGTTGGAAAGGTTCCAAACTTGACACTATAGCGGATTCTGCCACTAAGGCAGAATACGTTGCAGCTTTGGAAGCAGCAAAGGAAGCGGTTTGGATCAAGAAGTTCATCTATGAACTTGATGTGGTCTCATCAATGATCCAAACATGTGCTTCGCCGCTATCATCTTATCAGAGAGATCATCAGTAGGAACGAAATACAAATCGAGAAAATTCCCACTGAAAGGAACTTAGCGGATCCTTTGACTAAGGCATTACCTCAAAGCAAGTTTGAGGGTCATGTTAGAGCTTATGGTATTGGATACCGTAGCGATTGGCATTAGGCCAAGTGGGAGTCTGTTAGTAATATATGAGAGATGTCCTAAGGCAATCGCCTTATGTATGAACCATTTATATGATAAATGAAGATTCACTATTTGAGTATACATGTTTAATGTATTTGATTGGATCTTAAACTCATTTATTGAATGTCCACGATACGATTCACAGCATGAGAGAATTTGTGATTGGATCACAACTAGTGAGTATCTCTACATGTGTAATTGTGATGTATCGGAATTATCCCTAGTCGATGAATTGATGGATTTGGACACCATCAATTCTGTCGAGACTAGCACGAGGTATACTCCTTGGTGTATCCAAGCAGCTGATTCTCACTGGCTGGAGACATAGTGATGTCCGAAGTTAATCGTGTTGGATCAATGCGGTTCGCTAGAGGGGGGGTGAATAGCGAAAGAAAATTTTTCTCGTACGAACTCGTTTTAAAAGAAAACTTATATGCAGCGGAAAGATAAGCAAAACAAAAAGTAAAGGAGACAATAGACACAAGAGATTTACTTGGTTCGTAGCCGAAGGCTACTACTCCAAGGCCCTAGTGGTCCTTGACCACGTACGGAGGGCAAAAACACTAAAGGAACTCCTCCTCGTTAGAGGTAGGAGTTAATCGATACAAGAAGGAACCACAAAAACTTGAGGTAGAGGACACTCCCCTCTCCTCGTTAATAAAAAATCTAAATATAAATGACAAACTGATAACAAAAACTAAGACCGACGTACAATAATAAAGAAACTTAAACCTAGGACGTCGGAATGGAAGGACTTCATTGTCGTAGAGGCGGAGGCTTTTGAGCACTTAGAATTGTTGATGAAACCCTAGGTTTGGCCCTCCTTTTATAGCCTTTGAGCCCCTTTTCGAGTGGGTCTTCAACCAATCACAAATGGACACCAAACCGCTTTGAGGTGGAGTGATAAGCCTTGACTCCTCGAATCGATCATTGACCATCGATCGGTGATGGCCATCATCGATCGGTGATGGCGGCATCGGTCGATTGATAACCTCGATCGTGATGACCGATACACGGGAGTCCTCCAAGCGGTCGGCATAAAAACATAATTTTGATGGTCGTCGACCATCCGATCTCGACCTAGACCATCTATAAGATGTCTTTGGTCGGATCTACGCTTAAGATCATCCCCGTAAAGAGGATACGACCTTACTCTCGCACACACGAGATTACCTCGATACTTACGGGTCGCTTTTGCTTCCGGCCTTCCACTCGATTCCTTCGGCTCCCTCCGAAGTAACTCGAGTATCGCCCGACCACCGCGGCTTCCTCCGGGTGTCGCTCGCCTTTAGCTCGGCTATATCAATCTTACGCACACTCGATTAAAATAGACTTAACTTTTGTGTCTTTGCTATAATCAAAACACAGGTTCGATTTCGGTGCCTCACTGCACCAACAAATCGTGGATGCTAGTTATGGTAACTAGTTCATTGGAGTGACCAGCCGTAAGACTTCATATGGTTCTCTGCATATATAGATATGTCAATGAAGTTCTTACTGTGGCTTAAGTGCGATGTTCCTTTGACTTGCGGTATTCAAGTCATCTTGATCATGGAGACTTATGCTTTGACATCTTAAGCAAACATCTCTAAGGAGATGTGGACCGGGATGATTGGGTATAAGTCAGTGATCGAAGGTGTTTGAATAGCCTATAAAGGATTCACCACTCCTTGCGAGAGATGTATACCCATGGCCTCTCGTCGGATTGTTACTAAAGTCTTTGGCAAAGCATTACATGTTTAGAGTAAGGTACTCTTGATACATGTGGAGTAACTAGAATCCGTGGGGCGAGGAAATGATACTTGGGCTAGGTGTGGCGTAGTCGACCTAGTGAGGGGTGACACAATAGACCATGTCACGAACCAAGTGGGTATAAGATGAGTGAAGGAATGGGGCACGATTCATTCGAGCTCTTGAAGGGTTTGAGAAATAGTTACGGATCAGTTGATCTTTTGGTTAATTGGGGATCATGATGTACTACTAGGTGCCACTCATGATCGTTCTATAATTAATGGTTAATTATAGGCGGCCAACATAAACCGAGAACCTGTTTGGTCACCGCTGCGAGTGTAATCGAAGGATTTAAAGCGAGCGAGTAGGATTCTCGGTTCTCAGACCGAGAGAAACTAGGTTTGGTTGGACCAAACATAAAGCGAGCATGAAATCATTTCAGTCGCAATGGAAGCATGGATAGGCAGTGTCTTATGAAGACATAATGGATGGACCAAAATGGTTTGGTTCTAATCAAATGGAGGAGAATAAACCAAAGGGTTTGGTTTATTTTAAACGAATGAACCAAAAGTTGGTTCGGTTCGTTTTAACTTAAAATAAACCATCATGGTTTGGTTTATTTTAACTTATCTTAATGGAGTGGGTTAACGGGCTTTATGGATATGATCCATTAACCATTAAGAGAATTAGTTCTCTATAAAATAGGGCTTAAACCCTAATCCAAAACCCTAGCCCTTGGAGTTGCCGCCCACCCCTTGAAGGAGGTTTTCGGCGCCAACCCTAGTGTGCCGCCGCCCAACCTCTTGTGCCGCCGTCAAACTTGTTGCCGGCGACCAAGCTTCAGCTGGTGAACCTCTGGCGACCCTCCGGTGATCTCCTCTAGGTTCGGTGATAAGGTGAGCTTCCATCTCTCCTTGGCCGGCCTCTATTCCTCCACCAAAAGCTGTCCAGTTTTTCTGGACAGCTTGTTTCTTTGTTGTCAGAGCGTCGTTTGGACGACGGTTAGTGCTCCGACAGCGGCTAACTTACCGGGGATTTGATCTCCGGTAATCCTCTGAGGTGGGGGACGAAGGATTCGTCAAACGGTTGACGAATACCTCTCCGGAGAAGCGAGTTTTGAGAACTCGTTTTAGGATCCGAATTTGGATTCGGATCGTGATCATCTCTCGATCACGTCGTCTTCAACACGAGCCTAGTAACCCGTACGAAGACGAAGCTCGTGACTTAGCGAAGTCATCCCGAGGAGCTCGGCGTGGATACGGATAGAGACGATTCTTATGAGGATTGTTCCGGTTGATGCCGTTCCCGCTATACGTCATACGAAAGGTATAACGTAGATAATTTTCTTTTATTGCAAATTTTAATTTACGGTTATGTCTACAATTGTTGTAATATGCATGCGTGTGTTGTGTGTGTTGTAATAAATATAGATTTATTATTTTTAATTGCTTCCGCTGTGCTCATGTTTACGAAACATGATCGAACACACACACGCCGCGGTGCCGGAAACCCAACAACCTTGGCTATGTTTTTCATGTTGATGTGCCCCAATCTCCTATGCCATAGCCAACTCTCTTCTTCTTTTGCAGCAAGACACTTAGTAGAAATGTTAGAAGCATATGAAAGATCAACATAATAGATATTTGATTTCCTATATCTAACTAACATACAATCATTTAATTCCTTGTGTCTAATCATGCATTTAGAGGATTCAAAAGAGACATGATAGTTTGCATCACAAAGTTGACTAACACTTAATAAATTAAATTTCATATTTTCAACTAGTAAAACTTTGTGAATGACAATTTTGGGGGATACCTCAATTGTACCTCTACCTAATATCTTGAGTTTTCCACTATTTCCAAAAGACACCGCTCCCTTCTTCACATACTTAATTGTGGAGAATTTGCTCACATCCCCGGTCATATGTGTTGAGCAACTGCTATCCACAATCCACATACCTTGATCTCCTACCTAAATCACATGAAAACCACAAGCTTTTGGTACCCAAACATTTGGACCGGTAACATTAAGTAAAAACTTCTTAGGTACCCATGCTTTCTTGACCTTACCTTTAATGGTTGCTTTCCTATTAATCAATGAAATATAAGCAACTTCTTTTTCCTTTTACTTATATCCTAAACCGGCCTTGTTGTAAACGACTCTTTGTTGACTAAGAATCATATCAAGATATTTTGAGCCATTTGAAAATTTCTCTAAACATGCTTTTAATTCACTAACCTCATCCTTAAGTTTGTCATTCTCTTCCTTAAGCATGCAAGAATCAACATGTGAAGGTTTTTCATTCCTAATGGCCTTTAGTTCTACCTTCATGCTCTTAACCTTAGATTTAGACTTATCTAGAGCTTCTTTAAGATAGACAATTGATTTATAAAGAAGCTTAACTTTGGGAGAGTTCATTACCTTATCGTCACTAGATGACGATTCATCACTTGAAGACTCTTCTCCTTGGCTTGATGTACCGGAGTCATCTTCTTGGGCCATGAGTGCTACATGGAATGTGATGTGGCAAAACTCATCATCATCGGAGGAATCTTCAACACTTGGTGTGTCCCATGTGGTTTGAGCCACCAAGGCCTCCTTCTTCTTCTTCTCCTTCTTGTCCTTCTTGTCCTTTTCTTTTTCCTCCTTCTTCTTTAGCTCAGGGCAATTTGGCTTTATGTGCCCCTTTTTATTGCAAGCATGACAAATCACATTATTATTAAAATTTGAATTACCACTAATTTTAACTCTTGAAGAATGAGACCCCTTCCTTGCTTCTCTATTCTTGAACTCCTTTGATTTTCTATAGAGTTTCTTGACAAAGTTGGCCATCTCACTAGAAGAGTCTCCATCACTACTTGAATCACTCTCCGACTCGGATGATGATGACACTTCTTTTCTTTCTTTCTTCTTCCTTTCCTTCTTCTCAACAAATAGAGCTAAACCCTTTTCCTTAGAAGACATGTTAGTTTGCTCATGCAATTCAAACTCACAAAATAATTCATCAATTTTAATTTGAGAAAGATCCCTAGTTACTTTAATAGCATCAACTATAGAAGTCCATAGAGAATTTCTAGGAAATGCTTGAAGTATGTATCTTACCAAATCTCGGTTGTCAACTCGCTCACCTATGATATGGAGTCCATTCACAATCTCCTTGAACCTTCCATGCATTTGACTTACGGTTTCATGCATCTTCATTTGGAAGGCTTGAAGTTGTCCAATTAGCAAGTCCTTCTTGGCCCTCTTTGACTCATTGGATCCTTCATTTAGCTCAATGAGCTTTTCCCATAGCTCCTTGGCGGATTCGAAAGGGCCTACCTTATTGAGTTGCTCCATGGTAATACCGCATTGAATGGTGAGTACCGCCTTTGCATTTGATTCGAATCTCCTATTCATTTCCCTTGTCCAATCCTTGCTTGGAATAGGATTCCCATGTTCGTCCACCGGTTCCTCGAAGCCATCTACAATGCTATGCCAAATTTCAATATTACTCATTAGATAGTACTTCATCCTACCTTTCCAATATGCAAAATGACTCCCATCGAAGAGTGGTGGCTTGGCAGTGCTATATCCCTCTTGAAGAGCCATTGATGCCTTTGTTGATGGTGAAATCTTCCAAGCTATCCGGGCTCTGATACCACTTGTTAGGATCTTTGTAATGGCTAGAGGGGGGGTGATTAGCCTTTCTTCATTTCTAACAAAAATGTTAGCGGAAGCAATACAAATATAAACACAAATAAGAACAAGAAACAAAGCTAACACCCAATGTACGTAGTTCGGAGATGACGCTCCTACTCCACGGTAATCCGTAAGGTGGATTAGTCCTAGCCAAGCTTCACTATATCCTCCTTTGGATGAACCAAGGTGAAGAAACCTTGTTTACAATGCTCTCCTCTTCTTTACAATGATGGAAGATTAAAAGCTAGAGAAGAGGAGGTTTAGAATCACTAAAGCACTTGGGAAAGCTTGGTGAGCACAAGGGTGTAGCTAGGAATGAGAGCACTAGCTTCACCAAGCTCCCCAAGGCCCCTTCTTATAGAAGAGGGGCTGTTTTTCCCGTTGGGCTTCGATCAGTCGACTGATGCTTACCATCAGTCGACTGCCGCCGAAGCCAACGACTTCTGAACCAGCAGATCCGCGGAGATTCGTAGCCGCAATTTCCAACGGCCAAGTGATCACCGATCGATCCTCCATCACCGACCGATGGAGTGATCATCGATTGTAGGTCGCAATGGACTACATTCGTGCTCGCTTGCCGATTAGTCGATCACATCGTTAGCGGATCGATTGCAACATCACGATCGCCATCGCTAAAGCAAGACCGATGGTCGTGGTTTCACCGACTCGAAAGACTTGACTACGATTGATACATCGACGATTGATACTCATCAAGTATGAGTAATTCACACTTGATTTTACAACCTAGACCTAGACTCAACCTTCTAGCTCCTCATTAAGCCTTGCGCCTCCAGGATCCCTCCGAGTCCGCGACTTGTTCATCCTTTGCGCTTTGCTTCTAAGAGCTTCCTTCGGTTTTGTCATATCTTGGGTTGCCAAATGCTTGGACTTTACGCCGCCAAGACTACAAGCTTGGACTTATGCTGCAAAGACCTTACTTTGGACTTCCTTTACCAAGGTTCACTTGGACTTTATGCTGCCAAGACTACAAGCTTGGTCTTACGCTGCCAAGTCCATCCCTTGGACTTCCTTTGCCAAGATCATACTTGGTCTTCCTTTGCCAAGGTTCACTTGGACTTTACGCTGCCAAGACTACAAGCTTGGTCTTATGCTGCCAAGTCCGTCCCTTGGACTTTCCTTGCCAAGATCATACTTGGACTTCTCTTTTACCAAGTCTTCATCCTTGGATTTTCCTGTCACTTAAACATATTCGCAATTAGATCACAAAGTATTGCCTAACTTAGATGATTATCCAAACATCAAAACATATAAATGCTTGGAGCATTGTTGCACCAACAGGGAGGAGCTTCCTTTATATAGAAATCATGCCGAATCGTTGCGAAATCTGGAAAAATCCCTAATCGCGTCAATCTGTCTGGCTGCCACACGACCGTGTGAAAACACATGGCCTGGCCGTGTGTCGGGATGTGGCAGCCATTTTCACCCTCTGAACACGGCCGTATGTAGACACACGCCCTGACCGTGTTCCCTTCTGTGTCCAGCTGCAAAATGCCCTTCTTTTGCTCCAGAAGTGTGCCTTTTCCCATGAAATACTATCCTGCACACAAAAGTACAAAGAGCAGATCTCCGAACCAAAAAACAAAAAATGCATGCAAAACAAAGTGAAATATGCATGTAACAAACATAAAATGTAATGAGATGTGAGCGAAAACTCCTCCTAAAATCCTATATATTTTGCTCACATCAATTAACAGCAATTCGACACCGCTTCCTTGCTTAGTAGCCGAGCCATCAACATATATTTCCCATACCTCATTTTTCTTGGATCCCAGTGTCTTGAACAAGAAATCCACCTATACTTGTCCTTTGAGAGCCGTCCGAGGTTGGTACTGAATATCATACTCAGCTAATTTTGTGGTCCATTTAATCAAGCGATCAGACACTTCGAGATTGGTTAATATTCTTCCAAGGGCACTATTGGTCAATACCATCACCGGATGGGATAAGAAATAAGGGTGAAGCCTCCGAGCCATTATGAGAAGAACCAGATCTAATTTCTCCAATGTAGTATATTGACTTTCCGCAGCTTTTAGCAGGTGGCTGACGAAATAAATTGGGAATTATTTACCATCCTCCTACCAAAATAAGACGGATGCCACATCTTCTTCGGATGTAGCCAAGTATAATTGCAAGCTTTCTCCTGCCACTGGCTTTGCTAGCGTAGGTAGTTCAGACATGTATTGCTTTAACTCCATGAAGGCCTTCTCACACTTTTCTGTTAGGGCAATCTCTTGCCATGATTAAGTTTTGATGTGTGTGGCAAAGGGTTTAAGTTAGTTTGTTATGTTGATTTGATATGTGCGTTGAAGTCATGCAGGACTTAGTAATTCGCACATGGAGCCGTGGCGAGTTTCATATCTCATGACTCGGTCCTTGAGTCAGTGAAGGATAGCTTTGCGAAAGCCGTGCGCTTGGAGCATCCGAGGGACCGCCGGACGAGGAGCTTGGAGTGAAGCCGGAGAAAGTAGACTTCGAGGCAAGAGACGCGAAGGAGCATTGCAGAGCCGTGCGCCTGATGCTGCCGAGGGACGTGGCCGTGAACGAAGAGAACTTCGAAGGCGAGGAACTCCGAGGGATGAGAGTGAGCGAATGTAACCCGGGAAGGGGTAGCTCTTAGGTGAAACTTGGCCATTTGGCCAAGTGTCGGATGAGTTTTCCCGACACGGTCGATCGCCATGTCATGGCAATGATCGCTTGCTGACGATGGTTCGATCGACCGGTTTAAGTCAGAATCAAGTTGATCGGATCACCGATCGACGGCATGGGCAATGATCGATGGCTTGATCACGATCGCCAAGAAACGATAGTCGATCGATGGCACCGTACGCATACGTAATGGAGTTGATCTCGCAGAGCACTCGACTGATTGACATCAGTCGACTGATGGGTGCCATCAGTCGACTGATGCCAATACCGTTGGATGGAATCCAACGTGGAAAGCGGCCATTATTGGGCAACGGCTACAGGACAAGTCGACTGATCGAGGGTATCAGTCGACTGATCCTGTGTCAACGGGAAGAAACCTTCTTCCTCTATAAAAAGGAAGGGGATGGGGATTTGGGAGGTTAATGCTTGAACGCCCAACTACTCCCAAAGTGCTCTAAACGGTTTTCCACTCTTCTACTTGCTCTAATCTTCATTCTATTGTAGAAGAGTGATCTTGATTGTAAAGGTTACCTCCACCTAGCTTGGTACAAAGGAGAGACCAATAGTGGATTGGTTTTGGCGGAGTGATTCACCGAGGACGAATCGGGTCGTGGATTAGCGGCGTAGCCGTGAACCACGTTACATCCTTGTTAGCATTGTTTGTTTATCTTTTGCTTTGTCTATTTGTATTTGTATATTCCGCTTGCGCTAATCTTTTGTAGACGAGCAATTTACGACATCTATCGTATGAGGGCTATTCACCCCCCTCTAGCCGGCCGATTCGATCCCCAACAAGTGGTATCAGAGCCGAGGTTGCTTGTCACCAGACTAACCGCCGCAACAAGCTCTACATCAAAATTGCCGGCTCAAACATTCATCCACCGAAGTTTGAAGGAGAATTCGCTTGGTGGAAGAAGAGAATGGAGGTATTTTTCGAAACGGATTTTGATATCATGATAACAATGGAATCCGGTTTCATTTTGCCTAGGGATGAAGAAGGGAAGCCAATAGAGAAATCTAGGTGGACCAAAAAGCAAAGGGAAGAGCACCTTGCAAACTCAAAAGCCAAGCATCATCTCTTCAATGTGCTCCCCCAACAAGAGATCAACCGAATTGGGGAATGCTCAAGTGCCAAGGAGATGTGGGAGAGATTGGTTGAACTTCATGAAGGCACTTCGGAAGCCAAACTTGCAAGGAGAGACCTCCTCCGCTCCCAACTATCAAATATCAAATTGGAAAAGGGAGAAAAGGTAACATCATTACATTCTAGGTTTAAAGAAATATTAATTGGGCTAACAAGTGTAGGAGAGAAGCTATCCAACCGGGATATGATAATGAAAGCTATAGATGCTTTTCCCCGATCATCCAAGTGGAGTTCAATGGTGGACTCATTTTATATTTCAAAGAATCTAGAGGTAAGTACTCTAGATGAATTTTTCTCCACTATGGAATTGCATGAATCTAAGCTTGAAGGAATACAAGAAGAGCCAAAAATCCAACCTTCAAGAGGAGTAGCATTCTTGGCAAACAAGGGGAAGAAGAAGATAGAGATCCCTTCCTCCTCCGATGATGATGAAGCTTCCTCCTCCTCCTCCATGGATAGCACGGAAGAAGCGTATATGGTAAGGAGGGTAAGACGTGCATTAAAAGGTTTTAGATTTAACAAATCAAATGATAGGAATAGGAGACCAAGAGAAAAGATCATATGCTACAATTGCCAAGGAGAGGGCCACATAAGGGACAATTGTCCGCTCCTAAACAAGAGCAAGGAAGAGAGGAAGAAGAAAGAAGAAAAGAAGAAGAAGAAGGGGAACAAGAAAAAGGAAGAAGAAAAGAAGGCAAAGGAAAAGGGGAAGGCCAAAGCATTCAAGGCCAAGACATGGGATGACCCTTCTTCCTCTTCCTCATCCGAGGAAGAAAATGCATTTGTCACCAACCTAGCGTTGATGGCATTCGACGACTTGGATTGCTCCTCCACCGAAAATGAAGAATCAAGCTCAAGTGGAGAGAGCTCAAGTGAAGGGGGAGCCTCTACATCCTCCTCATCCGAAGAAGAAGAAGAGGACATGGAAACTATGGTAACGAATCTAACTCCTAAGAAAATAGTTTCCATGGTTTCTAGCTTAACTAGGGATTTATTTAGAGCTAAGAAGAAGAACAAAAGCATGCTAGATCAAATTAAGGACTTAGAAAATAAACTAGAAAAAGCATGCTTAAATGATAATGATGATGATACGTGCTCACATGATGAATATATGTCATTTAATGTTAGTGATGCATGTATGGATGACAATAGGGCTCTAAGGGAAAAGGTAGATTACTTGACAAAAGCCCTAGAAAAGTTCACAATAGGCTCCAACACCTTGAACATGATCATAGGGAGCCAAAGGGCAAGTTTCAACAAAAAGGGCCTAGGTTATAAAGAAAAGAAAAATGAAAAGGCCTATAAATGCCTAATTGCTAGGGGACAAGATAAGAAGAAAATAATAGCTAGGAAATGGATTCTTAAGGAGTATCTAGTGAACCCCATAGGCAAGAACTTATTTTGGGTTCCAAAATCCATCCTTAAGGGTTAGAAAACCCCTAGGATAGTCAATCATATGCAATTGACCTATATCATATTTTGGTTGACTTAGGATGGCGGGACAACATTTTTTAAATAGTGTTAGGTGATGATAACGTGCCTATAAATAGTTAATAATGCTTAAATCATGATGATTAATGTAATTGCTATGTATGTTTGCAATCATGATTTATGATTTTGAAAATTGGCACATCATCATGAGAAATAGGGTCTAAATCGTGCTTTAGGTAATACTTTGTTTATTATCATGATATAATACCTAATTCATGATAACAATTCAATGAATACATGTATTTCATGATCATAATGTAGAATCAATTGATATATGCCTTAATGATCATGAGGATTGTTAGGTTGATACTTAACCATGATAGAATTGTATGAATATAATGGTTAAGTATATACAAATACTCCCTAAAATGCATCTCACACTTACCATAGGCTACTTTGATTGAAAACTTAGCATGGGTGAGATGTTAGGATGATACAAATGTCCACTAATGCCTATGGCATTTAGATGGTCATTTAAGGTATCAAAATAGCAATAATAGACCAATCATGGGGAATGCGTATGTTTAATTCATAGACATATTGCCCAAAGATCATGGTTGGATATTTCATATGTTTTCAAAACAATTTCTTAATATAAAATCTATGTATTCATGTTTTGAAACAATTGGAACCAAAACTAGGTGTTAAACTTGATACTCATATGATCAAAAACCTAGTGGTTTTTAAAGCTTTTGGATTTTTGGAAAATACATGAAAATATAATGATTTTTCATGAAGACCTATTTTTCACTGATAAAGAATCTTACAAGAAATATGTTCCCCAAATTTCATGATTTTTCGAATTTTCTGAAATTTTTAATGCATTTCTGAAATTCGGTCCGAAAATCAGAAAGTTCTGAAATTCGCGTGCCAGTCGACTGGTAGTCTGAACCAGTCGACTGATGGCCTAAAAATCAGAACAGTAAAGGCCGAATTCATGTTTTAGACTAATGTTTGGTATTTTCCTCCTATTAGACTTGATGTCATGAGTTTATAACTTAGTGTTAATCTTTTTGATGGTGTCAAAGGGGGAGAATTGATTATGTTTAAGTAAATTATGATAGGGGGAGAATTTGTAGAGAGAGTTTCATGGATTAAGGGGGAGTTGCATGTTGCTATATCATGTTTATGTTTACATGCCTTCCTTCCTTAGAAATTTTTATCAAATGTTTTTACCTAACTTAAACGGATTGCCACACATCAAAAAGGGGGAGATTGTTAAGGCAATCTCTTGCCATGATTAGGTTTTGATGTGTGTAGCAAAGGGTTTAAGTTAGTTTGTTATGTTGATTTGATATGTGCGTTGAAGTCGTGCAGGACTTAGTAATTCGCACATGGAGCCGTGGCGAGTTTAACATCTCATGACTCGGTCCTTGAGTCGGTGAAGGATAGCTTTGCGGAAGCCGTGCGCTTGGAGCTTCCGAGGGACCGCCGGACGAGGAGCTTGGAGTGAAGCCGGAGGAAGTAGACTTCGAGGCAAGAGACACGAAGGAGCATTGCAGAGCCGTGCGCCTGATGCTGCCGAGGGACGTGGCCGCGAACGAAGAGAACTTCGAAGGCGAGGAACTCCGAGGGATGAGAGTAAGCGAATGTAACTCGGGAAGGGGTAGCTCTTAGGTGAAACTTGGCCATTTGGCCAAGTGTCGGATGAGTTTTCCCGACACCAGTCGACTGCCATGTCATGGCAGTCGACTGCTCTGAGTCGATGGTTCGATCGACTGGTTTAAGTCAGCTGAATCAAGTTGATCAGTCGACTGACGGCATGGGCAGTCGACTGATGGCTTGATCAGTCGACTGCCAAGGGATGGCAGTCGACTGATGGCACTGTGCACAGGCACAGAATGGAGTCGATCTCGCGGAGCACTCGACTGATTGACATCAGTCGACTGATGGGTGCCATCAGTCGACTGATGCCAATACCGTTGGATGGAATCCAACGTGGAAAGCAGCCGTTATTGGGCAACGGCTACAGGACCAGTCGACTGATCGAGGGCATCAGTCGACTGATCCTGTGTCAACGGGAAGAAACCCTCTTCCTCTATAAAAAGGAAGGGGATGGGGCTTTGGGAGGTTAATGCTTGAACGCCCAACTACTCCCAAAGTGCCCTAAACGGTTTTCCACTCTTCTACTTGCTCTAATCTTCATTCTATTGTAGAAGAGTGATCTTGATTGTAAAGGTTACCTCCACCTAGCTTGGTGCAAAGGAGAGACCAATAGTGGATTGGTTTTGGCGGAGTGATTCACCGAGGACGAATCGGGTCGTGGATTAGCGGCGTAGCCGTGAACCACGTTACATCCTTGTTAGCATTGTTTGTTTATCTTTTACTTTGTCTATTTGTATTTGTATATTCCGCTTGCGCTAATCTTTTGTAGACGAGCAATTTACCACATCCATCGTACGAGGGCTATTCACCCCCCTCTAGCCGGCCGATTCGATCCCCAACATTTTCATCCCATGAAAATCGAGCCAACTTATGAAGTATATTAAAAAAGGGCAAACTCTACTCAGCCAACTTAGGGATGAATCGTGAGAGTGCTGTTATTCTTCCCAATAGCCTCTGTACTTCTTTGGTATTCCGGGGAGGAATCATATTTTGTAAGGCCTGGGTTTCCTCGGGATTGACTTCAATACTCCTCTCAGTTACAATATAGCCGAGAAATCTGCCATTTCTGATGCCGAATAAACACTTGATAGGATTGAGTTGAATTCCATATTGGCACAATGTATTGAATGTCTCGGATATGTCTTTAACAATATCCTCTGCCTTGGTAGATTTGATGAGAATGTCGTCTACATATACTTCAATGTTTCGACCAATTTGTGACCGAAAGACCTTATCCATCAGCCTTTGTAAGTGGCGCCAGCGTTCTTTAGTCCGAATGGTATAACCTTGTAGCAAAAAGTGTCATTCGCAGTGACAAAGCAAACTTTTTCTTGATCTTCTTGGGCCAACTAGATTTGATGGTATCCCTGATATGCATCTAACATACAAATTAGCTCACATCCTGCCATAGAATCGACTAGCTGATCTATCAGAGGCAAGGGGTAGCAATCTTTAGGGCAGACTTTATTGAGATCTCGAAAATATATACATACCCTCCAATTTCTCCCTGGCTTAGGTACTAGTACAACATTTGATATCCATTCAGGGAACTGGACCTCGCGGATATACCCGGCTTGCAGTAACTTTTGCACTTCGGCCCAAATGATCTGGTCTTTCTCAGGGCCAAAGTGCTTTCGCTTTTGTTTCACTGGCCGAGCTCCAGGGAGAATATTCAACCGATGTTCCATTATGGCTCAGGAAATGGATCTATTTCGCTCTTCCGACCAAGTGAAGACGTCTTGGTTGTCCGAAAGACAATTGACCACCCTTTTCTCTAGATCGGATGGTAAATTGGCATCTACTTGGACAACTTTGCTAGGTTGATTCGACCATATTCGCACAATTTCATCTTCACCCAATGACTCCTCTCGGAGGGTGTAGACTTCTGTGCCTTCGACCTTCCAGCTCTTTTTGGGACCCATCCGGACTTCCTCCATGTAACATCTTTGGGTTGCCTTTTGATCTCCCGCAGCTTCACCCATTTGATTATTCACGAGGAATTTAATCTGAAGGGTTTTGCTTATTGAGTCCGTGAGGGGAAACTTCGCTTCCCACTTCACCTCGGTCGTTTGTTCATGGTGATCCCATCGATGTCCCCCGATTAAAAAATTTAATCCTAGACAGAAGGGATTGCCCAAACAACCAAGTCATCGTCGTGCTATTCGTTAAGAGAGGTCACTTGAACAAACTCGTTGTTCAAGCGACCATCCTCTATTCTATGAGTAGCCGCGGAATAGACAATGTACGGATCGTCAGTTTTTGTATTTATGTTCGGGGTCCAAGTATTATTTAGCCATATACAGATTTATATCATGCTCATAGTTGAAAAACAAAAACAAGCAAGTAACAAAAGAGAATAGAGAATAGATATACCTCTCGATCTTCTAATGTATGACCTTCCTCCTTTCGGACGTCGTGTGGGCGACGATCTACCAAAAGTCGAAGCTCCAAGATTGCAAATCTTCCTTCCTAGCTCTTCCAAAGCAAGAGGAAGAATAGAAACAAGGTTATTCTCCTTCCTAAAGCCAACCAACAAGGAACAAAGAAAATCCTTGCCGCCGGCCAACAAGGAGAAGGAGATGATGATGGAAACCAACCAAGACACCAAGGGAAACCCCTAAGTCTTGTTTCCACCACTCAAGGAGAAGGAGAAGAGAGGTTTGGACGCCGAACAATGGCTGGAAAAGGTTGGGAAAACAAGCTAGACGCCGACCACCTTGAAGGAAGAAGAAGAAAGGAATTACCTTCCTTATTTGGTGCCGCCCAAGCCTCCAAAACCCTAACCCTAGCTTTGCCGCCAACTCCAAAACCTTAGCCTCTCTTGATGATTACTTCACGCCAACCCCTCAAGCTCCTTTTATAGAGTTAGGGATAAGCCTCCTTTTCATCTCTACCATTGGTTCTAGGGATTTAATCTCAACCATCGGATCTAGAGATTTAATCTCAACCGTCGGATCCTAGAGATTTAATCTCTACCTATGGATCTAGAGTTTTTTTTTTCTATCCATTGGATCTAAGCATCATGAGGTGTTAATAGGCTACATTAGGGACCATGAGGAGGAGTTGGATCTTGGCCACCCATGGATCAAGCCCACATAAAGTCCGATCCATAAATTATAATCCAATCCACTAAAGGATTATCATTGATCTACCTCACCAACCCCCATATGTTAATATGGGCTCCATATATTATATGTACATTTTCTCCCCGTGTTTAAGATCTCGAATGTCCGTCGATTAATTAATTTACTGACCATTAATTAATCAACATCTAACTCCATGAGTAGTACCACTCAACCTTTTCATCATGCCGGATCAAGTCCACCTGCAGGGTTTACATGATGAACCTTATGAGCTCCTCAAGGGGACATCATCATCCTAATATATAGGACACAGTTTCCTCCTATAATCAACGACACACCATATAAATAATATCATCTCCCAACTTACCGAGCCTATCTATTTAATCTATAAATCTCAACCATTGTTAAATCAAAGAGATGACTACAAAGTATATGTGCCCGTTATTATATCGGAATTAAGAGCATGTACAAAATAATATCTGAGGTCCGATTCGATTATGTAGTTAGCAATAAATTGAATCACCTCTATGTCGGTCCTGCTCAATACACACAAATTGCACTAGTGTGATTCTTTGATCAAGACAAACCAATACCAAATCACACTACAACCATTCCGATGGTTTGTCCAAAGTCATCTCGGTTGTGAGCCTTTTCTTATAGTTTACAAGGAACCGATAACATGATCTCCCGTGTGATACCACACACCATGTTATCTACAATGTAATGTATTAGACAATATGCATAACCATAAAAATATGCAAACAATGATCATGTGATTCTTATTTCAAAATAAAGATGTTCATACAAAAGGTAGACTTTTCAGTATACATCCCTACAATCTCCCACTTATACTAAAAGACTATGCTGTCCTCAAAGTGACATACATCTGATCCCCATTCCCTCCACATGCCTATCAAAAGCTCTCGCCGGAAGGGCCTTAGTGAAAGGATCTGCCAGGTTATCCTCCGATGCAATCTTGGCCACAACAACTTCTCTCTTTACGATTTCTCGTATAAGGTGGTACTTGCGCTCTATGTGTTTACTAGCCTTATGGGCTCGTGGTTCCTTCGAGTTTGCAACTGCACCACTATTATCACAATAAATTGTGATAGTTCTGGGCAAACCAGGAATCACATCCAAATCCATTAGGAAGTTCGTGAGCCACACAACTTCTTTGGCCACCTCTGAGGCTGCCATATACTCAGCTTCTATGGTGGAGTCCGCCACGCATTTCTGCTGGACACTCCTCCATACAATGACTCCACCTCCCAAAGTAAACACAAAACCTGAGGTAGACTTACTGTTATCCCTATCTGATTGGAAGTCACAATCCATGTAACCCACAGGGAGTAATTGGTCTGCCCAGTAAACTAGCATATAATCCCTAGTCCTTCTCAGGTACTTTAATATATGTTTTACCACAGTCCAATTTCCCTGTCCTAGATTACTCTGATATCTGCTGACCATGCCTACGGCAAAGTAGATATCTGGTCTCGTACATAGCATCGCATACATGAGGCTCCCTACTGCCGAAGCATAAGGAACCGCCTTTATCTTCTCTATCTCCTCAGATGTTCTAGGACACATCTCCTTAGATAAAGGAACTCCATGCCTGAAAGGTAGAAAACTCTTCTTGGAGTTCTGCATGCTAAAACGATCCATAATCGTGTCTATGTATGAAGCTTGGGATAAGCACAACATCCTTTTCCTGCGATCCCTTATAACCTTGATCCCAAGGATGTGTCCCACTTCTCCCAAGTCCTTCATATCAAACTGTTTGGACAACCATACCCTTACGCCCGATAACACTTTGATATTGTTGCCAATCACCAAAATGTTATCTACGTATAGTATAAGAAATACCACTACGTTTCCGTCACATCTCTTGTATACACAAGACTCATCCGGACTTTGAATAAATCCATAAGACTGATTTACCTCATCGAAGCGGATGTTCCAAGACCTCAAAGCTTGCTTCAATCCATAAATGGACCGATTAAGCTTACACACAAGATGCTCCTTTCCTTTAGCAATGAATCCCTCTGGTTGCTTCATATAGATGTTTTCCTCTAGACTTCCATTAAGGAAAGCTGTCTTGACATCCATCTGCCACACCTCATAATCAATATGAGCTGCTATGCATAAGAGCTCCCAGACCTGATTTGAATCTATAGATTCAATCTCAGTATTCATTGTACTTTGCCAAGATGCTGCATCTATATCTTGGATTGCCTCGTCGTATGTCCAGGGATCAGGTTCATGTTCACCAGGGACCAATTCAGAAGATTCACCCAAGAACATGAATCTATGAGGCTGTCTAACAACCCTCCCACTACGACGAGGTATCTCCTGTGTATGCTCTGTGACACGCAGTGCAGTGACTTGTGGTATATCCTTTCGTACCAGTGGTACTAAAGAAGTGACTTCCCCTTTTAATTCCTCCAGGACAATTTTACTCTTGGGCTTGTGGCTCATCACATAGTCTTCCTCTAGAAATCTGGCATTCGTGCTAACGATCACCCTCTGATCTCTAGGACTATAAAACAAACCACCCTTCGTTCCCCTAGGATAGCTAACGAACATGCGTACTTCTGTACGAGGTTCCAACTTACCAGCATCTGGCTTCAGCACATGTGTTGGACTCCCCCATATTCGAATATGTCTTAGACTAGGCTTTCGCCCAGTCCACAATTCTGTTGGAGTATAGGACACTGATTTAGATGGAACCGAGTTCAGAATGTACACCGCCGTATCTAGAGCATATCCCCAGAACGAATCTGGCAACTTAGAATAATTCATCATTGATCTAACCATCTCCATAAGAGTCCTATTCCTTCACTCTGCTACACCATTCTGTTGGGGTGTGCCAGGTGCAGACAATTGGGATTGTATCTCAGCCTCTGATAAGTAGTTCCTAAACTCTCCCAAGAGGTACTCACCACCACTATCAGATCGTAGTATCATCCATATCTTGAATAATCGTATATGAAAGAGACGAAATATTCAAGACCACCTCTTGCCTGGATAGTCATAGGACCACACAAATCAGAATGAACCATTTCTAACACATCTTTGGCTCTATACCCCTTGACCTTAAAAGGCCTCTTGGTCATTTTATCCTCCAAGCAAGATTCGCAGATTGGGAAATCTTCCACCACTAATGAACCCAGAGGTCCATCAGCTATCAACCTTTGAATTCTGCTTAGGTTAATATGACTAAGCCTAAGATGCCAAAGATATGTTTGGTTCATCTTCGAAGGTTCTTTTCTCTTATTGGAATTAGAAAATGAGTTATAAACTTCAATTTGCATCGTGGGAGGTTTTGGTTCAAGTGTATATAAATTTCCTATCAATGTACCTGAACAGATATTCTCCCTATTCCTTTTATAACAACTCTGTTATTAAAAGAAATAGAATATCCATCCATAGACAATTTAGAAATTGAAATTAAATTCTTTCTAAATAAAGGTACATAAAGGGAATTTTCCAAAACCAAAGTTTTATTTTTCTCAAAAGATAAATAAAATGTCTCCCACTGTAATAGTCGCCACCTTAGTGGCATTGCCCAAGTAAATGGTAATCTCTCCCTCAGCTTGTCGTCGGGTTTCCTAGAACCCCCTGCAAAGTATTGCAGACATGATCAGTGGCTCCCATATCTACAGTCCAGGTGCCGATAGATAACACCACTAATCATGTTTCAACGACTAGTCCAAAGGATATACCTTTGTTCTGCTTTGGATTGGGACAGTCCTTCTTCCAATGTCCATCCTGCTTGCAAGTGAAGTACTTGCCTTTCGGCTTCTTCACTCCTCCCTGAGATCCTCCCACCACCTTTTCTCCACCTTGTTTCTTCTTCTTGCCTTTCGGCTTAGAAGTAGAAGCCTTCTGAGCAACCATGGCCTGAGGACACTCTTCGAAGAGTGCATACTTGTACTCCTTAGCAGATAAGACAATATCTGGATTCTTTTTTCCAATCAACATAATTATGTACAGTAAGTTTATTTTCCTTTAGTATCATAGCAAGTGGACTAAAAGTCATTTTTGAAAATCCTAAGAATCACATAGATCATTACTGTAGACTTCAAAAAATTATTTATTCCTCAAACAATAAAATTTTAAAATCAACCAACACCTCAAAACACTGAGAATATCATATGCCAAGATAGTGTGGACGTATACAAATTCTACATTTGTAAGAGGAGATTTTACCCATTAATTTTACTATCCTGTCAACCTAACTTTTTGACAATTAAAATTAATAGTTGGTTCCTCTTTGGCCCTACAAATAAAAGCAGTGACTCCGATGGGGAGGATACTTATATTTGTATCTAAGTGTTCACCATTACTCGGTACCAAGGTAATTATCTCGAGTTATGTGCCTTTTGATGGGGAAGTGCACACACTCCTTAATAATTCTCTATAACCATATTTGACCTTGTGATCCGCAAACAAACTCATCCGATTTGGAGGAAGGCACTCAGAGCCGACGCGCAAGTTTGTTTGCATCACTTGTCAAATCGTAATGGAGGCCGTGGGAATTTATAAAAATTTCCCTCTCCCACTTAGTAATTTGAAAATGAGGAATTTTCTAGGCTACGACATGCATATCAAACAATAAGCAATAAATATGAAAAATAAATTATTTTCCAACTATTATGGCTTTTGTCTTCAATATGTCTCCCGTCGCATCGCCTTCTCGTCCGCTCCTCCTACGCCATGTACGAGCCAACCGGAGATCCGAGCTGAGACTAAAACCTATTTTAATTTACATCCATCTATCCTATACTCCATGAGGGAGTGTACATGAAATCTAGATCGAAAGTAAAATAAAATAAAGAGTGGCTAAACAATGTCGTATCTAATTTACAAAAAAAAATCAAATACTAGCCTCGTCAACTCCGAGGATTCAACAAAATAAATATTTACACACATACAATCACATACACACATATGGCCATAATAGTCGGATCTTATGCCTGCAACCAAAGAGTTAAACTACGCATATCCTACTATTATCCGACACATATAATATATGAAAAAGTGCATAAAAATTAACTGAATCCTAAATATACAAAATCGGAAACCTTGGCTCTGATACCAATTGAAGGGTTTTTCTTATCGAGTCCGTGAGGGGAAACTTCGCTTCCCACTTCACCTCGATCGTTTGTTCATGGCGATCCCATCGATGCCCCCGGATTAAAAAATTTAATCCTAGACACAAGGGATTGCCCAAACAACCAAGTTATCGTCGTGCTATTCGTTAAGAGAGGTCACTTGAGCAAACTCGTTGTTCAAGCGACCATCCTCTATTCTACGAGTAGCCGCGGAATAGACGATGTACAAATCACTGGTTTTGTATTTATGTTCGGGGTCCAAGTATTATTTTCCCCATATACAGATTTATATCATGCTCATAGTTGAAAAATAAAAACAAGCAAGTAACAAAAGAGAATAGAGAATAGATATACCTCTCGATCTTCTAATGTATGACCTTCCTCCTTTCGGACTTCGTGTGGGCGATGATATACCAAAAGTCGAAGCTCCAAGATTGTAAATCTTCCTTCCTTTCTCTTCCAAAGCAAGAGGAAGAATAGAAATAAGATTCTTCTCCTTCCTAAAGCCAACCAACAAGGAACAAAGAAAATCCTTGCCGCCGGCCAACAAGGAGAAGGAGATGATGATGGAAACCAACCAAGACACCAAGGGAAACCCCTAAGTCTTGTTTTCACCACTCAAGGAGAAGGAGAAGAGAGGTTTGGATGCCAGACAATGGATGGAAAAGGCTGGGAAAACAAGCTGGACACCGGTCACCTTGAAGGAAGAAGAAGAAAGGAATTACCTTCCTTATTTGGTGCCGCCCAAGCCTCCAAAACCCTAACCCTAGCTTTGCCGCCAACTCCAAAACCTTAGCCTCTCTTGATGATTACTTCACACCAACCCCTCAAGCTCCTTTTATAGAGTTAGGGATAAGCCTCCTTTTCATCTCTACCATTGGTTCTAGGGATTTAATCTCAACCGTCGGATCTAGAGATTTAATCTCAACCGTCGGATCTTAGAGATTTAATCTCTACCTATGGATTTAGAGTTTTGTTTCTATCCATTGGATCTAAGCTTCATGAGGTGTTAATAGGCTACATTAGGGACCATGAGGAGGAGTTGGATCTTGGCCACCCATGGATTAAGCCCACATAAAGTCCGATCCATAAATGATAATCCAATCCACTAAAGGATTATCATTGATCTACCTCACCAACCCCCATATGTTAATATGGGCTCCATATATTATATGTACATTTTCTTCCCGTGTTTAAGATCTCGAATGTCCGTCGATTAATTAATTTACTGACCATTAATTAATCAACATCTAACTCCATGAGTAGTACCACTCAAACTTTTCATCATGCCGGACCAAGTCCACCTGCAGAGTTTACATGATGAACCTTATGAGCTCCTCAAGGGGGCATCATCATCCTAATATATAGGACATGGTTTCCTCCTATAATCAATGACACACCATATAAATAATATCATCTCCCAACTTACCGAGCCTATCGATTTAATCTATAAATCTTGCCCATTGGTAAATCAAAGAGATGACTACTAAGTATATGTGCCCGTTATTATATCGGGATTAAGAGCATATACAAAATAATATCTGAGGTCTGATTCGATTATGTAGTCATCAATAAATCGAATCACCTCTAAGTCGGTCCTGCTCAATACACACAAAGTGCACTAGTGTGATTCTATGGTCAAGACAAACCAATACCAAATCACACTACAACCATTCCGATGGTTTGTCCAAAGCCATCTCGGTTGTGAGCCTTTACTTATACTTTACAAGGAGCCGATAACATGATCTCCCGTGTGACACCACACACCATGTTATCTACAATGTGATGTATTAGACAATATGCATAACCATAAAAATATGCAAACAATGATCATGTGATTCTTATTTCAAAATAAAGATGTTCATACAAAAGGTAGACTTTTCAGTATACATCCCTACATGATCTTCTGATGATAGGTGGATACGACAACTTCGAAGTAATGTAATGTTGGAATTCCTAAAATAACGTTGTAAGCCGAGGCAACATCTACCACCATAAAAGTGGTAATTCGAGTCCGGCGAAGGGGTTCTTCTCCCAGGGATAAAGGTAAATCAATTCTGCTGAGTGGAGACACTTCATGACCCGAGAAACCAAATAAAGTATTGTTCATCGATTGAAGTTGAGCCGGATCAAGATGCATGCTGTCAAAAGCTTCTTTAAATACAATATTAATCGAGCTACTTGTGTCCATGAAGATTCTTGCCACATCGTAATTAGCTATGGTGGTCTGGATTACCAAGGCATCGTCATATGGAACAGAAACTCCTCGCAGGTCCTTGGGGCTGAAATTTTTTGATGGTCCTTCGACGCGTCTCCTGCTGGTGCCTACCTTCATATTCTCTAGCCGCCTCCCATGAGCTTTCTGGGCTCTGTTTGAGTCTCCATCCGTAACTCCCCCTGTGATCATATTGATGGTACGACGATGTGGAGTGTTGGACAGGTCTCTCGGTAAATCTTGTCGAGGAGTTGGATATCTTGGGGAAAACTCCCGAGCTCTCCATGGAGTCTTGGCTCGTCTATCAGATTCTTCTGGTGGGGGTCATCGAGCTTGCCTTGGAGGGACTCGCCGAGTGTTGTTTCTTGGCTCTAACCTTGCTTCTATTCGTGGGATTCCAAGTTGAACGTTTAGACCTTGCTAGTGTTCCTGGACCACCTATCGAATTTCTTCATCCAGATTACGGCATTCTCTGGTGGAGTGACCATGCACTTGATGAAAGGCACAAAATGGGCTGGGCTGACTCGGTATCATTGGCAGCTGAGAAGTTGTTGGTGCAGAGAGCATCAATCCTTAGTTTTGATGTATGAACCAAAGTTAAAGTTAGGATTTACTTGTGTTCTGATATGAGTGTTAAGTGTGCGGGCTTAACAAGAAAGTCCTAGTAGGTCGAGTTGACTGGATACTAGGCAGATGTCTTGATAGATCAGGAGGACTGAACACCAGGCATGAAGTTTAGATGGGTCGAGTGGATCGGACATTTGGCATGAAGGCCGGTTGGGTCAGGAGACCAGACAATTGGTAAAAAGTCCAGCTGGGTCAGGAGGACTAGATAGCTATTGGAATCCCTGGTGGGTCAGATCGGATATCAAGAATGGTAAGTCCAGTAGGGCAACCGACAGTTAAGCCTCAAGTGGAGAGGTGAGGCTGAGTCCTTTGTAGGGGGACAAAGCTAGGCGTCGATCCGACGGATAGTCCGTGTGGGACTTAGAAGTCGAGATCGAGCAGTATTACTACTACTATTAGATATTATATTATTTGCTTTAGCTAATCTCATTTTTCAGGTATCAGCCGACTGAAAAGATTCCAATCGACTGAGGTCCAGTCGACTGAGAATGGTCTAGTCGACTGGATACCCAGTTGGCAAGATTAGCTTGTGATCAATCGAGGATTTGGCAGCTTAGATGGAAAGAGTTCCAATCGACTGAGAATGTTTAGTCGACTGGAAAGGCAAACTTCCCGATGCGAAGATAGGTGATCTGGAGTCGATTGGAACAAGTTCAGTCGACTGGAGATGTCGAAGTACCATATCGACGGACTGGTGTGGAGTCGACTGGAGGGTATTCCAGTTGACTGGAAAATCTTTATAAAAGAAATAGCCGACCCGCTTCGAATATAACTAATCTACTACGTTCAAGTGATGCTACTATTGTGTGTCGTTCGCAAGAGCTTCATCCCTTCGCATTGATGCAATTCCGACACTCCATGCCTAATTCGATAGCCCTAAAAAGTGGCGGTCTACCTTAGTTTTACTTGTCTTTATTTTGCTTTTGTGTACTTAATTTCAAAGAGAAGGTAGAGTGTTACCTATTTCTTATTCATTGTAAAAAGCGAACCCCTCCGAAGTCGAGAGTTCTCGAGTCGGAGGGCCTTATAGTGATTGCCCATCGAGGTAGCTCTCCGAAGAGCTACGGTCCTTGGAATAGCAACCCGACTAGGGTTGTGAACCAAGTAAAAAGCTTGTCTCTCTATTTTATTTATTCCATTGCATACTCTTATTTTAAAATAAGTTTTAATTTCTAAAAAAAATTGTAATCTTCGAGATTCACCCCCTCTCTTAGAGTATTTCGATCCTACAATTAGTATCAGAGCGGGAGCGCTTCAAATTTGGTGCAACCACCGTCGAGAGCTTTAGGATTTTCTTTAGTTTTAGCATTTTTTATTTTTTAATAATTTTTTGGATCAGTATTCATTTTTGTCTTGCTTTAGTATAAATTTACTTTTTGCACAATATTATTTAATTTGAATAACTCTAGAAATAATTCTGAATTTTAATTAATTTAAATAAAAATTTAATAAACAAAAATTTCTTAGTAATGTCTCACTTAGAGTGGTATATCATCGTTCGCCCTCCTCTCTTCAATGGAGAGGACTTTTCCTATTGAAAGAGGAGAATGGAGTGCTACCTGAAAACTGACATAGAGGTATGGTTTTCAATTAGGAAAGGTTTCGTCTCTCCGATAGACGACTCGGGTGAGTTGTTAGAACCGGAGAAATGGACCGTAGACGTTAGGAAATGAGCTCAAGTCGATTACAAGGCCCTTAACACCTTGCAATGTGGACTTACCAAAGAAGAGCTCAATAGAGTGGGTCCCTTCAAAAACTCTAAGGAATTATGGGACAAATTAATTGAACTACATGAAGGTACTAATGATACTAGAATAGCTAAACGAGACATGTTACTTAATAAACTTTTTAATTGTAAAATGAACAAAAATGAAAATGCCAGTCAACTCCACACGGGAATAAAAGACATTTTAAATGGATTTAATTTAATAAGACATCAAATAGAAAATAGGGATGTAATTATGTATACACTTAAGGCATTCCAGAGGAACGCCTTATGAGCATCGATCGTTGATGCCTATAAGGTCTCCAGGGATCTTTCCACAATTAGACTAGATGAATTATTTTGCGAACTCGAACTACACAAACAAGCTAACTTGGGTCAAACCAAGAATGGTATTGCTTGTTGGAGGATCGTGGCCCGGCTAGAAGGGGGAGTTGAATAGCCCGATATCATAGATGAAAATCGCTCGTCTTAATTGTCTACGAGAATGATTAGCGCAGTGGAAATAATGCTAAAGCAAAAGACAATTAAGCAAATACAAGAAGTAAAGAGACAAACACTTTTTTTTTTTGATTAACCTGTGGTGTCGGACTTGCACCCACTAATCCACAGGGCCAACCGGCCCCGCCCCAAGGCCTTCAACTAGAGTTCCCACTGGTTGACGAGAGTAAATCAGGGTGACGGGTGGCCCATGGCGTACGATCTCATGGGCGCCTGATGGGCTGACCACGCTGGGACAGGGGGGCATCGAGCACCTCCACCCGCCCAGCGCGCGCTGCTGGTAGGCGGAATCGACCCCAGGACAGTTCAGAGGAGCCCTTCGCTCGGAACCACCACGCCGTGCCCCTGGGGGCTAAGAGACAAACACTATTATAATTATATAACGTGGTTCACGGCCCTTGCCGCTAATCCAAGGATGATTCGTATGGCGAATCACTCCTTCAACCAAATCCACTAATCTCTCCTTTAGCTCAACAAGGTCGAGGTAACCTCTTTACACAAACTCTCCCTCTTATAATAAGATTTAGTTAGAAACAAGTAAGAGAAGAGTAAACACATTTATGGCACTTAGGAGTATGAATAGGAATGAAGCATTAGCCTTCCAAAGGCACCCAAGCCCTCTTTTTATAGAGAAGAGGGCTTTCTTCCCGTTGGGCATGCAGCAGTCGACTGTTGCATGCCATCAGTCGACTGTTGCCATTCTAACAACTTCTTCTCATGCCAGATCACGATCGTTGCAGTCCAACGACACACTGGGCAGTCGACTGATCATGCCCATCAGTCGACTGATCATGCCATCAGTTGAGTGATCCTGGCAATCAGTCGACTCAAAACCCTTCTGTGCCCACGACCACCTTCAACAGTTAACTATCGTCCCTTGGCAGTCGACTGATGCACCATGTTGACAATCAGTCGACTCAGAGTAGTTGACTGCTATCTATATCAGTCGACTGGTGTCAGGTAAAACACTTTAGTCGATTCAGATGCGAGGGATTTATGGGCCAGAAACACTTTAGTCGAACACCAGTTGACAATCAGTTGACTCAGAGCAGTTGATTGCTATCTATATCAGTCGACTGGTGTCAGGTAAAACCTCAAACAAACACTTGTTTGAGCATCCGACGATCGGGTAAACCTCAAATCACCTGTTTGAGTATCCGACACTTCCATTCATCGGGTAGAAACCTCAAACTCATGTTTGAGCATCCGACATATCCAATTGTCAGGTAAAATCTCAAACACAAGTTTGAGTGTCCGACTTGTCGGGTAAAACCTCAAACCTAAGCTTGAGCGTCCGACACTTGACTTAGCTATTTGGCCAAGTTCACCTATGAGCTACCCCGTCCCGGGTTAAAATCGCTCAACTCTCATCTCCCCATGGAATCCCTCACTGAATCTCTCTTCGTTCAGCCACGTCCCTCAGATGCACTAAGCTCGCGACTCCTCCAGTGTCATCCTTCGCATCTCACCCTGAAGTCTGCTTCCTTTGGCTCCACTCCAATGCTCCTCGTCCGGCGGTCCCTCGGATGCACCAAGCGCACGACTTCCACAATGCCATCCTTCACCGACTCAAGGATCCGAGCCATGAGATGGTGAACTCGCCAATGCTTTATCAAGTCAACACATGTGTGATTCACTTATGTCATGCACAACTTAAACACACACATCAAATCACATAAACAACCTAACTTAAATCCTTTTCCACACACATCAAAACCAAACCATACTTGATTGCCCTAACAATCTCTCCCTTTTTGATGTGTGACAACATGTTTAAGTTAGGGAAACATTAACAAAACACTAAGGCAAGGAAAGCATGTAAACATAGCATGAGTATCAAAACACTCCCCCTTAATACATGCAACTCCCCCTTAACACATGCTAATTCTCCCTCTAGCATGATTCACTTAAACACTAACATTTCTCTCAATTTGACACCATCAAAAACATCTAACATATGTTATACAACATGACATCAAAGTCTAAAGGAAGAAAAATACCAAAATCAAGCTAAAAACCATTTAAAATAGGTTACTATGCTCATACATAGTACATCAGTTGACTGCATCAGATCGCCAATCGATTGGCACCTAGAAACTCGGATTTTTGATTTCTGAACCCAAATTCAAAAATGCATTAAAAATTCTAAAAAATTCAAAAAATTATAAAATTTGGGGAACACATTTCTAATGAGTCCCTTTATCAAGGAAAAATAATTTTTCATGAAAATTCAATAAATTTTCGAAAAAAGGCAAAATCTCAAAAGTTTGAAAATCACTAAAGTTTGTATCAACTTGAAAACCTAGTTTTGCCTTAGAATGTTTCAAAACATAAACCCTTAGTTTTCAAAACATAAAATGGTTTTAAAACATTTAAAAATATCCAACCATGATCTTTAGACAATATGTCCATGAATTAAACAAAAGCTTTTCCCATGGTTGGTCTATGATTGCTATGTCATGATACTCTAAGTGACCCATCTAAATGCCATAAGCATTAATGAAGCACTTGTATCAACCTAACATCTCACCCATGCTATGTTTTCAATAAAGTTAGTCTTATGGTGAATGTGAGATGTGACTAAGGTATTTGTACTTAACCATAAATTTCATGCAATTTCTACCAAGGTTAAGTATTATCAATCATCATGATCATAAAGCATGTTTATGATAACAAAACAAGTATCACAAATCATGATTCAAACATTATCACCCAAATCATCCACCATGCTCATAATAAGTCAACCATGTAATATGATATGAAATAAGTCCACTCATAGTTGACTATCCTAGGTTTCTCTAACCATTGAAGATTGACTTGGGAATCCAATATAAGTTCTTTCCAATAGGGTTCACCAAGTACTCCTTAGGGATCCATTTCCTAGCTACTATAGTTGTTTTAGCTTGCCCTCTAGAAATTAAATAATGGTAGGCTTTTTCATTTTTGGATCTTTTATAACCTAGGCCCTTCTTGTTAAAACTTGCTATTTTGGCTCCCAATGATCATATTTAAAGTGTTAGAGCCAATTGTGAATTTCTCAAGAGCCTTAGTAAGGTAATCTACCATTTCCCTTAGAGTCCTATTTTCTTCAATACATGCATCATTTGTCATAGAAGAAGAAGCATTATTATTTAAACATGCATTTTCTAGCCTTTCTTATAATTTCCTAATTTTATAAAGCATGCATTTTTTTCTTCTTAGCTCTAAATAAATCCCTAGTCAAACTAGAAATCATTGAAATAATATCTTGGGTAGGGAGATTCTTTACCTCACTTACCCAATCTCCTTCTTCCGATTCCAATGAGGACGCTCCCTCTACACTTGAGCTCTCCTCCTCACTTGAGCTTCCTTCCTCTCGTTCAGATGAGGTGGAGGCTACATCATCCATTCCCATTAGTGCAAGGTGTGTGATGATTTCTTCTTCTTCCAATGAAGATGGGTCATCCCACGTAGCTTTGAGATTTACTTTTCCCTTTCCCTTTTCTTTTGACTTCTTCTCATCCTTCTTGCTTCCTTTCTTCTTGTCATCCTTCTTCCTTTCTTCCTTCTTCTTGTTCAAGAGAGGACATTCATCTCTCATGTGCCCCTCTCCTTGGCAATTGTAGCATATGACTTTTCTTCTTCTCCTCCTATCATGAGACTTATTAAATTTAAAATTCTTTAAAGCATGTCTCACCTTTCTTACCATATACACCTCTTCATCGGTGTTCATGGAGGAAGATGAGTCATCATCCGATGAAGGTGGTGGAGTCTCCTTCTTCTTCTTTCCTTTGTCGGCCACTAATGCTACTCCCCTTAAACTTTTGCTTGGTTATTCTACTATACCTTCAAGCCTAGTTTCATGTAATTCCATGGTAGAAAAGAATTCTTCTAGAGTACTTACCTCTAGATTCTTTGAGATGTAGAATGAATCTACCATGGAGCTCTACTTAGATGACCGGGGAAATTCGTCTATTGCTTTCATGATCATATCCCGATTTGAAATCTTATCTCCTACACTTGATAAACCATTAATTATTTCTTTAAAATGAGAGTGTAGAGATAATACCTTCTCCCCTTTATCTAGCTTGATATTGTTCAATTGAGATCAAAGGAGGTCCCTTCTAGCTAGCTTGGCTTCGGAGGTGCCTTTATGAAGCTCCACTAGCTTCTCCCACATTTCTTTAGTGCTTAAGCACTCTCCAATCCGGTTGATCTCTTATTGAAGTAGCATGTTGAATAGATGATGCTTGGCTTTCGAGTTTGCTAAATGCTCCTCCTTTTTCTTCTTAGTCCATCTTGATTTCTCTAGTAGTCTCCCTTCTTCATCCCTAGGAACTTCGAAACCGTTTTCCATAATAAGCATGATATCAAAATCAGTTTCAAAGAATACCTCCATTCTCTTCTTCCACCAAGAGAAGTTGCCTTCGAATTTGGGTGGATGGATGTTGGAGTCAGCCATTTTGTTGATTGTTGTGGCGGTGAGTCCAACGACAATCTCCTTGCTCTAATACCGCTTGTTGGAGGATCATGGCCCGGCTAGAAGGGGGTTGAATAGCCCGATGTCGTAGATAAAAATCGCTCGTCTTAATTGTCTATGAGAATGATTAGCACAACGGAAATAATGCTAAAGCAAAAGACAACTAAGCAAATACAAGAAGTAAAGAGACAAATGCTAACACAATTATGTAACATGGTTCATGGCCCTTGCCGCTAATCCACGAACGATTCGTATGACGAATCACTCCCTCAACCAAATCCACTAATCTCTCCTTTAGCTCAACAAGGTGGAGGTAACCTCTTTACACAAACTCTCCATCTTACAATAAGATTTAGTTAGAAACAAGTAAGAGAAGAGTAAACACGTTTAGGACACTTAGGAGTATGAATAGGAATGAAGCATTAGCCTCCCAAAGGCACCCAAGCCCTCTTTTTATAGAGAAGAGGGCTTTCTTCCCGTTGGACATGCAGTAGTCGACTATTACATGCCATCATCGCGCTGTTAATGACTTGACCATTCGGATCGTGGTATTGCGATCAACGGCCTGGGCAGTCGACTGATCATGCCCATCAGTCGACTGATCACACCATCAGTCGAGTGATCTAGGTAATCAATCAACTCAAAGCCCTTCTATGCCCGCGACCACCTTCAGTAGTCGATTGTCATCCCTTGGCAGTCGACTGATGGTGCATCAGTCGACTGCCAAACCCTAGCAGTTGACTGTTGGGCTAGAAACACTTCAGTTGAACACCAATCGACAATCAGTCAACTCAGAGCAGTCGACTGTTATTTATAGAAGTCGACTAGTGTCGGGTAAAATCTCAAACAAGCACTTGTTTGAGCATCCGACGGTCGGGTAAACCTCAAACCACCTGTTTGAGCATCCGACACTTCCATTCGTCGGGTAGAAACCTCAAACTCATGTTTGAGCATCCGACTTATCCAATTTTTAGGTAAAACCTCAAACACAAGTTTGAGCATTTGACTTGTCGGGTAAAACCTCAAACCTAAGCTTGAGCGTCCGACACTTGACTTAGTCATTCGGCCAAGTTCACCTATGAGCTACCCCATCCCGGGTTACAATCGCTCAACTCTCATCTCCCCATGGAGTCCCTCACTGAAGCTCTCTTCATTCGGCCATGTCCCTCGGATGCACTAAGCCCGCGGTTCCTCCAATGTCATCCTTCGCGTCTTGCCCTAAAGTCTGCTTCCTTTGGCTTCACTCCAATGCTCCTCATCCGGCAATTCCTCGGATGCACCAAGTGCATGACTTCCACAATGCCATCCTTCACCGACTCAAGGACCTGAGCCATGAGATGGTGAACTCGCCAATGCTTTATCAAGTCAACACATGTGTGATTCACTTAAGTCCTGCACAACTTAAACTCACACATTAAATCACATAAACAACCTAACTTAAACCCTTTGCCATAAACATCAAAACCAAACCATACTTGGGTTGATTGCCCTAACATTACTTTAGTGGTAGGTTCGACCAAAAAGGAAAGAAAAATGAAAAGTGAGTCCGAAGATGAGTCATAATTGGACCTAAACAGAGAAGAGGAAATCGTAAATATGGTCTGGAAAATGTTCAACCGGAGAAAGAGGTTTACAAAAAAGGATGCTAAGAAGGTCATCGACAATAAGCCGAGACCCAAATCGGATGTAACTTGCTACTAGTGCAACGAAAAAGGACACTATAAGTCAAAATGCACGAATCTAAAAAAGGAAGAAAAACCCAAAAAGTAAAAGAAGAAGAAAGCACTTAAAGAAACTTGGGACGAATCGTTCTCGGAAGAGTCAGACGCAGAAGAGACGAAGAGAAGCTTCATGGCATTCATGGCCGAATCAAACTCCGGAGATGAGTCAAGTTTCGAGTACGAGTCTGAGTCTGAGTCCGAGAGAAGCCACAGATCTGTTGGATTGGAGAAAGCGCTAGGGGGGAAGGTGAATAGCGTAAAACAATTCTTTCATTTTGTTTGATTAAAACACGAGTGCACTGATGGGAGGGGAAACTTCGCTTCCCCTTTTGACTTAGTCGCTTGTTCATGGTGATCCCTTCTATGTCCCCAGATAAAAAAATTTATCCTTGACAAGAGTGATTTCCCAAGAAACCTTGTCATCATCGTGCTATTTGATTAGAGTGGTCACTTGAACAAACTTGTTGTTCAAGCGACCAACCTCTATTCTACGAATAGCCGTGGAATAGACGATGTACGGATCACCGTCTTTTGTGTTTATGTTCGGGGTCCAAGTATATTTGGCCACAAAACAGAATATATATCATGCATATAATTTAAAACCAAATATAAACATGTAACAAATGAAAATAGAGAATCGATATACCTCTCGATCTTCTATTGTATGACCTTCCTCTTTTTGGACGTCGTGTGGGCGACGATCTATCAAAAGTTGAAGCTCCTAGATCACCAATCTTCCTTCCTTGCTCGTTCCGAGCAAGAGGAAGAATAGAAATAAGACTTTTCTCCTTCCTTTAGCCAACCAACAAGCAACAAGCAAGTTGCTTGCCGCCGGTCAACAAGGAGAAGGGAGAAGAGATGATTGCCGGCCAAGAGCTTCAAGGGAAGACCCTATGCCTTGGTTCCACCGGCCAAGGAGAAGGAGAAGAGCTACTATGGACGCCGACCAAGGTGAGGAAGGTGTTGTATGGACGCCGACCACCAAAGAAGAAGAAGGAGATAAGGAAAACATTTCCTTAATAGGTGCCGCCAATTCCAAACCCTAGCCGCCCAAAACCCTAATCCTATCTCTAATTGGATTCTTAGTTGCCACCCACCCCTTGCCCTCCTTTTATAGAGTTAGGGATAAACCTTGTTTTAATCTCCACCATTGGTTCTAGGGATTTAATCTCAACCGTCGGATGTAGAGATTTAATCTCAACCGTCGGATCTAGAGATTTAATCTCTACCTTTGGATCTAGAGTTTTATTTTTATCCATTGGATCTTAGCTTCATGAGGTATTAATAGGCTACAAAAGGGACCATGAGGAGGAGTTGGATCTTGGCCACCCAATGGATCAAGCCTACATAAAGTCCGATCCATTAATGATAATCCAATCCACTAAAGGATTATCATTGATCTACCTCACCAACCCCCATAAGTTAATATGAGCTCCATATATTATATGTACATTTTCTCCTCGTATTTAAGATATCGAATGTCCGTCGATTAATTAATTTACTGATCATTAATTAATCAACATCTAACTCCATGAGTAGTACCACTCAACCTTTTCATCATGCAGGACCAAGTCCACCTGAAGGGTTTACATGATGAACCTTATGAGATCCTCAAGGGGACATCATCATCCTAATATATAGGACATGGTTTCCTCCTATAATCAATGACACACCATATAAATAATATCATTTCCCAACTTACTGAGCCTATCGATTTAATCTATAAATCTTGCCCATTGGTAAATCAAAGAAATGAATACTAAGTATATGTGCCCGTTATTATATCGGGATTAAGAGTATGTACAATATAATATCTGAGGTCTGATTCGATTATGTAGTCAGCAATAAATCAAATCACCTCTATGTCGGTCTTGCTCAATACACACAAAGTGTACTAGTGTGATTTTATGGTCAAGACAAACCAATACCAAATCACACTACAACCATACCAATGGTTTGTCCAAAGCCATCTCGGTTGTGAGCCTATACTTATACTTTACAAGGAGCCGATAACATGATCTCCCGCGTGACACCACACGCCATGTTATCTACAATGTAATATAATAGACAATATGCATAACCATAAAAATATGCAAACAATGATCATGTGATTCTTATTTCAAAATAAAGATGTTCATACAAAAGATAGACTTTTCAGTATACATCCCAACAATCTCCCACTTATACTAAAAGACTATGCTGTCCTCAAACTACCATACATCTGATCTCCATTCCCTCCACATGCCTATCAAAAGCTCTCACCGGAAAGGCCTTAGTAAAAGGATCTGCCAGGTTATCCTCCGATGCAATCTTGGCCACAACAACTTCTTTTCTCTTTACAATTTCTTGTATCAGGTGGTACTTGTGATCTATGTGTTTACTAGCCTTATGAGCTCGTGGTTCCTTCGAGTTTGCAACTGCACCACTATTATCACAATAAATTGTGATAGTTCTGGGCAAACCATGAATCACATCCAAGTCCATCAGGAAGTTCCTGAGCCACACAGCTTCTTTGGCCGCCTCAGAGGCTGCCACATACTCAGCTTCCATGGTAGAGTTCGCCATGCATTTCTGCTTGACACTCCTCCATACAATGGCTCCACCTCCCAAAGTAAACACAAAACCTGAGGTAGACTTACTGTTATCCCTATCTGATTGGAAGTCGAAATCTGTATAACCCACAGGGAGTAATTGGTCTTCCTGGTAAACTAGCATATAATCCCTAGTCCTTCTCAAGTACTTCAATATATGTTTTACCGCAGTCCAATGTCCCTATCTTGGATTACTCTGATATCTGCTGACCAAGCCCACGACAAAGCAGATATCTGGTCTCGTACATAGCATAGCATACATGAGGCTTCCTACCGCCGAAGCATACTGAACCACCTTCATCTCCTCTATCTCCTCAGATGTTTTAGGACACATCTCCTTAGATAAAGGAACTCCATGCCTGAAAGGTAGAAAACCCTTCTTGGAGTTCTGCATGCTAAAACGATCCATAATCGTGTCTATGTATGGCGCTTGGGATAAGCACAACATCCTTTTTCTGCGATCCCTTATAACCTTGATCTCAAGGATGTGTCCCACTTCTCCCAAGTCCTTCATATCAAACTGTTTGGACAACCATACCCTTACGTCCGATAACACCTTGATATTGTTGTCAATCAATAAAATGTCATCTACGTATAGTACAAGAAATACCACTATGTTTCTGTCACATCTCTTGTATACACAAGACTCATTCGGACTTTGAATAAATCCATAAGACTGGATTACCTCATCAAATCAGATGTTCCAAGACCTCGAAGCTTGCTTCAATCCATAAATGGACCGATTAAGCTTACATACAAGATGCTCTTTGCCTTTCGCAATGAATCCCTCTGGTTGCTTCATATAGATGTTTTCCTCAAGACTTCCATTAAGGAAAGCTGTCTTGACATCCATCTGCCACACCTCATAATCCATATGAGCTGCTATGCATAAGAGAATCCGGATAGACTTAAGCATGACTACCGACGAAAAGGTCTCCTCATAATCGATACCCTCTTTCTGAGTATACCCCTTCGCAACAAACCTCGCTTTGAAGGTCTCAACCTTCCCATCTATTCCTCTCTTTCTTTTGTAGATCCACTTGCATCCAATGGTTTTTACACCATCGGGTGGTTCTACTAGCTCCCAGACCTGATTTGAATCCATAGATTCAATCTCAGCATTCATTGCACTTTGCCAAGATACTGCATCTTTATCTTGGATTGCCTCGTCATATGTCCAGGGATCAGGTTCATGTTTGCCAGGGACCAAATCAAAAGATTCTCCCAAGAACATGAATCTATCACGCTGTCTAACAACCCTCCCACTACGATGAGGTATCACCTGTGTATCCTCTGTGACATACGGTGCAGTGACTTTTGGTATATCCTCTTGTACCTGTGGTACTGAAGAAGTGACTTCCCCTTTTAATTCCTCTAGAACAATTTTACTCTTAGGCTTGTGGCTCATCACATAGTCTTCCTCTAGAAATCTAGCGTTCGTGTTAATGATCACCCTCTAATCTCTAGGACTATAAAACAAACCACCCTTCGTTCCTCTAGGATAGCCAACAAACATGCATACTTCTGTACGAGGTTCCAACTTACCAGCATCTACCTTCAACACATGTGCTGGACTCCCCCAAATCCGAATATGTCTTAGACTAGGCTTTCGCCCAGTCCACAATTCTGTGGGAGTAGAAGGCACTGATTTAGATGGAACCAAGTTCATAATATACACCGCAATATCTAGAGCATATCCCCAGAACGAATCTGGCAACTCAGAATAACTCATCATCGATCTAACCATCTCCATAAGAGTACTATTCCTTCGCTCTGCTACACCATTCTGCTAGGGTGTGCCAGGTGCAGACAATTGGGATTGAATCCCAGCCTCTGATAAGTAATTCCTAAACTCTCCCAAGAGGTACTCACCACCACGATCAGATCGTAGTGTCTTGATACTTTTACCTTGATGTTTCTCCACATCAACCTTGAATTTTTTAAACTTGTCAAAACATTCAGACTTGCGGCGCATCAAGTAAATGTATCCATATCTCAAATAATCGTCTATAAAAGAGACGAAATACTCAAAACCACCTCTAGCCTGGATAGACATAGGACCACGTAAATCAGAATGAACCAATTCTAACACATCTTTGTCTCTATACCCCTTGGCCTTAAAAGGCCTCTTGGTCATTTTACCCTCCAAGCAGGATTCGCAGGTTGGGAAATCTTCCACCACTACTGAGCCCAGAGGTCCATCTATCAACCTTTGAATTCTTCTTAGGTTAATATGACCAAGCCTAAGATGCCAAAGATATGTTTGGTTCATCTTCGAAGGTTCTTTTCTCTTATTGGAATTAGAAGATGAGTTATTAACTTCAATTTGCATCGTGGGAGCTTTTGGTTTAAGTGTGTATAAATTTTCTATCAATGCACCCGAACAGATAATGTCCCTATTCCTTTTTATAACAACTCTGTCATTAAAAAAAATAGAATATCCATCCATAAACAATTTAGAAACCGAAATTAAATTTTTTCTAAATAAAGGTACATAAAGGTAATTCTTAATAACCAAAACTTTATTTTTCTCAAAAGATAAATGAATGTCTCCCACTGCAACAACCGCCACCTTCGTGGCATCGCCCAAGTACACAGTAATCTCCCCCTCAGCTAGTCATCTGATTTCCTGGAACCCCTGCAAAGTATTGCAGACATGACCAGTGGCTCCCGTATCTACACACCAGGTGCTGGTAGATAACACCGTTAAACATGTTTCAACGACTAGACCAAAAGATATACCTTTGTTTTGCTTGCAATTGGGGCAATCCTTCTTCCAGTGTCCAGTCTGCTTACAACTGAAGCACTTGCCTTTCGGCTTCTTCACTCATCCCTGAGTTCCTCCCACCGCCTTCACCCCAGTTTGTTTCTTCTTCTTCTTGCCTTTCGGCTTAGAAGTAGAAACCTTTTGGGTCACCATGGCATGCGCCTGAGCACTCATACGAAATAACCCCTCTGCCGCCTGGAGTTCTATCAGAAGTTCCACCAACGAATACAACCTCTTGTTCATGTTGTAGTTGAGGCAAAACTGCTCAAAACTTCTAGGTAGAGACTAGAGATGATATCGACCTGGGTTTCCCCATTGATCTCAGCTCCGAGGACTTCCAACTCATTCAAATGAGCCATCATCTTGAGAACATGATCCCTCATGGGTGTTCCCTCGATCATGGTGGTCATCATCAAGTTCCTCATGGCTTCCTACCTTGCAGCCCGATTCTGGTGTCCGAAAATCTCTTTGAGATTGAGCATCATGTCATAAGCAGTGGGCATGGCTTGATGCTGATGTTGCAGTACATTTGACATAGATGCCAAAATGTAACACCGCGCCTTCTCATCGGCCTTTATCCATTTCTTATAACTCTCTTTCTCCTTTTCCCCAGAATCATCTGTAGGCTTAGGAGGGCACTCTTTGAGGAGTACATATTTGTATTCCTCAGCAGTCAAGACAATGTCAAGATTCCTCTTCTAATCAACATAGTTGAGTCTAGTAAGTTTATTCTCTTTCAGTATCACAGCAAGCGGGTTGAAAGTCATTTTGAAAGAAAACCTAAGAATCACATAGATCAAAATATTAGATTTCAAAAAATTATTGATTCCTCAAACAATAAAATTTTAAAATCAAGCATCACCTCAAATACCGAGAATATCGTATGCCACGATAGTATGGACGTATACGAATTCTACATTTGTAAGAGGAGGTTTTACCCATTAATTTTACTATCTTGTCAACCTAACTTTTTGATAAGTAAAATTAATAGTTGGTTCCTCTTTGGCCCTACAAATAAAAGCAGTGACTCCGATGGGGAGGATACTTATATTTGTATCTAAGTGTTTACCATTACTCGGTACCAAGGTAATTATCTCAGGTTATGTGCCTTCCGATGGGGAAGTACACACGCTCCTTAATAATTCCCTATAACCATATTTGACCTTGTGATCCGCAAACAAACTCATTCGATAGGGAGGAAGGCACTCAGAGCCGATGCACAAGTTTGTATGCATCACTTGTCAAATTGTAATGGAGGCCGTGGGAATTTATAAAAATATCCCTCTCCCACTTAGTAATTTGAAATTGAGGAATTTTCTATCCTACGACATGCATATCAAACAATAAGCAATAAATATAAAAAATAAATTATTTTCCAACTATTATGGCTTTTGTCTTCAATATGTCTCTCGTCGCATCGCCATCTCGTCCGCTCCTCCTACGCCATGTACGAGCCATCCGGAGATCCGAGCCGAGACTAAAAACTATTTTAATTTACATCCATCGATCGTATACTCCATGAGGGAGTGTACATGAAATCTAGATCGAAAGTAAACTAAAATAGAAAGAGTAGCTAAACAATGCCATATCTAATTTACAAAAAAATTAAATACTAGCCTCGTCAACCTCGAGGATTCAACAAAATATACTATTACACACATACAATCACATACACACATATGGCCATAATAGTCAGATCTTATGCCTGGAACCAAAGAGTTAATCTACGCATATCCTACTATTATCCGTCACATATAATATATGAAAAATGCATAAGAGTAACCAAATCATAAACACACAAAACTGGAAACCGTAGCTCTGATACCAATAGATGGGAGGGGAAACTTCGCTTCCCCTTTCGACTTAGTCGCTTGTTTATGGCGATCCCTTCTACGTCCCCGGATAAAAAAATTTATCCTTGACAAGAGGGATTGCCCAAGAAACCTTGTCATCGTCGTGCTATTCGATTATAGTGGTAACTTGAACAAACTTGTTGTTCAAGCGTCCAACCTCTATTCTACGAATAGCCGCGGAATAGACGATGTACGGATCACCGACTTTTGTGTTTATGTTCGGGGTCCAAGTATATTTAGCCACAAAACAGAATATATATCATGCATATAATTGAAAAGCAAATATAAACATGTAACAAATGAAAATAGAGAATTGATATACCTCTCAATCTTCTATTGTATGACCTTTCTCTTTTCGGACGTTGTGTGGGCGATGATCTACCAAAAGTTGAAGCTCCTAGATCACCAATCTTCCTTCCTTGCTCGTTTCGAGCAAGAGGAAGAATAGAAACAAGACTTTTCTCCTTCCTTTAGACAACCAACAAGCAACAAGCAAGTTGCTTGCCGCCGGCCAACAAGGAGAAGGGAGAAGAGATGATTGCCGACCAAGAGCTTCAAGGGAGGACCCTAAGCCTTGGTTCCACCAGCCAAGGAGAAGGAGAAGAGCTGCTATGGACACCGGCCAAGGTGAGGAAGGTGTTGTATGGACGCCGACCACCAAAGAAGAAGAAGGAGATAAGGAAAAAATTTCCTTAATAGGTGCCGCCAACTCCAAACCCTAGCCTCCAAGCTCGCCCAACCTAATCCTATCTCTATAGAGTTAGGGATAAGCCTTGTTTTAATCTCCACCATTGGTTCTAGAGATTTAATCTCAACCGTCGGATCTAGAGATTTAACCGTCGGATCTAGAGATTTAATCTCTACCTTTGGATCTAGAGTTTTGTTTCTATCCATTGGATCTAAGCTTCATGAGGTATTAATAGGCTACAATAGGGACCATGAGGAGGAGTTGGATCTTGGCCACCCAATGGATCAAGCCCACATAAAGTCCGATCCATTAATGATAATCCAATCCACTAAAGGATTATCATTGATCTACCTCACCAACCCCCATAAGTTAATATGGGATCCATATATTATATGTACATTTTCTTCCCATATTTAAGATCTCGAATGTCCGTTGATTAATTAATTTAATGACCATTAATTAATCAACATCTAACTCCATGAGTAGTACCACTCAACCTTTTCATCATGCCGGACCAAGTCCACCTGCAGGGTTTACATGATGAACCTTATGAGCTCCTCAAGCGGACATCATCATCCTAATATATAGGACACGGTTTCCTCCTATAATCAACGACACACCATATAAATAATATCATTTCCCAACTTACCGAGCCTATCGATTTAATCTATAAATCTCGCCCATTGGTAAATCAAAGAAATGAATACTAAGTATATGTGCCCGTTATTATATCGGGATTAAGAGTATGTACAATATAATATCTGAGGTCTGATTTGATTATGTAGTCAGCAATAAATCGAATCACCTCTAAGTCGGTCCTGCTCAATACACACAAAGTGTACTAGTGTGATTTTATGGTCAAGACAAACCAATACCAAATCACACTACAACCATACCAATGGTTTGTCCAAAGCCATCTCGGTTGTGAACCTATACTTATATTTTACAAGGAGCCGATAACATGATCTCCTGTGTGACACCACACACCATGTTATCTACAATGTAATGTATTAGACAATATGCATAACCATAAAAATATACAAACAATGATCATGTGATTCTTATTTCAAAATAAAGATGTTCATACAAAAGATAGACTTTTCAGTATACATCCCAACATGCATAGAGGAAAATAAATATAACAAATTCTTTTTACTTGGTTCACAGCCTGTTGGTGCAATCGACCCAGGTCATGATTGACCAGGACTCGAGCTTGACTCGAGAGATGTTTTGATGTTTGACAAAAACATATGACAATGTGATTGTCATGGGAAAGTCCAAGTCTTGGGTACTTGGCATGGAAAGTCCAAGTGGGACACTTGGCATTTCGGAAAGTCCAAGCATGGGTCTTGGCAATGGAAACTCCAACATGGGTTGGCAAGGAAAGTCCAAGCATGGGTCTTGGCATGGAAAGTCCAACATGGGTTGGCAAGGAAAGTCCAAGCATGGGTCTTGGCAAGGAAAAGTCCAAGCATGGGTCTTGGCATGAAAAGTCCAACATGGGTTGGCAAGGGAAGTCCAAGCTTGAGTCTTGGCATTTGAGAAGTCCAAGGGAAATATTGGCGGCGTAAAGTCCAAGGGTGAAGTCTTGGCAGCATAAGTCCAATGGTTGGCAGCGTAAAGTCCAAGCGTGGTCTTGGCAGGGTAAGTCCAATGTGCCTTGGCGGTATAGACCGACTTAGCATGACAATAGCTGACGGAAGCACTTGATGGCTAGCGTATGGATGAACACGTCATGGATGACTTGGAGGGATACGATAGGCACGAGGCTGACGGAGGTGGCTAGAAGGCTTAGGTCTAGGCTAAGGGTGGTCTAGCAAGTATGGGGACACTATACTTGGGTTAAAACCTCATGGTTGAGGTCGGCAGTCGACTGACATTATGGGCGGTTTGGCTGCCATGAGTCGACTAGAGCTCGACTGCCAATAAAGGCCTGAAAATGCTCTAACAGTTGATTGCTAATTGGAGTAGTCGACTGATGGCAATCGACTGCCATGTATGTTAGTCGACTGCTAGTTTAGTCGCGAGCACAGAATGCTTCGTAGTCGACTAGACAGTCGGCTACGGGCGCTGGCAGCCGATTGCCAATGTTGGCAGTCGACTGGTGAGAGTCCCATTGGAACTTTTCCAGCATGGATTGAGTCGTTGTCTCACAGCTACAGTGTTGGCGGTCGACTGGGGTCTTATGGAAGTCGACTGCCAGGCAGAAATCCAGCCAGATGCAGGTTAAAAAGAGGAGCTCGAGGAGGATTTCGACATTGGTTCTTTGGGAGCTTTCTTGGGGTGTTTTGAAGGCAAATTCCAGGTGCATTTCAGAGTCCTTCAACCCCATCCAAGCAACCAATAAGCAAAGCGCTCAAACCCTAGTTTTGTAAAGTTTTCTTTACATATCTTTGTATTTTGCTTATATTTTCGTGTATTGCTTTTGTAATCACTTGTACGAGATTTCTCCATCTCCGACTTGTTGTCGAGAAGGAGTTTATTGTTTAGTGGTGTTTGTGGCATCACCAGAGCTCTTTAGAGCTCAATTCGTGGAGTAGGAACCATTCGATTCCGAACCACGTTATATCACTTGCGTATTTGTCTTGTGATTGTATTTGTCATATTTCATTATTGCTATTATTTTCATTTCCACTGCGCTAACGAGATTTGTAGATGAACGCAATCGAATTCCATCAACATACGAGCACGATGCTATTCACCCCCTCTAGCGATCAACATTTCCCCAACAAGTGGTATCAGAGCCCAGGGCTCTTCTACGGACTAACCGCCGGGAGCTAAGACAAAGACGCTAGAGGGTGAAGATGGAGTTGGAAGAACAACTAGGTTGGGACATCAACACACCGATGACCTACACCTCTATATGGACGAGAAGGCTTTAATTCTTGGAAGAGAAGAATTGAAGATTTCATTATGATGAGAGACTTTGAGGAATGGTCTATTTTGATGGAAGGATTTGAATATCCAAAAGGACCAAAGGGAGGATTCCTCAAGAAAAAGAGATGGAGTGAGGAACAACTCGAAAGATTCGAGAAAAACACCAAGGTAATAAAGTTCTTGATTGATTTAATACTTAACAATATCTTGTGTATGTTAGGTAATTATATAGATGTCAAGGAGCTATGGAGCCAAGTGGCTAAGCTTTATGAAGGCCCATCACCGGCTTAAGAAGAGGAGGCCGAAGATGAATCCTCATCCTCACAAGCAAGTGAGGATTTGGAAGTTGATAGGGAGTCAACCTCCAATTCGGTGGTAGAAGAGGAAGAATTAGAGGAGACCTCCACCTCTAAGATTGAGGGGGAGGGATTAGAGCATCCTCAACACTGGAACAACAAGAAGAACCATCTACATCCGGTAGAGGGGAAGAGCAAGCTCAAGAGAACCTCACCACCACCCTAGGTAACTCAAGCATGTCAATTAATAATAAAATTCATATTATTGCCTTTGAGTGTAGGGAAAGTGGGTATTACAAGAGTAAGTGTCCAAAAAGAGTTAAGAAGGCTCCTCCGGCGCCTCAAAGTCAAGCAAAGATCAAGGATGTTGGTCCCCCAACAATCAAAAGCAAGGAGCAAGTGATTTGCTTCAAATGCCGACAACTGGGACACTACCGGAGTCAATGCCCGAAGGGGGAGAAAAAGGGGCAAAGGGGAGCATCATAAGTAGGGGGAGCCACTAAGGCTAACCCTAAGGTACATTTTAGTAATGCTCCTTCTAAATTAAATATCAAAAAACATGCTAGGAATTTTAATTCTCTTGCAATTTATGATGAAAAGCATGCTAGAAACAATAAATATTTTTATTTAGGAGCTAAGAAGGTCAACTTTTCAAATAAGGAGAAATTTGGGACTAATGTCCCTAGAAATACCTTGTCTAGAGAATCTATCAAGAAAATAGAAGACCACTTAGGCTTAAACCCTAAATGGACTAGACATATGCCTAGGAAAAACAATGTCCAAAGACCAAATCAAAATTCAAAAATTGGACAATTAGAATTAGAGAACCAAGCCTCGAGGTCAAGGCTTGAAAAACTTGAAAAGACCCTTAGGATTATGCAAAATCAAGTTAAAGGGTCAAATGGTCAAAGTCAAGAGTCTAGGACCAAGAGTCAACACCTAGGCCTAAGAGACAAAAGTCAACCAAGGGCAAGAAAGGTTTGGGTTACAAACCTATTGTTGGTGCAGGGGCACTAGATAATCGAACCTGTGTTTTGATTATGGCAAAGACACAAAGTTAAGTTTATATTGTTATCTCACGAGCTAAATCAAGTGTGCAGAAAAGTACTAAAGCTGGAGCTGAAGGCTAGCGACACCCGGAGGAAGCCGTGGTGGTCGGGCGACACTTGAGTGAATTCGGAGGGAGCCGAAGGAATCGAGTGGAAGGCCGGAAGCAAGAGCTACTATCGAGGTAAGCTCGTGTGAGTGAGAGATTGTAAGGTCGTGTCCTCTTTACGGGGATGACCGTAGGCGACGATTCGACTAAGACTTCTTGTGGAAGGTCTAGGTCGAGATCGGACGGTTAGAAACCGTCGTATTTATCATTTTCCGAGCTAATCTCTTCTGCGGAAGTAGCGGGTGTGATCATTCTTTGGACATTAGCGATCGTATTATCGATTGGTGATGAGATGCATCGATCGGTATCGTCATCGATCGTGATGAGTCATCGATCGTATTATCGATCGGCCCGATGAGATGCATCGATCGATCATTGTCATCGATCGGTGATGAGGCATCGATCGGTGATGGCGACGATTCGGCTTTGCGCTAGGTCAAAGCGGATAACGTTTGCCGCGGCCGCCAGCGATAAAAATTTGGAAAAATTCATGATCCGTTCAAAAGAAATAGGAGACAAATTCAGAGGCTAAAGTCTATAAAAGGAGGGGAGGATTCATCTCCAAATTACATCAATTATTCATCAAGTGCTCCTACAACGCCAACGCTTCAACACCGTCATAACGCCGACGCGACGACAACCTCAGATCTTCTTCGTCGGCAGCAGATTCAAGTAATATTTTTGATATTATATTCTGTGTTTTTTATCTTCATAACGAGGTGAGGTAGGCTTGTTGCCTCATCCTCGTGTATTCGGTTTTTGTAATCGTTGTCTCCTACCTCCAACGAGGAGGAGACGTTTTAGTGCTTTGCCCTCCGTACGCGGTCTAGGACCGATAGGGCCTTGGAGTAGCAACCGCTGGGTTGTGAACCAAGTAAAATAAACGTGTTCATTTATTTTCCGCTGTGCTTACTTTGCGTATTGAACGAACGAAAAAGAAAAGATTTACGATCGCTATTCACCCCCCCCTCTAGCGACGCTTCTCGATCCAACACCTAAGCCTAAGGTGGCTTATCATAGTGTTCCATTTGATTATGGAACTCAAATTAGGTCTAGGAAAGCCAAGGTCAATAGGGAAGTAATCCCTAAGGTTGACCAAGGTAGGTGCTTAGTGGCCAAGGTTTCCATGAAACCTAGGAAGACCACTAAAAAGGTTACTAGGGAAGCAATCCCTAAGGTTAACCTAGTAAAGACCCAAATGACCAAGGATAACAAGCCTAGAAGGGTCATTAGGAAGGTTTCTAGGGAGGATATCCATAAGGAATACCTAGTAAACTCTAGGAGCTCAAATAGGTTTTGGGTTCCTAAGAGCGTGATCGATTCACACTAGATGGATTTAGGGTGTACCAACTTTAATTAGATGGGTAGTTAACTCAACCATGGTAAAGGTGGCACTTTAGGTAATTTTCAAGGTTATGGATACCTTGGAAATAGATTTAATCTTATGATCCTAAAAGATTTTAGGATGTGCCAATACATTTTTGGAATTATGAAAAATCAATTAAATTAACACAATTTAGGATTAGAGGTCATAGTGTGCCATTTTGGGTTTTTGGCACACTAGGGAGAAAAGTGATAATATGGAAAAATATATTTAATTATATCAAATGACAATTAATATTAAAATTTAGGTATTATTATACCTATACATTTTATATGTCATGCTTTGATTATAATATGCCATGACATCATATCTATTTTCAATCATTTAAAATGTCATGATCATGCTTAGGGTTATGTTAAATGTCATGTATGCTTAGATTGTATCATATATCATGACATCATGATCATTGACCATGTTTACTTATGATATCATTTATGTCATGATCATACTTCATGAATTTAAATTAATGAAAATTGATTTAAGGACTTTGGCATACTTGGAGTCCCATTTATAAGGGAATCAAGTAGAGTTGTCTTAGAAAATGCATGAGGCCTTAGATTAGGATAACCAAAACCCACATCTCACATTAAAATTGACATGTATGTGTATTTATACACTCTAGATACATGTGAGATGCTAGGATATGAGTTAAGTTCAAGGTGCATAGTTTTTGCATCTAGATGAACTAAAACTCATCTTTAACTAATTGTGGATCATTAGGAAAGCTTGTGTACAAGTCATGTACATTGAGCTCAAGGAATATGATCCAAAATAAGGTTTTAAAAATATTTTAAAATCCTTTTAGAAAACCTTGGTGAAGTCTATCTTTTGATAACAATCACCATTGATGAAGTTGATACAAAGTGAGCCAAAACTTATAAGTTTTTTCTTCACGTTTGAATTTTGTATCAATTTCGATATTTTATGGGTAACATATTTTTCTATCATTTTTCACCCATTGTATTGGTCATAAGTATTATACGTATGAAATTTCATGAATTTTCAAATTACGTATATTTATTTATGCTTTTCTAAAATTTGACTCAGATAATTGAAATTCGGAAATTTCAATTATCAGTCGACTGCCCTTGGTGGCAACCGATTGATGGAGGTGGCAATCGACTGATATTTGATAGAGTCGACTGCCAATGTTGATTTTGGGTAAACAAGGATGTTTAGCCCATGTTTCAGTTAGGGTAAGGTTCCCTAACCACTCCTAATCCTAGGATATGCTTTGGGAAGCATTAGAAAGGGTAAAAATCCATTGGATATGGATTAGGAGAGTTGTTTAGGGTTTGTATCAATTTTAAGGTGAGGAAAAGTTCTATGTTGAACTTTAGACCTTATTTTTGATGGTTTAGAGTTCCTATGGGCTTAGGGACTTCCCAAGGACATTGTTGGTGCAATGGTCAAAGGGGAGCAAACCTTTAGGGGGAGGTATCCATCAAGGGAAGATGGATGTTATTTTTCCTCATGAGGAGGAGAAATGGGTTTTTTTGAGATACCCAATTTGGAAATTGGGAGAGTGTATAGGATTGCCTCTCTTGAGTGATATGAGACTTATCACTAGGAAGATGGTAGGCATCCTAGGTATTTTTGGACCAAGGGGGAGATTGTAAAATCTCATTGGGACATGAGACATTGACCTCCTTGGAGAGAACCTTTTTGATGTTAGTCAAAAAGGGGGAGAACTTATTGGGAGAATGACATCAATTGGGAAAATTGATGGGAAAGGGGGAGATTGTTGGTGCAATCATCCCAGGTCACGATTGACCAGGACTCGAGCTTGACTCGAGAGATGGTTTGATGTTCGACAAAAACATATGACAATGTGTTTGTCATGGGAAAGTCCAAGTCTTGGGTACTTGGCATTAAAAGTCCAAGTGGGACACTTGGCATTTGGGAAGTCCAAGCATGAGTCTTGGCAATGGAAAGTCCAACATGGGTTGGCAAGGAAAGTCCAAGCATGGGTCTTGGCAAGGAAAAGTCCAAGCATGGGTCTTGGCATGGAAAGTCCAACATGGGTTGGCAAGGGAAAGTCCAAGCTTGAGTCTTGGCATTTGAGAAGTCCAAGGGTGAAGTCTTGGCAGCATGAGTCCAATGGTTGGCGGCGTAAAGTCCAAGCGTGGTCTTGGCAGCGTAAGTCCAATGTGCCTTGGCGATATAGACCGACTTAGCATGACAATAGTCGACGGAAGCACCTGATGGCTAGCGTATGGATGAACAAGTCATGGATGACTTGGAGGGATCTGATAGGCGCGAGACTGACAGAGGTGGCTAGAAGGCTTAGGTCTAGGCTAAGGGTGGTCTAGCAAGTATGGGGACACAATACTTGGGTTAAAACCTCATGGTTCGGGTTGGCAGTCAACTGGCATTATGGCCGGTTCGACTGCCATGAGTCGACTAGAGCTCGACTGCCGATTAAAGGCTGAAAATGCTCTAGCAGTCGACTGCCATGTATGGCAGTCGACTGCTGGTTTAGTCGCGAGCACAGAATGCTTCGTAGCCGACTGGGCAGTCGGCTACGGGCGCTGGCAGTCGACTGCCAATGTTGGCAGTCGACTGGTGAGAGTCCCGTTGGAACTTTTCCAGCGTGGATTGAGCCATTGTCTCACAGCTACAGTGTTAGCAGTCGACTAGGGTCTTATAGAAGTCGACTGCCAGGCGAAAATCCAACCCGACGCAGGTTAAAAAGAGGAGCTCAAGGAGGATTTTGGCATTGGTTCTTTGCGAGCTTTCTTAGGGCGATTTGAAGGCGAATTGTAGATGCATTTCAGGGTCCTTCAACCTCATCCAAGCAACCAACAAGCAAAGTGCTCAAACCTAGTTTTGTAAAGTGTTCTTTACATTTCTTTGTATTTTGCTTGTATTTTCATGTATTGCTTTTGTAATCACTTGTACGAGGTTTCCCCACCTCCGACTTGTTGTCGAGAAGGAGTTTATTGTTTAGTGGTGTTTGTGGCATTGCTAGAGCTCTTTAGAGCTCAATCCGTGGAGTAGGAACCATTCGGTTCCGAACCATATTATATCGTTTGCGTATTTGTCTTGTGATTGTATTTGTCGTATTTCGTTATTGCTATTATTTTCATTTCTACTGTGGTAACGAGATTTGTAGATGAACGCAATCGAATTCCATCAACGTACGAGCACGATGCTATTCACCCCTCTCTAGCGGTCAACATTTCCCCAACACAGCCTACCGACTGCTAATCCAAGGCCCTAGTGGTCCGAGACCATGTATGGAGGGAAATTCAATAAAATGTTTCCTCCTAATTGGAGGTAGGAGACGACGAATACAAGACTTAAAGAGATCAAGGTAGAGGGAGACTCTCCCTCTCCTCGTTATGATAAAAACTCAATAAAGATGAATTACAAAACTTTAGAATAAACAACTCAAGAAGTAAGCTATACCGACGACTGATGGAGAGGAAGTTGAGCTCGTGTCATCGGTGTTTCAACAGTGCTTTGTTGTCGCAGAGCTGTCGGAGAGTCGTGGCATTGCAGGAGCACTTGTGAGCACTTGGGATGACGAAAATGGTGAAGAACACTCCTTCTTTTATAGCCTTTGAGAACCCTAAACGTTGAGCTCAATCCTTATCACCAAAGGCCACTTCACCCTAAGATAAGGGGATGAAGTTTGACTCTACTCAAATCTGGAAATTCAAATGGCAGTCGACTATTCACTCTCATCAGTCGATTGATTCACCATCAGTCGACTGATATAAGCCATCAGTCGACTATTGGCTAGGGCTTTCGACTGCATCAAGAGTTAACTAAAAAATGATACTAAACTAAGTGTTTTCGACGACCACCAACCATCCGATCTCAACATAGACCTTCAATGGGATGTCTTAGTCGGATCGTCGCCTAAGGACGTCCCCATACGGAGGACTCGACCTTGCATTCTCTCGCACACACGAGCTTACCTTAAGTTTTACCATTGTAGCTTTGCTTCTGATCTCCACCTGATTTTATCGGCTCCCTTCGAAGTCCTCCTGGTGTCGCCGACCTTCACCTTAGCTTAACATCCCTGCACACTTAATTCAGCTCATGAGATAACGATATAAGCTTAACTTTGTGTCTTCATCATAATCAAAACATATGTTCGATTATCTGATGCCCCTGCACTAGCAATCTCCCCCCTTTTGATCTATGGCAAATCGACGCAAAGTTAAGGGAAATTTAAAGCATAAGACAAGTAAATGATAAACTCACTTTAAAGAACTCTCCCTTAACCCTAGGTGAGTTTTGAAAGAAATACTTTAATTGTTTAAATTTAAATTTTTGTGGTACTCCCCCTTAACTTACGCTCTTCTCCCCCTTTTACCATAAATCAAAAATAAGGTCGGGGGTTTTTATAAAAAATAAGGGGTTTGAAAAACATTATAGTATAGCATGCATAAAAAAATGAACTTTAGTCCAAGCATGCATCTCTAACTTGGTTAAATTGGTTCGAGGTTTATCCCTTTGCACCACCAATAAGTTTTTTTAATTTCCAAAATACTTATAAGTGAATTTTCAAGAAAAACTTTAAAAATTTTGTGATATAACCCTTAGGATTAGTTTTCTCTCCCCCTTGTCAAATATATAAGGTATAAGAGAGTTAGGGGGCGCTAAACTTTAGCCTAGAGAGTTGTATAGTTAGTATTGACCAATTATAATTATTCGTTTAAGCACAATAATTGAAAGAATAGGTAGATTTTTCAAAAACTTATGTTAAGTGTATTTGAATTATTCTAAACATCTCACCCATTCTATATGTCTCAAAATGTGTTCACTTTATATGTTTTGTGAGATGATTTGAACTCAATTAAGTTAGTCAACCTTGGGTTAGATTCAGATTTAACCCTAAGCTTGTCAAGTAACCTTTTTGAGAAATTGACTTCCAGGTCGTGGCGAGGCACAGGGGCCTTCTTTGATCGGAACAACGACCACTTCCTTAGATAAAGCCAAGTTCAGGAAAATGATAACTTGAGTCACTTAAGACTACATCCTGGTCTAACTAGTTTAGGATACAGCGAGGTAGCTTCAGCTAGTTCCACTTAGTCAAGTGCACCGAGCTAGATAAGCCTTATCTAACTTGGACACACTGGACTTTGTTTCCCTAGCGTACTAACATCTCACCACGTCCTAATACTATATTATCAAGAGTTGACTAACTACTTGTCCTATCTAGCCATTCTAAAAAGTAAAATAAAAGTTTGATCATGCTAAGGTAGTGGGTATACTATTTTGGTATTAGCTCCCCCTGGACCATTGAACTGATATGGTCTATCCAGAAAATGTACTCGATCCTAGGGAATCCAATACTCATTGGTGCTTATATGTGAGTTTAATAAAACCTTTGGGACCCATTCTTAGACTCGTTGATAACTACGATTTACGATAGACATGTACGATCTATTCGTAGTGCTTGAACTAAACCCGAGTCCGGCTCTGTTGTACACAACTCTCTGAGTTCTAAGAAGTTGGTTAAGATTCTTGGATCCCGTCGAGAACTTGTCCAACTGAGCCTCGAGCTCTTGGACTTGTCCTTTCAAGAGTGAGTTCTCTTCTTCGAGTTTTTCAACTCGAGTAGAGTCCTCCTCTCGAACTTGATTAGTCGAAGAGGTTAGAGTGGTTTCTTGCTTGAGGGTTTCAACCTCCTCAAGCAAGGATTCAACCCTAGACTCGGACTTAGTTAGTTTCCTACTTAGCATTTTAATTGTATGATAAAGTGTACTAATTAAAGAATGGCTAACCTTAACTTTCTCTTTCGGCTCGACTTTGAGTCTCTTCTCGAAGTAGCCCTCGGGGTCGGAGTCGGAGTTGTAGTTGGATTCGGCTTCGGACTCAGACTCAGACTCTTCCGGTCTTGCCATGAACGCTACGCCAACGCCTTCTTCTCTATTGTCCCAAGTTGCATGAAAAGCTTTCCTTGCTCCCTTTTGCTTTGGTTTGAATTGCCCCCTCTTCTTGTTCTTCGATTGCCCCATTTCTTGTCGAATTATTCTCCGCACTATGTTCACTATCATGGCCTCCTCTTCGGATTCGTCCTCGGGTTCGGATCCATCTTCTTGCTCAAGAGGTGGCTTGCTCTTTCCCTTTCTTCTTTGACCTGCAAGCAAGGCAACTCATTTCTCGGCCCGAACCATGTTAGTTTGTTCGTCTAACCTGAATTCAAAAAATAACTCATCTAATCTAATCTTAAAAAGGTCCTTAGAAACCTTGTAGGCATCGATCATGGATGCCCACAAGGTAGTCCTAGGAAAAGCGTTAAGAGCATACCTTATAAGGTCCCGGTTTTCGACCTTCTGTCTGATGGAATGCAGGCTATTGACGATGTCTTGTATGCGAGCATGTAGTTGGGTTGCTATCTCATGTTCTTGCATCTTAAGGTTATATAATTTATTAAACAAAAGATCTCTTTTGCATACCTTTGTGTCATCGGTTCCTTCTGTTGGGTTTCCAGCACCGCGGCGTGTGTGTGTTCGATCATGTTTCATAAACATGAACACAGCGGAAGCAATAAAAATAATAAATACTCCTATTTATTACAACACACACAACACACGCATGCATATTACAACAAGTGTAGACATAACCGTAAATTTAAATTTGCAATAAAAGGAAATTTATCTACGTTATACCTTTCGTATGACGTGTAGCGGGAACGGCATCAACCGGAACGATCCACGCTAGAATCGTCTCTATCCGTATCCACGCCGAGTTCCTTGGGATGACTTCGCTAAGCCACGAACTTCGTCTTCGTACGGGTTACTAGCCTCGTGTTGAAGACGACGTGATCGAGAGATGATCACGATCCGAATCCAAATTCGGATCCAAAACGAGTCCTCAAAACTCGCTTCTCCGGAGAGGTATTCGTCAACCGATTGACGAATCCTTCATCCTCCACCTCAGAGGATTACCGGAGATCGAATCCCCGGTAAGTTATCCGCTGTCGGAGCTCTAACCGTCGTCCAAACGACGCTCCGACGAGAGGAGAAGAAGCTGTCCAGAAAACTGGACAGCTTGGTGGAGGAGTAGGCGCCGGCCAAAACCAAGGAAGCCAAGTGCTCACCTTTTCACCGAGGCCTAGGAAGATCACCGGAGGGTCGCCGGAGGATCACCGGCTGAAGCTTGGTCACCGGCAAGGAGCTGGACGCCGGCACAAGGGGGTTGGGTGGCCAAGGAGCTTGGGCGGCAACACTAGGTTGGGCGGCAACTCCAACTAGGGTTTTTGGATTAGGGCTTAATTATCCATTAAGCCCTCTTTTATAGAGAACTAATTCTCTTAATGGTTATTGGATCATAACCATTAGGCCCGTTAACCCGCTCCATTAAGATAAGTTAAAATAAACCAAACCATGATGGTTTATTTTAAGTTAAAACGAACCGAACCAACTTTTGGTTCATTCGTTTAAAATAAACCAAACCCTTTGGTTTATTCTCCTCCATTGGATTAGAACCAAACCATTTTGGTTCATCCATTATGTCTTCATAAGACACGACCCATCCACGCTTCCATTGCGACTGAAACGATTTCATGCTCGCTTTATGTTTGGTCCAACCAAACCTAGTTTCTCTCGGTCTGAGAATCCCATTCTCAAGCTCGTTTTAAATCCTTTGGATTACGCTCCAGCGTGTGACCAAATAGGTTCTCGGTTTATGTTGGCCGTCTATAATTAACCATTAATTATAGAACGATCATGAGTGGCACCTAGTAGTACATCATGATCCCCAATTAACCGAAAAGATCAACGGTTGATCCAGAACTATTTCTGAAACCCTTCAGCAGCTCGAATGATTCGTGCCCCATTCCCTTCACTCATCTTATACCCACTTGGTTCAGGACATGGTCTATTGTGTCAGTCCCCACTAGGCTGACTACGTCACACCTAGCCCAAGTATTATTTCCTCGTCCTACGGATTCTAGTTACTCCACAAGTATCGAAGAGTACCTTACTCTAAACATGTAATGCTTTGGCCAAAGACTTTAGTAACAATCCGACGAGAGGCCATGGGTATACATCTCCTCGCAAGGAGTGGTGAATCCTTTATAGGCTATTCAAACACCTTCGATCACTCGACTTATACCCAATCATCCCGGTCCACATCTCCTTAGAGATGCTTGCTTAAGATGTCAAAGCATAAGTCTCCATGATCAAGATGACTTGAATACCGCAAGTCAAAGGAACATCGCACTTAAGCCACAGTAAGAACTTCATTGACATATCTATATATGCAGAGAACCATATGAAGTCTTACAGCTGGTCACTCCAATGAACTAGTTACCATAACTAGCATCCACTATTAACTCCGGACATCACTATGTCTCCAGCCAGTGAGAATCAGCTGCTTGGATACACCAAGGAGTATACCTCGTGCTAGTCTCGACAGAATTGATGGTGTCCAAATCCATCAATTCATCGACCAGGATAATTCGATACATCACAATTACACATGTAGAGATACTCACTAGTTGTGATCCAATCACAAATTCTCTCATGCCGTGAATCGTATCGTGACATTCAAGAAATGAGTTTAAGATCCAATCAAATACATTAAACATGTATACTCAAATAGTGAATCTTCATTTATCATATAAATGGTTCATACATAAGGCGATTGCCTTAGGACATCTCTCATATATTACTAACAGACTCCCACTTGGCCTAATGCCAATCGCTATGGTATCCAATACCATAAGCTCGAACATGACCCTCAAACTTATTTTGAGGTAATGCCTTTAGTCAAGGGATCCGCTAAGTTCCTTTCAGTGGGAATTTTCTCGATTTGTATTTCGTTCCTACTGATGATCTCTCTGATAAGATGATAGCGCGGCTACATGTTTGATCGTGATGAGACCTTGGCTCTTTCGTCGTGCAATTGCTCCATTGTTGTCGCAGAGACCGGTATTGCTTCAACAATGGCCGAATCACACCAAGTTCATGAACGAACTTTGATCCAAACCGCCTCCGCTTCAAGCCGCAATGTATTCTCGCCTAGTGGTAGAATCCGCTACTGTCTTGTTTGGAACTTTTCCAACTCATCGCGCCCCATTCAAGGTGAACACGTATCCAGATCGAGACCGAATCATCCTTGTCCGTCTCGAAGCCGCATCCGTGATACCCGCGTATCACCATGTCCCTTCTCCATATATTAGGAACACATCCTTAGTTCTTCTCAAGTACTTAAGGATCGCCTTAATACCGCCAATGATCCATTCCTCGATCGGATGCATTCGCCGTGACACTCAGAGCATACGATACATCGGGCCTCGTGATATAACATAGCATACATGATAGATCCTATTGGATGCATAGGGAATCTTACTCATGCAAATCTCTCGGCTGACACATAGACTTCAAAGGTGTACCCCATGCCCGATGGGTAGGAAACCTTTCTTGGATTCCGACATGCTAAACCTCTTTAGCACTCGGTCTATATATGTAGATCGCGAAGACCAAGCAACCGCTTCGATCTATCTCTATAGATCTTAATCCCGAGGATGTAGGTTGCTTCTCCTGTGTCTTTCATGGAGAATGTCTTGGATAACCAAACCTTCAATCGATCAGTAAGATTGAAACATCGCTTCTATAAGTAGTATGTCATCGACATACAATACTAGGAATACGATCGCACTCCCACTAACCTTCTTGTACACACAAGGTTCGTCCGATTTTGTGAGAAATCAAACTTTTGATTGTCTCATCAAACGGATATTCCAGCCTCGGATGCTTGCTTCAATCCATAAATGGACCGTCGAATTTGCATACCTTGGTTTTATCAACCGATGTGAAACCTCAGTCAGATCATATACACGCCCTCGAGGTTTTCATTAAGGAAAGCTATTTTCACATCCATCCGCCATATCTCATAATCATAATGAGCCGCTATGGCCGTGAGCATCCGAATGGATTTAAGCATAGCTACAGTAATAGGTTTCGCCATAATCAACACCTTGTTTTTGACGATATCCTTTCGCCACCAATCTAGCCTTATAGGTAATCACATTACCATCCATGTCGGTTTTCTTCTTGAAAACCCACTTGCACCCTATAGGCTTTATCCTTCAGTGGGTCAACCAAGTTCCAAACTTGGTTTTCATACATGGAATCCATTTCGACTTCATGGCACCAAGCCACTTATCCCTTTCTCAACTTGTCAAAGACTTCTTCATAACTGGTAGGCTCCTCATCATCAATGAGTAACACGCCGCTCGATTCACTTACGAGAAATCCATATCTCTCGTGAATATTGATGTTCTACCAGATCTACGAAGATGTGGTGTTACAATAGGTCCAGATTGCTCATCACTATGAGTTGTCGTTGTGCTTCACTGTATCTCATCAATGTCTATTTGAGTCTCTCGAGCCTCCTCAAGCTCGACGACACTCCCACTTTTCTTGCAAGAGAAACTCTTTCTCTAGAAACACAAAGATGCCTTGAAACAAACACCTTTTGTTCCACAGATGATAGAATTGGTAACCCCTTGTTTCCTTAGGGTATCCAATAAATAGACATTTATCGACTTAGCATCCAATTTGTCTCGATACATGTCGCTTCACATAAGCGTGACAACCCCATATCTTCAAGTAAGATACATGAGGTTTCTTACTATTCCATATCTCATATGGAGTAGTTGAGACTACCTTGTAGGCATTCTGCTTAACAAGTAAACATGTCTCAAGTGCATAGCCCCAAAAGGACTTGGGAAGAGTTGCATGATTCATCATTGACCTGACCATGTCCAACAAGGTCCGGTTACGCCTCTCAGATACACCATTATGCTGTGGTGTATAGGGCGGAGTCCATTGAGACAATATGCCATTGTCTCTTAGATAATCAAGAAACACTTGACTTAAGTATTCACCACCTCGATCCGATCGAAGTATTTTAATACTCTTGTCATGTTGTTTCTCTACTTTATTTCTGAATTCTTTGAACCTTTCAAAGGCTTCAGACTTGTGTTTCATCAAGAACACATACCCAAACCGTGAGTGATCATCGGTGAAGGTAATGAAGTAGCTATAGCCTCCTAATGCTTGAGTTGACATAGGTCCACATACATCAGTATGTATTAGACCTAGTAACTCTCCCACTCGTTCACCTTTTCCAGTAAAAGGTAACTTAGTCATCTTGCCTTTTAAGAATGATTCGCATGTATCGTATGAATCCAATTCAAACGATTCCAGAATTCCACATCGGTGTAATTCGGACATGCGTTTCTTGCTTATATGGCCAAGACGACAATGCCACATATAGGAGTCTATTTGATTATCCTTTCGAGCACGCTGTTGCTCGCTCGATATTGAAAATGTCACCGGATACGCCCAACGATAAACACCATTGCTTAAAGTTCCAGCCCATAAAGAACTCCATTCAAAGTTATGTAACAACAATTGTTACTAAAAGTCAAATGGCACCCATTTCTATTTAAACAAGAAATAGAAATGATGTTCTTTATCAACGAAGGAACATAAAAGCAATTGTCCAGTTCTAAGACAAGTCCTACAGGGAGTTTCAACAAATACGTTCCGATGGCGAGTGCAGCAACCGTTGCTCCATTCCCAACACGTAAATTTGACTCTCCCTTGACAAGTCTTCTTCTATTCCTTAGCCCATGTATGTCATTACATATATGTGAGGCACACCCAGTATCAAATACCCAAGTGCCTGAGGAAATAGAATGACAATCAATAAAGAAGATTTCTGAAGAAGATGGGGCATCCGATGCCTTATCCTTCTTCACGGACTCAAGATAAATCTTGCACTTTCTTCGCAAATGGCTCTCCTTGCCATAATGATGGCACGTTTCCTTTTGTGCTAGTTCTACCTTCTTAGCCCTTCTCTTCTTTCCCTTTTGCTGTTCCTTTGACTTCCTCTTAGAACCTTTCTTCAAGGAATCAACTAACAACACCGCCCCTCGCCATCATGCTTCTCAAGACTCCACAGCCTTTCAAAGATATCGAGCAAAGACTACAGATGAACCTTCTAGCATCTCAGAGGTGAAGAGGAGCTTTGAGACTTCAACCTTTCAATCTCACTTGCTCATCAACCAACTCACAAAGATGAAGGATCACGATATGAGCATCCATATGCTCATGCCGCTGAGAGCTTGGGTTCCATCGCGGCTAGCATGATGCAACTCATTTGTTCGTAATCACTCACATGTTTCGATAGGCCAACAATTGGTCCAGAGTTGCATCGTCACTAGGATGGCGGGAAGAGGCGCTGAGACATTTGCAAGCTTTTCAACCTTGAGAACAATTCTCAAGCTTCTAAGCCCAAGAAGCTCACCAATAATTTATTCGAATCCAAAATGGAACACAAATTCAAAGACATTATGATCAATCTTAGAAATACAAAACGAGCATATATGAGAAAGATGATTTTAAAATGCATCAATATACATTTATAAATCCTATTCATTTTTCGAATTTCAAAAACCCCAAAATCACTTCGGGAGATCGTAGGTCCATCTCCGAATGGGCTGATATCCATCATATTTATGAACAACCTTGGAGAGAGTCCAACAAGCCATTCATAACTACGACGGTAGGTATCAACTATACCGATTGCATATCACGATATGCAACTATCACAATGTGCTATCAACTAATTGAATGTTCACACATACATCGGGTTGTTAACACATTAACAAGTATGCATCATATGCATAGCACCCAACTTCACCTCCCTTTACATCGACCTTGGAGAGAGTCCAACAAGCCGATGCTCCAGGTTAAAGCCAACCCATTAATCGGGAATAGTTTTAATATGGTTAGAGCGCATTCAACCAATTAGCCCAGCTTGGAGAGAGTCCAACAACCAAAGCTAACGATTGACCTCTGACTCTTACCATATTAGTATTAAACTATTCCATGGTTTGAACATGTTCGGGTTCGAGCCGGGCTTGGAGAGAGTCCAACAACCCAAACAAGAAACGGAACTCTGGTTCTAACCATATTAATGGAAGGCGTAGGCTTTAATATTGTTTAAGGGTTTTATGTCTCATCCTCTTTGCATGCAAATAACTATTATCTACATGGCATGACATACATGGCATACATCTACATGTCACGACATGCAAGGCATTATGTTATGCATCTAATGCAATTACATGGCATACAATTATGTCATGTATATGTTTCCTTATATGTCATAACTATTTATGGAAATAAAATATGTTTAAGATTTGATTCTCCAAATCAAATCATAATTAAATTAGGAAACAAATTTCCAAATCTAATCACATATTTTATTCATGGAATTATTTGATTAAGGAAAATCTATTTAGGAAACCAATTTCCTAAATCATTAAAACTACTTATGGAAATAAAATATTTTAAGATTTGATTTCCAAATCAAATCATGATTAAATTAGGAAACAAATTTCCAGAATCTAATCAAATATTTTATTTATGGAAAATATCAATTTCCATAAATACTTCCAACTTTCCAAAAGTGGAAGATTTCCATAAATACTTCTAGACTTTCCAAAATTGAAAAATTTCCATAAATACTTCTAAATTTCCAAAATTAGAAAATTTCCAGAAATACATTATGACTATCGCAAAACCATTTTTACGATTATGTCAAACACAACCTGGCTCGATACCATCAAGGTTTCGCATCAAGCAGGTGTGTTCGATCATGTTTCAGAAACATGAACACAAATGGAAGCAATAAAAATAATAAATCTCCTATTTATTACAACACACACAACACACGCATGCATATTACAACAAGTGTAGACATAACCGTGAAATTTAAATTTGCAATAAAAGGAAATTTATCTACGTTATACCTTTCAGATGACGTAGGGAACGACATCAACCGAACGATCCTCGCTAGAATCGCTCTATCCAGATCCACGCCGAGTTCCTCGGATGACTTCGCTAAGCCACGAGCTTCGCTCTTCGCACGGGTTACTAGCCTCGTGTTGAAGACGACGTGATCGAGAGATGATCACGATCCGAATCCAAATTCGGATCCAAAACGAAGTCCTCAAAACTCGCTTCTCCGAGAGGTATTCGCCAACCGATTGACGAATCCTTCGCCTCCACCTCAGAGGATTACCGAGATCAAATCCCTGTAAGTTAGCCGCTGTCGGAGCTCTAACCGCCGCCCAAACGACGCCCGACGAGGAGAAGAAGCTGTCCAGAAAACTGGACAGCTTGGTGGAGGAGTAGGCGCCGCCAAAACAAGGAAGCCAAGTGCTCACCTTGATGCCAAACCTATAGGAAGATCATCGAGGGTCGCGGAGGATCACCGCTGAAGCTTGGTCACAAGGAAGCAGCTGGACGGCTGCACAAGCTGGGCGGCGGCAAGGAGTTACGCCAGCTCGGCAACAGGAGGTTGGGCGGCAACTAACTAGGGTTTTGGATTAGGCTTAATTATCCTTAAGCCCTCTTTTATAGAGAACTAATTCTCTTAATGGTTAATGGATCATAACCATTAGCCCGCTAACCCGCTCCATTAAGATAAGTTAAAATAAACCAAACCATGATGGTTTATTTTAAGTTAAAACGAACCGAACCAACCTTTGGTTCATTCGTTTAATATAAACCAAACCCTTTGGTTTATTCTCATCCATTGGATTAGAACCAAACCATTTTCGTTCATCCATTATGTCTTCATAAGACACGGCCCATCCACGCTTCCATTGCGACTGAAACAATTTCATGCTCGCTTTATGTTTGGTCCAACCAAACATAGTTTCTCTCCCGAGAATCCCATTCTCAAGCTCGTTTTAAATCCTTTGGATTACGTCGTTGTGCATGTGACCAAATAGGTTCTCGGTTTATGTTGGTCGTCTATAATTAACCATTAATTATAGAACGATCATGAGTGGCACCTAGTAGTACATCATGATCCCCAATTAACCGAAAAGATCAACGGTTGATCCAGAACTATTTACGAAACCCTTGAGCTCGAATGATTCGTGCCCCATTCCCTTCACTCATCTTATACCCACTTGGTTCAGGACATGGTCTATTGTGTCAGTCCCCACTAGGCTGACTACGTCACACCTAGCACAAGTATTATTTCCTCGTCCTACAGATTCTAGTTACTCCACAAGTATCGAAGAGTACCTTACTCTAAACATGTAATGCTTTGGCCAAAGACTTTAGTAACAATCCGACGAGAGGCCATGGGTATACATCTCCTCGCAAGGAGTGGTGAATCCTTTATAGGCTATTCAAACACCTTCGATCACTTGACTTATACCCAATCATCCCGGGTCCACATCTCCTTAGAGATGTTTGCTTAAGATGTCAAAGCATAAGTCTCCATGATCAAGATGACTTGAATACCGCAAGTCAAAGGAACATCGCACTTAAGCCACAGTAAGAACTTCATTGACATATCTATATATGCAGAGAACCATATGAAGTCTTACTGGTCACTCCAATGAACTAGTTACCATAACTAGCATCCACGATTAACTCCGGACATCACTTTGTCTCCAGCCAGTGAGAATCAGCTGCTTGGATACACCAAGGAGTATACCTCTTGCTAGTCTCGACAGAATTGATGGTGTCCAAATCCATCAATTCATCGACTAGGGATAATTACGATACATCACAATTACACATGTAGAGATACTCACTAGTTGTGATCCAATCACAAATTCTCTCATCTTTGAATCGTATCGTGGACATTGATAAATGAGTTTAAGATCCAATCAAATACATAAAACATGTATACTCAAATAGTGAATCTTCATTTATCATATAAATGGTTCATACATAAGGCGATTGCCTTAGGACATCTCTCATATATTACTAACACCTTCGTGCAACTTTACGAGCTTGTTCCATAGGTCCTTCGCACTGATGAAGGGGCCAACATGGTTGAGCTCCTCTTTGGACAATCACATTGTAGAATTTGGGTAGCCTTGGCATCAGCTTCCACTTGTATTTTCATGGCATTCGTCCATTGATCGTAATCCACCAATCCACCAACTTCATTAGTAGGAAGTGTGAATCCGGTTTGGATTACGATCCACATCTCGATTTGGCTTTTTAGAAAGCATTCCATCCGATCCTTCAAATAACGGAAGTCGTCTCCATTGTAAAATGGAGGTCGACTGGTGCTTAACCCTTCGAGATGGGCCATTTAAGAAAAAAAGTACCTCGCAATGACAAAAACAAAAGAATATACCAAGACTTTCGTCTTGGATTAGTAGTGTGGGAGAATGAGTTTAAATGGAATGAAAAAGTCTTAAAACCAAAAATGAAAATAAAAACTTTAAAAAGTTGCTAAATTGGTAGTTGCACCAAATCGTAGTGCCCCCGCTCTGATACCAATTGTTGGATCGGAGAAAGCGCTAGAGGGGGGGGGGTGAATAGCGCAAAACAATTCTTTCATTTTGTTTGATTAAAACACGAGTGCATACTGGAAAATAAATATAACAAATTCTTTTTTACTTGGTTCATAGCCTACTGGCTGTTAATCCAAGGCCCTAGTGGTCCGAGACCATGTACGAAGGGCAATTCACTAAAATGTCTCCTCCTCGTTGGAGGTAGGAGACGACGAATACAAGACTTAAAGAGATCAAGGTAGAGGGACACTCCCCCTCTCTTCGTTACGATAAAAATTCGATAAAGATGAATTAAAAAACTTTAGAATAGACAACTCAAGATGTAAGCTATACCGACGACTGATGGAGAGGAAGTTGAGCTCGTGTCATCAACATTTTGGTAGCACTTCGTCGTCGTAGAGTTGTCGGAGAGTCGTGGCATTTTGGGAGCACGTGTGAGAACTTAGGATGATGAAAATGGTGAAGAACACTCCTTATATAACCTTTGAGAACCCTAAACATTGAGCTCAATCCTTATCACCAAAGGCCACCTCACCCTAAGATAAGGGGATGAAGTTTGACTCTCCTTGAAGCTGGAAATTCAAATGGTAGTCCACTGTTCACCCTCATCAGTCGACTGATTCACCACTAGTCGACTGATATAAGCCATCTGTCGACTGTTGGCTTGGGTTTTCGACTGCATCAAGAGTTAGCTCAAAAATGATACTAAACTAAGTATTTTCGACGACAACCAACCGTCCACTCTCGACATAGACCTTCCATGGGATGTCTTAGTCGAATCGTCGCCTAAGGATGTCCCCCTATGGAGGACTCGACCTTGCATTCTCTCGTACACACGAGCTTACCTTAAGTTTTGCCTTTGTAGCTTTGCTTCTGGTCTCCACCTGATTTCTTTGGCTCCCTCCGAAGTCCTCCCGGTGTCGCCGACCTTCAGCTTAGCTTAACATCCCTGCACACTTAATTCAGCTCATGAGATAACGATATAAGCTTAACTTTGTGTCTTTGCCATAATCAAAACATAGGTTCGATTATTTGGTGCCCCTGCACCAACAGGATCTGCATCCGTTTCCGAAGGACTAGACGAGGTAACTTCTCCTTTAGAAGATAGACTTTACAATATAATTGCATGTCTAGGAAGGAAATTATCTAAGTCTGAGAATCGAGTTGACTCGCTTTTTAAGGAAGTCCAAGTACTTAAGGAGAAAGTAAAATCGAAGACTTCAACTTGCCAAATTAAGGATAGAGACTCAACTCAAGTTGCAAAGCTTGAGGAAGAGAACTTAGTTCTAAAAAGGCAAATAGAAGATCTCACCGGATCATTGGAAAGGTTCACTTCGGGCTCCAAGTATCTCAACATGATGCTTGGGTCTCAGCGAGCCGTGTACAACAAGTCCGGACTCAGACATAAAGCTAAATTCTCATACAAATCATACATGTCACTACTTAGCCGAAACGCTAAGAATCGAGTCTAAGCATGAGTTCCTAAGTCTAGCTTAGTGAACCAAGTTGGACCAAATCAATTTTTAGGTTCCCAAGAGTCAAGTTCACTTAGTGAACAAAACTCAACTAAGTTATCACTTTGGGGGAGCTAACACCTTGCTTGTTTCCTTGTTTAGTTAAACTCTTACACGTCTTAGTTTTCTTTACTTGCTAAATTTAGAATGGACTAGATAGGAAACAAAGTAGTTTAAACTTGAACAACCTAGTACTAAGATGAAGTGAACTGATAGTAAGTTAGGGAAGCTCTTCGAAGTGCATGTCTAGGAAGTGGTCCATCCCGATATCCAAGAAGGTCATATGCCTCGCCACGACCTGGTGCACTAAGTTGAGTGGAACTGACCGAAGCTAACTCACTAAGTCTTTAACTAGTTAGACTAAGGCTTAGTCCAAAGTGAGTCAAGTATTTGATTTCTTCATTGACTTTGTCTTGGAAGTGGTCCATCCAATATCCAAGAAGGTCGTATGCCTCACCACAATCGCCACGACTTGGAAGTCAATGCTGGAAAAACCTACTTGATTAACTCAAGCTAAGCTTGAATCTAACATAAGTTTAAAAACTTTGAAATTGCTAATTGAATTTAATTAAGATAAAAAGAAATCTTCATCTCACAAAAATCCATAGGATTAACATGTGTTGAAAACCTAGCTTGGGTGAGATGAATTCGAACTTAATCAAGCTTAAATAATTTAAATAAGCTTCCCTCAATTAAACTCAACAAAGTTACTCAATTAAACTTAACTAATTTACTCAACTAAACTAAACTAATTTACTCAACTTAATTAAACTTAACTAATTTAGTCAACTTAACTAAACTAATTTACTCAACTTAACAAATTTACTCAACTTAACTAAACTAATTTACTCAACTCAACTCAACTCAACTAATTTACTCAACTTAACTAAACTTAACAAATTTACTCAACTTAAATAAACTAATTTACTTAACTTAATTAAACTTAACTAATTTACTCAACTCAACTAAACTAATTTACTCAACTTAATTAAACTTAACTAATTTACTCAACTTAACTAAACTAATTTACTCAACTTAACTAAACTTAACTAATTTACTCAACTTAACTAAAATAATTTACTCAACATAACTAAACTTGACAAATTTACTCAACTAAACTTAACTAATTTACTCAACTTAACTAAACTTAAATTAACTAATTTACTCAACTTTACTCAACTTGACAAATTTACACAACACAACTCAAATCAATTCAAGATGATTAATCTTATTCAAGATGTGAATTATTCTAAAAATTTTAATTCATGTAGGACTCCAGAATAGACCAATGGATTCTGGATAGTGGTTGCTCTAGACAAATGACTGGAGATAGAAAAAAATTATCACAATTAAGCTTCAAGAATCTAGGTTTTGTCACCTTTGGAAACAATAGCAAACTTAAGGTAATTGGATCAGGTAACATTGAATTAGAATCAAATTTTATTATACAGAAAATTTTGCTTGCAGAAAATTTCAAATTTAACTTGCTTAGTATAAGTCAGTTATGTGATGCTGATTATGAAGTGAAATTTTTATCAAATGAATGTTTGATTAACAATATTGAAAACCCAAAAATATCACTTAAGAGAGTTAGGAATAAAAATATATATTCAATAAATTTAGAAAGATCCTCAATTAAGTGTCATTTGACACAACAAGAGGAAAGTTGGTTGTGGCATAGATGACTTGCTCACATCAACTTTAAGAATATAACGAAGTTAAGTGAAACTAACTTAATTAGAGGTTTGCCTAAACTTAAAAATATTGAAAACAAATTTTGTAATGCTTGCCAATAAGGAAAACAAACCAAGTCCCAACATAAATTAACTAATTAAGGTCGAACAAGTTCAATACTTGAGTTAATTCACTTAGATATGTTCAATTCATATAGGATAAAAACACTAAGTGGAAACTTATATTGTTTAGTGATAATAGATGATTACTCTAGGTTTACATGGGTAAAATTCCTAAAACAAAAAGATGAAACATTTTAAGTATTTAAAGCTTTAGTAAACAAATAGAAAATGAAAAATATCTTAAGATAAAAAGAATACGAAGTTATAATGGATGTGAATTTAAAAATGAAAAATTTACAACAATGTGTCTAGAAAATGGATATCACCATGAATATTCATTTCCTAGAACACCCCAACAAAATGGAATAGTAGAAAGAAAAAATAGAACCCTTCAAGAAGCTGCTTAGTCAATGTTAAATGAATATAACTTACCTAGTTACTTATGAGCCGAAGCTATAAACATTGCATGTTATGTGCAAAACAGAGTAATAATTAATAAATTACATAATAAAACATCTTATGAAATTTTTAATAATAAAATACCTTTAATAAAATATCTAAAACTATTTGGATTCAAATTATTTATTTTAAATACAAAAGATCATATTGGAAAATTCTCTTCAAACACTGATGAAGGGATATTTCTTGGATATTCGACCACTAGTAGGGACTATAGGATTTATAATAAAAAAGAATCTAAAAATTGAAGAAACAACTAATGTAGAGTTTGATGAAGAAGAGATTACTAATAATCAAATAAATACATTAAAAGATAATCAAAATGAGCTAAATGAGATTACACATGATGAAGAAGAACAAACTCAATATCAAGACAACTTAAAGATATCTAGAATTAATCCAAACCATCCTCTTGAACAAGTATTAGGAAACCCAACTCTAGGAGTTCAAACTAGATCAACCTTAAGAAACTTGAGTCAAATCACATTAATATCAAAGATAGGACCAAAATCAATAGATGAAGCTTTACCGGACACTGATTGAATAATAGCAATGCAAGAAGAACTAGCGCAATTCGATAGAAATGAAGTATGAGACTTAGTACCTCCACTATCAAATAAATCAATAATAGACACTAAATGGGTATTTAGAAATAAATTAAATGATCAAGGAGAAATCATAAGGAATAAAGTTCGATTAGTAGCTAAGGGGTTTAGTCAAGTAGAAGGGTTAGACTATGATGAAACTTATGCCCCAGTAGCTAGGCTTGAGTCAATTAGGATGTTGCTAGCTTATGCGGCATACAAAGGATTCAAGCTATACCAAATGGATGTCAAATCCATCTTTTTAAATAGAGTAATAAAAGAAGAGGTATACGTAAGTCAACCCCCAAGTTTTGAGAACTTGGATACCCTAATCATGTATATAAATTCAAAAAAGGCCTTGTATGGATTAAAACAAGCTCCTAGAGCTTGGTATGAGAGACTATCTTCATACTTAATCTCAAAAGGCTTCAGACAAGGTCAAATTGACTCAACTCTCTTCGTAAAAACCTTGAACAAGGATATTTTTATTGCTCAAATATATGTAGATGAGATAGTATTTCGACCAACAAATTCAAATTTCTTAAAAGAATTTATAAACTTAATGGAACAAGAATTCGAAATGAGTTTAGTAGGTGGGTTAAACTTCTTCTCAGGTTTACAAATAAAACAAACAAGAGATGGTAACTATATATACCACAACAAATACGCAAGAGAGTTGATTAAAAGTTTTGGAATGAAAAATGCAAAAGACATTAAAACACCCATGACAATAAATATTATATTAAATGAAGACAAGGAAGGAAAATCTGTAGATCTAAAGTACTATAGAAGTGTCATAGGTAGTTTACTATACTTAATTGTAAGTAGACCCGACATACTATTTATAGTAAATATGTGTGCTAGATATCAACCTTATGCTAAGGAATCACATTTAACACATGTCAAAAGAATCCTAAGATATATAAAAGGAACAATTAATGTAGGTATGTGGTACCCAAGATCTAATAACTTTGAGTTAGTAGGATACTCTGACTCAGATTTTGCGCGGTGCAAACTAGATAGAAAAAGTACTAGTGGAGGGTGTCAACTCTTAGGATCATGCTTAGTAAGCTAGTTCAGTAGGGAACAACATTGTGCTGCTCTTTCCACAACTGAAGACGAATACATAACATTACGAGAATGTGTGACACAATTATTATGGATGATGCACACACTTAAAGATTTTGAATTAGATTATAAAAAGGTCAAAACATTAGTTGATAACATAAGTTCAATAAACTTAACTAAAAATCGAATCCATCATTCATGTACTAAACACATTGATGTTAAACATCATTTTGTAAGAGATCATGTGGCAAAGGGTAGTATTGAACTTAACTATGTTGAGTCCAAATCTAACCTTGCTGACATCTTCACTAAACCACTTCCAGAGGCTGAATTTAGTATGCTTAGAAGGCAACTTAGATTATGCTTAGTAGACTAAGATGCTTTCTTTACTTAAAAATTTATTTTGTTAAGTAATATTATTTTCTTAAAGGAAAATTAAAAATCAATCTAGCTTAAGTCAATTTAGATTTCATGATCTTATAAACCTAAGTAAGCCTTTGCATCTCAAAAACACCTAGGATTACCTATTTGTGTATTGAGCCATGAAGATGGGCATGAGATGTCAGGATTGCACCCCATGTTCCAGATGTAGATTCAGTGCATCAACATGAACCAACACCGGGTTTAAAAAGAAAATCAATCACTTTGGTAACTGATGCATGCGAACACGATCTCAAATCTCCGATGGGAATCGTCGAGGACTGGAAGCGTGCACTCATGCTCAACGCCCGTAAGTGCACAGATGTCGTCAAGTAATAAAAGGTTTATCAATCCAATAGAGATAGATCCGAGTATCGTTTGTCCAGTGGATGTTGTTGTTCGGAGCGAATGTCCTATAGGCAAGGGTTGCGAGGTCAACAGCAGTCCAAACTCAAGTACGATGTCACTCGGAGGAAGCGAAGGTAGGTTCGAGGTTCCCTAAGAGGATTCTCGGACTTCAGTTCACTTGTGCATTATTGGAACATGCTATCAATTAAATGCTTCCTAAATCTCTAATTATGATCTTGTAGTAGGATCATCATACATTTGCCCGATAAACTTTTGCTTCTACCGGGAACTACCTATTCCTAACCAAGCTGACCTTTCGAATCATCAGAGCTTAGGGGGTTGGTACCGTTGGGAGCCCTCTATCACTAAGGTCCCTCAACCCTTCTAGAGTTAATTTCTCATACTTTAGCTCTTCTGCTAAGATAGACTATTGTGTACGAGGATGTCATATTAATCCCTATGAAGAGTCAGAACGTATTTCGTTTCCTACTCCATATTCTAATATCTACGATTATCGGAGGGAGGACAACCGCAAGGTTCCTCCTTAGTTCTCCTAGATCTTTGATACAAAGGTTGTCACCCTTTGTATTGGCTATGCGCAGTAGATATAGAAGCAAAAAATAATTTTCATTGATCCAAACAACACCAATTGCAAATATAAATTCAGAAATAGAAAATATATTCAAACTAACATGTCCTACGTACACAAGCTACTCCCTAATTTTAGAATTGAAGTATCTACTCCATAGATGAAAGAGAACAGACATAAGGCATCGTAGAATGAATCATTACAATGTAAAGATATCTAAATATGAAATTATAGTACTCTTGGTCGTTCTCCTTGGCGTTGGAGAACAGATTTCGATCCTCTAGCCGCTTCCTTCCTCTCCGGTGTGAGTCTCCGGTGATTTTTAGGGCACCTTCTTGCCATCGTAGCTGTCCGACCTCCCCCTATAGTTTGGGCATGCCTTCCTATTTATAGATGTGAAGCTGGTTCCTCAGAAATCCCACGAAAAAACTTAGTCGCGTCAAAATAGCCCAGTGCCACACGACCATGTGGATTCCACATGGTTGACCGTGTGGGGTTCTTGGATGGCCATCTTCATGGTTTTGACATGACCATGTTGATTTCACATAGTCGGTCATGTCCGCCTCTGTTCTACCTGGTGAATGCCTTCTTTTTGCTCCAAAAATGTGTCGTTTCATTTATAAAATGCTATCCTGCACACAAAAGCAACAAGAGAAGATCTCCAAACCAAAAAATAGGAAATGCATGAAAAAAAGTAGAATACGCATGAAACAAGGATAAAAAGTAACGAGATGTGTATGAAAACTACTCCTAAAACCCTATATGTTTTGCTCACATCATTCCCCCCAGACTTAGATCTTTGCTTGTCCTCAAGCAAACCTCGGTGCCATAAAATTTTAAAATGTATTGTTCCATACTTAGCATGTTAACTAGATTTATCAAGTGGTATTTTCACTCAAAGAAAAATATATATGTTCTAAAAGTTCACTAAGTTAGCTTTTCGTGCATGTGCTAAGCGAATTTTCCTAAGGGATACTCGTTCCATGGTGAGTTAAGTCATCATCTTATAGCTTTCCTAAGGTTTTCAGCTTTTAGGCACTTACCTGCCCTAAGCGAGGGGCATTCCCTAGATCTAGCATAAAGTCTCAAAGGCGTGCTTGGTATTGAGAGAAATTGGTAGATGTTTCTTCAGTAACCTAACTCGGTCTCAAAGGGGGACCTAACCATTTCCACTCATGACAACTATTTTTTTATCCCTCATAAATTTTCTCTCTCATTTTTTTTCTTTTCAAAGAACTTTTTCTCCTCTCATGCTCATAGGGATTTCAATTTTTCTAAATGGACTTACACAATCCGAGCATCTTTAGTAACTAAAATGCTAAATCTAGAGTCACCTATGGATTCCAAAGTACTAGACTACTTGGATGAATCATGACTATATATGTAATAGATTTTTCCTTTCAGAATATTCATCAAGTGTGAGTGTAATATAAAAGCTTACCAGTGCAAGTCTAGAACATTAATTAGAGTTACTAAAACAAATACCAAAAGATAAATGAAGTTAAACTATCTATTGAAATAATTCGTGAAGAGATCTTAAAAATATTACTGAGGCAACTTAAAGATGGAGACAACTAAGTGCTAAAAGGAAACTAAACACTCTATGCATGGACAAATGAATGCAAACTAAAACTAAACCTCAAATGTCAAAAAAGAAGATAATGCTAGAAACAAAACATATCAAAATTTGGGGCCTTCCCCCTAGACTTAACTGAAACAGTACCTCTAATATGGAGGCTGAGGTGGGAAGTTTGGTAGTCTCGACATGTCGTGCTCATGGAAAAATTTGGTGCTCAATCGCTGATGCCACATGTACATGTGGTCGATCTGGGAACCGGTGGATACGGTGCCTGCTCTGTGCTCCTCCTCCCTGGCCCACTATGCTTGTGTAGCACGCATGTGCTGCCGAACCTCCTGACGATAGGCAGCCTCCTCCTAAAAATAGACACATGCCTCACTGTAGAACTCCTTAGCCCACTAGAAGTGCTCCCGTAGTCCCTGAAACTTTACCTGCATGTGGATGCTCTACTCCTCCCATCGTTGCCTCTGTGTCTGCTGCTCGACATATATGTCGTCGAGGCATGATCAAAACTCAGAAAAGTCATAAGAAGATGTACCTGCATCCTCCTCAAAAGTAAAAAAAGAAGGAGGTGCAGGTGTAGGCTCACGTCATGAACTAGGGGGACACCTTGGAAAAAGTTCTGGATTCAGCACGACAGTGTGCACTTCTGATCATGGGGCACGATCATGTGGGATCCACACGGCCGCTTGTGCCTTTTTCTGAGGCTTTAAAAAAATGATGATTCTACCTAGTAAGTTCCTTCTGACTCTAAACTGTTTGCAAAGTCATTAATGACCATAAAGTAAAGTCTAAATTATACACATGCAATAAATGTAAAAAAATATAAAATTAAACTCAGAAAAGTCATAGGAAGACATACCTGCATCCTCCTCAAAAGTAGAAAAAGAAGGAGGTGCAGGTGTAGGCTCACGTCATGGACTAGGGGGACACCTTGGAAAAAGTTCTGGATTCGGCACGACAGTGTGCACTTCTGATCATGGGGTACGATCGTGTGGGATCCACACGGTCGCTTGTGCCTTTTTCTGAGGCTTTAAAAAAATGATGATTCTACCTAGCAAGTTCCTTTTGATTCTAAACTGTTTGTAAAGTCATTAATGACCATAAAGTAAAGTCTAAATTATATACATGCAATAAATGTAAAAAAATATAAAATTAAACTTGGGTTTATTCCCAAGAAGAGCTTTGTTTAAGGTCTTTAGCTCGACTGCACTCCTTTGCTTCAGCTTGGCTCTGGTGGCCATTCATCTGTTTTGGTTTTTTCACCATCATCTTCTGCTTTAACACTAGATGGAATAACATACTTACCTAACGCGGGTCCCTGGCCTGCCGTGCTAGCAAGCTCAAACTCTAGCTTATCATCTCCCACTGTCAAGGTCAGCTTGTGATTCTTGATGTCTATGACCATTCCAACTGTGGCTAAAAATGGTCGTCCAACAATGACGGGGATCTTCGAGTCCTCTTCCATTTCCATGACCACAAAATCTGTCGGAAGTGTAAAATTCCCCACCATAGCTGGCACATCTTCCAGAATCCCCAGCGGGTATTGGTATGAGTGGTCGGGAAGCTGTAACATCATGGTGGTGAACTTCAAATCCCTCAACCCTAGCTTTTTTGCATAAGGTATAAGACATCAAGCTCACATTAGCTCCCAAGTCACAGAAGGCTTTGTTAATTAGGGTTGTTCCTATATGACACACAATATAGAAACTCCCCAGATCTTTTAATTTATGAGTGGTCTCGTTCTGGAGGTAAGCACTCGATTTCTCGGTGAGGGCGACTTTCTCTAACTGCTCGACATTTCTATGGTGTGCCAGAATATCCTTCATGAATCTTGTAAATTGAGGCATTTGGTGCAAAGCTTCAAGTATCGACACTTCCACTGAGATCGATTTTAACATGTTCAGGAAATTTCTAAACCCAACATCTCTCCTTGCATGGGTCAGCCGCTGAAGGAAGGGTACTGTCAAGGGTGGTTAAGTTTTCGTGGCAGACCCCCGATATATGTTTTCGACTTCTTCCTTCCCGGTATTCCCTGAAGGTTCCCTTACTTCGTGTCCTTGTTCAGGTTCGGCAACCAACCTGCTCAGTGTTTCCTTTAGAATCCTTCTTCTCCACAATGTCATCGCCTTGCACTGCTCTACTGGGTTGGCCTCTGACTTTTCTGGTAGTTGCCCCAGTGCTCTGGCAATCTGGCTGGCAATCTGAGCTACTTGAATTTCTAGCGTCTTTTGCCTGTTGGCGAGATCCTTCACAGACGATTTTAATTCTTCAATCATTTATCTGTCTGCGAATGTCACCGCTGGAATTCAACATTCGCCTCCTGTTGCATCTGAATGAAGTTTTCTATCATATTCTCTAGATGGGTGTCAGGTGGTTGCAGCTGTCCATTGCCTTGTTGTTGCCCATATCCTCCCGATTGTTGGAAATTCTCTGAAATATTCCTATAGGAAAAGTTTGGGTGGTTCTTCCATCGGGGGTTGTAGGTGCTAGAATATGGATTGTTGGGCCTCTAATTGTGGTCACCAACTGCATCGACATGCTCAATCATCTCCTAAGAGTTGCCCTACCTTCCATAGTAGTCCTTCTGATATGCCGCTACCCCCTCTCTAAAGGTATTGGCTGCACATGCAGAAGCAGGGGTTAGAGAGTCAAACCGTCTGCTCAGCGCGTCCATTCTTGCCGCTAGGTGATCAATGGAGTTGACATCTACTGGCTACAGGTGTTGGGTGACTATGCTCAGAAGCCCATTGGTGGTGGTTCTGGGCCACTCCTCGATCAACTCTTCCGCTTCCTCAATGGTCTTATTCATTAACGCTTCTCCTGTAGTAGAATTGAGGGAGACTTTCGTAGCATATGTGATCCCATTATAGAATATATGGATCACTAGCCACCTCTCTAGACCATGATGGGGGAATTGATAGAGTCACCCTTTGTAGCGGTCCCAGGCTTCAAACAAGGACTCCCCTTCCTTCTGATGGAAGCTAGTAATCAAATAGCGCATGTAGGAAGGGAAGGGGAGTGTAGCCATGTCTTCGCCTTGTCCCACAAAGAGAATGGGAATAAGATTAGACGGATCACATTGGTGGGCACTCCATTGAACTTCAATGTTGAGTATATCTCCAAAAACGTCTCCAGGTGCCGGTCGGGTCTTCAGTTGCAGCTCCTCTGAATTGGATTTTTTGGACCATGTGTTAATTCAAAGTTATTAGCCGTGATCGATGGTCCAACTATAATCGACCTATACACTCTAGCACTCGGAGCTGCATAGTCCCACAGAGGTCGGTTACCTAGGTTCACTAAAGAGGCGTCTTGGTCTTCCATGCTTTTCTGTTCAGCTCTCCTATGATGGTAGGTTATTTCAATTTCTAGGTCTATCGGAAATAAATTTTTTGATCCTGATTGTCTATGCATACAACAAGCTAAGCTGCGCGATTGGGAGTATATCTATTACTTATTAAAAGGAAATCAAGTAATCTAAAGTACTAACTAAATGATGAAAAACTAAACTAAAGGAAGATGTAATATAACTACCAAAATTAATCTAAATTGAATTTAAATAGAAAAAGTCTAAACCTAAAATAAAATAAAATAAAATAAGAAAACAAATCTAGCCTAAGTCCGATCTAAACTACCCACTTTCGATTCGATATCGAATCAACAATCCCCGGCAATGGCACTAAAAACTTGATGCACACGAGCACGACCTCAAATCTCCTATGGGAATCATCGAGGACTTGAAGTGCGCACTCACGCTAAACGCCTGCAAGTGCATGGATGTCGTCAAGTAATAAAAGATTTATCGATCCCACAGAGACTGAGATTCGAGTACCGTTTGTCCAGTGGATGTTGTTGTTCAGAGCGAATGTCCTATATACGAGGGTTGCAAGGTCGACAATAGTCCTAACTCAAGTACGATGTCACTCGGAGGAAGCGAAGGTAGGTTCGAGGTTCCCTAAGAGGATTCTAGGACTTCAGTTTCACTCGTGCATTATTAGAACATGCTATCAATTAAATGCTTCCTAAATCTCTAATTATGATCTTGGGGGAGGATCATCATACATTTGCCTGATGAACTTTTGCTTCTATCGGGAACTACCTATTCCTAACCAAGCTGACCTTTCGGATCATCAAAGCTCAAGGGGTTGGTACCGCTGAGAGCCCTCTATCACTAAGGTTCCTCAACCCTTCTAGAGTTAATTTCTCCTACTTTGGCCCTTCTGCTAAGATAGGCTATTGGGTACGAGGATGTCCTAATAATCCCTATGATAAGTCAGAACGTATTTCATTTCCTACTCCATCATATTCTAATATCTACGGTTATCGAAGGGAGGACGAACACAAGGTTCCTCCTTAGTTCTCTTAGATCTTTGATACAAAGGCTGTCACCCTTTGTATCGGCTATGTGTAGTAGATATAGAAACAAAACATAATTTTCATCGATCCAAACAACACCAATTGCAAATATAAGTTCAGAAATAGAAAATATATTCAAACTAGCATGTCCTACGGACACAAGCTACTCCCTAATCCTAGAATCATAGTATCTACTCCATAGATGAAAGAGAACAGACACAAGGCATCGTAGAATGAATCATTACAATGTAAAGATATCTAAGAATGAAATTATAGTACTCTTGGTCATTCTCCTTGGCGTTGGAGCACATATTTCGGTCCTCCAACCGCTTCCTTCCTCCCCGATGTGAGTCTCCGGTGCTTTTTAAGGTTGTCATCTTAGCCGTCAGACTTCCCACTAGGGTTTGGGCGTGCCTTTCTATTTATAAATGTGAAGTCGTCTCCTCAGAAATCCCACTAAAAATCCTAGTCGCATTAAAACAGACCAGCGCCACTCGTCTGTGTGGATTCCACACGGTCGGCCATGTGGGGCGCTGGGATGGTCATCTTTGTGCTTTGGACACGACCGTGTGGATTTCACATAGTCGGCAGTATCCGCCTCTGTTCTACCTAGTGAATGCCTTCCTTTTTCTCCAAAAATGTGTCATTTCACCTATAAAATGTTGTTCTGCACACAAAAGAAACAAGAGCAAATCTTCGAACCAGACAATAGGAAATGCATGCAAAACAAAGTAGAATACGCATGAAACAAGGATAAAACGTAACGAGATGTGTGCGAAAACTACTCCTAAAACCCTATGTGTTTTGCACACATCAGTGACTAACTCTAATTCAAAGCTTGATGATAATTCTATATTACTTGAGCTAGTAAAGAGTTGAAAATTTGCTTGAAGGATAATTTTTAGATGTATATTTTTAAGTATAAAAGTAATATTTAGGAATTCATGCTTGGCCATTTTTCTATCTCATTTGCATAATCTTAACTTAATGATAGAACAAATGTTGAAAATTTTGAAAACTTTAAGTTTCATTTAAAACTTTTTAGCTTTATTGTGGGAAAGTTTTGTAAAGTTTGAAGATTTAGAATTTTAAAAATTTGAAAAATATTTTTAAGGGGAAGTTTCAAAGGTTTTGAAAATTTGAAAAATATTTTTAAAGGGGGAGTTTCAAAGGTTTTGAAAATTAAGATAGTGTGAATTTTAAAAAATTGAAAAATATTAAGGGGGAGTTTCAAAAGTATTGAAAATTAAGATTTTTGAAAAGTTCAAAAAATTTTTAAGGGGGAGTTTTGAAAATTGAGATATTAAGAGTTTTGAAACATTTAGAAATTTAATCTTTTGTAAAGGCTAAATACTTTTGAAAATCTTGATAAATGGGGAGATCCCACTTTTAAAAGAAAATCTTATTGCATGGATTTAGGGGGAGCATAGATAAATTATTTTGATAATGATCTTTAGTAAACTTTAATTCTCATCTTTAAATTGTGGCATTTGTGCATTATAATGATTTTGATGTATGCCAAAGGAGGAGAGAGGAGATTTAAAGTTAGAAAGAGGAGATTTAAAGTTAGAAAAATTTAAAGAAAGTTTTTCATGCATATGAGCATTTCATATACATTTTTAGCTCAATGCGTTTCTGATATATGTCAAATTTGAATATTGAAAATTGATTCTCTTAACTTTAACTGATGTGTTGTCATACATGAAAAAGAGAGAGATTGTTGGTGCAAAGAGCATCAATCCTTAGTTTTGATATTTGAACCAAAGTTAAAGTTAGGACTTACTTGTGTTCTGATATGAGTGTTAATTGTGCAGGCTTAACAAGAAAGTCCTAGTAGGTCGAGTTGACCGGATACTAGACAGATGTCTTGACAAATTAGGTGAACTGGACACCAGGCATGAAGTCTAGATGGGTCGAGCGGACCAGACATTTGGCATGAAGACTGGTTGGGTCAGGAGACCAGACAATCATCAAAAAGTTTAGCTGGGTTAGGAAGATCAGACAGCTGGTGGAAGCCCTGGTGGGTCAGATCAGATGTCAAGAATGGTAAGTCCGGCAGAGCAGCCGGTAGGTGAGCCTCAAGTGGAGAGGTGAGGCTGAGTCCTTTGTAGGGGGACAAAGCTAGGCGTCGATCCAACGGATAGTCCGCGTGGGACTTAGAAGTCGAGATCGAGCAATATTATTATTGCTATTGGATATTATATTATTTGCTTTAGCTAATCTTGTTTTACAGGTATCAGTCGACTGAAAAGATTCCAGTCTATTGAGGTCCAGTCGACTGGATACCCAATTGGCAAGATTAGCTGGTGATCGATCGAGGATCTGGCAGCCCAGATAGAAAGAGTTCCAGTCGACTGGAAAGGCAAACTTCTCGATGTGGAGACAGGTGATCTGGAGTCGACTAGAACAGGTTCAGTCGACTGGAGATGCCGAAGTACCATATCAATAGACTGATGTGGAGTCGACTGGAGGGTATTCTAGTCGACTAGAAAAGCTTTATAAAAAAGATAGCCGACCAGCTCCAAATAGAAGTAATCTACTACGTTCAAGTGCTGCTACTATTGTTTGTTGTCCGCAAGAGCTTCATCCCTTCGCATTGACGCAATTCTGACACTCTGTGCCTAATTCGATAGTCCTAAAAAATGTCGTTATATCTTAGTTTTACTTACTTGTTTTTATTTCTCTTTTGTGTACTTAATTTCAAAGAGAAGGTAGAGTGTTACCTATCTCTTATTCATTGTAAAAAGTGAACCCCTCCGAAGTCGAGAGCTCTCGAGTTAGAGGGCCTAATAGTGATATCCCATCGAGGTAGCTCTCGGAATAACTACTGGCCTTGGAGTAGCAACCCGACTAGGGTTGTGAACCAAGTAAAAAAGCTTGTCTCTCTATTTTATTTATTCCGCTGTGTACCCTTGTTTCAAAATAAGTTTTAATTTCTAAAGAAAAATTGTAATCTCTGAGATTCCCTCTCTCTCAGAGTATTTCGATCCTACAATAGTCTCCTGTACTGCATGAATTACCTTATCCCTAGCTAGCCACGGAGCATAAGCATTAGGAGTTCACGAAGGATGAGCCGATGGAGGGAGGAGAGCTTTTTTGTTTGGCTGTGGTGGATGAGGTTTGCTAGACTCTCCTGCGATTTTTTGCCCATCTGCCTCTCTCTCGGCTTTCTCCAAATTGTTGTACGCTTTTGCTCATTTCAGCAAGGCTTCAAAATGGGTCGGAGGTCTCTTCATCAAGGATTTAGAGAAATCTCCTAGCACTAAGCCTTGGGAGAAGGCATTAACTATTATCTCGAGTGAGACACTCGAGATGTCCACGACCACTCGGTTGAAATGGTATATATATTCCCTCAAGGACTCCTGATTTCTCTGTTTTATAGACAAAAGGTATTGAGCAGTTTTACGGTACTTTTTGCTACTGGCTAAGTGCTGAAGGAAAAGCATATAGAGCTCTTCAAAGGAGCAGATAGATCCCTGGGGAACCCGATCAAACCACCTTTGTGCGGATCCCACTAAGATGATGGAGAAAACTTTGCACTTTACTCCATCAGTATAATTATGCAGTAGGGAAGCTTTCTCGAATTGACCTAGATGCTCCTCTGAGTCGGTGGAACATTATACTCCCCGACAGATAGCAACTTGAAATATTTGGGGAGTCTCTCGGTTATAATATTAGCGGAGAGTGTAGAGCTCTTGCTAACCATCAGAGCTTTTCCCTTCTTTTCGTCTCTTTCAGGCAATGTACAGGAGGGCACCTCTTCAGAGGACTCATGTTGAGACCCTGTTGAAGATGACTTGGCCGGTAGCGATATTATCGGGATCATCTTTGGTGGGGCCGGAGTCGAAGGAGCAGGCACTGGTGTCGAGGCTTGAGTCGGGCTAGGAGATGTAGGCCTCGGAGTAGGACCCCTAGTGAAGTGTTCACAAAAAACGTCCTCCATGGTTTTCTTGACGAGGGCGATAATGCTTTCCCTCGTCATGCTTCCTTTTGTGGAATTCCGATTGTCCGAGTTCACTCCTTGGTCTCCCATCTATATCTCAGTTATATTAATAGATTCCCACAGACGACACCAATTATGTTGTGGTTGAGACTGAGATGCGGAGATGTCCATTGGCGAAAGTGGCTTTCAGCTAATGACATGATTTGTTGGTTAATATGACTGGTGATCTGGCGCAGAGGCGGGTTCGTTGATTTGGCTGGATGTGAAGTTGTCTCGGACGATGCCAAATGGCATGTCATGGCCAGCCGAGAAGAGCACTACGAAGAAAAAATGGTTAAGGGTGCTGAGAGATCTCGGCTAAACCCCTCCAACGCTTAAGTTAGGGACTTAGTAGGGAGAAAAGAGGCAACAAATGCAAAGAGCAGGAGTTAAAGATCTTCCGAACCTTTCTCACCTCTTCCTCCAGTTACCTTTATATAGGTGGATTCCTCCCTACGGAGCAGTACAGACGGTATAGGAAACATGACTTTTTGAGATGATGACCTGCCATTTTTAGGAGTAATAGGGACGTTACATTCATAAATGGCGCAGGCATATTGAGCGTAATTAATTCCCTTCGCGTGGTCGATGAGAGACATGACTCCATTAATGCGACAGACATGCTCCCTTGAGGTAGGCATGGGCGTATGTTTTCTTGTCGTGTGGGGCCTTTGTCAGAGGATGCCTCGTTGGACATCTTGACTTTAACGACCGCTACATCACTTGACTTGCATGTTGGGTTTCCCCGGCACCGACGTGGGTGTGTGTTCGAACATGTTTCGCAAACATGCACACAACAGAAGCAAAAAGAAGCAATAAACTAACTTTATTACAACACACACACCACACGCAAGGAGGATACAACAAGTGTATACATAATCGCTATTTTAAATTTTGCAATAAAAAGGAATTTATTCTAGTTATACCTGACGTATCACGTGTAGCGGGAATGACATCAACCGTAGCGACCCTCGCTAGAATCGCCTCTATCTGTATCCACACCGAGTATCTTCGGGATAACTTCACAAAGCCACGATCCCCGTCTTCACAAGAGTTACTAGCCTCGTGTCGAAGACGTTGTGATCCAAGAGACAATCACAATTCGAATCAAAATTCGGATCTAAAAACGAGCTCCATGAACTCGCTTCTCAGAAGCGGTTTTCGTCAACCAATTGATGAAACATCGATCCTCCACCTATGAGGATTGCCGAAGATCCAATCCCCAGTAAGTAGGTCACTGTCGGAGCACAAAACGCTAACCAAACAACCTCTCTACGAAGGGACAGCTTGTGTTGGTGGAGAAGATGGTCAACCAAACAATGGTCGGTTGCTCCTTGGTCGCCAGCGACCAAGGGAGGATGGTCAGAGAAGCCACCGGCGGCTGGTGGGTGGCTGGCAGCAAGGAGGAGGAGCAGCAACTCCAATGAGTGGTGGCACAAGGTGCTTGGGCGGCCAATGAAGTGGGCGACAACCCTAGAGGAGGAAGAGGAGAGGAGGTTAGGGTTTCCAAAACCCTTGAACTAATTAATTCTCCACGAAAAACCCTTAAGCCGTGTTTTTATAGAGAAAACATTCTCCTAATGGTTATTGGTTCATAACTAAAATCTGTTAACCCGTTCCAATAACTTAAGTTAAAATAAATCAAACCACGTTGGTCTATTTTAAGTTAAAATGAACCGAACCAACTTTGGCTAATTCATTTAAAACAAATCAAACCACTTTGGTTTATTTTCCACCATTGGATTAGAACCAAACCGATTTGGTTCGTCCATCATGTCTTCATAAAACTCGACCGATCCATGCTTTCGATGTGACTGAAATAAATTTCATGCTCGCTCTTTGTTTGGTCCAACCAAACCAAGTCTCTCTCGATATGAGAATCCTATTCTCAAGCTCATTTTAAATCCTTCGGATTACGGTCATTGTGCGTGTGACCAAATAGGTTCGCGGATTATGTTGGCCATCTATAATTAACCATTATTATAGAACAATCATGAGTGGCACCTAGTAGTACATCATGATCCCCAATTAATCGAAAAATCAACGGTTGATCCCAGAACCTTTTCTGAAACCCTTCAGCAGCTACAATGAATCGTGCCCCATTCCTTTCACTCATCTTATACCCACTTGGTTCATGACATGGTCTATAGTGTCAGTCCCCATTAGGCTGACTACGTCACACCTAGCCCAAGTATTACTTTTTCGTCCTTCGGATTCTAGTTATTGCACATTTATCCAAGAGTATCATACTCTAAACATTTAATGCTTTGGTCAAAGACTTTAGTAAAAATTCGACGAGAGGACATAGGATATACATCTCCTAGTAAGGAGCGGTGAATCCTCTATAGTCTATTCAAACACCTTCAGTCACTTCGACTTATACCCAATCATCCCGGGTCCACATCTCCTCGGATATGCTTGCTTAAGATGTCAAAGCATAAGTCTTCATGACCAAGATGACTTGAATACCACAAGTCGAAGGAACATCACACTTAAGCTACAGTAAGGACTTCATTGACATATCCATATATGTAGAGAACCATATGAAGTCTTACAGCTGGTCACTCCAATGAACTAGTTACCATAACTAGCATCCACGATCAACTCTGACATCCCAATGTCTCCAACCAGTGATAAACAACTGCTTGGATAAACCAAAGAGTACACCTCGTGCTAGTCTCGATAGAATTAATGGCGTCCGAATGCATCAATTCATCGACTAGGGATAATTTCAATATATAACAATTACACATGTAGAGATACTCATTAGTTGTTATCTAATCACAAATTCTCTCATACTGTGAATCGTATTGCGGACATTTAGTAAATGAGTTTAAGATCCAATCAAATACATGAAAATATGTATACCCAAATAGTGAATCTTCATTTATTAAATAAATGGTACAACCATAAGGCGATTGCCTTAGGACACCTCTCATATATTACTAACAAACTCCCATTTGTCCTAATGCCAATTGCCACGGTATCCAATACCATAAGCTCTAATATGACCCTCATACTTACTTTGAGGTAAGGCCTTAGTTAAAGTGTCCGCTAAGTTATTTTCAGTGGGAATCTTCTCTATTTGTATTTCCTTCCTACTTATGATCTCTCTGATCAAATGATAGCGGCAAAGCACATGTTTGGATCGTTGATGAGACCATATCAAGTTCAGAGATGAACTTCTTGATCCAAACCACTTCTTTTGCTACTTCCGAAGCTGCAATGCATTCTACCTCAGTGGTAGAATTCGCTACAGTGTCTTGCTTGGAACCTTTCCAACTTATTGCTCCTCCATTCAAGGTAAATATATAACCAGACTGAGACCTAGAATAATCCTTTTTTGTCTGGAAGTTGGCATCCGTATACCGTCGTATTACCATATCACCATCTCCATATATTAGGAACACATTCTTAGTTCTTCTTAAGTACTTAAGAATTGTCTTAACAGCCACCCAATGATCCATTCATGGATCAGATTGGTATCTTCTCGTGACACTCAGAGCCTCATACATAACATAGCATACATGATATATCCTATTGCGGATGCATAGGAAATCTTACTCATGCAAATCCTCTCGTCTTCTATGCGCGGACACATAAACTTCGAAAGGTGTATCCTATGCCTGATGGGAAGGAAACCTTTCTTGGATTTCAACATGCTAAACCTCTTTAGCACTCGGTTTATATATATAGACTGCGAAAGATCAAGCAACCATTTCGATCTATCTCTATAGATCTTAATCTCGAGGATGTAGGTTGCTTCTCCCAGGTCTTTCATGGAGAATATTTTAGATAACCAAATTTTGACTGACTGTAAGACAGATATATCATTTCCTATAAGTAATATATCATCGACATACAACACTAGGAACACGACTGCACTCCCACTAATCTTCTTATACACACAAGGTTCGTCTGGATTTTGTAATAAATCAAACCTTTTTGATTGCCTCATCAAAATGGATATTCCAGCTCATGGATGCATGCTTCAATCCATATATGAACCGTCGAAGTTTGCATACCTTGGTTTTATCAACCAATGTGAAACCCTTAGACAGTATCATATACACGTCCTCGAGTAGTTTCCATTAAGGAAAGTCATTTTCACATCCATCTTCCATATATCATAATCATAATGAGCCGCTATGGTCAGGAGTGTTGGAAATCATACTAGCCCTCGAAATGCTCATCGACTCCCATGTCCTCGGATTAAAATTTTCACTAATGAAAACTAATCTGGATGGTATGAGTTTCCTAAGCACAACCAATTCATTGTCGTGCTAATGACTCGAGCAATTGCTTGAACAAACTTATTATTCAAGCAATCAACTCTTCTAGTCGGTTAGCCGCGGAAGAGATGACGGATGGATCGCCGGTTTTTGTGTTTATTTTCGGGGTCCATGATTATACAAATACAAACGAATGTAAACTAGTATAATCAACACATACTAACATAAAGAACATAAGCTAGCATAACAATAAGAACATGCAAAGATCAATAATAAAAGTTGTAAAACTTTTATACCTCTCGATCTTCTATCGTATGTCCTAACCTCCTTGTAGACTTTGTTGGCGGATCGTGCTATTTCTCAGAATGCTCATAGGCTCCCATGTCCCCGGATTAAAATTTTCACTAATGAAAACTAATCCGGATGGGATGAGTTTCCTAAGCACAACCAATTCGTCGTCGTGCTAACAACTTGAGCGATCGCTTGAACAAACTAGTTGTTCAAGCAACACAACTCTTCTAGTTGGTTAGCCGCGGAAGAGACGACGCACGGATCGCCGATTTTTGTGTTTCTTATTCGGGGTCCATGATTATACAAATACATGCAAATGCAAACTAGTATAATCAACATATACTAACATAAAGAACATAAGCTAGCATATCAAATAAGAACATGAAAAGAACAATAATAAAAGTTGTGAAACTTTTATACCTCTTGATCTTCTATCGTATGTCCTAACCTCCTTGTAGACTTCGTGTGGGCGAAGATCCTCCACAAGTTAAAGCTTCCTAGATCTTCTTCAATCTAAAGAAAGAAGAACTCTCTTTCCCTTCTTGCTTGAGCCAACCACCAATCCACAAAAGGATTGATGCCGCCGGCCCCAAGAATAGAGAGAACATAATGGAAACAACCAAGGAACTGAACTAGAGACAAACCCTAGTTTTGGTGTCGCCGGCCATGATGGAGTGAAGAGGAGAAAGGGAATATGTTGGGCGCCGACCACGGTGGAGGGAATAGAGGAAGGAGCCGGCCACACCCTAGGAAGAAGAAGACCTCCTCTCCTATAGTTGCCGCCCAACTTCCTTGCAAACCCTAGCCGCCCAACCATAGGAGCCAAACCCTAATTAGGGTTTCCTCCTTAGGTCTTCTTGCCGCCCAACCAAGGTGGAGAGAAGAGATCTAGGAGCTAGCCACCTCCAAGGAAGAAGACAAGCTCTTCCACAAGTTGCCACCCACTCTTCATTCCCATCCATGGCCGCCCATGCAAAGGAGCCAAAACCCTAATCAAATTAGGGTTTCTTCCATAGGGTTCCTGTTGGGTTTCCGGCACCACGGCGTGTGTGTGTTCGATCATGTTTCGTAAACATGAGCACAGCGGAAGCAATTAAAAATAATAAATCTATATTTATTACAACACACACAACACACGCATGCATATTACAACAAGTGTAGACATAACCGTAAATTAAAATTTGCAATAAAAGAAAATTATCTACGTTATACCTTCCGTATGACGTGTAGCGGGAACGACATCAACCGGAACGATCCTCGTAAGAATCATCTCTATCCGTATCCACGCCGAGCTCCTCGGGATGACTTCGCTAAGCCACGAGCTTCGTCTTCGTACGGGTTACTAGCCTCGTGTTGAAGACAACGTGATCGAGAGATGATCACGATCCGAATCCAAATTCGGATCCAAAACCGAGTCCTCAAAACTCGATTCTCCGGAGAGGTATTCGTCAACCGTTTGACGAATCCTTCGTCCTCCACCTCAGAGGATTACCGGAGATCAAATCCCCGGTAAGTTAGCCGCTGTCGGAGCACTAACCGTCGTCCAAACGACGCTCCGACAACAAAGAAACAAGCTGTCCAGAAAAACTGGACAGCTTTTGGTGGAGGAATAGAGGCCGGCTAAGGAAAGATGGAAGCTCACCTTATCACCGAACCCAAAGGAGATCACCGGAGGGTTGCCGGAGGTTCTCCGGCTGAAGCTTGGACGCCGGCAAAGACTTGGACGGCTGCACACAAGCTGGGTGGCGGCAGCTTTAGGGTTGGCGCCGATTAACTCCAAGGTGGAGGTGGGCGGCAACTCAAGGGGGCTAGGGTTTGGATTAGGGCTTAATTATCCCTTAAGCCCTCTTTTATAGAGAACTACTTCTCTTAATGGTTATTGGATCATAACCATTAGGCCCGTTAACCCGCTCCATTAGGATAAGTTAAAATAAACCAAACCATGATGGTTTATTTTAAGTTAAAACGAACCGAACCAACTTTTGGTTCATTCGTTTAAAATAAACCAAACCCTTTGGTTTATTCTCATCCATTGGATTAGAACCAAACCATTTTGGTTCATCCATTATGTCTTCATAAGACACGGCCCATCCACGCTTCCATTGCGTCTGAAACAATTTCATGCTCGCTTTATGTTTGGTCCAACCAAACATAGTTTCTCTCGGTCTGAGAATCCCATTCTCAAGCTCGTTTTAAATCCTTTGGATTACACTCGTTGTGCGTGTGACCAAATAGGTTCTCGGTTTATGTTGGCCGTCTATAATTAACCATTAATTATAGAATGATCATGAGTGGCACCTAGTAGTACATCATGATCCCCAATTAACCAAAAGATCAAGCGGTTGATCGAACTATTTACGAAACCCTTCCTTGATGGCTTCGAATGAATCGTGCCTCATTCCCTTCACACATCTTATACCCACTTGGTTCAGGACATGGTCTATAGTGTCAGTCCCCACTAGGCTGACTACGTCACACCTAGCCCAAGTATCATTTCCTCGTCCTACGGATTCTAGTTACTCCACATGTATCGAAGAATACCTTACTCTAAACATGTAATGCTTTGGCCAAAGACTTTAGTAACAATCCGACGAGAGGCCATGGGTATACATCTCCTCGCAAGGAGTGGTGAATCCTTTATAGGCTATTCAAACACCTTCGATCACTTCGACTTATACCCAATCATCCCGGGTCCACATCTCCTTAGAGATGTTTGCTTAAGATGTCAAAGCATAAGTCTCCATGATCAAGATGACTTGAATACTGCAAGTCAAAGGAACATCGCACTTAAGCCACAGTAAGAACTTCATTGACATATCTATATATGCAGAGAACCATATGAAGTCTTACGGCTGGTCACTCCAATGAACTAGTTACCATAACTAGCATCCACGATTAACTCCGGACATCACTATGTCTCCAGCCAGTGAGAATCAGCTGCTTGGATACACCAAGGAGTATAACTCGTGCTAGTCTCGACAGAATTGATGGTGTCCAAATCCATCAATTCATCGACTAGGGATAATTCCGATACATCACAATTACACATGTAGAGATACTCACTAGTTGTGATCCAATCACAAATTCTCTCATGCTGTGAATCGTATCGTGGGCATTCAGTAAATGAGTTTAAGATCCAATCAAATACATAAAACATGTATACTCAAATAGTGAATCTTTATTTATCATATAAATGGTTCATACATAAGGCGATTGCCTTAGGACATCTCTCATATATTACTAACAGACTCCCACTTGGCCTAATGCCAATCGCTACGGTATCCAATACCATAAGCTCGAACATGACCCTCAAACTTATTTTGAGGTAATGCCTTAGTCAAGGGATCCGCTAAGTTCCTTTCAGTGGGAATTTTCTCGATTTGTATTTCGTTCCTACTGATGATCTCTCTGATAAGATGATAGCGGCGAAGCACATGTTTGGATCGTTGATGAGACCTTGGCTCTTTCGCCTGTGCAATTGCTCCATTGTTGTCGCAGTAGACCGGTATTGCTTCAACAATGGCCGGAATCACACCAAGTTCATGAACGAACTTCTTGATCCAAACCGCTTCCTTTGCTGCTTCCGAAGCTGCAATATATTCTGCCTCAGTGGTAGAATCCGCTACAGTCTCTTGTTTGGAACTTTTCCAACTCACTGCGCCCCCATTCAAGGTGAACACGTATCCAGACTGAGACTTGGAATCATCCTTATGCATGCGGAAGCCGCATCCGTATACCCGCGTATCACCATGTCCCCTTCTCCATATATTAGAAACACATCCTTAGTTCTTCTCAAGTACTTAAGGATCGTCTTAACAGCAGCCCAATGATCCATTCCAGGATCAGACTGGTATCTGCTCATGACACTCAGAGCATACGATACATCGGGCCTCATACATAATATAGCATACATGATAGATCCTATTGCGGATGCATAGGGAATCTTACTCATGCAAATCCTCTCGTCTTCTGTGCGCGGACACATAGACTTCGAAAGGTGTACCCCATGCCTGATGGGCAGATAACCTTTCTTGGATTCCGACATGCTAAACCTCTTTAGCACTCGGTTTATATATGTAGACTGCGAAAGACCAAGCAACCGTTTCGATCTATCTCTATAGATCTTAATCCCAAGGATGTAGGTTGCTTCTCCCAGGTCTTTCATGGAGAATGTCTTGGATAACCAAACCTTCACTGACTGTAAGATTGACACATCGTTTCCAATAAGTAATATGTCATCGACATACAATACTAGGAACACGACTGCACTCCCACTAACCTTCTTGTACACACAAGGTTCATCTGGATTTTGCGAGAAATCAAACTTTTTGATCGTCTCATCAAAACGGATATTCCAGCTCCTGGATGCTTGCTTCAATCCATAAATGGACCGTCGCAATTTGCATACCTTGGTTTTATCAACCGATGTGAAACCCTCAGGCTGTATCATATACACGTCCTCGAGCAGGTTTCCATTAAGGAAAGATGTTTTCACATCCATCTGCCATATCTCATAATCATAATGAGCCGCTATGGCCAGGAGCATCCGAATGGATTTAAGCATAGCTACAGGCGAATAGGTTTCGTCATAATCAACACCTTGCTTTTGACGATATCCTTTCGCCACCAATCTAGCCTTATAGGTAATCACATTACCATCCATGTCGGTTTTCTTCTTGAAAACCCACTTGCACCCTATAGGCTTTATGCCTTCAGGTGGGTCAACCAAGTTCCAAACTTGGTTTTCGTACATGGAATCCATTTCCGACTTCATGGCACCAAGCCACTTATCCCTTTCTGAACTTGTCAGCACTTCTTCATAACTAGTAGGCTCCTCATCATCAATGAGTAACACGTCATTCGATTCACTTACGAGAAATCCATATCTCTCAGGAATATTGCGTGTTCTACCAGATCTACGAAGATGTGGTGTTACAATAGGTCCAGCTGATTGCTCATCACTATGAGTTGTCAGCTGTTGTGCTTCACTAGGTATCTCATTAATGTCTATTTGAGTCTCTCGAGCCTCCTCAAGCTCGACGACACTCCCACTGTTTTCTTGCAAGAGAAACTCTTTCTCTAGAAACACAGCATGCCTTGAAACAAACACCTTTTGTTCCACAGGATGATAGAATTGGTAACCCCTTGTTTCCTTAGGGTATCCAATAAATAGACATTTATCAGACTTAGCATCCAGTTTGTCTGATGCAGTCCGCTTCACATAAGCAGGACAACCCCATATCTTCAAGTAAGATACATGAGGTTTCTTACCATTCCATATCTCATATGGAGTAGTTGAGACTACCTTGGTAGGCATTCTGTTTAACAAGTAAACAGCTGTCTGAAGTGCATAACCCCAAAAGGACTTGGGAAGAGTCGCATGATTCATCATTGACCTGACCATGTCCAACAAGGTCCGGTTACGCCTCTCAGATACACCATTATGCTGTGGTGTATAGGGCGGAGTCCATTGAGACAATATGCCATTGTCTCTTAGATAATCAAGAAACTCTTGACTTAAGTATTCACCACCTCGATCCGATCGAAGTATTTTAATACTTTTGTCATGTTGTTTCTCTACTTCATTTCTGAATTCTTTGAACCTTTCAAAGGCTTCAGACTTGTGTTTCATCGAGAACACATACCCAAACCGTGAGTGATCATCGGTGAAGGTAATGAAGTAGCTATAGCCTCCTAATGCTTGAGTTGACATAGGTCCACATACATCAGTATGTACTAAACCTAGTAACTCTCCCACTCGTTCACCTTTTCGATAAAAGGTAACTTAGTCATCTTGCCTTTTAAGCATGATTCATGTATCGTATGAATCCAATTCAAACGATTCCAGAATTCCACATCGGTGTAATTCGGACATGCGTTTCTTGCTTATATGGCCAAGACGACAATGCCACATATAGGAGTCTATTTGATTATCCTTTCGAGCATGCGTGTTGCTCGCTTCGATATTGAAATCATCACTGGATACGTCCAACGTATAAACACCATTGCTTAAAGTTCCAATCCCATAAAGAACTCCATTCAAAGTTATGTAACAACAATTGTTACTAAAAGTCAAATGGAACCCATTTCTATTTAGACAAGAAATAGAAATGATGTTCTTTATCAACGAAGGAACATAAAAGCAATTGTCCAGTTCTAAGACAAGTCCTACAGGGAGTTCCAACAAATACGTTCCGATGGCGAGTGCAGCAACCGTTGCTCCATTCCCAACACGTAAATTTGACCCTCCCCTTGACGAGTCTTCTTCTATTCCTTAGCCCATGTATGTCATTACATATATGTGAGCCACACCCAGTATCAAATACCCAAGTGTATGAGGAAATAGAATGACAATCAATAAAGAAGATGGGGCATCCGATGCCTTATCCTTCTTCATGGACTCAAGATAAATCTTGCACTTTCTTCGCAAATGACTCTCCTTGCCATAATGATGGCAAGTTTCCTTTTGTGCTAGTTCTACCTTCTTAGCCCTTCTCTTCTTTCCCTTCTGCTGTTCCTTTGACTTCCTCTTAGAACCTTTCTTCGAGGAATCAACTAACATAAGACCGCTCATGCTTCTCAGAAGACTCCACAGTCTTCAGCATATTGAGCAGTACCACAGATGAACCTCCTAGCATCTCAGAGGTGAAGAGGAGCTTTGAGACTTCGAACCTTTCGAATCTCACTTGCTCATCAACCAACTCACAAAGATGAAGGACTACGATATGAGCATCCATATGCTCATGTTGCTTTCGTAGCTTGGGTTCCATCGCGGCTAGCATGATGCAACTCATTTGTTCAGAATCATTCACATGTTTCTGATAGGCCAACAATTGGTCCTGAGTTGCATTGACACTAGGACGGGCGGGAAGAGACGCTTCGAGGACATTTGCAAGCTTTTCAACCTTGAGAACAATTCTCAAGCTTCTAAGCCAGTCCATGAAGCTCGGCCCAGTCAATTTATTCGAATCCAAAATGGAACACAAATTCAAAGACATCATGATCAATTTTAGAAATACAAAACGAGCATATATGAGAAAATGATTTTAAAATGCATTAATATACATTTATAAATCCCATTCATTTTTCGAATTTCAAAAACCCCAAAATCACTTCGGGAGATCGTAGGTCCATCTCCGAATGGGCTGATATCCATCATAGTTATGAACAACCTTGGAGAGAGTCCAACAAGCCATTCATAACTACGACGGTAGGTATCATCTATACCGATTGCATATCCCGTATATGCAACTATCACAATGTGCTATCAACTAATTGAATGTTCACACATACATCGGGTTGTTAACACATTAACAAGTATGCATCATATGCATAGCACCCTGTTGGGATGTATACTGAAAGCCTAGCTCTTTTGTATGGAAATCTTTATTTTGAAATAAGAATCACATGATCATTGTTTGCACGTTATATTTATATGTGTGCATATTGTCTAATATTTTACATTGTAGATAACATGGTGCCTGGGTGCGGCATAGAAGATCATGTTATCAGTCCCTTGTAGAATATAAGTAGAGGCTCACAACCAAGATGGTTTTGGACAAACCATTGGCATGGTTGTAGTGTAGCTTGGTATTGTTTTATCTTGAACATAGAGTTACACTAGTACACCTCGGTGTATTGAGCAGGACCGACATAGAGGTGATTCAATTTATTGCTGACTACATAATCGAATCAGACCTCAGATATTATTTAGTACATGCTCTTAATCCCGATATAATAACGGGCACATATACTTAGTACTCATCTCTTTGATTTACCAATGGGCGAGATTTATAGATTAAATCGATAGACTCAGTAAGTTGGGAGATGATATTATTTATATGGTGTGCCGTTGATTATAGGAGGAAACCGTGTCCTATATATTAGGATGATGATGTCCCCTTGAGGAGCTCATAAGGTTCATCATGTAAACCCTGCAGGGGGACTTGGTCCGACATGATGAAAAGGTTGAGTGGTACTACTCAAGGAGTTAGATGTTGATTAATTAATGGTTAGTAAATTAATTAATCGACGGACATTCGAGATCTTAAACACGGGGAGAAAATGTACAAATAATATATGGAGCCCATATTATCATATGGGGGTTGGTGAGGTAGATCAATGATGGACCTTTAGTGGATTGGACCATCATTAGTGGATCGGACTTTATGTGGGCTTGATCCATGGGTGGCCAAGACCCAACTCCTCCTCATGGTCCCTAATGTACCCTATTAACACCTCATGATGCTTAGATCCAATGGATAGAAACAAAACTCTAAGATCCATTGGTAGAGATTAAATCTCTAAGATCCGACGGTTGAGATTAAATCTCTAGATCCGACGGTTGAGATTAAATCCCTTGAACCAATGGTGGAGATTAAACCAAGACTTATCCCTAAACTCTATATAAGGGTGGCTTTGGGATTGTTGGCGTGGAGAACACAAGGGATGAGGGGATTAGGGTTTGCTTCCTTTGGTGGCTAGGAATCCTAGTTGGTTTAGGATTGGGTTTGGAGGCTAGGGTTTTGGAGCAAGGGTGGGCGGCAACTAATGGAGGTTGTTCTTCTTCTTCCTTGGGTTGGCCGGCCACTATGCTGCTCCTATCTACCTTAGCTTGAACTCATCCTAATCTTCTTCCCCTCTTCCATGGCCGGATATAAGGTAAGTTAGGATTAGGGTTTGGGAGGCTAGGTTTTTGGGAGAAAAGGGTGGGCGGCAACTATAGGAGATGTTCTTCTTCTTCCTAAGGGTTGGCCGGCCACTATGGTTCTCCTCTTTACCTTGGCTTGAGCTCATCCTAATCTTCTTCCTCACTTCCATGGCCGGCCACAAGGTGAGCTTGGATTAGGGTTTGGAAGCTTAGGGTTTAGGAGGTTTGGGTGGCACCAAATAAGGAAAGTTTCTTCCTTTCTTCTTCATGGTTTGGTGGCCGGCGCCCATATCACCTTCTCCAACCCTTGGACAGCATCTAAAGACCCCTTCTCCCTCTCCTTGGGTGGTGGAAACAAGACTAAGGGATTTCCCTTGATGTCTTGGTCGGTTTCCACCATTATCTCCTTCTCCTTGTTGGCCGGCGGCAAGCATTTCTTTTGTTGCTTGTTGGTTGGCCATAGGAAGGAGATGAGCCTTGTTTCTATTCTTCCTCTTGCTTGGGAAAAGCAAGGAAGGAAGATGTGTGATCTAGGAGCTTCGACTTTTGGTAGAGCGTCGCCCACACGACGTCCGAAAGGAGGAAGGACATACATTAGAAGATCGAGAGGTATATCGATTCTCTAATTTTATATGTTACATGTTTGTATTTGTTTTTCATTTATGAGCATGATATATTTCTGTGAATGGATAAATAATATTTGGATCCCGAGCATAAACACAAAAACCGGCGATCCGGACATCGTCTATTCCGCGGCTACTCGTAGAATAGAGGATGGTCGCTTGAACAACTAGTTTGTTCAAGTGACCTCTCTAAACAAATAGCACGACGATGACTTGGTTGTCTTGGGAATCCCTTTTGTCTAGGATTACATTTTTAATCCGAGGACATCGAAGGGATCACCATGGTTAAGCAACCGAGGTGAAGGGGAAGCGAAGTTTCCTCTCACGGACTCGATAAGGGAAAACCATTAAATTGGCATGAGAGCTTCCGGGGCAAAAACCCTACACACCCAACTTCACCTCCCTTTACATCGACCTTGGAGAGAGTCCAACAAGCCGATGCTCCAGGTTAAAGCCAACCCATTAATCAGGACATAGTTTTAATATGGTTAGAGCGCATTCAACCAATTAGCCCAGCTTGGAGAGAGTCCAACAACCAAAGCTAACGATTGACCTCTGACTCTTACCATATTAGTATTAAACTATTCCATGGTTTGAACATATTCAGGTTTGAGCCGGGCTTGGAGAGAGTCCAACAACCCAAACAAGAAACAGAACTCTGGTTCTAACCATATTAATGGAAGGTGTAGGCTTTAATATTGATTAAGGGTTTTTATGTCTCATCCTCTTTGCATGCAAATAACTATTATCTACATGGCATGACATACATGACATACATCTACATGTCACGACACGCATGACATAATGTTATGCATCTAATGCAATTACATGGCATACAATTATGTCATGTATATAATTTCCTTATATGTCATAACTATTTATGGAAATAAAATATGTTTAAGATTTGATTCTCCAAATCAAATCATAATTAAATTAGGAAACAAATTTCCAAATCTAATCACATATTTTATTCATGGAATTATTTGATTAAGGAAAATCTATTTAGGAAACCAATTTTCTAAATCATTAAAACTACTTATGAAAATAAAATATTTTAAGATTTGATTTCCCAAATCAAATCATGATTAAATTAGGAAACAAATTTCCAGAATCTAATCAAATATTTTATTTATGGAAAATATCAATTTCCATAAATACTTCCAACTTTCCAAAAGTGGAAGATTTCCATAAATACTTCTAGACTTTCCAAAATTGAAAAATTTCCATAAATACTTCTAAATTTCCAAAATTTAGAAAATTTCCAGAAATACATTATGACTATCGCAAAACCATTTTTACGATTATGTCGAAACACAACCTGGGCTCTGATACCATTTGGGTTTTTGATCACGGCGCAGTGTGTGTTCGATCATGTTTCGTAAACATGAGCACAGCGGAAGCAATTAAAAATAATAAATCTATATTTATTACAACACACACAATACACGCATGCATATTACAACAAGTGTAGACATAATCGTAAATTAAAATTTGCAATAAAAGAAAATTATCTACGTTATACCTTCCGTATGACGTGTAGCGGGAACGACATCAACCGGAACGATCCTCGTAAGAATCGTCTCTATCCGTATCCACGCCGAGCTCCTCGGGATGACTTCGCTAAGCCACGAGCTTCGTCTTCGTACGGGTTACTAGCCTCGTGTTGAAGACAACGTGATCGAGAGATGATCACGATCCGAATCCAAATTCGGATCCAAAACCGAGTCCTCAAAACTCGATTCTCCGGAGAGGTATTCGTCAACCGTTTGACGAATCTGTTGGGATGTATACTGAAAGCCTAGCTCTTTTGTATGAACATCTTTATTTTGAAATAAGAATCACATGATCATTATTTGCATATTTTTATGGTTATGCAATATTGTCTAATACGTTACATTGTAGATAACATGGTGTGTGGTGTCACACGGGAGATCATGTTATCGGCTCCTTGTAAAGTATAAGTAAAGGCTCACAACCGAGATGGCTTTGGACAAACCATCAGAATAGTTGTAGTGTGATTTGGTATTGGTTTGTCTTGACCATAGAATCACACTAGTCCACTTTGTGTGTATTGAGCAGGACCGACACAGAGGTGATTCGATTTATTGCTGACTACATAATCGAATCGGACCTCAGATATTATTTAGTACATGCTCTTAATCCCGATATAATAACGGGCACATATACTTGGTACTCATCTCTTTGATTTACCAATGGGCGAGATTTATAGATTAAATCGATAGACTCGATAAGTTGGGAGATGATATTATTTATATGGTGTGCCGTTGATTATAGGAGGAAACCGTGTCCTATATATTAGGATGATGATGTCCCCTTGAGGAGCTCATAAGGTTCATCATGTAAACCCTGCAGGTGGACTTGGTCCGGCATGATGAAAAGGTTGAGTGGTACTACTCATGGAGTTAGATGTTGATTAATTAATGGTTAGTAAATTAATTAATCGACGGACATTCGAGATCTTAAACACGGGGAGAAAATGTACAAATAATATATGGAGCCCATATTATCATATGGGGTTGGTGAGGTAGATCAATGATGGACCTTTAGTGGATTGGATCATCATTAGTGGATCGGACTTTATGTGGGCTTGATCCATGGGTGGCCAAGACCCAACTCCTCCTCATGGTCCCTAATGTAGCCCATTAACACCTCAAGATGCTTAGATCCAATGGATAGAAACAAAACACTAAGATCCATTGGTAGAGATTAAATCTCTAAGATCCGACGGTTGAGATTAAATCTTTAGATCCGACGGTTGAGATTAAATCCCTAGAACCAATGGAGGAGATTAATTCATGACTTATCCCTAACTCTATAAAAGGAGGGCATGGGAAGTGGTCGTGGATAACATCATAGGGAGGGAGCAAGGCTTGGGCGGCAAGAATAGGGCAATCCTAGTTGAGATAGGATTGGAATTAGGGTTAGGGTTTGGAAGCAAGGGTGGCACCAAATAAGGCAAGTTTTCCTTCTTCTTCCTTGCCTTGTGGCCAACGTCCAGCAGCTATTCCAGCCCTTCCCAGCCCTTGGCCACGCCCAAAAACACTCCCCTCTCTTCTCCTTAGGTGGTGGAAACAAGATATAGGGTTTCCCTTGGTGTCTTGGTAGTTTTCCATCATCTTCTTCTCCTTCTAGTTGGCCGGCGGCAAGAACTTCTATAGTTCTTTGTTGGTTGAGTTTTTGAAGGAGAAATATTGTTTCTCTTCTTCCTCTTGCTTGGGAAAAGCAAGGAAGGAAGTTTGCGATCTAGGAGCTTGACTTTTGGTGGTCGTCGCCCACGTCAAAAGGAGGAGGGTCATACATTAGAAGACCAAGAGGTATAACTATTCTTCTATCTCTTTTATTCATTGCTTGTGTTTGTTTTTCAAAATATAAGCATGTTATATTTCTGTAAATAGGCTAAATAATACTTGGATCCCGAGTATAAACACAAAAACCGGCGATCCGGACATCGTCTATTCCGCGGCTACTCGTAGAATAGAGAATGGTCGCTTGAACAACTAGTTTGTTCAAGTGACCTCTCTAAACGAATAGCACGACGATGACTTGGTTGCTTTGGGAATCCCTTTTGTCTAGGATTAAATTTTAATCCGGGGACATCGAAGGGATCACCATGGTCAAGCAACCGAGGTGAAGGGGAAGCGAAGGTTCCCCTCACGGATCAACCCCAACATTTGGTATCAGAGCCAAGGTTTCCGGTTTTGTGTGTTTAGGATTCGGTTAATTTTTATGCACTTTTTCATATATTAAATGTGTCGGATAATAGTAGGATATGCGTTGCTTAACTCTTTGGTTGCAGGCATAAGATTCGACTATTATGGCATGTGTGTATGTGATTGTATGTGTGTAAATATTTATTTTGTTGAATCCTCGGGGTTTTGAGGTTAGTATTTAGTTTTGTAAATTAAATCGGCATTGTTTAGCGCTCTTTATTTTATTTTACTTTGATCTATATTCATGTACACTCCTCGTGGAGTATAGGATCGATGGATGTAAATTAAAATAGGTTTTAGTCTCGGCTCGGATCTCGGAGGCTTGTACATGGCATAGGAGGAGGCGGACAAGATGGCGATCACGACGGAAGACATATTGAAGACAAAAGCCATAATAGTTGGAAAATTTTTATTTTTCATATTTATTGCTTTTTGTTTGATATGCATGTCGTTAGCTAGTAAAATTCCTCATTTTCAATTTACTAAGTGGGAGAGGATATTTTAATTAATTCCGTGGCCTCCATTACAATTTGACATGTGATGCAACAAACTTGCGCGTCGGCTCTGAGTGCCTTCCTCCCCTGCGGATGAGTTTGTTTGCGGATCACTAGGTCAAATAATGGTTATAGGAAATTATCTAGGAGCGTGTGTACTTCTACAGCGGTAAGGCACATAATCCGAAATAATTCCCTTAGTACCGTGTAATGGTGCACACTTAGATGCAAATAAAAGTATCCTCCCCATCAGATCCTTTGCTTTTATTTGTAGGGCCAAGAAGGAACCAACTATTAATTTTATTTGTCAAAAAGTAAAGTTGACAAGATAATAAAATTAATGGGTAAAACTTCCTCTTACAAATGTAGAATTCGTATACGTCCACACAGCGTGGCATGCGATATTCTCGGTGTTTTGAGGTGTTGGTTGATTTTGGAATTTTATTGTTTTGAGGAATCAATAATATTTGAAATCTAAAATAATAATCTATAGGAGTCTTGAAAATTCCTCACTGTCAATTTACTAAGTGGGAGAGGGATATTTTAATTAATTCCCACGGCCTCCATTACAATTTGACGTGTGATGCAACAAACTTGCGTGTCGGCTCTGAGTGCCTTCCTCCCTGCGGATGAGTTTATTTGCGGATCACTAGGTCAAATAATGGTTATAGGAAATTATCTAGGAGCGTGTGTACTTCCACAGCGGTAAGGCACATAATCCGAAATAATTCCCTTAGTATCGTGTAATGGTGCACACTTAGATGCAAATAAAAAGTATCCTCCCCATCGGAGTCACTGCTTTTATTTGTAGGGCCAAAGAGGAACCAACTATTAATTTTATTTGACAAAAAGTAAGGTTGACAAGATAATAAAATTAATGGGTAAAACCTCCTCTTACAAATGTAGAATTCGTATACGTCCACACTATCGTGGCATACGATATTCTCGGTGGTGTGAGGTGTTGGTTGATTTTAAAATTTTATTGTTTGAGGAATCAATAATTTTTTGAAATCTAAAGTAATGATCTATGTGATTCTTAGGATTTTCAAAATGACTTTCAGTCCACTTGTTGTGATACTAAAAGAAATAAACTTACTGTACCCAAATAATGTTGATTGGAAAAGAATCTAGATATTGTCTTATCTGCTAAGGAGTACAAGTATGCACTCTTCAAAGAGTGTCCTCAAGCCATGGTTGCTCAAAAAGGTTTCTACTTCTAAGCCGAAAGGCAAGAAGAATAAGAAACAAGGTGGAGCAAAGGTGGTGGGAGGATCTCAGGGAGGAGTGAAGAAGCCGAAAGGCAAGTACTTTAAGCAGGATGGACATTGGAAGAAGGACTGTCCCAGTCCAAAACAGAACAAAGGTATATCCTTTGGACTAGTCGTTGAAACATGATTAGCGGTGTTATCTACCGGCACCTGGTGTGTAGATATGAGAGTCACTAATCATGTCTGCAACACTTTGCAGGGGTTTCAGGAAACCCAACGACTAGCTAAAGGGGAGATTACCATTTTGGGCAATGCCATGAAGATGGCGGCTATTGCAGTGGGAGATGTTTTATTTATCTTTTGAGAAAAATAAAGGTTTTTGGTTCTTAAGAATTTCCTTTATGTACCCTTATTTAGAAAGAATTGATTTCGGTTTCTAAATAGTTTTTGGATGGATAATCTATTTCTTTTCATGATAGATTTGTTATAAAAGGAATAGGGACATTATCTATTCAGGTACATAGATAGGAAATTTATAACTTGAACCACAAGCTCCCACGATGCAAATAGAAGTTAATAACTCATCTTCTAATTCCAATAAGAGAAAAGAACCTTCAAAGATGAACCAAACATATCTTTGGCTTCTTAGGCTTGGTCACATTAACCTAAGCAGAATTCAAAGGTTGATAGCTGATGGACCTTTGGGTTCATTAGTGGTGGAGGATCTCCCAACCTACGAATCTTGCTTGGAGGGTAAGATGACCAAGAGGCCTTTCAAGGCCAAGGGTATAGAGCCAAAGTTGTGGTAGAAATTGTTCATTCGGATTTGGGTGGTCCTATGACTATCCATGCAAGAGGTAATCTTGAATATTTCGTCTCTTTTATAGACGATTATTCAAGATATGGATGACACTACGATCTGATCGTGGTGGTGACAACCTCTTGGGAGAGTTTAGGAACTACTTATCAGAGGTTGGGATTCAATCCCAATTGACTGCACCTGGCACACCCCAGCAGAATGGTGTAGCAGTACGAAGGAATAGGACTCTTATGAAGATGGTTAGATCGATGATGAGTTATTCTAACTTGTTTTATAGTCCTAGAGATCAGAGGGTGATCGTTAACACGAATGCCGATTTCTAGAGGAAGACTATGTGATAAGCCACAAGCCCCAAAGGTAAAATTGTTCGAGGAGTTAAAAAGGGAAGTCACTTCTTTAGTACCACTGGTACAAGAGGACATACCACATATCACTGCACCACGTGTCACAGAGGATACACAGAAGATACCTCATCGTAGTGGGAGGGTTGTTAAACAACCTCTTAGATTCATGTTTTTGGACAAATCTTCTGATTTGGTCCCTAGCAAACATGAACCTGATCCCTAGACATACGACAAGGCAATCCAAGATATAAATACAAGATCTTTGCAAAGTACAATGAATCTGAGATTGAATCTATGGATTCAAGACAGTCCTGGAGCTCTTATGCATAGCAACTCATATGGATTATGAGGTGTGAGGATGGATATCAAGACGGATTCCTTAGTGGAAGTCTTGAGGAATCCATCTACATGAAGCGACGAGGGATTCATTGCTAAAGGCAAAGAGCGTATTGTATGTAAGCTTAATCGGTCCATTTGATGGATCAAGCAAGCTTTGAAGTCTTGGGACATCCGCTGAGGAAGTAAATCCAGTCTTATGGATTTATTCAAAGTTCGGATGGGTCTTGTGTATAGAGATGTGACGGAAACGTAGTGGTATTTTTGTACTATACGAGATGACATTTTGGTGGTTGGCAACAACATCAAATGTTATCGACGTAAGGGTATGGTCATCCAAATAAAGATGATATGAAGGACTTGGGAGAAATGGGACACATCCTCGGGATCAAGGTTATAAGGGATCGCAAGAAAAGGATGTTGTGCTTATCCCAAGCTTCATACATAGACACGATTATGGAGCGCTTTTAGCATGCAACTCCAAGAAGGGTTTTCTACCTTTCGTGCATGGAGTACCTCTATCTAAGGAGATATGTCCTAGATCATTTGAGGATAGAGGAGATGAAGGCGGTTCCTTATGCTTCGAGGAAGCCTCATGTATGCGATGCTCTCATGACGAGACCAGATATCCGCTTCAAGGCATGGTCACAGCAGACATCGTCGAGTAATCCAGATAGGGATATTGGATGGTAAAGCATATATTGTAGTGCCCGAGAAGGACTAGGATTATATGCTAGTTTACTGGCGGACCAATTACTCCTGTGGGTTACACTGATTCGATTTCCAATCGATAGGGATAATAAGAAGTCTACCTCGGTTTTGTGTTTACTTTGGGAGGTGGAGCCATTGTATGGAGGAGTGCCGAAATGCGTGGCGGACTCCACCATGGAAGCCGAGTATGTGGCACCTATGAGGCCAAAGAAGTTGTATGGCTCAGGAACTTCCTGATGGACTTGGATGTGATTCCTAGTTTGCCCAGAACTATCACAATTTATTGTGATAATAGTGGTGCAGTTGCAAACTCGAAGGAACCACGAGCCCATAAGGCTAGTAAACACATAGAGCGCAAGTACCACCTGATACGAGAAATCGTAAAGGAGGTAGAAGTTGTCGCCTAGATTGCATCAGAGGATGACCTGGTAGACCCTTTCACTAAGGCCCTTCTAGCGAGAGCTTTGATAGGCATGTGGAGGGAAGGGGAATCAGATGTATGGCAGTATAAGGACAGCATAGTCTTTTAGTATAAGTGGGAGATTGTTGGGATGTATACTGAAAGCCTAGCTCTTTTGTATGAACATCTTTATTTTGAAATAAGAATCACATGATCATTGTTTGCATATTTTTATGGTTATGCAATATTGTCTAATACCTTACATTGTAGATAACATGGTGTGTGGTGTCACACGGGAGATCATGTTATCGGCTCCTTGTAAAGTATAAGTAAAGGCTCACAACCGAGATGGCTTTGGACAAACCATCGGAATGGTTGTAGTGTGATTTGGTATTGGTTTGTCTTGACCATAGAATCACACTAGTGCACTTTGTGTGTATTGAGCAGACTGACAGAGGTGATTCGATTTATTGCTGACTACATAATCGAATCGGACCTCAGATATTATTTAGTACATGCTCTTAATCCCGATATAATAACGGGCACATATACTTGGTACTCATCTCTTTGATTTACCAATGGGTGAGATTTATAGATTAAATCGATAGACTCGGTAAGTTGGGAGATGATATTATTTATATGGTGTGCCGTTGATTATAGGAGGAAACCGTGTCCTATATATTAGGATGATGATGTCCCCTTGAGGAGCTCATAAGGTTCATCATGTAAACCCTGCAGGTGGACTTGGTCCGGCATGATGAAAAGGTTGAGTGGTACTACTCATGGAGTTAGATGTTGATTAATTAATGGTTAGTAAATTAATTAATCGACGAACATTCGAGATCTTAAACACGGGGAGAAAATGTACAAATAATATATGGAGCCCATATTATCATATGGGGGTTGGTGAGGTAGATCAATGATGGACCTTTAGTGGATTGGATCATCATTAGTGGATCGGACTTTATGTGGGCTTGATCCATGGGTGGCCAAGACCCAACTCCTCCTCATGGTCCCTAATGTAGCCCATTAACACCTCAAGATGCTTAGATCCAATGGATAGAAACAAAACACTAAGATCCATTGGTAGAGATTAAATCTCTAAGATCCGACGGTTGAGATTAAATCTCTAGATCCGACGGTTGAGATTATGTTAAATACTGAAATTTAAAATACCAAAATTTAAAGGTCAAATATTTTGAGAAATAATCTTGGAAATTTTTCGGGATTTTTAGGGAATTTTAGGAATTTTTCCGGAATTTTTCTGGATTTAAACGGACTCCGTACGAGATTTTTACGGGGATAAAGTAAACGGGCTTTAGAGGGGTCTATTTAAAGGGGATAAAATACGCACGGTGGAAAACCTAATCTCTATTTTATTTTTCCGCTTCTCCGCCGACGGCACAAGGCTGCTCTTCTTCTTGCAACCCCCTTCTTCTTCGAGCCCGACGCCGCCCGAGCCCGAGCCGCCCTTCTTCCCCGTGGTAAACCGCCATGACCCACCTCGAGCCTCCTCTGCCCTGAGCGGTGCCATCCTCCTCGCCGTGAGCACCGCATGGCCAGGTGCCGTTCCGCTCGAGCCGCCCTCGCCGACGACCAGGCTGTCGCCCCCTCTGCGACCAACCGCCGTCGGTTCCTCTACCACAGGCTATCGCCCCCTCTTCCCTCGCGGCGCCCGTCCCGCATCGTCGACTCCTCTGCGGTAGCCGTCCGATCGAGTCAGGTGTAACTTCTGGCCAGAGTTGTTTTCCCCTTTCTTTGCTTACACGCCGGGAGGTCGCGGGCGGTAAGAGATGACCTTTTCCTTATTTGGACGATCCGAGTTAGGGGTTTTGTTTGGTGATCGTGTATCGATGTGAGCGGGTTGTGAGGGTCGATTAGTGGGCTGTTGGTGGATGTGTCACTGTGAATTTAAGAAATTGAATTGGGGGTATCGGCTGTCGGTGGAATTTCTAGGGCGGGTGAGCTTGATTGGTCGATTTGGACTGATTCGGGTGTTAATCGGTTGATCGGTATGATATTTGGAGGATTAGGAATTAATTGGGTTATTGGGTTATAAAGGAAATCGATTAAGTATTCGATTTGTTGTTGAATTGCTTTTTGGTGCTTAACTATAGTTATGATATATGCGAGTTTTGATCCGAGGCGAGTCCACCAGTCGTGGTTTCGTTGCTTTCACGATCATTATATAGCGGTAGTACTTTGACTTATCTTTTAGATATAGTCAAGTTGATATGTTAGTTAGGATAGCATGCAATACTTTTCATGTTTATATGCCTAGTATGATTTGTGCCTACTTGCTACATGCATTTGATCAGTATGATTATATCTTCCCTGTTTTATTTGGATCATGGTTGCTTGGATCAGTTATATGCACTTATTGATTTTGCATATTATTCGGATGGATATTTGTAGTTGGATTTACATGCTTTAGTATCATGCACCATCTTGCATGATTGCATGCTGGTTGGACGGGGTTCCATTATTGTTGAGCCCGCAGCTAGTTACATGGCCTGCACACACTGCCACTCATGGGTTAGTGGTACATCAGGAGGGTGTGTGCAGTTGCTCTGTCGAGCTCCATTGGACCGCTCATGGGTAGCGGCGAGGCAGCGTGGTAGCGGGCGGGGATCCCTCCTCAGTCTATGACAGGAGATGAGAGCTTAGCTCCCCCACTATGTTTGGGGCAGGAGGATAGGTGTACTCCGACAGCATCCTGTCCACTCGGTCACTCAGGAGCAGTGATGGCAGAGTGCACAGTTGTCATAGCCCTACCCACTCGGCTTCACCATTGCGTGTGAGGCGGTGGTAGCGTCGGGGTGACCATGTCATTTACCACGACATGCATTTTGCGGATTGCATTTGTATTGTGTTTCTTTGCATTATTGTATTGATGCCTTGGATGTTGCATATGATTGACATGCATCTGAGATTCATATTCTTATATGGTGATGACTTTATCTCTTATAGTAGGGCACATACTCCTATATCGGGGTAGGAGACTCGGTGAGTCTGATCCTTTTGCATTTATTTCTTGCTTACCATATATATGAGGTATCTTGGCATGATTAGTATTATTAGCTATTTCTTACTATTCATATCGACTAGTATCCGCTAAGTTCTTTGAACTTACCCGTGGTTTTATATCTATTTCATGATGGAAATCGGGAGAGTCCAATTTGCCAAACCCTCTAAATCGTGGAAGTGTATTTTGTTATTTGTGTTTACGGTTTTGGGTATTTGGATTAGAATATATGTTTAGGTTTGGAGTTGGATATTTGTACTGTGGATGTTTTGGTATGTCCTTAGGGACCTTTGATCGGATTTTTATTTGATTGGATTTGGTTGAGTATTCCTGCCCGGATGGCGCGAAAGGGTAAGTCTAGTTAGAGTAGACTTTTGTTTACCTAGATTTGTTGGCACGAGGCCTTATTATTACTCTGCGTGTGATGTGGTATGATTCGGTCGTGTTGGCCGATGTATAGTGGCTTGTATAAAATTGGTATTGTCAGGGGAGATCTTTGCGGATTTTTAAATGCGCGGGGACTCCTCGAGCGTGACAATTTATTTGGTATCAGAGCGTAGGATTCCGAGTTCCTTAGGGTCTTTGGGTTATGGAGTTCGCCAAGTTTGGCAGGTTAACTGGGTATTTTGGGTTGTGCACAATTTCAGCGATTTTTATGTTTCGGAAATTCGAGGTATTATTGACGAGGTCAATATGGGGGATTTGGCGACAACAGGACATCTCCAGACGGCTAACAGGTAAATAAACTCTAGAAAATTTTCTAGATTAAGTACATATTTATATTGGTTATATTTTGGTTATGCGGTGATATCATGTTTTATCTAGTATTGTTTTAACCTGATATCTATTGGACTGTTAGATTTTTGGGTTGCTGGTTTATAGATAGCATTTGGTTATAAATTGCTATTATTGCTATACGTAGCTTGTTATCATTGTGATAAAAATGATTAGATATTATTGGTAGATGTTTACCACTTAGGATTTGACTAGTATTAGGATTATTAGACTAGTTGAATAATATGAATAAGATGGATAAATTCGTAGAAGGCATGATGACATGATTACAGTTTATGTAGTTTAGAGTATATATAAGCATCTGATGCTTTATTTAGTATTGCCTTAACCTTGTCTGGCATGACCCTTTAGCTATACCTAAATTAATTTCGGCTATTGATTGCCATTGGTATGACTATGTTGTCGTTTATTAGACAGCGTGTTACATGTTTATATGGTTATGTGTTTTGTGGTGGATACCATAATTAAGACTGGTAGAGATAGAATAACTTAGATGAGGTTCTTCTGGGAGGCGGATTTGAGAATGAAACAATATTAGTAGAACCCTAGGTGTTGGAACCCTAGGCGTAATAACCCGGATGTGCTCATTAGTATATGTTTACCCATTTACTGTTTCTGTGATATGGTGATCGGAGGTCGAATGATTAGGATGCGATTAATCCTTACTATATCTCCCATTCTTGGTTGAGAGAGAGAGTCTGCAGTAGAGTCTCTCTATAGGTAGGTGCTTTGTATACATGTGGTCTCTCATGCATGGTTGAGATGACCTATTGCAAGATATACTCTTGCGTTATTCGTTCAGAGTTGGTGATAATCGGATTCGTATGATGTCTGTAGCAAGATAGCTACTTTACGTCTTAAGTACCCACGAGATATGTTCGTAGTAGCAGTTAGGGCATGCATGATTGAGTGGTAGGACGCGATATAATTTAGGCTTAACCCTCTTGAAGGGCTTGATAGTAGATTTGTGGCCTTTATTGGCTTTGATAGGCGTTTCTGTTAGTTGGGACGAAACCCTATGATTAATCGTCTCGTGATTATTAGTGGACTTATGATTTTGATCGACCTTGATACCGATCATGTTGGAAGGGTTGGAAGGCTAGATTTAATCATCTAGACTTATTTATTTATAAGTTGATGATCTTTATCGTATTTGATAAACATTTCGTATTAGAAGTGTTGAAACCCTCGCTTGACCGCCTCAATGGGTTAATTGTAGAGCGGTGATCTTTAGCGACTCGGAAAGTCGATTTATCTTGGAATGTATTGGATAACCCTAGGCTTAGCAACCTAGGATAATCGGCTCACGTGACCTATTGGTAGTAATAGTTCGCGTGCGATCAATAATTAGATATTTATATACTGACTGTCTATCCACGAGTCTCATTCGTGGTAGCATATAGTTCTTGGCGTAGGCCGTGCTATTGATTGTCGGCCCATGGGTTACGTTCAGGTAGCTCATAGATAGTTTCCTTTTTGTGTGAAAGCTACGAGACTTTATCGTGGTATCTGGATGTACCTTTGCTTGTTGCGATGGTTGTGTATGTTGCGGTATATTTATTTTCTTTGATTAGGATAGTTGGTATTACGAGGGTTGGGTTACTCTAGCTTGTTCCTGTGACTTCCATTATGTGCATTATGATTATGCACTATTGTCTATACATCCGAGTGGTTGTACTTATCCTCCTCATTTATCCTTTAGGTTAAGCGATGGAGGCGTGTCATGTTGACCTACCTTGAGTCGCTCGGAGAGTTCATTCAGTGCTTGTCCCTTGCATCGTCGAGATGCGCTTTGTTTACTTTATTGGTATTGCATTTTATTTATGCACTTTGGATTTTTAGTAAATTGGATTTGGGGTCATAAAACTATTTTACTTTGATTGATATATGTTTAGTCGTGCATGCATGCGATTATTGAAATACTTATATTTCTATAATTATTTGAGGTTTTACGATTTGGTCCATGGATTGGATATTGTCACTAAGGGGCTCCTTGTCATTTGGATAGCGGATATGCCCCAGGGCGTGACATTTATTGGTTTGCGGTTTTGGTTTGGTTTTGGTGTATCGAGGATTTTCTTTTCCTTGGATTTTTGGGAGTTCTCGTGTTTTGAGACCAAGCAAGTGAAGGATATCTACGAGCTATAGGAAAAGTATTGTCTTTAGTAGTTCTGGTACTTTTGTGGCTAGGAAAACTATTGACTTAGTGAAATTGTCCCTACATGGTCATGGGGGAGGTGATGATCGTATTGATCTTGAGGAATCTAATGATGATTTTGATGCAGTTCTTTAGAGTGTCTTGGTGATGTCGAATTAGGAAGCTAGGGATTTGGCACGCTAGTCACCCATTTGAAGGTCAAGGAGTAAACCCTCGGAGTATCGATCCCTACTAATAGTGATTTGGTTATGGATAAGACGTGTATACTTACACTGGTCAAGACGATGAAAGATCGTTTTACCTTATTATAGGAGGTGTTGGGTGGGATATTTATCTGTCCCAGTAGTTTTCCAGAGAAGATCCGAAACTCGTTGTTAAAAGAGAGACGGACCTTTGAGGTTATGCATCGATTATCGATGATAGAATGCGGTAGCTGTAGAAGGAAATGAATATCTTCATTGTGGATATATATGATCTATTTAGATCAGCTATAGGATACCTATATATACTCTAGGATTGATTGGTGATTGGAGTGATGATATTGTAGTGACATGGTGTCCTACAATTATCATTGTCGTTGTGATGATTTTTATATCATCAACTTAGAGTAAAAAGAATACATGTGTGTAGCGATGACAATTTCATAATTGGTATGAATTGTTTGAGCTTTTGATTATCTTATTAGACTTATTGACGACTTAGTCGTCCGAGTTGGGAAATCGTGTATTACGGACACGATTGGATCATTGTGATGGTGGTAGTTGGAGTTGAGCACTCGGCCGTAGATGATGATTTTTTTGGTATTGATTTGATTATTACCATAGATATGGATAGGATGTTCTAGTGGTACTATCTGTTGTTGGTGATGGAATTTATTTGGTCTGAAGTTTGTGAAAATAGTTTCAGGGCTCGGACAATGATTGACTTTACACGTGTGGTTTGATCATTCTCGGGTGGAAGGAAGGGTATTGTATCACGGATGCAATGTTTGAAGATGGGCGTTTTTTCGATTTAGTTGATCGAGACGTATCCCGTGTTTACGTCAAATGAGGAACTACGAGATGGATTGTCATATATTTATGACGTGGACTTCGCAGTTATTATATGGTTTAGAAGAGGTGAGGAGCAGGAATGCTCATGGAGTTTTGGATAGCTACTGGATAGCTACTATAGAGTAGCTGGAACGCGAACGGTTGTAACAAGGGAGTTTGGTTGCTATAACCTCCCATGCACTTACAGAGTGTGTGGTGGAGTGAATTTTGGACGGTAGATGGACTACCGTCTCTGACTCCGATGAGGATAATGGTTTTTGAAGTTGCATTAGTTTAAGGAACAGATGCTTCAGGAAATTCCGATTCCGGAATGGAAGTGGAAGCGTATTATTATGGATTTGGTGGTGGGTTTGTCTAGGACACATCAAGGCCATGACACGATTTGGGTAGTCATTGACTGACTAACCAAATCAGTGCACTTCTTAGCGATTCAGAAGACCGACTCTTAGGATCGATAGACGGAGAGTTATATCGTCGGGAGATCATCAGATTTCATGGTGTCCCTTTGAGCATTTCATCAGATAGAGATCCCTGGTTCACATCTCGGTTTTGGCAGAGTCTGCGCATGGGACTTAGGCATGCAGGCCGTTTTAATCGCATTCCATCCGCAGATAGATGGACAGTCTGAGCGGACCATTTAGATACCAGAGGATTTGCTGGGGTCTTGTGTTATGGATTTCGGGGGCAACTGGAAGGACCAGTTGCTAGGACCCATAGAGCTCAGTAGGAGACAGGGTTGGTCCGTACTATCAGACGTAGGATGGCAGAGGCGCAGGATCGTCAGAAGAGTTATGCAGATCGGAGACGGAGACCTCGGGAGTTCTCTATTGGTCGTATTCTTGAGTCTCACCCATGAAAGGGGTGAAGAGATTTGGACTCCGTGGTAAGCTAGCTCCTAGGTACATTGATCCGTTTGAGGTTTTGGAGAGGATCGGAGCAGTTGCTTACCGTCTAGGGCTACCACCGTTTTTAGCTGGTATCCAGGATGTGTTTCATGTGTCTATGCTGCGGAAGTATATGTCAGACTCTACACATTCTATCAGATGTGTCGGGTTCCATTCAACCTGATGCTACTTACGCAGAGGTTCCGGTACGAATTTTGGATCACAAGGCAGCGATTCTTGAATCAAGATAGTGCGGCTTGTCAAGGTCGGGTGGAGTCACCTCACGGATGAGGAGGCTATTTGGGAGCTTGAGGAAAGATTCAAGCTCGATTACCCACTTAGTACTTGATGTGTGGTTTCCCCAAGTACTTGAGTTGAGCAGTGTGCCATTGCTGGTTAGTACTTGAGTAGGAAATTTGGGGACCAAATTTTTATTAGTGGGGGAGAATGTTAAATACTGAAATTTAAAATACCAAAATTTAAAGGTCAAATATTTTGAGAAATAATCTTGGAAATTTTTTAGGGATTTTTAGGGAATTTTATGAATTTTTTAGGAATTTTTCTGGATTTAAACGGACTCCTTACTAGATTTTTACTGGGATAAAGTAAACGGGCTTTAGAGGGTTCTATTTAAATGGGATAAAATACGCACAGTGGAAAACCTAATCTATATTTTATTTTTCTATTTTCTTTCTTTTCCCTTGTGATCTGAGCGATTCCTTCTCATGCGAGCCCTCTCCATCGCGGCGCCTTCTCACTGACGGCCACGGCTGCGCCTCTTCTTCGCCAGCAACCCCTTCTTCGAGCCAGCGCCGCCCGAGCCCGAGCCGCGCCCTTCTTCCCCGTGGCCAAACCGCGCGACCCACCTCGCCCGGCCTCCTCTGCCCTAGGCAGCGGTGCCATCCTCCTCGCCCGTGAGCACCGCCGGCCGCTGCCGCTCGGCCGCCCTCGCCGACGACGGTGCGCCCCTCTGCGACCAACCGTCGGTTCCTCTACCACAGGGCTGACGCCCCTCTTCCTCGTGCGCTCGGTCCCACGCCAGCGTCGACTCCTCTGCGTGCCCGTCAGTCTGTAGCCAACTTCTCGCCATGTTGTTTTCCCCCTTTCTTTGTAGCCGGTCGAAGTAAGAGATGACCTTTTTCCCTTATTTGGACGATCTGAGTTAGGGTTTTGTTGGTGATCGTGTATCGATGTGGCGGGTTGTGAGGGTCGATTAGTGGGTGGATGTGTCACGTGAATTTAAGAAATTGAATTGGTATTATGGAATTTCTAGGCGGGTGAGCTTGATTGGTCGATTTGGGTGATTGGTGTTAATCGGTTGATCGGTATGATATTTGGAGGATTAGGAATTAATTGGGTTATTGGGTTATAAAGGAAATCGATTAAGTATTCGATTTGTTGTTGAATTGCTTTTTGGTGCTTAACTATAGTTATGCTATATGCGCAGTTTGATCACGAGGCAGTCCACACGTGACGGTTTCGTTGTTTACGATCATTATAGCGGTGGTACTTTGACTTATCTTTTAGATATAGTCAAGTTGATATGTTAGTTAGGATAGCATGCAATACTTTTCATGTTTATATGCCTAGTATGATTTGTGCCTACTTGCTACATGCATTTGATCAGTATGATTATATCTTCCCTGTTTTATTTGGATCATGGTTGCTTGGATCAGTTATATGCACTTATTGATTTTGCATATTATTCGGATGGATATTTGTAGTTGGATTTACATGCTTTAGTATCATGCACCATCTTGCATGATTGCATGCTGGCTGGACGGGGTTCCATTATTGTTGAGCCCGCAGCTAGTTACATGGCCTGCACACACTGCCACTCATGGGTTAGTGGTACATCAGGAGGGTGTGTGCAGTTGCTCTGTCAGGCTCCGCTGGACCGCTCATGGGTAGCGACGAGGCAGCGTGGTAGCGGGCAGGGATCCCTCCTCTGGTCTATGACACCGGGAGATGAGAGCTTAGCTCCCCCACTATGTTTGGGGCAGGAGGATAGGTGTACTCAAGATCCTCGTCCACTCGGTCACTCAGAGTAGTGATGGCAGAGTGCACGATTGTCATAGCCCTACCCACTCGGCTTCACCATCGCTGTGAGGCGGTGTCAAGCGTCGGGGTGACCATGTCATTTACGACATGCATTTTTGCGGATTGCATTTGTATTGTGTTTCTTGTATTGATGCCTTGGATGTTGCATATGATTGACATGCATCAGATTCATATTCTTATATGGTGATGACTTTATCTCTTATAGTAGGGCACATACTCCTATATCGGGTAGGAGACTCGGTGTCTGATCCTTTTGCATTATTTCTTGCTTACCATATATATGAGACTGTACTGGCATGATTAGTATTGTTAGCTATTTCTTACTATTCATATCGACTAGTATCCGCTAAGTTCTTTGAACTTACCCCGTGGTTTTATATCTATTTCAGGATGGAGCTGTCAGGAGAGTCCAGCTGCCAAACCCCCTCGTCGTGGAAGTGTATTTTGTTATTTGTGTTTACGGTTTTTGGGTATTTGGATTAGAATATATGTTTAGGACTGGAGTTGGATATTTGTACCTGTGGATGTTTTGGTATGTCCTTAGGGACCTTTGATCGGATTTTTATTTCGATTGGATTTCGGTTGAGTATTCCTGCCCAGATGGCAGAAGGGGTAAGTCTAGTTAGAGTAGACTTTTGTTTACCTAGATTTGTGGGCCTGAGGCCTTATTATTATCTGCGTGTGATGTGGTATGATTCCGGTCGTGTTGACCGATGTATAGTGGCCGTGTAGGCCTTGTATAAATTTGGTATTGTCACCGTGCAGGAGATCTTTGCCGGATTTTTTAGTGCAGCGAGACTCCTCGGCGTGATAGAACCAATGGAGGAGATTAATTCATGACTTATCCCTAACTCTATAAAAGGAGGGCATGGGAAGTGGTCGTGGATAACATCATAGGGAGGGAGCAAGGCTTGGGCGGCAAGAATAGGGCAATCCTAGTTGAGATAGGATTGGAATTAGGGTTAGGGTTTGGAAGCAAGGGTGGCACCAAATAAGGCAAGTTTTCCTTCTTCTTCCTTGCCTTGTGGCCAACGTCCAGCAGCTATTCCAGCCCTTCCCAGCCCTTGGCCACGCCCAAAAACACTCCCCTCTCTTCTCCTTAGGTGGTGGAAACAAGATATAGGGTTTCCCTTGGTGTCTTGGTAGTTTTCCATCATCTTCTTCTCCTTCTAGTTGGCCGGCGGCAAGAACTTCTATAGTTCTTTGTTGGTTGAGTTTTTGAAGGAGAAAAACATTGTTTCTCTTCTTCCTCTTGCTTGGGAAAAGCAAGGAAGGAAGTTTTGCGATCTAGGAGCTTCGACTTTTGGTGGATCGTCGCCCACACGACGTCCAAAAGGAGGAGGGTCATACAATAGAAGACCAAGAGGTATAACTATTCTTTTATCTCTTTTATTCATTGCTTGTGTTTGTTTTTCAAAATATAAGCATGTTATATTTCTGTAAATAGGCTAAATAATACTTGGATCCCGAGTATAAATACAAAAATCGGCGATCCGGACATCGTCTATTCCGCGGCTACTCGTAGAATAGAGAATGGTCGCTTGAACAACTAGTTTGTTCAAGTGACCTCTCTAAACGAATAGCACGACGATGACTTGGTTGCTTTGGGAATCCCTTTTGTCTAGGATTAAATTTTTAATCCGGGGACATCGAAGGGATCACCATGGTCAAGCAACCGAGCTGAAGGGGAATCGAAGTTTCCCCACACGGATCAAACCAAACAATTGGTAACAGAGCCACGGTTTCCGGTTTTGTGTGTTTAGGATTGGTTAATTTTATGCACTTTTTCATATATTAAATGTGTCGGATAATAGTAGGATATGCGTAGCTTAACTCTTTGGTTGCAGGCATAAGATTCCACTATTATGGCATGTGTGTGTATGTGATTGTATGTGTGTAAATATTTATTTTGTTGAATCCTCGGGGTTGACGAGGTTAGTATTTAGTTTTTGTAAATTAAATACGGCATTGTTTAGCCGCTCTTTATTTTATTTTACTTTCGATCTATATTCATGTACACTCCCTCGTGGAGTATAGGATCGATGGATGTAAATTAAAATAGGTTTTAGTCTCGGCTCGGATCTCCGGAGGGCTTGTACATGGCATAGGAGGAGCGGACAAGATGGCGATGCGACGGAAGACATATTGAAGACAAAAGCCATAATAGTTGGAAATTTTTTTATTTTTCATATTTATTGCTTTTTGTTTGATATGCATGTCGTTGGCTAGTAAAATTCCTCATTTTCAATTTACTAAGTGGGAGAGGGATATTTTAATTAATTCCCGCGGTCTCCATTACAATTTGACGTGTGATGCAATAAACTTGCGTGTCGGCTCTGAGTGCCTTCCTCCCTGCGGACGAGTTTGTTTGCGGATCACTAGGTCAAATAATGGTTATAGGAAATTATCTAGGAGCATGTGTACTTCCACAGCGGTAAGGCACATAATCCGAAATAATTCCCTTAGTATCGTGTAATGGTGCACACTTAGATGCAAATAAAAAATATCCTCCCCATCGGAGTCACTGCTTTTATTTGTAGAACCAAAGAGGAACCAACTATTAATTTTATTTGTCAAAAAGTAAGGTTGACAAGATAATAAAATTAATGGGTAAAACCTCCTCTTACAAATGTAGAATTCGTATACGTCCACACTGCGTGGCATGCGATATTCTCGGTGTTTTGAGGTGTTGGTTGATTTCGAAATTTTATTGTTTTGAGGAATCAATAATTTTTTGAAATCTAAAATAATAATCTATGGGATTCTTGAAAATTCCTCACTGTCAATTTACTAAGTGGGAGAGGGATATTTTAATTAATTCCCACGGCCTCCATTACAATTTGACGTGTGATGCAACAAACTTGCGTGTCGGCTCTGAGTGCCTTCCTCCCTGCGGATGAGTTTATTTGCGGATCACTAGGTCAAATAATGGTTATAGGAAATTATCTAGGAGCGTGTGTACTTCCACAGCGGTAAGGCACATAATCCAAAATAATTCCCTTAGTATCGTGTAATGGTGCACACTTAGATGCAAATAAAAGTATCCTCCCCATCAGTCCTTTGCTTTTATTTGTAGGGCCAAAGAGGAACCAACTATTAATTTTATTTGTCAAAAAGTAAGGTTGACAAGATAATAAAATTAATGGGTAAAACCTCCTCTTACAAATGTAGAATTCGTATACGTCCACACTGCGTGGCATGCGATATTCTCGGTGTTTTGAGGTGTTGGTTGATATCAAAATTTTATTGTTTGAGGAATCAATAATTTTTTGAAATCTAAAGTAATGATCTATGTGATTCTTAGGATTTTCAAAATGACTTTCAGTCCACTTGTTGTGATACTAAAAGAAATAAACTTACTGTACCCAAATAATGTTGATTGGAAAAGAATCTAGATATTGTCTTATCTGCTAAGGAGTACAAGTATGCACTCTTCGAAGAGTGTCCTCAAGCCATGGTTGCTCAAAAAGGTTTCTACTTCTGTAGAAGGCAAGAAGAAGAAAAACAAGGTGGAGCAAAGGTGGTGGGAGGATCTCGGGAGGAGTGAAGAAGCGAAAGGCAAGTACTTTAGCGAGGATGGACATTGGAAGAAGGACTGTCCCAATCAAAAGCGGAACAAAGGTATATCCTTTGGACTAGTCGTTGAAACATGATTAGCGGTGTTATCTCGACACGGTGTGTGTAGATATGAGAGTCACTAATCATGTCTCGCACACTTTGCGAGGGTTCGAAACCCAACGACTAGCTAAAGGAGATTACCATTTTTGGGCAATGCCATGAAGATGGCGGCTATTGCGATGGGAGATGTTTTATTTATCTTTTGAGAAAAATAAAGGTTTTGGTTCTTAAGAATTTCCTTTATGTACCCTTATTTAGAAAGAATTGATTTGGTTTCTAAATAGTTTTGGATGGATAATCTATTTCTTTTCATGTGATTTGTTATAAAAGGAATAGGGACATTATCTATTCAGGTACATAGATAGGAAATTTATAACTTGAACCACAAGCTCCCACGATGCAAATAGAAGTTAATAACTCATCTTCTAATTGCAATAAGAGAAAAGAACCTTTGAAGATGAACCAAACATATCTTTGGCTTCTTAGGCTTGGTCACATTAACCTAAGCAGAATTCAAAGGTTGATAGCTGATGGACCTTTGGGTTCATTAGTGGTGGAGGATCTCCCAACCTACGAATCTTGCTTGGAGGGTAAGATGACCAAGAGGCCTTTCAAGGCCAAGGGGTATAGAGCCAAAGATGTGTTAGAAATGGTTCATTCTGATTTGTGAGGTCCTATGACTATCTAGGCAAGAGGTAATCTTGAATATTTCGTCTCTTTTATAGACGATTATTCAAGATATGGATGACACTACGATCTGATCGTGGTGGTGACAACCTCTTGGGAGAGTTTAGGAACTACTTATCAGAGGTTGGGATTCAATCCCAATTGATACTGGCACACCCTGAGAATGGTGTAGCAGTACGAAGGAATAGGACTCTTATGAAGATGGTTAGATCGATGATGAGTTATTCTAACTTGTTTTATAGTCCTAGAGATCAGAGGGTGATCGTTAACACGAATGCCAGATTTCTAGAGGAAGACTATGTGATAAGCCACAAGCCCAAAGGTAAAATTGTTCTGGAGGAGTTAAAAAGGGAAGTCACTTCTTTAGTACCACTGGTACAAGAGGACATACCACATGTCACTGCACCACGTGTCACAGAGGATACACAGAAGATACCTCGTCGTAGTGGGAGGGTTGTTAAACAACCTCTTAGATTCATGTTTTTGGACAAATCTTCTGATTTGGTCCCTAGCAAACATGAACCTGATCCCTAGACATACGACAAGGCAATCCAAGATATAAATACAGCATCTTTGCAAAGTACAATGAATACTGAGATTGAATCTATGGATTCAAGGCAGTCCGGGAGCTCTTATGCATAGCAACTCATATGGATTATGAGGTGTAGATGGATATCAAGACAGCATTCCTTAGTGGAAGTCTTGAGGAATCCATCTACATGAAGCGACCAGAGGGATTCATTGCTAAAGGCAAAAAGCGTATTGTATGTAAGCTTAATCGGTCCGCTGATGGACTGAAGCAAGCTTTGAAGTCTTGGGACATCCGCTTTGAGGAAGTAAATCCAGTCTTATGGATTTATTCAAAGTTCGGATGGGTCTTGTGTATATCAGAGATGTGACGGAAACGTAGTGGTATTTTTGTACTATACGTAGATGACATTTTGGTGGTTGGCGACAACATCGAAATGTTATCGAGGAGGTATGGTCGTCCAAACAGTATGATATGAAGGACTTGGGAGAAATGGGACACATCCCTGGGATCAAGGTTATAAGGGATCGCAAGAAAAGGATGTTGTGCTTATCCCAAGCTTCATACATAGACACGATTATGGAGCGTTTTAGCATGCAGAACTCCAAGAAGGGTTTTCTACCTTTCAGGCATGGAGTACCTCTATCTAAGGAGATATGTCCTAGATCATTTGAGTAGATAGAGGAGATGAAGGCGGTTCCTTATGCTTCGGCAGTAGGAAGCCTCATGTATGCGATGCTCTCAGATGAGACCGGATATCCGCTTTCTGTGGGCATGGTCAGACATCGAGTAATCAGATGTGATATTGGAGCAGCATATATTGTAGTGCCTGAGAAGGACTAGGGATTATATGCTAGTTTACCGGGCAGACCAATTACTCCCTGTGGGTTACACGGATTCCGATTTCCAATCTGATAGGGATAACAGTAAGTCTACCTCAGGTTTTGTGTTTACTTTGGGAGGTGGAGCCATTGTATGGAGGAGTGCCCAGCAGAAATGCGTGGCGGACTCCACCATGGAAGCTGAGTATGTGGCAGCCTATGAGGTGGCCAAAGAAGCTGTATGGCTCAGGAACTTCCTGATGGACTTGGATGTGATTCCTGGTTTGCCCAGAACTATCACAATTTATTGTGATAATAGTGGTGCAGTTGTAAACTCGAAGGAACCACGAGCCCATAAGGCTAGTAAACACATAGAGCGCAAGTACCACCTGATACGAGAAATCGTAAAGGAGGTAGAAGTTGTTGTTGCCTAGATTGCATCAGAGGATGACCTGGTAGACCCTTTCACCAAGGCCACTTAAGCCACAGTAAGAACTTCATTGACATATCTATATATGCAGAGAACCATATGAAGTCTTACGGCTGGTCACTCCAATGAACTAGTTACCATAACTAGCATCCACGATTAACTCCGGACATCACTATGTCTCCAGCCAGTGAGAATCAGCTGCTTGGATACACCAAGGAGTATACCTCGTGCTAGTCTCGACAGAATTGATGGTGTCCAAATCTATCAATTCATCGACTAGGGATAATTCCGATACATCACAATTACACATGTAGAGATACTCACTAGTTGTGATCCAATCACAAATTCTCTCATGCTGTGAATCGTATCGTGGGCATTCAGTAAATGAGTTTAAGATCCAATCAAATACATAAAACATGTATACTCAAATAGTGAATCTTCATTTATCATATAAATGGTTCATACATAAGGCGATTGCCTTAGGACATCTCTCATATATTACTAACAGTTCCTTGCCACCCAAGCATGGTGGAGAGAAGAGATCTAGGAGCTAGCCACCTCCATGGAAGGAGACAAGCTCCTCCACAAGTTGCCGCCCACTCTTCATCCTCACCTTGGCCGCCCAACCTAAGGAGCCAAAACCCTAATTAGGGTTTCCTCCTTAAGGTTGCTTGCCGCCCAAGCAATACTAGGCAAAACCCTAATTTCCTTAGCATCCATCATCAACCACTCTCTTTTTGCCGCCCAACCCATAGCCACCCTTTGATAGAACTTAGGAGAAAGTTGGTTATTGATGAGGTAGCCAAAAATATAGGAACTAATTCCCAATTTTCTTGCCGCCCACCTTATCCAACCTTTCCTCTCCCTTTTATATAGAGTTAGGTTTAGGCCTTGGTTTAATCTCCACCGTCGGTTCTAGAGTTTTAATCTCAACCGTCGGATTTAGAGATTTAATCTCAACCGTCGGTTCTAGGGTTTTAATCCCAACCGTCGGATCTAGAGATTTAATCTCAATCGTCGGTTCTAGGGATTTAATCCTAACCGTCGGATCTAGAGATTTGTTTTCCATCATTTGATCTAGACTTCATGAGGTTTATATTAGGCTACGATAGGGACCATGAGGAGGAGTTGGATCTTGGCCACCCGATGGATCGGAACCACACAAACTTGATCCATCAATGATGTTCCATTCCACTAGAGGATCATCATCGAACTACCTCACCAACCCCCATAAATTAATATGGGCTCCATATATTATTTGTACATCCATCTCCCCGTGTTTAAGATATCGAATGTCCGTCAATTAATTGATTTACTGACCATTAATTAATTAACATCTAACTCCTCGAATAGTACCACTCAACCTTATCATCATGTTGACTAAGTCAACCTGCAGGGTTTACATGATGAACCTTATGAGCTCCTCAAGGGGACATCATCAACCTAATACATAGGACACGGTTTCCTCCTATAATCAACGACACACCATGTAAATAATATCATTTCCCAACTTACCGGGCATATTGATTTAATCCATAGAAATCTCACCCTCTGGTAAATCAAAGAAATAAATACTAAGTACATGTGCCCGTTATTATATCGGGATTAAGAGCATGTACAACATAATATCCGAGGTCCGATTCAATTATGTAGTCAGCAATAAATTGAATCACCTCTATGTCGGTCCTGCTCAATACACCTAAGTGTACTAGTGTAACTCTATGTTCAAGACAAAACAATACCAAGCTACACTACAACCATGCCAATGATTTGTCCAAAACCATCTTGGTTGTGAGCCTTTACTTATATTCTACAAGGGACTGATAACATGATCTTCTGTGCCGCACCCAGGCACCATGTTATCTACAATATAAAATATTAGACAATATGAACACATATAAATATAACGTGCAAACAATGATCATGTGATTCTTATTTCAAAATAAAGATGTCCATACAAAAGAGCTAGGCTTTCAGTATACATCCCAACAATCTCCCACTTATACTAAAAGACTATGCTGTCATTATACTGCCATACATCTGATTCCTTTTCCCTCCACATGCCTATCAAAGCTCTCGCCAGAAGGGCCTTAGTGAAAGGGTCTACCAGGTCATCCTCTGATGCAATCTAGGCGACAACTTACTTCTACCTCCTTTATGATTTCTCGTATCAGGTGGTACTTGCACTCTATGTGTTTACTAGCCTTATGGGCTCGTGGTTCCTTCGAGTTTGCAACTGCACCATTATTATCATAATAAATTGTGATAATTCTTGGCAAACCAGGAATCACATCCAAGTCCATCAGGAAGTTCCTGAGTCATACAGCTTCTTTGGCCGCCTCATAGGCTGCCACATACACAGCTTCCATGGTGGAGTCCGCCACGCATTTCTGCTGGGCACTCCTCCATACAATGGCTCCACCTCCTAAAGTAAACACAAAACCTGAGGTAGACTTACTGTTATTCCTAGTTGATTGGAAATCGTAATCCATGCAACCCACAGGGAGTAATTGGTCTGCCTGGTAAACTAGCATATAATCCCTAGTCCTTCTCAGGCACTACAATATATGCTTTACCGCAGTCCAATGTCCCTGTCACTGGATTACTCTGATATCTGCTAACCATGCCCACAGCAAAGCAGATATCGTGTCTCATACATAGCATACATGAGGCTTCTTACTGCCAAAGCATAAGGAACCGCCTTCAGCTCCTTTATCACCTCAGATGATCTAGGACACATCTCCTTAGATAAAGGAACTCCATACCTAAAAGGTAGAAAACCCTTCTTGGAGTTTTGTATGCTAAAACGATACAAAACCATGTCTATGTATGAAGCTTGGGATAATCACAACAACCTTGATCCCAAGGTTGTGACCCGCTTCTCCCAAGTCCTTCATATCATACTGTTTGGACGACCATACCCTTACGTCTGATAACACTTCGATGTTGTCGCCAACCACCAAAATGTCATCTACGTATAGTACAAAAGTACCACTACATTTTCGTCACATCTCTGATATACACAAGACTCATCCGAACTTTGAATAAATCCATAAGACTAGATTTACCTCCTCAAAGCGGATGTCCCAAGACTTCAAAGCTTGCTTCAGTCCATTAACGGACCGATTAAGCTTATATACAATACGCTCTTTGCCCTTAGCAATGAATCTCTCTGGTTGCTACATATGGATGTTTTCCTCAAGACTTCCATTAAGGAAAGCTGTCTTGACATCCATCTGCCACACCTCATAATCCATATGAGCTGCTATGCATAAGAGCTCCCAGACCTGTCTTGAATCCATAGATTCAATCTCAATATTCATTGCACTTTGCAAAGATGCTGTATTTATATCTTGGATTGCCTCGTCGTATGTCTAGGGATCAGGTTCATGTTTGCTAGGGACCAAATCAGAAGATTTATCCAAAAACATGAATCTAAGAGGTTGTCTAACAACCCTCCCACTACGACGAGGTATCTTCTATGTATCCTCTGTGACACGCGGTGTAGTGACATGTGGTATGTCCTCTTGTACCGGTGGTACTAAAGAAGTGACTTCTCTTTTAACTCCTCCAGAACAATTTTACTCTTGGGCTTGTGGCTCATCACATAGTCTTCCTCTAGAAATCTGGCGTTCGTGTTAACGATCACCCTCTGATCTCTAGGACTATAAAACAAGTCAGAATAACTCATCATCGATCTAACCATCTCCATAAGAGTCCTATTCCTTCGCTCTGCTACACCGTTCTGCTGGGGTGTGCCAGGCGCAGTCAATTGGGATTGAATCCCAACCTCTGATAAGTAGTTCCTATACTCTCCCAAGAGGTTCTGACCACCACGATCAGATCGTAGTGTCATCCATATCTTGAATAATTGTCTATAAAAGAGACGAAATATTCAAGACCACCTCTTGCCTAGATAGTCATAGGACCACACAAATCAGAATGAACCATTTCTAACACATCTTTGGATCTATACCCCTTGGCCTTGAAAGGCCTCTTGGTCATCTTACCCTCCAAGCAAGATTCGCAGGTTGGGAGTTGCTCCACCACTTATGAACCCAAAGGTCCATCAGCTATCAACCTTTGAATTCTACTTAGGTTAATATGACCAAGCCTAAGATCCCAAAGATATGTTTGGTTCATCTTCGAAGTTTTTTTTCTCTTATTGGAATTAGAAGATGAGTTATTAACTTCAATTTGCATCGTGGGAGGTTTTGGTTCAAATTTCCTTTCAATGTACCTGAATAGATATTCTCCCTATTCCTTTTTATAACAACTCTGTCATTAAAAGAAATAGAATATCCATCCATAATAATTTAGAAACTGAAACTAAATTCTTTCTAAATAAAGGTACATAAAGGGAATTTTCTAGAACCAAAGTTTTATTATTTTCAAGAGATAAATAAAACTTCTCCCACTGCAATAGCCGCCATCTTCATGGCATTTCCCAAGTAAATGGTAATCTCCCCTTCAACTAGTCATCGGGTTTCCTGGAACCCCTGCAAATTGTTGCAGACATGATTAGTGGCTCCCGTATCTACTCACCAGGTGCCGGTAGATATCACCGCTAATCATGTTTCAATGACTAGTCCAAAAGATATACCTATGTTCTATTTTGGATTGGGACAGTCCTTCTTCCAATGTCCATCCTGCTTGCAAGTGAAGTACTTGCCTTTCGGCTTCTTCACTCTTCCCTGAGATCCTCCCACCATCTTTGCTTCACCTTGTTTCTTCTTCTTCTTGCCTTTCGGCTTAGAAGTAGAAACTCTTTTGAGCAATGATGGCTTGAGGACACTCTTCGAAGAGTGCATACTAGCAGATAAGACAATATTTGGATTCATTTCCAATCAATATAATTTGGGTACAATAAGTTTATTTCCTTTAGTATCAAAATAAGTGGACTGAAAGTCAATTTTGAAAATCCTAAGAATCACATAGATCATTACTTTAGATTTCAAAAAATTATTGATTCCTCAAACAATAAAATTTCGAAATCAACCAACACCTCAAAACACCGAGAATATCGCATGCCACGATAGTGTGGACATATACGAATTCTACATTTGTAAGAGGAGGTTTTACCCATTAATTTTATTATCTTATCACCCTTACTTTTTGACAAATAAAATTAATAGTTGGTTCCTCTTTGGCCCTACAAATAAAAGCAGTGACTCCGATGGGGAGGATACTTTTTATTTGCATCTAAGTGTGCACCATTACACGGTACTAAGGGAATTATTTCGGATTATGTGCCTTACCGCTGTGGAAGTACACACGCTCCTAGATAATTTCCTATAACCATTATTTGACCTAGTGATCCGCAAACAAACTCATCCGATGGGGAGGAAGGCACTCAGAGCTGACGCACAAGTTTGTTGCATCACACGTAAAATTGTAATGGAGGCCGCGGGAATTAATTAAAATATCCCTCTCCCACTTAGTAAATTGAAAATGAGAAATTTTAAAGCACACACAACATGCTTATTATTACTGTAGATTTCAATAAAAATTATTGATTCCTCAAACAATAACATTTTGAAATCGACCAACACCTCAAACACCGAGAATATCGCATGCCACGATAGTGTGGACGTATACGAATTCTACATTTGTAAGAGGAGGTTTAACCCATTAATTTTATTATCTTGTCAACCTTACTTTTTGACAAATAAAATTAATAGTTGGTTCCTCTTTGGCCCTACAAATAAAAGCAGTGACTCCGATGGGGAGGATACTTTTTATTTGCATCTAAGTGTGCACCATTACACGGTACTAAGGGAATTATTTCGGATTATGTGCCTTACCGATGGGGAAGTACACATGCTCCTAAATAATTTCCTATAACCATTATTTGACCTAGTGATCCGCAAACAAACTCATCCGATGGGGAGGAAGGCACTCAGAGCCGACGCGCAAGTTTGTTGCATCACACGTCAAATTGTAATGGAGGCCGCGGGAATTAATTAAAATATCCCTCTCCCACTTAGTAAATTGAAAATGAGGAATTTTCAAGCACACACAACATGCATACAAAACAAATCAGCAATAAATATGGAAAAATCAGAATTTTTCCAACTATTATGGCATTGTTCTCCCATATGCGTCCCGTCGTGTCGCCACCTCGTCCGCTCCTCCTACGCCATGTACGAGCCAACCGGAGATCCGAACCGAGAATAAAACCTATTTTATTTTACATCCATCGATCCTATACTCCACGAGGGAGTGTACATGAAATCTAGATCGAAAGTAAAATAAAATAAAGAGTGGCTAAACAATACCGTATTCAATTACAAAAATAAAATACTAATTTAGCCTCGTCAACCCCGAGGATTCAAATAATATACAATCACACACACATGCAATCACATACACACATATATCGCCATAATAGTTGGATCTTATGCCTGCAACTGAAAAGTTAGCCTACGCACATCCTACTATTATCCGGCATACACAATATATGATAAATGCGTGAAAGTAATCGAATCCAAAACACACAAAACCGGAAACCGTGGCTCTGATACCAATTGTTGGCGGATCGTGCTATTTCTCGGAATTCTCATAGGCTCCCATGTCCCCGGATTAAAATTTTCACTAATGAAAACTAATCCGGATGGGATGAGTTTCCTAAGCACAACCAATTCGTCGTCATGCTAACAACTTGAGCGATCGCTTGAACAAACTAGTTGTTCAAGCAACACAACTCTTCTAGTTGGTTAGCCGCGGAAGAGACGCATACGATCGCGGTTTTTGTGTTTCTTATTCGGGGTCCATGATTATACAAATACATGCAAATGCAAACTAGTATAATCAACATATACTAACATAAAGAACATAAGCTAGCATATCAAATAAGAACATGAAAAGAACAATAATAAAAGTTGTGAAACTTTTATACCTCTTGATCTTCTATCGTATGTCCTAACCTCCTTGTAGACTTCGTGTGGGCGAAGATCCTCCACAAGTTGAAGCTTCCTAGATCTTCTTCAATCTAAAGAAAGAAGAACTCTCTTTCCCTTCTTGCTTGAGCCAACCACCAATCCACTAAAGGATTGATGCCGCCGGCCCCAAGAATAGAGAGAACATAATGGAAACAACCAAGGAACCGAACTAGAGACAAACCCTAGTTTTGGTGCCGCCGGCCAAGATGGAGTGAAGAGGGGAAAGGGAATATGTTGGGCGCCGGCCACGGTGGAGGGAATAGAGGAAGGAGCCGGCCACAACCTAGGAAGAAGAAGACCTCCTCTCCTATAGTTGCCACCCAACTTCCTTGCAAACCCTAGCCGCCCAACCATAGGAGCCAAACCCTAATTAGGGTTTCCTCCTTAGGTCTTCTTGCCGCCCAACCAAGGTGGAGAGAAGAGATCTAGGAGCTAGCCACCTCCAAGGAAGAAGACAAGCTCTTCCACAAGTTGCCACCCACTCTTCATTCCCATCCATGGCCGCCCATGCAAAGGAGCCAAAACCCTAATCAAATTAGGGTTTCTTCCATAGGGTTCCTTGCCGCCCAAGCATGGTGGAGAGAAGAGATCTAGGAGCTAGCCACCTCCATGGAAGAAGACAAGCTCCTCCACAAGTTGCCGCCCACTCTTCATCCTCACCTTGGCCGCCCAACCTAAGGAGCCAAAACCCTAATTAGGGTTTCCTCCTTAAGGTTGCTTGCCGCCCAAGCAATGCTAGGCAAAACCCTGATTTCCTTAGCATCCATCATCAACCACTCTCTTTTTGCCGCCCAACCCATAGCCACCCTTTTATAGAACTTAGGAGAAAGTTGGTTATTGATGAGGTAGCCAAAAATATAGGAACTAATTCCCAATTTTCTTGCCGCCCACCTTATCCAACCTTTCCTCTCCCTTTTATATAGAGTTAGGTTTAGGCCTTGGTTTAATCTCCACCGTCGGTTCTAGAGTTTTAATCTCAACCGTCGGATTTAGAGATTTAATCTCAACCGTCGGTTCTAGGGTTTTAATCCCAACCGTCGGATCTAGAGATTTAATCTCAATCGTCGGTTCTAGGGATTTAATCCTAACCGTCGGATCTAGAGATTTGTTTTCCATCATTTGATCTAGACTTCATGAGGTTTATATTAGGCTACGATAGGGACCATGAGGAGGAGTTGGATCTTGGCCACCCGATGGATCGGAACCACAAAAACTTGATCCATCAATGATGTTCCATTCCACTAGAGGATCATCATCGAACTACCTCACTAACCCCCATAAATTAATATGGGCTCTATATATTATTTGTACATCCATCTCCCCGTGTTTAAGATATCGAATGTCCGTCAATTAATTGATTTACTGACCATCAATTAATTAACATCTAACTCCTCGAGTAGTACCACTCAACCTTATCATCATGTTGACTAAATCAACCTGCAGGGTTTACATGATGAACCTTATGAGCTCCTCAAGGGGACATCATCAACCTAATACATAGGACACGGATTCCTCCTATAATCAACGACACACCATGTAAATAATATCATTTCCCAACTTACCGGGCATATTGATTTAATCCATAGAAATCTCACCCTCTAGTAAATCAAAGAAATAAATACTAAGTACATTTGTCTGTTATTATATCGGGATTAAGGGCATGTACAACATAATATCTGAGGTCCGATTCAATTATGTAGTCAGCAATAAATTGAATCACCTCTATGTCGGTCCTGCTCAATACACCTAAGTGTACTAGTGTAACTCTATGTTCAAGACAAAACAATACCAAGCTACACTACAACCATGCCAATGGTTTGTCCAAAACCATTTTGGTTGTGAGCCTTTACTTATATTCTACAAGGGACTGATAACATGATCTTCTGTGCCGCACCCAGGCACCATGTTATCTACAATGTAAAATATTAGACAATATGCACACATATAAATATAACGTGCAAACAATGATCATGTGATTCTTATTTCAAAATAAAGATGTCCATTCAAAAGAGCTAGGCTTTCAGTATACATCCCAACATTCGTGTGGGCGAAGATCCTCCACAAGTTGAAGCTTCCTAGATCTTCTTCAATCCAAAGAAAGAAGAACTCTCTTTCCCTTCTTGCTTGAGCCAACCACCAATCCTCAAAGGATTGATGCCGCCGGCCCCAATAATAGAGAGAACAAAATGGAAACATCCAAGGAACCGAACTAGGGACAAACCCTAGCTCCTAGTGCCGCCGGCCAAGATGGAGTGAAGAGGAGAAAGGGAATATGTTGGGCGCCGGCAAAGGTGGAGGGAATAGAGGAAGGGATCGGCCACACCCTAGGAAGAAGAACTCCTCTCCTATAGTTGCCTCCCACCTTCTTGCAAACCCTAGCCGCCCAACCATAAGAGCCAAACCCTAATCTAATTAGGGTTTCTTCCATATGGTTTCTTGCCGCCCAACCAAGGTGAAGGGAAGAGATCTAGGAGCCGACCACCTTCTAGGAAGAAGAAGAGATCTTCCACAAGTTGCCGCCCACTCTTCCTTCCAAACCTTGACGCCCAACCAAAGAGCCAAACCCTAATCCAATTAGGGTTTCTTCCTTAGGGTTTCTTGTTGCCCAAGCAATGAGAAGCTAAACCCTAATCTCCATCATCCAAATCTTAGTTACCGCCCAACCCATTCTCCCATATATATAGAGTTAGGTTTAGGCCCAGGTTTAATCTCCTCCATTGGTTCTAGAGATTTAATCTCAACCGTCGGATTTAGAGATTTAATCTCAACCGTCGGATCTAGAGATTTAATCTCAACCGTCGGTTCTAGAGATTTAATCTCAACCGTCGGTTCTAGAGATTTAATCTCTACCGTCGGTTCTAGAGATTTAATCTCAACCGTCGGTTCTAGAGATTTGATCTCTACCGTCGGTTCTAGAGATTTAATCTCAACCGTCGGATCTAGAGATTTGTTTTCCATCATTTGATCTAGACTTCAAGAGGTTTATATTAGGCTACGATAGAGACCGTGAGGAGGAGTTGGATCTTGGCCACCCGATGGATCAGAACCACACAAACTTGATCCATCAATGATGTTCCATTCCACTAGAGGATCATCATTGAATTACCTCACCAACCCCCATAAATCAATATGGGCTCCATATATTATTTGTACATCCATCTCCCCGTGTTTAAGATATCGAATGTCCGTCAATTAATTGATTTACTGACCATCAATTAATTAACATCTAACTCCTCGAGTAGTACCACTCAACCTTATCATCATGTTGACTAAATCAACCTGCAGGGTTTACATGATGAACCTTATGAGCTCCTCAAGGGGACATCATCAACCTAATACATAGGACACGGTTTCCTCCTATAATCAATGGCACACCATGTAAATAATATCATTTCCCAACTTACCGGGCCTATTGATTTAATCCATAGAAATCTCACCCTTTGGTAAATCAAAGAAATAAATACTAAGTACATGTACCCGTTATTATATCGGGATTAAGAGCTTGTACAACATAATATCCGAGGTCCGATTCAATTATGTAGTCAGCAATAAATTGAATCACCTCTATGTCGGTCCTGCTCAATACACCTAAGTGTACTAGTGTAACTCTATGTTCAAGATAAAACAATACCAAGGTACACTACAACCATGCCAATGGTTTGTCCAAAACCATCTTGGTTGTGAGCCTCTACTTATACTCTACAAGGGACTTATAACATGATCTTCTGTGCCACACCCAAGCACCATGTTATCTACAATGTAAAGTATTAGACAATATGCACATATATAAATAAAGTGCAAACAATGATCATGTGATTCTTATTTCAAAATAAAGATGTTCATACAAAAGAGCTAGGCTTTCAGTATACATCCCAATAATCTCCCACTTATACTAAAAGACTATACTGTCCTCATACTGCCATACATCTGATTCCCCTTCCCTCCACATGCCTATCAAAGCTCTCACTAGATGGGCCTTAGTGAAAGGGTCTACCGGGTCATCCTCTGATGTAATCTAGGCGACAACAACTTCTACCTTCTTTACGATTTCTCGTATCAGGTGGTACTCGCGCTCTATGTGTTTACTAGCCTTATGGGCTCGTGGTTCCTTCGAGTTTGCAACTGCACCATTATTATCACAATAAATTGTGATAGTTCTGGGCAAACCAGGAATCACATCCAAGTCCATCAGGAAGTTCCTGAGCCACACAGCTTCTTTGGCCGCCTCATAATCTGCCACATACTCAGCTTCCATGGTGGAGTCCGCCACACATTTCTGCTGGGCATTCCTCCATACAATGGCTCCACCTCCTAAAGTAAATACAAAACCTGAGGTAGACTCACTGTTATCCATATCTGATTAGAAGTCGCAATCCATGCAACCCACAGGGAGTAATTGGTCTGCCCGGTAAACTAGCATATAATCCATAGTCCTTCTCAGGCACTACAATATATGCTTTACTACAGTCCAATGTCCCTGTCCTGGATTACTCTGATATCTGCTGACCATCGCCACGGTAAAGCAGATATCTGGCCTCGTATAGAGCATCGCATACATGAGGTTTTCTATTGCCGAAGCATAAGGAACCACCTTCATCTCCTCTATCTCCTTTGATGTTGGGACACATCTCTTTAGATAAAGGTACTCCATGCCAAAAAGATAGAAAACCTTTCTTGGAGTTCTGCATGCTAAAACTATCAAGATTGTGTCTATGTATGAAGCTTGGGATTAGCACACTAACCTTGATCCCAAGGATGTGTCCCACTTCTCCCAAGTCCTTCAAAACTGTTTGGACAACCATACCCATACGTCTGATAACACTCCGATATTGTCGCCAACTATCAAAATGTCATCTATGTATAGTACAAGAAATACCACTACATTTCCGTCACATCTCTTGTATATACAAGACTCATCCAGACTTTGAATAAATCCATAAGTTTGGATTTACCTCATCAAAGCGGATGTTCCAAGACCTCGAAGCTTGCTTCAATCCATAAACGGACCGATTAGGCTTACATACAATACGCTCTTTGCCCTTAGCAATGAATCCCTCTGGTTGCTCCATATAGATGTTTTCCTCAAGACTTCCATTAAGGAAAGCTGTCTTGACATCCATCTGCCACACCTCATAATCCATATGAGCTGCTATGCATAAGAGATCCCAGACCTGACTTGAATCCATAGATTCAATCTCAGTATTCATATCACTTTGCCAAGATGCTGTATCTTTATCTTGGATTCCCTCGTCGTATGTCTAGGGATCAGGTTCATGTTTGCTAGGGACCAAATCAGAAGATTCATCCAAAAACATGAATCTAAGAGGCTGTCTAACAACCCTCCCACTACGACGAGGTATCATCTGTGTATCCTTTGTGACACGCGGTGCAGTGACATGTGGTATATCCTCTTGTACCGGTGGTACTAAAGAAGTGACTTCCCCTTTTAACTCCTCCAGAACAATTTACTCTTGGGCTTGTGGCTTATCACATAGTCTTCCTCTAGAAATCTGGCATTCGTGTTAACGATCACCCTCTGATCTCTAGGACTACAAAACAAGTCAGAATAACTCATCATCGATCTAACCATCTCCATAAGAGTCCTATTCCTTCGTGATCGCTACACGCTCACCGGGTGTGCCAGTGACCAATTGGGATTGAATCCCAACCTCTGATAAGTAGTTCCTAAACTCTCCTAAGAGGTTGTCACCACCACGATCAGATCGTAGTGTCATCCATATCTTGAATAATCGTCTATAAAAGAGACGAAATATTCAAGATTACCTCTTGCCTAGATAGTCATAGGACCTCACAAATCAGAATGAACCATTTCTAACACATCTTTGGCTCTATACCCCTTGGCCTTAAAAAGGCCTCTTGGTCATCTTACCCTCCAAGCAAGATTCGTAGGTTGGGAGGTCCTCCACCACTAATGAACCCAAAGGTCCATCAGCTATCAACCTTTGAATTCTGCTTAGGTTAATGTGACCAAGCCTAAGAAGCCAAAGATATGTTTGGTTCATCTTCGAAGGTTCTTTTCTCTTATTGGAATTAGAAGATGAGTTATTAACTTCAATTTGCATCGTGGAAGGTTTTAGTTCAAATTTCCTTTCAATGTACCTGAATAGATATTCTCCCTATTCCTTTTATAACAACTCTGTCATTAAAAGAAATAGAATATCCATCCATAATAATTTAGAAACTGAAACTAAATTCTTTCTAAATAAAGGTACATAAAGGGAATTTTCCAGAACCAAAGTTTTATTATTCTCAAGAGATAAATAAAACTTCTCCCACTGCAATAGCCGCCACCATCATGGCATTGCCCAAGTAAATGGTAATCTCCCTTTTAGCTAGTCATCGGGTTTCCTGGAACCCTTGCAAAGTGTTGCAGACATGATTAGTGGCTCCCGTATCTACTCACCAGGTGCCGATAGATATCACCGCTAATCATGTTTCAATGACTAGTCCAAAAGATATACCTTTGTTCTGTTTTGGATTGGGACAGTCCTTCTTCCAATGTCCATCCTGTTTGTAAGTGAAGTACTTGCCTTTCGGCTTCTTCACTCTTCCTTGAGATCCTCCCACCATCTTTGCTTCACCATGTTTCTTCTTCTTCTTGCCTTTCGACTTAGAAGTAGAAACCTTTTTGAGCAATGATGGCTTGAGGACACTCTTTGAAGAGTTCATATTTGTACTCCTTAGCAGATAAGACAATATCTAGAATCTTTTCCAATCAACATTATTTGGGTACAGTAAGTTTATTTCCTTTAGTATCATAGTAAGTGGACTGAAAAGTCAATTTTGAAAATCCTAAGAATCACAATGATCAAAATATTAGATTTCAAATATTATTGATTCCTCAAACAATAAAATTTCGAAATCAACCAACACCTCAAAACACCGAGAATATTGCATGCCATGATAGTGTGGACGTATACGAATTCTACATTTGTAAGTGGAGGTTTTACCCATTAATTTTATTATCATGTCAACCTTACTTTTTGAAAAATAAAATTAATAGTTGGTTCCTCTTTGGCCCTACAAATAAAAGCAGTGACTCCGATGGGGAGGATACTTTTATTTGCATCTAATTGTGCACCATCACACGGTACTAAGGGAATTATTTCGGATTATGTGCCTTACCGCTGTGGAAGTACACACGCTCCTAGATAATTTCCTATAACCATTATTTGACCTAGTGATCCGCAAACAAACCCATCCGATGGGGAGGAAGGCACTCAGAGCCGACGCGCAAGTTTGTTGCATCACACGTCAAATTGTAATGGAGGCCGCGGGAATTAATTAAAATGTCCCTCTCCCACTTAGTAAATTGAAAATGAGGAATTTTCAAGCACACACAACATGATTATTATTACTATAGATTTCAATAAAAATTATTGATTCCTTAAATAATAAAATTTTGAAATCAACCAACACCTCAAACACCGAGAATATCGCATGCCACGATAGTGTGGATGTATACGAATTCTACATTTGTAAGAGGAGGTTTAACCCATTGATTTTATTATCTTGTCAACCTTCTTTTTGACAAATAAAATTAATAGTTGGTTTCTCTTAGGCCCTACAAATAAAAGCAGTGACTCCGATGGGAAGGATACCCTTTTATTTGTATCTAAGTGTGCACCATTACAGGATACTAAGGGAATTATTTCGGATTATGTGCCTTACCGCTGTGGAAGTACACAAGCTCCTAGATAACTTCCTATAACCATTATTTGACCTAGTGATCCGCAAACAAACTCATCCGATGGGGAGGAAGGCACTCAGAGCCGACGTGCAAGTTTGTTGCATCACACGTCAAATTGTAATGGAGGCCGCGGGAATTAATTAAAATATCCCTCTCCCACTTAGTAAATTGAAAATGAGGAATTTTCAAGCACACACAACATGCATATAAAACAAATCAGTAATAAATATGGAAAAAACAGAATTTTTTCCAACTATTATGACATTGTTCTCCAATATGCATCCCGTCGTGTCGCCACCTCGTCCGCTCCATCTTTTCCCGTGCACAAGTCACCAAAGAGATCCGAGCCGAGATATATCATTTTAATTTACATCCATCAATTCTATACTCCATGAAGGAGTGTACAAATAATCTAGATCGAAAGTAAACTAAAATGAGCAGCTAAACAATGTCGTATTTAATTATAAAAAATTAAATACTAATCTAGCCTCGTCAACCCCGAGGATTCAAATAATATACATACAATCACACACAAACAACCACATACACACATATAGCCATAATAGTCGGATCTTATGCCTGCAACCAAAAAGTTAGCCTACGCACATCCTACTATTATCCGGCATACTCAATATATGATATGTGCATGAAAGTAACCGAATCCAAAACACACAAAACCAGAAACCGTGGCTATGAAACCATTTTGTTGGAAATCATGCTAGCCCTCGGAATGCTCATTGGCTCCCATGTCCCCGGATTAAAATTTTCACTAATGAAAACTAATCCAGATGGGATGAGTTTCCTAAGCACAACCAATTCGTCATCGTGCTAATGACTCGAGCAATTGCTTGAACAAACTTGTTGTTCAAGCAATCAACTCTTCTAGTCGGTTAGCCGCGGAAGTGATTGTTGGTTTTCCGGCACCGCGGCGTGTGTGTGTTCGATCATGTTTCGTAAACATGAGCACAGCGGAAGCAATAAAAATAATAAATACTCCTATTTATTACAACACACACAACACACGCATGCTTTTACAACAAGTGTAGACATAACCGTAAATTAAAATTGCAATAAAAGGAAATTAAACTACGTTATACCTTCCGTATGACGTGTAGCGGGAACGGCATCAACCGGAACGATCCTCGTAAGAATCGTCTCTATCCGTATCCACGCCGAGCTCCTCGGGATGACTTCGCTAAGTCACGAGCTTCGTCTTCGTACGGGTTACTAGCCTCGTGTTGAAGACGACGTGATCGAGAGATGATCACGATCCGAATCCAAATTCGGATCCAAAACGAGTTCTCAAAACTCGCTTCTCCGGAGAGGTATTCGTCAACCGTTTGACGAATCCTTCGTCCTCCACCTCAGAGGATTACCGGAGATCAAATCTCCGGTATGTTAGCCGCTGTCGGAGCACTAACCGTCGTCCAAACGACGCTCCGACGAGAGGAGAAGAAGCTGTCCAGAAAACTGGACAGCTTGGTGGAGGAGATAGGCGCCGGCCAAAACAAGGAGACAAAAGCTCACCTTGATGCCGAACCTTTTAGGGGATCACCGGAGGGTCGCCGGAGGTTCACCGGCTGGAGCTTGGACGCCGGCAAGGGTCTTGACGGCAGCACAATCAAGCTGGGCGGCAAGGAGCTTGGGCGGCACAAACAGGTTGGGCGGCAACTCCTTGGAGGCTAGGGTTTTGATTTTGGATTAGTTAGGGTTTAACAATCCCTTAAGCCCACTTTTATAGAGAACTAATTCTCTTAATGGTTAATGGATCATATCCATAAAGCCCGTTAACCCGCTCCATTAAGATAAGTTAAAATAAACCAAACCATGATGGTTTATTTTAAGTTAAAACGAACCAAACCAACTTTTGGTTCATTCGTTTAAAATAAACCAAACCCTTTGGTTTATTCTCATCCATTGGATTAGAACCAAACCATTTTGGTCCATCCATTATGTCTTCATAAGACACGGCCCATCCATGCTTCCATTGCGACTGAAACAATTTCATGCTCGCTTTATGTTTGGTCCAACCAAACATAGTTTCTCTCGGTCTGAGAATCCCATTCTCAAGCTCGTTTTAAATCCTTTGGATTACACTCGTTGTGCGTGTGACCAAATAGGTTCTCGGTTTATGTTGGCCGCCTATAATTAACCATTAATTATAGGACGATCATGAGTGGCACCTAGTAGTACATCATGATCCCCAATTAACCGAAAAGATCAACGGTTGATCCAGAACTATTTCTGAAACCCTTCAGTAGCTCGAATGAATCGTGCCCCATTCCCTTCACTCATCTTATACCCACTTGGTTCAGGACATGGTCTATAGTGTCAGTCCCCACTAGGCTGACTATGTCACACCTAGCCCAAGTATCATTTCCTCATCCTACGGATTCTAGTTACTCCACATGTATCGAAGAGTACCTTACTCTAAACATGTAATGCTTTGGCCAAAGACTTTAGTAACAATCCGACGAGAGGCCATGGGTATACATCTCCTCGCAAGGAGTGGTGAATCCTTTATAGGCTATTCAAACACCTTCGATCACTTCGACTTATACCCAATCATCCGGGTCTACATCTCCTCGAGATGTTTGCTTAAGATGTCAAAGCATAAGTCTCCATGATCAAGATGACTTGAATACCGCAAGTCAAAGGAACATCGCACTTAAGCCACAAGAAGAACTTCATTGACATATCTATATATGCAGAGAACCATATGAAGTCTTACTACCGGTCACTCCAATGAACTAGTTACCATAACTAGCATCCACGATTAACTCGGACATCACTATGTCTCCACCAAAGGAGAATCACCGCTTGGATACACCAAGGAGTATACCTCATGCTAGTCTCGACAGAATTGATGGTGTCCAAATCCATCAATTCATCGACTAGGGATAATTCCGATACATCACAATTACACATGTAGAGATACTCACTAGTTGTGATCCAATCACAAATTCTCTCATGCTGTGAATCGTATCGTGGGCATTCAAGAAATGAGTTTAAGATCCAATCAAATACATAAAACATGTATACTCAAATAGTGAATCTTCATTTATCATATAAATGGTTCATACATAAGGCGATTGCCTTAGGACATCTCTCATATATTACTAACAGAGATGACGGACGGATCACCGGTTTTTGTGTTTGTTTTCGGGGTCCATGATTATACAAATACATACGAATGTAAACTAGTATAATCAACACATACTAACATAAAGAACATAAGATAGCATAACAATAAGAACATGCAAAGATCAATAATAAAAGTTGTAAAACTTTTATACCTCTCGATCTTCTATCGTATGTCCTAACCTCCTTGTAGACTTCGTGTGGGCGAAGATCCTCCACAAGTTGAAGCTTCCTAGATCTTCTTCAATCCAAAGAAAGAAGAACTCTCTTTCCCTTCTTGCTTGAGCCAACCACCAATCCTCAAAGGATTGATGCCGCTGGCCCCAAGAATAGAGAGAACAAAATGGAAACAACCAAGGAACCGAACTAGGGACAAACTCTAGCTCCTAGTGCCGCCGGCCAAGATGGAGTGAAGAGGAGAAAGGGAATATGTTGGGCGCCGGCCAAGGTGGAGGGAATAGAGGAAGGAATCGGCCACACCCTAGGAAGAAGAAGAACTCCTCTCCTATAGTTGCCTCCCACCTTCTTGCAAACCCTAGCCGCCCAACCATAAGAGCCAAACCCTAATCTAATTAGGGTTTCTTCCTTATGGTTTCTTGCTGCCCAACCAAGGTGGAGGGAAGAGATCTAGGAGCCGGCCACCTTCTAGGAAGAAGAAGAGATCTTCCACAAGTTGCCGCCCACTCTTCCTTCCAAACCTTGCCACCCAACCAAAGAGCCAAACCCTAATCCAATTAGGGTTTCCTCCTTAGGGTTTCTTGCCGCCCAAGCAATGAGAGGCTAAACCCTATTCTCCATCATCCAAATCTTAGTTGCCGCCCAACCCATTCTCCCATATATATAGAGTTAGGTTTAGGCCCAGGTTTAATCTCCTCCATTGGTTCTAGAGATTTAATCTCAACCGTCGGATCTAGAGATTTAATCTCAACCATCGTATCTAGAGATTTAATCTCAACCGTCGAATCTAGAGATTTAATCTCAACCGTCGGTTCTAGAGATTTAATCTCAACCGTCGGTTCTAGAGATTTGATCTCTACCGTCGATTCTAGAGATTTAATCTCAACCGTCGATTCTAGAGATTTGATCTCTACCGTCGGTTCTAGAGATTTGATCTCTACCGTCGGTTCTAGAGATTTAATCTCAACCGTCGGATCTAGAGATTTGTTTTCCATCATTTGATCTAGACTTCAAGAGGTTTATATTAGGCTACGATAGGGACCATGAGGAGGAGTTGGATCTTGGCCACTCGATGGATCAGAACCACACAAACTTGATCCATCAATGATGTTCCATTCCACTAGAGGATCATCATTGAATTACCTCACCAACCCCCATAAATCAATATGGGCTCCATATATTATTTGTACATTCATCTCCCCGTGTTTAAGATATCGAATGTCCGTCAATTAATTGATTTACTGACCATCAATTAATTAACATCTAACTCCTCGAGTAGTACCACTCAACCTTATCATCATGTTGACTAAGTCAACCTGCAGGGTTTACATGATGAACCTTATGAGCTCCTCAAGGGGACATCATCAACCTAATACATAGGACACGGTTTCCTCCTATAATCAACGACACACCATGTAAATAATATCATTTCCCAACTTACCGGGCCTATTGATTTAATCCATAGAAATCTCATCATTTGGTAAATCAAAGAAATAAATACTAAGTACATGTGCCCATTATTATATCGGGATTAAGAGCATGTACAACATAATATCCGAGGTCCGATTCAATTATGTAGTCAGCAATAAATTGAATCACCTCTATGTCGGTCCTGCTCAATACACCTAAGTGTACTAGTGTAACTCTATGTTCAAGATAAAACAATACCAAGCTACACTACAACCATGCCAATGGTTTGTCCAAAACCATCTTGGTTGTGAGCCTATACTTATACTCTACAAGGGACCGATAACATGATCTTCTGTGCCACACCCAAGCACCATGTTATCTACAATGTAAAGTATTAAACAATATGCACATATAAATAAAGTGCAAACAATGATCATGTGATTCTTATTTCAAAATAAAGATGTTCATACAAAAGAGCTAGGCTTTCAGTATACATCCCAACAAGGAGCATCCGAATAGATTTAAGCATAGTAACTGGTGATAGGTCTCGTCATAATCAACACCTTGCTTTTGACGATAGCCTTTCGCCACTAATCTAGCCTTATAGGTAATCACATTACCATCCATGTCAGTTTTTTTCTTGAAAACCCACTTGCACCCTATAGGCTTAATGCCTTCAGATGGGTCAACCAAGTTCTAAACTTGATTTTCATACATGGAATCCATTTCTGACTTCATGGCTTCAAGCCATTTTTCCCTTTTTGAACTTTTCAGAACATCTTCATAACTGGTAGGCTCCTCATCGTCAATGAGTAACACGTCGTTCGATTCACTTACGAGAAATCCATATCTCTCGAGAATATTGCATGTTCTCCAAATCTATGAAGATGTGGTGTTATAATAGGTTCAGCCGATGTCTCATCACTATGAGTTATCGACTGAGATGCTTGACAAGGTATCTCTTCAATGTCTATTGGAGTCTCTTGAACCTCCTCAAGTTCAACAACACTCCCACTGTTTTCTTGCAAGAGAAACTATTTCTCTAGAAACACAGCATACCTTGAAACAAATACCTTTTGTTCCATAGGATGATAGAATTGGTAACCCTTCATTTCCTTAGGATATCCAATAAATAGACATTTATCAGATTTAGCATCCAAATTGTCTGACACAATCCGCTTCACATAAGTAGAACAACCCCATATCTTCAAGTAAGATAAATGAGGTTTCTTACTATTCCATATCTCATATGGAGTAGTAGAGACTACCTGTTAGTGCAATCGGTCCAGGTCATGATTGACCGTTCTCAAGTTTGACTCGAGCGATGTTTTGATGTTTGACATGAAGGTTTGACATTGATGTTTGATAATGTTTTGGGGAGATTGTTGGTGCAATCGACCCGGATCATGATTGACCTAACTCGAATTTGACTCGAGAGGATTTTGATGGTTGACTGGGGTTGACCATGTCATGGAAAGTTCAAGTCTTGAGTACTTGGCATGTAAAGTCCAAACATAGGTCTTGGCAAGGAAAATTCCAAGCATGGGTCTTGGCATGAAAATTCCAACATGGGTTGGAAAGGGAAAGTCCAAGCTTGAGTCTTGCCATTTGAGAAGTCCAAGAGGTTTGATATTAGCGGCGTAAAGTCCAAGCGGGAGACTTGGCAGCATAAGTCCAATGGTTGGTGGCGTAAAGTCCAAGCGGAGTCTTGGCAGCGTAAGTCCAATGTGCCTTGGCAGTGTAGACACCGTTAGCATGACAATAGCCGATGGAAGCACTTGAAGGCTAGCGTATGGATGAATAAGTCATGGATGACTTGGAGGGATCCGATAGGCATGAGGCTGACGGAGGTGGCTAGAAGTCTTAGGTCTAGGCTAAGGGTGGTCTAGCAAGTATGGAGGCACCATACTTGGGTTAAAACCTCATGTTTGAGGTTGACAGTCGACTAGTAATATGGTCAGTTCGACTGTCGTGAGTCGACTAGAGCTCGACTGCTGGTTAAGGGCTAAAAATGCCTTGCGATCGTGATCATTGGATCGATCCCCGATGGCGGCCGATCTGGACGGGTTTTTGATCGTGACTAGAGAACGCTGGTCGAGTCGATCGACTACGGATGTTAGCAGTTGACTGGTGATATCATCAGTCGACTTCCAAGAGATCCGTTGGAATTTTTCCATCGTGGATGGAGCCGTTGTCTCACGACAACAGTGTTGGCAGTCGAACTGGGGATTTTGGTAGTCGACTGCCAAGGCGGAATCCAACCCGATGCAGGTTAAAAAGAGGAGCTCGAGGAGGATTTTGGCAATGGTTCTTTGGGAGCTTTGTTGAGGCAATTTGAAGGCGAATTGCAGGTGCATTTCAGGGTCCTTCAAACTCATCCAAGCAACCAATAAACAAGCGCTCAAAAACCCTAGATTGTAAAGTTCTCTTTACATTTCTTTGTATTTTGCTTGTATTTTCGTGTATTGCTTTTGTAATCACTTGTACGAGGTTTTTCCACCTCTGGATTGTTCCGAGAAGGAGTTATTTGATTAGTGGTGTGTGATTGGCATCACTAGGGCTCTTACAAGCCCAATCCGTGGAGTAGGAACCATTCGGTTCCGAAGCATGTTATATCATTGTGTTTGCATGTTTGTATCATGTAATTGTTTTTATTGTTATTATTCCGCTGTGCACTAACATGACTTGTAGACGCAATCACAATTGGATTCCATCGAAGTACTGTCGACACTATTCATCCCCCTTTAGCGGTCACTGAATCCTCAACAATTGGTATCAGAGCAGGTCTCTCTTCATCGGCTTCACATCCGAGGGAGCAAGCTAGAGGGAAGAAGATGGATCTTCAACAAAGATTGGGTGACGACGTCAACATTCCACCATCCTTCGACTGCGAAGATTTTGCGTATTGGAAAGGTAGAATGATGCACTTTCTAATGTGTGACTTTGACAATTGGATTAGTGTCTTAGTAGGCTTCGACACTCCAAAAGGCGAAGAAAAAAGAAAAATCAAGAAGAAGAATTGGAGCCAAGACTAACTCCGATATTACAACATCAATAATAAGGTAATGGGTATTTTGCATAATGTAATTCCTAATGATATTTTGATCAAGATAGGAGATTGCAAAGATGCCAAGGAGATATGAAACAAATTGGCAAAATTCCATGAAGAGCCTCACTCAATCCAAGAAGATAAGGAAGAGGAGGAAGAGAGCTCATCCTCACAAGAAAGTGAGTATTCGGAAGTTGAAGAGGAGTCAACTTCTGGATTGGTGGAAGAGGAGGAAGAAGAAGTAGGAGAAGCCTCCACCTCTAGGATTGAGGGGGAGGAGAGAATTCCCACACCGGAGCAAGAGCAAGAAGTCACTTCAACCTCCAGAAGAAGTGAAGAAGAAACGTCGGCTTCCACCACGGACCTAGGTAACTCAAACAATGTAGGTTTAAATAAAAATCATATAATTTATTTTGAGTGTAGGGAATCTGAACACTACAAGAGTAAGTGTCCTAAAAGGGTCAAGAAGACTTCACCGGTGCAAAAAGTCAAGGATGTCGGTCCCCCAACAATCAAGAGCAAGGAGCATGTCATTTGCTTCAAATGCCGACAATCGGGACACTACCGGAGTCAATGCCCAAAGAGGGAGAAAAAGACTCAAAAGGGAGCTACACATGTAGGGGGAGCCTCTAAGGTAAACCCTAAGGTAAAATTCAATAATGCTTCTACTTTAATTTTTAGGCAAAAGCATGCTAGGAGTAATCTTGCTATTTATCATCAAAAATATGCTAGAAATAACAAATATTTTTGCCTAGGAGATAAGAGTGTCCATTTTAACAATAAGGAGAAATTTGTGACTAATGTCCCTAGAAAAACCTTACCTAGGGAATCTATCAAGAAAATAGAAGACCACCTAGGTTTTAACCCCAAATGGACTAGGCATATGCCTAGGAAGAACCATGCCCAAGGATTAAATCAAAATTCAAAAATTGAGCAATTAGAAAAGGAAAATCAAGCATTGAGGTCAAGGCTTGAGAAAATGAAAAAGACCCTTAGGATTATACAAAACCAAATAAAAGGGTCAAATAGTCAAAGTTAGGGATCTAGGTCAAAGAGTCAACACCTAGGGCCTAAGAGACAAGAGTTATCCAAAGGCAAGAAAGGTTTGGGTCACAAACCTAAGCCTAAGGTGACTTATCATAATGTTCCATTTGATTATGGAACTAAACCTAGGTCTAGGAAGACCAAGGTCAATAGGGAAGTCATTCCTAAGGTTGACCAATGTAGGTGCTTAGTGGCCAAGGTTTCCATGAAACCTAGGAAGACCACTAAGAACATTACTAGGGAGGCAATCCCTAAGGTTAACCTAGGCAAGACCACAATGACCAAGGCTAACAAGTCTAGAAGGGTCATTAGGAAGGTATCTAGGGAGGTTATCCCTAAGGAATACCTAGTAAATCCTAGGAGCTTAAATAGGTTTTGGGTTCCTAAAAGAGTGATCGATTCACGCTACATGGGTTTAGGTGTGCCAACTTTAAATGGATAGGTAGTTAACCTAACCATGGTAAAGGTGACACTTTAGGTAATTTTCAAGGTTATGGATACCTTGGAAATAGATTTGAATTATGATCCTAAAAGATCTTAGGATGTGCCAATATAATTTGAAGATTATGAAAAATCAATCAAATTGACACAATTTAGGTTTAGAGGTCTTAGTGTGTCATTTTGGTTTTTTGGTACATTTTGGGAACAATTGATAATATGGAAAAATGAGATTAATTATAATAAATGGCAGCTAATATTAAAATTTAGATATTATTATACCTATACATTTTATTTGCCCTGTTTTGTTTGTCATATACCATGTCATGACATCATATCTATTTTTGATTATTTAATATGTCATGATCATGTCTAGGATTAAGGTAAAATGTCATGTATGCTTAGACTCTATCATATGCCATGACATCATGATCATTGGTCATATTTAATTATGTTATCAATTATTCCATGATCATTCATGCATTTAAAATAATTAAAATTGATTTAAGGACTATGACATGACTTGAAGTCTCATGCATAAGGGAATCAAGTAGGGTTGCCTTAGAAAATGCATGAGGCCCTAGATTAGATAAACCAAAACCCACATCTCACATCTAATTGACATGTATATGTATTGATACACCCTAGATATATGTGAGATGCTAGGATATGAGTTAAGTTCAAGGTGCATAGTTTTTGCATCTAGATGAACCAAAACTCATCTTATATTAAAGGTGGATCATTGGGAAAGCTAGTGTACAAGTCATGTACATTGAGCCCAAAGAATATGATCCAATATAAGGTTTTAAAACTATTTTAAAATCATTTTGAAAAACCTTGGTGAAGTCTATCTTTTGATAGCAATCACCATTGATGAAATTGATACAAAGTGAGCTAAAACATTGAAATTTTTCTTCACTTTTGAACTTTGTGTCAATTTTGTTATTTTATGGGTAAAATATTTTTCTAACATTTTTCACCCATTGTATTGCTTATAAGTAATATACGTATGAATTTTCATGATTTTTCAATATACGTAGAATTACTTGTTGGTGCAGTAGGCACCTAAGTCGAACCTGAGTTTTGATTATAGCAAACGATACAAAGTTAAGCTTATATTGTTATCTCACGAGCTAAATCGAGTGTACAGAAAAGTGCCAACGCTGTAGCTGAAGGCTAGCGACACCCGGAGGAAGCCACGGTGGTCGAGCGACACTCAAGTGACTTCGGAGGGAGCCGAAGGAATCGAGTGGAAGGTCGAAAGCGAAAGCGACACAGTAAGTATCGAGGTAAACTCGTGTGTGTGCGAGAGTAAGTGAGGTCGTATCCTCTTTACGGGGATGATCTTAAGCGTAGATCCAACCAAAGACATCTTATAGGTGGTCTAGGTTGAGATCGGACGGTCGGAGGCTATCGAAATAATGTTTTTGTTAAGCTAACTTTTCCTTGCTGCTAGCATCAGTCGACTGCCAGCTTGGAGGACTTGACTGTCGTCCATCAGTCGATTGCCTGCTGTCAGCAATCAACTGATGCTGCCATCAGTCGACTGATGGTCAAGGATCATCTTCGAGGAGTCAAGGCTTATCACCACATTGCAAGGGGAGTGGTGCTCAAATGTGATTGGCTAGGGTTCCTCTCGAAAAGGGGCTCAAAGGCTATAAAAGGAGGGCCTATCCTAGGGTTTCTTCATCAATTCTAAGCTTCCAAAAGTCTCCGCCAAGCTACAACTTTCCGACAACGAAGTGCTTCTTCTTCGACGTCTAGGTTTTAATTTTTTTCATTTTATTACGTCAGTTTAAGTTTTTATTTTAGTTCATTACTTTCAATTCTCGGAGCTTTTATCGTAACGAGGAGAGGGGGAGTGTCCCTCTACCTCAAGCTTTGTGTTTTATTTGTATCGATTAACTCCTACCTCTAACGAGAAGGAGTTCTTTAGTGTTTTTGCCCTCCGTACGTTGTCAAGGACCACTAGGGCCTTGGAGTAGTAGCCGAAGGCTACGAACAAAGTAAAATTCGCTTGTCTCATTTACTTTACATTTACCTTTCCGCTGCGTATAAGTGTTTGAAACGAATTCGAAAAAAAAGAGTTTATCGCTATTCACCCCCCCTCTAGCGATCCGCTTCGATCCAACATTAATTATACCTTTCCGAATTTCATTTTTGATAATTGAAATTTTGATTTTTCAGTTATCAGTCGACTGCCCTTGTTGGCAGTCGACTGATTGGCACGACAGTCGATTGATCTCTGATAGAGTCGACTGCCAGGCTGATTTTGAGAAAACAAGGTTTTTTAACCCGTTTTCAGCTACGGTAAAGTTCCCTAACCACTCCTAACCCTATGATATGCTTTGGGAAGGATTATAAAGGGTGAAAATCCATTGGATATAGATTAGTAGAGTTGTTAGTGTTGGGTTTTCTGAGCCGCAAAAACCACTTTTTGCGTTGCGGAAACCTCGGAAGCCCTGGCCACAGATCCGTGCAAAGATGTATTAAAAACAAAACATGTATGTGTTTATATAAAACCCTAGATCTACATGATAAGGATGTTACCCTCGTAGCGACGCCCTTCGCAAATCCCGCTCGTCCAAAAGGTTCGCCGGAACTCGAGAGTGTCAAGTGCACACCCCTCTATTGGTATCCACACAAGCAATAGGTGGAGAAAACACACCCTTGAGTGTGCTAGCACTCTATGGATGGTTCGGCCAAGGAGGTTGGGAGAGGGAGAGAGCTTGAGGGAAGTTGATCCAAGGTTGAAGATGAAGTTGTGTAACCCACACAAAATGAATTACCACATGAATAACCATCAAGTGGCCGGCCACTTCATGGAGAGGGGGTTACATGCATGCATGTAACTCCCATGACCCTTGGTCTCCCTCATGAGGTGGCACCACATGACAAAGTCAATGATGATGTGGAGCATCATCATTGGCCGGCCATGCCAAGTCATCATCATGACATGACATTTGGTCAAGTCAAACTTGACCTTTCATCTTCCCTCTCAAGTCAAGTCAAACTTGACCTCTTATCTCCCATGGTTGATCAAATCCAACCATTTGATTCAAGTCAATTTTAATTTAATGAATCTCTATTCATTAATTTAAATTGATTTGATGAATCAAATCTAAATTAGACTCATTCAACACATGAATCAACTTGAGTCTAACTCAATTAGTCTAATTTGGATTACTCTTAATCCAATTTGGTTCATCCCATGAACCTAATCCTCATGGTTCATCATATGAACCTAATCTCTATCTAATTGCCCTTATGTGTGTGACCCTATAGGTTCTTGTAACGTTGGCAATGTCCCTAAACCGATTTAGGAACATAAGCAATGAGCGGTATCTAGCAACACATCATTACTACCCAAGTTACAAGAATGTTGAGCTCCAACATCACCTTTGTGACTACTAATTGTGACTCTCACAATATGTGACAATGTCCCTCTATCCTTGACATCTAGATTGACCAATCGAGGCATAGACCATGTCATCCTCGGTACAATCTAAATCTTGAACTCCAAGTAGACTCACTCTAATCAAATGAGCTCAATATCTCATATTGATTCATTTAGGCATGGCCATGCACTTCGTGGTCTCACTCTATCAAGAATATCGATGTCTCTCCCGTCATATAGGAGGGATAGATCTCATCTACATCCCTCCACATAATTTGTTACATACCTAGTAATCGCCTTTATAGTCCACCCATTTACGGGTGACGTTTGACGAAGCCAAAGTATGCAACGCCTTATGTAGGGAACCATGGTGACTTCAGGTCTAAGGACTAATAGTCATACTAATAGCCACATGGGAAAGTATATGACACTCATATAATGATCCACGATACTTTCTCATGGCGGGTCATTCAGTATACATTCTCTAATGTATACCCATGTGTCAACTCGATATCTCATATCCTTGACTTGTGAGATCAAGTCATCATGTTGACCTACATGCTAGTCTCTACGCATTAACATTGTCCCTGAATGTTAATACTTGACTAGGAATGATTAAGAGTAGTGTTCTCTATATCATCTCATTATCGATTCAACCAATCGATTGATATAGATAAGAACCTACTACTCAAGGACATTATTATATTTAGTTATTTGGCACCAATACAAGTAAATATAATAACCATGCCTTTATAAATAGGAATATGATACAATAAAGTCCATACAACAATCATCACATGATTGACTCTAGGGCTTTCACTAACAATCTCCCACTAGCACTAGTGCCAATCACCATAGTATCTAATACCCAATGACCTAGTGTGACCATCATGCTTTTTCTGTGCCAAAGCGTTGGTCAAGGGATCTGCGATGTTAGCCTCTGTGGGTACTCTGCAAATCTTCACATCTCCTCTATCGATGATCTCTCGAATGAGATGGAAGCACCGATATATTCGGCCTCTGCTGTAGAATCAATAATTGTGTCCTGCTTGGAACTCTTCCAGCTCACAGCGCCACTATTCAAGCAAAACATGAACCCTGACTGCAATCTATAATTATCCTAGTCTGTTTGGAAGCTAGCATCACTATAACCCTTTACAGCTAGCTCCTCATCGCCTCCAAATATCAAGAAATATTCTTTAGTCCTTCTCAAGTACTTAAGAATATTCTTGACTGCTATCCAGTGACGCTCACCTGGATCTGACTGGTACCTACTTGTCATGCTCAAAGCATACGAAACATCACGACGAGTACACAGCATGACGTACATGATAGATCCTATAGCAGATGCGTAAGGGATCTTATCCATGCGGTCTCTCTCATCTCTAGAAGAGGGACTTTGAGTCTTCGAAAGACTCACACCATGTGACATCGGCAGAAGTCCCTTCTTGGAATTCTGCATGGCAAACCGTAGTAATACCGTGTCAATGTATGTACTCTGACTTAGGCCAAGTAATCTCTTAGATCTATCTCTATAGATCTTGATGCCTAGTATACAGGCTGCTTCACCTAATTCTTTCATTGAGAAGCACGTCCCCAGCCAAGTCTTCACAGACTGTAGCGAAGGGATGTCATTCCCAATGAGTAGTATATCATCCACATACAATATAAGGAAGACAACTGTGTTCCCATTAACCCTCTTGTAGACACAGGGTTCATCTTCATTCTTGATGAAACCAAACTGTTTGATCGCATCATCGAATCGAAGATTCTAGCTCCGAGAGGCTTACTTTAGCCCATAAATGGACCTTTGCTGCTTGCATATTTTCCCAGTATGCTGTGGATCTTCAAAACCCTCAGGTTGTGTCATGTACACATCCTCGAGTAAGTTTCCATTTAGAAATGCGGTTTTGACATCCATCTTCCAGATCTCATAATCGTGGTATGCTGCAATAGCAAGCAAGATCCTAATGGACTTAAACATCACCACTGGAGAAAAGGTTTCGTCATAGTCAATACCATGAATTTGCTTGAAACCTTTAGCTACCAATTGACCCTTATAGGTTTGTGTAAGTCCATCCATGTTAGTCTTTCTCCTAAAGACCCACTTACACCCAATGGGTTTGACCCCTTCAGGTGGATCAACCAAAGTTCATACTTGGTTGGTGTATATGGATTCCATCTCAGATCTCATGGCCTCTAGCCATTTCTCAGAATCTGGGCTCATCATAGCTTCCTGATAAGAGGTAGGCTCATTCTCAATGAGCATAACGTCATCATGGTCAGACAAGAGAAATGAGTATCTCTCAGGCTGACGATGTATCCTATCAGATCTGCGAAGAGGTAGGTCTACCTGAACAGGTGGTTGTTCTACAACTCTTTGTGCAACAACCTTATCAGCCACAACACTTTGTGGTTCCTGTTCAGCCTCCATCAAGGCCTCAGTGTTATGGTCCTTATCTTGAATTTCTTCAAGATCGAAGGTACTCCCACTAGTTTTTCTAGAAACAAAATCCCTTTCTAGAAAAACACCAGTCTTTGCCACAAACACATTGTGCTGACTGGGAATGTAGAAGTAGTATCCCTTTGTATCCTTGGGATATCCAACAAAATAGCACCTATCGGATTTGGGTCCTAGTTTGTCTGAGACTTGACGTCGAACGTAAGCCTCACAACCCTAAATCCTCATAAAAGACATCTTGGGATTTCTCACTGTCTATATCATATATGTGTCTTTATCACAGCCTTGGATGGTACACGGTTAAGGGTAAAGGTTGTTGTATCTAGAGCATATCCCCAAAATGATATAGGAAGATCTGTGTGATTCATCATAGATCGTACCATATCCAATAGGGTACGATTCCTCCTTTCGGATACACCATTCCACTGTGGTGTTCCAGGAGGAGTGAGTTGGGATAGAATCTCACACTCAGCTAGATAGTCACGAAACTCATGGCTAAGGTATTCTTCACCTCGATCTGATCGAAGTATCTTAATACTCTTGCCAAGATGGTTTTGTACTTCATTATTGAATTCTTTGAACTTTTCAAAGGATTCTGATTTATGTGTCATGAGATACACATAACCATATCTACTGAAGTCATCAGTAAATGTAATGAAGTACCTGTAACCACCTCTAGCTGCAACATTGAAGGGGCCACATACAACACTATGTATAAGTCCTAACAAATCTGTTGCTCTTTCGCTGTGTCCACTAAAGGGAGTCTTGGTCATCTTGCCTAAAAGGCAAGACTCGCATGTCTCATATAATTCAAAATCAAATGAGTCTAGCAGTCCATCCTTATGGAGCTGAGATAAGCGACTCTCATTTATGTGACCTAAGCGATAGTGCCAGAGATAGGTTTGGTTCAATTCATTTGACTTGAACCTTTTGGTACTTATGTTATAGATAGGGCTCTCTAAGTCTAGAAAATAGAGTCCGTTCATTAGAGGTGCACTACAATAGAACATATCATTTAAATTAACTGAACAACATTTGTTCTTTATTATAAATGAAAATCCTTTCTTGTCCAAACAAGAAACTGAAATGATGTTCTTAGTTAAGGCAGGCACATAACAACATTCATCTAATTCTAGTACAAGCCCAGAGGGCAAAGATAGATCATAAGTTCCTACAGCAACAACAACAACTCTTGCTCCATTGCCTACTCGTAGGTCCACCTCGCCCTTTGTCAATGCCCTGTTATTTCTCAGCGCCTGCACATTGGTACAAATGTCAGATGCACATCCGGTATCTAATACCTATGATAAAGAAATAGATAGATTGACTTTTATAACATTTATACCTGAAGTAGAAGTCTTACTTCTCTTCTTCTTAAGATCTTCTAGGTATGCCTTGCAGTTACGCTTCCAGTGTCCTGCTTCCTTGCAGTAGAAGCAAGCCCCTGTTAGTAATATATGAGAGATGTCCTAAGGCAATCGCCTTATGTATGAACCATTTATATGATAAATGAAGATTCACTATTTGAGTATACATGTTTTATGTATTTGATTGGATCTTAAACTCATTTATTGAATGTCCACGATACGATTCACAGCATGAGAGAATTTGTGATTGGATCACAACTAGTGAGTATCTCTACATGTGTAATTGTGATGTATCGGAATTATCCCTAGTCGATGAATTGATGGATTTGGACACCATCAATTCGCCGAGACTAGCACGAGGTATACTCCTTGGTGTATCCAAGCAAATGATTCTCACCGGGCCGGAGACATTGTGATGTCCGGAGTTAATCGTGGATGCTAGTTATGGTAACTAGTTCATTGGAGTGACCAGCCGTAAGACTTCATATGGTTCTCTGCATATATAGATATGTCAATGAAGTTCTTACTGTGGCTTAAGTGTGATGTTCCTTTGACTTGCGGTATTCAAGTCATCTTGATCATGGAGACTTATGCTTTGACATCTTAAGCAAACATCTCTAAGGAGATGTGGACCCGGGATGATTGGGTATAAGTCGAAGTGATCGAAGGTGTTTGAATAGCCTATAAAGGATTCACCACTCCTTGCGAGGAGATGTATACCCAAGGCCTCTCGTCGGATTGTTACTAAAGTCTTTGGCCAAAGCATTACATGTTTAGAGTAAGGTACTCTTCGATACATGTGGAGTAACTAGAATCCGTAGGACGAGGAAATGATACTTGGGCTAGGTGTGACGTAGTCAGCCTAGTGGGGACTGACACAATAGACCATGTCCTGAACCAAGTGGGTATAAGATGAGTGAAGGGAATGGGGCACGAATCATTCGAGCTACTGAAGGGTTTCAGAAATAGTTCTGGATCAACCGTTGATCTTTTCGGTTAATTGGGGATCATGATGTACTACTAGGTGCCACTCATGATCGTTCTATAATTAATGGTTAATTATAGATGGCCAATTGGTTGAATGCGCTCTAACCATATTAAAACTATGTCGCGATTAATGGGTTGGCTTTAACCTGGAGCATCGGCTTGTTGGACTCTCTCCAAGGTGGATGTAAAGGGAGGTGAAGTTGGGTGCTATGCATATGATGCATACTTGTTAATGTGTTAACAACCCGATGTATGTGTGAACATTCAATTAGTTGATAGCACATTGTGATAGTTGCATATACGTGATATGCAATCGGTATAGTTGATACCTACCGTCGTAGTTATGAATGGCTTGTTGGACTCTCTCCAAGGTTGTTCATAACTATGATGGATATCAGCCCATTCGGAGATGGACCTACGATCTCCCAAAGTGATTTTGGGGTTTTTGAAATTCGAAAAAATGAATGGGATTTATAAATGTATATTGATGCATTTTAAAATCATCTTTCTCATATATGCTCGTTTTGTATTTCTAGGTCAATAAATTGATCATGACGTCTTTGAATTTGCGCACTATTTTGGATTCGAACAAACTGACTGGGCCTAACTTCCTGGACTGGCTTAGAAACCTGAGAATTGTTCTCAAGGCGGAAAAGCTTGCATATGACCTTGAAGAGCCTCTTCCTCGATCGCCCTAAGGACGATGCAACCTGCACTAAATGTTGGTCTATCGTAAGCATGTGGCGATTCTCGAAATGGCGAGTTGCATCATGCTAGCGGCGATGGTACCTGAGTTGCAAAAGCAGCATGAGCATATGGATGCTAATACTATGGTCTTCCATCTTCATGAGTTGTTCGATGAGCAAGCGAGATCCGAAAGGTTCGAGGTCTCTAGGCTCCTCTTCACCACGAAGATGCAAGAAGGTTCATCTCAGATGCGCTTTGTGCTAAAGATGAACGGGTACATCGAGCGCTAGCTACCCTCGGTTTTGTGATGGATCATGAGTTAAGTATTGACTTAATTTCGCATTGTTTGCCCAAGAGTTTCTCGCAATTTGTGATGAACTATCGGATGAACAAATTGAATCCACCATTCCCGAGCTCCTCAATATGTCAAGACTGTGGAGCCTTCGTGAAGCATGAGGAGAAGGCGGTTCTGCATAGTTGATTCTCAAAGAAAGGTTCTAAGAGGAAGGCAAAAGAATGTAAGAAAGGAAAGAACAAAAGGCAAAGAAGGCGAACTACAAGAAAAAGGGCACTTGCCATCACTGTGGCAAGGAAGGCCACTGGCGAAGAAACTGCAAGATTTATCTTGAGTCCATGAAGAAGAAGAAGGCATCCGATGCCCCATCCTCTTCAGGTATCTTCGTTATTGATTGTCATTCTATTTCCTTGACACTTGGGTATTGGATATCGGGTGTAGCTCACATATATGTAATGACATACAGGCTAAGGAATAGAAGAAGACTTGTCGAGGGGAGTCAAATCATGAGTCGGCAATGGAGCAAAGGTCAGCGTCGCCATCGGAACTTATTTGTCAAGCTCCTAGTGGACTAGTCTTAGAATCGACAATTGCTATTATGTTCCTTCTCTAATAAAGAACATTGTTTCTATTTCCTGCTTAAATATAAATGGTTTCCATTTTGACGCTTAGTAACAATTGTTGTTATATAACTTAAATGGCGATTTTATGAACCGAACTCCTTGAGTAATGGCATTTATACGCTGGACGTATCCAAAGTGATATTTTCAATATCGAAGCGAGCAACACGCTGCGCTAAAGGATAATCAAATAGACTCTATATGTGGCATTGCCTTGGCCATATAAGCAAGAACGCATGTCCGAATTACACCGAGAATTCTCGAATCGCTTGAATTGGATTCATATGATACATGCGAATCATGCTTAAAAGGCAAGATGACTAAGTTACCTTACGGAAAAGGTGAACGAGTGGGAGAGTTACTAGGTCTAATACATACCGTGTATGTGGACCTATGTCAACTCAAGCATTAGGAGGCTATAGCTACTTCATTACCTTCACCGATGATCACTCACGGTTTGGGTATGTGTTCTTGATGAAACACAAGTCTGAAGCCTTTGAAAGGTTCAAAGAATTAAGAAATGAAGTAGAGAAAAAACATGACAAGAGTATTAAAATACTTCGATCGGATCGAGGTGGTGAATACTTAAGTCAAGAGTTTCTTGATTATATAATAGAAAATGGCATATTGTCTCAATGGACTCCGCCCTATACACCACAGCATAATGGTGTATCCGAGAGGCGAATCGACCTTGTTGGACATGGTCGTCAATGATGAATCATGCAACTCTTCCCAAGTCCTTTCACTTGCATCATTTGTTAAACAGAATGCCAACCAATGTAGTCTCAACTACTCCATATGAGATATGGAATAGTAAGAAACCTCATGTATCTTACTTGAAGATATGGGGTTGTCCTGCTTATGTGAAGCGGACTGTATCAGACAAATTGGATGCTAAGTCTGATAAATGTCTATTTGTTGGATACCCTAAGGAAACAAGGTTACTAATTCTATCTCTGTGGAACAAAAGGTGTTTGTTTCAAGACATGCTGTTTCTAGAGAAAGAGTTTCTCTTGCAAGAAAATAAATTGGAGTGTCAGCTTGAGCTTGAGGAGGCTCGAGAGACTCAAATAGACATTAATGATACTAATTGTGAGTACACAATGAACAACTCATAGTGATGAGCAAGAGACCTATTGTAACACCACATCTTCAGTAGATCTTGTAGAACACGCAATATTCCCGAGAGATATGGATTTCTCGGGTTAATCGAACGACGTGTTACTCATTGATGATGAGGAGCCTACCGCTTATGAAGAAGTGCGCGACAAGTTCGAGAAAGGGATAAGTGGCTTGGTGCCATGAAGTCGGAAATGGATTCCATGCGAAAACCAAGTTTGGAACTTTGGTTGACCCACCAAGGATAAAGCCTATGCAAGTGGGTTTTCAAGAAGAAAACTGACATGGATGGTAATGTGATTACCTATAAGGCTAGATTGGTGGCGAAAGGATATCGCCAAAAACAAGGTGTTGATTATGAAAACCTATTCACTCTGTAGCTATGCTTAAATCCATTCGGATGCTCCCGCCATAGGCTCATTATGATTATGAGATATGGCGATGGATGTGAAAACTTTTTAATGGAAACGCCGAGGACGTGTATATGATACACCGAGGGTTTCACATCGGTTGATAAAACCAAGGTATGCAAATTGCGACGGTCCATTTATGGATTGAAGCAAGCATCCAGGAGCTGGAATATCCGTTTTGATGAGACAATCAAAAGTTTGATTTCTCACAAAATCCGCATTTAACCTTGTGTACAAGAAGGTTAGTGGGAGTGCAACAGATTCTAGTATTGTATGTCGATGACATGACTTACTTATAGGAAACGATGTTTCAATCTTACAATTGAAGGTTTGGTTATCCAAGACATTCTCCATGAAAGACTGGGAGAAGCAACCTACATCCTCGGATTAAGATCTATAGAGATAGATCAAACGGTTGCTTGGTCTTTCGCATTTCACATATATAGACCGAAAAGCAAAGAGGTTTAGCATCGGAATCCAAGAAAGGTTTCCTACCCATCGCATGGGGTACACCTTCAAGTCTATGTGTCCGGAACAGAGGAGGATTTGCATGAGTAAGATTCTATGCATCCGCAATAGGATCTATCATGTATGCTATTATGTACGAGGCCCGATGTATCGATGCTCGAGTGTCACGAGCAGATACCAATCCGATCCAGAATGGATCATTGGGCGTTAAGACGATCCTTAAGTACTTGAGAAGAACTAAGGATGTGTTCCTAATATATGGAGAAGGGACATGGTGATACGCGTATACGGATCACTTAGACAAGGATGATTCCATGTCTCACCGATAATGTTCACCTTGAATGGGGGCGCAGTGAGTTGGGTTCCAAACAAGAGATCGAGCTGATTCTACCACTAAGGCAGAATACATTGCCTAAGCAAAGAAGGAAGCGGTTTAGATCAAAAAGTTCGCTCATGAACTTGGTGATTCATGCCATTGTTGAAGCAATACCGGCCCATCTGCGACAACAATGGAGCAATTGAGCATTGCACAGCGAAAGAGCCAAGGTCTCATGATCCAAACATGTGCTTCACGCTATCATCTTATCGAGAGATCATCGTGAGGGAACGAAATACAAATCGAGAAAATTCCTAACGAAAGGAACTTAGCGGATCCTTTGACTAGGCATTACCTCAAAGTAAGTTTGAGGGTCATGTTCGAGCTTATGGTATTGGATACCGAGCGATTGACATTAGGCCAAGTGGGAGTCCTAGTAATATATGAGAGATGTCCTAAGGCAATCGCTTTATGTATGAACCATTTATATGATAAATGAAGATTCACTATTTGAGTATACATGTTTTATGTATTTGATTGATCTTAAACTCATTTATCAATGTCCACGATACGATTCACAAAGATGAGAGAATTTGTGATTGGATCACAACTAGTGAGTATCTCTACATGTGTAATTGTGATGTATCTAATTATCCCTAGGTTGATGAATTGATGGATTCGACACCATCAATTCCGAGACTAGCACGAGGTATACTGGTGTATCCAAGCAAATTGATTCTCACCGGGCCGAGACATAGTGATGTCCGAGTTAATCGTGGATGCTAGTTATGGTAACTAGTTCATTGGAGTGACCACCGTAAGACTTCATATGGTTCTCTCGCATATATATAGATATGTCAATGAAGTTCTTATCGTGGCTTAAGTGCGATGTTCTTCGACTTGTGGTATTCAAGTCATCTTGATCATGGAGACTTATGCTTTGACATCTTAAGCAAACATCTCTAAGGAGATGTGGACCCGGATGATTGGGTATAAGTCGAAGGATCAAGGTGTTTGAATAGCCTATAAAGGATTCACCACTCCTTGCGAGGAGATGTATACCCATGGCCTCTCGTCGGATTGTTACTAAAGTCTTTGGCCAAAGCATTACATGTTTAGAGTAAGGTACTCTTCGATACATGTGGAGTAACTAGAACTGTAGGACGAGGAAATGATACTTGGGCTAGGTGTGACGAGTCACTTAGTGGGGATCGACACAATAGACCATGTCCCAACCAAGTGGGTATAAGATGAGTGAAGGGAATGGGGCACTAATCATTCGAGCCATCAAGGGTTTCGTAAATAGTTCGATCAACCGCTGATCTTTTCTGCTAATTGGGGATCATGATGTACTACTAGGTGCCACTCATGATCGCTCTATAATTAATGGTTAATTATAGACGGCCAACATAAACCGAGAACCTATTTGGTCACACGCACAACGAGCGATAATCCAAAGGATTTAAAACGAGCTTGAGAATGGGATTCTCAGACCGAGAGAAACTAGGTTTGGTTGGACCAAACATAAAGCGAGCATGAAATCGTTTCAGTCGCAATGGAAGCGTGGATGGGCCGTGTCTTATGAAGACATAATGGATGAACCAAAATGGTTTGGTTCTAATCCAATGGAGGAGAATAAACCAAAGGGTTTGGTTTATTTTAAACGAATGAACCAAAAGTTGGTTCGTTCGCTTTAACTTAAAATAAACCATCATGGTTTGGTTTATTTTAACTTATCTTAATGGAGCGGGTTAACGGGCCTAATGGTTATGATCCAATAACCATTAAGAGAATTAGTTCTCTATAAAAGAGGGCTTACGCCCAACCTAGGTGTGCCACCCAAGATCCTTGGCCGCCAAATTCGGCCCCTGCCTCCGGCTCAGCCGGCGACCAAGCTTCAGCCGGTGATCCTCCGGCGACCCTCCGGTGATCTTCATAGGCCTCGGTGAAAAGGTGAGCACTTGGCTTCCTTGGTTTTGGCCGGCGCCTACTCCTCCACCAAGCTGTCCATTTTTCTGGACAGCTTTTTCCTTCCGCCGAGCCGCTGCTTGGACGACGGTTAGAGCCCGACAGCGGATAACTTACCGGGATTTGATCTCCGGTAATCCTCTGAGGTGGAGGACGGCGATCTGGCCAAACGGTTGACGAATACCTCTCCGGAGAAGCGAAGCTGAGAACTCGTTTTGGATCCGAATTTGGATTCGGATCGTGATCATCTCTCGATCACGTCGTCTTCAACACGAGGCTAGTAACCCGTACGAAGACGAAGCTCGTGGCTTAGTGAAGTCATCCCGAGGAACTCGGCGTGGATACGGATAGAGACGATTCTAGCGAGGATCGTTCCGGTTGATGCCGTTCCCGCTACACGTCATACGAAAGGTATAACGTAGATAAATTTCCTTTTATTGCAAAATTTAAATTTACGGTTATGTCTACACTTGTTGTAATATGCATGCGTGGTGTGTGTGTAATAATAAATAGTAGATTTATTATTTTTATTGCTTCACTGTGTTCATGTTTACGAAACATGATCGAACACACACACGCGCATGCCGAAACCCAACAAAGGGTATCAGAGCCTGTGTTGTGTTTCACATAATCAAATGGTTTTATGATAGTCATAATGTATTTCTGGAAATTTTCTAATTTTGGAAATTTAGAAGTATTTATGGAAATTTTTCAATTTTGGAAAGTCTAGAAGTATTTATGGAAATCTTCCACTTTTTGAAAGTTGGAAGTATTTATGGAAATTGATATTTTCCATAAATAAAATATTTGATTAGATTCTGGAAATTTGTTTCCTAATTTAATCATGATTTGATTTGGGAAATCAAATCTTAAAATATTTTATTTCCATAAGTAGTTTTAATGATTTAGGAAATTGGTTTCCTAAATAGATTTTCCTTAATCAAATAATTCCATGAATAAAATATGTGATTAGATTTGGAAATTTGTTTCCTAATTTAATTATGCTTTGATTTGGAGAATCAAATCTTAAACATATTTTATTTCCATAAATAGTTATGACATATAAGGAAATTATATACATGACATAATTGTATGCCATGTAATTGCATTAGATGCATAACATTATGCCATGCGTGTCGTGACATGTAGATGTATGCCATGTATGCCATGCCATGTAGATAATAGTTATTTGCATGCAAAGAGGATGAGACATAATACCCTTAAACAATATTAAAGCCTACACCTTTCATTGATATGGTTAGAACCAGAGTTCCGTTTCTTGTTTGGGTTGTTGGACTCTCTCCAAGCCCGGCTCGAACCCGAACATGTTCAAACCATGGAATAGTTTAATACTAATATGGTAAGAGTCAGAGGTCAATCGTTAGCTTTGGTTGTTGGACTCTCTCCAAGCTGGGCTAATTGGTTGAATGCGCTCTAACCACATTAAAACTATGTCGCGATTAATGGGTTGGCTTTAACCTGGAGCATCGGCTTGTTGGACTCTCTCCAAGGTCGATGTAAAGGGAGGTGAAGTTGGGTGCTATGCATATGATGCATACTTGTTAATGTGTTAACAACCCGATGTATGTGTGAACATTCAATTAGTTGATAGCACATTGTGATAGTTGCATATACGTGATATGCAATCGGTATAGTTGATACCTACCGTCATAGTTATGAATGGCTTGTTGGACTCTCTCCAAGGTTGTTCATAACTATGATGGATATCAGCCCATTCGGAGATGGACCTACGATCTCCCGAAGTGATTTTGGGGTTTTTGAAATTCGAAAAATGAATGGGATTTATAAATGTATATTGATGCATTTTAAAATCATCTTTCATATATGCTCGCTTTGTATTTCTAGGTCAATAAATTGATCATGACGCTTTGAATTTGTGCACTATTTTGGATTCGAACAAACCGATCGGGCCTAACTTCTGGGCTTAGAAACCCGAGAATTGTTCTCAAGGCGGAAAAGCTTGCATATGTCCTTGAAGAGCCTCTTCCCGATCCTAAGGACGATGCAACCTGCATCAAATGTTGGTCTATCGTAAGCATGTGGCATTCTCGAAGCCGGGCGAGTTGCATCATGCTAGCGCGATGGTACCGAGCCGCAAAAGCGCATGAGCATATGGATGCTAATACTATGGTCTTCCATCTTCATGAGTTGTTCGATGAGCAAGCAAGATCCAAAGGTTCGAGGTCTCTAGGCTCCTCTTCACCACGAAGATGCAAGAAGGTTATTTGTGCTAAAGATGAACGGGTACATCGAGCACTAGCTACCTCGGTTTTGTGATGGATCATGAGTTAAGTATTGACTTAATTGCATTGTTTGCCCAAGAGTTTCTCGCAATTTGTGATGAACTATCGGATGAACAAATTGGAATCCACCATTCCCGAGCTCCTCAATATGTCAAGACTGTGGAGCCTTCAGAAGCATGAGGAGAAGGCGGTTCTCATAGTTGATTCTCAAAGAAAGGTTCTAAGAGGAAGGCAAAAGAATGTAAGAAAGGAAAGAAAAAGGCAAAGAAGGCGGAACTACAAAAGGGCACTTGCCATCATCATGGCAAGGAAGGCCATCGCGAAGAAACTGCAAGATTTATCTTGAGTCCATGAAGAAGAAGAAGGCATCCGATGCCCCATCCTCTCGTGTATCTTCGTTATTGATTGTCATTCTATTTCCTTGGACACTTGGGTATTGGATACTGGGTGTAGCTCACATATATGTAATGACATACAGGGGCTAAGGAATAGAAGAAGATTTGTCAGAGGGGAGTCAAATTTGCGAGTTGGCAATGGAGCAAAGGTTGCTGCGGTCGCCATCGGAACTTATTTGCTGAACACCCTAGTGGACTAGTCTTAGAACTGGACAATTGCTATTATGTTCCTTCTCTAATAAAGAACATTGTTTCTATTTCCTGTTTAAATAGAAATGGTTTCCATTTGACGTTTAGTAACAATTGTTGTTATATAACTTTAAATGGCGATTTTATGGAACCGGAACTTGAGTAATGGCATTTATACGCTGGACGATTCAAAGGACATTTTCAATATCGGGCGAGCAACACGCGTGCTCGAAAGGATAATCAAATAGACTCCTATATGTGGCATTGTCGTTTGGCCATATAAGCAAGAAACGCATGTCCGAATTACACCGATGTGGAATTCGAATCGCTTGAATTGGATTCATACGATACATGCGAATCATGCTTAAAAGGCAAGATGACTAAGTTACCTTTACCGAAAAGGTGAACGAGTGGGAGAGTTACTAGGTCTAATACATTGATGTATGTGGACCTATGTCAACTCAAGCTTTAGGAGGCTATAGCTACTTCATTACCTTCACCGATGATCACTACGGTTGGGTATGTGTTCTGATGAAACACAAGTCCAAGCCTTTGAAAGGTTCAAAGAATTCAGAATGAAGTAGAGAAACAACATGACAAGAGTATTAAAATACTGATCGGATCGAGGTGGTGAATACTTAAGTCAAGAGTTTCTTGATTATCTAAGAGACAATGGCATATTGTCTCAATGGACTCGCCTATACACCACAAAGATAATGGTGTATCCGAGGCGAATCGACTTTGTTGACATGGTCAGTCAATGATGAATCATGCAACTCTTCCCAAGTCCTTTGGGGCTATGCACTTCGCATATTGCTTACTTGTTAAATGTAATGCCTACCAAGGTAGTCTCAACTACTCCATATGAGATATGGAATAGTAAGAAACCTCATGTATCTTACTTGAAGATATGGGGTTGTCCTCGCTTATGTGAAGCTGGATCAGACGTATAAAATTGGATGCTAAGTCCGATAAATGTCTATTTATTGGATACCCTAAGGAAACAAGGGGTTACTAATTCTATCATCCCGTGGAACAAAAGGTGTTTGTTTCAAGGCATGTGTTTCTAGAGAAAGAGTTTCTCTTGCAAGAAAAGTGGAGTGTCGCCGAGCTTGAGGAGGCTCGAGAGACTCAAATAGACATCATGAGATAATCGGTGAAGCACAACAAATGATAACTCATAGTGATGAGCAATCTACCGACCTATTGTAACACCACATCTTCAGAGATCCGTAGAACACGCAATATTCCCGAGAGATATGGATTTCTCGTAAGTGAATCGAACGACGTGTTACTCATTGATGATGAGGAGCCTACCAGCTTATGAAGAAGTGCCGACAAGTTCGTAGAAGGGATAAGTGGCTTGGTGCCATGAAGTCAAATGGATTCCATGTATGAAACCAAGTTTGGAACTTGGTCGACCCACCAAGGCATAAAGCCTATAGGGTGCAAGTGGGTTTTCAAGAAGAAAACCGACATGGATGGTAATGTGATTACCTATAAGGCTTAGATTGGTATGGCGAAAGGATATCGCCAAAAACAAGGTGTTGATTATGACGAAACCTATTCGCTCAGAGCTATGCTTAAATCCATTCGATGCTCCCGCCATAGCGCTCATTATGATTATGAGATATGGCGATGGATGTGAAAACAACTTTTTAATGGAAACTCGCCGAGGACGGTATATGATACAACCCGAGGGTTTCACATCGTGATAAAACCAAGGTATGCAAATTGCGACGGTCCATTTATGGATTGAAGCAAGCATCCAGAGTCGGAATATCCGCTTTGATGAGACAATCAAAAAGTTTGATTTCTCACAAAATCCGCATTTAACCTTGTGTGTACAAGAAGGTTAGTGGGAGGCAAATGTTCCTAGTATTGTATGTCGATGACATATTACTTATAGGAAACGATGTTTCAATCTTACAATCTTACAGAAGGTTTGGTTATCCAAGACATTCTCCATGAAAGACGGGAGAAGCAACCTACATCCTGGATTAAGATCTATAGAGATAGATCAAACTGTTTGGTCTTCAGCTACATATATAGACCGAAAGCAAAGAGGTTTAGCATGTCAATCCAAGAAAGGTTTCCTACCCATCGTGCATGGGGTACACCTTTCAAGTCTATGTGTCCGCGCACGTTTAAGATTTGAGAGGATTTGCATGAGTAAGATTCCCATGCATCCGCAATAGGATCTATCATGTATGCTATGTTATGTACGAGGCCCGATGTATCGATGCTCGAGTGTCACGAGCAGATACCATCCGATCCAGAATGGATCATTGGGCGGTCATTAAGACGATCCTTAAGTACTTGAGAAGAACTAAGGATGTGTTCCTAATATATGGAGAAGGGGACATGGTGATACGCGGTATACGGATGCCGCCTTCCGCATGCATAAGGATGATTCCGTGTCTCACCGATACGTGTTCACCTTGAATGGGGGCGCAGTGAGTTGGAAAAGTTCCAAACAAGAGATCAGAGGATTCTACCATCGAGGCGTAATACATTGCCCTAAGAAGAAAGGAAGCGGTTTGGATCAAAAAGTTCGCTCATGAACTTGGTGTGATTCCGCCATTGTTGAAGCAATACCGGCCCATCATCGCGACAACAATGGAGCAATTGCAGCGCGAAAGAGCCAAGGTCTCATCAACGATCCAAACATGTGCTTCGCCGCTATCATCTTATCAGAGAGATCATCAGTAGGAACGAAATACAAATCGAGAAAATTCCCACTGAAAGGAACTTAGCGGATCCTTTGACTAAAGCATTACCTCAAAGTAAGTTCGAGGGTCATGTTAGAGCTTATGGTATTGATACCGTGAGCGATTGGCATTAGGCCAAGTGGGAGTCCGTTAGTAATATATGAGATGTCCTAAGGCAATCGCTTTATGTATGAACCATTTATATGATAAATGAAGATTCACTATTCGAGTATACATGTTTTATGTATTTGATTGGATCTTAAACTCATTTATCAATGTCCACGATACGATTCACAAAGATGAGAGAATTTGTGATTGGATCACAACTAGTGAGTATCTCTACATGTGTAATTGTGATGTATCTAATTATCCTAGTCGATGAATCGATGGATTCGACACCATCAATTCGCCGAGACTAGCACGAGGTATACTCCTTGGTGTATCCAAGCAGCTGATTCTCACTGGCTGGAGACATAGTGATGTCCGGAGTTAATCGTGGATGCTAGTTATGGTAACTAGTTCATTGGAGTGACCAACCGTAAGACTTCATATGGTTCTCTCGTATATATAGATATGTCAATGAAGTTCTTATGTAGCTTAAGTGCGATGTTCCTTCGACTTATGTATTCAAGTCATCTTGATCATGGAGACTTATGCTTTGACATCTTAAGCAAACATCTCTAAGGAGATGTGGACCCGGATGATTGGGTATAAGTCAAGTGATCGAAGGTGTTTGAATAGCCTATAAAGGATTCACCACTTTGCGAGGAGATGTATACCCATGGCCTCTCGTCGGATTGTTACTAAAGTCTTCGCCAAAGCATTGGCATGTTTAGAGTAAGGTACTCTTCGATACATGTGGAGTAACTAGAATCCGTAGGACGAGGAAATGATACTTAGGCTAGGTGTGACGTAGTCAGCCTAGTGGGGACTGACACAATAGACCATGTCCTGAACCAAGTGGGTATAAGATGAGTGAAGGGAATGGGGCACGAATCATTCGAGCTATCAAGGGTTTCGTAAATAGTTCGATCAACCGTTGATCTTTTCGGTTAATTGGGGATCATGATGTACTACTAGGTGCCACTCATGATCGCTTCTATAATTAATGGTTAATTATAGACGGCCAACATAAACCGAGAACCTATTTGGTCACACGACAACGAGTGTAATCCAAAGGATTTAAAACGAGCTTGAGAATGGGATTCTCGCATCGAGAGAAACTAGGTTTGGTTGGACCAAACATAAAGCGAGCATGAAATTGTTTCAATGCAATGGAAGCGTGGATGGGCCGTGTCTTATGAAGACATAATGGATGAACCAAAATGGTTTGGTTCTAATCCAATGGAGGAGAATAAACCAAAGGGTTTGGTTTATTTTAAACAAATGAACCAAAAGTTGGTTCGGTTCGTTTTAACTTAAAATAAACCATCATGGTTTTGTTTATTTTAACTTATCTTAATGGAGCGGGTTAACGGGCCTAATGGTTATGATCCAATAACCATTAAGAGAATTAGTTCTCTATAAAAGAGGGCTTAATGGATAATTAAGCCCTAATCCAAAAAGCCCAACCTAGTTGTGCCGCGCCCAACCTAGGTGTGCCGCCCAAGCTCCTTGGCCGCCCGGCCTTGTGCCGGCGTCCAGCTCCTTGCCGGCGACCAAGCTTCAGCCGATGATCCTCCGGCGACCCTCCGGTGATCTTCCTAGGCCTCGGTGAAAAGGTGAGCACTTGGCTTCCTTGGTTTTGGCCGGCGCCTACTCCTCCACCAAGCTGTCCAGTTTTCTGGACAGCTTCTTCTCCTCTCGTCGGAGCGTCGTTTGGACGACGGTTAGAGCTCCGACAGCGGATAACTTACCGGGGATTCGATCTCCGGTAATCCTCTGAGGTGGAGGACGAAGGATTCGTCAATCGGTTGACGAATACCTCTCCGGAGAAGCGAGTTTTGAGGACTCGTTTTGGATCCGAATTTGGATTCGGATCGTGATCATCTCTCGATCACGTCGTCTTCAACACGAGGCTAGTAACCCGTACGAAGACGAAGCTCGTGGCTTAGCGAAGTCATCCCGAGGAACTCGGCGTGGATACGGATAGAGACGATTCTAGCGAGGATCATTCCGGTTGATGCCGTTCCCGCTACACGTCATACGAAAGGTATAACGTAGATAAATTTCCTTTTATTGCAAATTTAAATTTACGGTTATGTCTACACTTGTTGTAATATGCATGCGTGTGTTGTGTGCGTTGTAATAAATAGGAGTATTTATTATTTTTTATTGCTTCCACTGTGTTCATGTTTACGAAACATGATCGAACACACACACGCCGCGGTGCCGGAAACCCAACAACCCCTTCCTTGGCTACCCCTCCTTTGAGTTTAAGTTCTTTGCCTTTGCCCTTGGCTTGAGACTTTCCCTTACCTTTAGGCTTGCCCTTGCCTTTCTTCTTGTGCACCATCAAAATGGTGTCAGATTTTCCCTTCTTAAAGTTAAGCTCAGCAGTTCTCAATGTAACACCCCAAAATTTTTCTCCAAAATTTTTGTATAGAATTTAATTGCATGTCTAGTAGATTATATATGGAATCCTGGAAAATGATGATAAAAGAATAAAAAAAGTGGAGAGGTGAGGTTTGAACCTTAAACCTCTTGGTGAGAGTTAACTCTTACCATGCATGTGATGACCAAGTGCTCAGCAGTAGCTTACAATTGGAGAAAGAGGAGAAATGTTAGATGAGTGTGAGGAGGGTAAATGAAGAGGCATGAAAATAGAAGAGACACTTCTCTTCCTCCCTTTATAAAGAATAGGGAAGGTTCCACTTGACCACTTCTTCTTCCTTCTTCCTCCTTCCACCGAAACCCTAAGTCTCCTTCTTTGAGTTTCGGCCAAAGCCAACTAGGGTTCCACCCTAGTGAGTTAAGCAAAGAGAAGGGTTCATCTAAGGGGCTAATCTCCATCTAAGGGTCAAGAGCACCAAGAAGGGTTCTAGGGCAAGATTATTATTTTAGTCTCCTCTCCAAGCAAGGTCTCTCTCTTATTAAGGGGTAACCAAATTATAAGTGGTAAGATTCCCTCACCTGCAGTATATTTGCTCTTGTAGGACATGATATATGAAAGAAATATAATGCTTGATACCCTACAAGTTTTGGCCAATTAGGGTTTTAGGGCTAGGGTTGCATGAAATCACTCCTTATGAAATTATGATATGTTGTATGTCTTCATGTATAAATGTTATGTGACAAAAATAAAAGTTTTGTGCCCCTACAAGTTTCGGCCAACTAGGGTTTTAGGGCTAGGGTTGCATGAAAATACTCCTTATGAAATTATGATATGTTGTATGCCTTCATGTATGAATTTTATGTAACCAAAAATAAGATTTTGGTGCCCCTAATGTTTCGGCCACCTAGGGTTGTAGGGCTAGGTTTGCATGAAAATACTCCTTATGAAATTATGATATGTTGTATGCCCTCATGTATGAATTTTATGTGACCAAAAATAAGATTTTGGTGCCCCTAATGTTTCGGCCAACTAGGGTTTTAGGGCTAGGGTTGCATGAAAACACTCCTTATGAAATTATGATATGTTGTATGCCTTCATGTATGAATTTTATGTGACAAAAAAAAATGTGTATGAACCCCTCCCTAGTGATTTCAGCCACTTAGGGTGCCTAAGCTAGGGTTAAGATTATGTGCTCAAATTGGTGTACAAGAATTCCCTTAGAATTCATGATATGTTGCATGATTGTATGTATGCCTATGTGATGAACATGTTTATGATTTATTATGCCATGAAATATGCCTATGTGATGAACACGTTTATGATTTAATATGCCATGAATTATGCCTATGTGATGAACATGTTTATGATTTAATATGCCATGAAATATGCCTATGTGATGAACATGTTTATGATTTAATATGCCATGAATTATGCCTATGTGATGAACATGTTTATGATTTAATATGCCATGAATTATGCCTATGTGATGAACATGTTTATGATTTAATATGCCATGAAATATGCCTATGTGATGAACATGTTTATGATTTAATATGCCATGAATTATGCCTATGTGATGAACATGTTTATGATTTAATATGCCATGAATTATGCCTATGTGATGACCATGTTTATGATTTAATATGCCATGAAATATGCCTATGTGATGAACATGTTTATGCTTTAAGACCCCTTTAGGGTATTCTTATGTTATGAATGCATATATGCTATGAAATGTCTAAGAAGATGCTTCCCCTTTTTATGTTGGGATTAAGAGCTCTCTTTATGATAAGATAAGACGGAGATGCTTCCCTTTTTATGTTGGGGATTAAGAGCATTCTTTATGATATGATAAGAAAGAAAAGAAAGAAAATTAAGTATTTTACTTTGTAAGAGGTTAAGTACCCGACCCGTTAGGTGGTCGTTAATCAAATCCAAGGGACATAAGAAGACGTAAGAGGTCTTACCCTGGTAAGACGTAAGAGGTCTTGCTCTAGTAGGTCTGGTGGCTAGCTACCCCAGCCTATTAGGGAACGCGCTTTATGTGGTACTTAGCCTGGGCCCCCCCCCTTCATGTTATGATTATGTTGAAGTATCTATATGTATATGTTTTGAAAAGAAAGGACTTGTATGAAATTGTGCATGCTTATGTTTAAGTTTAAGAATGCTTGTGATTATGTCCTTTATGCATGTTTAGGATTGATGATGTCATGAATGCTTATGTTTAAGTTTAAGAATGCTTATGATTATGTCCTTTATGCATGTTTAGGATTGATGATGTCATGAATGCTTATGTTTAAGTTTAAGAATGCTTATGATTATGTCCGTTATGCATGTTTAGGATTGATGATGTCATGAATGCTTATGTTTAATTTATGCCATGCTTAGATTTAATTATGTTCAGCATGCTTATGTAAATTTTATGCCATGCTTATGTTTCATTACGTTAGTATGTTGATGTTTAGTGTTGTTATGAAATACTTATGTGATTTATGCTAGTATGCTCAGGTTTTCTAATCATTTGAGGTAATTTGTGGCTTTTGTGAGTAGGCAAGAATCTTACTAAGCTATATGCTTATAGTTTATGTTGTCCATATACTGCAGATAAAGGAAACATGAACTAGAGGAAGTAGCAGGAGGGGCAGAGTGTGTGTGATAGTGGCATGGTGGAAAAAGACCCTATTACTCTCTGCTTCTATTTATATGCTCAATGAATAACTTAAGACATTTGCTTCCGCTTTTATGACTTGTGATTTATTAGTACCATGTTGGATGTTGCTTAGTTTATGTTATTATTCACCTTACTTATGAAAGTTTGATATGTTAGAACTCATGAATGGATCGTGTTAATAATAGTTACATTCTCTAATCTTTATGTTATGCATGTTATAAAATGAGATATGATGTGGTAACATGCTAATTATGATTATGATATGTGATGCATGTTATAAAAGAAGTTATGATATGTTAACATGCTAATTATGATTATGATATGTAATGCATGTTATAAAAGAAGTTATGATATGTTAACATGCTAATTAGGTCTATGATATGTGATGCATGCTATAAAAGAAGATTTATGTCATGATAACATGTTTGATTATGTAGATTGTGAAATGATCCATATAAGTTATGTTATAAAAAAAAAAAAGAAGTAGCGCCGCCCTGAGAACAGATAAGGGCGGGCGTTACACTCAACATGCTGAGCATCTCAGGTAGTGGCTTATCAATTTCATTCATGTTATAATTCATGACAAATTGATTGTAGGCTTGTGGTAAAAATTACAAGATTAGGTCAGTGGCCAGCTCTTGGCCAAGTGGGAATCCCAGCCTATGTAGGTTTTCTACGTACCCAATCATCTTGAGTACATATGGACCTACGGGAGTCCTATCTTGAATTTTGGACCCAAATAATGCCTTAGAGACTTAATATCTCTCATGCCTTGCTTGTCCTTGATATAGTTGACGAAGATGTCCAACCATATCATAAGCATTCATGAACTCATGTTGCTTCTGAAGCTCAGAGTTCATGGTCGCGAGCATTAGACATGACACATCTAATGCATCATCTTGATGCTTCTTGTAAGCATCTTTGTCAGCTCGCGAGGCAGTGGCAAGAGGTGCCTCCGGAATGGGCTGCTCTAGGATGTACAACTTCCTTTCTTGGGTGAGAACAATTCTCAGGTTCCTATACCAGTCCAGGAAATTTGCTCTATTGAGCTTGTCCTTCTCAAGGACAGAACACAGAGAGAGAGAGAGAGTGTTCGTATTTGTCGACATAGTTATCTACAACATACAATGCAGAGAATTAATATCATATTCCTTTTATCATTTAATTAGGCCTTTAATCAAATGATGCTTCCACTGAATTATAGGAATTTTGTAGAATCGAGTTATGGATGTGGTCAAACCACATTACTAGATTCATACAAACTAGCTATAATTCTTGCGGGACAAGATCCACATCATACTAAGCCTTGAGTTAGCTTTGGCTAAATCACCCAAGACTTAGTACGATCGGTGGGTAACACATTACCGATTACATCTCTATGCAACTCTTGTTTATAGGATCAAGACCCAAATTTACAAAAGACCTTGAGTTAGCTTTGGCTAAATCGCCCAAGATTTAGTGTAAATGCGATCTTACCCTATCTTTCCAACGATTGGAATATGCCTATAGTTCTACTCGATCCAATTGAGTTAACTAGTTTTGCTCAATCTAATTGAGCTTACTCTAACCCAAGCGTGATAGGCGGGACCAAGATTGTCCCTCCGCACCCTACCAAGATAATATGTGTTGCTCTGCTTTGGCAGATTCAACAACAACAAATGATAGAGGTAGTGATGGGTATCAAGGCTCGGTAGGCATTTTCGAGTTGATTCGATTATGATATAATCTAATCGTAATGTGTATCTTATACGCATTTAGGCCTTTATTATCCTATATTAGCATGCATCACATACATACAATCATTATTCTAGCATGCATCATATACATACAAGAAAATCATCCTAGCATGCATCATATACATACAAACATTATTCTACTAGCATGCATCACATACATACAAGCAAAATCAAATAAATAAATATATATATATATATATATATATATATCAACATATATATATATAAATAAATGTGATGTAGTCATGGCCCTACTACGATTTTCTCAAGCCAATGAGAAGATCGGACGGTCAACCTAAGATTAGCGGCTTCTCCAAGTGCTTCCTTTGACCGCCATGTGTCGTCGTCACCCTTCTCGTAATCTCGTCTTCAAGTGGACTTTCCACCGCTCCATTTTGTACATTAAAAATATGAAACTCGAGTTACATTCGAGTCTAAAACTATTTACAACTAGAATATCATATATACAACACGCACAACCACAAAACGGCAAGCAGGCCGTATTATGAATTACAACACATCACATCCAATCATATTGGGGTTATTGGGCCATGACAATCACAAAATTATACATAATTCTAAATTATGTATTTTTTACAGAAAATTTCTATAATTTTTCCTATTTTTTTCTAATTTTATGAGTCACCTCCCCGTAACGGTCCCGCTAAGCGGTTTCCTGGAGCGATTGCGGGACAAGGCCCCTTTCGGGGATAGGGGCAGCGACCCTACTCGAAAAATAAACTTTGTGAGTGTCCTTACAATGATCTTACAGCGACTTAAGTCACTGTCCCAAAAACCTAAAGCGAGAACTCGCCATTACGGAGAGTTTTTCTCGACGGTTGAAGCCTACAAGTGTCCCAACACTCGTTGCTTCGATTCTTCGAGAAAAATACCCAAAAATTCTATAAAAATAGGAAATTTACAGAAACATATAAATCAGTAATTTTTATATCTAATACAAAAATTACAAAAATGAAACACATACATGCTTCGCACGTGGCTCTGATACCACTGTTGGGTTTTCCGAGCCGCAAAAACCGTTTTTTGCGTTGCGGAAACCTCGGAAGCCCCAGCCATGGATCCGTGTGAAGATGTATTAAAAACAAAACATGTTTGTGTTTATATAAAACCCTAGATCTACCTTAGATCTACATGATAAGGATGTTACCCTTGTAGTGACGCCCTTCGCAAATCCCGCTCGTCCAAAAGGTTCGCCGGAACTCGAGAGTGTCAAGTGCACACCCCTCTATTGGTATCCACACAAGCAATAGGTGGAGAAAACACACCCTTGAGTGTGCTAGCACTCTATGGATGGTTCGGCCAAGGAGGTTTGGAGAGGGAGAGAGCTTGAGGGAAGTTGATCCAAGGTTGAAGATGAAGTTGTGTAACCCACACAAAATGAATTACCACATGAATAACCATCAAGTGGCCGGCCACTTCATGGAGAGGGGGTTACATGCATGCATGTAACTCCCATGACCCTTGGTCTCCCTCATGAGGTGGCACCACATGACAAAGTTAATGATGATGTGGAGCATCATCATTGGCCGGCCATGCCAAGTCATCATCATGACATGGCATTTGGTCAAGTCAAACTTGACCTTTCATCTTCCCTCTCAAGTCAAGTCAAACTTGACCTCTTATCTCCCATGGTTGATCAAATCCAACCATTCGATTCAAGTCAATTTTAATTTAATGAATCTCTATTCATTAATTTAAATTGATTTGATGAATCAAATCTAAATTAGACTCATTCAACACATGAATCAACTTGAGTCTAACTCAATTAGTCTAATTTGGATTACTCTTAATCCAATTTGGTTCATCCCATGAACCTAATCCTCATGGTTCATCATATGAACCTAATATCCATCTAATTGCCCTTATGTGTGTGACCCTATAGGTTCTTGTAACGTTGGCAATGTCCCTAAACTGATTTAGGAACATAAGCAATGAGCGGTATCTAGCAACACATCATTGCTACCCAAGTTACAAGAATGTTGAGCTCCAACATCACCTTTGTGACTACTAATTGTGACTCTCACAATATGTGACAATGTCCCTCTATCCTTGACATCTAGATTGACCAATCGAGGCATAGACCGTGTCATCCTCGGTACAATCTAAATCTTGGACTCCAAGTAGACTCACTCTAATCAAATGAGCTCAATATCTCATATTGATTCATTTAGGCATGGCCATGCACTTCGTGGTCTCACTCTATCAAGAATATCGATGTCTCTCCCATCATATAGGAGGGATAGATCCCATCTACATCACCCACATCCCTCCACATAATTTGTTACATACCCAGTAATCGCCTTTATAGTCCACCCATTTACGGGTGACGTTTGACGAAGCCAAAGTATGCAACGCCTTATGTAGGGAACCATGGTGACTTCAGGTCTAAGGACTAATAGTCATACTAATAGCCACATAAGAAAGTATATGACACTCATATAACGATCCACGATACTTTCTCATGGCGGGTCATTCAGTATACATTCTCTAATGTATACCCATGTGTCAACTCGATATCTCATATCCTTGACTTGTGAGATCAAGTCATCATGTTGACCTACATGCTAGTCTCTACGCATTAACATTGTCTCTGAATGTTAATACTTGACTAGGAATGATTAAGAGTAGTGTTCTCTATATCATCTCATTATCGATTCAACCAATCGATTGATATAGATAAGAACCTACTACTCAAGGACATTATTATATTTAGTTATTTGGCACCAATACAAGTAAATATAATAACCATGCCTTTATAAATAGGAATATGATACATAAAGTCCATACAACAATCATCACATGATTGGCTCTAGGGCTTTCACTAACATTTAGGGTGATGTATCAAATTTAAGGGGTTAGAAAGTTCAATGTTGAACTTTTAGCCTTATTTTTGATGGGTCAGAGTTCCTATTGGATTAGGGACTTCCCAAGGACATTGTTGGTGCAATGGTCAAGGGGGAGCAAGCCTTTAGGGGGAGGTATCCATCATGGGATGATGGATAGTATTTTTCCTCATAAGGGGGAAATGGGAATTTTGAGATACCCAATTTAGAAATTGGGAGAGTTTGTAGGATTGCCTCTCTTGAGTGATATGAGACTTATCACTAGGAAGATTTTAGGCATCCTAGGTATTTTTGGACTAAGGGGGAGATTGTAAGATCTCATTGGGACATGAGACATTGACCTCCTTGGAGATACCTTTTTGATGTTAGTCAAAAAGGGGGAGAATGTTTGGGAGAATTTATTGGATTACCAATTTGGGATAATTAGTAAGACGATTTGAGTTAGTGTTCAAACTCAAAGGTATGTGTTTTTGTCAAACATCAAAAAGGGGGAGATTGTTGGTGCAATCGACCCAGGTCACGATTGACCGGTCTCGAGTTTGACTCGAGCGATGTTTTGATGTTTGACATGAAGGTTTGACATTGATATTTGACATTGATGTATGATAATGTTTTGGGGAGATTGTTGGTGCAATCGACCCGGGTCATGATTGACCGAACTCGAGTTTGACTCGAGGGGATTTTAATGGTTGACTGGGGTTGACCATATCATGGAAAGTCCAAGTCTTGAGTACTTGGCATGTAAGTTCCAAGCATGGGTCTTGGCAAGGAAAAGTCCAAGCATGGGTCTTGGCATGGAAAGTCCAACATGGGTTGGCAAGGGAAAGTCCAAGCTTGAGTCTTGCCATTTGAGAAGTCCAAGGGGTTTGATATTGGCAGCGTAAAGTCCAAGCGGGAGTCTTGGCAGCATAAGTCCAATGGTTGATAGCGTAAAGTCCAAGCGTGGTCTTGGCAGCGTAAGTCCAATGTGCCTTGGCAGTGTAGAAACCGTTAGCATGACAATAGCCAATGGAAGCACCTGAAGGCTAGCGTATGGATGAACAAGTCATGGATGACTTGGAGGGATTCGATAGGCGCGAGGCTGATGGAGGTGGCTAGAAGGCTTAGGTCTAGGCTAAGGGTGGTCTAGCAAGTATGGGGGCACCATACTTGGGGTTAAAACCTCATGTTTGAGGTTGGAAGTCGACTGGCAATATGGCCGATTCGACTGTCGTGAGTCGACTAGAGCTCGACTGCCAGTTAAGGGCTGAAAATGCTCAACTGCCGATTAAGGGCTGAAAATACCTTGGCAGTCGATTGATCATTGGATTAGTCCGATCGATGGCGATACGCTATACGGGTTTTTGGCCGTGACTAGAACACTCGTTCAGAGCCGATCAAGGGCGGCATACGGACTTTAGCAATGATCGTGGTGATGTCATCAATCAACTGCAAAGAGATCCGTTGGAATTTTTCCAGTGTGGATCGAGCCGTTGTCTCATGACAATAGTGTTGGTAGTCGAACTGGGGATTTTGGCAGTCGACTACCAAGGCAGAATCCAGCCCGATGCAGGTTAAAAAGATGAGCTCGAGGAGGATTTCGGCAATGGTTCTTTGGAAGCTTTGTTGAGGCGATTTGAAAGTGAATTGCAGGTCCATTTCAGGGTCCTTCAAGCTCATCCAAGCAACCAATAAGAAAGCGCTCAAAAACCTTAGATTGTAAAGTACTCTTTACATTTCTTTGTATTTTGCTTATATTTTCGTGTATTGCTTTTGTAATCACTTGTACAAGGTTTCTCCACCTCCGTATTATTCCGAGAAGGAGTTATTTGATTAGTGGTGTGTGATTAGCATCATTAGGGCTCTTACGATCCCAATCCGTGGAGTAGGAACCATTCGGTTCCGAACCATGTTATATCATTGTGTTTGCATGTTTGTATCATGTTATTATTCTGCTGCACACTAACATGACTTGTAGACACAATCGTGATTGAATTCCATCAAAGCACCGCCGACGCTATTCACCCCCCTCTAGCGGTCACCGAATCCTCAACACTACCTCGGTCGGAACTCTGTTTATCAAGTAAACAACAATCTAAAGTGCATAGCCCCAAAAGGACTTGAGAAGATTTGCGTGATTCATCATTGACCTAACCATGTCCAACAAGGTTCGGTTTTGCCTCTCAGATACACCATTATGATGTGGTGTATACAGCGGAGTCCATTGGGACAATATACCATTGTCCCTTTGATAATCTAGAAACTCTTGACTCAAGTATTCACCACCTTAATCCGATCAAAGTATTTTAATACTCTTGCCAAGTTGTTTCTCTACTTCACTTCTGAATTCTTTGAACCTTTCAAAGGCTTCAGACTTGTGTTTCATCAAGAACACATATGATGCACACGTACGCATCCTCAAATCTCGCGAGGGATACCGTCGTGGACTCAAAGTGCGTGCTCGTGCTCAACGCCCACAAGTGCACGGATGTCATCAAGTAATAAAGATTATCGATCCCACATGGACTGGGATTCGAGTACCAATGCACTAAGTGGTTGCGATTGTTCGGACGTGATCTCTGAGAGAGAGTCAGTTGGTGAGGACTATCGGTGGACACTACTCTGTGCGGTGTCACACGGAGGAGGAAAAGAGCATGCCGGGGTCTTAAAAGGCGATTCCAGGACTTCGGTTTCGCTTGTGTACCACAGAACAATGTTGTCAATTGGCATCGTCTAAACGTCTACCTATAGTTTTGGGGAAGGGACATCATACACTCTCCCGTAGAGTCGCCGCATTCACTGGGAGCTATCCTCGCCGAAAAGGATGGGATAGAAGGTACGAGAATGCCAAATCAATCCTTGCAGTGGACTGTTTCTGATTCCACCGCTCCCTTCTCCCCGCAGTTACGGGAGGTCAGGTTTACCCCCAGGTTCCTTGATCAAACCTCCTAAATCTAGATTGCGAGGGTTGTCACCACCTCATATCACCTAAGCACAGTAGAAAGAAAGCCAAATACACGTAGATATAATAAAGAGCAACTACCAATTTTCAAATTAAACTTATGGCCAGAATTTAATATGAACCAACATTGTCTATGTACATAAGCTACTCCCTAATCCCAGAATCAAAAGTACTACTCCATAAATACGAAGGAAGAATCACAAAACATGTTTAAGTTCAAATATAATAGAGATAAAGCGTAGAAAAAGAGATATACAATACTTCGTGATCTTCTCTCCGACGTTGTATTGCAAGTTGTGGACCTCCGGCGGCGTTCCTCCTCCCCGCTCGAGTTACCGAAGCTTTTTAGGGCATCGGCGTGCCGTCCTAGCCGTCGTGCCTCCTCCCTAGGGTTTGGGCGGAGCCATCCTTATATAGACATTGCCTCGGACCACTATAAAATCAGGAAAAATCCCTAGTCGTACAAATCCATCGGGCTGCTACACGCCCGTGTGTTTCCACATGGCCAGGCCGTGTGCAACCCTGGGGTGTTGTTCTTCGCCTATCGGATACGGCTGTGTGAATCCACACGCCCTGGCTGTGTCCTGCTCTGCGTCTAGCTGCGAAAGTCCTTTTGCTCCGAAAATGCATCTTTATCACTAGAAAAGCTAACCTGCACATAAAAGTACAACGAGCAGACCTCCGAACCAAAAAATAGGCATTGCATGCAAGAATAGAGTAACATATGCATGAAACTAACGCAAAATGTAACAAGATGTGAGTGAAAACTACTCCTAAAACCCTATATATTTTGCTCGCATCAACATACCCAAACCGTGAGTGATCATCGGTGAAGGTAATGAAGTAACTATAGCCTCCTAGAGCATGAGTTGACATAGGTCCACATACATCAGTATGTATTAGACCAAGCAACTCTCCCACCGGTTCACTTTTTCCCATAAAAGATAACTTAGTCATCTTGCCTTTTATGCATGATTCATATGTATCGAATAAATCAGATTCAAACAATTCCAGAATTCCACATCGGTGTAATTTGGACATGCGTTTCTTGCTTACATGGCCAAGACGACAATGCCACATGTAGGAGGCTAATTGATTATCTTTTCGAGCACGCTTGTTGCTTACTTCGATATTGAGAATGTCATTGGATACGTTTAACGTATATATACCATTACACAATGTTTCAGTCCCATAAAGCACGCCATTCAAAGTTATGTAACAACAATTGTTACTAAAAGTTAAATGGTACCCATTTCTATTTAAACAAGAAATAAAAATGATGTTATTTATCAACGAAGGAATATAAAAGCAATTGTCCAGTTATAAGACAAGTCTGAAGGGAGTTGCTTCGGGGGCTCATTGGCTCCCATGTCCCCAGATTAAAATTTTCACTAATAAAAGAACTAATCCGGATGGGATGAGTTTCCTTAGCACAACCAATTCGTCGTCGTGCTAACAACTTGAGTGATTGCTTGAACAAACTAGTTGTTCAAGCAACACAACTCTTCTAGTTGGTTAGCCGCGGAAGAGACGACGGACGGATCGCCGGTTTTTGTGTTTGTCTTCGGGGTCCATGATTATACAAAATATATACAAATGCACACTTGTATAATCAACACATAAAAGAACATGCTAAGATAAAAAAATAAAGTTGTAAAACTTTTATACCTCACGATCTTCTACCGTATGTCCTATCCTCCTCGTGGACGTCGTGTGGGCGAAGATCCTCCACGAGTAGAAGCCTCCTAGATCGCGTTCTTCCCTTCCTTGTTCGCTGCGAACAAAGAGAAGAACCAAACAAAAACCCTTCTCCTTTCTAGAACCGGCCAGCAAGCCAAGGAGCTCAATGTAACCGCCGGCCAAGGAGTGAATGATTGGGCGCCGACCAACTTTGGATAGAATATGCCGCCGGCCACCAAGGTGATGGATCAATGAACGCCGGCCAACCTTGAAGAGAGGTTGCCGCCGGACAAGGAATAAGAGAAGGAACATTGAGGATGGGCGCCGGCCAAAACAAGTTGGAAGAAGATGGGCGCCGGCTTTTCCTTTCCAAGAATTGCCGCCCAAGCCTCTCTTCCAAACCCTAGCCGCCCAACCTAAAACCCTAACTTTCTTGATCGTTCTTGCCGTCCAACCCTTAGCCTTCCTTTTATAGAGTTAGGCCTAGGCCTCCTTTAATCTCCACCGTTGGATCTAGGGTTTTATCCCAACCGTCGAATCTAGGATTTCATCCCAACCGTCGGATCTAGGTTTTCATCCCAACCGTCGGATCTAGGGTTTCATCCCAACCGTCGTATCTAGGGTTTCATCTCAACCGTCGGATCTAGGGTTTCATCCCAACCATCGGATCTAGGGATTTAATCCCAACCGTCGGATCTAGGGATTTAATCCCAACCGTCGGTTCTAGAGTTTTGTTTTACATTCTTGGATCTAGACTTCACGAGTATTATATTAGGCTACGATAGGGACCATGAGGAGTTGGATCTTGGCCACCCGATGGATCGGAACCACACAAACTTGATCCATCAATGATGTTCCATTCCACTAGAGGATCATCATTGAACTATCTCACCAACCCCCATAAATTAATATGGGCTCCATATATTATTTGTACATTCATCTCCCCGTGTTTAAGATATCGAATGTCCGTCAATTAATTGATTTACTGACCATCAATTAATTAACATCTAACTCCTCGAGTAGTACCACTCAACCTTATCATCATGTTGACTAAGTCAACCAGCTGGGTTTACATGATGAACCTTATGAGCTCCTCAAGGGGACATCATCAACCTAGTATATAGGACACGGTTTCCTCCTATAATCAACGGCACACCATGTAAATAATATCATTTCCCAACTTACCGGGCATATTGATTTAATCCATCTAAATCTCACCCTATGGTAAATCAAAGAAATAAATATTAAGTACATGTGCCCATTATTATATCGAGATTAAGAGCATGTACAACATAATATCCGAGGTCCGATTCAATTATGTAGTCAACAATTAATTGAATCACCTCTATGTCGGTCCTGCTCAATGCACCTAAGTGTACTAGTGTAACTCTATGTTCAAGACAAAACAATACCAAGCTACACTACAACCATGCCAATGGTTTGTCCAAAACCATCTTGGTTGTGAGCCTCTACTTATATTCTACAAGGGACTGATTGTTAGGGCAATATCTTCCCGTAATATGGTTTTGATGGTGTGGCAAAGGGTTTAAGTTAGTGTGTTATGTTGATTTGATATGTGCGTTGAAGTCGTGCAGGACTTAGTAATTCGCACATGGAGTCGTGGCGAGTTTCACATCTCATGACTCGTGCCTTGAGTCGGTGAAGGATAGCTTTGCGGAAGCCGTGCGCTTGGAGCATCCGAGGGACCGCCGGACGAGAAGCTTGGAGTGAAGCCGGAGGAAGTAGACTTCGAGGCAAGAGACGCGAAGGAGCATTGCAGAGCCATGTGCCTGATGCTGCCAACGGACGTGGCTGAGAACGAAGAGAACTTCGAAGGCGAGGGACTCCGAGAGATGAGAGTGAGCGATTGTAACCCAGGGAGGGGTAGCTCTTAGGTGAAACTTGGCCATTTGGCCAAGTGTCGGATGGGTTTTCCCGACACCAGTCGACTGCCATGTCATGGCAGTCGATTGCTCTAAGTCGAGTGTAGTTTGACTGGTATTCGACTCATGGGTTTATGCGCCCTAGCCGATCGCCAGAGGATATCGCGGGCATAATCGCTCGAGCCGATCGGGCGACTACGAGGCAAGAATCGATCGGTGAGGTCTATCACCGATCGCTAAGAGTTTCGTTGGACTACAACTGTCGGGATCCAATGTGTTCGGAGGTCGTTGTAGTGACGACAGTCGACTGCTAAGGTCAGCAGTCGACTGGTGGCGGCCAACGGGAAGAAATCAGCCCTCTCTATAAAAAGAGAGGGTGTGAGCCTTTGGGAGGCTAATGCTTATGCTCTAAGTGATCTTCCTAGTTCCCCACAAGCTCTAAACTCTTCTTACTTGTTTTTACTTCATTCTATTTGTAAGAAGAGTGATCTTGATTGTAAAGGTTACCTCCACCTAGCTTGGTGCAAAGGAGAGACCAATAGTGATTGGCTTTGGAGGAGTGATTCACCTCGGACGAATCGGGATCATGGATTAGCGGTGTAGCCGTGAACCACGTTACATTCTTTGTTAGTGTTTGTATTTTCATTTATTGCTTTGTCTTTATTGTTTATGCTTCCGCTTGCGCTAACGATTGTGTAGACGAGCAAACGAACGAGAGAATTCCAACATCCATTGGAAGAGGGCTATTCACCCCCCTCTAGCCGGCCGTACCGATCCCCTACAAGTGGTATCAGAGCCGAGGAAAGTTTGTCGAGGACTAACCACCACAACAAGCAACTTTCAAAATGGCCGGCTCCAACATCCATCCTCCGAACTTTGAAGGAGAATTCGCTTGGTGGAAGAAGCGAATGGAGGTATTTTTCGAAACGGATTTTGACATTATGATTACAATGGAATCCGGTTTCGTTTTGCCTAGGGATGAAGAGGGGAAGCCAATAGAGAAATCTAGGTGGACCAAAAGGCAAAGGGAAGAGCACCTTGCAAATTCAAAAGCCAAGCATCATCTCTTCAATGTGCTCCCCCAACAAGAAATCAACCGAATAGGAGAATGCCTAAGCGCCAAGGAGATGTGGGAGAAGCTAATTGAGCTTCATGAAGGCACATCCGAGGCAAAGCTAGCAAGGAGAGATCTTCTCCGCTCCCAACTATCCAACATTAAATTAGAAAAGGGAGAAAAGGTAACTTCTTTGCATTCTAGATTCAAAGAAATTTTAAATGGACTAACAAGTGTAGGAGAAAGGCTCTCCAATCGCGATATGATAATGAAGGCCATAGATGCTTTCCCCCGATCATCCAAGTGGAGTTCAATGGTGGACTCATTTTACATTTCAAAGAATCTAGAGGTAAGTACTCTAGATGAATTTTTCTCCACTATGGAATTACATGAATCTAGGCTTGAAGGAATACAAGAAGAGCCTAGAATTCAACCCTCAAGAGGAGTAGCTTTGATAGCGAACAAGGGGAAGAAGAAGATGGAAATCCCCTCCTCCTCCGATGACGAAGCGTCTTCCTCCTCCTCCATGGATAGCACCGAAGAAGCCTATATGGTAAGGAAGGTAAGACGTGCATTTAAGAATTTTAGATTTGATAAATCTCATGATAGGAATAGAAGACCAAGGGGGAAGGTCATATGCTACAATTGCCAAGGAGAAGGGCACATAAGGGACAATTGTCCTCTCTTAAACAAGAGCAAGGAAGAGAGGAAAAAGAAAGAAGAAAAGAAGAAGAAAAAGGGGAGCAAGAAAAAGAAGGAAGAGGAGAAGAAGACAAAGGAAAAGGGAAAGGCTAAAGCTCTCAAGGCAAGGACTTGGGATGATCCATCCTCATCCTCCTCATCATCATCGGATGAGGAGAATGCCTTTGTCACCAATTTGGCCTTGATGGCCTTTGATGACTTGGATTGCTCTTCATCCAAAAATGAAGGATCAAGCTCAAGTGGGGAGAGCTCAAATGAAGGGGGAGCTTCTACATCCTCATCATCCGAAGAAGAAGAGGACATGGAAACTATGGTAACAAAAGCCTCTCCTAAGAAAATAGTTTCCATAATTTCTAGTTTAACTAAGGACTTATTTGGAATGAAAAAGAAAAATAAAAGCATGCTTAATCAAATTAAGGCATTGGAAAATAAGCTAGAAAATGCATGCTTAAATGATAATATTTCTTCTAGCTTAAATGATGCATGCTCACATGACCTTTATGTGCCATTAGATGTTAGTGATGCATGTATAAATGAAAATAGGGCCTTAAGGGAAAAGGTAGATTATTTAACAAAAGCCCTAGAAAAATTCACAATTGGCTCCAACACATTGAACATGATCTTAGGGAGCCAAAGAGCTAGTTTCAACAAAAAGGGCCTAGGCTACAAGGAAAAGAAAAATGAAAAGGCCTACAAATGCCTAATAGCTAGGGGACAAGATAAGAAGAAAGTAATAGCTTGGAAATGAATCCCCAAGGAATACTTAGTGAACCCAATAGGAAAGAACTTATTTTGGGTTCCAAAATCCATCCTTAAGGGTTAGGATAACTCTAGGGTAGTCAACCATATGCAATTGACCTATATCATATTTTGGTTGACTTAGGATGGCGGGACAACATGTTTAAATAGTGTTGGGTGATGATAACGTGCCCATAAATAGATAATAATGCTTAAATCATGATGATTAATGCAATTGCTATGTATGTTTGAAATCATGATTTATGATTTTAATATTTGGCACATAATCATGAGAAATAGAGTTGAATCATGCTTTAGGTGATACTTTGCTTATTATCATCAAATAATACCTAATGCATGATTATTATTCAATGAATACATGTATTTCATGATCATAATGTAGAATTCATTCATATATGTCTTTATGATCATGAGGATTATTAGGTTGATACTTAACCTTGATAGAATTGCATGAATATATTGGTTAAGTATACATAAATACCCCCTAGGATGCATCTCACACTCACCATAGGCTACCTTGATTGAAAACTTAGCATGAGTGAGATATTAGGATGATACAAATGTCCACTAATGCCTATGGCATTTAGATGGTCATTTAAAGTATCAAAATAGCAATAATAGACCAATCATGGGGAAGGCTTATGTTTAATTCATAGACATATTGCCCAAAGATCATGGTTGGATATTTCATATGTTTTCAAAACAATTTCTTACTATAAAATACATGTATTCATATTTTGAAACAATTGGATGCAAGACTAGGTGTTAAAATGGATACTCTTATGATCAAAAACCTAGTAGTTTTTAAGCTTTTGGATTTTTGGCAAATACGTGGAATTATAATGGTTTTTCATAAAAACATATTTTTCACTGATAGATATACTTAAAATAAATGTGTTCCCAAAATTTCATGATTTTTCAAATTTTTTGGAATTTTTAATGCATTTCTGAAATTCGCTAAAAATCGAATTTGAATCCATTATCACGATCATTGCCATATCGATAGCAATGATCGATAACCCTGAAAAACAGCCCAATATTTTCTGATTTCAGATTTTAATCAAGTTTTTGGGTTTCTCTTTCTACTATACTTGATGCCATGAGTTTATAAATTAGGATTAATCTTTTTGATGATATCAAAGGGGGAGAAATGTATGTTTAAGTAAAGGGGAACATATTTAGGGGGAGAAATGATTATGCTTATGATAGGGGGAGAAATTAAGGGGGAGTTTCATGGATTAAGGTTCATGGATTAAGGGGGAGTTGCATGTTGCAATATCATGTTTATGTTTACATGCTTTCTTTCCTTTAAAATTTATATCAAATGTTTTTACCTAACTTAAACGGATTGCCACACATCAAAAAGGGGGAGATTGTTAGGGCAATCTCTTGCCGTAATATGGTTTTGATGGTGTGGCAAAGGGTTTAAGTTAGTGTGTTATGTTGATTTGATATGTGCGTTGAAGTCGTGCAGGACTTAGTAATTCGCACATGGAGTCATGGCGAGTTTCACATCTCATGACTCGTGCCTTGAGTCGGTGAAGGATAGCTTTGCGGAAGCCATGCGCTTGGAGCATCCGAGGGACCGCCGGACGAGAAGCTTGGAGTGAAGCCGGAGGAAGTAGACTTCGAGGCAAGAGAAGCGAAGGAGCATTGCAGAGCCGTGCGCCTGATGCTGCCGAGGGACGTGGCCGAGAACGAAGAGAACTTCGAAGGCGAGGGACTCCGAGAGATGAGAGTGAGCGATTGTAACCCAGGGAGGGGTAGCTCTTAGGTGAAACTTGGCCATTTGGCCAAGTGTCGGATGGGTTTTCCCGACACACGATCATTGCCATGTCATGGCGATCATTGCTCTAGTCGAGTGTAGTTCGAGGTATCCGATCGATGGGTTTATGCCCAGCGATCGTGCCATGGAATGGAAGTCGACGCCGAGAGGATATCACGCAGACGCCAGAAGCCTCGTAGCCATTGGCGGTCGACTACGGAGCTGATTGGTAGGTCCATCGGCGCCAAGAGTTCCGTTGGACTACAACGGTCGGGATCCGACGTGTTTGGAGGCCAATGTAGTAGCGATCATTGCCAAGGTCGTGATCGGTGGCGCTAACGGAAGAAATCAACCCTCTCTATAAAAAGAGAGGGTGTGAGCCTTTGGGAGGCTAATGCTTATGCTCTAAGTGATCTTCCTAGTGCCCCACAAGCTCTAAACTCTTCTTACTTGTTTTTACTTCATTCTATTTGTAAGAAGAGTGATCTTGATTGTAAAGGTTACCTCCACCTAGCTTGGTGCAAAGGAGAGACTAATAGTGATTGGCTTTGGAGGAGTGATTCACCTCGGACGAATCGGGATCGTGGATTAGCGGCGTAGCCGTGAACCACGTTACATTCTTTGTTAGCATTTGTATTTTCATTTATTGCTTTGTCTTTATTGTTTATGCTTCCTCTTGCGCTAACGATTGTGTAGATGAGCAAACGAATGAGAGAATTCCAACATCCATTGGAAGAGGGCTATTCACCCCCCTCTAGCCGGCCGTACCGATCCCCTACACTGATAACATGATCTTCTGTGCCACACTAAGCACCATGTTATCTACAATGTAAAATATTAGACAATATGCACACATATAATAAATATAAAGTGCAAACAATGATCATGTGATTCTTATTTCAAAATAAAAATGTTCATACAAAAAGAGCTAGGCTTTCAGTATACATTCCAACAAAGTCTTGTAGAGAGTTTCAACAAATATGTTTCAATGGCGAGTGCAACAACCTTTGCTCCATTCCCAACATGTAAATTTTGCTCTCCCTTGGCGAGTCTTCTTCTATTCCTTAGCCCATGTATGTTATTACATATATGTGAACCACACCCGGTATCCAATACCCAAGTGTCTAAGGAAATAGAATGACAATCAATAACAAAGATATCTGAAGATGGGGCATCAGATGCCTTATTCTTCTTTACGGACTCAAGATAAATCTTGCAGTTTCTTTGCCAATGACCCTCCTTGCCACAATGATGGCAAGTGCCCTTTTGAGTTGGTTATGCCTTCCTTGCCTTCTTCTTCCCCTTGTGTTGTTCCTTTGATTTTCTCTTAGAACCTTTTTTTGAGGAATCAACTAACAACACCGTCCCCTGCTCATGCTTCACAGAAGGCTCCACGGTCTTCAACATGTTGAGCAGTACCACAGATGAACCTTCTGTTGGTGCAGGGGCACTAGATAATCGAACCTATGTTTTGATTATGGCAAAGACACAAAGTTAAGTTTACATCGTTATCTCACGAGCTAAATCAAGTGTGCAGAAAAGTGCTAAAGCTGGAGCTAAAGGGTAGCGACACCCGGAGGAAGCCGTGGTGGTCGGGCGACACTCGAGTGACTTCGGAGGGAGCCGAAGGAATCGAGTGGAAGGCCGAAAGCGAGAGCTACTATCAAGGTAAGCTCGTGTGAGTGAGAGATTGTAAGGTCGTGTCCTCTTTACGGGGACGACCGTAGGTGGCGATCCGATTAAGACTTCCCGTGGACGGTCTAGGTCAAGATTGGACGGTCAGAAACCGTCGCATTTATCATTTTCTGAGCTAACCTCTTCGCAGGAAGTGGCGGTGAGTAGTCATTCTGGACCTCAAGCGATCGATGCTCATCAGTTGACTGATGGCGACGAATCAGCCTTTGCGCTAGGTCAAAACTGATAAGGTTTGACGCGGCCACTTCACGATAAAATTTGGACAACTTCGTGATCTGTTCCAAAAAAAAAGGAGACATATTCAGAGGCCAAAATCTATAAAAAGGAGGGGAGGATTCCAACTCCAAGCATCATCAAGTTTATTCATCAAGTGCTCCTACAATGCCAACGCTCCAACGTCGTCATAACGCTGACGCGACGACAAGTTCAAATCTCCTTCGTCGGCAGCAGTAGCAAGTAATTATTTTTATTGTATTCTTTATTTTAATCATAACGAGGTGAGGTAGGCTTGTTGCCTCATCCTCGTACATTCGGTTTTTGTGATTGTTGTCTCCTACCTCCAACGAGGAGGAGACGTTATAGTGCTTTTCCCTCCGTACGCGGTCTTGGACCTATAGGGCCTTGGAGTAGCAACCGCTGGGTTGTGAACCAAGTAAAAATAAACGTGTTCCTTTATTTTCCGCTGCTCTTACTCGTTTAATTGTCTACTCGAACGAAACATCGAAAAGATTTACAATCGCTATTCACCCCCCTCCCTCTCACGACGCTTCTCGATCCAACACCTTCTTGCATCTCAGAGGTGAAGAGGAGCTTGGAGACTTCGAACCTTTCAGATCTCACTTGCTCGTCAGACAACTCATAAAGATGAAAGGCTATGGTATGAGCATCCATATGCTCATGCTGCTTTTGCAGCTCGGGTACCATTACGGCTAGCATGATGCAACTCACTAGTTCAGAATCACTCACATGTTTCTGATGGGCCAACAATTGGTTCGGAGTTGCGTCATCACTAGGACGGGCGGGAAAAGGTGTTTCGAGGACATATGCAAGTTTTTCAGCCTTGAGAACAATTCTCAAGGTTCTAAGCCAGTACAAGAAGTTCGGTCTAGTCAATTTATTCGAATCCAAAATAGAGCATAAATTCAAAGACATCATGATCAAGCAATTAACCTAGAAATACAAATCGAGCATATATGAGAAAGATGATTTAAAATGCATCCACATACATTTACAAAATCCCATTCATTTTTTGAAATAAAAAACCCTCAAAATTAATTCGGGAGATCGTAGGTCCATCTCCAAATGGGTTAATATTCAACATAGATAAGAATAACCTTGGAGTGAGTCCAACAAGCCATTCTTAGCTATGATGGTAGGTATCAAGTATACCGATTACATATCATGTATATGTAACTATCACAATGTGCTATCAACTAATTGAATGTTCACACATACATTTGGTTATTAACACATTAATAAGTATGCATCATATGCATAGCACCCAACTTCAACTCTTTTCACATCGACCTTGGAGTGAGTCCAACAAATCGATGCTCCAAGTTAGAGCCGACCCATTAATCGTGAAATAATTTTAATATGGTTAGAGTGAATTCAACCAATTAGCCAGGCTTGGAGTGAGTCCAACAACCCAAACTAACGATTGACCTCTAACTCTTACCATATTAGTGTTAAACTATTCCAATGATTTGAACATGTTCAGGTTCGAGCTAGGCTTAGAGTGAGTCCAACAACCCAAATAAGAAACAGAACTCCGGTTCTAACCATATTAATGGAAGGTGTAGGCTTTAATATTATGTAAGGGTTTTAATGTCTCATCCTCTTTGCATGCAAATAACTATTATCTACATGGCATGACACACATGACATACATCTACATGTCACGACACACATGACATAATGATATGCATCTAATGCAATTACATGGCATACAATTATGACATATACAAATAGTTTCCTTATTTGTCATAACTATTTTGGAAATAAAATATATTTTAGATTTGATTTCTCAAATCAAATCATGATTAAATTAGGAAACAAATTTCCCAATCTAATCACATATTTGATTTATGGAAAGTGTTAATTAAGGAAAGTCAAATCTAATTTAGGAAACAGATTTTCTAAATTGTAATTTCCTAATCATATTAAAAAACTTCCAATTTGAATTTCTTTACAAATTAAAATTTTCATAAATACTTCTAAACATTTCAAAAGTAGAATATTTCCATAAATACAATTATGACTATCGTAAAACAATTTTACGATTATGTCGAAACACAACCTGGCTCTGATACCACTGTTGGGTTTCTCCGGCACCGACGTGGGTGTATGTTCCAAACATGTTTCGCAAACATGCACACAGCGGAAGCAAAAGGAAGCAATAAACTAATTTTATTACAACACACACACCACACGCATGAAGGATACAATAAGTGTAGACATAATCGCTATTTTAAATTTTGCAATAAAAGGAAATTTATTCTAGTTATACCTGACATATCACGTGTAGCGGGAATGACATCAATCGTAGCGACCCTCACTAGAATCGCCTCTATCTGTATCCACACCGAGTATCTTTGGGATAGCTTCACAAAGCCATGAGCCCCATCTTTGCAAGAGTTACTAGCCTCGTGTTGAAGACGTTGTGATCCAAGAGACGATCACAATCCGAATCAAAATTCGGATCTAAAAACAAGCTCCACGAACTGCTTCTCAGAAGCGGTTTTCGTCAACCAATTGATAAAACCTCGGTCCTCCACCTATGAGGATTGTCGGAGATCCAATCCCCGACAAGTAGGTCACTATCGGAGTGCAAAACGACAGCCAAACGACCTCTCTACGAAGAGAGAAACAAGCTGTCCAAAACTGGACAGCTTGTGTTAGTGGAGAAGATAGTCGGCCAATCAATGGTTGGTTGCTCCTTGGTCGCCCGCAGCAAAGGGAGGATGGTTGGAGGAGTCGCCAACGGTTGGTGGGTGGCCGGCGGTAAGGAGGAGGAGGAGCAACTCCAATTGGCGGTAGCACAAGGTGCTTGGGCGGCCAATGAAGTGGGTGGAAACCCTAGAGGAGGAAGAGGAGAGGAGGCTAGGGTTTCCAAAACCCTTGAACCAATTAATTCTCCACGAAAAACTCTTAAGCCGTGTTTTTAAAAAGAACACATTCTCCTAACAGTTATTGGTTCATAACTAAAACCTGTTAACCCGCTCCAATAACTTAAGTTAAAATAAACCAAACCGCGTTGGTCTATTTTAAGTTAAAACGAACCCAACCAACTTTGGTTAATTCGTTTAAAACAAACCAAACCACTTTGCTTTATTTTCCACCATTGGATTAGAACCAAACCGATTTGGTTCATTCATCATGTCTTCATAAAACTCGACCGATCCATGCTTCTGATGCGATTGAAACAATTTCATGCTCGCTCTTTGTTTGGTCCAACCAAACCAAGTCTCTCTCTATATGAGAATCCTATTCTCAAGCTCGTTTTAAATCCTTCGAATTACGTTCGTTGTGTGTGTGATCAAGTAGGTTCCCAATTTATGTTGGTCATCTATAATTAACCATTAATTATAGAACGATCATGAGTGGCACCTAGTAGTACATCATGATCCCCAATTAACCGGAAAATCAACGGTTGGTTCCAGAACCTTTTCTGAAATCCTTCAACAGCTACAATGAATCGTGCCCCATTCCTTTCACTCATCTTATACCCACTTGGTTCGGGACATGGTCTATAGTGTCAATCCCCACTAGGCTGACTATGTCACACCTATCCCAAGTATTACTTTCTTGTCCTTCGGATTCTAGTTACTGTACATGTATCCAAGAGTATCATACTCTTAACATGTAATGCTTTGACCAAAGACTTTAGTAATAATCTGACGAGAAGCCATAGGGTATACATCTCCTCACAAGGAGAGGTGAATCCTTTGTAGGCTACTCAAAAACCTTCGACCACTTCGACTTATACCCAATCATCCCGGGTCCACATTTCCTCGGAGATGCTTGCTTAAGATATCAAAGCATAAGTCTTCATGACCAAAATGACTTGAATACCACAAGTCGAAAGAACATCACACTTAAGATGCAGTAAGAACTGCATTGACATATTCATATATGTAGAGAACCATATGAAGTCTTACAGCTGGTCACTCCAATGAACTAGTTACCATAACTAGCATCCACGATCAACTCCGGACATCCCAATGTCTCCAGCCAGTGAGAAACAGCTGCTTGGATAAACCAAAGAGTCCACCTCATGCTAGTCTCAATAGAATCGATGGCGTCTGAATGCATCAATTCGTCGACTAGGGATAATTCCAATACATCACAATTACACATGTAGAGATACTCACTAGTTGTGATCAAATCACAAATTCTCTCATGTTGTGAATCGTATTGCAGATATTCAATAAATGAGTTTAAGATCCAATCAAATACATGAAAATATGTATACTCAAATAGTGAATCTTCATTTATCAAATAAATGGTACAACCATAAGGTGATTGCCTTAGGACACCTCTCATATATTACTAACATTTTCAAGATACAAACTGGCTAAGATTTACAATGTCGTAAGGCTTCCTATGAGACTTGCTGAGATATAGTTCTTCCGGAATACCATACTACCATGCCGAGATATAATAGATATAGAATATTATGCCGAGATATAATACCTCATCATACGGTCATACCGAGATATAATTCCTTCATCACATGGTCATGTTGAGATATAATGGTTTTATCACACGGTCATGTCGAGATATAATGTCTTAGAATGTCAGTTGGACTCAATAAATGAGATGTAGTTATAAATATAATACTTTTCAATCATAAATCAATTTTAGCCGGTATCAGTTCCATTATCTTATTCCTGGCACAAAATGCTATCACAGTATAAATGTGTCGAGGACTAATGAGGCTTTCCTATGCATCTCATGGATGCATTTACAAAATCCATCAAGCTAGAGTTTCAACTAATATATGAACAAACAAATTTGGTGCAAGTATTCTATAAGGCAATTTAAAAGGTACATCAATAGATAGCATTTTGGAATATACAAAATAGCACTAAAGCTATAAGAGCTTTACTATATAGAACTTTGTAATCTCATTAAACTCAGTTATTTCCTCAGGTAACTGAAGGGAATTGCTTCTCACTTCGGTCGCTTGTGCATGGCGATCCTATCACACACCCCCGGATTAAAATTTTATCAACTAAAACTAATCTGGACGGAGATAGATTACGCAAGCAACTGATCCATCATCGTGCTATTAGATTTGAGTAGTCACTTGAACAAACTTGTTGGTCAAGCAACCTAACTCTTTGTTAGGGCAATCTCTTGCCATGATAAGGTTTTGATGTGTGTGGCAAAGGGTTTAAGTTATGTTGTGATTATGATTTGATATGTGCGTTGGAGTCTTGCAGGGCTTAGTAATTCAAACATGGAGTCTTGGCAGGTTCACCACTCACTACATCGTGCTTGAGTCGGAGAAGGAGCATTGCAGAGTCGTGCGCTTGATGCTGCCGAGGGACCGCCGGACGAGATGACTTGAAGCGAAGCCAAGGAAGCAGACTTCGGAGGCAAGAGACACGAAGGAGCATTGCAGAGCCGTGCGCCTGATGCTGCCAAGGGACGTGGCCGCGAACGAAGAGAGCTTCGGCGAGGGACTTCGAGTGAGATGAGAGAATGAGTGAATTGTAAGTAGCTCATTAGGTGAACTTGGCCGAATGGCTAAGTGTCGGATGAGTTTTCCCGAAATCAGTCGACTGCCATGGAATGGCAGTCGACTGCTCTGAGTCGAATGGGTTCGACTGGTATCCGATTGATGGGTTTATGCCTAGCAGCCGAATGCTATGGAATGGCAGTCGACTGCCAGAGGATATCGCGGGCACAAAACCGCTCGAAGTCGACTGGGCAGTCGACTACGGAGGCAGCAGTCGACTGATGGGATCCATCAGTCGACTGCCAAGTGTTCCGTTGGACTACAACGGTCGGGATCCGATGTGTTCGAAGGTCGTTGTAGTGGCGGTAGTCGACTGCCAAGGGCAGTAGTCGACTGGTGGCAGCCAACGGAAAGAAATCAGCCCTCTCTATAAAAAGAGAGGGTGTGGGCTTTTGGATGGCTAATGCTTATATTCCAAACCATCATCCAAGTGCTCCACAAGTGATAAACTCCTTCTTCTAGATCTCTTTCACATCTATTGTAAAAGAAGGAGTGTTCTTGAGTTGTAAGGGTTACCTCCACCTAGCTTAGTGCAAAGGAGAGACCGATAGTGAGTTGGTTGCGGAGTGATTCACCGAGGACGAATCAGGGACCGTGGATTAGCGGCGTAGCCATGAACGACATTATATTTCGTGTTAGCATTGTTTGTACTCTTTATTGTTTATTTGCTTATCTTTATTAGTATTCCGCTTGTGCTAACAATTGTGTAGACGAGCAAATTCCACCATCCAATGACAAAGGGCTATTCACCCCCCTCTAGCTGGCCAATCGATCCCCTACAAGTGGTATCAAAGCCAAGTAAAACTTGTCGAGGACTAACCGCCACAACAATCATATTCAAGAATGGCCAGCTCAAACATTCACCCACCAAAATTCGAAAGCTAATTCTCTTGGTGGAAAAAGAGAATGGAGGTTTTTTTCGAGACCAATTTTGAAATTCTCTTAATTATGGAAAACGGTTTCGAATTGCCTAGGAATGAAGATGGGGAGCCATTGGAGAAAGCAAGGTGGAGAAAGAGGCAAAGGGAAGAATACTTGGCAAATTCAAAGGCCAAGCACCACCTCTACAATGTACTCCCCCAACAAGAGGTGAATAGGATAGGGGAATGCTCTAGTGCGAAGGAGATGTGGGAGAAGCTAGTAGAGCTTCATGAAGGCACCTTGGAAGCCAAACTTGCAAGGAGAGACCTCCTCCGCTCCCAACTATCCAACATAAAATTAGAAAAGGGAGAAAAGGTAACATCATTGCATTCTAGGTTTAAGGAAATTTTGATTGGACTAACAAGTGTAGGAGAAAGGCTCTCCAACCGGGACATGCTCATGAAAGCAATTGATGTTTTTCCCCGGTCATCAAAATGGAGCTTAATGGTGGACTCTTTCTACATGTCCAAGAACTTAGAAATGAGCACCTTGGAGGAGTTCTTCTCAACAATGGAGCTCCATGAAACGAGGCTTGAAGGAATAGTAGAAGAGCCAAAGTTTCAACCTTCAAGAGGAGTAGCCTTGATGGCACATAAGGGGAAGAAGAAAATGGAGATCCCCTCCTCCTCCGATGAAGCATCATCATCTTCCTCCATGGATAGCACGGAAGAAGCCTATATGGTAAGGAGGGTAAGGCGTGCATTAAAAGGTTTTAGATTTAATAAATCTAATGATAGGAATAGAAGACCAAGGGGGAAAATTATTTGCTACAATTGCCAAGGAGAGGGACACATAAGGGACAATTGTCCTCTCCTAAACAAGAGCAAAGAAGAGAGGAAGAAGAAAGAAGAAAAGAAGAAGAAAAAGGGGAGCAAAAAGAAGGAAGAAGAGAAGAAGGTCAAAGAAAAAGGGAAGGCCAAGGCATTCAAAGAAAAGACATGGGATGATCCTTCTTCCTCATCATCTTCATCATCATCAGAAGAGGAGAATGCTTTTGTCACAAATTTGGCATTGATGGCTTTTGACGACTTGGATTGCTCCTCCTCCGAAAATGAAGGATCAAGCTCAAGTGGAGAGAGCTCAAGTGAAGGGAAAGCCTCCTCTACATCCTCATCATCGGAAGAGGATTTGGTAAGTGAGGTAACGAATCTACCTCCTAAGCAAATAATGTCTATGATTTCTAGCCTCACTAAGGATTTATTTAGAGCTAAAAAGAAAAATAAGAGCATGCCAGATCAAATTAAGGACTTAGAAAATAAACTAGAAAAAGCATGCTTAAATGTAAATGATAATATTTCTTCTAGTCATGATGATGCATGCTCACATGAATATATGCCTTTCAATGTTAATGATGCATGCATAGAAGAAAATAGGGTCTTAAGGGAAAAAGTAGACTATTTGACCAAAGCCCTAGAAAAGTTCACTATAGGCTCCAACACCTTGAACATGATAATTGGGAGCCAAAGGGCAAGTTTCAACAAGAAAGGCCTAGGATATAAAGAAAAGAAAAATGGAAAGGCCTATAAATGTCTAATAGCTAGGGGACAAGATAAAAAGAAGGTAATAGCTAAAAAATAGATCCCCAAGGAGTATTTAGTGAACCAAATAGGAAAGAACTTATTTTGGGTTCTAAAATCCATCCTTAAGGGTTAGGAAAACCCTAGGGTAGTCAACCATATGGATTTTACCTATATCATATTTTTGGTTGACTTAGGATGGCGGGACAACATTTTTGAAATAGTGTTAGGTGATGATAATGCACCTATAAGTAGATAAATCATGCTTTAGGTGATATTTGCTTTATTATCATGATGTAATACCTAATTCATGATCACAATTTGATGAATACATTTGTTTTATGATCATAACATGAGATTAATTTATATACATCTTTATGATCATGTGGAATGATAGGATGATACTTAACCTTGATAGAATTGCATGAATATAATGGTTAAGTATATACAAATACCTTAAGGATACATCTCACACTCACTATAGGCTACTTTGATTGAAAACTTAGCATGAGTGAGATGTTAGGATGATACAAATGTCCACTAATGCCTATGACATTTAGATGGTCATTTAAAGGTATCAAAATAACAATAATAGACCAATCATGGGGAAGGCTTATGTTTAATTCATAGACATATTGCCCAAAGATCATGGTTGGATATTTCATATGTTTTCAAAACAATTTCTTACTTTAAAATCTATGTACTCATGTTTTGAAACAATTCAAAGCAAGACTAGGTGTTAAAATGGATACTAACATGATAAAAAAACCTAGTGGTTTTTAAAGCTTTTGGATTTTTAGCAAATCTCGGAAAATATAATGATTTTTTCATGAAAAACTATTTTTCATTGATAGATATACTTAAAATAAATGTGTTCCCCAAAATTTACTATTTTTCGAATTTTTTAGAATTTATAATGCATTTCTGAAATTCATCCAGAAAATCAGAATTTCGGAATCCATTGTGCCAGTCGACTGCTATCACCTGAAAAATAGCCCAACAATTTCTGATACACGGTTTTAAGGCATGATTTTGGTTTTTCTTTCTCTATAGACTTGATGCCATGCTATATAAACCTTGTTAATTATTTTTGATGGTGTCAAAGGGGGAGAAATATATGTTTAAGTAAGGGGGAATATATCTAGGGGGAGTTTCATTTATTAAGGGGGAGAGTTACTAATCATGTTTATTTACATGCTTTCTTTTCTTAATGTTTTATCAAATGTTTTTACCTAACTTAAACGGATTGACACACATCAAAAAGGGGGAGATTGTTAGGGCAATCTCTTGCCATGATAAGGTTTTGATGTGTGTGGCAAAGGGTTTAAGTTAGGTTGTGATTATGATTTGATATGTGCGTTGGAGTCTTGCAGGGCTTAGTAATTCGCACATGGAGTCTTGGCGGGTTCACCACTCACTACCTCGGCTTGAGTCGGAGAAGGAGCATTGCAGAGTCGTGCGCTTGATGTTGCCGAGGGACCGCCGGACGAGATGACTTGAAGCGAAGCCAAGGAAGCAGACTTCGGAGGCAAGAGACGCGAAGGAGCATTACAGAGTCGTGCGCTTGATGCTGTCGAGGGACATGACCGCGAACGAAGAGAGCTTCAGCGAGGGACTTCGAGTGAGATGAGAGAATGAGTGAATTGTAAGTAGCTCATTAGGTGAACTTGGCCGAATGGCTAAGTGTCGGATGAGTTTTCCCAAAATCAGTCAACTGCCATGGAATGGCAATGATCGCTCGAATGAATGGGTTCGACCGTATCCGATCGATGGGTTTATGCCTAGCGATCGCTATGGAATGGCGATGATCGCTAGAGGATATTGCGGACACGAAACCGCTCGATCGTAGGCGTCGACTACGAGAAGCGACGATCGTGATGGGATCCATCAGTCGACTGCCAAGTGTTCCCTTGGACTACAACGGTCGGGATCCAATGTGTTCGGAGGCCGTTGTAGTGGCGGTAGTCGACTGCCAAGGGCAGCAGTCGACTGGTGGTGGCCAACGGCAAGAAATCAGCCCTCTCTATAAAAAGAGAGGGTGTGGGCTTTTGGATGGCTAATGCTTATATTCCAAACCATCATCCAAGTGCTCCACAAGTGATAAACTCCTTCTTCTAGATCTCTTTCACATCTATTGTAAAAGAAGGAGTGTTCTTGAGTTGTAAGGGTTACCTCCACCTAGCTTAGTGCAAAGGAGAGACCGATAGTGAGTTGGTTGCGGAGTGATTCACCGAGGACGAATCGGGGACAGTGGATTAGCGGCGTAGCCGTGAACCACGTTATATTTCATGTTAGCATTGTTTGTACTATTTATTGTTTATTTGCTTTTCTTTATTAGTATTCCTCTTGCGCTAACAATTGTGTAGACGAGTAAATTCCACCATCCAACGACAAAGGGCTATTCACCCCCCCCTCTAGCCGGCCAATCGATCCCCTGCACTCTTTTCTTCGATTAGCCGTGGAATAGATGATGAACGGATCACCAGTTTTTGTGTTTATCATCGGAGTCCATGTTAATCAATAACATACAAAATACAAAAGAACTAGAATCAAAACTAAACAAGATTATACCTCTTATTTTACCTCTTGATCTTCTATTGTATTCCTATCCTCCTCTTGGACGTCATGTCGAAAGTGGATGATAACCATATTTTAATAGTTATCAGATACTCAATGTTGTTCCCAGCCAACATTTTGTCATCCACATATAACGACAGAATCATAAATGAGTTATTAGATCTTATTAGATAGACACAATGATCCTTCTTGACTATTGTAAAGCCATAAGATATCACCTCCTCATGAAATCTTAGGTACCACCATCTGAGTGATTGCTTAAGGTCATATATCGACTTTCGAAGTTGACATACCTTCTTCTCTTGACCTACTAGAACGAACCCAACAGGTTGTTCTATGTAGATCTTCTCATCCAAACTTCCATTAAGGAAGGCAATTTTTACGTCCATCTGATGTAACTCTAGATCTAAACTTGTGACAATTGCTAGAAGTAAACAAATCGAAGTAAACTTAACTACAGGAGAAAAAGTCTCCTCACAATCAATGCCCTTTGTCTATGTGTAACTCTTGGCTACCAAATGGACTTTATACCTCTCGATCGATCTGTCAGCCTTCCTTTTGATTTTGAGAACCCACTTGTGTTGGATCGAAAAGACACTAGAGGGGGGGGTAAATAGTATATTTTGAAAAACTTTCTTTTCTTTTGAAAATGAGTTAAACGCAGTAGAAACCAATACAAAGATAAAAACAATAAGACACTTTGTTTTTACTTGGTTTATAACCAAACGACTGCTAGTTCAAGGCCCTGCGATCCTTGATCGCTTCCGAAGGGAAATCACTAAAAGTTTCTTCCTCATTAGAGGTAAGAGACAAAACGATTACAAAGATGATAAGCCCAGTAACAACCTTAACGGTCCTTATACAAATTAAGTACAGAATAATAATAATAATAATGTACCGACAGTAAATAATAGAGGATGCACGGTCGGAGTAGCGTTGCAACACGAAGAATCACGATCGGAGAGCAAGAGAACTTAGGAGTTCATTGATTAATTAGGGTTTGTGTCCTCCCCTCCTTTTATAGATTGGTGCCTCAGAATAAGTCTAGATGTAGATCCAAATCTCGTGAATCTTATCTTGAGGTGACAGCTTATCTTATCTTGAGATGGCAGCATTGATCGATAACTCTTTGACCTTGTACTTTGGGTTGATTCATTGACATCAGTCGACTGATCCTATTAGTAGTCGACTGCTACACTTGAGGATCCAACCTGACACCTGCAACATAAGGTTAGCACAAGAGATGCATAATGACATGCAGTGTGACAGCCCTTTGACTGTCCAATCTCGACTTAGACCTCCTTCGGAAGTCTTAGTCAGATCGACACCTAGGATTGTCCCCTTACTGAGGGTGCACCCTTATCAATCACTCTACACCCAGAGCTTACCTTTGGTCCTTCTGACCTGTCACTTAGCTTTCGATCACTCGACTATCGAGGTTTCTTCTTTCTGAGATACTCTTGGCATCACCCGACCACTAAGGTTTTTTGTCCCGAGATTCTCCTGGCGTCCTTGACCTTAGCAAAGCCTGATACATTATCTGCACACTCAACATAGCATATGAGATAACAAAATAGCTTAACTTTGAATCTTTATTATTATCAAAACCTAGGTTCGATTATCTAGTGCCCCTGCACTAACAACTTGTTTCTAATGACCTTTCTATTCTCAGGTAAGTCAACTAGCTCCCAGACTTTATTGACTTTCATTGATTCCATCCCATCATGCATGACCTTTAACCATTGGTCTTTTGCAGAACCCTCGAGGGGCTCTCTTAGAGTCCTTGGATCATCCTTGTCCTCAGGAATCACAATGAGTATCTCATTCTCAATTGGGAAACGATGACGAGGTACATTTTCCCGATCACTTTGATGAGGAGAGAGAGCATCCTCACTTTGAGATGAACCACTCTTACTATGACAAGATCCTCTTCAGGGTCTTGAATCTCGCCGCTAGGATCAACTGATCCACTAGGCTCCTCAATCTCATAGATGGTGAAGTCTCGATCGATTTCTCCTCTCTTAGGAAAATCATTCTCAAGAAAAATAACATCACGAGACTCAATCTCTATGACTGTGCCATCCGTATGTTCTCCTAGGAACACATATCCTTTGGAGTGTTCAGAGTATCTGATAAAGGTATACATCTTTCCTCGTGGGCCTAACTTACCGTATTTATTGGAGGAATCATTAACATATGTGGCACAACTCCATGATCTCAAATGACTAAGGACAGGCTGCCTTACTGTCCAAAGCTTGTATGGGGTGTTGACTAAAGACTTCGTTGGAACGCGAATAAGGACATAAACAACAGTCAATAATGCATCCCCCCAATGGGAGATAGGTAAATTGGCCTGCGCCATCATAGATGATGTGAGAAAAATATATAGGGTTTTAGGAGTAGTTTTCGCTCACATCCCATTGCATTTTATATTTGATTCTTGCATATTTCACTTTATTTTGCATGCATTTCCTATTTTCTAGTTCGGAGATCTGCTCTTTGCACTCTTGTGTGCAGGACAACATTCTATGGGTAAAATGACACACTTTTATAGCAAAAAGAAGGCATTTGGCAGCTAGAACAGAAGGACACACACCCTAACCCTGTGAATCCACACAGCTCGCACCCCAGTGCCATACACGGCCTGGCCATGTGAATCTACATGCCCATGTGGCGCTGGGCGATTTCGACGCGATTCAGTTATTTTCTAGATTTCGAGGAGATCTGGCCTAATGTCAATATAAAGGAAGTTACGCCCAAACCCTAGGGAAAAGGCCCGATGGCCGAGATGGCACACCGGTGCTCTAAAAAGCACCAAAAACTCACAACGGGGAGGAAGGAAGCCGCTTGAGGATCAAATTCTGCGCTCTAATGCCGGAGAGAAGAACCAAAGAGCACTGTAATTTATTTTCTATACATTTTCTGCATTGTAATGATGAATTTAATCATGCCTTGTGTTTCTTCTCTTTCGTTTATGGAGTAGATACTCCGATTTTAGGATTAGAGAGTAGTTTGTGTGCGTAGAACATGCTATTTCAAATATATTTCTGTTCTTGAATTCATATTTACAATTTATGTTTGTTTAGATCGATAGCTATTTGTTTTGTTCTTCTATTTACTATGCGTAGCCGATATGAGGGGTGATATCCCTCGTTTCAAAGATTTAGGAGAATTAAGGAGGAACCTAGGGGTTAGCCTCATCTTTGGTAACCGTAGATAGAAGGGTGTGATAGAGTTGGAAATGAGACACATTCCGAATTGTCACAGGGATTGATTCGACATCCTCGTACCACCTACCCCATCCTAAAGATAGGGGTCTGTTGGTGCAGGGGCACCAGATAATCGAACCTATATTTTGATTATGGCAAAGACACAAAGTTAAGTTTATATCGTTATCTCATAAGCTGAATCAAGTGTGCAGGAATGCTAAGCTAAGCTAAAGGTCGGGCGACATCGGGAGGACTTCGGAGGGAGCCGAAGAAATCAGGTGGAGACCGGAAGCAAAAGCTACAAAGGTAAATCTTGAGGTAAGCTCGTGTGAGTAAGTGTAAGTTCGAGCTCAATCCGTGGAGTAGGAACCCTAAGGTTCCAAACCACGTTATATCGCTTGTGTTGTGATTGTGTTTGTGTCTTTATTTTTGTTAATGTTATTATATACATTCTGCTGCGTATAACAAATTTTGTAGAAACGAGCACGAACGACCCCCCTCTAGCGATGATCCATTCTCAACAAGTGGTATCAAAGTGAGGTTGCTCTTCATTTGGACTAACCGCCAAGGGAGCACGCTAGGGGGAAGAATATAGAGTTTGAAGAGAAATTGGGATGGAACATCAACACTCCTGTTCCATATGTACTCTATGGACAAGATGACTTCAATCAATGGAAGGCAAGGATTGAAGACTTCATCATGATGAGGGACTTTGAAGAATAGGACACCTTGATGGAAGGATTCAAATTTCCAAGAGAGCCTAAGGGAGGATTCCTCAAAATGAAAAAGTGGACCGAGGAACAACTTCAAGAATTCGAGAGAAGTAATAAGGTAATAAAACTCTTGATTGATTTAATTCCTAACGATGTTGTGTCCAAGTTAGGTGAATACAAGGATGCAAAGGAATTTTAGAGCGAATTGGCCAAGCTCCATGAAGAATCATCATCGGCTCAATTTGAGGAAGAAGCCGAAGAAGCAAGTTCACCCTCACAAGAAAGTGAGGATTCAAAGGTCGAGGAGTGCTCAACGTCCGAGGAGGAAGAGGAGGTGGAAGAAGTAGAAGAAGCCTCCACCTCTAGGATTGAGGGGGAGGAGAGACCATCCACTCTGGAACAAGAGCAAAATCAAGAAGAACCATCAACATCCGGAAGAGATGAAGAAGCCCAAATTTCCACCATTGACCTAGGTAACTCATGCAATTTAGTTAAAAATAAAAATCATATAATTTGCTTTTAGTGTAGGGAAGCCGGACATTACAAGAGTAAGTGCCTGAAAAGAGTCAAGAAGACTCAACCGACGCTAAAAGTTCAAGAAAAGACCAATAAAGCCGGAGCCCCAACGATTAAGAGAAAGAAGCACGTGGTGTGCTTCAAATGCAATCAAAAAGAGCATTATAGGAGCCAATGCCCTAGGAGGAAGATAACCAAGGGCCAAGAAGGAGCATCACATGTAGGGGGAGCTAAGGCAAACCCTAAGGTAACCTTTAATTATGTTCCTTCCTTAATTAATAGGCAAAAGAATTCTAGGAATTTTATTGCTATTGCTCAGAACAAAAGCATGCTAGAAATAGATTTTATTGCCTAGGTGCAAAATCATGAAATTTTAGAACCAAGGAGAAATTTTGGACTATTGTCCCTAAAACAATCCTACCTAAGACAAGTATTAGGAAAATAGAAGACCATCTAGCCTTTAATCCAAATAAATCTAGACATATGTGTAGAGGAAATGTGACCACTAGAGGGGAGAGGGGGGGGTGAATAGCATCATGCTAATTGCGAGATGGAATTCGATTGCGTTCGTCTACAAATCTCGTTAGCGCGCAGCGGAATAATAATATGGCAATAATGAAACAAGACAAAAACGCAAACACAAGTATTTAACGTGGTTCGTGTTGGTGCAGTAGGCACCTAAGTCAAACCTGAGTTTTGATTATAGCAAACGATACAAAGTTAAGCTCATGTCATTATCTCACGAGCTGAATCGAGTGTGCAGAAATGCTAAGCTAAGCCGAAGGTCAACGACACTCGGAGAGAACGGTAGTGGTCGGGCGACACCGGGAGGACTTCGGATGGAGCCAAAGGAATCAGGTGGAGACCAAAAGCAAGGCTTCAAAGGTAAATGTTGAGGTAAACTCGTGTGAGTGAGCGTAAGTAAGGTCGAGTCCTTCATACGGGGACATCCTTAGGCGACGATCCGACCAAGACTTCCCATGGAAGGTCTATGTTGAGATCGGAAGGCAAGTGGTCGTCGAATTCACTTATATTTCGAGCTAACTCTTTATTACAGTCGAAAAGTCTGGAAATCAGTTCAACCGGACAAGGATCAGTTCAACTGCTGAGCCATCAGTTCAACCGGCCAAGGATCAGTTCAACTGTTGATCCATCAGTTCAACCGGCCAAGAAATCAGTTCAACCGATGGTCAAAAATCAGCCTCGAGGAGTCAAGCTTTATCACCATTTTTCAAGGAGTTTTGTGCCCAATTCCTATTGGTTGAAGACCCATTCGATGAGGGGCTTAAAGGCTATAAAAGGAGGGCTTCTCCTAGGGTTTTTCATCAATCTCTAAGTGCTCAAAAGCCTCCGCAACGCTACGACTCTCCGACGACTCTACAACGACGAAGTGCTGCCAACAACCCTAGCTTAATTTATATTTACTAGTTGTTGGTATAATTTTATTTTGTCATCTCTTTTATACTGCAATTCTTTATTGAGGTTTTCTATCGTTGCATTTTACATTAATAGAAGAGAGGGTGTGTCTCTCTATCTTTTACTTTCGAAGGTTTTTGTAATCGTCTAACTCCTACCTCCAACGAGGAGGAGTGTTTTAGTGTTTTGCCCTCCGTGCGTGGTCAAGGACCACTAGGGCCTTGGAGTAGTAGCCGAAGGCTATGAACCAAGTAAAAATATTTGTCTCCTTTATTTATTGCTTATCTTTCCGCTGCAAATAATTATCTACTCGGGTTTTAATGAACGAACAAAAAAAAAAGGTTTTATCGCTATTCACCCCCCTCTAGCGATCCACTTCGATCCAACAATTGGTATCAGAGCCAGGGGCGCTTAGATTTGGTGAAACCACCAATCTAGCATTTTTTACAGATTTTTTTTTTCGTTCGTTTAAATTTTTCTCCCGCACTACTAATCCAAGACGAAGTCTTGGTACTCTTCGTTTGGTTTTGTTTTGCAAGTATTCGCTTTTGGAGTAGCCGACGGTAAAATGGGCATAACTTTTTGTACAAGTTGACCCACGAAACGGGCTACCTACCAAAACGAAGCTCTCGGAGAGATATACACTTCTTACAAAGGGTAAACCCTCGTAACAAGCTGTATTCATCCCCAAAAACCATTGTTTAGTACCATTTCTGGGACATCGAAGGTTGTAAGTGCTCATCTTTTATTTTAGTTGGTTATTTCTCGTTTATTCCTTTTGTTTATTTTCATTTCCTACATTACTAATCCAAGGCGAAGTCTTGGAACCTTTTTCGTGTATTTTTTGTGCAAGGTTTCCCTTCCAAATGGCCCATCTCGAGGGGTTTAGCACTGTCCGACCTCCGTTTTACAACGGAGATGATTTCCGTTACTGGAAAGGTCAGATGGAATGCTTTCTCAAAACCCAAATTGAGATGTGGATCATAATCCAAACGGGATTCACACTTCTGACTAACGAAGTGGGTGAATCCTTGGATTATGACCAATGGACCATTGCGACAAAACGATAAGTCGAAGCTGACGCTAAGGCAACTCAAATCCTTCAATGCGGCTTGTCCAAGGAGGAGCTAAATCGCGTCGGCCCCTTCATAAGCGCAAAGGACCTTTGGACAAAGCTAGTGGAGCTACACGAAGGGAATGATGAAGCCAAGGTATGTAAGCGTGATCTTTTATTTAATAAACTATATAATCTAAAAATGCAGGAACACGAGTCCGCGACGCAACTTCACGCCCGCGTCCAAGACATAGTCAACAATCTACATGCGATCGGGCAAAAGGTCAAAAATCGTGACCTTATAAGGTATGTCCTAAACTCCTTTCTGAGGACTACCTTGTGGGCATCCATGGTTGATGCCTACAAGGTCTCCAAGGATCTTTCGAAACTTAGGTTAGATGAACTATTTTTTGATTTTGAACTTCATGAGCAGTCTAACTCGGAACCCGAGAAGGGTATAACACTTTTTGCAGGTTCAAGGAAGAAAACCGCAAGCAAGCCACCCCCGAAGGAAGAAGAGGATGAGTCCGATTCGGAGGTCGACTCGGAAATGGAGGTCGAACTAGTCAACCTAGTTCGAAGGATAGTTAAGGGCCGAAAATGAACCGTCACTCGACCCAACGAAGGTAAGCCTAAAAGTTCAAATATTAGATGTTATGAATGCAACAGGTTTGGACATATCAAGTTCGAATGCCCAAAACTCAAGAGCAAAGCACCAAAACACAAAAAGGCACTCAACGCTACTTGGGAAGAAGCATCCGAGGAAGAAGATAATGATCGTGTTCTCATGGCTAAACCAGTGTCAATCGAGATGGAGTCGTAACTGCAACCGGGAATCGTATATTTCATAGCAAATACGTAACTATTCAAGACAAGCCACGGATACGCATCCGGTTCAAAAGATACACTCAAGGTAAGTCGGTCTCTCATTAGTATACTTTATAGTGCAATTAAGTTTTTAACTAGAAAGTTAGCTAAGTCCGAGTCCAAGGTCGAGACCCTGGTTGAGGAAGTTAAACTCCTCAAACACGAGGTCTTCCTAACCTCTTCGACTAGTCGAGTTCAAGAGGAGGACTCAACTCGGGTTGAAAAACTCGAAGTTGAGAACTCACTCTTGAAGAGTCAAGTCGAAGATCTTAGGAATACGTTGGAAAGGTTTACTTTGGGATCCAAAGGACTTGACCTCCTACTTGGATCGCAAAGGGTCGTGTACAATAAGGTCGGGCTAGGGTTTAGCTCAAATACGACCAACAAGTCGTATATGTCGATTGTAAGTCGACATAAAAAACATGCCCAAGCATGGGTCCCTAAGACCACCTTAATTTTAAACTTAGGTTCGAACCAGTACTGGGTTCCCAAGGACCAAATCCACTATGTGGAGAGACCAAATCGATTCAATGGTCCACGGGGAGCTAGTACGAAACTTGTTTGTGTTTTAACCTAGATATTGCATGCTTAAGTTTTTATTTAGTTTGATTTTCCTTTTTAGAATGGTTAGATAGGAATATAACTCATCAATACTTGATAACATAGTACCAGGACGCGGCGAGATGATAGTACTCTAGGAAAGCGGAGTCTTGTGTATTCGGGCTAGATAAGGCGTATCTAGTTCGGTGCACTTGACCGAGCAGAACTAGCTGAAGCTACCTCGTCGTATCCTAGACTAGTTAGACCAGGAAGTGGTCTTAGGTGAGTCAAGTTATTATTTTCTTGAAAATGGCTTTGTCTAAGGAAGTGGTCGTTGTTCCGATCAAAGAAGGCCTCTGTGCCTCGCCACGACCTGGAAGCCATGATCTTGAAAAGGTGACTTGATGAGCCTAAGGTCAAATCCGAATTTAACGCAAGGTTTGAAAAGTGTTTAAGTCATTAAATTTAAATCAAGTAAAATTGGAAGTCATCTCACAAGAACATATAGGGTTAACGTGTTTGATCATGTAGACATGGGTGAGATGATTTAGGTTAATAGTTTTCAACCAATCCTTAATAAATCCAATATCCGATCCAACTACCTTGCGTGTAGGATCAATGGATGTTGGACAGTGGTTGCTCCCGACACATGACCGGGGAACTCAAGTTTTTGAAGCTTCGATTCAAACGATAAGGATCGGTAGCCTTCGGAAATAACGGCAAGCTCAAAATCATCGGATCAGGTGATATTGAGCTTAACTCAAATTTTGTTATTCAAAATGTTTTATTAGTAGAAAATTTTCAATATAATTTACTTAGTGTAAGCCAATTGTGTGATAATAACTATAAGGTCATATTTCTAGAAAATGAATGCGTAATTAATACAAATGAAACTTCTAAAACAATTCTTAAGGGAACTAGAAATAACAATATTTACACTATTAACTTAACTAACTCCTCAACTAAGTGTCTTATGACACGGCAAGAGGAATCATGGTTGTGGCACCGATGACTCGGTCACTCACACCCAAGACTCATCCACAAGATGAGTCAGAGTGACTTAGTCAGAGGTTTGCCTAACCTCAATAACTTGGATAATAAAATATGTAATGCTTGTCAACAAGGTAAACAATCTAGGACACAACATCAACTAACTAATCAAGAATGAACCAAAAGTGTGCTTGAGCTCCTACACATGGATCTATTTGATTCACATGGAGCTAAGTCACTTAATGGAAGTAAATTCTGCTTAGTCATAATTGATGACTATTCTAGATTTACTTGGGTTAGGTTCATCAAACACAAAAGTGATACCCTAGATCAATTAATCAATCTATTTAAATTAATAGAAAATCAACAAAGCATTAAAATCAAAAGACTTAGGACTGATCATGGTGGTGAATTCGAGAACCATAGGTTTACAGAATTCTGTAACCTAAATGGATACCACCATGAGTTCTCTTGCCCTAGAACTCCACAACAAAATGGCCTAGTAGAACGCAAAAATAGAACCCTACAAGAAGCCGCTAGGACAATGTTAAATGAGTATAACCTACCCGATAGGTTTTGGGCGGAAGCCGTGAGTACGGCATGCTATGTCCAAAATAGGATCCTTATGGTAAAGAGGCACCTTAAGACCTCATACGAGATTTATCACGATAAAATACCTAACATCAAGTACTTTAGGGTATTTGGGTGTAAGGTACATATCCTAAACACTAAGGATTACCTAGGGAAATTTACATCCAAAACCACGACCGAAATCTTTCTAGGATACTCGACTACAAGTAGAGCTTATAGAGTATATAACCATGACACCCTTAGAGTCGAAGAGACTATTAATGTAGTATTTGATGAAGGACACGAACCTACAAAACCCCCGGAAACCCTAATTAGTGAGCCGATTCATACTAGACCTAACTCTAATCCGGAAATCAGGTCTAGTGTTAATCCTAATCTAAGTCAACCAAGTCACTCTAATGACCAAGTGATAGATGACTCTAACCAAACTAGAACTCAAACGAGTCATCCTATTGATCAAGTTGTAGACTCAAACCCAAATCCAACTAGGACTCAAACAAATCATCCTATCGACCAAGTGATAGGTGATCCAAGTCTAGGAGTTCGAACTAGAGCCTCATACAGAAACCTTAGTCAAATCTCCTTAATTTCCAAAATTGAACCCAAGACTATTGACCAAGCTCTTCTTGATCCCGATTGGATCTTTGCAATGCAAGAAGAGTTGGCTCAATTCACTAGGAACGAAGTATGGGAATTAGTACCACCACCTAAAGATAAAACAATCATTGGAACAAGGTGGGTGTTTAGAAATAAACTTGATGATAAAGGTGAAGTGGTTAGAAATAAAGCTAGACTAGTCTCTAAAGGGTTCAGTCAAGTCGATGGTTTAGATTACGACAAGACCTATGCCCCTGTAGCTAGATTATAGTCCATTCGAATGCTATTAGCGTATGCAGCACATCGAGGATTTAAGTTGTTTCAAATGGATGTGAAATCTGCGTTCTTAAATGGATACATTAAAGAAGTTTATGTTAGTCAACCCCCCGGTTTCGAAAGTTTAGACAAACCCAACCATGTCCTTAGGTTAAAGAAAGCTCTCTATGGACTTAAAACAAGCTCCTCGAGCTTGGTACGAGAGACTTTCGATTTATCTTAAGTCCAAAGGTTTTAACCAAGGTGTAGTTGATCCAACTCTTTTCGTAAAAACCTTAGGTAAAGACATTCATAGCCCAAATCTACATAGATGATATTATTTTCGGAGCCACCAACTCAATCCTACTAAATGAGTTCATTTCACTTATGGAAAGTGAATTTGAAATGAATTTAGTAGGTGAGTTAATCTTCTTTTTAGGTCTACAAATTAAACAAACTAAAGATGGAATATACCTACATCAACGCAAATATACTAGAGAATTAATTAAATGCTTTGGAATGCAAGACGCTAAAATTATTAATACTCCAATGGCAACTAATGTGAATATGGAAGAAGATGTAATCGGAAATTCAATTGATTTAAAATACTATAGGAGCGTAATAGGGAGTCTCCTTTACTTAACTGTAAGCCGACCCGATATCTTATTTGCAGTAAGTATGTGCACAAGGTTCCAAACCTATGCCAAGGAGTCTCACCTAACTCTAGTCAAGCGTATCCTTAGATATCTAAAGGGTACACTTAATGTCAGTATTTGGTACCCTAGATCTACCGAGTTCGAACTAACCGACTACTCCGATTTGGACTATGCCGGTAGTAAGCTCGATAGAAAGAGTATGAGTGGTTGTTGTCAACTTCTCAGCTCGAGTCTAGTGAGTTGGTGCAGTAGGAAGCAACACTGTGTTGCCTTATCTACCACCGAAGCCGAATACATCGCGATGGGTGAGTGTGTCACTCAGCTTCTTTAGATGAAACACACTCTCCGCGACTTTAAGTTAGACTTTACAAATACTAAACTTCACGTAGATAACATTAGTTCAATTAATCTTACTAAGAATCCGATATGTCACTCTAGGACCAAACATATAGAGGTCAAACACCATTTCATTCGAGAACATGTGGCCAACAGAGCCATACAACTCGAATACGTCGAATCGAAGTCTAACTTGGCCGACCTATTTACTAAACCCCTACCCGAAGCCGAATTTAGTCTATTAAGATGAAAATTGGGCATGTGCGTAGTAGAATAGGACTTTGCAAATTATATTACTACTATTTCATACTTTTCATTTTCATGGAACTAGCATAGGACATACCTTAGATATCATGCACCTATAAATTTAAGGAGCCAGTACATCTCACAACACATAGGACTAATGTGTTTGTGTACTTAGCCACGTAGATGGGCGTGAGATGTTAGGACTTTACTCCTGCTTCCAGATGTAGAGCTAGTGCATCGCCATGAACCACGGAGTATAATCATACATACTAAGCGACTCTGACCAGGACTGGTTGATCTTTCATATCAATCAAGCCAAATATGAGTTAAACATTTTATAGATGAGCTTATTTTCAGTATATTATTTTCAAAATAATGTGGAACATGCTTGGACGTTAAATTTAATACTTATTTTCCACACACCCTTCCACTTTTCGATATATGGCAAAAGGGGGAGAAAAGGCCAAAGTTAAGGGATCAAAAGTTTTCATGGCCAAAAGTTAAGTAAATGTTTACTTAACTTTAAGTTTTACTTAAAAGGAAGTAAAGGCCAAGTTAAGAGAATTCTTAACTTAAACTTATTATTTTTTTTAAACACTATGGCCAAATGCTAATGCTTTACTTAAGAAAGAAGGAGAAAGGGCAAAGTTAAGAAGTCTTCTTAACTTAAATGTTTTACTAAGGCCAACTTTAAGTAATGTTAATTATTTAAACTCTTCCTAAATAGTAATCCTCAAGGGGGAGGACTAAGGTCTTCTTTCAAGACACACCCTCAGTCAAGGGGGAGGTTTCCTCAAGGGGGAGTACTTGAAGAAAATTCTTACTACTCCAACTTAATCTTTATTTTTGTTTTTCATGCACATTATTATTTTTCATGCATGATATTTTATGCACATTATTATTATTCATGCATGCTATTTTTATTCTTCATGCATGCTGTGTTCTTAACTTTGTATGTGGGTTTGCCATAAATCAAAAAGGGGGAGATTGTTGGTGCAGTAGGCACCTAAGACGAACCTGAGTTTTGATTATAGCAAATGATACAAAGTTAAGCTCATGTCATTATCTCACGAGCTGAATCGAGTGTGCAGAAATGCTAAGCTAAGCCGAAGGTCAGCGACACTCGGAGAGAACGGTAGTGGTCGGGCGACACCGGGAGGACTTCGGAGGGAGCCGAAGGAATCAGGTGGAGACCAAAAGCAAGGCTTCAAAGGTAAATGTTGAGGTAAGCTCATGTGAGTGAGCGTAAGTAAGGTCGAGTCCTTCATACGGGGACATCCTTAGGTGACGATCCGACCAAGACTTCCCATGGAAGGTCTATGTTGAGATCGGACGGCAAGTGGCCGTCGAATTCACTTATATTTCGAGCTAACTCTTTATTACAGTCGAAAAGTCTGGAAATTAGTTCAACCGGCCAAGGATTAGTTCAACTACTGAGCCATCAGTTCAACCGGCCAAGGATCAGTTCAACTGCTGACCCATCAGTTCAACCGGCCAAGAAATCAGTTCAACCGATGGTCAAAAATCAGCCTCGAGGAGTCAAGCTTTATCACCATTTTTCAAGGAGTTTTGTGCCCAATTCCTATTGGTTGAAGACCCATTCGATGAGGGGCTTAAAGGCTATAAAAGGAGGGCTTCTCCTAGGGTTTTTCATCAATCTCTAAGTTCTCAAAAGCCTCCACAATGCTACAACTCTCTGACGACTCTACAACGATGAAGTGCTGCCAACAACCCTAGCTTAATTTATATTTACTAGTTGTTGGTATAATTTTATTTTTTTCATCTCTTTATACTGCAATTCTTTATTGAGGTTTTCTATCGCTGCATTTTACATTAATAGAAGAGAGGGTGTGTCTCTCTATCTTTTTCTTTCGAAGGTTTTTGTAATCGTCTAACTCCTACCTCCAACGAGGAGGAGTGTTTTAGTGTTTTGCCCTCCGTGCGTGGTCAAGGACCACTAGGGCCTTGGAGTAGTAGCCGAAGGCTATGAACCAAGTAAAAATATTTGTCTCCTTTATTTATTGCTTATCTTTTTGCTGCAATTAATTATCTACTCGGGTTTTAACGAACGAACAAAAAAAAAGATTTTATCGCTATTCACCCCCCCCCCCTCTAGCGATCCGCTTCGATCCAATAGTTCGGAACCGAATGGTTCCTACTCCACGGATCGAGCTCTAGCGATGCCAATCACACACCACTAATAAAATACTCCTTGACACAAGTTGGAGGTGAAGAAACCTTGTACAAGTGATCTTACAACAGTAAGAAATGAATACAAGCAATATACAATACAAATACGAAAGACAAGTAAAAAAAACTTTACAACACTTTGCTTTTGATTACTTGAATGCTTGATTGCTTGAAATGAACTTGGAGACCCATGCTTGGACTTTACATGACATGGTCAACTCCAGTCAACCATCAAAATCCCCCTCGAGTCAAACTCGAGTTCGGTCAATCATGACCCGGTTCGATTGCACCAACAATCTCTCTAAAACATTATCAGACATCAATGTCAAACCTTCATGTCAAACATCAAAACATCGCTCGAGTTAAACTCGAGTCTGGTCAATCGTGGCTGGGCCGATTGCACCAACAATATGCCTAGGAAGGGCAAAAATGATCAAAGAAACAATGGGCCCACCAAAATAGAAAAATTGGAGTTATAAAATCAAGCCTTGAGAAACTTGAAAATACCCTTGCAAAAATGACAAATTCAATCAAAGGGTTTAGGAGTCAAAACCTAGAGTCTAGGAGGCAAGGCTAATCTATGGGCAAGAGAGGCTCGAGCCATAAGCCTAGGTCCAAGGTAGATAAGCCTACCTATCACAATGTTCCATTCGATTATGGAACACGACCTAGGTCTAGGAGAGCCAAGGTCACTAGGGAAGTCATCCCTAAGGTTGACGATGGCAAGTGCCTAGTGGCTAAGGTTTCAAAGAAACCTAGGGAAGCCACTAAGAAGGTTACAAGGGGAGTCACCCCTAGAGATAACCTAGGCAAGACCATAATGACTAAGGTTACCAAGCCTAGGAGGGTCATTAGAAGGGTATCTAGGGAAGCTATCCCTAAGGAATACCTAGTAAACCCAAGGAGCTCAAATATGTTTTGGGTTCCTAGGAGCGTGATCGATTCACGCTAAATGGGTTAGGTTGTGCCAACTTTAAATGGATGAGTAGTTAACCTAACCATGGTAAAGGTGACATTTTAGGTCATTTTCAAGGTTATGGATACCTTGGAAATAGTTTAATCTTATATCCTAAAGGATTTTAGGATGTGACAATATCATTTAAAAAGTTTGAAAAACTAATCAAATTGGCACAAGTTATGTCTAGAGGTCATAGTGTGCCATTTTGAGTTTTTGGCATACTTGGGAGAAAGTTGGTAATATGGAAAAATGGAATTAATCCTAACAAATGGCAACTAATATTAAAATTTAGGTATTCTTATACCTTATATTTTATTTGTCATGCCTTGATTGTCATATAACATGTCATGATATCATTCTTATTCTTTATCATATAAGTGTCATGATTATGCTTAGGGCTTATCTTTTATGTCATGTGTATTTAGATTTAATCATATGTCATGACATCATGATTATTGGAAATGCTTATTTATGTTATCATTTATGCCATGATCATTCATGCATTAATTAAAATTGATTTAAGGACTATGACATGACTTGAAGTCCCATGTATAAGGGAATCAAGTAGTATTACCTTAGAAAATGCATGAGGCCTTAGATTAGGATGAACAAAACTCACATCTCACATCACATTGATATGTGTGTGTTTTCAAACACCCTAGACACATGTGAGATGCTAGGAAATGAGTCAAGTTCAAGGTGCATAGTTTTTGCATCTAGATGAACTCAAACTCATCTAATACCATGGTGGATCATGGGGAAAACTAATGTGAAAGTCATGTGTATTGAGCCCATTGATCATGATCCAATATAGGTTTTTAAAAATATTTTAAAATCATTTTAGAAAACCTTGGTGCAGTCTATCTTTTGATAGAAGTCACCATTGAGAGAGTTGATACAAAGTAGGGCCAAAATATTGAACTTTTTAATAGTTTTGAACTTTGTGTCAATCTCATTATTTTATGAGTATTTTATTTTTCAAATATTTTTCACCCATAATGTATGATTTAAGTATTATACATATAAATTTTCGTGATTTTTTAATTTATGTATAATTACTTATCATTTTTTGAATTCCATTTCTAAAAACTGAATTTCTGCATTTGTAGAAATCAGTCGACTGCCGCTTATGGAAGTCGACTGACATCAAGTGCAGTTGTTTGGTGACTGTAAGAGTCGACTTTCAATGTTGATTTCAGGTAAACAAGGATGTTTAGCTTGATTTCAGCTATGTTAGGCTACCCTAACTGCTCCTAACCCTAGGATATGCTTTGGAAAGGATGAAAAACCATTGGATATGGATTAGGAGAGTTGTTTAAGGTGTTTATCAATTTTAAGGTGTGTGAAAGTTCAAGGTTGAACTTTTAACCTTAATTTTGATGGTTTAGTATTCCTATAGGCTTAGGGACTCTCCAAGGACATTTGTTGGTGCAATGGTCAAGGGGGAGCAAGCGTTTAGGGGGAGGTTATCCATCATGGGATGATGGATGTGTTCTTCCTCATGAGGGGGAGAATTTGGAGAGTTAGAGAGTTTGAGGATTGCCTCTCTTTAGTGATATGAGACTTATCACTAGGAAGAGTGAAGGCATCCTAGATATTTTTGGACCAAGGGGGAGATTATAAGATCTCATTGGGATATAAGACATTGACACCCTTGGGGAGAACCTTTTTGATGTATGTCAAAAAGGGGGAGAATTGATGGGAGAATTTGGGAATTACCAATTTGGGAGAATTGGTAAGAAGATTTGAGTTAGGTAGCCTAACTCTAAGGTATTTGTGGTTTTTGTCAAACATAAAAAAAGGGGATATTATTGGTGCAATCGACCCACATCACGATTGACCAAGCTCGAATTTGACTCGAGCGGTATTTTGATGTTCGATAAAATGTATGACAATGTGATTGTCATGAGAAAGTCCAAGTCATGGGTACTTGGCATGGAAAGTCCAAGCATGGGTCTTGGCAATGGAAAGTCCAACTTGGGTTGGCATGGAAAGTCCAAGCATGGGTCTTGGCAAGGGAAAGTTCAAGCTTGAGTCTTGGAAAATGGAAATTCCAACATGGGTTTGCAAGGGAAAGTCTAAGCCTGAGTCTTGGAAAATGGAAAGGCCAATATGGGTTTGCAAGGGAAAGTTCAAGCTTAAGTCTTGGCAAATGGAAAGTCCAACATGGGTTGGCAAGGAAAGTCCAAGGGTTGATATTGGCGGCGTAAAGTCCAAGCGGGAGTCTTGGCAACATACGTCCAATGGTTGGTGGTGTAAAGTCCAAGCGGTAGTCTTGGTAGCGTAAGCCCAATATGCTTTAGCGGGATAGACCAGCTTAGCATGACAATAGACGATGGAAGCACCTGAAAGCTAGCATATGCATGAACAAGTCATGGATAACTTGGAGGGATCCGATAGGCGTGAGGCTGACGGAGGTGGCTAGAAGGCTTAGGTCTAGACTAAGGGTGGTTTAGCAAGTATGAGGGCATCATACTTGGGGTTAAACCTCATGGTTGAGGTTACCAATCGCCTGGAGCTTTGGACAAGTCGATTGGTCAAGTGTTTTGACACTTGCCAGGCGAGTTGACTCTTGGCAGTCGACTGGGGTTATGACCAGTCGACTACCGTGAGTCGACTAGGGTTCGACTATGGTAAAATGCCTTGGCAGTCGACTGCCAAAATTGGGTAGTCGATCGATGGCGATCAAGCGCCATAGAGGCGTGATCGCGGTCGAGGTTACGAGCGAGCGTTTGATAGTCGAGTCGATCGACTCGGCCTCGGCAGTCGACTGATGGGTAATGACAGTCGATTGCCAGTGTATTCGTTGGCTTGAATGTCGACGTGAATTAAGTCCATTGTAAGACAATGGTACTGTTGGAAGTTGACTGGGGCCTTATGGAAGTCGACTGCCAGGTGCAAATCTAACCCGAATGTAGGTTACAAAAGTAGCTCGTGGAGGAGGATTTGGTAGCAATTTCTTGGTGATTTTGAGGCGATTTGCTGGTGCAAATCAGGGTCTTCAAGGCTAGTCCAAGACAATCAACATGCAATCTTCCAAAAGATCTTTTGTAAAGTGTTCTTTACATTCTTTTGTGTATTTTAGTTATATTTGCTTGTTTACTTCTTGTATTACTTTTGTAATCATTGTAAGAGGATTCTCTGCCTCCGACTTGTTGTCGAGAAGGAGTGTTTTTGATTAGTGGTGGTATTGACATCGCTAGAGATCATTCGAGCTCAACCCGTAGAGTAGGAACCCTAAGGTTCCCAACCATGTTATATCGCTTGTGTTGTGATTGTGTTTGTATCTTTGTTTTTGTTATTGCTATTATATAGATTCTGCTGCGCATAACAAGTTTTGTAGAAATGAGTACGAATGATTTCCATCTTCATCAACGAAGACACGCTATTCACCCCCCTCTATCGACGATCCATTCCCAACACTGACGACAACACTATGCCACCATAACGCCGACGACACGCAGAGATTCCAACCTTTTTGTCGGTAGTTTCATTCTTTTAGTTGTCTTATTTCTTTATTGTATTCGGACTTTACATTTCTAAGAGGAGAGGTAGGCTTGTTGCCTCTCCTTCTATCCTTTGAGTTTTTGTAATCATCGTCTCCTACCTCTAATGAGGAGGAGACTTATAGTGGATTGCACCACCGTACGCGGTCTAGGATCGCGGGGCCTTGGAGTAATAACCTTTCGATTGTGAACCAAGTAAAAACAAAAAGTCTCATTTTCATTTATTTTTTTTTACTTTCTGCTACAATACTCGTGTTTTATCGAAATGAAAAGAAAGTTTTTTACGCTCGCTATTCACCCCCTTCTACCGTGCTTCTCAATCCAACAATTAGTATCAGAGTGGGGACGCTCAGATTTGGTGCAACCACTGATTAAGCAAGTTTTATTTCTTTTCGTGTTTTTTATTTCACATTTTATTTTATTTTTATTCCTACACTACTTATCCAAGACGAAGTCTTGGTACATTTTTTTTGGTTGTGTGTTTGCAAGTGTCTAATCGCTTTCGGAGTAGCTAACGGTAAAATGGGCATAACTTTTGATACAAGTGGACCCACAAAATGTGCTACCCACCAAATCGAATCTCTCTCAGAGATCTACACTTCTAATTAGGGTTTACCCCCATAACATTCTATTTTCATCTCCAAAAAATTACATTTAGTACCCTTTCGGGGACATCGAAGGTAGTAAGTGCTTAGTTTTTTATTTTAGTTGTTTATTTCTTGTTTATTTCGTATTGTTTCCTGCATTAATAATCCAAGACCAAGTCTTGGAATTTCTTTTGGTTGTATTTTTGTTTTGCAAGATTTTTTTTAATGGACCATTTTGAGGGGTATAGCACCACCAGACCTCCGTCCTTTAACGTAGATGACTTCTATTATTAAAAGGGTCTGTTGGGGATCCTTGGAAGGCTAGAGGGGGTGAATAGCCTCTTTTCGTTTCTACAAGAATGACTAGTGGAAGAAAAAACGAATATAAACAAAATTAAGAAACTAAGCACAAACAGTAACACGGAATGTTTAACATGGTTCAGAGATTATGCTCCTACTCCACGGCGATCCGTAAGGTGGATCAAACCAAGCAAATATTCCACTAAAAAAACCTTCTTTTACAAGACACTCCTCTTCTAACAAATGATACAGATGAAGATTAGAGAAGAGGAGGTTAAAACTCAATAGAAGGCTTAAGAAGATGTGGGGAGCTTGAGAGTATTTTTAGGAATGAAAGCACTAGTCTCCTCATGCACCCCAAGGTCCTTTTTTATAGAGCAAGGGCTGATTTTCCCGTTGAGCATCCATCAGTCGACTGATGTACATCATCAGTTGACTGCTGCTGTAGCTGACGCAATCCAATGACTTTTGATTAGCTAGATATGCGGTCGTCACTGCCCAACGGGACTCTGATCAGTCGACTGATCATACCATCAGTCGACTGATTGAGCCATCAGTCGAGTGCTCCAAGCAATCACTCAACTGGAAACCATTCTGTGTCGATGCCCACTATTAACAGTAGACTGACAGTCGACTGATGGTGGACCAGACGACTGCCAAACCCTAGCAGTCGACTGATAAACCTAGAATTCAGCCCTCATCAGTCGAGTGACTGATCATTCTACTGGGTCAGAGACTCAGTCGACTGTCACCCTTCAAGTATGATTGATTCATACTTGAAATCAACTCCCTAGACCTAGACTTAACCTTCTAGCTCTTCCTTCAGCCTTGTGCCTCTAGGATCCCTTCGAGTCTGCGACTTGTTCATCCTTGCGCTTGCTTCCAAGAGCTTCCTTCGGTTTCGTCACGTCACGGGTTTCTCTTTGCCAAAGTACGCTTGAAATATACGCCGCCAAGACTACATGCTTGGACTTACGCTGCCAAGACTTGCCTTTGGACTTCCTTTGTCAAGGTCTGCTTGGACATTTCGCTGCCAAGACTACATGCTTAGACTTACATCGCCAAGACCTTTCCTTGGACTTCTCTTGCCAAGATCACACTTGGACTTTCCTTTACCATGTCTTCATACTTGGATTTTCCTGTCACTTAACACATTCATGATTAGATCACAATTAGTGTCTAACTATAAATGATTATCCAAACATCAAAAGACATAAAATTCTTGGGGCATTGTTGCACCAACAATCTTCCCCTTTTTGATGTTTGGCAAACATTTAAGTTAGGTCTTGAAATATGCACATAATGAAAATATCATATATCCAATATCCAATCTGAATTCTAACTTAAATTTCCCTTCTCCCCCTTTGACACACATCAAAAAGAGAAAGAATCATACAAGATAAATTCATAAAAGAGTTATGCCTTGAACTAAGGTATTTGATAGATATATGGCTCCCCCTTAATTCAAGACATGGTTCATGATGTGTAAAGAGTATATTGAGCAAAGCATGAAACAATAGATAGGAGAATATATCCTAACTTTGCATCAACAATTTCATAACATAGATTTTAGGGATGAAAAAGATTACATAATAAAAACTCCCCCTAAATCCATGCATCGGTAAGTCCTACACCCTTTTACTTGCTGGGATTATCATACCATAGGGTTAGGACACTCAAGATTGAACATAAGACAAAGAAATAAGGCTGATATGCAGAAAAATCAGCGTGGCAGTCGACTGAATACTGAATCAATCGACTGCCAAGCCTGAAATGTCAATCTCAAGATTTTAGCCAAATTTCAAAAATGCGCCAAAAATTCACGAAACATCGAAAAATCACGAAATTTTGTGAACACATCTATGAAATCATTATTTATCAAGAAAAAATAATTTGAAAAATATATCTTTTCTAGATTCTAAAATTGATACAAGTTTGAAAGTTAGCAAAAGCTTTAAGGTTTTTGCAATCTTTGTATCACTTTTGCTTATCAAGTGAAAATTGTTTTTCAAAATATGATAAACATAGTTTTAAAATATATTTTATTTGACATTTACAATCATGCTCTTAGAGCAATATGCACATCAATTGCACACAAGCCTTCCCAATGATTGATCCAATTAAGGATCAATGTCTCTAGATGATACCTTGGTTCATAGTAATGCATCATAACAAGTATGATAAACCAAGTGCATTTTCCTAACATCTCACATGATGTCTAAGTGGCTCAATACAAAAATCATGGTTTCTTAGGTGTTTTGTAAGATGTTATAGAGGTATAATCCTAGGGTTTCTATAGAATCATGCAAAACTAAACCTCTATTCTACTAAGCACATTCCAAGTTCTCTCATAAGTGATTACAAATCCGCTTCGGGGAGAGCCTTGGTGAAAATGTCAGCTAGGTTGCACTTGGATTCTATGTAGTTGAGTTCGATGTCCCCCTTTGTCACATGATCTCTAATGAAGTGATGTTTCACTTCAATGTGCTTTGTCCTAGAGTGATGTAACGGATTTTTGGTCAAATTTATTATACTCACATTATCATAATAGACTTTAATGTTGGAGTATTGTAGCTCATAATCATCTAGAGTGTGTCTTATCCAAAGTAATTGAGCTACACAACCACCCATGACTACATATTCAGCCTTGGTGGTGGAAAGAGCAACACAAGGTTGCTTCCTACTACTCCAACTAACTAGGGAGGATCCAAGAAATTGACATCCACCACTAGTACTCTTCCGATCCAACTTGCAACCGATATAGTCGGAATCGGTGTACCTAATCAAATCAAAAGATTTTATCCTAGGGTACCAAAGTCCTACATTTTAGTGTACCTTTGATATATCTTAAAAAAATTTTGACGACCACTAAATGAGATTTTTTGGCACATGATTGGTATCTTGCACACATGCATACCGCAAATAATATATTGGGTCTACTAGAGGTTAGGTATAGAAGGCTGTCAATCATGCTCCTATAAAATTTTGAGTAAACTAATTTACCTTCTTGATCATTATCTATTTTTGTGTTGGTTGTCATAGGAGTTGATACTACCTTAGCATTTTCCAAACCAAATTTCTTAATAATTTCTTTGGCATATTTGGTTTGGTATACATAAATAACTTCATTAGTTTGTTTGACTTGTAAACCTAAGAAGGAATTTAATTCTCCAACAAGACTCATTTCAAACTCATTCTCCATATTTTTGATAAAGTCTTGAAGGAGTTCATCATTTGTTGACCCAAAAATGATGTCATCTACATATACTTGGGCCACAAATATATCCTTTGACTTTGACTTGATGAAGAGAGTTTGATCTACTTGTCGCCTTCTAAAACCCTTAGAAACTAAGAAAGATGATAATCTTTCATACCAAGCCCAGGGAGCTTGTTTTAACCCGTATAAAAGTTTTCTAAGCTTGTATACATGGTTTGGATAGCCTATACTCTCAAACCTGAGAGGTTGTTCTACATACACTTCTTCCTTAATGAACCCATTTAGGAATACCGATTTTACATCCATTTGATGGAGTTTAAACCCATGTAAGAGGCATATCCTAATAGGATTCTAATCGATTCTAACCTAGCAATTGGGGCATAAGTTTCATCATAGTTAAGTCCTTTGACTTGATTGAAGCCCCTTGCAACTAACCTAGCTTTGTTTCTAGTTATATTTCCTTGATCATCTAATTTATTTCTAAAGACCCATCTTGTAGTAACAATGGTGCTATCATTGGATTTAGGGACTAGCTCCCATACTTGACTCCTCTCAAATTGAACCAATTCTTTTTACATTGCTAGAATCCAATCCGGATCAAGTAATGCATCATTGATTGATTTGGGCTCAAATTGTGAGATGAGAGCTATTTGACTAGAGGGAGCTCTATGAAAATACCTAGTTCTAACACCTTGAGATAATTCTCCTACAACTTGGTCTAGAGGATGATTTTCATGAATTCTTAATGTTCTAGGAGTGTTTCAAGTTGATTTAGATCATTGTTATTCTCCTTTCTCCACTCATCATCGAAATCTCCTCTTCCTCCCCCTTGATCTAATCCTCCCCCTTGATAATTACCCCCTATGGTCAAGTTTGGAAATTTTTGTGTAATATCTTGGTTTTTATCATTGATATCATCATCAATGGAGGATTTCCTAGGGTAAGTATTAGAAGTTTCATCAAATTGAACATTTGAGGATTCCTCAACCTTTTGAGTCCTTTTGTTATAGACTCTATATCCTATACTAGTGGATGAGTATCCAACTAGGATTCCCTCATTCGCTTTGGACTCAAATTTTCCTAATTTGCCTTTGGTGTTTAAGATATAAACTTTGCATCCAAAGACTTTGTGTAGGGTCGATGTTGGTTGGCTAGAGGGGGGTGAATAGCCTTTGTCGTAGACGGTGGAATTCGTTCATTCGTTGCTTGTCTACAAAACTATTAGCGCAAGCAAAATATACAAACAAAACAACAATAAAGACAAAAAATATACCAAAAAATGCTAACACCGTAATGTAACATGGTTCACAGCTACACCGCTAATCCACAGTCTGATTCGTCCACGGTGAATCACTCCGCAAGCTTTCACTATTATCTCTTTTGCACCAAGCTAGGTGGAGGTAACCTCTTTACAAGAATTCACTCTTCTTACAATGGAATGAGAATTAACACAAGTAGAAGAGTGGAAAACCCTTAGAGCACTTTGGGAGTTGTTATGAGTTGAAGTATTAGGCTCCCAAAGCCCCTCACCCTTCCTCTTTATAGAGGAAGAGGGTTTCTTCCCGTTGACACAGGACCAGTCGACTTATGCCCCCGATCAGTCGACTGATCCTGTAGCCATTGCCCAATAACGGCTTCTTCCACGTTGGATTCCATCCAACGGCTCCCACATCAGTCGACTGATCTTACCATCAGTCGACTGATGGACCTATCAGTTGACTGTCATTCCATGACAGTCGACTGTTGGCACTTGAACCGGACTCGAACACTAGTCGAGTCACAGTCAACTTAGAGTAGTCGACTACCATAATATGGCAGTCGACTGATGTCGGGAAATCCCATCCGACACTTAGCCAATTGGCCAAGTTTCACCTAAGAGCACTACCCCTTCCCGGGTTACATTTGGTCACTCTCATCTCTCGGAGTCCCTCGCCTTTGAAGTTATCTTCGTCCGGCCACATCCCTCGAATGCGCCAAGCGCACGGCTCTGCAGCGCCATCCTTCGCGTCTCGCCCTGAAGTCTACTTCCTCCGGCTTCACTCCAAGCTCCTCGTCCGACAGTCCCTCGGATGCTCCAAGCGTACGACTTCCACAAAGCCATCCTTCACCGACTCAAAGACTGAGTCATGAGATGTGAAACTCGCCAATGCTCCATGTGCGAATTACTAAGTCCTGCAAGACTCCAATGCACATATCAAATCCACACATCCTAACTTAAACCCTTTGCCACACACATCAAAACCATATCAAGGGTTGATTGCACTAACACTTTGAAGTAATGAATTGTAGGAATTGTGTCATTCTATAATTCAAAGGGTGTTTTTCCTAAAAACCTATGGATTAAGACCCTATTTTGGATATAGCAAGCGATATTAACCGCTTCTGCCCACAAGTAGCTAGGAAGTGCATATGCATTAAGCATAGTCTTAGCCTCCTCTTGTAGGGCACAATTTCTCCTTTCCACCACCCCATTTGTTGGGATGTTTTAGTGTCACGCCCGCCCTTCCGGGACCCTAAATGTCCGGAGAGGCGGCGCGTGACGCGACCGTACATACATTACATACAGTGGAAGACTTTATACCTACTTCTTAATACTTACAGCGGAAGACTTTAGACATACTTCTTAATACTTTTTTTTTTTTTTTTTTTTAAACATAAACATGCGTTAACACATATATACATATATATATACATACTTCTTCTTCTTAGCATAGAGTATGCTTCATAGCGTGGATAGATACTTCTTCTTACTTCTTCTTTACTTCTTCTTCTTAACATAGAGCATGCATCATATATGTAGATACTTAGTGCTTAGTAAATTCATAACATCATCATCATAAGGAGACATAAGTGAGGACATGAATAGACATCTTTATCATAGGTAAATATGTTTAGACCTAACGGATCTTCTCCACCATGCCACTACCACACACATTGGCCCCTCCTGCTGCTCCCTTTAGTTTATCCATCCCTTACCCTTATCTGCGATCGAGGAAAGATAAAATATAAGCACATAGGCTTAGTAAGATCCTGTCCTACTCACTAAAACCATACATTATCATTAATCATGGCATGCAGCATTCACAACATAGAAGCAATATAACATGTAACATACTTGGTGTCATCAACTTAACATGTAGCATAAGTAACGTAAGTGAAATATAGCATGGATCACCGTATCATCAAACATAACTTGTAATGTGTCTAACGTAAACATGTAAACATTCATAGCATATCATAAAGCATAACTTTCATAACGTCTCTAGCGTAAGCATGTAAACATTCATAACATATCATAAAGCAAACTTTCATAACGTCTCTAGCGTAAGCATGTAAACATTCATAACATATCATAAAGCATAACTTTCATAACATATAACTTAACATTCTTGGCATATCGTTTAACATAACATGTAACTTAACAATCATGGCATATTATTTAACATACATGTAACTTAACAATCATGGCATATCGTTTAACGTAACATGTAACTTAACAATCATGACATACATTTAACGTAACATGTAACTTAACAATCATGACATACATTTAACGTAACATGTAACTTAACAATCATGACATACATTTAACGTAACATGTAACTTAACAATCATGACATACATTTAACATAACATGTAACTTAACAATCATGACATACATATGCAAGATGCTTTTGAAAATATATATATTAGGTACGTAAATATAAATCTCAACATATTTGGGCCCGGCATTGTACCACTTCTTCATTATCATAGCGCGCATCCCTAAATAGGCCCGAGGTAGCAAGTCTCGAACCTAATAGGTTTCTAGGCCCGAGTCTTATTCCATCGACCTAGGGCAATCGTCATAGCGTAGAAGCCCATCCTAGGCCCGAGTCTTACTCCATCGACCTAAGGCATCTTGGAGCCCATCCCGTACTAGGCCCGAATCTTATTCCATCGACCTAGGGGCAATCATACATAGAAGCCCATCCTAGGCCCGAGTCTTATTCCATCGACCTAGGGCATCTTAGGAGCCCATCCCTTCTTGGACCTTGTTAAGGTCTTGGTACAAGCCATGCAGAAGGTAAAATACTTATATGCTTACTGTACTACATGTCTTATTAACATAGCATAGCATACTTCATTTCATACACCTACTTCACTTCATTAACATAGCATAGCCTACTTCATTTCATACACATCATGCTTCATTTCATTTTCATGACATGGCATAATTCATTTATACACATCATGCCGTTTCATTTTCATGACATGGCATAATTCATTTCATACACATCATGCTTCATTTCATTTACATAGCATGGCATACTTCATTTCATAACAACATAACTTATTTCATTAACATAGCATGGCATACTTCATTTCATAACAACATAACTTATTTCATTAACATAGCATGGAATACTTCATTTCATAACAACATATCCTATTTCATTAACATAGCATGGCATCCTTTATTTCATAACAACATAACTTATTTCATTAACATAGCATGGCATACTTCATTTCATAACAACATAACTTATTTCATTAACATAGCATGGCATACTTTATTTCATAACAACATAACTTATTTCATTAACATAGCATGACATACTTCATTTCATAACAACATAACTTATTTCATTAACATAGCATGGCATGCTTCATTTCATAACAACATAACTTATTTCATTAACATAGCATGGCATACTTCATTTCATAACAACATAACTTATTTCATTAACATAGCATAGCATACAATTCATGATATGGACTTCATTGTACCCTAAAGACCCAAGGTGGCCGAATGGTCCATGTAGGGCCTTTAGGTTTAACTTTGACCTAATCCCCCTTTTTAAACCTTAACCTCATCATCTAGTTACAAAACATAGTATGAAACTTCATTGAAACCCTATGGTGGGGTTTGGCCGAATAGGTCTTATTGTTCCTTAGGGTTAGCTTTTGTTCTAATCCATTTTAAACCCTAAAATCATCATCTAGTTCCCATAGTATGGCATGGAACTTCATTGAAACCCTAAAAGTAGGGTTTGGCCGAATAGAACTATGGTGTTCATTAGGGTTAGCTTTTGTTCTAACCCACTTTAAACCCTAAAATCATCATCTAGTTCCCATAGTATGGCATGGAACTTCATTGAAACCCTAAAAGTAGGGTTTGGCCGAATAGAACTATGGTGTTCATTAGGGTTAGCTTTGTTCTAACCCACTTTAAACCCTAAAATCATCATCTAGTTCCCATAGTATGGCATGGAACTTCATTGAAACCCTAAAAGTAGGGTTTGGCCGAATAGAACTATGGTGTTCATTAGGGTTAGCTTTTGTTCTAACCCACTTTAAACCCTAACACCATGATCTAGTTATAAACATAGCATAAACATAGCATAGAGCTTCTTTGAGACCCTAGTTCATGACTTGGCCGAATGGGTCATGGGGGCCTCTAGAGTTAGATCTTTATCCTAATCCCTATAACATGCTAACATCATCACTTGCAAGCAAAAACAAGATATAACTTCAATAAAACACTAACAAAACCCATGTTGGCCGAATGGTTCATAGGGTTTCCTAGGTTTAACTTTTGACCTAATCCATTTTAAGCCCTAACATCATCTAATTACAAAAGCATGGCATACAACTTCATGGAAACCCTAGATCATATCTTGGCGAATTTAACAATATAGATTTCTTTTATAAAAACGTCAACCGAGCTACTCGTATGCGGTGAGGATACTTACATCCGTGTTGCTTTTGGTGAGAAGACAACCTAAAGAACCAACCTAGCCCTAGCTTTCTTGCTTGGATGAGGCTCGGCCAAAGAGGAAATGGAGAGGGAAGCCTTAGAATTTCGGTGAGAAGAGGAAGAGAAGAAGAGAGGAAGTAAACAATTTCAATCTTCCCTCTTCTTTATAAAGGGGGGAGGAAGAGAAGTTCCTCTTTTCTTTTTCTATGCCTCTTCATTTACCCTTAGTTCCATTTATCTATAGTTCCGCCCCTTTCCTTAATCATACAATCCTATTGGGCTTATGGTTAGTGGGTACATCTATAGGGCTTGGCTATCTCTAGAGGTCTGGAGTTCAATTCCTAGGTCTTGTATCCATTTTTTTTTGGCTTATTTTCTTTTGTTTTGGAAAAAGGCCTACATAAAGCCCATTATCATCAAGCCAAAAATTCTTGTAAAATTGCTAGGAATTTTACGGGCGTTACAATCCTTCATACCTTTAAAAAGTTTCGTCCTCGAAACTTAGAACAATTGTGGGTACTTCTTCTTCATGTCCTCCTCGCGTTCCCAGGTAGCCTCCTCGTACCGTTGATTCTGCCACAGGACCTTTACTAAGGGCACCTCTTTGTTCCTTAGCCTCTTGATTCTCTCTGTCTAGTATTTGGATAGGCCGACTTTCAATACTTAGGTCCTCTTGAACTTATCTTGTTTGTGGCTCGATCACTTGACATCTTGGAAATGCATTTCTTGAGCAGAGACATGGAACACGTTGTGAATAGCCGACATCTCTTGAGGCGCTCTAGCTTGTAAGCTACATTGCGATCCTCTGCGATATTGGATACGGTCCCACGTAACGTGGACTCGATTTACCCTTCTTTTGAACCTCATTACTCCCTTCATGGGAGCCACTTTGAGAATACTAGGTCCCCAACCTCGAATTCTAATGGTCTCGCCTCTTATCCGCATAGCTCTTTTGTCGGCTTTGGCGGTTTCAATTCTCTGGCGGATGTTCCAGTATAGCTCGTGGTGTCATCGATGAAATCCGTGAGTCCCATCCTCTTCTTTTCACCACCCTCGTACGGATATGGGAGATCTACATTTCCTCCGTATAGAGCCTCGTGGTGCCATTCCAATAGTAGCTTGGTAGCTATTATTGTATGCGTCTGCCAAACATAAGTATCGACACGGCTACCTTTGAAATCCGAGGCGCGGGCTCTTAACATATCTTCGATTGATTTACCCTTTGGTCATTCAGTCTGCAGGGATGGAAAGCGATTACTAAACAATAGCTTTGTGCCTAAGGCCTTACGCGCACTCCCGAAATGGGAAATAAGCGACCATCTCTATCAGAAATGATGGTCTTAGGGATTCCATGGAGTCGGATGATTTCCCTAGCATATAACTGAGCCAGTTGCTCCGTCGAATAGGTCATCTTGATTGCTAAGAAATGAGCGGACTTCGTCAATCTGTCTACAATCACCCATATAGCATCATAACCGTTTGTCGTCTTGGGCAATCCTGAGATGAAATCCATAGAAATGTCCTCCCATTTCCATTCGGAATCTGGATCATTGCGGTGTTCCTCAGTCTTTGGTGCTCTACCTTAACCCTTTGGCGGTGCAAATCTTGACATCTTGAGCCACATCTCTTTTCATTCCGAACCACCAGAACTTTCGTTTTAGTTCTTGGTACATCTTGGTGGTTCCAGGATGCATCGCATAAGGAGTCCGTGAGCTTCCTCAAGTATCTACTTAATTACGATCGTCGGGGAATACACAAGCGATCCCTGAGGTAGAGTACTCCACTATCAGAGATCCGAAACCCGTCGTCCTTTCCCTCTAGGACCTCTTGCTTGATCCTCTGAAGGCTTGGGTCACGGGCTTGCTTTTCCAGTATATCATCGAACAGCGTCGGTGCTATCGCCAGGGTTGAGAGCCGTCCGGAAATGATTTCCACCCCGTAACGCGTAATCTCTTTTTCTAAGGGTCGAGATAGCACTGAGAGGGACATCAAGGTGGCGCAGGGCTTCCTGCTGAGTGCATCAGCCACCTTGTTAGCTTTCCCCGGATGGTAAAGAATCTCATGATCATAATCCTTGGCGAGCTCGAGCCATCTGCTACTGTCTCATGTTCAGTCCTTACATGTGAAGAAATATTTCGGACTCGGTGAGTCTATAAATCCTACACTGAGCTCCATAGAGATAATGCCTCCATGTTTTGAGAGCAAAGACCACGGCTGCTAGCTCTAAATCGTGGGTGGGGTAATTCCTTTCGTGTTCCTTGAGTTGCCTAGAGGCGTAGGCAATGACCTTGCCGTTCTGCATAAGTACTGACTCAAGTCCCATCTTGGAAGCGTCCTTTGTACATGTCGAAGCCTTCGTTCTTGTCAGGAAGAGCAAGAATTGGAGGCGGTCAGTCTCCTTTTCATCTCTGTGAAACTCCTCTCGCAGGTGTCCGTCCACTCATTTTTCTTGTCATTTCTAACCGACATTGATCAACTATACCACATACATCCTATGCAATGGACTAATCACTAATTCAAGGAATGAGCTCATCATTTCTTATTCATACTTTCTGAAAGGAAAAATGTTAACATATAACATTCCTTATTTCTAATTGAAACAAAACTACTTGAGAAGATAGTTTATTTAACTCCCACTAGGACAAACCCTAGTGCAGTTGTAATCATTTTTAGTCCTATCTTCCTTGGCCTTATTAGGGTAGTCTCAGGCTGGCCAGTAAGTTGACTGTTTGTAGAACCCTCCACATTCTTCTCGAGGCGAGTTACCACAGGATTCTCTTGAACCTTGTGCTCCAGTAGTTCCTAGCACAACTCAGCATAGGTTATCCGCCCTTCGTAACGGCCCCACACGTGGTGTGCAACTACCATGAACTCATTTGGCAGGGAACGGACCAAGGCCCATATCTTATAATTGTCCAGTAACGGAAACTCTTGCCGCTCGAGTCTCCTAAAAAGACAATCGAGCCTTTTCATGTGTCTGATGACCCCACCGTCTGGTTTATAAACTATCTCTTCAATAGCTTCCCTTAATCGGTTTCGTGACACATCACGACGGGTCATGGTGGTCATCGTCGTACCATCACGAATTGAAATAATTGAAAGTCGATAAACCGACCAACCCGCATTTAAATCGGCTTAATTGATTGGATGAGCATAGACCTTACAAATAATTACGAAAATCAATTTTCGTAACAAGAAAGTATTTTATTTATTTATTTATATATATATATTCGTGTAATTAAACTAAGGCTAGCATAAGGTCGTTTTAAGCTTCATTCATGTTCCCATGCATAAGTTAAACTTAAGGTATTTTACATCATGCCAGAACAAGCATAAGGGTATCCTATTTTCATGCATATTTAAGTTAGAAACATTTCCTATTATTCACGAACAAGCATAAAGTAAAGGCATTTTATATCATACATGAATAAAATAAGCTAAGTTAGAGTAGACATAGAATTCTTACTTGGAGCGGCAGGATTGGAGCTTGATGTGTGTGTAGTGGAAAGGCAGATCCGCTCTGATACCAACCTGTCACGCCCGCCCTTCCGGGACCCTAAATGTCCGGAGAGGCGGCGCGTGACGCGACCGTACATACATTACATACAGCGGAAGACTTTATACCTACTTCTTAATACTTACAGCGGAAGACTTTAGACATACTTCTTAATACTTTTTTTTTTTTTTTAAACATAAACATGCGTTAACACATATATACATATATATATACATACTTCTTCTTCTTAGCATAGAGTATGCTTCATAGCGTGGATAGATACTTCTTCTTACTTCTTCTTTACTTCTTCTTCTTAACATAGAGCATGCATCATATATGTAGATACTTAGTGCTTAGTAAATTCATAACATCATCATCATAAGGAGACATAAGTGAGGACATGAATAGACATCTTTATCATAGGTAAACATGTTTAGACCTAACGGATCTTCTCCACCATGCCACTACCACACACATTGGCCCCTCCTGCTGCTCCCTTTAGTTTATCCATCCCTTACCCTTATCTGCGATCTGAGGAAAGATAAACTATAAGCACATAGGCTTAGTAAGATCCTGTCCTACTCACTAAAACCATACATTATCATTAATCATGGCATGCAGCATTCACAACATAGAAGCAATATAACATGTAACATACTTGGTGTCATCAACTTAACATGTAGCATAAGTAACGTAAGTGAAATATAGCATGGATCACCGTATCATCAAACATAACTTGTAATGTGTCTAACGTAAACATGTAAACATTCATAGCATATCATAAAGCATAACTTTCATAACGTCTCTAGCGTAAGCATGTAAACATTCATAACATATCATAAAGCATAACTTTCATAACGTCTCTAGCGTAAGCATGTAAACATTCATAACATATCATAAAGCATAACTTTCATAACATATAACTTAACATTCTTGGCATATCGTTTAACATAACATGTAACTTAACAATCATGGCATATTATTTAACATACATGTAACTTAACAATCATGGCATATCGTTTAACGTAACATGTAACTTAACAATCATGACATACATTTAACGTAACATGTAACTTAACAATCATGACATACATTTAACGTAACATGTAACTTAACAATCATGACATACATTTAACGTAACATGTAACTTAACAATCATGACATACATTTAACATAACATGTAACTTAACAATCATGACATACATATGCAAGATGCTTTTGAAAATATATATATTAGGTACGTAAATATAAATCTCAACATATTTGGGCCCGGCATTGTACCACTTCTTCATTATCATAGCGCGCATCCCTAAATAGGCCCGAGGTAGCAAGTCTCGAACCTAATAGGTTTCTAGGCCCGAGTCTTATTCCATCGACCTAGGGCAATCGTCATAGCGTAGAAGCCCATCCTAGGCCCGAGTCTTACTCCATCGACCTAAGGCATCTTGGAGCCCATCCCGTACTAGGCCCGAATCTTATTCCATCGACCTAGGGGCAATCATACATAGAAGCCCATCCTAGGCCCGAGTCTTATTCCATCGACCTAGGGCATCTTAGGAGCCCATCCCTTCTTGGACCTTGTTAAGGTCTTGGTACAAGCCATGCAGAAGGTAAAATACTTATATGCTTACTGTACTACATGTCTTATTAACATAGCATAGCATACTTCATTTCATACACCTCATACTTCACTTCATTAACATAGCATAGCCTACTTCATTTCATACACATCATGCTTCATTTCATTTTCATGACATGGCATAATTCATTTTATACACATCATGCTTCGTTTCATTTTCATGACATGGCATAATTCATTTCATACACATCATGCTTCATTTCATTTACATAGCATGGCATACTTCATTTCATAACAACATAACTTATTTCATTAACATAGCATGGCATACTTCATTTCATAACAACATAACTTATTTCATTAACATAGCATGGCATACTTCATTTCATAACAACATATCCTATTTCATTAACATAGCATGGCATCCTTTATTTCATAACAACATAACTTATTTCATTAACATAGCATGGCATACTTCATTTCATAACAACATAACTTATTTCATTAACATAGCATGGCATACTTTATTTCATAACAACATAACTTATTTCATTAACATAGCATGGCATACTTCATTTCATAACAACATAACTTATTTCATTAACATAGCATGGCATGCTTCATTTCATAACAACATAACTTATTTCATTAACATAGCATGGCATACTTCATTTCATAACAACATAACTTATTTCATTAACATAGCATAGCATACAATTCATGGTATGGACTTCATTGTACCCTAAAGACCCAAGGTGGCCGAATGGTCCATGTAGGGCCTTTAGGTTTAACTTTGACCTAATCCCCTTTTTAAACCTTAACCTCATCATCTAGTTACAAAACATAGTATGAAACTTCATTGAAACCCTATGGTGGGGTTTGGCCGAATAGGTCTTATTGTTCCTTAGGGTTAGCTTTTGTTCTAATCCATTTTAAACCCTAAAATCATCATCTAGTTCCCATAGTATGGCATGGAACTTCATTGAAACCCTAAAAGTAGGGTTTGGCCGAATAGAACTATGGTGTTCATTAGGGTTAGCTTTTGTTCTAACCCACTTTAAACCCTAAAATCATCATCTAGTTCCCATAGTATGGCATGGAACTTCATTGAAACCCTAAAAGTAGGGTTTGGCCGAATAGAACTATGGTGTTCATTAGGGTTAGCTTTGTTCTAACCCACTTTAAACCCTAAAATCATCATCTAGTTCCCATAGTATGGCATGGAACTTCATTGAAACCCTAAAAGTAGGGTTTGGCCGAATAGAACTATGGTGTTCATTAGGGTTAGCTTTTGTTCTAACCCACTTTAAACCCTAACACCATGATCTAGTTATAAACATAGCATAAACATAGCATAGAGCTTCTTTGAGACCCTAGTTCATGACTTGGCCGAATGGGTCATGGGGGCCTCTAGAGTTAGATCTTTATCCTAATCCCTATAACATGCTAACATCATCACTTGCAAGCAAAAACAAGATATAACTTCAATAAAACACTAACAAAACCCATGTTGGCCGAATGGTTCATAGGGTTTCCTAGGTTTAACTTTTGACCTAATCCATTTTAAGCCCTAACATCATCATCTAATTACAAAAGCATGGCATACAACTTCATGGAAACCCTAGATCATATCTTGGCCGAATTTAACAATATAGATTTCTTTTATAAAAACGTCAACCGAAGCTACCATGCAGTGAGGATACTTACATCCTTCGTGTTGCTTTTGGTGGAGAAGACAACCTAAAGAACCAACCTAGCCCTAGCTTTCTTGCTTGGATGAGGCTCGGCCAAAAGAGGGGAAATGGAGAGGGAAGCCTTAGAATTTCGGTGAGAAGAGGAAGAGAAGAAGAGAGGAAGTAAACAATTTCAATCTTCCCTCTTCTTTATAAAGGGGGGAGGAAGAGAAGTTCCTCTTTTCTTTTTCTATGCCTCTTCATTTACCCTTAGTTCCATTTATCTATAGTCCCCCCCCTTTCCTTAATCATACAATCCTATTGGGCTTATGGTTAGTGGGTACATCTATAGGGCTTGGCTATCTCTAGAGGTCTGGAGTTCAATTCCTAGGTCTTGTATCCATTTTTTTGGCTTATTTTCTTTTGTTTTGGAAAAAGGCCTACATAAAGCCCATTATCATCAAGCCAAAAATTCTTGTAAAATTGCTAGGAATTTTACGGGCGTTACATTTAGGACAAGAGAATTCACGCTTGTACCCTTGTTCTAAGAAAAATTTTGAGAAATTAGAATTCTCAAATTCTCCACCATAATCACTACGGATCCGGTTGATTTTGAGATTTCTTTCATTCTTTACTCTTTTGCTAAAACCTATGATTATTCCTAGGGTTTCATCTTTATGTTTCATAAAATAGACCCATGTATATCTAGAAAATCATCAACTATAACTAAGCAATATTTACTACCATTCAAAGAAGGAATGCTATGACAATCAAATAAATCTAAGTGTAAAAGCTCTAATGGTAAAGAAGTATTAATTAAAGTTTTACCCTTGTGTGATGACTTTGATTGTTTTCCTTCTTGGCATGCATCACACATCTTATCCTTGATGTACTTCATTTTTGGCAACCCTTTGACTAGATCCATCTTGGCATCTTGGCAATATTCTTCATGTTGGTGTGCCCAAGCCTCTTATGCCATAATCAACTTTCTTCTTCTTTTGTCATAAGACACTTAGGGGAAATGTTAGAAGCATAGGATAAATCAACATAATAAATATTGGATTTCGTATATCCTACTAACATGCAATCATTTAATTTCTTGTGTCTTATAAAATATTTAGTAGAATTAAATTCAACATTAAAATCGGTATCACATAATTGGCTAACACTAAGAAAGTTGATTTTCATATTTTTGACTAAAAATACTTTATGAATAGCAAGTTTTGGGGATACCTCAATTGTGCATTTTCCTAGAATTTTGAGTTTACCACTATTACTAAATGACACAGTTCCCTTGCTAAGGTGGTTGATTGTGGAAAATTTGCTCACATCTCCGGTCATATGTCTTGAGCAACCACTATCAACAATCCACATGCTTTGTCCTTCTACCTAAACAACATGAAAAACATAAGCCTTAGGCACCCAAATTTTTGGACCGGTATCATCAACTACAAAACTCTTGGGAACCCATGCCTTTTTAACCTTGCTCCTAAGTGTTGATTTTCTACTAATGAGGGAGGTAAAGGCTACTTCCTTCTCCTTATGCCTATATCTTATCCCGACCTTGTTGTAAATAGCCCTTTGGTCTCTAAGTATCATGTCTAGATATTTAGAACCATTTGTGAATTTTTCTAAACATGCTCTTAATTCACCTATTTCCTTTTTAAGTTCATCATTTTCATCCTTAAGTGAGCATGCATCATTACATGAAAGTTCTACATTCCTAATTGCCTTAATTTCTACTTTCAAATCCTTAATCCTAGTTTTAGATTTATCTAAGGCATTCTTAAGATATGCAATAGTCTTGTAAAGTAATTCTACCCTAGGGGAGTCTCTTACCTCATCGTCGCTAGAGGACGATTCGTCACTTGATGATGATGATGATGACTCCTCACTTGAGCTTCTGGCTTTATCTTCCAAAGCCATAAGTGCTACATGTCTTGTAATGTGGCACAACTCCTCATCATCAGATGAATCTTCTAGACTTTGTGTATCCCATGTTTGTGCTACCATAACCTCCTTCTTCTTCTTTTCCTTCTCCTCCTTCTTCTTTAGATCCGGGCAATTCAGCTTGATATGCCCTTTCTTATTACAACCATAGCAAGTTACGTTAGTGTTAGAAATCAAACTACTAGTGGATTTACCTTTTGAAGATTGAAACATCCTCTTCATGTCCTTCTTGGTGAGCTTCCTTGATCTCCCACCAAACTTCTTCACGTAGTGTGCCACCTCACTAGCCAATAGTTCTTCGTCATTACTAGATGATTCGTCCTCCGACTCGGATGATGAGGATACCTCCTTCTTTTCTTTCTTTTTCTTCTCCTTTTTACCTACAACAAGAGATAAACCTTTCTCCTCCGATGAAGTGTTAGCTTGCTCATATAGTTCAAACTCACAAAATAATTCATCTAACTTAACTAAAGAAAGGTTCCTAGAAACCTTATAAGCATCTACCATTGATGCCCATAAAGTTATTCTAGGGAAGGTTTGAAGCACATACCTTATGAGGTCTTGGTTTTCAACCTTCTCACCTATTACGTGTAGTCCGTTGACTACCTCTTTGAATTGACCGTGTATTTGGCTCACGGTCTCGTTGGTCTTCATGTTAAAGTTTTGGAGTTAACCTATCAATAGGCCCCTCTTGGCTTTTCTTGTCTCCTTTGACCCTTTTAGTTCGATGAGCTTCTCCCAAAGCTCTTTTGTGGAGTTGAAGGGGATGACCTTGGATAGTTGCTCCTTGGATAGACCACATTGAAGTGTGGTCGTTGCTTTTGCATTGGCTTGAGCCTTTATCGCCATTTCCATTGTCCAATCCTTCGTTTGTATTGGCGCTCCAAATTCATCGACTGTCTTCTAGAATCCATCTACAATACTAAACCAATTCTCAATATCATTCATAAGGTAGTATTCCATCCTACCTTTCCAATAGACGAAGTCGTTGCCGTCGAAGAATGGAGGCCGCGCCGTGCTATATCCCTCTTGAAACGCCATTGTGCTTCGGTTGTTGGTTAGATCTTCCGACGCGATCTAGACTCTGATACCACTTGTTGAGGATCCATGGAAGGCTAGAGGGGGTGAATTGCCTCTTTTCATTTCTACAAGAATGATTAGCGGAAGCAAAAATGAATATAAACAAAATTAAGAAACTAAGCACAAACGCTAACACAGAATGTTTAATGTGGTTCGGAGATTATGCTCCTACTCCACGGCGATCCGTAAGGTGGATCAAACCAAGCAAATCTTCCACTAAAAAAACCTTCTTTTACAAGACACTCCTCTTCTTACAAATGATACAGATGAGGTTAAAACTCAATAGAAGGCTTAAGAAGACATGGGGAGATTGAGAGTATTGTTAAGAATGAAAGCACTAGCCTCCTCAAGCACCCCAAGGTCCCTTTTTATAGAGTAAGGGTTAATTTTCTCGTTGAGCCTCCATCAATCGACTGATGTACATCATCACCGATCACACTCAGTAGACGCAATCCAAGCGACTTCGACTAGCCAGACTTTGCGATCGTGACTTTGATCAATTGACAAATCATACCATCAGTCGACTGATTGAGCCATCAGTCGAGTGCTCCAAGCGATCACTCGACTGGAAACCATTCTGTGTCGATGCCCACTATTAACAGTCGACTGATGGTGGACCAGTCGACTGCCAAACCCTAGCAATCGAATGATGAACCCAAAATTCAGCCCTCATCAGTCGAGTGACTGATCAGTCGACTGGGACGGAGACTCAATCGACTGACACACATCAAGTATGATTGATTCATACTTGAAATCAACTCTCTAGACCTAGACTTAACCTTCTAGCTCTTCCTTCATCCTTGCGCCTCCAGGATCCCTCCGAGTCCGCGACTTGTTCATCCTTGCGCTTGCTTCCAAGAGCTTCCTTAGGTTTCGTCATGTCTCGGGTTTCTCTTTGTCAAAGTACGCTTGGACTTTATGCCGCCAAGACTACATGGTTGGACTTACATTGCCAAGACTTGCCTTTGGACTTCCTTTGCCAAAGTCCACTTGGACTTTACGCCGCCAAGACTACATGCTTGGACTTACGCCGCCAAGACCTTTCCTTGGACTTCTCTTACCAAAATCACACTTGGACTTTCCTTTACCAAGTCTTCATACTTTGATTTTCTTGTCACTTAACACATTCACGATTAGATCACAATTAGTGCCTAAATATAAATGATTATCCAAACATAAAAAGACATAAATGCTTGGGGCATTGTTCATGAATAGGGTTGGATGGAGTGTTTCTTGAAAACACAAGTCGAGACTTAGATAATAATTCAAACCGGCTTTGCTCTACCTACCAACAATTAAGGGGAGTCATTGGACTTCGACAAATGGACCAACCCAACCAAGAGGAAAATTGAAGCCGATGCAAAAGCGACCCAAATTTTGTAGTGTAGCGTGTCCAAGGAGGAGCTCAACTGAATTGCACCGTTCATTAGTGCCAAAAACCTCTGGAACAAGTTAATCGAGCTACACGAAGGGACATCCGATGCAAAGGTATGCAAAAAAGACTTACTAGTGAATAAGTTGTATAATCTAAAGATGCAGGATCACGAGACCACTATGCAACTCCATGCTCGGATCCAAGACATTCTGTATAGCCTACATGCCATCGAAAAAGGTGGAGAATCGGGACATAATAAGGTACGCATTAAATGCATTTCCTAGGACCACTTTATGAGCATTCATGGTTGATGCCTACAAGGTATCTAGAGATTTATCTAAAATTAGATCAGACGAGCTTTTTTCAAAATTTGAATTACACAAACAATCTAACATGGTCACTGTCGAGAAAGGTGTAGCATTGTTTGCAAGTCGAAGAAGAAAGGCGAAAGGCTAGCCACCTCCCGAAGAAGACGACTACGAATCGGAGAAAGAGATGGAGACTGAACTAGTCAACCTAGTCCGGAGGATGATAAAAAAGGAAAGGAATGCGAGACAATTAAAGAGAGCATTCCAAGCAACTTGGGAGCAAGAAGATCAAGACAACGACTTAGCATTCATGGCGAGATCGACGGAGTCTGAGTCTGAAGCCGACTACAAATCCAACTCCGACTCTGACTCCGAGGACAAATTCGAGTCAAGACTCAAAGTTGACTCAAAGGAAAAGATCAAGGTAAGTCATTCTTTAATCGGAAATTTGTATCATACAATTAAATTATTAAATAAGAAGTTAGTTAAGTCCAAGTCTAGGGTCGAGTCTTTACTTGAGGAGGTTAAACTTCTCAAGCATCAGGACACCCTAACCTTTTCGACTAGTCAAGTTCAAGAAGGAAACTCAACTCAAGTCAAAAAACTTGAGGAAGAAAATTCTCTCTTGAAAGGACAAGTTTCAAGAGCTTGAGGCTAGGTTGGAAAGGTTCACATTGGGATCCAAGAATCTTAACCGACTCCTTGGAACTCAAAGAGTCATGTACAACAAAGACAGACTCGGGTTTAGGACAAATACTACGAACAAGTCTTATATGTCAATCGTTAATTGTAGTAATCAAAAAGTCTAGGCATGGGTCCCTAAGATTTTGCTAAACTCACATATAAGGACAAATAAGTATTGGATTCCTCAGGATAAAGTCCACTATATGGATAGACCGCATCGGTTCAATGGTCTAGGGGGAGCTAGTACTAAAATTGTATACCCAATTTCTTAGTGCAAACTTTATGTGCTTAAATTTCTAGAATGGTTAGATAGGATTAATAGTTAGTCAACCTTGATAACATAGTATCAGGATGCGACAAGATGATAGTACATTAGGGAAATGAGGTCCTATGTATCGAAGCTGGATAAGGCGTATCTAGCTTGGTGTACTTGGCTAAGTTGAACTAGCTGAAGCTACCTCGCTGTATCCTAAACTAATTAGACCAGGAAGTAACCCTAAGTGACTTAAGTAAATATTTTTTTGAATTTGGGTTTGTCTAAGGAAGTGGTTATTGTTCCAATCAAAGAAGGCCCCTGTGCTAACAATCTAAAGATTAAATCCGAATCTAACCCAAGGTTGATTAATCTTTGAATCACTAAAGTTTAAACAAGTAAAATTGAAATAATCTCACAAGAACATATAAGGTTAACATGCCTTGAGACATATAGGATGGGTGAGATGCTAAGGACAATTTAAATGAGAATAATCTAATATTCGAAATACTTTCAAAACTTATATGAATACTTATCTTCTTGATTGATGCATTTAATAGTTACTTATGTTTTGAAAACATACTTATTGTTATAATGTTCAAGTATTTTTGAAATCAAAGACTATGTTTGTAAGTAGTTTCAAAAACTTACTTTACCCAAACTAGCTATTATTCACTTTCTCTCAAAATAAAAAAAACTAGTTTAATATTGTTGGTGCAGAGGAATAAAAACTTAAATTTTTCTTACAACTTTTCACGATCCCTAGGACTTAATAAGTCAAGAGTTGCTTTAAAAGGGATGCATGCTTGGACTTAATGTTTCAATCTTTTCAATGATTTTACAAACGCATATAACATTTCTTCTCCTATTAATCTTTTAAATACACCCCTATTTTTTGATATATGGAAAAAGGGGGAGTAAAAAAAAACTTTTTTTCTACAATTAACTTTAAGTGTCTTTTTTCAAAACTTACCTAAGGTCAAGGGGGAGGTAGCCTTGAGAGGGAGGTTTTGAAAAAGAGCTTAATCATACTCATTACTATTGGAGGATCGTGGCCCGGCTAGAAGGGGGGTTGAATAGTCGAATTGCGTGTTTGATGGAAATCGATTGTTCGTGTACAATACTTGTTAATATACGCAGTGGAAATAATAGATACAAATACGAATACAAGCACATACAAAAGACACACGATATACATGGTTCGGAATCATAGGGTTCCTACTCCACGGGGTGAGCTCAACGAGCTCGAGTGATGCACACACCACTACTTAAACTCCTTCTCAACAACAAGTCGGAGGTGGAGAAATCTCGTACAAGAAATTACAAAATGTAATACAAAAGTACAAGAAAAATACAAAGACAATATGAAATACAAATAAAAAAAAACTTTACAACACTTTGCTTTGATCACTTGCTTGTTGCTTGCTTTGGTTTGTTCTTGAAAGTCTGGAATGTTGCAGCAATTCCCCTCCAAAATCTCCCCAAATATCACTGTGGTAATCCTCCCCAAGCTCCTCCTTTTATGCTTGTCTTAGGTTGATTCCGCACCTAGCAGTCGACTGCTCCTGTAGCCGTTATGAGACAATGACTTAATCCACACTGAAAAAGTTCCAATGGATCACTCATCAGTCGACTACCAAACCCTAGCAGTCGACTGCTCTCTCGACAGTCGACTTCCCAGTCGGCTACGGGAGCTTCTGTGCCCACGTCCTCTACCAACAGTCGACTGCCCTCCATGGTAGTCGACTGCCCCATGTTGGTAGTCGACTGCCATGGCATACGACACAGTCAAACAACAGTCGAATCTCACCAGTCGATTGGTACATACCATCATTCGATTGTTGTTGGGTAAAACCTCAAACACAAGTTGTTTGAGCATTCGACCGTCAGATAAAACCTTAAACAACATGTTTGAGCATCCGACACTTGACCTCAGTCACTTGGCTAAGTTCACCTCATCCACACCCTTAGCCTAGACCTAAGCCTTCTAGCTACCTCTACTAGCCTCGCGCCTATCGGATCCCTCCAAGTCATCCATAACTTGTTCATCCATGCGCGGATCCCTCCAAGTCATCCATGACTTGTTCATCCATACACTAGCATCCAAGTGCTTCCTTCGGCTATTGTCATGCTCTCGGTGTCTACACCGCCAAGGTACATATGGACCTACGCTCCCAAGATTACCGCTTGGCCTTATGCTGCCAAACTACTTCTTGGACTTCCCAAATACCAAGTACCCATGACTTGGACTTTCACCGCTAAGGCTACACACTTGGACTTACGTGGCCAAGGCTACTCACTTGGACTTCCCTTGCCAACTTCATGTTGGACTTCCAATGGTAAGTCCCATGCCTGGACTTTCACCGCCAAGGCTACACACTTGGACTTACGTGGCTAAGACTACACACTTGGACTTCTCATGCCAACTCCATGTTGGACTTCCAATGTCAAGCCCCATGCTTGGACTTTCATCGCCAAGGCTACACACTCGAACTTACATGACAAAGGCTATACTTGGACTTCCCATGACAATCACATGTCATATGTTTTGTCTAACATCAAAATATTGCTCGAGTCAAACTTGAGTTCGGTCAATAGTGACCTGGGTCGATTGCACCAATAATTACTACTTGTGTGCTAGATGTCTATAAGCTTCACCTACATGTTTATTGCAAACTTATTTCATAATTGTTTATTCATACTTAGTCATTTTATGCTTAATGTTTTCTTAACTTTGAGTGGGTTTGTCATAGATCAAAAAGGGAGAGATTGTTGGTGCAGGGGCACCAGATAATCGAACCTGGGTTTTGATTATGACAAAGGTTCAAAGTTAAGCTCTTATTGTTATCTCATGAGCTATGTTAAGTGTGCAGGAATTGTTTAAGCTAAGCTGAAGGTCAGCGACAGCCGGAGAATCTTGGGACGAGAAACCGTGGTGGTCGAGCAACACCGGGAGAACCTCATGGAGTCGAAGAACCTTGGTGGAAGATCGGAAGCTAAGCGATAGGTTAGGAAGGACCGGAGGAAAGCACGAGTGCAGAGTAATGGTGAGGCTGTGTCCTCTGTACGGGGATGAACTTAGGCAGCGATCCGACTAAGACTTCTGGGGGAAGATCTAGGTCGAGATCGGACGGTAAGGAACCGTCGAAATATCCATTACTTGTGTATTCTGTGCTAACTCTTTGTTGCAGGGGAGTGACTATGCTATCAGTCGACTGTTGGCTATTGGCAGTCGACTGATAAAGGTAATCAGTCGACTGATATTCAAACTGGTCAGCTCGGAGAAAGTCAAGATAAGCTCCACTTATCTTGGGGAGATGAGGCTCTTTGACCCAGATCTAGATCTCAACGAGCTAGGGTTTGGAGGGTTATAAAAGAAGGGGGTTTCACCCTTTTGGATAATCTCATCTTGCTCCCAAAGTGCTCCAACGATGCCAAGCTCCGACGAGAACACTATGCCACTGTAACGTTGATGACACGCAGAGCTTCCAACCTTTTTGTCGGTAGTTTCATTCTTTTAGTTGTCTTATTTCTTTATTGTATTCGGGCTTTACATTTCTAAGAGGAGAGGTAGGCTTGTTACCTCTCCTTCTATCCTCTAAGTTTTTGTAATTGTCATCTCCTACCTCCAACAAGGAGAAGACTTATAGTGGATTGTCCCACCGTACGCGGTCTAGGATCGCAGGGCATTGGAGTAGCAACTTTTCGGTTGTGAATCAAGTAAAAACAAAGAGTCTCATTTTCATTTATTGTATTTTACTTTCCGCTACAATACTCTTGTTTTATTGAAACGAAAAGAAAGTTTTTTACGCTCGCTATTCACCCCCCCCCCCTCTAGCATGCTTCTCGATCCAATAGTCAGGTTGTGGTGGGAACGAAGGTCGTGGACTGGTCAATGGTCAGACCGTGGTGGAGAATACGGACAGGTCGTGGTCTCTATTGGAGATCCTGTGTGGAGCCATGGAATGAAACACGTCTCGTGGTGGTGACCATGGGTAGGTCATTATAGCCTCTAGAAACTCCTTTACATTTCGTTCCAATCCAAAATGAAGGATATCCATGTCAAGAGATCATATTCATTGAGGTGTTGAAATCTTTATTTTAGTGTTCAATTTCTCTCTTGTCATGATTTAAAGGAAGACGGAATCACATCTTATAATAAAAATTGATCAAACAGCTGGATGCACCTACATCACTTTTGGTATTCTTCTATTGCTTGAAGGACCAATCTTGACAACCGATAAATTTCCTCTTATTTTCTCTCCATCTCCTACTATAGTTCTTCTTCCTTTATTTGTTTGTTATTGTAATTAGATGTCACCCAACACCCATAATAGTAGATAAAGATACTAAATCCATTATAAGCAAGGGTGGAGCTTACTCATGTCCAGTGTGAACAGCTGCCCATATTAGATAAAGATTTTTTTTCATTTTCATTTTATTTAAATTTATACAGTAAAATTATTTATTTATTTTATTATTTTATTAAATATATTATATTATATCCACACTGAACTAACATTTTAATTTGGCCCCTGATTATAAGCATTGTTCTTCGTTATATTATACAATAAAGTCTCCTGTGCAAGATTTCAAGTCTTAGAATGATATATTTGTTAAAATCCATACTTATGAAAATTAGTATATTTGTAGGGAATATGTACATATTGTATTATTATTGTGTGACCTTTCATGAATTTAAATTTTGAAAATAACTTTTTACAAAATAGAATAAGACTTAGTGAATATATTCAAGACTATAAATATTAGAATGAAATATTTGTTAACATATATGCAGGTTATCAAGAAATATGTGATTTTCTGGAACCCGAATGATAAGAATTTCGGCTTTTTTTTACATATTTAGATAAATATGCAAATTAATATATTTATGGGGATATGTATTTGTCTGTAAGTTTTAGTTTACATAATGACTCGCTCTTATCGTCTAGAAAAATTGAAGAAAAAATATTAAAACTGTATCGATTAATTATCAAATTCATTTTATATTAAGAGTTAATGGGCACTATTGTCATTATGTTGCTTTTCCAAGTGGGGTGTACTCTGTGTGGAAATCGTGCAAAAGTTTATGTTTCAGTCGGATATATTTGTTTAAACATCAAATATATAGGTAAACATTAAAAGGATGCCTTTTTATTGAAATTGTCAAACAAACATCTTTTTTATTTCTAATCAAAAGGGTCACCAGCCGCACTTGTGATGTGATAATTCTATCCATGAGTCCGATTGGTTTAAAATTTCTAATCTTCAGTCTGGTCAGTTTAAAATACTTAACCCTCGAGCTAGTTGGGTTTAAATTGACCACTTGTTTCAAGGTAAAATCGGCTTAAAATGTAGAGTTTGAGGTCATTTCCATCTGTCACTTTGAATCCTTGCAAATTCTGCTTACTCGTTTGTCTTTGCCAACTAACTCCACCATCTTTCGTCCCTTCAGCTAACTGCCTCTCAAAGGTATGTTTGCAGTTTAGGGTTAGTGTTTATGCTTTAGGGTTTGTCAAGGTTTCCAATTCAAAACTATTACATTAACAACCAAGCTCTTAATTAGAGTTTTAGATGTTTTTAGCTTACATTCCATCATGGTTCATGATATCATATAATTACAAGGAAAATAAAAAATAGCGACGAATTATAAATTCGTCGCTAAACCAAGGAGTTTACGACGAATATCTTCATCGTCGTAAACAATATTACATTTACGACGAAAAAGAAATATGTCGTCGCAAATATAAAAATATATTAGGGACGAAATAAAAATATTCCTTGCTAGACTAATTAAGTATTAGCGATGAAATGTATTTTACATCAATAATATATGAGGTTTCGCGACGATATTTATAAATTCATCGTCAATAATAGCAGTCGAATTGACGACTCGATTGGTACTTAGCGACGAAATGAATAAATATTCGCCGTAAAAAATTCAATCGATTGGCCAGTCGAGTGAAACTTGATTCTGTGGCCCGACATTTTTACTTTAGCGACAATAATTTATAAATTCGTCACCAATCATAACAATCGAATTGACGACTCGACTGGTACTTAGTGATGAAATAAATAAATATTCGTCGCAAACTATTCAATCGAGTGGCCAGTCGAGTTAACTCGATTATGTGGCCTGGTATTTTTTCTTTAGCGACGAAAATTTAAATTTTCGTCGCTGAGATAATAAATATTAACGACGAATAAAAAATATTTCGTCGCTAATATACACGAAAAAACCCTATCCTGTGCTGATTCTCCCACTTTCTCCGCCCGACTTCCTCTCTTCCGACGATTTTCTGCTCTCCGACGATTCTCCGACGATAAGCTCCGCACAACTCTCCGGTGACAAGCTCCGGCGACAAACCTGGTGCCAACTCCGACCTCCGGCCTCCGGCCTCCTTCTTCATCTCCGGTCTCCAGCTCAGTCTCCGGCTCCGGCTTCTTCTCGGCGTCGTCTCAATCTCATCCTTCGACGCGAAGAATTAGGTTTATCTGAATTCTTTCTTCACGGTTTTAAAATGTTGGATCGATAAGCGTCGCTAGAGGGGATGAATAGCTAGCGTAAATCTTTTCGTTTCGATCGTTTGATATACGAGCAAGCATAGCGGAAAAGTAAAAAGACAAGTTTATTTTTACTTGTTTTATAACCCAGCGGTTGCTACTCCAAGGCCCTAACGGTCCTAGACCACGTACGGAGGGCAAAGCTGTAAGATATGGCGAAAAAAAAAATGCATGGTTAGGACTTTAATTAAAATCTAACCCATGTTTAATAGATAGGGGTTAATTGAACCTAGGTTTAGTCTTTAGGGTTAAGTTGCTTATAGGATTTAAAAACCCAACACGTTAATGCCATTAAGACTGAGCCGTTCTCTCCTTCCGACAGTTTCTCCGCGCGAGCGTTTCCCCAACTCGCGTAAATTCCTTTCACTTATTCACCGTCGAGATTTTTTTTTCTCGATCCCGACTCTCCTTCCCCCTGTTACCATTTCTTCGCCGTCGCCGCTCCACTCGCCGCCACCACGAGAGATCTACTGCTGCCCCATCGCCGTCCACAGCCGCACACACTGCCCTCCTCTCCGTCGCTCTTCATTCTCACCAGAGCAGCGGGCGGATTGACATCCCTTCTGCCCGATCCAGTCGATCTCCTTCCGATCCAGTCAATTGCCTTCGACCACCGTGGACAACCACAGCTAGCCGGTCTGCCATCGCCCACACTGGACATCCGACGTCGCCACGCTGCCGGATCGACGGGTTGTCTTCCCAGATCGACGTCATTGTGAGTTGCTTGGCCGATCACCACCGGAGCAAGGGCAGCAGGTGTTTCTACCGGTGAACAGAATAAAGGAGAAGGGAAGGTTGCTGTCAAGGGGAGGTTCTGCCGCCGTGCCCCATTTTCGAAACCAAGATTTGTCTCCGCTGTTTCGAAGCCTTCCTCTACCGTGAGCTCTCTCACTTCTACCACAGCTCAGGTCTCCGATGAGATTCGTGACCGTTCTTCGATCGATTGCAGCAATGAATCCTTGCTCAGTTGTCATTGCCATTTCTGGTGTGTATAGCACCGTGATTGTGATGAAAAGTGGTAAGTGTTGTGAATTTGAAGATTAATAGGTAAGGGAAACTGATGTATTGTGTGGTTACAGGTGGTTATGGGGGAAGATCAATGGTGGGTTTCATGTGCAGATTCACCGTAGGATCGGAAATGTGAAGGATTGAAGGTAAGGTTTAAATTGGATTGATGATACCTATAATACATCTTGCAATTACAGGTAGAGATAGGTTGTTGTCTTCAACTCTGTTGAATTGTCCATATCATATTTTCAAATGTGAATCAAGAAGTTGGGTGCTTAGGACAATGGATTTCTTCTTCCGGATCGGCTGTGGGTAATGGAAGCAATGTTAGGTAAGTTTAGATTGAGATTTCTATGTGAATTGATTTAATTTGATACTGTAAAGAAATTCTACTTACAATATATATATGGTTTACAAAATGGAATATGATTGGCTTAGATTCATATTCCTAGTATGTATGATGGCAATTGGTTATTTGTATTCTACAGTTGGGACCTTAATTCAAGATAGGTTCATGGACGTGAAGACTATCGACACGGTCTTCATAACAGGTGAGTAATTTCCTACTTGGTCCGGGTAGATGTATTGCATTCAGATTTAGTCATAGATATGAGCATGTTAGGTGTCCATATTACCTTGACCCTGCTCTTATTATCGTATGCTTGAACTTATCGTTGGATATATTTATGCTCAATTGTTGATATCACATATACCCTATCACGATTTAGGAGTTATAGATGTGATGTAAATTGGCCTAGATGTTTAGTAGGGTGTAAATGTTAGTACTGGGGTGTTAGTAATATATGAGAGATGTCCTAAGGCAATCGCCTTATGTATGAACCATTTATATGATAAATGAAGATTCACTATTTGAGTATGCATGTTTTATGTATTTGATTGGATCTTAAACTCATTTACTGAATGTCCACGATACGATTCACAGCATGAGAGAATTTGTGATTGGATCACAACTAGTGAGTATCTCTACATGTGTAATTGTGATGTATCGAAATTATCCCTAGTCGATGAATTGATGGATCTGGACACCATCAATTCTGTTGAGACTAGCACGAGGTATACTCCTTGGTGTATCCAAGCAGCTGATTCTCACTGGCTGGAGACATAGTGATGTCCGGAGTTAATCGTGGATGCTAGTTATGGTAACTAGTTCATTGGAGTGACCGGTAGTAAGACTTCATATGGTTCTCTGCATATATAGATATGTCAATGAAGTTCTTCTTGTGGCTTAAGTGCGATGTTCCTTTGACTTGCGGTATTCAAGTCATCTTGATCATGGAGACTTATGCTTTGACATCTTAAGCAAACATCTCTAAGGAGATGTGGACCCGGATGATTGGGTATAAGTCGAAGTGATCGAAGGTGTTTGAATAGCCTATAAAGGATTCACCACTCCTTGCGAGGAGATGTATACCCATGGCCTCTCGTCGGATTGTTACTAAAGTCTTTGGCCAAAGCATTACATGTTTAGAGTAAGGTACTCTTTGATACATGTGGAGTAACTAGAATCCGTAGGACGAGGAAATGATACTTGGGCTAGGTGTGACGTAGTCAGCCTAGTGGGGACTGACACAATAGACCATGTCCTGAACCAAGTGGGTATAAGATGAGTGAAGGGAATGGGGCACGATTCATTCTAGCTACTGAAGGGTTTCAGAAATAGTTCTGGATCAACCGTTGATCTTTTCGGTTAATTGGGGATCATGATGTACTACTAGGTGCCACTCATGATCGTTCTATAATTAATGGTTAATTATAGACGGCCAACATAAACCGAGAACCTATTTGGTCACACGCACAACGAGTGTAATCCAAAGGATTTAAAACGAGCTTGAGAATGGGATTCTCAGACCGAGAGAAACTATGTTTGGTTGGACCAAACGTAAAGCGAGCATGAAATTGTTTCAGTCGCAATGGAAGCGTGGATGGGCAGTGTCTTATGAAGACATAATGGATGGACCAAAATGGTTTGGTTCTAATCCAATGGATGAGAATAAACCAAATGGTTTGGTTTATATTAAACGAATGAACCAAAGGTTGGTTCGGTTCGTTTTAACTTAAAATAAACCATCATGGTTTGGTTTATTTTAACTTATCTTAATGGAGCGGGTTAACGGGCTTTATGGATATGATCCATTAACCATTAAGAGAATTAGTTCTCTATAAAATAGGGATTAAACCCTAACCCTAGAACTAATCCAATCATCCAAACCCTAGCCGCCCAACACATTGTTGCCGCCCAGCTTGTGGTGCCGCCCAGCCCATAGCTCCTCCAACCGGCGCCCGGGCTTCCTTCCTCCTCGGCGTCGAGCTGCTGCCGGAAGAGTTCCGGCGATCCTCCTTAGGTTTGGCATCAAGGTGAGCACTTGGCTTCCTTTGTTGGCCGGCGCCTATCTCCTCCACCAAGCTGTCCAGTTTTTCTGGACAGCTTCTTCTCCTCTCGTCGGAGCGTCGTTTGGACGACGGTTAGTGCTCCGACAGCGGCTAACATACCGGGGATTTGATCTCCGGTAATCCTCTGAGGTGGAGGACGAAGGATTCGTCAATCGGTTGACGAATACCTCTCCGGAGAAGCGAGTTTTGAGAACTCGTTTTAGGATCCGAATTTGGATTCGGATCGTGATCATCTCTAGATCACGTCGTCTTCAACACGAGGCTAGTAACCCGTACGAAGACGAAGCTCGTGGCTTGGCGAAGTCATCCCGAGGAGCTCGGCGTGGATACGGATAGAGACGATTCTTACGAGGATCGTTCCGGTTGATGCCGTTCCCGCTACACGTCATACGAAAGGTATAACGTAGTTTAATTTCCTTTTATTGCAAATTTTAATTTACGGTTATGTCTACACTTGTTGTAATAGCATGCGTGTGTTGTGTGTGTTGTAATAAATATAGATTTATTATTTTTAATTGATTCAGCTGTGCTCATGTTTACGAAACATGATCGAACACACACACGCCGCGGTGCCGGAAACCCAACAGTGGTATCAGAGCCCAGGTTGTGTTTCGACATAATCGTAAAAATGGTTTTGCGATAGTTATAATGTATTTCTGGAAATTTTCTAAATTTTGGAAATTTAGAAGTATTTATGGAAATTTTTCAATTTTGGAAAGTCTAGAAGTATTTATGGAAATCTTCCACTTTTGGAAAGTTGGAAGTATTTATGGAAATTTATATTTTCCATAAATAAAATATTTGATTAGATTCTGGAAATTTGTTTCCTAATTTAATCATGATTTGATTTGGGAAATCAAATCTTAAAATATTTAATTTCCATAAGTAGTTTTAAAGATTTAGGAAATTGGTTTCCTAAATAGATTTTCCTTAATCAAATAATTCCATGAATAAAATATGTGATTAGATTTGGAAATTTGTTTCCTAATTTAATTATGATTTGATTTGGAGAATCAAATCTTAAACATATTTTATTTCCATAAATAGTTATGACATATAAGGAAATTATATACATGACATAATTGTATGTCATGTAATTGCATTAGATGCATAACATTATGCCATGCGTGTCGTGACATGTAGATGTATGCCATGTATGCCATGCCATGTAGATAATAGTTATTTGCATGCAAAGAGGATGAGACATAAAACCCTTAATCAATATTAAAGCCTACACCTTCCATTAATATGGTTAGAACCAGAGTTCTGTTTCTTGTTTGGGTTGTTGGACTCTCTCCAAGCCCGACTCGAACCTGAATATGTTCAAACCATGGAATAGTTTAATACTAATATGGTAAGAGTCAGAGGTCAATCGTTAGCTTTGGTTGTTGGACTCTCTCCAAGCTAATTGGTTGAATGCGCTCTAACCATATTAAAACTATGTCTGATTAATGGGTTGGCTTTAACACAGCATCGGTTTGTTGGACTCTCTCCAAGGTCGATGTAAAGGGAGGTGAAGTTGGGTGCTATGCATATGATGCATACTTGTTAATGTGTTAACAACCCGATGTATGTGTGAACATTCAATTAGTTGATAGCACATTGTGATAGTTGCATATACGGGATATGCAATCGGTATAGATGATACCTACCGTCGTAGTTATGAATGGCTTGTTGGACTCTCTCCAAGGTTGTTCATAACTATGATGGATATCAGCCCATTCGGAGATGGACCTACAATCTCCCGAAGTGATTTTGGGGTTTTTGAAATTCGAAAAATGAATGGGATTTATAAATGTATATTGATGCATTTTAAAATCATCTTTCTCATATATGCTCATTTTGTATTTCTAAGTTAATATATTGATCATGATGTGTTTGAATTTGCGTTCCATTTTGGATTCAAATAAATTAGTGGTAGAAACTTCTTGGGTGGCTTAGAAACTTGAGAATTGTTCTCAAGGTGAAAAGCTTGTGTATGTCCTCAGCGCCTCTTCCCGCTTCCTAGTGACTGATGCAACTTTGGACCAATTGTTGGCCTATCGAAACATGTGAGTGATTACGAACAAATGAGTTGCATCATGCTAGCCGCGATGGAACCCAAGCTACGAAAGCAGCATGAGCATATGGATGCTCATATCGTAGTCCTTCATCTCTATGAGTTGGTTGATGAGCAAGTGAGATTCGAAAGGTTCGAAGTCTCCAAGCTCCTCTTCACCTCTGAGATGCAAGGAGGTTCATCTATGGTACTGCTCAACATCTTTGAAGACTGTGGAGCCTTACGAGAAGCATGAGTAGGGGCAATCTTTGTTAGTTGATTCCTCGAAGAAAGGTTCTAAGAGGAAGTCAAAGGAAGCAATGAAGGGAAAGAAGAGAAAGGCTAAGAAGGTAGAACTAGCACAAAAGGAAACTTGCCATCATTATGGCAAGGAGAGCCATTTGTGAAGAAAGTGCAAGATTTATCTTGAGTTCGTGAAGAAGGATAAGGCATCGGATGCCCCATCTTCTTCAGAAATCTTCTTTATTGATTGTCATTCTATTTCCTCAGACACTTGGGTATTTGATACTAGGTGTGGCTCACATATATGTAATGACATACATGGGCTAAGGAATAGAAGAAGACTCGTCAAGGGGGAGAGTCAAATTTACGTGTTGGGAATGGAGCAACGGTTGCTGCACTCGCCATCGGAACGTATTTGTTGGAACTCCCTGTAGGACTTGTCTTAGAACTGGACAATTGCTTGTATGTTCCTTCGTTGATAAAGAACATCATTTCTATTTCTTGTCTAAATAGAAATGGGTTCCATTTGACTTTTAGTAACAATTGTTGTTACATAACTTTGAATGGAGTTCTTTATGGGATTGGAACTTTAAGCAATGGTGTTTATACGTTGGACGTATCCAGTGACGATTTCAATATCGAAGCGAGCAACACTAGTGCTCGAAAGGATAATCAAATAGACTCCTATATGTGGCATTGTCGTCTTGGCCATATAAGCAAGAAATGCATGTCCGAATTACACCGATGTGGAATTCTGGAATCGTTTGAATTGGATTCATACGATACATGCGAATCATGCTTAAAAGGCAAGATGACTAAGTTACCTTTTACTGGAAAAGGTGAACGAGTGGGAGAGTTATTAGGTCTAATACATACTGATGTATGTGGACCTATGTCAACTCAATCTTTAGGAGGCTATAGCTACTTCATTACCTTCACCGATGATCCCTCACGGTTTGGGTATGTGTTCTTGATGAAACACAAGTCTGAAGCCTTTGAAAGGTTCAAAGAATTCAGAAATGAAGTAGAGAAACAACATGACAAGAGTATTAAAATACTTCGATCAGTCGAGGTGGTGAATACTTAAGTCAAGAGTTTCTTGATTATCTAAGAGACAATGGTATATTGTCTCAATGGACTCCGCCCTATACACCACAACATAATGGTGTATCTGAGAGGCGTAACCGGACCCTGTTGGACATGGTCAGGTCAATGATGAATCATGCAACTCTTCCCAAGTCCTTTTGGGGTTATGCACTTCAGACAGCTGTTTACTTGTTAAACAGAATGCCTACCAAGGTAGTCTCAACCACTCCATATGAGATATGGAATGGTAAGAAACCTCATGTATCTTACTTGAAGATATGGGGTTGTCCTGCTTATGTGAAGCGGACTGTATCAGACAAACTGGATACTAAGTCTGATAAATGTCTATTTATTGGATACCCTAAGGAAACAAGGTGTTACCAATTCTATCATCCTGTGGAACAAAAGGTGTTTGTTTCAAGGCATGTTGTGTTTCTAGGGAAAGAGTTTCTCTTGCAAGAAAACAGTGGGAGTGTCGTCGAGCTTGAGGAGGCTCGAGAGACTCAAATAGACATTGATGAGATACCTGGTGAAGCACAACAGCCGACAACTCATAGTGCTGAGCAATCGGCTGGACCTATTGTAACACCACATCTTCGTAGATCTGGTAGAACACGCAATATTCCTGAGAGATATGGATTTCTCGTAAGTGAATCGAACGACGTGTTACTCATTGATGATGAGGAGCCTACGATTATGAAGAAGTCGACAAGTTCAGAAAGGGATAAGTGGCTTGGTGCCATGAAGTGAAAATGGATTCCATGTATGAAAACCAAGTTTGGAACTTGGTTGACCCACTGAAGGCATAAAGCCTATAGGGTGCAAGTGGGTTTTCAAGAAGAAAACCGACATGGATGGTAATGTGATTACCTATAAGGCTAGATTGGTGGCGAAGGATATCGTCAAAAACAAGGTGTTGATTATGGCCGAAACCTATTACTTTGTAGCTATCTTAAATCCATTCGGATGCTCCCCATAGCGGCTCATTATGATTATGAGATATGGCGGATGGATGTGAAAACGGCTTTCCTTAATGGAAACACCTTTGCTCGGGATGTGTATATGATACTGACTGAGGTTTCACATCGGTTGATAAAACCAAGGTATGCAAATTGCGGCCGGTCCATTTATGGATTGAAGCAAGCATCCGAGGCTGGAATATCCGTTTTGATGAGACAATCAAAAGTTTGATTTCTCACAAAATCGAGCGAACCTTGTGTGTACAAGAAGGTTAGTGGGAGTGCGATCGTGTTCTAGTATTGTATGTCGATGACATATTACTTATAGGAAGCGATGTTTCAATCTTCTGATCGATGAAGGTTTGGTTATCCAAGACATTCTCCATGAAAGACCTGGGAGAAGCAACCTACATCCTCGGGATTAAGATCTATAGAGATAGATCGAAACGGTTGCTTGGTCTGTCGTAGTCTACATATATAGACCGAGTGCTAAAGAGGTTTAGCATGTCGGAATCCAAGAAAGGTTTCCTACCCATCAGGCATGGGGTACATCTTTCGAAGTCTGTGTCCGCGCGCAGAAGACGAGAGGATTTGCATGAGTAAGATTGTCTATGCATCCGCAATAGGATCTATCATGTATATTATATTATGTACGAGGTCAGATGTATCGTATGCTCTGAGTGTCACGAGCAGATACCAGTCTGATCCAGGAATGGATCATTGGGCGGCTGTTAAGACAATCCTTAAGTACTTGAGAAGAACTAAGGATGTGTTCCTAATATATGGAGAAGGGTACATGGTGATACGTGGGTATACGGATGCCAGCTCCAGACAGACAAGGATGATTCCATGTCTTTGTCTGGGTATGTATTCACCTGGAATGGGCGCAATAAGTTGGAAAGGTTCCAAGCTTGACACTATAGCGGATTACGCCACTAAGGCGAGAATACATTGCGACTTTAGGCGACAAAGGAAGCGGTTTGGATCGAAGTTCATCTCGAACTTGATGTGGTCTCATCAATGATCCAAACATTGGCCGCTATCATCTTATCGGAGAGATCATCGGTAGGAGCGAAATACAAATCGAGAAAATTCCCCTTTGAAAGGAACTTAGCGGATCCTTTGACTAAAGCATTACCTCAAAGTAAGTTTGAGGTCATGTTGAGCTTATGGTATTGGATATCTGTAGCGATTGGCATTAGGCCAAGTGGGAGTCTGTTAGTAATATATGAGAGATGTCCTAAGGCAATGCGCCTTATGTATGAACCATTTATATGATAAATGAAGATTCACTATTTGAGTATACATGTTTTATGTATTTGATTGGATCTTAAACTCATTTACTGAATGTCCACGATACGATTCACAACATGAGAGAATTTGTGATTGGATCACAACTAGTGAGTATCTCTAAATGTGTAATTGTGATGTATCGGAATTATCCCTAGTCGATGAATTGATGGATTTGGACACCATCAATTCTGTCGAGACTAGCACGAGGTATACTCCTTGGTGTATCCAAGCAGCTGATTCTCACTAGCTGGAGACATAGTGATGTCCGGAGTTAATCGTGGATGCTAGTTATGGTAACTAGTTCATTGGAGTGACCAGCCGTAAGACTTCATATGGTTCTCTGCATATATAGATATGTCAATGAAGTTCTTCTTTGTGGCTTAAGTCGATGTTCCTTTGACTTGCGGTATTCAAGTCATCTTGATCATGGAGACTTATGCTTTGACATCTTAAGCAAACATCTCTAAGGAGATGTGGACCGGATGATTGGGTATAAGTCGAGTGATCGAAGGTGTTTGAATAGCCTATAAAGGATTCACCACTCCGAGGAGATGTATACCCATGGCCTCTCGTCGGATTGTTACTAAAGTCTTTGGCCAAAGCATTACATGTTTAGAGTAAAGGTACTCTTGATACATGTGGAGTAACTAGAATCCGTAGGGCGAGAAATGATACTTGGGCTAGGTGTGGCGTAGTCGACCCTAGTGGGGTGACACAATAGACCATGTCTGAACCAAGTGGGTATAAGATGAGTGAAGGAATGGGGCACGATTCATTCGAGCTCTTGAAGGGTTTGAAATAGTTACGGATCAGCGTTGATCTTTTGGTTAATTGGGGATCATGATGTACTACTAGGTGCCACTCATGATCGTTCTATAATTAATGGTTAATTATAGGCGGCCAACATAAACCGAGAACCTATTTGGTCACCCGCTGAGTGTAATCCAAAGGATTTAAAGCGAGCTTGAGAATGGGATTCTCGGCCGAGAGAAACTATGTTTGGTTGGACCAAACATAAGCGAAACATGAAATTGTTTGATCGCAATGGAAGCGTGGATGGGCGTGTCTTATGAAGACATAATGGATGGACCAAAATGGTTTGGTTCTAATCCAATGGATAAGAATAAACCAAAGGGTTTGGTTTATTTTAAACGAATGAACCAAAAGTTGGTTCGGTTCATTTTAACTTAAAATAAACCATCATGGTTTGGTTTATTTTAACTTATCTTAATGGAGCGGGTTAACGGGCTTTATGGATATGATCCATTAACCATTAAGAGAATTAGTTCTCTATAAAATAGGGATTAAACCCTAACCCTAGAACTAATCCAATCATCCAAACCCTAGCCGCCCAACACATTGTTGCCGCCCAGCTTGTGGTGCCGCCCAGCCCATAGCTCCTCCAACCGGCGTCCAGAAGGCGGCTTCCTTCCTCCTCGCCGGCGTCGAGCTGCTTCCGGAAGAGTTCCGGCGATCCTCCTTAGGTTTGGCATCAAGGTGAGCACTTGGCTTCCTTTGTTGGCCGGCGCCTATCTCCTCCACCAAGCTGTCCAGTTTTCTGGACAGCTTCTTCTCCTCTCGTCGGAGCGTCGTTTGGACGACGGTTAGTGCTCCGACAGCGGCTAACATACCGGGGATTTGATCTCCGGTAATCCTCTGAGGTGGAGGACGAAGGATTCGTCAATCGGTTGACGAATACCTCTCCGGAGAAGCAAGTCTTGAGGACTTGTTTTTAGGTCCGAATTTGGATTCGGATCGTGATCATCTCTAGATCACGTCGTCTTCAACACGAGGCTAGTAACCCGTACGAAGACGAAGCTCGTGGCTTGGCGAAGTCATCCCGAGGAGCTCGGCGTGGATACGGATAGAGACGATTCTTACGAGGATCGTTCCGGTTGATGCCGTTCCCGCTACACGTCATACGGAAGGTATAACGTAGTTTAATTTCCTTTTATTGCAAATTTTAATTTACGGTTATGTCTACACTTGTTGTAATATGCATGCGTGTGTTGTGTGTGTTGTAATAAATATAGATTTATTATTTTTAATTGCTTCCGCTGTGCTCATGTTTACGAAACATGATCGAACACACACACGCCGCGGTGCCGGAAACCCAACATGGGGATGGCCCAATTTATAAATTGGAAAAAAATCATCTATGGGTAGGTAATGCCCTAAATGTAGGATTTATTTCCAATACCCGTATGTTGCATACTGTTACCAACCATGAGTTGTGTAATGGTTAAGTTAAGGGTGATTAGAGTGTCACTGCGGACCGGTGGTCCCAGCTTGATATGATTAGTCGAGTATGACTCTCTATCGGATAGAGAGTGCGTCGATCAGTTGAGTGTGACTCTCTATTGGAGAGAGAGTTATGATCAGTCGAGTACGACTCTCTACAGGATAGAGAGTGCGTCGATCAGTTGAGTACGACTCTCTATTGGATAGAGAGTTATGATCAGTTGAGTACGACTCTCTACAGGATAGAGAGTCCGTCAGTCTGTTGAGTACAACTCTCTATAGGATAGAGAGTATTGATTAGATGGGTATGACTCTTTGCTGAACAGAGAGTCTGTGGTAGATGGTTGTACGTGTGACAACATACACATGTCATTTGCATGCATTCTGACGACATAGTCTCCCTTGGGGTTGAGAGAGTCGTCAGTCATCTTGCCTCCCAGAGCACTCCCCGAGGAGTAACTGGTGTGAGGGCAGAGCATCTGTTGTGCCGCACTCTACCACTATAGACGGTGGTAGTTGGAGTTGAGTGCAGTTGTCCTGGGTGCGTGGTACTCGACCACTCATTGGTAGTGTTACTCGGAGTGGCCAACAGCAGGGACCCCCATTCTGTAGCGAGCTCTTTACGCTCATATGCTACTTGATCATACTGCCCACTCGGCCACTCTATAGCAGTGGTTGGTGTGAGTTGGGACAGTTGTCATGTCGTGCCACCTAGGCCACACTGGGGTCGTGGTAGCGAGTATGGGTGAGCAGACATGACCATGCATGCTGCATTGCCGTATCTGATGGCGCTTTGCATATTACCATATATATATACATATATGCATGTATATATATATATATATGGATGGTTGAGATTAATATATATAGAGATGCGGTCTATATATATATATGATTATTGTGATGTTGCATTTGATTGTACTATGATTGCTGCATTTGGGTGTACATCATATTAATGCATGTTTCTTGCATTTGTTATACGATTGTGTCGGATACTGGTATGGGTTGGACAGACCATTAGATACCTTGACCTGTAGCTAGAGTATATTGTGAGTTGATCTACTCTTTCTGTTATATATATATATGTTTCATATATGTTCAGGTTGGATCAGAGTAGCGTAGCAGACTTCAGGTATGTCTGCATTTTTATGTTGTTTATTTGGTTAGACGGTATATGCTTGTATTTATATACTATGCTAATATACCTGTTGTACCTCTAGAGTATGTTGTTGAAAATACATGTGATATGGCATATATACATGTTTTTCTATTACCTGCTGAGTTTTTACTCACCACCCCCACAGACCCTGGGTTTTCTGTCGCCCAGGTAATAGGTAGAAGACTTTGTGACAGCTTGGAGCACCGTTGGCTGACGTCTCATCTCACCTGAGCTCCAAGCAGTACGAGGTACGAGGTAAGAATTCCTCATCTCACCTGGTTTTGGTTTTTCTGATGAGATGGACAGCGACCTGAGCTCCAAGCAGTACGAGGTAAGAATTCCTGAAAAACTTATGGTTTAGTAGATATTTATCTAAACTTGATCAGTAGGTGTATACAGTATAGTTATGACACCTGTGCAGACTTGTAGTAGAGGTCATCCACCAAGGCGACCAACCGGAGTAACCTTTAGGGTTTATACTTCCGGTTATGTTGGCTATGCATTTAGATGCTTATAACAAGGAATAACCTGTAGTGTGTTGGTTATTATTCGTAACCGTGGTATGAGTTGATCACAGGAATGACCTATTGAGTCTGTGAGTCTTGAACCGTGTCGAAAAGGTGATTTACCTTTGAGAGCCGACTGATACCGAGTCGAAAAATAGGGGCCAAGTCGTCACATTTATTATGAAAATCAGAGACTATAGTCTTAGAGATTTCCACTAACTATGCTAGTCAGATCATTACCTGTGGGTAATGAACATACTTGTAGACTATTGTGATGCAGATAGCGGAAGGCTAGGTTACGGTGTTTCATAGGGATTTTATCCCTGAGTTGTTCGTACTGAGATGTATAACTTTGAGAGTACTTTTGAGTACTTAACTCATGTTATACCGATAAAGAAGAGTTGTTTGCATTCCATTATCGGGATTAAGCCGGTATTTGGTGGATAATGCAGAAAATAATCTTCGAGAAATAATATATCACTTGATCATGGTTTAGTGATGTTGAAAGAGAATATTTCCCCGTGTCACTTTTAGTGACACATTGTAAGGAATTCTTGAGCTTCAAGAAAGGGTGATCGGTTAGTAACAGAATACTGTGCAGAGTCGTGAGACTTGCGGAGGTTACGGCCACCTAATAGCTCAAGAAGATGAATGGATGATTTAAGCCACCCAGAGTTATTGGCTTATAGTTGGATTAGGATGTCGGGATATTCTATCAGATTCTGTCTGAAGACGTTGGATTGAGACAGGAGTTTAGAAATGACTCCGTACAAGGGTTTAAGAGTTGGAGACTGATAAGCAAATATTGCAGGTCAACTTAAAAGAGTTAGAAGTCTCCGACTATTGGATAAAAGGAACAAGATCGGAGTTATAGGCTTTTAGCTATTTTTCGATTATAGAAGACCAACCGCAGATCATCAGAATGTTCTCGTGAGTATCAGCGAAATAAGAACAAAGACTCCGAAGTGATTATGTGCGTGCAGTGCGGATCACGAAGACACGCGAAGTCAGATTTTTCATTGGATCAGTTCAGTTGTTGCTATTGTGAGCAACCAGTACAGTGGAGGAGGTGTACCTTGAAGATTCAGTTGAAGACTATCGATGGTGTTCCGGGAGGAAGATGCATCGTCTCAACAGCAGAGATCAGCACACAAGATGTGGGTTACCTTATCAGCATCAACTTACTACCTCAGGAGTGGTTGGAGTTCCTTGATACTCCCCTTCAGCAGAGATCAGCACAGAAGCAACATCAACAGAAGACATTGTAGAAGACTCAGCAGACAACAATAAGTAGTTACCTCCAGATGTGTTTTGCTTAGTGCAGAAGAGAGAGTATACGACGAAGGTCGTATCTATTTGGTATTCTACAGTTGTAGCTCGTAGGATTTAGGGATGGGATCAGATGATCTAGGAAAAATCTCCGAGGCATTCGTCGCAGAAATGCGACCGAATTGCCATGGACTGTTGGATCTGATCTTATTTTCTTCGGAGAAAGGCCGAGACCTGCGGGGAGCCTTTGGATCGGATCGACAGATAATGGATTGTTCAGGGTATTACCTTAGTTTACCCTCTAGGTTAATATGTTGAGAGATGCTTGTGGTTACAGGTATCTATATCTAGAACATTCCTAGTGTGGATTAGAAGGATTCCTTTACATCGACTTGTGGGTCGGTGGTATCTCTACCGTCTGGTGAGATATGGATCAATAATTAAGAAGTCAAGGGATACCCTTAGACTTTAATAGACATACTTTTACTGTAGACATATCTTTACGGATAGTCAAATTATTGGAAGTATGGTACGATATTCTCTCGGATGTGCATATAATCTGAGAGTATTCAGATGTAGTTTCGGATGAACTCCAAGGTTTTCCGTTGTATAGGCAAGTGGAGTAGGCGATCGAAATGATTGCGAAAAATAGTTCGGTATCGAAGATCACATATCGAATGATATTTTTGTTGGTATCAGTGTTGTTAAACACTATAGGAATTGGAGGAACGTAAGTTGTGATTATAGGAGATGTTGGAGGAGATAATTATCTGTCCCAGTATTTCTCCTTGAGAAGATCCGGAAATCTTTATTGAAAGAGAGATGAACCTTTGAAAGTATGCATCGATTATCGATGATGGAATATAGTAGTTATTGTGAAGAATATCCTTCGTTATGGATAAATGATCTATTTAGATCAGTTAAGGACATCTGTGTATACTCTAGGGTTGATTTACGACTGGAGTGTTGATATTGTAGTGACATGATGTCATACAATTATCATTGTCGTTGAGATGATTATTATATCGTCAGCTTAGAGTAAAGGAGATGCAGGTGTGTAGAGACGACAATTTCATACTTGGTATGAATTGTATGAGTTTTGATTAAGTTGTTAGACTAATTAATGATTTAGTTGTCCATGAATTTGAGAATCGTGTATCCTGAACACGATTGAATCAGTTTGTGGTTGTTGGAGTTGCATAACTTGGACACTGTTGATTGTGGTAGTTGGAGTTGCGCACTCGACCACCGTAGATGGTGGTTTTCCTTGTATGTTTTGGTTAATTCCGTATATGTGGATAGAATTCTTGACATTACTATACCACGGACTTGTTTGACAAAGGTGATGTTGGAAATCATTTAGTCGGAAGCTGGTGAAACCAGTTACAAGACATAGACGGCGGTTAACTTTTACACGAGTATTAGTTAATCCTTCCGGAGTGGATAAAAGGATGATGTACGCAGATGCGTCGTTTCAGGGATCGGAATGATTCCGATGCAGATGAATGAGACATATCTTATGCCTACGACAGTTAAGAAACTACGAGATAGTCTGTCATATACATGACACGACATTAGTAGTTATTATCTGGATTTGTAATTGTATGAAGCAGGAATGCTCATGGGATTTTGACTAGCTACTGGGTAGCTACTATAGAGTTGTTGGAACGCGAACAGTTGCAACAATTGCAACAAGAGAGATTGGTTGCTACAGTCTCCCATGCACTTACAGAGTGTGTGGTGAAGTGTATCTTGGATGGTTGATGGACTCCTCTTTTAAGAAAATAATCCCCATCTCTGATAAGGATAGTGGGTTCCGGAGTTGCAATGTTTAAGGAAGAGTTGCTACAGAAAGCACATCATTTGAGATGGGCTATATACCTTGGTGGTACTTGGAGGTACTGAGATTGGAAATGCTTATACTGGTGGAATGGTATAAAGAGAGTTATAGCAGATTTTGCTGCTCGATGTTTAGTATGTCAGTAGGTGAAGGCGGAACATCAGAAACTCGCTGGATTGCTCTAGAAAATTTCGATTTCATAATTGAAGTGGGAGCATATCACTATTGACTGCGTTACGGGGCTGCCTAGAACCCGTAAAGGACGTGATACGATTTGGGTGATTGTGGATCGACTGACCAAATCAGCACATTTCCTTCCTATTCGTGGGTCGTACTTGTTGGACCATCCGGCAGCATTGTATTGTCGGAAGATTATCGGATTGCTTGGGGTACTTTTGAGTACTAGATCTGATAGTGATCCACTGTTTTCCTCGCGATTTTGGTAGAGTCTGCACCAGACTATGGGCACAGAGCTTCGGCTTAGTGCAACATTTCATTCGCGGACTAATGGACTGTTTGAGCATGACATTCAAACGTTGGAGGATCTATTCAGATCTTGTGTTGTGGATTATGGAGGTGTAGCTTATCGGTTGTCTTTACCTCTTGTAGGTGCTCACAACGTATTCCCTGTTGTTATACTGAGGAAATACGTGTCACATGTTAATTATGTTCTGAAAGAGGTTCTGAATTCTACCTCAATCTAATGCGACTTACGAGGTGATTCCAGTGTGGAGCCTGGGTCGCAAGGAGCGACAGTAGTAAGACCAAAATCATCCGACTCATAAAGGTTGGATGACAACATCATACCGATGAGGAGGCTACGTGAGAGCTGAAAGATACTATCCGAGCTCGATGCCCTCATCTGTTCACTTGAGATATGTGTGTGGTCATTGTTGGGTTTCCGGCACCGCGGCGAGTGTGTGTTCAAACATGTTTCGCAAACATGTGCACAGCGGAAGGAATAAAATAATAAATCTAATTTATTACAACACACACATCACACGCATGCATAGTACAACATGTGTAGACATAACCGTAAATTTAAATTTTGCAATAAAAGGAAACTTAAACTACATATACCTTATGTATCACGTGTAGCGGGAAAGGCATCAACCGGAACGATCCTCGCTAGAATCGTCTCTATCCGTATCCACGCCGAGTATCTTCGGGATGACTTCACCAAGTCACGAGCCTCGTCTTCGTACGGGTTACTAGCCTCGTGTTGAAGACGATGTGATCGAGAGAAGATCACGATCCGAATCCAAATTCGGATCCAAAAATGAGTCCTCAAAAACTCGCTTCTCCGGAGAGGTATTCGTCAACCGTTTGATGAATCCTTCGTCCTCCACCTATGAGGATTACCGGAGATCGAATCCCCGGTAAGTAAGGCACTGTCGGAGCTCCAAACGTCGCCCAAACGACGCTCCGACAAGAAATAAACAAGCTGTCCAGAAAACTGGACAGCTTTGGTGGAGGAGTAGGGGCCGGCCAAAGGAAAGGTGGGAGCTCACCTTATTACCGAACCCAAGGGAGATCACCGGAGCTCCTCCGGCAGCAGCTCGACGCTGGCAAGAGGGAAGGACAACTCCTTCTGGACGCCGGCAAGGGAGCTTGGTGGTGGGCGGCGGCAAGGGGAGGTGTTGGCACCGAATTAACCAAGGAGAGGAGGGGCGGCAGCTTTTAGGTCAAGGGATTTTGATTCGGGCTTAACAAACCCTTAAGCCCTCTTTTATAGAGAACTAATTCACTTAATGGTTATCGGATCATAACCATAAGGCCCGTTAACCCGCTCCATTAATATAAGTTAAAATAAACCAAACCATGATGGTTTATTTTAAGTTAAACGAACCGAACCAACTTTGGTTCATTCGTTTAAAACAAACCAAACCCTTTGGTTTATTCTCCTCCATTGGATTAGAACCAAACCAATTTGGTTCATCCATCATGTCTTCATAAGACACGGCCCATCCACGCTTCCATTGCGACTGAAACGATTTCATGCTCGCTCCATGTTTGGTCCAACCAAACCCAGTTTCTCTCGGTCTGAGAATCTCATTCTCAAGCTCGTTTTAAATCCTTCGGATTACGCTCGTTGTGCGTGTGACCAAATAGGTTCTCGATTTATGTTGGCCGTCTATAATTAACCATTAATTATAGAATGATCATGAGTGGCACCTAGTAGTACATCATGATCCCCAATTAACCGAAAAGATCAACGGTTGATCCAGAACTATTTCTGAAACCCTTCAGCAGCTCGAATGAATCGTGCCCCATTCCCTTCACTCATCTGTTAGGGCAATCTCTTGCCGTAATATGGTTTTGATGGTGTGGCAAAGGGTTTAAGTTAGATTGATATGTTGATTTGATATGTGCGTTGAAGTCGTGCAGGACTTAGTAATTCGCACATGGAGCCTTGGCGGGTTCACCCTCACAACCTCGGTCCTTGAGTCGGTGAAGGATGACTTTGCGGAAGTCGTGCGCTTGGAGCATCCGAGGGACCGCCGGACGAGATGACTTGAAGTGAAGCCAAGGAAGCAGACTTCGGAGGCAAGAGACGCGAAGGAGCATTGCAGAGTCGTGCGCCTGATGCTGCCGAGGGACGTGGTCGCGAACGAAGAGAGCTTCGGCGAGGGACTTCGAGTGAGATGAGAGAATGAGTGAAATGTAAGTAGCTTATTAGGTGAACTTGGCCGAATGGCTAAGTGTCAGAGACTTGACCGCAAGGGTTAAGGTTGAGTTTCACATGGCACCACTCGACTGCCATGGAATGGCAGTCGACTGCTCTGAGTCGAGTGTAGTTCGACTGGTATACGACTGACTGGATTGTGGCCAGCGATCGTACGCCATCACGTGGGCGATCGCTGCCAAGACCATCGATCGGCTGCGCAGCGATCGGTAGTCAATAGGGTTTCGGCCACAGAACCGTTCGTAGCCGACTGGGTAGTCGACTACGGAGGTAGCAGTCGACTGATTAGGTCCATCAGTCGACTGCCAAGAGTTCCGTTGGACTACAACGGTCGGGATCCGACGTGTTCGGAGGTCGTTGTAGTGATGGCAGTCGACTGCCAAGGGCGGCAGTCGACTGGTGGCGGCCAACGGGAAGAAATCATCCCTCTCTATAAAAAGAGAGGGTGTAAGCCTTTGAGAGGCTAATGCTTATGCTCTAAGTGATCTTCCTAGTGCCCCACAAGCTCTAAACTCTTCTTACTCGCTTTTACTCCATTCTATTTGTAAGAAGAGTGATCTTGATTGTAAAGGTTACCTCCACCTAGCTTGGTGCAAAGGAGAGACCATTTAGTGGATTAGTTTAGCGGAGTGATTCACCGAGGATGAATCGGGGACCGTGGACTAGCGGCGTAGCCGTGAACCACATTACATTCTTTGTTAGCGTTTGTTTTCTCATATTTCTATTTGTTTGTCTTTATTAGTCTTCCGCTTGCGCTAATTAGTCTTGTAGATGAGCAAATATCGACATCCAAACGAAAAGGGCTATTCACCCCCCTCTAGCCGGCCGTACCGATCCCCTACAAGTGGTATCAGAGCCGTGGAAAGCTTGTCGAGGACTAACCGCCACAACAAGCAACTTTCAAAATGGCCGGCTCCAACATCCATCCTCCGAAGTTTGAAGGAGAATTCGCTTGGTGGAAGAAGCGAATGGAGGTATTTTTCGAAACGGATTTTGACATTATGATTACAATGGAATCCGGTTTCGTTTTGCCTAGGGATGAAGAAGGGAAGCCAATAGAGAAATCTAGGTGGACCAAAAGGCAAAGGGAAGAGCACCTTGCAAACTCGAAAGCCAAGCATCATCTTTTCAATGTGCTCCCCCAACAAGAGATCAACCGGATCGGAGAATGTGCTAGCGCCAAAGAGATGTGGGAGAAGCTTATAGAACTCCATGAAGGCACATCCGAGGCCAAGCTAGCAAGGAGAGACCTCCTCCGCTCCCAACTATCCAATATAAAACTAGAAAAGGGAGAAAAGGTAACCTCACTACACTCTAGGTTTAAAGAAATTTTAATTGGGCTAACAAGTGTAGGTGAGAAGCTATCAAACCGGGACATGCTCATGAAGGCTATAGATGCCTTTCCCCGGTCCTCAAAGTGGAGCTCCATGGTGGATTCGTTCTACATCTCCAAGAACTTAGAAGTAAGTACCTTGGAGGAATTTTTCTCAACAATGGAGCTCCACGAAACTAGGCTTGAAGGAATACAAGAGGAGCCTAGAATTCAACCCTCAAGAGGAGTAGCATTGTTGGCAAATAAGGGGAAGAAGAAGATGGAAATCCCCTCCTCCTCCGATGACGAAGCGTCTTCCTCCTCCTCCATGAATAGCACCGAAGAAGCCTATATGGTAAGGAGGGTAAGACGTGCATTTAAGAATTTTAGATTTGATAAATCTAATGATAGGAATAGAAGACCAAGGGGGAAGGTCATATGCTACAATTGCCAAGGAGAAGGGCACATAAGGGATAATTGTCCCCTCCTAAACAAAAGCAAAGAAGAAAAGAAAAAGAAGGAAGAAAAGAAGAAGAAAAAGGGGAGCAAGAAGAAAAAGGAAGAGGAGAAGAAGACAAAGGAAAAGGGAAAGGTCAAAGCCCTAAAGGCAAGGACTTGGGATGACCCATCCTCATCCTCTTCATCATCATCGGATGAGGAGAATGCCTTTGTCACCAATTTGGCCTTGATGGCCTTTGATGACTTGGATTGCTCTTCATCCGAAAATGAAGGATCAAGCTCAAGCAGGGAGAGCTCAAATGAAGGGGGAGCTTCTACATCCTCATCATCCGAAGAAGAAGAGGACATGGAAACTATGGTAACGAAAGCTTCTCCTAAGAAAATAGTTTCCATAATTTCTAGTTTAACTAAGGACTTATTTGGAATGAAAAAGAAAAATAAAAGCATGCTTAATCAAATTAAGGCTTTGGAATATAAGCTAGAAAATGCATGTTTAAATAATAATGATACCTCTTCTTGCCATGATGATGCATGCTCACATGATTATATGCCTTTGGATGTTAATGATGCATGCATAGAGGAAAATAGGGCATTAAGGGAAAAGATAGATTATTTAACCAAAGCCCTAGAAAAATTCACAATTGGCTCCAACACATTGAACATGATCTTAGGGAGCCAAAGAGCTAGTTTTAACAAAAAGGGCCTAGGTTACAAGGAAAAGAAAAATGAAAAGGCCTACAAATGCCTAATAGCTAGGGGACAAGATAAGAAGAAGATAATAGCTAGAAAATGGATCCCCAAGGAATACTTAGTGAACCCAATAGGAAAGAACTTATTTTGGGTTCCAAAATCCATCCTTAAGGGTTAGAATAACCCTAGGGTAGTCAACCACATGGTCCTAACCTATATCATATTTTGGTTGACTTAGGATGACGCGACAACATTTTTTTTAGATAGTGTTGGGTGATGATAACGTGCCCATAAATAGGTAATAATGCTTAAATCATGATGATTGATGTAATTCCTATGTATATTTGTAATCATGATTTATGTTTTTGAAATTTGGCACGTTATCATGAGAAATAAGTTTGAATCATGCTTTAGGTGATACTTTGTTTATTATCATCATATAATACCTAATACATGATTATAATTTAATGAAATTAATGTATTTCATGATCATAATGTGAAATTCATTCATATATGTCATTATGATCATGTTAATTGTTAGGTTGATACTTAACCATGATAGAATTGCATGAATATATTGGTTAAGTATATACATATACCCCCTAGGATGCATCTCACACTCACTATAGGCTAACTTGATTGTAAACTTAGCATGAGTGAGATATTAGGATGATACAAATGTCCACTAATGCCTATGGCATTTAGATGGTCATTTAAAGTATCAACATAGCAATAACAGACCAATCATGGGGAAGGCTTATGTTTAATTCATAGATATATTGTCCAAAGATCATGGTTGGATATTTCATATGTTTTCAAAACAATTTCTTACTTTAAAATACATGTATTCATGTTTTGAAACAATTGGATGCAAGACTAGGTGTTAAAATGGATACTAACATGCTCAAAAACTAGTGGTTTTTCAAGTGTTTGGATTTTTGGCAAATCTCAGAAAATATAATGATTTTTCATGAAAAACTATTTTTCCTTGATAGATATACTTAATAGAAATATGCTCCTCAAATTTCATGATTTTTCGAATTTTATGTAATTTTTAATGCATTTCTGAAAATTCGCCTAGAAAATCAGAATTTCGGAATCAATTGTGTCACGATCGCCATACCGATAGCATTGATCGCTCACCAAAATCAGCCTGCAATTTTTTGATTTCAGATTTTAATCATGTTTTTGGTATTTTCCCTCCATTATACTTGATGTCATGAGCTTATAACTTAGTGTTAATCTTTTTGATGGTGTCAAAGGGGGAGAAATAATTTATGTGTAAGTTAATTATTTTAGGGGGAGAAATATATGATAGGGGGAGAAAATATATGATAGGGGGAGAAAATTTGCAATATAGAGTTTCATAGATTAAGGGGGAGTTGCATGTTGCTATATCATGTTTATCTTTAAATGCTCTCTTACCTTAGATTTTATACCAAATGTTTTTACCTAACTTAAACGGATTGCCACACATCAAAAAGGGGGAGATTGTTAGGGCAATCTCTTGCCGTAATATGGTTTTGATGGTGTGGCAAAGGGTTTAAGTTAGTTTGATATGTTGATTTGATATGTGCGTTGAAGTCGTGCAGGACTTAGTAATTCGCACATGGAGCCTTGGCGGGTTCACCCTCACAACCTCGGTCCTTGAGTCGGTGAAGGATGACTTTGCGGAAGCCGTGCACTTGGAGCATCCGAGGGACCGCCGGACGAGATGACTTGAAATGAAGTCAAGGAAGCAGACTTCGGAGGCAAGAGACACGAAGGAGCATTGCAGAGCCGTGCGCCTGATGCTGCCGAGGGACGTGGCCGCGAACGAAGAGAGCTTCGGCGAGGGACTTCGAGTGAGATGAGAGAATGAGTGAAATGTAAGTAGCTCATTAGGTGAACTTGGCCGAATGGCTGAGTGTCGGAGACTTGACCGCAAGGGTTAAGGTTTACCCGACCGCCGGAAGCTCAAACTTATGTTAAGTTTGAGTTTCACACGACACCACGATCCATGGAATGGCGATCGCTCTGAAGTCGAGTGTAGTTCGATCGTATACGATCGATCGGATTGTGGCCGCGGATCGGTTATACGTGGGCAAATCAATCGCAAGACCATCAATCGATCTGAAGGGCGTGACCGTCAATAGGGTTTCGCCACAGGCGTCGTAGCCGATCGGGCGACTACGGAGGCGTGATCGATTAGGTCCATCAGTCGACTGCCAAGAGTTCCGTTGGACTACAACGGTCGGGATCCGACGTGTTCGGAGGCCATTGTAGTGACGGCAGTCGACTGACAAGGGCGGCAGTCGACTGGTGGCAGCCAACGGGAAGAAATCAGCCCTCTCTATAAAAAGAAGGGGTGTAAGCCTTTGAGAGGCTAATGCTTATGCTCTAAGTGATCTTCCTAGTGCCCCACAAGCTCTAAACTCTTCTTACTCGCTTTTACTCCATTCTATTTGTAAGAAGAGTGATCTTGATTGTAAAGGTTACCTCCACCTAGCTTGGTGCAAAGGAGAGACCATTTAGTGGATTGGTTTAGCGGAGTGATTCACCGAGGACGAATCGGGGACCGTGGACTAGCAGCGTAGCCGTGAACCATGTTACATTCTTTGTTAGCGTTTGTTTTCTCATATTTCTATTTGTTTGTCTTTATTAGTCTTCCGCTTGCGCTAATTAGTCTTGTAGACGAGCAAATACCGACATCCAAACGAAAAGGGCTATTCACCCCCCTCTAGCCGGCCGTACCGATCCCCTACATCATCTTATACCCACTTGGTTCAGGACATGGTCTATAGTGTCAGTCCCCACTAGGCTGACTACGTCACACCTAGCCCAAGTATCATTTCCTCGTTCTACGAATTCTAGTTACTGCACATGTATCGAAGAGTACCTTACTCTAAACATGTAATGCTTTGGCCAAAGACTTTAGTAACAATCCAACGAGAGGTCATGGGTATACATCTCCTCGCAAGGAGTGGTGAATCCTTTATAGGTTATTCAAACACCTTCGATCACTTCGACTTATAGCCAATCATCCCGGGTCCACATCTCCTCAGAGATGCTTGCTTAAGATGTCAAAGCATAAGTCTTTATGATCAAGATGACTTGAATACCGCAAGTCAAAGGAACATCACACTTAAGCTACAGTAAGAACTTCATTGACATATCTATATATGCAGAAAACCATATGAAGTCTTATGGTTGGTCACTCCAATGAACTAGTTACCATAATAAGCATCCACGATTAACTCCGGACATCACAATGTCTCCAGCCAGTGAGAATCAGCTGCTTGGATAGACCAAAGAGTATACCTCGTGCTAGTCTCGACAGAATTGATGGTGTCCAAATCCATCAATTCATCGACTAGGGATAATTCCGATACATCACAATTACACATGTAGAGATACTCACTAGTTGTGATCCAATCACAAATTCTCTCATGTTGTGAGTCGTATCGCGAACATTCAGTAAATGAGTTTAAGATCCAATCAAATACATGAAACCATGTATACTCAAATAGTGAATCTTCATTTATCATATAAATGGTTCATACATAAGGCGATTGCCTTAGGACATCTCTCATATATTACTAACAGTCATCCGGAAACCTGCTTGAATTTAATTTTCTTGCATGCTAGTATGAATTTGGGGACCAAATTTTATTAAGTGGGGGAGAATGTAAGATATGGCGAAAAAAAATGCATGGTTAGGACTTTAATTAAAATCTGACCCAGGTTTAATAGATAGGGGTTAATTGAACCTAGGTTTAGTCTTTAGGGTTAAGTTGCTTATAGGATTTAAAAACCCAACTCGTTTATGCCATTAAGACCGAGCCATTCTCGCCTTTCGACGGTTTCTCCGTGCGAGCGTTTCCCCAACTCGCATAAATTCCTTTCACTTCTTCATCGTCGCGAATTTTTTTCTCGATCCCGACTCTCCTTCCCCCTGTTCCCATTTCTTCGCCGTCGCCGCTCCACTCGCCGCCACCACGAGAGATCTACTGCTGCCCCATCGCCGTCCATAGCTGCACGCCCTACCCTCCTCTCCGTCGCTCTTCATTCTCATCGGAGCAGCGGGCGGATCGACATTCCTTCTGCCCGATCCAGTCGATCTCCTTCTGATCCTGTCGATTGCCTTTGACCACCGTGGACAACCACAGCTAGCCGGTCTGCCATCGCCCACACTGGACATTCGGCGTCACCACGCTGCCGGATCGACGGGTTGTCTTCCCAGATCGACGTCATTGTGAGTTGCTTGGCTGATCACCGCCGGAGCAAGGCGATGGGTGTTTCTCTGCAGTGAAACAGAATAAAGGAGAAGGGAAGGTTCTTTGTCGAGGAGGTCTATTCGTGCCCCATTTAAAACCAAGATTTGTCTCCATTGTTTGCTTTCCTCTCTAGCTCTCTCACTTCTACCACACCAGTCTCAGGTAATTCGTGACCATTCTTCGATCGATTGCAGCAATAATTCCTTGCTCAGTTGTCATTGCCATTTCTGGTGTGTATAGCACCGTGATTGTGATGAAAAGTGGTAAGTGTTGCGAATTTGAAGATTAATAGGTAAGGGAAACTGATGTATTGTGTGGTTACAGGTGGTTATGGGGGAAGATCAATGGTGGGTTTCATGTGCAGATTCACCGTAGGATCGAAAATGTGAAGGATTGAAGGTAAGGTTTAAATTGGATTGATGATACCTGTAATACATCTTGCAATTACAGGTAGAGATGGGTTGTTGTCTTCAACTCTGTTGAATTGTCTATATCATACTTTCAAATGTGAATCAAGAAGTTGGGTGCTTAGGATAATGGATTTCTTCTTCCGGATCGGCTGTGTGTAATGGAAGCAGTGTTAGGTAAGTTTAGATTGAGATTTCTATGTGAATTGATTTAATTTGATACTGTAGGGAAATTCTACTTACAGTATATATGTGGTTTACAAAATGGACTAAGATTGACTTAGATTCATATTCCTAGTATGTATGATGGCAATTGGTTATTTGTATTCTACAGTTGGGACCTTAATTCAAGATAGGCTCATGGACGTGAAGACTATCGACACAGTCTTCATAACAGGTGGGTAATTTCCTACCTGGTCTGGGTAGATGTATTGCATTCAGATTTAGTCATAGATATGAGCATGTTAGGTGTTCATATTACCTTGACCCTGCTCTTATTATCGTATGCTTGAACTTATCGTTGGATATATTTATGCTCAATTGTTGATATCACATATACCCTATCATGATTTAGGAGTTATAGATGTGATGTAAATTGGCCTAGATGTTTAGTAGGGTGTAAATGTTAGTACGGGGGATGACCCAATTTATAAATTGGAAAAAAATCATCTATGGGTAGGTAATGCCCTAAATGTAGGATTTATTTCCAATACCCGTATGTTGCATACTGTTACCAACCATGAGTTGTGTAATGGTTAAGTGAAGGGTGATTAGAGTGTCACTGCGGACCGGTGGTCCCAGCTTGATATGATTAGTCGAGTATGACTCTCTATCGGATAGAGAGTGCGTCGATCAGTTGAGTGTGACTCTCTATTGGAGAGAGAGTTATGATCAGTCGAGCATGACTCTCTACAGGATAGAGAGTGCATCGATCAGTTGAGTACGACTCTCTATTGGATAGAGAGTTATGATCAGTTGAGTACGACTCTCTACAGGATAGAGAGTCCGTCGATCTGTTGAGTACAACTCTCTATAGGATAGAGAGTATTGATTAGATGGGTATGACTCTTTGCTGAATAGAGAGTCTGTGGTAGATGGATGTACGTGTGACAGCATACACATGTCATTTGCATGCATTCTGACGACATAGTCTCCCTTGGGGTTGAGAGAGTCGTCAGTCATCTTGCCTCCCAGAGCACTCCCCGAGGAGTAACTGGAGTGAGGGCAGAGCATCTGTTGTGCCGCACTCTACCACTATAGACGGTGATAGTTGGAGTTGCGTGCAGTTGTCCTGGGTGCGTGGTACTCGACCACTCATTGGTAGTGTTAGTCGGAGTGGCCAATGTTGGATCGAAGCGGATCGCTAGAGGGGGTGAATTGCGATAAAACCTTTTTTTTTCGAGTTCATATCAAAAACCGAGTAGATAATTAATTGCAGCGGAAATGTAAATGTAAAGTAAAAAGAGACAAAGGAGTTTTACTTGGTTCGTAGCCTTCGGCTACTACTCCAAGGCCCTAGCAGTCCTCGACCACGTACGGAGGGCAAAAACACTAAAGAACTCCTCCCCGTTAGAGGTAGGAGTTTAATCGATACAAGAAAAGTACAAAGATTGAGGTAGAGGGACACTCCCCCTCTCCTCGTTACTATAAAAGCTCCGAAAATGAAAGTACTAAACTGAAATAAAACTCTAACCGACGTAATAAAATGAAAACAAATAAACCTAGACGTCGAAAAAGAAGTACTTCGTTGTCGGAGAAGTTGTAGCTTTGCGGAGGCTTTTGGAAGCTTAGAATTGATGATTAAACCCTAGGATTGACCCTCCTTTTATAGCCTTTGAGCCCCTTTTCGAGAGGAACCCTAGCCAATCAAAATTGAGCACCAATCTCCTTGAAATGGGGTGATAAGCCTTGACTCCTCGAAGCTGATCATTGACCATTAGTCAACTGATGGCGATCGATCGATCGGCCGACCTCCGTGTCGATCATTGTGAACGAGTCCTCCAAGTTAGGCAATGATCGATTCTAGCTGCAAGGCAAAGTTAGCTCAAAGAAAATATTATTTCGACGACCTTCGACCATCCGATCTCGACCTAGACCATCGATGGGATGTCTTTGGTCAGATCTACGCTTAAGACCATCCCCGTAAGGAGGATACGACCTCACTTACGCTCGCACACACGAGCTTACCTCGATACTTACCATGTTGCTTTTGCTTCTGGCCTTCCACTCGATTCCTTCGGCTCCCTCCGAAGTCACTCGAGTGTTGCCTGACCACCCAGCTTCTTCCGGGTGTCGCTAGCCTTCAGCTCCAGCTTTAACAATCTTCTGCACACTCGATTCAGCTCGTGAGATAACGACATGAGCTTAACTTTGTATCGTTTGCTATAATCAAAACTCAGGTTCGACCTAGGTGCCTACTGCACCAACAATCTCCCCCTTTTTGATTTATGGCAAACCCACATACAAAGTTAAGTAAATAGCAAGCATGAAGAATAATGTGCATTAGAAACAAACAAAAAATAAAGAAGATTAAGTTGGAGTAGTAAGGATTTTCTTCAAGTACTCCCCCTTGAGGAAACCTCCCCCTTGACCGAGGGTGAGTCTTGAAGAAAGACCTTAATCCTCCCCTTGAGGGTTGCTTTAAGTAATTACTTAAGGTTGGCCTTAGTAAAACGTTTAAGTTAAGAGTTCTTCTTAACTTGGCCCTTTCTCCCCCTTAAGTAAAACATTAAAAATAAGTAAAACGTTGATGGCACAAATAAGTTTAAGTTAAGAATTCTCTTAACTTGGCTTTTAATAAGTTTTCAAAACTTAAAGTTAACTTTTGGTTTAAATATAAAGTAAGAGTTAAACCAAAAAATTTAAAAATTTGACCCCTTAACTTTGGCCTTTTTCTCCCCCTTTTGCCATATATCGAAAAGAGTGAGGGTGTATGTGGAAAACAAAAATAAGTGTTAAATTTAAAGTCCAAGCATGTTCCACATTATTTTGAAAATAATATATTGAAAATAAGTTCATCTATAAAATGTTCGACTCATATCTGGCTTGATTGATATAAAGATCAACCAGTCCTGGTTAGAGTCGGTTAGTATGTATGATTATACTCTGTGGTTTATGGCGATGCACTAGCTCTACATCTGGAACCAGGAGTAAGGTCCTAACATCTCACGCCCATCTACGTGGCTAAGTACACAAACACATTGGCTCCTTAAATCTATAGGTGCATGATATCTAAAGTATGTCCTATGCTAGTTCCATAAAAATGTAAATTAAGAAATAGTAGTAAGAAAATATAATTTGCAAGTTCCTATTCTACTACGCACATGCCCAATTTTCGTCTTAATAGACTAAATTCGGCTTCGGGTAGGGGTTTAGTAAATAGGTCTGCTAAGTTAGACTTCAATTCGACGTATTCGAGTTGTATGGCTCCGTTGGCCACATGTTCTCAAATGAAATGGTGTTTAACCTCTATATGTTTGGTCCTAGAGTGACATATAGGATTTTTAGTAAGGTTAATTGAACTAATGTTATCTACGTGGAGTTTTGTGTTCGTAAAGTCTAACTTAAAGTTGCGGAGAGTGTGCTTCATCCAAAGAAGCTGAGTGACACACTCACCCATCGCGATGTATTCGACTTCGGTGGTAGATAAGGCAACACAGTGTTGCTTCCTACTGCACCAACTCACTAGACTTAAGCCAAGAAGTTGACAACAACCACTCGTACTCTTTCTATCGAGCTTACTACCGGCATAGTCTGAATCGGAGTAGCCGATTAGTTCGAACTCGGTAGATCTAGGATACCAAATACCGACATTAAGTGTACCCTTTAGATATCTAAGGATGCGCTTGACTAGAGTTAGGTGAGACTCCTTGGCACAGGTTTGAAACCTGGCGCACATACTGCAAATAAGATATCGTGCCTGGCCATAGCTAAGTAAAGGAGACTCCCTATTACGCTCCTATAGTATTTTAAATCAATTTGGTTTCCGATTATATCTTCTTCTATATTAACATTTGTTGCCATTGGGGTATTAATAATTTTAGCGTCTTGCATTCCAAAGCGTTTAATTAATTCCCTAGTATATTTGCGTTGATGTAGGTATATTCCATCTTTAGTTTGTTTAATTTGTAATCCTAAGAAGAAACTTAATTCGCCTACTAAATTCATTTCAAATTTGCTTTCCATAAGTGAAATAAACTCATTTAGTAGGATTGAGTTGGTGTTTCCGAAAATAATATCATCTACGTAGATTTGGGCTATGAATATGTCTTTACCTAAGGTTTTTACGAAAAGGGTTGGGTCAACAACACCTTGGTTAAAGCCTTTGGACTTAAGATAAATCGAAAGTCTCTCGTACCAAGCTCGTGAAGCTTGTTTAAGTCCATAAAGCGCTTTCTTTAATCTAAGGACATGATCGGGTTTGTCTAAACTTTCGAAACCGGGAGGTTGACTAACGTAAACTTCTTCTTTAATGTATCCATTTAAGAATGCATATTTCACATCCATTTAAAACAATTTAAATCCTCGATGTGCTGCATATGCTAATAGCATTCGAATGGACTCTAATCTAGCTACTGGGGCATAAGTCTCGTCGTAACTAAACCCTTTAGCAACTAGTCTAGCTTTATTTCTAACTACTTCACCTTTATCATCAATTTTATTTCTAAACACCCACCTTGTTCCAATGATTGTTTTATCTTTAGGTGGTGGTACTAATTCCCATACTTCATTCCTAGTGAATTGGGCCAACTCTTTTTGCATTGCAATAATCCAATCGGGATCAAGAAGAGCTTGGTCAATAGTTTTGGGTTCAATTTTAGAAATCAAAGATATTTGACTAAGGTTTCTGTATGAGGCTCTAGTTCAAACTCCTAGACTTGGATCACCTATCACTTGGTCGATAGGATGATTCGTTTGAGTCCTAGTTGGATTTGGGTTTGAGTCTACAACTTGATCCATAGGATACTCGTTTGAGTTCTAGTTTGGTTGGAGTCATCTATCACTTGGTCGATAGAGTGACTTGGTTGACTTAGGTTAGGGTTAACACTAGACCTAATTTCCGGATTAGAGTTAGGTCTAGTATGAGTCGGCTCGCTAATTGGGGTTGCCGGGGGTTTTGTAGGTTCGTGTCCTTCATCAAATACTACATTGATAGTCTCCTTGACTCTAAGGGTGTCGTGGTTATATACTATATAAGCTCTGCTTGTAGTTGAGTATCCTAGAAAGATTCCGGTCGTGGTTTTGGATGTAAATTTCCCTAGGTAATCCTTAGTGTTTAGGATATGTACCTTACACACAAATACCCTAAAGTACTTGATGTTAGGTATTTTATCGTGATAAATCTCGTATGAGGTCTTAAGGTGCCTCTTTACCATAAGGATTCTATTTTGGACATAGCATGTCGTACTCACGGCTTCTGCCCAAAACCTATCGGGTAGGTTATACTCATTTAACATTGTCCTAGCGGCTTCTTATAGGGTTCTAATTTTGCGTTCTACTAGGCCATTTTGTTGTGGAGTTCTAGGGCAAGAGAACTTGTGGTGGTATCCATTTAGGTTACAGAATTCTGTAAACCTATGGTTTTCAAATTCACCACCATGATCAGTCCTAAGTCTTTTGATTTTAATGCTTTGTTGATTTTCTATTAACTTAAATAGATTGATTAATTGATCTAGGGTATCACTTTTGTGTTTGATGAACCTAACCCAAGTAAATCTAGAATAGTCATCAATTATGACTAAGCAGAATTTACTTCCGTTAAGTGACTTAGCTGTTGGGGATCGGATCGATTCGAATGGCCGGCTAGAGGGGGGGGTGAATAGCCCTCGATCATTGGACGTCGTATTTTGCTCGTCTACAAAGCGTTAGCGCAAGCGGAATATAGAAATGTAAATAAAGACAAGCAAAATATAAGCAAGCAATACAAACACCGAGATGTAATGTGGTTCACGGCTACGCCGCTAATCCACGGTCCGATTCGTCCACGGTGAATCACTCCGAAACCCAATCACTATTGGTCTCTCCTTTGCACCAAGCTAGGTGGAGGTAACCTTTACAAACACTCCTCTTACAAATAGAATGGAAATAAGCTTGAGTAAGAGGATGGAAAGCTTTAGGGAACTTTGGGAGAGTATTAGAGCATAAGCATTAGGCTCCCAAACCCTTACCCCCTTCCTTTTTATAGAGGAAGAGGGTTTCTTCCCGTTGACAGGATCGGCCGATCGATGCCCTCGATCGATCGATCCGTAGCCGCTGCCCAATAACGGCCGCTTTCCACGCTGGATACTATCCAGCGGTGATGCATCACCGACCGATGGGACCATCGATCGTGATGCTCGATCGATCGAGTGCTCGGTCGAGTCGACTCCATTCTCGCGTGCGGTGCAGTTCCATCGATCATTGCCTTCCTGGCGATCATTCGCTATCGACATCATCGATCATTGCTTCCATGGCGCCAGCCAAGCCCTAAACCGGTCTTATACCACGATCAACCCATCGACTGGGAAGCGATCATTGCCATTACATGGCGATCGTGTTCGAAAACCCATCCGACACTTGGCCAAATGGCCAAGTTTCACCTAAGAGCTACCCTTCCCGGGTTACAATCGCTCACTCTCATCTCTCGGAGTCCCTCGCCTTCGAAGTTCTCTTCGTTCTCGGCCACGTCCCTTGGCAGCATCAGGCGCACGGCTCTGCAATGCTCCTTCACGTCTCTTGCCTCGAAGTCTACTTCCTCCGGCTTCACTCCAAGCTTCTCGTCCGGCGGTCCCTCGGATGCTTCAAGCGCACGGCTTCCGCAAAGCAATCCTTCACCGACTCAAGGCCCGAGTGATGAGTTGGTGAAACTCGCCATGGCTCCATATGCGAATTACTAAGTCTCTCGCGACTTTACATATCAAATCAACAATACCAACCTAACTTAAACCCTTTGCCACACCATCAAAACCATATCACGGCAAGAGATTGCCCTAACAATCTCCCCCTTTTTGATGTGTGACAATCCGTTTAAGTTAGGTAAAAACATTTGATATAAATTTGTAAGGAAAGAAAGCATGTAAACATAAACATTTGATAGCAACATGCAACTCCCCCTTAATCCATGAAACTCCCCCTTAATCTCTCCCCATATCATAATTAACTTAAACATATTCATTTCTCCCCCTTTGACACCATCAAAAATATGAATACTAAGTTAGAAACATATGGCATCAAGTCTAATAGAAAGAAAATACCACAAGTTGATAAAAAAATTGGAATTCAGCTATTCGAATAGGCCATCAGTCGACTGGTTCAGATACCAGTCGACTGGCACGTGTTTTTCGGAATTTCTGATTTTTCTGGCCGAATTTCAAAAATGCATAAAAAATTCCAGAAAAATTGAAAATTCATGAAATTCGGGGAACACATTTCATTTAAGTGTATCTATCAGGGAAAAATAGTTTTTTTATGAAAAATCATTATATTTCCACGTTTTTGCCAAAAATCCAAAAGCTTTAAAAACTACTAGGTTTTTGATCATGATAGTATCAAGTTTAACACCTAGTTTTGGTTCCAATTGTTTCAAAACATGAATACATGGATTTTAAAGTAAGAAATTGTTTTGAAAACTTATGAAATATCCAACCATGATCTTTGGGCAATATGTCTATGAATTAAACATAAGCCTTCCTCATGATTGGTCTATTATTGCTATGTTGATACTTTAAATGACCATCTAAATGCCATAGGCATTAGTGGACATTTGTATCATACTAACATCTCACCCATGCTAAGTTTGCAATCAAGTTAGCCTATAGTGAGTGTGAGATGCATCCTAGGGGGTATTTGTATATACTTAACCAACATATTTATGCAATTCTATCATGGTTAAGTATCAACCTAACATCCTACATGATCATAATGACATATATGATTTAATTTCACATTATGATCATGAAATACATGTTTTTATCAAATTATAATCATGCATTAGGTATTATATGATGATAATAAACAAAGTATCACCTAAAGCATGATTTAAACCTATTTCTCATGATAGCGTGCCAAATTTCAAAAACATAAATCATGATTGCAAATATACATAGGAATTACATCAATCATCATGATTTAAGCATTATTATCTATTTATGGGCACGTTATCATCACCCAACACTATTCTAAAAATGTTGTCCCGCCATCCTAAGTCAACCACAATATGATATAGGTCAAGTTCATATGGTTGACTACCTTAGGCTTATACTAACCCTTAAGGATGGATTTTGGAACCCAAAATAGATTTTTGCCTATGGGGTTCACTAGAAATTCCTTGGGGATCCATTTCTTAGCTATTACTTTGTTTTTGTCTTGTCCCCTAGCAATTAGGCATTTATAGGCCTTCTCATTTTTCTTCTCTTTATATCCTAGGCCCTTCTTGTTAAAACTTGCCCTTTGGCTCCCAATTATCATGTTAAGGGTATTGGAGCCTATTGTGAATTTCTCTAGGGCTTTGGTTAAATAATCTACCTTTTCCCTTAATGCCCTATTTTCTTCTATGCATGCATCACTAACATCTAAAGGCACATAATTATCATGTGAGCATGCATCATTTAGGCTAGAAGAAATATTTTCATTTTCATTTAAGCATGCTTTTTCTAATTTTTGTTCTAGGTCCTTAATTTGATCTAGCATGCTTTTGTTCTTCTTCTTCATGCCAAATAACTCCTTAGTTAAACTAGAAATTATGAAAACTATTTTCTTAGGAGAGGCATTTGTTACCATAGTTTCCATGTCCTCTTCTTCTTCTTCGGATGATGAGGATGTAGAAGCTCCCCCTTCATTTGGGCTCTCCCCACTTGAGCTTGATTCTTCATTTGAGGAGGAGGAGCAATCCGAGTCATGAAGAGCCATTAGTGCTAGGTTGGAGTAGACATGCTCTTCTTCTTCGGATGAGGAGGCGGAAGCAACGTCATCCCATGTCTTGGCTTTGAGTGCCATGGCCTTCCCTTTTCCTTTTGCCTTCTTTTCTTCTTCCTTTTTCTTGCTCCCCTTCTTCTTCCTCTTTTCTTCTTTCTTGCTCTTGTTTAGGAGGGGACAATTATCCCTTATATGTCCCTCTCCTTGGCAATTATAGCATATGACCTTCCCCCTTGGTCTTCTATTCCTATCATGAGATTTATCAAATCTAAGATTCTTAAATGCACGCCTTACCTTCCTTACCATGTAGGCTTCTTCCGTGCTATCCATGGAGGAGGTAGAGGCTTCATCGGATGAGGAGAAGGGGACTTCCATCTTCTTCTTCCCCTTGTTTGCCAACAAGGCTACTCCCCTTGAATTTTGGACTCTAGGCTCTTCTTGTATTCCTTCAAGCCTTGTCTCATGAAGCTCCATGGTTGAAAAGAATTTCTCCAAGGTGCTCACTTCTAAGTTCTTGGAGATATAAAATGAGTCCACCATGGAGCTCCATCTTGAGGACCGGGGAAAGGCATCTATGGCCTTCATTACCATATCCCGGTTGGAAAGCTTTTCACCTACACTTGTTAAACCGGTTAGAATTTCCTTAAATCTAGAGTGTAGGGAAGTTACCTTTTCTCCCTTTTCAAGCTTAATATTTGATAGTTGGGAGCGGAGGAGATCTCTTCTCGCTAGCTTGGCTTCCGAAGTGCCTTCATGAAGTTCAACCAATCTCTCCCACATCTCTTTGGCACTTGAGCACTCCCCTATCCTATTAACTTCTTGTTGGGGGAGGACATTGTATAGGTGGTGCTTGGCCTTTGAATTTGCCAAGTATTCTTCTCTTTGCCTTTTGCTCCACCTCGATTTCTCCAATGGCTCCCCATCCTCATTCCTAGGCAACTCGAAACCGTTTTCCATTATTAAGAGAATTTCAAAGTCGGTTTCGAAGAATACCTCCATTCTCTTTTTCCACCAAGAGAATTCGCCGTCGAACTTCGGTGGGTGGATGTTTGAGCCGACCATCTTTAGATGAAGTGTTTGTTGCGGCGGTTAGTCCTCGACAAATGACTTGGCTCTGATACCACTTGTTGGGGATCGGATCGATTCGAATGGCCGGCTAGAGGGGGGGTGAATAGCCCTCGATCGTTGGACGTCGTATTTTGCTCGTCTACAAAGCGTTAGCGCAAGCGGAATATACAAATGTAAATAAAGACAAGCAAAATATAAGCAAGCAATACAAACACCGAGATGTAACGTGGTTCACGGCTACGCCGCTAATCCACGGTCCGATTCGTCCACGGTGAATCACTCCGAAACCCAATCACTATTGGTCTCTCCTTTGCACCAAGCTAGGTGGAGGTAACCTTTACAAACACTCCTCTTACAAATAGAATGGAAATAAGCTTGAGTAAGAGGATGGAAAGCTTTAGGGAACTTTGGGAGAGTATTAGAGCATAAGCATTAGGCTCCCAAACCCTTACCCCCTTCCTTTTTATAGAGGAAGAGGGTTTCTTCCCGTTGACACAGGATCAGTCGACTGATGCCCTCGATCAGTCGACTGATCCCGTAGCCGTTGCCCAATAACGGCCGCTTTCCACGTTGGATACTATCCAACGGTACTGGCATCAGTCGACTGATGGGACCATCAGTCGACTGATGCTCGATCAGTCGAGTGCTCAGTCGAGTCGACTCCATTCTGTGCCGGTGCACAGTTCCATCGATCGGCCTTCCACAGCGTCATTGCTATCGACTTTCGATCATTGCGTTCCATGGCGATCGCCAAGCCCTAAACCGGTCTTATACGGTCGATCAACCCATCGACTCGGAAGCGATCATTGCCATTACATGGCGATCGGCGGTGTCGGGAAAACCCATCCGACACTTGGCCAAATGGCCAAGTTTCACCTAAGAGCTACCCTTCCCGGGTTACAATCACTCACTCTCATCTCTCGGAGTCCCTCGCCTTCGAAGTTCTCTTCGTTCTCGGCCACGTCCCTTGGCAGCATCAGGCGCACGACTCTGCAATGCTCCTTCACGTCTCTTGACTCGAAGTCTACTTCCTCCGGCTTCACTCCAAGCTTCTCGTCCGGCGGTCCCTCGGATGCTTCAAGCGCACGGCTTCCGCAAAGCAATCCTTCACCGACTCAAGGCCCGAGTGATGAGTTGGTGAAACTCGCCATGGCTCCATGTGCGAATTACTAAGTCCTGCACGACTTCAACGCACATATCAAATCAACAATACCAACCTAACTTAAACCCTTTGCCACACCATCAAAACCATATCACGGCAAGAGATTGCCCTAACATTAGCTCCGTGTGAATCAAATAGATCCATGTGTAGGAGCTCAAGCACACTTTTGGTTCGTTCTTGACTAGTTAGTTGATGTTGTGTCCTAGATTGTTTACCTTGTTGACAAGCATTACATATTTTATTATCCAAGTTATTGAGGTTAGGCAAACCTCTAACTAAGTCACTATGACTCATCTTGTGGATGAGTCTTGGGTGTGAGTGACCGAGTCGTCGGTGCCACAACCATGATTCCTCTTGCCGTGTCATAAGACACTTAGTTGAGGAGTTAGTTAAGTTAATAGTGTAAATGTTGTTATTTCTAGTTCCCTTAAGAATTGTTTTAGAGGTTTCATTTGTATTAATTACGCATTCGTTTTCTAGAAATATGACCTTATAGTTATTATCACACAATTGGCTTACACTGAGAAGATTATATTGAAAATTTTCTACTAATAAAACATTTTGAATGACAAAATTTGAGTTAAGCTCAATATCACCTGATCCGATGATTTTGAGCTTGCCGTTATTTCCGAAGGCTACCGATCCTTGTCGTTTGAATCGAAGCTTCGAAAACTTGAGTTGATCCCCGGTCATGTGCCGGGAGCAACCAGCATCCAACATCCATTGAGCCGACACGCAAGGTAGGTGGATCGGATATTGGATTTATTAAAAAGTGGTTGAAAATTATTAACCTAAATCATCTCACCCATGTCTACATGATCAAACATGTTAATCCTATATGTTCTTGTGAGATGACTTCCAATTTTAGTTGAATTAAATTTAATGACTTAAACACTTGTCAACCTTGCGTTAGATTCGGATTTGACCTTAGGCTCATCAAGTCACCTTTTCAAGATCATGGCTTCCAGGTCGTGGCGAGGCACAGAGGCCTTCTTTGATCGGAACAACGATCACTTCCTTAGACAAAGCCATTTTCAAGAAAATAGAGACTTGACTCACCTAAGACCACTTCCTGGTCTAACTAGTCTAGGATACGGCGAGGTAGCTTCAGCTAGTTCCGCTCGGTCAAGTGCACCGAACTAGATACGCCTTATCTAGCCTGAATACACAAGACTCCGCTTTCCTAGCGTACTATCATCTCATCGCGTCCTGGTACTATGTTATCAAGTATTGACGAGTTATAGTCCTATCTAACCATTCTAAGAAGTAAAATCAAACTAAATAAAAACCTAAGCATGCAATTTCTAAGTTAAAACACAAACAAATTTCGTACTAGCTCCCCCTGGACCGTTGAATCGATTCGGTCTCTCCACATAGTGGATTTGGTCCTTGGGAATCCAGTACTGATTTGATCCTAAGTTTGAAATCAAGGTGGTCTTAGAGACCCATGCTTGGACACGTTTTTTATGTCGACTTACGATTGACATATACGACTTATTGGTCGTGTTTGAGCTAAACCCTAGCCCGGCCTTGTTGTACACGACCCTTTGCAATCCAAGTAGGAGGTCAAGTCCTTTGGATCCCAAAGTAAACCTTTCCAACGTATTCCTAAGATATTCGACTTGACTCTTCAAGAGTGAGTTCTCAACTTCGAGTTTTTCAACCCGAGTTGAGTCCTTCTCTTGAACTCGACTAGTCGAAGAGGTTAGGGAGACCTCGTGTTTGAGGAGTTTAACTTCCTCAACCAGGGTCTCGACCTTGGACTCGGACTTAGCTAACTTTTTATTTAAAAACTTAATTGCACTATAAAGAGTAGTAATAAGAGACCGACTCACCTTGAGTGTATCTTTTGAACCGGATGCGTATCCGTGGCTTATCTTGAATAGTGTTTCGCAGTCCGACTCATCTTCGATTTCCGATTCAGGTTCCAGTTTTGACTCCGTCTCCGATTCCACCGGTTTATCCATAAGAACTCGATCGTTGTCTTCTTCCTCGGAAGCTTCTTCCCAAGTAGCGTTGAGTGCCTTTTTATGTTTTGGTGCTTTGCTCTTGAGTTTTGGGCATTCGGACTTAATGTGTCCAAACCTGTTGCATTCATAACATCTTATGTTTGAACTTTTAGGCTTACCTTCGTTGGGTCGAGTGACGGCTCATTTTCAGCCCTTGACTATCCTCCGAACTAGGTTGACTAGTTCGGCCTCCATTTCCGAGTCGACCTCCGAATAGGACTCATCCTCTTCTTCCTTCGAAGGTGGCTTGCTAGCGGTTTTCTTCTTTGAACCTCCAAATAATGCTATACCTTTCTCGGGTTCCGAATTAGACTGCTCATGAAGTTCAAAATCAGAAAAAAGTTCATCTAATCTAAGTTTAGAAAGATCCTTGGAGACCTTGTAGGCATCGACCATGGATGCCCACAAGGTAGTCCTTGGAAAGGAGTTTAGGACATACCTTATAAGATCGTGGTTTTCGACCTTTTGCCCGATTGCGTGTAGATTGTTGACGATGTCCTGGACTCGGGCGTGAAGTTGCGTCACGGACTTGTGTTCCTGCATTTTTAGGTTATATAGTTTATTGAATAGAAGATCATGCTTACATACCTTGGCTTCATCGGTCCCTTCGTGTAGCTCCACTTGCTTTGTCCAAAGGTCCTTTGCGCTGATGAAGGGGCCGACGCGATTTAACTCCTCCTTGGACAAACTGCATTGGAGGATTTGTGTTGCCTTGGCGTCGACTTCGACTTGTCATTTTGTCGCAATGGTCCATTGATCATAATCCAAGGAGTCACCCACTTCATTAGTCGGAAGTGTGAAACCCATTTGGATTATGATCCACATCTCGATTTGGGTTTTGAGAAAGCATTCCATCCGACCCTTCCAATAACGGAAGTCATCTCCATTGTAAAACGGAGGTTAGATGGTGCTAAAACCCTCGAGATGGGCCATTAGAACAAAAGAAACAAGTAGACAAAAAACTAGCAATGACAAAAACACACAAGAAAGTACCAAGACTCGCGTCTTGGATTAGTAGTGCGGTAGAAAAACTAAGCGAACGAATTAAATTCGAAATAAACAGAAAAAAAGAAAAAAAAAATCTGTGAAAATGCTAGATTGGTGGTTTCACCAAATCTTAGCACCCTCGGCTCTGATACCAATTGTTGGATCGAAGCAGATCGCTAGAGGGGGGGGTGAATAGCGATAAAACCTTTTTTTTTCGAGTTCGTATCAAAAACCGAGTAGATAATTAATTGCAGCGGAAATGTAAATGTAAAGTAAAAAGAGACAAAGGAGTTTTACTTGGTTTGTAGCCTTCGGCTACTACTCCAAGGCCCTAGCGGTCCTCGACCACATACGGAGGGCAAAAACACTAAAGAACTCCTCCCCGTTAGAGGTAGGAGTTTAATCGATACAAGTAAAGCACAAAGCTTGAGGTAGAGGGATACTCCCCCTCTCCTCCTTACGATAAAAGCTCCGAAAATGAAACTACTAAACTGATATAAAACTCTAACTGACGTAAAAAAATGAAAACAAATAAACCTAGACATCGGAGAAGAAGCACTTCGTTGTCGAAGAAGTTGTAGCTTTGCGGAGGCTTTTGGAAGCTTAGAATTGATGATTAAACCCTAGGATTGGCCCTCCTTTTATAGCCTTTGAGCCCCTTTTCGAGAGGAACCCTAGCCAATCAAAATTGAGCACCAATCTCCTTGAAATGGGGAGATAAGCCTTGACTCCTCGAAGCTGATCATTGACCATCAGTCGACTGATGGCCATCATCATCGTGATGGCGATCATCGTCGATCGATGTCTTGACCTCGGCAATGAGTCCTCCAAGTTGGCAGTCGACTGATGCTAGCTGCAAGGCAAAGTTAGCTCAAAGAAAACATTATTTCGGCGGCCTTCAACCGCCCGATCTCGACCTAGACCATCGATGGGATGTCTTTGGTCGGATCTACGCTTAAGACCATCCCCATAAGGAGGATACGACCTCACTTACGCTCGCACACACGAGCTTACCTCGATACTTACCATGTTGCTTTTGCTTCCGTCCTTCCACTCAATTTCTTCGGCTCCCTCCGAAGTCACTCGAGTGTCGCCGGACCACCCGGCTTCTTCTGGGTGTCGCTAGCCTTCAGCTCCAGCTTTAGAAATCTTCTGCACACTCGATTCAGCTCGTGAGATAACGACATGAGCTTAACTTTGTACCGTTTGCTATAATCAAAACTCAGGTTCGACCTAGGTGCCTACTACACCAACAGCCAGCAGCAGGGACCCCCGTTCCATAGCGATCTCTTTACGCTCATATGCTACTTGATCATACTGCCCACTCGGCCACTCTATAGCAGTGGTTGGTGTGAGTTGGGACAGTTGTCATGTCATGCCACCTAGGTCACACTGGGGTCGTGGTAGCGAGTAGGGGTGAGCAGACATGACCATGCATGCTGCATTGCCTATCTGATGGCGCTTTGCATATTACCATATATATATACATATATGCATGTATATATATATATATGGATGGTTGAGATTAATATATATATAGATGCGGTCTATATATATATATGATTATTGTGATGTTGCATTTGATTGTACTATGCTTGCTGCATTTGGGTGTACATCATATTCATGCATGTTTCTTGCATTTGTTATACAATTGTGTTGGATTCTGGTATGGGTTGGACAGACCATTAGATACCTTGACCTGTAGCTAGAGTATATTGTGAGTTGATCTACTCTTCCTGTTATATATATATATATATATATATATATGTTTGATATATGTTGAGTTGGATCGAGTAGTAGCGTAGGTATCGTGTATGCATTTTTATGTTGTTTATTTGGTTAGACGGTATATGCTTGTATTTATATACTATGCTAATATACCTGTTGTACCTCTAGAGTATGTTGTTGAAAATACATATGATATGGCATATATACATGTTTTTCTATTACATACTGAGTTTTTACTCACCACCCCCACGGACCCTGGGTTTTCTGTCGCCCAGGTAACCGGTAGAAGACTTTGTGATAGCTTGGAGCATCGCTGGCTGATGTCTCATCTCACCTCCGAGGCTCCCGTATTGGTTTTGGGCTTTGCGTCCACCGTGTATTGTATTTGGAGTTTTCGTAGTGTACTGTGTTGTGTGTTAGGGCAATCTCTTGCCGTAATATGGTTTTGATGGTGTGGAAAAGGGTTTAAGTTAGTTTGATATGTTGATTTGATATGTGCGTTGAAGTCGTGCAGGACTTAGTAATTCGCACATGGAACCATGGCGAGTTTCACATCTCATGACTCGTGTCTTGAGTCAGTGAAGGATAGCTTTGCGGAAGCCGTGCGCTTGGAGCATCCGAGGGACCGCCGGACGAGGAGCTTGGAGTGAAGCCAGAGGAAGTAGACTTCGAGGCAAGAGACGCGAAGGAGCATTGCAGAGTCGTGCGCCTGATGCCGCCGAGGGACGTGGCCGCGAACGAAGAGAACTTCAAAGGCGAGGGACTCTAAGGGATGAGAGTGAGCGATTGTAACCCGGGAAGGGTAGCTCTTAGGTGAAACTTGGCCATTTGGCCAAGTGTCGGATGAGTTTTCCCGACACACGACCGCCATGTCATGGCAATCGACTACTCGAGTCGATGGTTCGATCGGCCGTGGTCTAATGTGTGAATCAAAGTTGATCGGTCGATGACAAGATGGGTACGATCGACGATGGGCAATGATCGATGGCTTGATCACCGACCGCCAAGGGACGATCGATCGATGTCATTGTGCGGCACGCGAATGGAGTCGACCTCGTTGAGGACTCGACGGGTTGACATCGATCGGTGATGATCGGGATGGGTGCCATGATCGATCGATCGCTGGATGGTATCCAGCGTGGAAAGCGGCCGTTATTGGGCAGCTACGCGGGACCGATCGATGGGTGCCATCAGTCGACTGCTCCTGTATCAACGGGAAGAAACCCTCTTCCTCTATAAAAAGGAAGGGGATGAGGCTTTGGGGGGTTAATGCTCATACTCCAAATTGCTCCCAAAGTGCTCTAAGTGTTCTTCCACTCTTCTTACTAGTTTTATTTCCATTCTATTGTAAGAAGAGAGATTGTAAAGAGGTTACCTCCACCTAGCTTTGTGCAAAGGAGAGATCTAGTGGATAGATTGCGGAGTGATTCACCGTGGACGAATCGGACCGTGGATTAGCGGCGTAGCCGTGAACCACGTTACATCTCGGTGTTTGTATTGCTTGCTTATATTTTGTTTGTATTTGTATATTCCGCTTGCACTAACATTTTGTAGATGAGCAAAATACGACGACCAACGAACGAGGGCTATTCACCCCCCTCTAGCCGGCCAATCGATCCCCAACAAGTGGTATCAGAGCCAAGGAAAGCTTGTCGAGGACTAACCGCCACAACAAGCAAATTTTCAAAATGGCCGGCTCAAATATCCATCCACCGAAGTTCGACGGCGAATTCTCTTGGTGGAAAAAGAGAATGGAGGTATTCTTCGAAACCGACTTTTAAATCCTTTTAATAATGGAAAACGGTTTCGTGTTGTCTAGAAACGAGGATGGGGCGCCATTGGAGAAATCGAGGTGGAGCAAAAGGCAAAGAGAAGAATACTTGGCAAATTCAAAGGCCAAGCACCACCTATACAATGTCCTCCCCCAACAAGAAGTCAACAGGATAGGGGAATGTTCTAGTGCTAAGGAGATGTGGGAGAAGCTAGTGGAGCTTCATGAAGGTACCTCGGAGGCTAAGCTAGCAAGAAGAGACCTCCTCCGCTCCCAACTCTCAAACATCAAATTAGAAAAGGGAGAAAAGGTAACTTCCCTACATTCTAGATTTAAAGAAATATTAATTGGGCTAACAAGTGTAGGTGAGAAGCTATCAAACCGGGATATGGTAATGAAGGCCATAGATGCCTTTCCCCGGTCCTCAAAATGGAGCTCCATGGTGGACTCATTTTACATCTCCAAGAACTTGGAAGTAAGTACCTTGGAGGAATTTTTCTCAACAATGGAGCTCCACGAAACTAGGCTTGAAGGAATACAAGAAGAGCCTAGAATTCAACCCTCAAGAGGAGTAGCTTTGATAGCGAACAAGGGGAAGAAGAAGATGGAGATCTCCTCCTCCGATGATGAAGCCTCCTCCTCCTCCATGGATAGCACCGAAGAAGCATATATGGTAAAGAGGGTAAGACGTGCATTTAAGAATTTTAGATTTGATAAATCTCATGATAGGAATAGAAGACCAAGGGGGAAGGTCATATGCTATAATTGCCAAGGAGAAGGGCACATAAGGGACAATTGTCCCCTCCTAAACAAGAGCAAGGAAGAGAAGAAAAAGAAGAAAGAAAAGAAGAAGAAGAAAGGGAGCAAGAGAAAGGAAGAAGAGAAGAAGGCAAAAGGAAAAGGGAAGGCCATGGCACTCAAAGCCAAGACATGGGATGACGTTGCCCCATCCTCCTCATCCGAAGAAGAAGAGCATGTCTACTCCAACCTAGCACTAATGGCTCTTCATGACTCGGATTGCTCCTCCTCCACCGAAAATGAAGAATCAAGCTCAAGTGGAGAGAGCTCAAATGAAGGGGGAGCTTCTACATCCTCATCATCCGAAGAAGAAGAAGAAGACATGGAAACTATGGTAACAAATGCTTCTCCTAAGAAAATAGTTTCCATAATCTCTAGTTTAACTAAGGACTTATTTGGCATGAAAAAGAAAAATAAGAGCATGCTAGATAAAATTAAGGCATTGGAAAATAAGCTAGAAAATGCATGCTTAAATGAAAATAATTCTTCTTGCCATGATGAAGCATGCTCACATGATAACTATATGCCATTTAATATTAGTGATGCATGCATGGATGAAAATAGGGCTTTAAGGGAAAAGGTAGATTATTTAACAAAAGCCCTAGAGAAATTCACTATTGGCTCCAACACATTGAACATGATCTTAGGGAGCCAAAGAGCTAGCTTCAACAAAAAGGGCCTAGGCTACAAGGAAAAGAAAAATGAAAAGGCCTACAAATGCCTTATAGCTAGGGGACAAGATAAGAAGAAAGTAATAGCTAGGAAATGGATCCCCAAGGAATACTTAGTGAACCCAATAGGAAAGAACTTATTTTGGGTTCCAAAATCCATCCTTAAGGGTTAGAAAACCCCTAGGGTAGTCAACCATATGCAATTGACCTATATCATATTTTGGTTGACTTAGGATGACGGGACAACATTTTTAGAATAGTGTTGAGTGATGATAACGTGCCCATAAATAGATAATAATACTTAAATCATGATGATTAATGTAATTGCTATGTATGTTTGAAATCATGATTTATGATTTTAATATTTGACACATAATCATGAGAAATAGGGTTGAATCATGCTTTAGGTGATACTTTATTTATTATCATCATATAATACCTAATGCATGATTATAATTTGATGAATACATGTATTTCATGATCATAATGTAAAATTCATTCATATATGCCTTTATGATCATGATGGATGTTAGGTTGATACTTAACCTTGATAGAATTGCATGAATATATTGGTTAAGTATACACAAATACCCCCTAGGATGCATCTCACACTCACCATAGGCTACCTTGATTGAAAACTTAGCATGAGTGAGATGTTAGGATGATACAAATGTCCACTAATGCCTATGGCATTGAGATGGTCATTTAAAGTATCAAAATAGCAATAATAGACCAATCATGGGGAAGGCTTATGTTTAATTCATAGACATATTGCCCAAAGATCATGGTTGGATATTTCATATGTTTTCAAAACAATTTCTTAATCTAAAATCTACGTATTCATGTTTTGAAACAATTGGATGCAAGACTAGGTGTTAAAATGGATACTCTTATGATCAAAAACCTAGTAGTTTTTAAAGCTTTTGGATTTTTAGAAAATACGTGAAAATATAATGATTTTTCATGAAAACATATTTTTCACTAATAGAGATACTTAAAAGAAATGTGTTCCCCAAATTTCATGATTTTTTGAATTTTCTGGAATTTTTAATGCATTTCTAAATTCTCCAAATCGTAAATCCCGAATATTGATGCTACCGACTGTATCTCGAACCAATGATCGATGGCCTCAATATCGCATCAAGAAAAGTCAATTTTGAAATACGTAACTGAAACGAAGTTTTTCTTTCTATTAGACTTGATGCCATGTGTTTTTAACTTAGTAATAATCTTTTTGATGGTGTCAAAGGGGGAGAAATGATTATGTTTAAGTTAATTATAATAGGGGGAGAAATTAAGGGAGAAAATTTGCATTGGGAGTTTCATGGATTAAGGGGGAGTTGCATGTTGTTATATCATGATTATGTTTACATGCTTTCTTTCCTTTAAAAATTTATATCAAATGTTTTTACCTAACTTAAACGGATTGTCACACATCAAAAAGGGGGAGATTGTTAGGGCAATCTCTTGCCGTAATATGGTTTTGATGGTGTGGCAAAGGGTTTAAGTTAGTTTGATATGTTGATTTGATATGTGCGTTGAAGTCGTGCAGGACTTAGTAATTCGCACATGGAGCCATGGCGAGTTTCACATCTCATGACTCGTGCCTTGAGTCGGTGAAGGATAGCTTTGCCGAGGCGCTTGGAGCATCCGAGGGACCGCCGGACGAGGAGCTTGGAGTGAAGCCGGAGGAAGTAGACTTCGAGGCAAGAGACGCGAAGGAGCATTGCAGAGCCGTGCGCCTGATGCTGCCGAGGGACGTGGCCGCGAACGAAGAGAACTTCAAAGGTGAGGGACTCCGAGGGATGAGAGTGAGCGATTGTAACCCGGGAAGGGTAGCTCTTAGGTGAAACTTGGCCATTTGGCCAAGTGTCGGCCGAGTCGATGGTTCGATCGACCGGGTCTAATGTGGTGAATCAAAGTTGATCGATCGATAGCATGGGCGCCGATGATGGCTTGATCGATCGGCACCGACGCTATGTCGGCGATCGATGTCACCGCACGCAGAATGGAGTCGACCTCGTTGAGGACTCGACTGGTTGACATCAGTCGACTGATGGGTGCCATCAGTCGACTGATGCCAGTACCGTTGGATGGTATCCAACGTGGAAAGCGGCCGTTATTGGGCAACGGCTACGGGACCAGTCGACTGATGGGTGCCATCAGTCGACTGCTCCTGTATCAACGGGAAGAAACCCTCTTCCTCTATAAAAAGGAAGGGGATGAGGCTTTGGGGGGTTAATGCTCATACTCCAAATTGCTCCCAAAGTGCTCTAAGCGTTCTTCCACTCTTCTTACTAGTTTTATTTCCATTCTATTATAAGAAGAGAGATTGTAAAGAGGTTACCTCCACCTAGCTTTGTGCAAAGGAGAGATCTAGTGGATAGATTGCGGAGTGATTCACCGTGGACGAATCGGACCGTGGATTAGCGGCGTAGCCGTGAACCACGTTACATCTCGGTGTTTGTATTGCTTGCTTATATTTTGTTTGTCTTTGTTTGTATTTGTATATTCCACTTGCGCTAACGTTTTGTAGACGAGCAAAATACGACGACCAACGAACGAGGGCTATTCACCCCCCTCTAGCCGGCCAATCGATCCCCAACATTGTGGACTTATAGATTCGGATTTTATCGATGTACTGTATGTGGTTGTGGTGTGTTAGTCATACCGGTATGCATGATGTGGATGTATTGTATATGTGGGGTTATGGGTATGTCGTTGTATTAGTTTCCGCTGTGTTTCGTTATGTGGTTGTGTTTTTATTTGTTATGTTATTGTTATTGTGGGCCTACGAGCCTTGTATTAACCCGAAATATTGCCACGTACAGGGGAGGTGCCATCCGTTTGATTTTCGGCTCAGCATACTCTCGGGGCGTGACAAAAGCAATATTAGAACTCCTCCTTGTTGGAGGTAGGAGACAACGATCACAAAACCGAAAGTATGAGGATGAGGCAACAAGCCTACCTCACCTCGTTACAATTAAAACAAAGAATACAATAACAAAAATAATTACTTGCTGCTGCTGCCGACGAAGAAGATTAGAACTTGTCGTCACGTCGGCATTATGATGGTGTTGGAGCTTTGCCGTTATAGGAGCACTTGAGAATAATCTTGATGAATGAATGGGTTGGAATCCTCCCCTCCTTTATAGAGTTTGGTCTCAGAATAAGTCTCCTCATCTTTTGGAACAGATCATGAAGTGGTACCAAATTTTATCGCGAAGTGGTCGCGTCAAACATTATCCATTTTGACCTAGCGCAAAAGGTTGATTCGTCGCCATCAGTTGACTGATGCCTTCCATCGATGGTGATGAGCATCGATCGGCCTTGACTAATGATCATTGCCCGGCTTAGCCACTTCCCTGCAATAAGAAGTTAGCACGGAAAATGATAAATGCGACGGTTTCTGACCGTCCGATCTTGACCTAGACCTTCCACAGGAAGTCTTAGTCGGATCGCCGCCTACGGTCATCCCCGTACAGAGGACACGACTTTACCATCTCTCACTCACACGAGCTTACCTCTGGTCCTTTAAGATCTATCGCTTTGCTTCCGGTCTTCCACTTAGGTTCTTCGACTCCCACGAAGTTCCCTCAGTGTTGCCTGACCACCACAACTCCCTCTAGGTGTCGCTGACCTTCGGCTTAGCTTAGCCTTTCTACACACTTGATTTAGCTCGTGAGACAACGATGTAAACTTAACTTTGTGTCTTTGCCATAATCAAAACACAGGTTCGATTATCTGGTGCCCCTGCACCAACATAAAATACATTTAGGATTTTTTTTTATATTGTTGTTATGATTAGATGATAAATTTAGGGTCTATTTATAATTTCAGATGATGAATTTAGGGTTTTGTTAGGGTTTAAGGTTATTGTAAATTATATATCATTAGGATTTTGTTATGGATTAGATGATGAATTTAGGGTTTTTTTATTAGTTAGATTTAAACTTATTAATGGTAATCAAGCAGTATAACTTATTACTTAGATGATAAATTTTAAGATACGTTTTCAATTATATGATGATTTTAGGATTATTTTGTGATTAGAGGATAAGTTTAGGGTTTTCTTATTCTTAGATTATAATGTTTGATGATAAACATAGAGTTATAATGCAAATTGTAAGTTATGTTGTGTGAGGTGACAAATATAATTTTTTAATTATTTTGTATGTGATAACTACATTTAAGTTGCTAAATTCCTTTTATTAAAAATTAACATAAAAATTATTTTATATATGTTTAACTAGAGTTTAAAAATATGGATAAAAGTTAGATAACGATTCAGAATCGGATTAGTCCTGAATATATAAATGGGTTGAATATATTTATAAATATGGCAGAAAATTACATGATCAGTCTGAATCTATCGAAAATTCGTTGTCCATGTCGATGGTGTGGCAATTTGTTTCAATATGAATTAGATTATGTGCGAGGACATCTTTATAGGTGGGGATTCGATAGATTATATAAAGTCTAAAACTTTCATTGAGAAACTTCTACATCATCCAGTAGTATAAATATTGTCAATCAAAATGGAAATGATTTTGATGTTGAAGTAGATGATTTCAAAGATGATTTCGAAGACATGTTTACTGATTTATGAAATGTAGAAAATCTAAACAACAATGATCCTCAATCAGATGATATTGATGTAAACACTAATGCAAATGATTATAGACGAAGTTATACTTTAATGTTGGAAGAAGCACAAAAAGAATTGTATCTCAATTTTACTAAATTTTCAATTTTCAATTTTGTGGTGAAGCTAATGCATGTGAAGGTGTTAAATGGATGGAGCAATAAATCTTTTGATATGTTACTTCAGTTATTGCAAGAGGCATTTTCTAAACCGAATGTGATTCCAAACTCTTATTATGAAGGCAAAAAATTATTAAAAGAGTTAAGATTGACATATGAGAAGATACATGTCTATAAGAATGATTGTATATTATTTTGGGATGAGCATGAGAATAAGGATGCATGTCCAGTGTGCAAGAAGCCCAGATACAAGTACAAAGGGATGAATAAGAAAAAGAATCCTCAAAAAATTCTTCGATATTTTTCTCTAAAACTGAGACTTAAGCGACTGTTTATTTCGAAGCATATGGCTAAAGAGATGAGATGACATAAAGAAAAGCGAGTTGAAACAGATGGTGTATTAAGACATTCAGCTGATAGTGAATCATGGAAAGAATTTGACAATGCACATGAAATATTTGCAGGTGATCCATGAAATATTTGCTTAGGGTTGGCTACTGACGGATTTAATCCATTTGGAAATATGTCAAATGCTTATAGTATGTGTGGCCTATTATGCTTGTGAATTATAATTTTCCACCATGGAAAATGATAAAGTCACCATATATGATTATATCTCTTTTAATTCCTGGGCTTAGATCACTTGGCAAAGAGATAGATGTATACCTACGACCTCTGATAAATGAACTGAAGGAGCTATGGGATGATGGGGTGGAAGCATATGATGCATCGACTGAACAAGTATTTCAATTACATGTTATTGTGATGTGGACCATTCATGACTTTCCAGCATATGGAACATTTTCTGGATGGAGCACAAAGGGCTATCAAGCATGTCCAGTATGTCTAAATGAAACCAAATCTTAAGGATTAAGGAGTAAAATATGCTACACATGTCACCGTCGATTCTTAAATGTGCAACACTCATGGCGTAGAAATAAAGATTTCAATGGAAATGTTGAAAAAGAAGGACCACCACGAGTAATGAATGGATATGAGATTTTAACGCAGTTAGACACGTTATCCCAAGTGACATTTAGTAAACATCCTTCATTCAATAAAAAACGACAATGATCTTCGGATGATACAAATTGGGTAAAGAAGTCTATATTTTTTGAGTTACCATATTGGTCAGATTTAAAGTTGAGACACAATTTAGATGTGATGCATATTGAAAAGAATGTTTGTGATGCTTTAATTGGCACATTATTAAATATAGATGGAAAGTCAAAGGATACTCTTAAAGAAATATTAGACTTGGAGGATATGGAGATAAGGAGTGAGTTGTATTTACAGCAGGTAGGAGACAAATTCAGGAAATCGTATGCAAGTTACATATTGACATTGGAAGAAAGACATGAATTTTGTCAAATTTTGAAATCTGTGAAGTTTCCAGATGGTTATGCTGCTAATATATCTAGACATGTGAATGCAAATGAAGGAAAGATATATGGACTAAAATCACATGATTGTCATGTATTGTTGCAAAGAATACTTCCAGTTGCTGTATATAAATTTTTTCCAAAAGACATCTGTAGCACACTAATTGAGTTATGTAATTTCTTCAAAAAGATCACTGCAAGATCTTTACATACAACGGACATATGTAGAATGGAGGAGCAAATAGTCCTGACATTGTGTAAGATGGAGCTGATATTTCCTCCAGTATTTTTTGACATTATGGCTCATTTGACAGTTCATTTACCTCGTGAAGCCATGTTGGTTGGGCCAGTTTCGTCACGATGGATGTATCCCTTTGAGTGATATTTGGGAAGACTAAAAAAATATGTTCGTAATAAAGCATGACCTGAAGGATCTATTGTAGAGGGGTATATTGTAAATGAGGTCTTGACTTTTAGTTCGTTATATATGAGTCAGATTGAGACAAACTTTTCTAGGCCGGAACGGAATAAAGATGTTCAACAATCAATATGAAAATTAAGTGTTTTCTCATAGTAAACATTAGTCTTTGGCAACCAACAAAGTCTGAAATTGTCATTGTCATTGTTTAAGAAAGCACATTGATACATTCTGAACAATTGTAAAGAAGTCGACCAATATCGAAAGTAAGTGGTTACATTAAGTTATTACTTTAATTCTATTTCATTCACAAAGTTTAAATTGATTAAGTTTTTATACAGTGAGCATCTACAACTTATGTCCTAAAAGGTTCATGTTGATCAAGTTATGCAATATCACGAGCGAGATTTTCCACTGTGGTTTAGGGATAAAATTGTAGCGCTAAATTTTTTTACAAATTCAGAGATCACATATGAGTTGTATTATTTAGCAATGGCAATGGGACCTGATGCTGAAGTTCAACTGTATGATGCATGCATTGCAAATGAGATTCGATATCATACGATGTCCCGTGATTCACGCAGAACTACTCAGAATAGTGGGGTCAGCATACCATCCTCTGACGATGGGGACAATTTGGATTTTTTTTTGTGTGTTGAAGGATGTGGTTCAAATATTTTACTCTTTTAGATATAAATTCTAATTATTTTGGTGCGAATGGTTCCAATGTAATCCAAAAAAAAAATCATTGGTGGAAGAGTATGATCTCTTGTCAATTGACACTTCTAAACATGGTACGAGATGACCCATTCATTTTCACAAACCAAGAAAATCAAGTGTATTATTTGAATGATATCAAACGTGGAGGACATTGGAAGGTCATGAAAAGGGTTCACCATCGAGAAATATACGAATTAACTGAAGTTGATTAAGTATCTGAAGATTTTGAGGGTGGTAATATCTTGAATATGGAGCCAAACCAAGAGATTTCATCCAATGATTCAACTTCAGTAGTCGGTGAAGACTTAGAAATAATTCAACTATGTCGATTAGATGTTGAGCATCAACAAATAAATATGGCAAATGCATAAGTGGATATGGATATGGGCACTCAAAGTAATTGTATTGCTGAGGGTGAAGATAGTGAAATTGACAGTGAGGCGGATGATTATTTATCTTTTTCAAATGATGATAGCGATTAGATGTATTTACATGATATTTATATTATTCTTCATTTATAATTCATGTATTTAATATAATCTTTCATTATACATCAATTTATATATAATGCTTATGTCACAGCTATGCTGCCTAAGAGAATTGAGCGCCCCCCAATTGTGGCTATGCCTGACGATGACAGTGCTCCTACTCCTACTGGTTAGTTATGTGGTTTTATATATGTATATTTTGTTTGCTATTTATTTAACTTGTTAATTGTTAACATTCTTTGATTTACAGTTCATCCGAGCCGTAGAGAGACACGAGGCACACACTCCGATCGGCTCTGATGGCAATTCGAGGAATGGGGTAGATTACCCATTACCTTTTGTAAGAGCGATGGTCACCCTATCGGGACAAATGTAGCTGCTTTTATGAAAGAGTTAGATCTGTCAATTAAGAAGTTCGCTCCCCTACAAGCTGAGAGTTGGAAGCATATCTCCACGAATAATAAACAGATGATATATGACCGATTAGCAGTTAGTACAAGTAATTTGATATTTATATAATCAACCATCATTTGTTACTAAATTTCAATATTGGTATTTTTTTTCAGGCTGCTTTTGATATCAGTTTTGCGAGGAGGCAATGTCGGTAAGAAAGGAAACCGACAGATTAATGAGTGTAAGGTATAGAGACAATCGAAATAAGATGCACACTCATTATAAGAGCCTACTGCATCTTCCTCCTACCGAGCGTCAGTATTATATGTCGATCGAGTTTTGTGAGACACAGAAAAATTGGAACTATATGTGCGATCTGTTTGAATCAAAAAAATTTCAAGTAACTCAATCTATACAATTTATTTGAGCTATATATAAATTAAAATATTTGTTCTATAACTCATGTTTTACGTTTTATGTTAACAAATTTTTATATTGTAGACATGATCAGCAATAAATGCCCAAAATCGAGCACAACTACCATTTACCCATCGAGGTGGCTCAAAATCATTCATCCAATACAGTTACGACGGTGTAAGTACAAACTTTATAGTTACAATATATTGTTTTGTGTTTTTAATATTAAAATATTGTAATATTTTTTAGATAAATCAGTCTTAGAGAAAAGATCGGATTACTATCTTTAATATAACCCATTGTAGCTCGTCAAAAGGGTGGAGTGAGGAGAGAGCCGAGGCTGCATACGTAAAATATAATTGATAAAATTTAGTAAAGTTATTTTTAAATTTGCATAATTTTTTGTAAACATATTAATAATATATTTGTTATTCTTAGGGTGATATGATGAGATGCGAGATGAGTACATCCAATCGCAAGAAATCAGTGATGACATCGATGCAGTTCAGATTGCAGATCAGGTTTGTGATCAAGTCCTCGGTATTCATTCTGGATATATTAGAGGACTTGGAAGTGAGCCAAAACCAGTTAGATCCACTTCTTCAGATGCCAGCTCCTCCTCCAGAATAACTAATGCAACACTGCGTGAACAACTTCAGTCCACCCAGTAAGAATTAGAGGGGACGAAAGAGGAGCTAACACTCAAGTTTGATTAGCTAGCACCGAAGATGAGTTGACATCAATGAGATCAAGACAAGATATGTTTGAAGCAATTCTGAATTGGCTTGCACCTGGAGCATTATAATCATTGATGCATGAGTCATCTTCAGCTCCACCTCCTCCTCCACCTTAGAGTTTGTAACATTTATATTTTGAGCTACTGAAATTAACAATTTGAATGTTTTTGCATTTGAATACTATGAATTTGTGAAATTGGATGTTTTTGAATTTAAATTGGATGTTTTGGACTTTAAATTAGATGTTATGTTAGTTGTTTTTAAATGTATTTGTTGGTTGTATTGTTTGAGTTGTATGTTGTTAAGTTAAATTGTGGTTGATATTGTATTACAGGATTTCGAATACAAATTAAATGAATTCTGGAAATCTGTATTTTCATGGTTAGCGATGATTTTTTCCCATTTCGTCGCTAACCGTCGATATACGATATTAGGATTTTGAGGTTTAGCGATGAAATTTATAATTTTATCACTAGAGTTTGGCATATTAGTCGAGTTGCCAGTTGATACGGTCGCCTGCTATGGGACATTAGTGACAAAATTTATCAATTTCATCGCAAAGGAGTCCCCATTCGAGTAGCCAGTTAAGGGACAGTCGACTGCTTTCTTGCATCAGTCGAGAGATATTTGGCGATGAAATAAGTTATTTTCGTCGTTAACTCGTCAGTCGAGTCTCTCCCGATTTTGTGGCGGGCCAAAAAATAGACAGTCGATTGCTTTATTGTGTCACTCGACTAATGTTTAGCAATGAATTTGGGATATTTCATCGCCAATATCAGTGATTTTCCTCTTTTCGACATTCTAGATTTTGCGGCGAAATTTTTATTTTCGGTGGCATTTTTTATTTCGTCGGTAATATTAACGACAAAATATTTTTAATTCGTCACTAATGTGTCTTAGAGACAAGCTTATTACGATGACTCTAACGACAAAATAGTTTCGTTGTAAAATGTATTTAGCAGCGAAATTTTGATATTAGTGATGAAAAATATCGTCGCTATTTTTCCTTTTTGTTGTAGTATAAGGTACAAAGTTGTTTGACCTTTGTACATGGTTCAACGTTTAAGGTAGTTGCAATAGCTATCAAATTGTAGCTACTATAAGATTTTGTTACAACCACCCTAAACCTAGCTTCTAGTAGTTATAGATTTGTAGTTACTACAACTACTAGGGTTTAGGATAGTAGCAGCAGCTACGAACGTCCTTGTAATTGCAACAACTACAACCTTTGTAATTGATACCCTAAATCCTAGTGGTTGTCATAGCTACATATTCAAAGCTGCTACAACTACAAACCTAAACCGTAGTAGTTGTAGCAACTATGGATATGTAGCTACTACAACTACCCTAAGTCCTCATTAGAACTAAGTTATATATAATGCTAGTGTTAAAAATTCTCACCAAGATATCAAATATTTATTTGATATAATTAAATGGATTTCTAGTACTTCAAGCTCTAAAGCAAGCTCTAACTATAGAAGCATTGTTTCACATTCATATTGTAAAAAAATACAATGAAAAAGTAACCTCTACCAATTTAGGTCTCTCATATCAATAGTACAACCAAATGATCGACAAATGCAGTTGATAAGTATCCAAACATCAGGATTCTTATGCAACATATGTTTGACAATTTAAACTACCAAGCTAGATGTTTTATCTTTCAAAACCATAAGCTTAGATTTACAAGAAAAGAAGTTGCACTTATCCTTGGACTTCTAGACCATGAAGATAAAGTTCTTTTACATTTGGATGTTGCCTCTAACCAACTCTACATCGACATTTTAAAGATATTGTGATGGGATTTATGAAGGGCATTCAATAATGCTTCCGATCCCTTTTCTCAAGATCCCAGGGACGTGGGCGCAGTGGAAATACAAAACAATTAAAATTTCATGTCCCATGGATCCCTTTAGCCAAGGAACACTTGTTTTTGACATAACCACAAAGAAATAGAGTTAAGGAAATAGATATTGTACCTTCGAGATTCTATTGAATCTGTCGAAACCATGAGCAAGACCAACGTGCCTTGCCTCTATTAGTATCCACGCTAGGATCACTTGAGACAACTTCACGAGTAGTAAGTTTTCATCTTTGGTTGGTGCTAAACAATCAGTGGAGAGAGAGAGCTAGAGAGGAAGAAGATGACCACCTAAATGGAATTAGAAGATTCATCTATACATCAAAGATTATCAAGAGATCTATTTATAGTCCTCTTGATTAGGACATTTCAAGAGGCTTAAACGGAACCTATCTTACAATAATTATGCCATATTTTAGACAAGAAATGACAAGAAATTTTCATACACTACAAAAATACACTAAAATAACGATGAAATTTGGCAACGAAAATAATTTGTTGCAAATCTGCAACAAAATTTATGACAAATTCTAAATTTCGTCGCAAATTAGTAATGAAATTTGCAACAAAACTTTTTTTGTTGCAAACTTATTTACATTTCCAACAAATTCATTTTCGTCGCAAATATCGTCACGATTTTGCAACAAAATTTAATTTTCGTTGCAAATTTGCGATGAAAAATCAAATTTATCGCAAAATTTTGCAACAAAATATAAATTCGTCGCAAAATTTGCAACTAATTATGCATTCGTTGCAAATTTTTGCAACGAATTACATTTTCGTTGCAAATTTTTGCAACGAATTATGAATTCATTGCAAAAATTTGCAATGAATTATATTTTCGTTGCAAAATTTTGCAATAAATTATGAATTCATTGCAAAAATTTGCAACTAATTTTTTTTTTCATTGTAAATTTTGCAAGGAATTACAAATTTAGCGATGAAAGATTTTCATCGAACATTTTTGATTATTTGGCAAAGAAAATCAATGGCGGGAATTATAAAATTTGTGATGAATTTAATATTCGTTGCTAATTTGGCAACTAATTTATTTTACGTCGCCAATTTTGCAACGAAAAATAAATTTCGTCGTAGAATTTTTCAACGAAATATAAATTCGTCGCCAAGTTTGCAACAATTTAATAATTTGTTGCAAAATTTGCAATAAATTTAGTGATGAAAATTTTTTCATTGGTATTTTTAATTGGCGACGAACACTCTATTCATGGCCAATTTGGCGACGAATACTCTATTCGTGGCCAATTTGGCGACGAATACTCTATTCGTGGCCAATTTGGCGACGAATAATCTTTTCGTCGCCAAATTGGTGATGAATATTGCAGCGAAATAGATTTCATCCCCGATTTTCCACTAATTAACACTCCTCCTTTCCTCCTCGATCCCTCCTCACGCGCTCGCTCATCCCCTTGATCCGGTATGCTAACTCCTTCTCTTCCCCACTTCCACCGCCAATCTTCCATGGTCGGAGCAACAACGTCGCTGCCACACGAGCTCGCACGACAGGCGCCATGGCCTCGTGGTAGCTGCCGCGACAGCTGCCACATCTCGCGGCAATTGGTTCCATTGGCAATTGGCAGCTGCCACAGGCACACGTCGTAGGGGCACGATGAAATGGCAGGGGGTTCATTGCCGCCCCTTGGATCCTGCACTTGGGTGGTTCATCACCGTCTCAACTGGAGTGTTTGTTCCAGGTTCCACACGACCAGTTGGGTCATTCATTGCTCTCCCTGGATTGTGCACAACTATTGTGGTGACCCCATCCCTCCGCATCATGTACTCAATCATAGTAGAGTTAACATGTTATTCAAATTAAATCAGTAATATGTAATATAAATAAAAAACTAATGTTTTATTTTTCATAGGTTTGTCGTACTTCATCCTTCAGATGATCCGTGTGTTCTTTAAGTCTTTGGCTGTGAGCTCATCCGTTGCTTCCACCATCGCAGGTATATATATAATATATTCACAAATTTATAGCATTATCATTTTATAATATATATAATTAATTAATGTTTGATTTTAAGTAAAAATTTTCCTGTAAATATATAATATTTGTTCAATATGTTATACTTTTGTATTCAATATCATACAAAAGCACAGTAAGCACTAGAAGAATTTATTTTGAGTATAACTTTATTGTTAGATTAATATGGATGAAATATATAAAAAATAAAATTAATCCTTGATATAAATTTGGGAAAAGGTCAAATGGAGAGAGAAAGAAGTTGGATGTATAAAAATAATTTACCAGAATATCGTAGTTTAACCGATGAATTTATTATTATGTTGGAACAATTTTTGAATTTTTCTAGTAGCAATGTTGAGTTTATGGATGAGAATAAATTAAGGTGTCCGTGCAAAAAATGTCATAATGGTAAATTTTTCCAGTGTGATAAAGTTTGAGAGCATCTTTGTAGATTTGGTTTTACTCCAAATTATTATAATTGGACATGTCATGGTGAATCGTTCATATTCGATGAAGAGGTTGGACGAAACCTACAAAGGGCAGTTAGTGGAGATCAAAGATATTATCATCAATTCAATCTATATTAGAGGATGATAGTTGATGCAGTTGGTCATAATTTGAATACTGAATCAAATGCTGCAAGTTCTAGTTATCCTTAAACAATTGAACACATGTATACTAGTTATTCATTGCCGTTGGAAGAAGTAGAAGTAATTGGTGTTCATGAAAATGTATACAATGAACCATATCTCAAATTTCAAGACGTGTTGAGAGCTGCAGATGAACTCATATGCTCTGGTTGTGATAGTCACACTAAATTATCTCTCACCACAAGATTGTTGAATGTTAAAGCTGAGCATAATGTGTCAGAAGATTATTTTAATGATTTTGTTGAAGTTAATGGAAAAGTATTGACGCGTAATCACATAATATAGAAACAATTTTTATAGTATGAAAAAACTTGTGAAAGATTTAGGTCTTCCAGTGCAAAGAATTGATGTTTGCAGAGATGGTTGTATGCTATATTGGGGAGATAATGCAGATTTAGAGATTTATAAATTCTGTAATCAATGTAGGTATAAGAGTACCACGAGATCGAATCATAATAAGCGATGTAAATCATTCAGACAAATGTTCTATTTGCCTTTAACTCCTAGATTGCAAAGGCTTTATGCATCAAAGGTAACTGCCAAACACATGACTTGACATGCAAATCATAAAATAGAGGAGGGGCTAATATGTCATCCATCAGATGCAGAGGCGTGGAAAATTTTTGATAGAACATATCCTGAGTTTGTGAATGAGACTCGAAACATCAAGTTGGGTCTATGTGCTGATGGATTTGCTCCATTTGGTAAATCAGGAAGAACCTATTCTTGCTGGACAATTATCGTAACTCTGTATAATCTTCCACCCATATGTGTATGAAAACACCGTATATATTTTTAACATTGATTGTGCCTGGCTCTCATAATCCCAAGAAGTTAATAGATGTTTACATGCAACCACTGATTGTCGAGCTGAAACAATTATGGGATGAGGGTGTTTCTACATATGATATCCATACTAATCAGATATTCACAAAGAGAGCTGCACTTCTTTAGACCGTTAATGATTTTTCTGCTTATTGTATGCTATCGGGATGGAGTACCATAGGAATTTTAGGATGTCCAATATGTATGGAGAGATCAAAGTCATTCAGATTAAAACATGAAAAGAAATCGAGTTATTTTGATTGTCAAAGACAATTTTTATCACCTAATCATAAATTCAGAAGAAATAAAGAAGAATTCACTAAGAACACCTCCACAATTGAGATTCACCAGTCAATTCTTATGGCATAGAGTGCTTAATTTTCCATCTGTTATTGAAGAACCAAATGTTACAACATATGACTATGAAATTATGCATAAATGGACAAAATAGAGTATATTTTAGGATTTACAGTATTGGAAGAGTAATTTGATTCATCACAATCTTGATCTAATGCATATTGAGAATAATGTTTTTGATAATCTGATAAATACGGTGATGGATATTACTAGAAAAACAAAAGACAATCTTAATGCAAGAAAAGATATGCATCTCATCTGTAAATGACCCGCCCTTGATGTTTATGAAAATAGTAGGGGACCAAAAACAAAAGCGGTTTATACATTGAATAAGGATCAGAGACGGATTATTTGTGAATGGTTGAAATCATTGAGATTTCCTGATGGTTATGTCTCTAATCTTGGCAGATGCATTGATTTGAAGGAATGCAAATTGATTGGCTTGAAAAGTCATGACTGTCATATATTCATGGAAAGACTAATTCTTATTGCTTTTAAGAAACTGTTACCAAATTTTGTATGGGGTGCAATTACGAAATTAAGCATTTTTCTTCATGATATTTGCTCTACAGTATTGAGTCATTCACACATGGAAACATTAGAGAGAGATATTTCGATCATTTTGTGTAACTTAGAAAGAATATTTCCACTTGCATTTTTTGATTCCATGGAACATCTTTTGGTTCACTTGCCATATGAGGCTAAAGTTGGAGGTCCTATTCAATTTCGATGGATGTATCCATTTGAAAGGTGAACTTTTTCTTCTTCTTTTTTATCATTGTTAGTACATTTGATCAATTTTAGTATAAATATTTTTCTAATACATTTTTTTTACTATTATATTCCTATATCACTTGAAAAAAAAGTGAAAAATAAGGCTGATGTTGAGGCTTCTATTGTTAATACATATATTGTGGAGGAAGTTACAACTTTTGCATTATATTATTTTGAACCTCACGTTCAATGCAAAAGTCATAGAGCAGGAAGAAATGATGAGGGTCCTGTTGATCCCAATTTGAAGTCATTCTCAATTTTCAATTACCTTGGTCGACCGAGTGGATCTTGTACTAGTAGATACTTAACTGGTCAAGAGTGGCAAGCAACCCACACATATATTTTATTGAACTATCCAAAAGTAACGCCGTATTTTGAGTGATTATATAAATGTTATATTATATATTTTATATATCATAAATTATTAATTGTCCATGTTATATTTAATTTTATGGTAGGATTTTCCAAACCCTATATTCTGAGCTTTCGGAGCATGAGTTTGATTGTTTCTGCGATGGAGAATTTGCACCATAGTTTAAAAAATATGTAAGTAGTCTATGATAATAAATTTGATAAATCTTGACTTTAACACATACTTATTTGACTTGAGGTTCTTGATAATCACGCTCACATTAAGCAAGAACTAGTAAAGCATCTGTCATGGGGTCCAAACTCCGTGGTGAAA